>CM038793.1:20512499-21875052 GCA_021764765.1 Vicia sativa | reverse complement strand
GATGGCCTCGCTGAAAGATGCTCAAGTCAGAAGGAGGTAGTACTATTTGGGGACAGCCCCCACCTTCTTCCTTTCAAATTTGACAAGACCGCTTAGGGCTTCACCATCAAGGGTCAAGATGATACGCCAACGTGGTCGCCAACTTCCTTCCGCATCACGAGGAATCCGCTATGGAAGACGACACAACGACTTCGACATCGTAAGTGGATCTTCCCAACTCCGCATCGTGGCTCAAAGAATTGGAAGATCAAGGACGCATACCAATCTCCTTGAGAGGAGTAATTGTTTTGTTTTGTTTTGCTTTTCGATTTTCTTATGTTTTGAACAATAAACTCTAAAGCCTAGTGCCTTGCCCGGGCATCGTAATTGTCAGGAGGGTTATCATCATTCAGCATATTTTCATTCAATAAAATCGTTGGACTTTGTCAATTGTTGTTTTCTTTCTTTACTTTATCACCCCTTCAAAAGTGTTTACACACACCCACGTGATACACACAAAGAGAATCACTCAATCTCGTTGATAACCTATGCGCATTATAAATATGACTTGATAATCCGTCTACTGTCAAGATGAAAGTGAGGAAGATTGTAAGCTGTGAGAACTTGTCGACTACTACAAGAAGATCGAAAGTTATAATACCCACAAGAGTTAAGTTGTTGTGAATTGGGCATCAAGGAAGACAAAAAGATCAAGATAGAGGTCTGAGGAGCAGTGTTAAAGAAAGGTTGGTCTGTATTACTAGACTATATTGAGGTTTTTGCTTTGGTAATGAAGACACGCCGGTTTAGACATTGATATTGTGGTACACCGTTACCAACAAAAGAAGGTTTTTCCCGTGAAGCGTATGTTCGCCGTGATGCGCCCCGAGATGTCGAAAAATCAAGGCCAAGTAAAGTTGAACGGTTTTTAGTCATATTTATCCACAAAGGTTGCAAATGTAGTGCCTGTACTTAAGAAGGATGGCACAATGTGTGTGGATTATGTAGATTTGAACAAAGCGAACGGAAAGACAATTTCCACTTTCTCATATTGATGTTCGTTGACAACACCGCCAAAGATATGGTTTCTCCTTCATGGATGGTTTTCGTTACAATCGTGATCAAGATGGCTCCCAAGACATGGACAAGACTACTTTTGTTACACAAAGGGACACTTTCACATACAAGGTTGGCGCCGTTGATCAAGAACGCGGGCGCCACTTATCAAATAGTTATGGTGACATTATTTTGATACATCATCACGAGATAGAGGTCTACGTCCGACGACATGATAGCTCGATCACGATCAAGAAGAACATCTTGATCATCCGAAATTATTCGATAGACTAAAGAAGGTTGTGCCGAGGCTTAACCCAACAAGTTTTTGGAGTCGATCCGAAAACTCCTAGGGTTTGTCGTCGATAAAGGTATCGAGGTCGACCCACCAAGGTTAAAGCTATTCAAGAAATGCCAGCCCCGCACCGAGAAGGAAGTCGAGGTTTCTTGGGCCGATTGAACTATACTGCCGATTCATTGCACATTTAATCACTACTTAAGAGCCAATCTTCAAGTTATCAAGAAAGACCAAGTGGTAGAATGGAACGACGATCACAATCGCTGACAAGATCAAGGAGTACTACTGTATCCTCCCATTTTGATGCCCCACCGAAGGAAGACTCTCATCATGTATTTCTGATAAAAGGTTAGAGAATTCAATGGGTGTGTGTTGGGGCAACATGATGAGTCTGGTCGAAAGAGTATGCAATATACTACTACCTTAGCAAAAAGTTTACCGATCGTGAAACAAGATACTCACAATGAGAAAACTGGCAACGCTTTGGTCACGTCACGACTAAGACAAAGATATGTTGACTCATACTACTTTGTTGATTTCTAAGATGGATCCGATTAAATACATATTTGAGGTTCTCTCCGAAGAATAGCAAGATGGCAAATGATCTTGACCAATCATTTACATCCAGACACTTCAAAAAGCGATCAAAGGAAGTGGTAGCCGATCATTTGGCTTCAAGCTACAGATGACTATCATCATGCATCAATTTTAGATTTAAGATATTTTACTAGTTATCGACAGGAAGAACCAGTCCGAACGAAGGACCGAACAAGGATCCCGATGGACCATGGTCTTTGATGGAGCCTCAAACGACTTGGCAATGGCATTAGCCATCATTATATCCCCTCAGAGCGGACATACTTTCATCGCCAGATTATGTTTCATTTACTAACAACATGGCCGAATACGGTGCATCATGGGTATTAAAGCTTATTGACTTAAGAATCAAGTTCTATAAGTGTATGGAGACCAAATTTTAGTGATCACCGATAAAAGGCCAGGATATAAGCATCCGAATCTCTCATTCCATATCGAGAGCATGTTTTGAGTTTGATCCCTACTCAAGAGATCACTTTCAATCACATTCCACGAGAAGAGAATCGCTATGTGACGTGACTACTATGTCGCCTATGCTCAAGGTCGATGGGACAACGAGGGCCCCAAATCATCATTGAGAAGTTTGACGAACCAAAGATATTGTTATGATTGATGCAGAAAAAACCATACTACACGTGAAGAGGTATCTTGAGACTCGTGAATATCCGCAGGGCATCTGTTAACGATAAGAAGTTCTTGAGAAGATTTGCATCCAAATTCTTCCTCAAAGAACTATATCTTATACAAGCGCAATCACGACTTTGCAAGGCTCTACCGTAGACCTAAAATAGCGAACATATCATGGAAGAGCTACACAAGGCGCATTTGGTACCCACTCAAAGGGTCACACGATGGCTAAGAAGATTCTCAAACGTTACTATTGGTCCACCATGGAAGCCGATTGTCACCTGTTATGCTCGGTCTTGTGCACAAATGCCGATTTATGCGCACAAAGTGCACGCATTCTCCGCCTAACAGCCTTGGCCTTTGCAACAAATGGACATGATTGAGAGAAATCAAGCTCAGCCTCCAATCGAACATCGCTTTCATCCTTGTGGCAATTGACTATTTCACCAAGTGGGTGAAGCAGCCTCGTCAGATCTGCTACCAAGAATGTTGTGGCTCGATTCATCAAACATAATCTTATCTGCCGGTATGGCACTCCCGAAAGGATTATCACGATAACGGCTCTAATCTCAACAACAAAATGATCACCAACTCGCATTACGCTTTAAGATCAAACATCATAATTTTCTCCATATCGGCCTAAGATGAATGGTAGCAGTAGTCACCAACAAGAATATTAAGAAGATTATACAAGATGATGTTGACTTACAAAGATTGGCATGAGATGTTACCATTTGCTCTTCATGGTTATCGCACTACAAGACGGATATCAATGTGGGCAACCCCTTTCTCTTGTATACGGTATGGAGGCACCACCCTCGAGGTTCGACACTCAACCGTAGTCCTCCAAGACACAGAGTTAAGAAGACGATTGTCCGCACCGCCTTGACCGATTAATTTGATTGATGAGAAACGACTCGCATCCATCCGCCATGGATGATCTATCGTAAGCAATGATCGTAGCATTTAACAAGAAGGTCAAACACCGAGTCTACCAAGTCGGATCTAGTAGTCAAGATCATCCTTCCACAAGGTGATCCAAGGGCAAGTGGACTCCCACGAAAGTGACCATTTGTAGTCAAGATTTTTCGGCGGAGCTATGATACTTAGCACCATGGATGGTGAAGACTTCCACACCCCGCGGAACGCAGACATAGTCAAAAATACTATAAATCGAGACCCGCTAGGACGATCCGACCTAGGCAAAAATAAGGGCATCCCTGAGAACCAAAAGGTTCGCAAAAGGATATATACAAAAATGTACACCGCAAGTCGAAAACCCGAAAAGGCTGGGCAAAAGGGTATCCCGTAGACTAAAACCCAAAGGGCTTCAGGCAAAAGTTAGATTTGCTGCATTGACTATGTCTCGCCCGATCACCTACTTTTACTAATATCAAGATTCAAGATTCAAATGGCGAGATCAATTCACTACTTACCGATGCAAGGAGATGTGAGATAGTTGAAATATATAAGTACTAGCATAGTTGGAACTTAACCAGATTGTTTCCGACAGCTTTTTACTTTTTCCGTACAAAACTACTCGCCATACGCCACATTCCAAATAAATACAAGTTTCTTTTCTCTTACAATTTCAACGTTGTTGTTTCAGATAAAGTCCAATGTTTGCTTTGAATGATTATATGCATCCAACAATAAGAATCTAATCACAAACATGCAAAAAGTGAACATACAAAGTAATTACTACAGGCTCCAGGAATTGAGATGACGACGAAAGTCACCAAATATTCCCCCACAGAGCATGATCCCCACAGAGATGTCAGTCACCACAAACCTCCCCCAGCAGAGTAAAAGGGAATCCACGAACAGTAATTCCACTCAACTTAACCAGATTACACCCATCTTCGGGCAATAACATTTCATTCCCGACCGAGGTATTTATCCCCAACAAGATATCTCTCAACACCCCTTTCTCCAAAGAATAGTATCCAGACTTGAAACTTGGGTCGAGACCTGAGGAAACCTACACCTCTTATACCTCAGCCAGAGATTTCGACGGGCTCCAGATTCTTCCAACCCGGTCTCCCAAAGAACTATCAAACGACTTCAACAGATCTACACTCAAGATCCCCATAGAGCTCTCCCCGATTTTTTTTTCCCCAACACTACGACAAGATCTTCAGCTGCACGCCCCTTTATTCCATCATCCTCAATATCTAGGCCCAAGACTTGGTCGAGCAGTGCATCGGAGGAACAGGTATCTTTCTTCCTTCAAAAGCAGGTTCTCACCTACTCAATCCCCAAGCGGAAAACAGAACTCAAGGCAGACATCTACATCTTCTTCAAGATGGATATGTTTTGAAATACAAAGATCTATCATTCACATTTCTCTAAAGTCATAATATATGCATATGTCATTCATACACATCATGCATCATACCTGCATAAGACTAACAAATATGCTATCAAAGTTTCTCTTGTTTCTCCAAAACAGGGAAAGTCATTTCGACACCAACCGGTCTAGGATTAAGACCCAATCCAGACGAAAACTATCCGAAGATGCCCCTAGTTGTCCTCCACAACCGGTCCGGATTAAGACCCAATCCGACGGAAAACTATCTCGAACGACCACCTCGTTGTCCTCCGACAACCAGTCCAGATTAAGACCCAATCCAGACGGAAAACTATCTCAACGACACCTCGTTGTCCTCCGACAACATCCGTGATTAATACCGCTAGACGGGAAACCCTATCCAACGATCACAAGTTATCCTCGATAATAGCAAGTGGATCAATACCCGATGCATGACAGGGAAGCTATCCACATTTTTGCCAACTACTACCCTCGAGTAATCAAGACGAAGATCTATTCTCGACCTCTTATTATCAATAAAGAACTACAGAGTCTTGCATACGACTCAATTATCTTGATGGCATCTTAAGCCCATCTCCACCTAACACTGTCATCACCACCGTGGTCGTCGATATATGGTTAAAAATCAATACGAACCAATAATCTCACCAAAGATGAGCACGAAGTCTAACGTACGACTCTCCGATGGCATCTTAAGCCCATCTCCATGCTCCTTCCAGAACACTCCATGTAGCCCAGTGTACGGCTCACTCCCTAGCATCAATCTTCCGATGGCATCTTAAGCCCATCCCCACCGTTCTCCTATCAACAACTCAGAGTGTTCAATACTCTTCACCTCCAGTCATGAAAGGCTAATATGGCAATCTAACCCTTCCAAGATAAGAAGATTGAACAAGGGCAGCTGTCATACCCCAAAATTTTCCTCCATCTTCTCAAGACATTTCATACATCTATACTCAAGGATTCCTCAAGAGTTGATCGTATAAACTTTCTCCTAGACAATCAACCCAAACTAGGGTTTGTATTTCTCATCAAGATGGACTTCCAACATCTCCAATGGTCTTCATGCCTCCTCATATGCTTCAAAGATTCTCCATGTCAAGTTTCAAGCCTCACAAGTCAAATTTCTATACAATTGCTCGATGGTTGATCACCTGTATTGACAAAAAGTCAATTGTGGTCAACATACGCTTAAACTTCATGATTTTTGGTCAACATCCTCATTTTGAAGTTACATTCATCATTTGATCAAGGGTTGATCATGATTCATCAAGAAAACTCAATATTCACTCAAAAGTCAAACTTTCTAAATTAGGGTTTCGTTGAAAAGTCAACCAAACTTTGATTCATAACTTCTTCATACTTTTTCAGGAATTTTTCCACCACCTCTTGTTTTGAAGGAAATTCAATTCTCTACAACTTCATGTCTCACAAGAATGTCCAAAAAATGCTTCATTTGGAAAGTATGGATCAAAACATTACAGGTCCTTTTCAAAGTCAACAAAAAGTCAACTTTTTGTTTTGAAGATATATTGAGCATGGAAACTCCAATTGAGATGAAACCAAATATTTTGGTTAGAGGACTCTTAGAGCTTTCCAAAAAGTCCAAGAACACTCAAAAATGTGGAAAATTGAGCAAGATACACTATTCAGTTGGGCAATTTGACATTGCACAAAAGGAGATATTGGTCAAAATGCAAAATTTTCCAAATGGGCCTATAATCTTATGATCCAAACTTGTTCATGACATTATTTGTGACTCACAAATGCTTGGCCATGGCAATTTTCTATTTTATTAATTTATTTTTGAATTTTAAACCATTTAATTCAAAATTAAATTATATAAAATATGAAAATAAGATATTTTTTCAAAAGGGATGATTTTATATCAAACTTGAGGTCCAAGGAAGCCCATAATACATGCCAAATTCGTGCTTGATCATTCATTAAAGAGAAAATCAAATTTCCTTCAAAAATTTGATTTTATTTAAAAATCATTCAATGCATTCAAAACCAAATCTTTTTTTCTTGTTTTTTCTCTCCCAATTCACTCTATAAATAGCCAGCAATATGCCAAGCAAGAAACACGAAACCCTAGCCAAAAACACAACCCTTATTTTGCCAAAAATTTTCAAGAATTGTGAAAAATCGTATTCTTATTTTGCAGCCTCTTTCAGCCTCATTCAACCATCCAAACGTGTTCAGGGGGTAAGATTGAGTAAGGATGCATCATTGTTATTGATCAAAGCAAGCAGAATCGTGCCATATACATTCATACATATTCAATTCTTTTTTGATTTTGCACTTTTATTATCTACTCGTTTCAATTGATTCTAATGCTTTTATTGTGTTCATGAGACTCCATATACATGATCTGGGCAATCGTTAGCAAGATTGAACGTCCAAATTGCGTGATGCCATGTTTAGGGTTCTTGAGCTGTTGAGTTTCGAACTGATAGCTAGAGGCACTTTCAGGAAAAACTAATGCCACCATTGGATTCGCAAGGGTCGATTTAGGGGGGTAGGGTATTCCTTTGCCATTTTTCTTTCGTATTTTGCAGGTTTTGAAGTTTGCTTGATCGGAAGACGACCAGTGTTAAGGCCGCGTGGACCGCTGGAATCCAACAGGCATGCGGCGAAAGCAAGTAACCGATTGTCCATCCAATAATCGTCCACGCGTGGCTGACTCAATTTGAAACGAATCCCTGACGCGTCATCATTCATATTCAATTGATTTTGTTTTTTTCAACACTAGGTGACACTTGGCCTAGTGGTTATAAGCAAACTGTGCAAGATGCTCCGTGGAGGTCCCCTTCAACCATGTCGTGAATGTTTTGTTTTCTTCATAAACTTCACTATTTTCCTATTTTCTATATTTTTCTTTTTATTTAATATTTTACATGCATTTTAATTTCTTTTCATGATTTTTTATCATGCATTAAAAAATACCAAAAAAATATTTTTCTTTTTGCATTATTTCCAAAAAATGTCTATTTAATTTATAAAATTAAAATATTATTTTGTATGCATATTTAATTTTATTTCTAATTTATCATTTAAATCACTTTTTAATTAGTTTTAATTATTAAATTATCTCCAAAAATTATTTTAGCATATTAATGTTATTTCCAGATGAAATATTTTTCTCATTCAAAATTTGCATTTTTACTAACATTCTTATTCGATTTTCTCGTATTTTCCGATTTCTTATCTTTTCACAGTGTTATCCCGCTTCTACACTTCTTTTACCGCTTTTTCCAATAATGTAATTGCTTATGGGATGTAATAGTTTTAATTAGGCTTTATTTTCAGATTTGTCAATTATGTACGCCCAAAGCCATGTAATAGCGTAGATTTATCTTTCCGCACTTTACCATTCCGCATTTTAATTTCCGCACCTATAAATGTTAGTAATTAGGCGGTATAAGATAAAATTGAACATAGCTCACTCATAATTTGCAAGATAAAATATTGGAATCAACACACTTCTCTCACATGCACCCCTTAGGGTAATTCTCTCGTTGCTTTTACGAATTCAAATATGGTCATGTTCTCTAACGTAGAGGTATTCTAGCACCGCTGCCTTCAAAACAAATCATCATAGTCCCTTCGATACAAAGATCATAAGACCCACGATGTCGCCTCCGAATACATGATCTTGACCTCGATTGTCTCCTCACGAAAAATGATGATAGTCCTTCGAATGTGCTAGGATACTTCCTACAAGTTGCTTTCTATGACCATCCGATGTCCCTTCGAATGTCCTCTACATCCAACGTAATAGGTTACCTACCAACTAATGGTATGGATAGCACTATTCTAAAGGAACGTAAAATAACACGAAAACGACCAATTTTGAGTAGGTAATAAGACTTTTAGTTGCTTGCTCTATCAAAAATACTTTTCACACCACACACTTTTGTCAAAGTTCAAACTCTTTTCAAAACGAACATTTCCTAACACTTTGTATACATTCCTACATGAATCATTACAAAGTCAGTTAAATGCCTTTTCAAAACATTTTCGTCAAACACATGAAAGCACAATTTTAAAGTGATCTAAGAGCAACTAAGAGCCCAGATAACTACGGATGGAAAGTGCTAATACCTTCCCTCATAACCTTCTCCTTACTTTAATCTAAGGTCTTTTTCTGTACTTTTTACCTTCCCTTAATGGATAAAAGAAAAGTCGGTGGCGACTCTTGCTATCCGCATACTATGATACAAAGCCTACAAAGTCAGCCACCATGTTACACATTGTTATACTTTTTCTTTTCCATTTCCATTCCACAACTTCATACACTACAACACTAGCAACAACACACCCATAATCCCTATCCTAATCAAACTTTTCTAAACTATTCCAACAATCAACCAACAAAACCCTATAAATCAACTATCAATTTTCCCCAAATCCAAAATATAAACATCAAAACCTAACAATACGAGATGGAGAATCAAACCCCTTACCTCACAAGCTTGGATGATTCTTGATGATCCTACAACACAACCTTGTTCCTCCTCCTCTTTTTCTTCTTCCAAAACCCTTATTTCTCCAAGTTTCTAAGTTTGTTTTTTGTTTTCCAAAGGAAAGAAAACAAGGAGAAGTGTTTTATGAATGGAAGGAAAGAGGAAAATTGGTTTTATAAGGTTCTACTTACTAGTCAAGGGTGTAAACCCCATTTCTACAAAATTGCTCCCACAACCCCAACTATACTTATAAATTAACACACTAATAATATCCAATAATATTATTAATTCAATTAATTAAATAATGGTTCAAATATCGTTCGAATAACATTTTACCGAACCGAACGGAATAAAATCGGACCGAATCGAAACATCGCCAAATATATTATCGTATATATTGATTAATACAAATATTCTCGTCATAAAATAAATATCGATCAGTAATTCAAAATATTAATATAATATAATATTAATTAAAAATATGCTACAACCTCACTTATAAAATTTCATTCGAAATTTTGACTAAACGAATAAACGGGACACGTTTACGATTCGTCACCTAATCCTCGCATCAATTAAACAACTTACAAAATATTCCCAAACACAAGGATGCTACAACGTCTCAAATAAGAATAATCGATAATGCCCATACAATGCACTCAAAACCCATAAATGCACTGAATAGTCTTCAATCGCGAGAATTAGTCACACACTCGAATCGACACTTTTAACACGAAAGTCACCAAAGATATAATATAAAGTCCTACGACACACAACATCGACACCATCGTTAAAACGAAACAACAAAATGGTTATACAAACCAAAATTGACACAATCGTAATAGGATAGAAACCACGCATACGCAAAACAGAAAGATGCCTTCATTCACGATAAGTACGTAACTCAAAATCACACTTGCGCTTATCGCTCTATTCTAGAATATCACAAGGTCACATCGTCTTTTAGATTACCAACGACAACCCTTGAACAATAACAAGTTACACAAACGCAATGTAACAACGATACACCACTCATTCTAGGGCTTATATCGACGACTTCGCGATCATTCCAAATCCAAAATCTTGCATACTCGCCAACCAATGCTCAATCTCTAAACCACAAACCACTTTTATGCATATGATGCCAACCGCAAAACAACTTGGTTAATCCTCAACTCCACAATTACTCGTAATGGATACGCTCAAAGCGTGACACCCATCGTGACACCTTGCAACATCAGCCTCATCAACTCAAAATCGTCCATTCATTCTTGATTGATCAACGCCCATTGATCTCTAAAATACACCATATAGTTTGACCTTTTCAAGCATTGTCCAAATGTTCACTTGGAAATTTCGACGATACACTTGACTTCAACGAAGTCTTCCCTTATAACAATTAATTCCCAAAGTTGTATTAAGTAATCACCACCCTCGCATCGTCGCAACATCAACACACAGCTTCTTATTTGAAACACCTTTCACAACCTTCAATCTTCCAAAGTGGTAATTCAAACCAAAACACTCTCTCAAGAACTCAACCCATCGCCGCCTCATACTCCCACTTACAACATGTGGTCGTATTTAGAACCATAACATCAATTTCTATGAAATCCATTCATGAACACCGTCATGACCGACATTAGTCACAATAGAACACTTTCTTTATAAAACATCAATCATCTTAAGGTACTGTGGCTACCAAACCGTCACAAAATTCTTTATCATTAAGACTTAGTCGTAATCTAATAATCCACCGCCGACCATTAGTGTCCCACAAAACCATATATTAGTAGTGAACAATTCCTTGATAACTTTCTGACTTAATCTCAACAAGTGTCTCAAACCAAACATGCACATTCTTCAACATAATAGATCCCAAATCGATATTCTTGGGTTATCCGCGATATCAATTTACTAAATTTAACAACACATAAGTCTCTTTATAGATCTTATCAAACTTGAACTGCTCTTCAATTCCAATCTTCTCGCCTAACATCTACATCTTTAAGGTTTCAATGAGCACAACCACATCAAACAGAACTCACGCTAGTCTCGACAATTTTTCCTTATGAAAACAAACTGCTCCAAGGTAGTAATACACTTTTCCAACTCTACGTCGAAATACATCTAAGTCCAAAACGAAATATCACAATACACCGATAAGGTTCTTTAGTACAAAACAAAACCAAAACCAAAGCATTCGCTAAACTTTTCAATCGGCTCAAACAAATCGATTCCCATTTGCGAAGTCCAATAGCACTCAACCATCTCAAGTCAAAGTACCCACGATCAATACCAACTTATAAAAAGATCTTCCATCAAACTCACAAAGCTAACCATCCAACACAAAGGAACTTCTAAGCTCAAATAACCCCTCAAGTCTTCTACAAGATCCAAAATAAATCTTCATGAACTGTCCAAAATATCACCGCCCAAGTCGACATTTAAGGTACTCACGTCCAACAGTCCAAAACTCTATCTTTAGTATACTCACATGCAACCGGTAACTTCACTCATCGATAATGCACGTCGGATGCTTGCCACAACCTTAGCTTGATGTGAACCAAATAATATCCATGAACACGAATAACTTTTACACTACTCAAGGAGTATCGTTCAACATTCCAAAATCACACCTGACGATTAGTCACACTAATGACATCCACAAACACTGCTATGACCATACGCTATCTTGAAAAGCATTATTCAAACATCTCCACTCTCTCACACTAACTAGAGATGTACCAGATTGATTCCACTAAACACAAGAGTCCAAATGATTGATTTATCCAACATCGCCCCTAAGTAGACACTTGTCCATATCCACTGCTCGACCGCAACGACACACCAACCTCGGGCCAACCTTTTCTCTCGAACAACACAACGTAGCACCCACGGTGACCCGTCAATAAACAAACTCGTCAAACCAATCCTCAAGTTGACTCTTCAACTCTAACTCGGACGTAGACATCACCAAGGATATTCCGAATCACAACTAGTTCCAACTAAATCCATCAAAACTTCACTTTGCACTACGGCGTAATTCACTCACATCTTCACATGCTCTCGAAAAATCACAACAAGAAGTTCGCACAAAATCTTTGTTTCTCACCAAAATCCAAATTACCACAACTCAAGTAACCATGCACCTCCTTGTGTAAACACATCATTTTACACCATTAAGTCGGCAAGACAAGTCCATCCCAACCAACACAATTCTTTACTACTATCAACAAGAGATTAAGGGTGATCGGGCCTTAATTTGTCAATAGACAACATAATCATGAAGGTGACATAAACCATCTTACCAAACTACAATAATGCCTTCAAACTTACACTCTGTTACCGGCGAACACCGCTGAGGCCCCATCCTGGCCATTGCTACACCAAGAAGAAACTTCCACTTGCTTCAAACTCAACTCGCAAACAAACAAATAGAACAGCGAAAATTTACAGTTGTTTCACACATGTCGCATACAAAAGGGTTAAACACATAATAACTCCCCGCCGATGCATCGACCGCTCGATACCACTAATGTAACACCTCAATATTACCCAAGGTTTTATATACAAAATCGAGTAATTTAAAATTTCATAAATTAAATATTGAGGTATCACACCTTCAAAACCAAATAACTTTAAACAGATTGCTTTAACGTATAAATCTCGGATACATAGTGTTCTTACAGTGAAAACCGGTTAGAGATATTTAGGATTTGAAGCTCAAGTGTCGTAACTCAAGTTCCAAGCTTATGATTGTCTTGTTTATCCATGGCGGGAGCCCTATTTATATCATTCCTTCCATGAAGCGCTTTATTCTCAGAATCGCCCAATATAACCATGGCTTGAAGGCAAGGAGCTTAGCTGTTACACCTTGTAATCATTCGCTTAATAACGTCTCATAAAGACTTCTAGGAACCCTTCATCTTCATAATGTCTACTCAATCCTTCATCCCGGAATAACCATTCCGAGCCGACCTCATGACCTTCCCGAGATCCATGTCTGATAAGGACTCGCCTTCCCTCCGAGACCTATCCTGATCCTTGCAATCTTCTTCTCCGCGTCCATCTCGGCTGAGGATTTTATGCATGATCATAGTTCTGGTGCATTTCTGCTTTAAGCTCCTTGAACTGCGGTTTGCACCAAATAGTTCACCTTAACTTTAGCGAGATGTACACATTTTGATCCTTTAAAGGTGTGCGTGACCCACGTGACACCAGCCCAACGGTCACCAGATTTAGTATGATTGCCCTATAAATAGGGAAAACCCACTTCACGCCTTCTTTCCCTCCTACTCATTATATTTCATTTATTTGCTCTCCACGTAATTCCTCTACATATTTTCAAACCCTACTGCAAGCTTTGCCGCAGCTGTTTAAACCTTCTTTTCAACCACCAATCATCAATCTCGTGTATCCTTTCCTTACGCTTTTTGTTTTAATCCCAACATGGTCATTGGGAATGTGATGACTTTGGTCGAAATCCACTTAGGAAACGAGGAACGAAACCCCGCTTTGAGGAATGCATGCGCTAGATGAGTGGTGCTCAAAGAATAATCGACCTAAAGAGAGTCAGCATGGTTTCACCAAGTTTTACTCGATAGTGATTCGACTCACTCTTCAGTTCGTGGAGCCGATAATGGAAACCAACTGACGATCAAAGGAGAAGTCAGAGGTAAGTAAGTCTAATACAGATGAAGAAATCACTGCACTACGCCTCTATGGAATATCTCGCTCATGTGGAGACAAGAGACGTGATTTTGGAGTCTTGTGAGTCCGGGAGAGTGTCCATGATCCGTCTCGTGTGAGTCGAGACCGTGGTTTTACTTTTTACACTAGAGTGATCGAGGAGTTTGGCATTCAATTCCCCACCTCCGACTTCGAAACCGATATCCTTCGCATTTTAACTCGGCTCCTCCTCAATCACTTCAACAATGGGGTTTCATCCGGCATTCAAGTAATTTGTCGAGCCCTATCCATAACCCCACCATTGGTTTGTTCTTTCTTTTTCAAATAAAAGCACGGAGCCTTAAACTGGTTGCCACGCATCCCAAAAAGAAGTTTCCAAGCTTACACTCCAACTTTAAAGGCTACAAAGAGCGTTTCATTCGAGTAAGATGTGGGTCCTTGCCCTCGTGTTATTTATGGTACCGATGGCATCATAAGTTCCTTTGTACTGGACTTCATGCACCCACCCCTATCTCCTGCTTTGATTACGATACCGAGCGATACCGAGATCCACTTTAGAACATCGACTCTTCAGCCGACTCGGGTCAAGGAGTTACTTGTTGTCTCCGAGGAAGTCCCTCACTCCTAGGTAAGATCTTCTCAATTAGCTTTATTCACACGCTTTATTTGTATACTTAACTCTTTGTTTTATTTCCATGTGACAAAATGACCGATATGTCCGTGAAAGAGCAGAGGGTTGATGGTCGCGTCAGTTGCCCGACGGATGACGGGTCCCTCCGAGACCAAGTCCAACTTGCGGGCCGAAGAGCGCGTCCAAGAAAAGAAGAATGTCACGATCCGTGACCCGCCCAGAGACAAACATCATCACCGCTTCCAATCAAGCGCTCACGAGCCTGAACCAGCCCCCGAGTCTATACCAGAAGTCAAGACCGTTATGGGAACGAGACCAACCCGGCAGACAATATTCCAATTTGTCAAGGAGATCGCGATAGCTCGCCGAGCTTCTGCAGAATCGGCCGGGGCCGACTTTGATGGCTTAAATTTTGTATGATCATCTCAACGCCACCACCGACGTGAACAAGCCGATTAACTGGGTTCGCAATGATCACCAAACAAATTGAGTTCTGCACTGATGAGGTGTGCCGTGCTCACCAAGTTTGTTCGAGTCTGGTGATCATGTGGAGAAGAAGAAGACCGAATTGGAGGCAGGTCAAAGGTTATCGACAACGAAAGCGCTCCTTCTTAATGCCAACAACGCTTTCAAGAATAAACTTCGAAGTCACACGACATTACGGACCTTGAAAAGAAGAATTCGTGAGGCCGCAAATGATAAAGACTTTGGAAGACGAGCTTGCGCAGATGTCAACCAAGTTCCAAGATTCGAAGTCATGTCTGAGTTAAAGGACGCCAAGAAATCCCGATGGGTATGCCGATGTCGACTTAGCTGACCGAGCCAAAGCTTAAGTCAGCTGCTTGTACCCGACATAGACATCTCTGAGGTTGACTTTTCAAGGCCATCAGATGGGAAGTCGTGAGTTGATGAAGATGATAGCGAGACCACCATTATTAAGAAAACGCTAAGGTGGATGCCAACTATGCCAACCCCAACCCTTGATTTCTTTGCCCGCTTTTAGAATTTCGTAGTTAGTCATCCCTTTGGATGCATTTTGTAATTGAATTATCTGGCCGCTATTTTAATTTCTTTCCGCTTTTGCTATTAATTTCCATGATTCGCTTCGCTGTATAGTTGCGAACTTTTATGTAGTATTTACGAGCCCCGAGCCACAGGACGCGCGCTACAATCCTAATGGTCTAGAAAGGACCACATAACAATTGTTCGCAACTCCAACATACACCTCCAAGTAACACCCGCCACCGAGATTGAGAGAGTGTTGAGGGAACTGATGAAACTTGATTACGATGCTCTTTATACGCTTTGAAGGCTCCGAGGAGGAACAGAGCCTTGAGGTCTCAGAGCCCTATAGGGTTGATCCGAGACGGCGTGAGCCCAACCGAGGCTAACCAAAGGGTCGTGAGCCCTATAGATGATCCGAGACGGATGCAGAGCCCAACCGGTATGGGAAAGGGGTCTGTGAGCTCCTCCGAGGCTTCCCGACTGAGGTCTGTGAGCCCTTCCGAGGCTGACCAAGGCCTGTGAGCCCTTCCGAGGTTTACTAGAGGGTTCAAGCCCTTCCGAGGTGACCGAGGGTCTGAGCCCCTTCCGAGGTTGACCAGAGGTTGTTCCCAATGAAACAGAGCCTTCCGGATCGAGACGATCTAGACCGAGCTCAAGAAGACGTCGCCATATGCTTCCACGATCGACATCGCAATAAAATTTGATTATATAGGTGCCTCATTAAAACCCCGCCCTTGCCTAGGGAAAGAGTGCACCAATTATTTTTACACAAATATGTTTAACTAAAATAACATTTGAGATTAGCGATGTTCGTGTCCCTGCAATTTCGATCCGTCTAATGTCTCCAATTTGTAGGTCTGCTTGCAATTCTTCCGAGACTAACGGTCCCTCCCGCTAGGATCTAACTTACCCTTCTTAGTAGGGTCGGACACTTTTTGTACCAAGTCTCCACCTGAACCTCGCTGCTTCACCAAGTTGAAACGTCATTGCTCTCTCCATGGCCGCCATTTCCTATAGCGAGCCGTGTCCTTATCTCGTCCAACAAGTCCGCTTCTTCATTCAAAGCCTGCTTATTGGCTTCTTCTTCAAAGTTTTTTGACGCCAAGAGGGTAAAACTACCTCTACCTAATCATGGCATCACTCCAAAACCATCCCGAAGGAGTCTTTGGGTTGTGGAATGGATCGTGGTATGATATGCCCATAAAACTGTAAGACCGCGGCCCACAACCCTTGGTCGAATCCACTTCTTCTTTATAGCATTCAATATGACCTGGCCGACTCGCCTCCCATTCACTGCGGATGCTCTACGATATAAACTTGTTTTGAATTCGAGCTCCTCATGTAATTCCACTACCGAGGTACTTGCAATTGTGCCCGTTGTCCGAGACAATGACCCGAGGTAGTCCAAACCAAAATGATACTTCTCCAATAAAACGCCGAACTCGGTCCCGAGATCCGGATAGCTCGCCTCCACCCACTTAGTAAAGTAATCCACCGCTACAATCAGAACTTCAACCTGTCCTGAGCCACTGAACGGCCCCAAGATGTCAGCCCCCATCGATAAAAGGCCACGGCACCGTAACGGCGCAAGAACTCGGATGGAGTGTGAATGGTCGGAGTGAACGTTTGACACTTTGAGCAATTTGCCACGTATTCTTGACAATCTTTTGTTAGTAGGCCAAGAATACCCTACCTTAAGATCCGACCAAAAAGCTCTTCCTCTCCATGATTTCCACAACTCCTCATGAACTTCTTTCATCACCGCTGACATATCCTCCCCTCGACACAACGTAGCATGGGAGCGCACGTCCCACCGGTATAGTTTACAGACTCTACTACAAACCGGGATGAAACCTTCTTGATTCGCTTTGGCTTTCTCCATCTTCGTGTAACGATCCCGTCAGAGATAACGAACGATCGGACTCATCCACCCATCATCCCCTTCACGAATCTCCGTGGACTCTTCCTTTCAATGATGGGCATGGGGCTATCAAGATGATGATTTGTTTATCCCTAATCCATAGAACTAGCCAAACGAAATGTAAGATCGACTCGGTATTCTTCCCTGCCACATGACATATTTCAAAGATCTCGAATCGTCGACTTAGTGAAACATTGTTGTAAATACTTTGCCAAAGTAGGGTCCTTTGCCTCAAAATGATCCGCCCACTTGCCCGACCACTAATCGTGAATCGCACGAACCTAGTGTGTAAGCCTGACCTCAAGCTAACCTTAGACCTGCCAACAAAGCTTCATTCTCGCTGTCATACTTGTGGAAAATCCAAACGAAAGAGTATCAAGCACTATTTCCGGCCTTCCAGAACTACCCTTGCGCCACCGCTTTTGAGATTAGAGGAACCACAACAGCATGTAATCCACCAGGGACCTTCCGGCGGAAGCAAGTTCCACCATGAAGTCACCAGATTGGATTTGATATCGCATGAGGGCTGAAACTCGATCTCGTGATTCGATAGTTCCATGGCCTAGACACCATCCTTCCGGCCAAGTCCGCTTGAACACCGCTAACGGAATTAGTCTTCACCGGACGGAATGCCCAGGAAGTAATGCTTGAGCTGTATGGTCGCCATGCCAGTGCCAACTTTCAACCGTATCTCGATTTCGCCTTTAACACCTTGCTTACAAAGTAAACCGACGCTCTCCTTCATCCGTGTCTTGACCAAAGACAGAAATATTGCCCCATCTCATGCCTGTGAGTGTCAATCGAGAACCTTCTTGGGTCCACCGCATCGGGATGTACGAAGAATTGCTTTATTCCATTGAATGCTTTTCGCATGCTTCCGCCCATTCGAATGAGCTCTTCTTAATTGCCGAGAAGAAATGAATGGACTTGTCACCGCACAAGATAAGAACGAGATAACGCGCCAAACGCCGTTAGTTGTCGCATTTCTCGTATCAAGGTCGGACCAGATGTCAATGATCGCTCGAACTTATCCGATTGGCCTCGATACCACGATTTGTAAGCATGAAACCCGTGAACTTGCTGGCTTGTACTCGAACGTGCACTGTCCGGGTTCAAACGATATTGAACTTCCGTGACCGCCGAAGGTCTCTAATGTCTATCACATGATCCTTCCCATGTGGTTTTGATCACCATGTCGCCTATGTATACTTCAATATTCGACCAATCCGAGGAGCAAACACCATATCCATCACCGATAAGTCATACCGGCGCTCTTCAAGCCGAACGGCATAACCTGTAATAAAAATTCTTCCGTCACATGAGGCGGTCTTGATGCATCACCGGGTTCATACGATTTGGTTGTACCTGTAGCACGCATCCAAGAAACTCAAGAGGCGAAACCCGTAGAATTGTCAATCACCGATCAATGTGAGGGAGGATAAGGATCCTTTGGGCATGCTTTGTTCGGTGGTGAAGTCTACACACATTCTCCACTTGCCATTCTTCTTCACCATAACAACGTTGGATAGCCAAGTCATTGCACCTTTAACGAAATCGGATTTTAACAACTTTCCACTCCTCTAAGACGGCTTGTCCTCTTCCCCATCTTCGCCTCCGTGACACCGGTTTGATTCCCGGATCAATTGACAAATGATGGCACATGATCTGGTTTATGCCCGATATTGATGGCTTCCGTGCAAAAAGGTCTAGATTTTGCCTTAACACCGGACTATCTTGGTCTCTTCCTCCCTTGTCAATTGAGTCCCTGATGGTGACTTGTGAGGGCAACGCCCGATTTGGATGTCTTTGATCTCCTCTGGGGTGAGTCCTCGCCCGATCCCTCTCGGATCGACATCACCATGCCGACTTCCTGCTTCGGAGAGGCCTCGATGGTCCTAACTTTTCTTGGCCTTCAAACTATCCTTATAGCACTTCCGGCCAGGCCCAGTCTCCACGGACTACCCCGACGCGCTGCACTGTGGGATACTTCATGGTTAAAACAACGTTGATAATACCGCCTCAAGTGCATTAAACGAAGGACGTCTGCGATAATGTTATAGGTGACGATGCATTAACCACCAAGTACCTAACTCAACGGTTTTGGCACTTTCTCCTCTCCAAAGTAGTTAGCACAGGAGATACCCGAACCTCGCACTGTTCACGGAGAATCCGGCAGAGTCCTCACCGAAAGGTAACAACTCATTTGGCTCAAACCCATTCCCTTGAAAGCCTCCCAAGAAAGGATCCATGAACTTCCGGATCGATCAACACACGCTTAACGCCCCAATCCCGATTTGTACCTCAATCACCATAGGATCATTTTCATGTGGCGTAACCTTTGGCATCTTCACCCAAGAAGGTTATCACCGGATCAAACCTCGAGGTTTCGATGCGGCACCTGCCGAGCCACGAGCATACCTTTTCCGGTCGAACTAGTGAGCCACCTCCCAGCTTCCCCGAGATAGTGTTGAGTGTGCGGGTTCATCTCGCCTCACTTCTTCCACAACCTTACCCTTTCGACGGGAATCGAGACCTCCTGGATGAATCGCCATAGTCCGCCCAGATCTTCCTTCACGATGTTGACATTTTTCCTCTTGTATTAATTTTTCAATCTCTCTCCGCGAATCAGACAGGACTCGTGGTGTGCCCTTTCGTGACGGTGAAACTTGCACCATGCTCCCGGATCACTCCCGTAACCGTGTTAACGGTCCACTTATCTTGTAAGGAGGAGGCGCCTTCCGATGGTTGATGTCACGGAGGATGTCTTCCTCCCGTGTTGAGGGGTGAACGCTCTCGGGACCTAAAGTCGATCATGAGCGCCGACGGTACCGTCCTGCTCGCTCACGGTGATGGCAAGATCCCGTGGCCGGTTCGCTCGCCCGTCCGACCCCTATCTTTAGAATCTCGAGCACGCTTCTCCATGTTGCTTTCTTCTCCCTTCACGTAGCACTCGGCCCGAGTAATGATCTCGCCCATGCTCTTGGCGGGCTTTTGGGCCAGACTCATCATTGACGGCTTTAAGGCCAGCCGAACGCCGCCACAAATATCTCCGATTGGGATGTGAGACCTTGATAGTCTCCTGAATCTAGCCATGAAATCCCGGAGCGATCTGTGGCGGCGTTGTTTCACGTTGAAGAAGGAGGTATTGGCCACCTCATGTGTCGATTAGCCGAGAATCAATGATCTTCGGTTGAAGTCTTGATAGCTCACTATAGACAACCGGGAAGCCCCATATACCACGCAAGGTCGATTCTCTAAAGGTAGGACATCAACTTGCACTTAAGGGAGTCTGCCATCTAATAAGCGCCATTGTATTGTTAACCGCAATGATGTGCTCGATCCGTCTTGCCATCATACGATGCCAAGACGGGGTTTGAAATTATCCGAGACGGCGCCTCCTGCATTGCCTCGACAAAGGTTGCGGCCCGAGGCTCTACCTTCTCGTCATTCCAAGCTTTCACCAAGGGCTTGAACGTTGTCCTGGCAGCCGGCTGCGCAAGTCATCGATCATGGCAAGAATCGGGTGAGATCCGTGGATCTGCGGAAGCTCGAGACATTGTCGTCAGATGTGTTTATGTGTTTGTGCTTGTGCGCTCGGGATTGATTTCACCGAGGCCCACGGTGGGCGCCAATGTTCTTATAGGAAACCGAGAGATATTTTAGGATTTGAAGCTCAAGTGTCAACTCAAGTTCCAAGCTTATGATTGTCTTCTTATTCAACAAGGAGCCCTATTTATATCATTCCTTCCATGAAGTTGTTTCTTTACTCAGAATCGCCTCATAAGATTAACCATGGCTTGAAGGCAAGGAGCTTAGTGTTACACCTGTAATCATTCGCTTAATAACGCCTCACAAAGACTTAGGAACCCTTCATCTTCATAATGTCTACTCAACCTTTATCCTCAAGTAATCATCAACCATTCTCGGATCCTAGCCGACCTCATGACCTTCCCGAGATCCATGTCTAGGACCTCGCCTTCCTTGAGACTATCCGGATCCTTGCAATCTTCTCCACGTCCATCTCGCTAAGGATTTTATGCATGATCACATAGCATCGTCGGATATCATAAATTGATTCATAAGGATCAAAATATCGCCTTTAATAAACTTCCTCAACAAATAATATTTTCATAAAGTATGATTCTTTTCAAAGAAATAACAACAAGACATCATAAATATTTTCTCCCGAAAAGGACGATCGTGACACCCAACTAATAAAGCAGCTATAAACCCGGCTTTCATAACCGATATCGCCAATATAAAGGTAATCTAAACAAGTAAAGGTGAGATACTCCAAAACATATAATTAAAGGCATGATAAAATATATATATATATATATAGTTTGAATTATAAAGTGATATAGATAAATAAGTGCAGCTCCACCACATATCCAAAACCCACTTACTTTAATCGTCATTCTAATGTGTATAATCTACACTTTATCTCCATAACCTCCTTGACATAAACCGTCACAACAACACATAAACGTTCTCACCACGAAGTCGCACAAGTAAATACGCTAATCCATACGGCAATCATAAACAACAACATCAAACGACATCATCAAACGATACTAATAACATAAACAACATGAATGAAACACAAATTGGCTAAAGCCCATCGTCACAAACATCATCACATCATATTTGCATTTAAGCATTTTATCAAGGTTAAATCATCGTGAAACTCATCATTTATATTCATCGATAGTTATCATGAAATTACAAGTCATATTCATTTCATGCTCATCATAAAGATCATCACCAAACAAAGTGTCATACATCATCGCATTCAACATCATCCATCAAAAAAACCCAACCAAACAACTCAAACATAAACATAACCGACTCCATGAGACACGACTATGTTATGTGGTACCCGCCGCTTATCCATAATTAGGAACACTTGGCATAAAAGCCTCGTCACAGTATAAAGCTCCCGCTGGCATATAAAAGCTCATCATCTTGGCATAAAGCCCATCGTCACCAATGCAATGTATGTGACTCGACAACAAAACAACACAACACAAAACATCATCATCGCTCATCAAAATTGGCAAAGCCCACGCCGCCATAATTTATCCAAAACAAGATAACTAATAAATCGTCAATGAAAGCCATTCCTAATAACTAGCATTAATCATAATCACAACATCGAATCGGATTGTCCAAACGTGCCTTTAAATCCACTAAAACACAACCATCTAATTTAACCATAAATTGGCCTATTTCGGGTCATCTCGTAAAACTCGAATTTCTAAAACTAACCTCGCCACTACGTTCTACACGTCGACTTAGCTAGTCAATTTCCAAGAATTAGAGTAACTTACTCTATCCGAATTTATCGAATCGGAAAATCGGAACATAATCGGGTTCCAAATTTAATCGGCTAGCTTATATCCTAATTATATTTTATTGATATAAAGTGTTACTAGGTGGAATTGGGATACTGGAAACAAACAGAAGCTATCAGCAGAAAATTATGCAGAAACTCATTTTCTTTAGAGAACAGCAAAACTTGCATACAGAAAATGGAAACTACAGAAAACGAAATTTTCACAAATCCATTGTAGGACAAGGGACGCGTCTCGCTAACACACAATTGAGTGCCTCAGGGTGGGTGCCCAACACATGGAGGTGGGCGCCTCCCCATGTATCAATTCCCATCCATTTTCTTCTCCCCTGCGTTTTTCATCAGACTGTGTTTTACATTTTCTGGTTTTACACTGTTATACTTTTTCTTTTCCATTTCCATTCCACAACTTCATACACTACAACACTAGCAACAACATACCCATAATCCCTACTCCTAATCCAACTTTTCTAAACCATTCCAGCAATCAACCAACAAAACCCTATAAATCAACTATCAATTTTTCCCCCAAATCCAAAATATAAACATCAAAACCTAACAATATGAGATGGAGAATCAAACCCCTTACCTCACAAGCTTGGATGATTCTTGATGATCCTACAACTCAACCTTGCTCCTCTCTTGCTCCTCTTCTTCTTCCCAAAACCCTCATTTCTCCAAGTTTCTAAGTTTGGTTTTTGTTTTGCCAAAGGAAAGAAAACAAGGAGAAGTGTTTTATGAATGGAAGGAAAGTGAGGAAAATTGGTTTTATAAGGGTGTACTCTTACTAGCCAAGGGTGTAATCCCCATTTCTACAAAATTTCTCCTACACCCTAACCATACTTATAAATTAACACACTAATAATATCCAATAATATTATTAATTCAATTAATTAAAATAATTCCGGGGAATTAAATATCGGTTCGAATAATATTTTACCGAACCGAACGGAATAAAAATCGGACCGAATCGAAACGTCGCCAAATATATTATCAGATATATTGATTAATACAAATATTCTCGTCGCAAATTAAATATCGATCGGTAATTCGAAAATATTAATATAATATAATATTAATTAAAACGGGGCGTTACAAACCCAACCTTTGAAAATAAACGCGGAGCGAAGTGGCTAGAGTGCGCGATTCTAGGAGCACTTGCTAGTCTCTCCTTTGAAGAAAGTAGTATGAAGGAACTGAAAGACCCTGAGAGACATTCCCCAACCTAGTATATTACAGGCTAAACTAGTATAGCGGGAGTAAGGGGTGATATATTTGTGGGGGCGAAACCCGACTCATGAAAGCTAGTGGTGAAAACTAGTTCACGAGTACCTGGATGAAACCTAAATTTCACGCACAGGCAACAGACGATACCGACCTACACAAAGTAGAGAGAGTGCATATTTCTCGAGACAACTGCTTGATCTCAACTCAGGATACTATGAGAAACCAGAGTAAGAGACCGTTACAAAAAGATGAGGGCGAAACTCAACTCATAAAACTAGTTAGACGAAATTGAACTAGATGAGTTACCAGGATGAAACTGGATTTTATGCACAAGCACGAGGCGAAACTCGGCCAAAGCAAAGTGACGAGAATGCATATTTCTCTGAGCACTTACTGGATCTCAACTGAGGATACTATGAGAAACCGGAGTAAGATATCGTTCTGAAAAAGATGAGGGCAAAACTCAACTCATAAAACTAGTTAGACAAAACTGAACTAGATGAGATACCAAGGAGATTGGATTTCATGCACAAGCAACAAGGTGAAACTCGGCCAAAGCAAAGTGGTTGGAGCGTACTTACAAAGACACGTGCTAGTCTCAAACAAAGGTACAGGGGGGAAACCGTTATCATACCTAAGGGCGCCATAGAGACAAATCAACAAGCAAAAAAATCGGACTAGAAGAAGCTAGAGTGGACGGACTAGGAGAAACTAGACCGAAAAGGCTGGTCAAAACTAGATTAAAAGGACTAGGCAAAACTAGACCGGAAAGACTGGGCGAAACCAGATTGAAAGGACTACGAAAAACTAGACCGAAAATACTGGGGCGAAACCAGATTGAAAGGACTAGGCGAAACTAAAACAAAAAGACTGGGGCGAAACCAAATTGAATGGACTAGGCGAAACTAGACTGAAAGGACTGGGCGAAACCAGATTGAAAAGACTAGGAGAAACTAGAGCGAGAAGGAAATTGAACTTTTTAACAGAGATCAGTGCAATCCTTAAAACTTTGAAGAGAGGGGAGTCCAATGGAAATTGGATCTTTGGAGACAATCAAGACGAAACTGAAGGCTATGAAAAGAGAGGTTTCTAATGAAGATCATATATTAAAGACAATCATGATGAAATTGAAAGCCATGCAAAGAATTGTCAACGAAGATTGGATGTTAATAACGATCAGGGCGAAACTGAAAGTTATGCAAAGAAATTTTCAATGAGGTTGGGTGTTGATAACAATCAGGACGAAACTGAAAGTTATGCGAAGAAAGAGAAGAGTCCAATGGAAATTGGACGTTAATGAAAGTCAGAACAATGCTGAACTTTGAAGAGGGATGTCCAATAGAAATTGGACGTTAATGAAAATCAAGACGAAACTGAATTCGAAGAGAGATGTCCAATGAAAATTGGACAATGATGAAAGTCGGGACGAAACCGAATCTGAAGAGAGATGTCCAATGAAAATTCGATATTGTTGAAGAAGATACCAAAGAACATTGGATTTATCGGAAACCAAAGTTCCTTCAGGACTTCATGGGGAATGATCGCCTTCTCGCAGGAGACGATTAGACATTTGTATTACGGGGGATGCAATAATCCAGGTCGAGGATAATATATACTCTGCACATAACTATAGCTGGAGAGGTAATCTGGCTTTAAAACTACTTAATTGGGTTTTGTAGATGTTCTTTGATAGGCCTCACGAGGGATAAGAGAGACATCTGGACAAGAAATCATAATAGCACGTTCCTCTGGGGGACGACACTTATTGATATTCAAGATTGAGATCCAATGAGGAGATGGGAGAATTCTTGGATAAAGAACTTCAGATTGACTGGCTCAGTTGGATCTAAAATATAAGATATGTCGAACGAGGCAACTCCACGAGGGAAATGAGAAATTTTGGCCGATAGATCTTGATAGACAACTTCTTTACTGGGAAGATGAGGACATCTTGAACGAGAGATCTTGAGTAAAGCCGATCCACTAGGGAGATGAGAACATCTTGAATAAGAGATCTCAAAGAAGTAGTGCCTTCTAGGGAATAATACGACCTTCACATGACTCTGCTAGGGAAACAGAACAATCTTAAACAGGCTTGGCAAGAAGAGAATGGATTCTCGAATAAGCAATCTCCACGAAGCGACTTCTCCGGGGTATAATAGATATCTTCACCTGAACTCTGGTTGGGCCAATTACTCTACTATGAAGAATATACATTCTCTCAATGAGTATACCTGACTACCAACGTTTGTTGGGGAATAAGATTCTTATACCAAGCCATTAATTACAACTTTCAGGAAAAATATCCATTGAATCATCCAAGTGACCCAATCAACACATCTTCTACTTTAGGAGACATATTGGGGGAAATTAGAAACTCCATCACTGATAGAGAATAAGCAAGTTGGGGAACACCGCAACCACCTTGAAAGATGTTGTCTTGGATATGGCGAATTTCACAGAAGTGGGTGAACTACAATCTATGCAAAACAAATACACCAAAAGTGCCCCAAGTATAGTGTGATGACATCACTCGAGAGTGTACATGTAGAAACATGGTACTGCAATGACTTAAGATGATCTACCTCAGAATATGCAGGCTCCGAATAATTCTTTGAGTCTTGTAGAGATTTGTCTAATCTCAACATAATTGCTTTAGATTGATAGAACTTGGAAATGTTCGCCTCGAGAGGGCTTTCTGAGATTTGTGCTGAGGATAACCATCCCGAATTCAAATGTGCTTTTCAAATTCACGGCTCATTTTTAGCTTGCGAACGGACTTAAACTGATCAACTCTGAAATAAAGGAATGCCCCTATATAATGCCTTGCCCCAAACTGTAGGGCCTTTGAAGAAATCTGCCTCGAGAGGACCTCCTGAGATCTATACTATCAAGATAACTTGCCCCAATATCACGAAATTGGAACACTGCTCCTGGCTAGCCAAAACTAGAGATGGTTTTAAATACACTTCGGCAAATGCCCTTGATTATTCCGCACTTTTTGAGAGATTCCTGAAATATCGACCTGACTGCCCCAGATTGGCTAAACTTAGAAAATATTTCATCGATTCAACTGCTATAGATCTGAAATAACTTTTACTAGACGAAGTTCAAACACCGAAAGAAAATTTCCCTCACTCAACAGAGCCTTAGCAATTCATCATTTTTTTCACCTCAAAGAGTTATTAAGACAATGCTTCCTAGCGTAATTTACTCACATCTTGAAAGTAGGCCTAGTACACAATTATACTTTTCAAGTTTGAATAGCTTCGTGTTCAAACATATGCTTGAAGAAATCAATCCCTTAGGATCAACTAAAAGTGATACAACACTGCACTCAACGGAGACTTCTAGGCAGTCGAAACTCATATACAAACATCAAGATTTTAGGCAATCTGATTCTAATCATATTCTAAACAAGTATTTCTTTACTCAATAGAGTCGATAGAGAGCATGCCCTATATTAAGATCATTCTTGAATAGATCCTTGAAGCAATCTTGTCCCTCGGGATATTCAAAATGTTCACTTGATGCTCATTATGCAAACTTACTTGATGTTTAAACACTTTTTCATATGCACATAATGTTTTATCCAAAGAATGATAAGTCTAATGCAAAATCCTATGTTTGTCTTGAAGTTAGAAATAATTTTATTGAAAAGATGTTGAAACATCGAATTTTTGTACAAAAGATAATAAAAAGATGGAGCGAGACCAACTCAAAGGTTTTAGCAAACCTCCTAGGAGTCAGGTTACCGTATTCTTGTAACTGCATTGCCTTCAAATTAACCCTGCTTCAGTTAGGATTTTTCATGGTTGTAATGTGGCCTGGTTCACGGTTATTTGAAGAAAAAAAGATTTTTAGGCACAAAAATTATTTGGTTCCCACCCAATCTCTGTGATGTTCTCCATTCCTAAGTTCAGCTAATTTGACACAAACATTCATCTCACAAAAGACAATTTTGCGATGATCGAGGAACCACCGCTTCTTGGGTGTGAAGATCACTTAACCTTTTTCCTTTGGCGGAAGACAAAACTTCTAAGACATGATAGTTACTCACCTTTTACTTTCGATGTCTGATCACACAACATTGTTCTCTAATTGCAATATCTTATTATTTCTCTTTCTTTTCTATATTTTTCATTTACACCTTTTTTCTTTTTTTTTCTTTTTTTCTTTCCTCCATACTACTCTTTTTTGAACAAGCCATGTGATCCCTACATCATCTTTTATTTGTTGGAAGTGATTGTGACTGTCTGAATTATTGGTGGACACGAAATACCCATTGGGGTTTTGCCACCTTCCTCAACCTTCTTAGAGGATAACCATTATTTTACCCTTAGATACACACTTTTGACGAGTTTTAAACGTTCGATCAAATTCAATGAACTCTACCCATCCCCGGTTTAAGAAATGAGGGTTTTTTCTGATTAGAAAAGAAACTCCTACTTCAAGGCTCAAAGGGGTTGACGAGGGTCTATCTCCCTTATATCTCCAGTGTTTGGGAATTTGAAATAATTCCTGTACATTGTCAACAAGGTTCTTACTCGAAAGCATACCGTTTTGGGATTCATTGCAAATTATTCGTCATCCTCACTCCAAAGGTGTTGTTTTATTAACCAGAGTTGAGTATCAAAAAGAATAATTAAAACAACTAAGTGTGATAGAGAATGGGTTAGTTCAGGACAAACATATTTAATACATTATGGTTAATATTCAAAAGATCAACAAGTTTGCATACAAGAAAGTATTGAACAAAACAATAAAGAATGCAAATGAGAATGCAACTAAAATTTGAAATTTCCATGAGCATACAAAGACTCTGACTGGACTTGTTGATTCTAACGACTTTCTGCAGTCTTAAGGCTCACTTGGATGAGAGATTCCTCTTTTGATCTGATATGAATGCAATAGTCTTCGAAATGATCCAAACTCGGACCTTACCTTCGTATGACATACCGTCTTCGACTGAATGGTCAGGTGCCCTAGGATAGTATTCACAGTAGATTCTCTCAAAAGAGGAGGTAAAATTGTTGTACCAAGCGAAATTGCATCCACTGAATCACTAAGTATCGTCTACTGCGCATAAGTGATACATCTCGTCTTCTATCAAACAAAAGAAACATTCATATAGTGAGAAAATTTTGAAACTATTGGCCCAATCAAAATTGGTCTTTGAAAAAGACACCAGACAGACGTTGGACTTTATACTTCAACCTCATTGCAGTCTTATAAAATCATAACCATGTTCCCTAGGATTGGAGACGCATTTAGCATCCTAAAAATTCACTTGGGGAACAAACACTGACTGCTGACGAGCGGGTCTAAGGACACCATGCTGTGGAGAATGCCCCTGATTGAATAGTTGAGTGCCTCGGCTTGGCAATCACATCTGACGTTGGCGTCATGAACAAGAACAGAAATATACAGACGATACTGAAACACGGAGCATAATCAACTGGAACAAATGAGAATAAAAGCGTTGGAATATGATCAAACTCTTCTTCAGGCTTCTTCTATGCTTGCTGATTAACCACATCCTCTGAATTCAATTGGTGAATAGGAATCATCTGTTGGCAAGACATCCTAAGAAGGAAAGATTGTGGTGGGGATCCACTAAGTTCTCCATGGTTTGAAAGAAATCCCAACAGACGAGGATAAGAGATGATTTTTGTTGCCGCGGTAGGTGTAGGATAGCTTTTGGTTGACACAATCATCAGAACTTCCACAACCTTGCTTGACTGAGTCTTCAACTGATTATCTTCCCTCTCGAGGAGATCCCGACCACGGGCCACGGTTTGCATGTAGACCCCCAAACAGTCATATTTGAATCTTCATCCCTATTAATCCCCCATGAAGTTGTTCCTTGACTGATCTCTGACTGATGAGAGGTTCATGGTGGTGAGAAACCAAACTTGCAATTTCGAAGAGAAAATACCAAGTTTGAATAAGGATCCCCAACTATGAGTACCTCATGAATGATATAGGATCAAAAGTTTGGCATGGCTTCAGAACACCCAAGAACCAAGTAACATGTATATCAACCACTGCATGGGATCAAAACCTCCATAACATATGGATACTGCTGAGTTACCGAAGTAAACAGCCATCACACGATGAGAAATCCAGAACCAAATCGAGGGAACCCATAGTCACCGATAATATCAAGTCACCAACGGAAACAAATCACCAACACTATCGAGTCACCAAAAAAAATAGGTCACCAACAGAATAATCTCCAACAAGACCAAAGTCACCATTTGTACCTGTTAAAAGTATTCCCTCCCTACTCACGGGTGAGTCTAGGTCAGGGTAAGGCAAGGGTAACTCGGAATCATCGATCCTCCTAAAGCAGTATCACCGTTACACCCATATGTGCGTGGTGATAATACCTCAGTTGAATCTCAAGCCAAGCATGGCATCATAACCGCACTAACAGGACCCTGTCCAATAGTCATTATGTCCCACTCTATTACTAGGGTACCTAAGTCACTTCGGCCTGGGTACTGGGCTTTTTACCTCATAGTAACATCCCAACCCAACAGGAAATAAAACAACATCATATAATATAGGAAACATAAATTGCAATGCATAAAGGCATATAAATAAATAAATAAATAAATCATTTTAAAACAGAAAATAAATAAACACCCATAGGTCCGGCCCTGACCTGCACATTGTCTCATAGTTAATAAAAAGGCCTGACAACAAACCTTGGTTATATGACATCAAGCGGTATTTTGAGAAGCAAGAATATCCAAAAAAATCACCTCAATAATAAACAAGAAAACTCTCAGCAAAATATAATCAAAATTCTTCTTGAATGAAGATGTATTGTACAAGAAGAACTATGACATCGTCCTGCTCAGATGTGTTGATAGACACGAGGCGAACATTCTTATTAAGGAGGTCCATGGAGGAACATTTAGAACCCATGCAAACAAACATGCCATGGCTAGAAATATCTTGAGAGCAGGTTACTATTGGTTGATGATGGAAATGAATTGTTACAATTATGCGAACACGTGCCACCAGCACCAAATCTATGTTGACAAGGTACATATGTCACCGAGTCCTCTAAACATCCTGAGTTCACCATGAACGTTCTCAATGTGGGGATAAGTCTCTTCTTATACAAATGTGACAAAGACGGTAGTCACCCACTTCATCATGAAAAATATGATTTGTCGATATGGGGTTCCTAGCAAAATGATGAAGGAGTTATGCGATGATTTCAAGATCAAGCATCATAGTCTGTTACCTTATCGACCCAATATGAACGGGGTTGTTGAAGCTACTGATAAAAACATCAATAAAATCATCTAGAAAATGGTGAAAACATATAAAGATTGGCATAAGATGCTTCGTTTCGCATTATATAGCTATTGTACCTCAGTATAGAATTCGACTGGTGCGAATCATTTCTCTCTTGTTTATGGCATGAAGGTTGTGTTTCCTGTTGAAGTAGAGATTCCCTCACTCTGAGTCCTCATGGAGACAAATCTTAAAGAATTTGAATGAGTTCAGACACTAATGGATCAGCCCAATCTCATTGAAGAAAAGCGCCTGATGGCTCTGTGCCTCATACATTTACATCAAAAATTGATGAAGAAGGCGTTCAATAAAAAGGTTCTTCCTCAAGTGTTCTGGGAAGGTGATTTGGTCCTCTAGAAGATTTTTCTACCTCACTTGGATTCACGTGGAAAATGGACAATTAACTACGAAGGTCCATACTTGGTAAAAATAGTATTCTCGGGAGAAGCTTTTATCATCACAATAATGGACGGAGAAGAACTACCACATCCTCTGAATTTAAACGCAGTTGAAAAATACTATTCATAAAAAGAATAATCCCACTAATTTAAAAAACCTAAAACGACGACTTAGGATAAAATGGGTGTCTCATTGGATAGAATATCCTAAAGGGCAATCCAAGTAAAATTAAGGACATACAAAAAAAATCACTCTCCCGATGGATTGAAACCCCGAAAATGAGATCCAAGAAAAAGGTAAGGATTCTATTCAATAACAAAACAAAGGAAGAAGGCGCAACTCGAAGACTCATTACATCAACAACCATGGAGAAAGAAATTGATCTAATCATTTCTCTTGGAAGCAAAATGATTGGAGTTATCAAGGACATAGGGAAGATAGAAGTAACGAAAATCATTTATCATTGATATTTTATTTTTATCTTTTTGTAATTATCTCTTTTAGGAATTGTATCTTGTATCATTGCCTATTCAAGGACATTTTTTCATTAATAAAATATTCAGTCTTTTGTAAATTTGCTTTTTTTCGTCGTGTTTGCAAAATACAACGATTATTTTTTATTAACACTGTATTGAAATTACTTTGGGGACATGACAAAACAAAAAGCATTAAAAAAAACATTTAAAAGTGCTTTGGTTTGAAAAAACATCAAAGGAAATCCACAGCTACGTCTTAAGTACGATTATCAAAATCACACAGACACTGTTCACAACAACATGTCAAGATACAAGACAACCCAAATTTTCTGCAACAAAGCAACATACGATGTTGGGAAGTCCATAACCCTGAAGACCCAATGATCTAGAGGATAAAAAACATTTAAATTCATTCATAACATTTGGTGCATCTAACTTACAAAATCATATCTAAAGTATCATCATCAAGAACCATAACCAAGAGCATGCATAAACATATAAATCATGGATACATCCAATTCATAAAGGCCCAGGAACACTTCCATAAAACCTAAAGGCCTATTTTACCCAGCTAAGACGCATTCAATGACAAAAATCCAAGCTTAGAGCTATCATTTTTTTAAACTTAGATACATCGGTTAGAATGTGACGTAGCATTTAGGAGTATCGGGATTAAAATTAACCTAGGCAGTATACCCACGATACTTATCCATAGCCTATACATCACCATCCTATCGGCACACTATCTCAAGAATTCAATTATCAAGTTTCAATCATCAAATTATAGTATCAACTTTCAAAATCAAACTTGCACTATTTACCCCCCTAGGTTGTGGTAAATATGCAACATCCGTGATATAACTTGCTATATTAGTCCCTGGGTGATAATAAGTTATTTTCAAATTGTTTATTCTATCTATTTAGTCCCCTGGAAGAGATAGAGTTGATACCGTGTTATTTATCCGTTTAGTCCATTGGCATTGATAAATATGCAAATCATCAATGTAACTTATTACATTGGTCCTCGGGTAGTAGTATCACCTTTTCAAACCTTTTTCGATTCTATCTGTTTAGTCCCTTGGCAGAGATAGATTCGATTCTGCATTATTTATCAATTTAGTCCACTAGTAGTGATAAATACACAAATCTCCGATGTAGCTTATTACATTGGTCCTCGAGCAATAATAAGTTATTCCAATTTCAACTTGTTGAATGAGACCGTTTAGTCCCCTGACAGTGACCAGTTCAACGTCTGCGTCCTTTCGTAGATTTATCCGTTTAGTCCCCTAGCAGTGATAAACATGTTAATCCATGCTTTAGACATTGATGAGTTATGTGCGTCATCTCTGCCATTTTTTCACATTTTTGCTTGCTTTATTTACTTTCAAACTACTTTTCAAATGTTTTCAAGAGTCTTCAAACAAATCATGGGATCCTCCATTATTTAATCATCCTCTGATCCAAATGTGCAAGAACTTCGTATTCTCATACCCTTCAATCAAAGAGTAATTAAATAGAAGTAATTGTCATGCCCCGAATTTTCCCGCCTTATGTCCTACCGTCAAATTACTTTTAAAATTGTATTTTTATATTTATTTTGCTAACATCTAGTTTTTTCATGCATATAGTAATTTATTTTTTAATTTCATTTTTAACGTATTTAGTTTGACTTTTAATAAAAAAGGTCATGTATCATTTTATTCTTACTAATTTGTTTTATAAATATTTTATTATGCATTATTTAATAAAGGTAGTATTTTTCTAAATAATATTTTTAATAGGCTTATTATTTGTTACATAGAGTTATACTAATCTTTATTTGATTTTAAAAATATTATTCAATTTTCGTTGACTAAAAGTCAACTATAAAAATGATTTATATGTTATTTTATTATTATTATTATTATTATTATTATTATTATTATTATAAATATTATCATTAATATTATTCATTTATATTATTAACTTAAAAGTTGACCTAGAGGTCAACATTTTTCTTTCCACGTTATTTATTCATTTTATTTTTATTTTTATTTTTATTATTTGAAAATGTTGACCAAAGTCAACTAAAAGGTTTGAAACCCTAATCCCAGTTTGCGCCTTTTTTTTCTTTTCTTCTTCACCAATTAACCAAAAGTCCAAATCCAGAAGTGAATCAAAGCAAAAAAAATGAATCAAATATAGCAAAATTAGATTTTTATTTTTATTTGATGCTTGTGAACTTACATACAAAATCGAGCCAAGTTCATGATGGATCTTACAAACCCTAATCTAAAAACAACACAAAATCAATCTAATTTACAAAGATTCAATCAAATCTCAATCAAATCAATTACAAACAATCAAGCTTTATATAATTCCAAATTGAATCTAATCTTAAATCTATAAATTAGGAGTGACAATTGAATCTATTAAGATAAAATTCATCCAATCTATTCACTAAAAAATCTAACAAATTCATCCACCAAATGAAAAAAAAAGTTAACGGATTGATCTAATTCATCCATTTATATATTGATTCAATCTATCCACCACATTTATCCAATAGATTACTCTCTAAATCCAATAAATCTATTTCTTTTTAAATTAATAAAAAAAAAAATTTAAAAATCCAAAAAAAATAAGTTTTTCTAAAAAAATAAAAAACTTGTAAATATTTTTAAAAAACAAAAAAAAAGGAATTTTTTTTGAAAATTAAAAAAAAAAACTTAAATTTAAAAAGAAACAAAAAAAATAATATTTTTCCCAAGTAAAAACTGGAATTTTTTCTTTGAAAAAATATTTTATTTTTCGAAAAAAGACTGGAAATTTTTAAAAAAATAAAAAAATAACTGAAAAAATAAATAATTTTTTGGACATGAGTTTTATTTTTAATATATGAATTGATACAGATATATTTAAAAAAGTTTTAGTGAATTGTAATGGATTAATGAATTGTTTTTATCCATCCATTAACCATTCAATCCTTCCATTTTGTCACCCCTACAATAAATACTAAGACCTAAAGACTAACAAAGATCATCCAGAAAAATTCCTTGGAGAATCAAGTTGTTGTTGTGTATCTATCATCCTCACTCAAAGCATCATACTGAGAAACCCCTTTTGAGCTAACCCTCGTGCATCCTTGTACCTGCAAACAAAGGAATATAAAGGATTATAATGAGAAGAGAAGCAGAACCAGAAAGAATCAAGTTACGAGAAGATTCGCGGTAAAGCGAGGTAAACCACACAACTTTCATAATAGATTTCACTTGTTCTTGTGTGATCACTGTTGATTTCTGTAATTTTTAGGGTTAAGGTTCATGGGGTTTAATGTGTTCTGGGTTTTGGCCAAGTTGAACGTATGATTTTTCTTATTGATCTTTAACTGGAACTGGAAATAGGCGGTGGTTAGGGGCGGGGGAGTTGCTCAGTCGGAGGAAGCGATTTCTGGAGAACAATTTTATATAGAGGTGGGAGCATTTGTGAGAGATGGAGAGATCGTGAGAGGTGGAGAGAAAATAAATGAAAAAAAAAAGAATGTGAAGAGAAGTGGTTTAAGTACTCCCTCAGCTTCTCCCTGAATGAACGGTGTGTGGCCAACCATTGGCCACACGATGGGATTACTTTGACGTAATCATACATATACTTACTCATAGTGCATCCTCGGCCAACCTTTAATATTAGCCCCTCGTTTAAAATACTTAAGATCAATGCTTTAGGATTAACTCCTTTTTCTAAATAATAACCAATAATTTCTATTAACTAAAATACAAACCTTTTTTTTTTATAATTAACATTTATTTTCTAACTTTATCTTTATTCCTAAATATTACGATTAATTTTTTTATAAATAAACTCTTCTGCTAACTAAAATATTTTTGTAAGTCTTAATATTTATTTGCTTATTTATTTATTTTATTCATTTTAATATCTAATTTTCAAAGTTTTAACAAAACTTAATTAAAACAACTAACCAATTAAATATCTTTTTATACTAACATAATCAAATTCAAGAAATTTTTTAAATAAAAGATTGCCCTGTTACTTTCACATCAAATACAAAACTTCATCTACCATCACTCACCTTCAAACTCAGACAAGTTCAAAATCATTTGAAAGAAACTTAACACAATCCTATAAAAAAAACACTAATCAGACACATTAGAACTACGTAGGAATCCGATTTCTTTCTTGTTAAAGATGTGTAGCCACACGATTGAAAAACCAAGGCGAGTCCACTAACTTAAAAAAACTTAGTGTTCCTTTGTTTCTTCGCCTATACATGATGATATGATAATAAAGTAAAGAATTATTCTCTACAAGTCCTAGGTTTAAAAAAAATCCCCTGGAGTATAAGGGAGATAAATGGTGTCTAACACCTTCCCTTTATCTAGTCAACTATTGAATCCACCAATTTCTAAACAATTAGGATTTTTACGTTCCTTTCTCATCCTTAGAACAAATAAGTAATTGTGGTGACTCTTTTGTTTTTTTTCCGGTTACAACAACTCTCTCTTGGTTGAATATTTCTTTCTAAAGAAGTGTTAGTTTGGGTTCAAAGATGAACTTGTTAAAAGTTTTTTTTGTTTATAGATTTAAAATTAAGTTGTTGTCTAGTTCATGATCTAAGTGAAAAACCTCTTTTACGCGTTCTTGAAGATAACTAGTGAAAAAGTTCTCTTCAGTTCGTGAGCTCAGCCTGATGTTAAAGCTCAATTTGGTTTGAGATCAATCTGGTGTAAAATCTTAATTCGATTTGTGGTCTTAATTCGATTTGTGGTCATCTAGTGTAAAACTCTAGTTCGGTTTGGAGGATAGTCAGTTCAAAATTTCACTTTGGATCGAGATAATTAGGAATAATCATAGGTTTTAAATCTTGGAGACTAATCGTTTAAGACTTGTTCATGTTTGGAAGGAAAACTAATCGCTTCAGTCTATTGTTCGTTGTTTGGTTGGAAGATAATTCGGTATAATCATAGGGTTTAAATCTTGGAGACTTACCGTTTAAGCCTTGTTTGTGTTTGGAAGGAAAACTAACCGCTTCAGTCTATTGTCCGTTATTTGGTTGGAAATTAACCTGAAACATCTTTTTCTTTGTATAACGGATTTGTGAGTTCAACCTACTAAAAACTTATAAGAATTACTGAATATTCTCAAGATCAAGTATAGAGAAAAAGATTAGGTCACTTCTTTTAGATCATACCTCTATAAATTTTAGTATAATCTTTTTGTTAAGACTTCAAATTTAAAAGAAAACTTAAATGTAAAAATCTATAATACAAAAAACATAAATAAATCTCCAAAAGCATCGTAACTTTCCAAAATTGGAAACCAAAATAATTCCAACTAATAAATCTGTAAATATTCTTTTTCATCTACTAACATAAATTTTAAGTACCCTCCATGCCACCTAAGAAAGTTACATCAACAAATTCCATTTTCAACCACAAATTCAAACACTAGAAAACTCTTACTAATAAATATGCAAATAGAAAACTAAAACATAGAAAATCTCGGCTACATAATTATGGTACACTGTTGGCATTAACAGGCTCCAGTGTTGTCTGGCTATCAAGGTCAATAACTCCATCACCAGCAGAATCAAATTGAGCATTAGTTATTGTTTCAAATTTCACGTTATCATCCACTACTGCTACACCATTGGTTTTCTTTGTTGGTGTTTCTCTTATGCAGTTGGGTTCTCCATCTAGGGTTATCCTCGAAACTTTTAAGTTGTTATCACTTGAGGAATCTTGATTAGTTACCATGTTTGGAGCTGTTGAAGGTGGTAATGAGTACTTTCTGTTGATTTGGTTGCTTATGTTTTGTTTGCATTTTGCCAAAATAAGCTAATGGTAAAATAGAGACACGAAATTAGTGTGTGCAAATTATCAAAAATATGTAGAATGTATGTTAAAGAAATGTGAGAAAATAATTATCAATATTTATAGAAAACAACGCTACATGCAAATTGATATTTACGTAGCACCGACGCTTTAAATTAAGATTATGTTAGGTGTCTCACTGGCGGTGTCAAGTGTCTGATACTAACATCTTATATTTGGTGTCTGTTTAAGTATATATATTTAGTGTCTGATACAAACACTCTATATTTGGCGTGTGAGTGTTAATATCTGGTATTTGATACTAACAACTTATATTTAGTGTGTGAGTGTTGATATCGACGACATTTGATATTAACACCTTATATTTGGTGTCTGGGTGTGGTGTCTACTGTCTAATATTAACACCACAGTAAAACATCATCGGACATTTCTTTTAAATTAATGTAATAATTTGTATGTCTACATATGGATGTTAAGAAAATTCTTACCCGAATTGGAGTTGCAGCTATTAATGAGCTCTCAACACGACCTCCAAAAACTCCATCAAGTTTAGCCAATAAAACACTTAGCATGCCAATTTTTCCGTCAGCAGCACCACTAGTAAAGGTGCATGATCCACTTAAAGATAAAATCTGAAAGTGACCCTGTATTTTACCATCCAAATCATACATATTTTAGACATCGGCATATTAAATTTTTTTCGCAAATAGATGTTTTTTAAAACCTTAATAGTATCTATATAAATGTACCTCATATCTTAAAGAACCACCAGAAATTCCAAGTTGTCGAAGGATCACAGTTGATACAAAACCATCAGCAGAAAGTATGCAAACTGCTCCTCTATAACCTTTATGAAAAAATGTAAATATTTTTTCAACCACATCCTGAAAATTACCAAAATCACAATTTTTATTTTACAATAATTTATTTTTAAAACTATGAAATTTTAAAAAAAAATTATATGTCTCATATTACCTCTCCAGAGTTCACAATCAGCACATGAGGTGTCATACTTCCTCCCACAGATTCAGCAACACATCCACCTATGAAAAATATAAAGTTCATTTTCAAGCATGAGAAAAATTTTAAAAAAAATATATGTATATCAAAAAGTTTATTTAATAATGTGAAATAAGTTATTATATGAGTATATATGCCACTTGTATAGATAATAGACATTGCAATGAATTACAATATGTTATTTAAGAATAAAAATAATAGATTTCTATTTTATTTTTAATTTTCTGTTCATCATATTGATTTTTTGTATTCAAAATTTCTAATTATATATTTTTATTGTAATTAAAAAATATTATAACGCCGGAAAACTTATTTTCCCAACAATCTTTTGATATTATAATATTATCTCTTTATTTAAGATTTATATTTTGATATTAATTTTATTTATTATATTATTATGATAGAAAAGTTTGAATTTATCGGAAAAATAAATTTTTGGGCACTATTTATAATATATATTTTTATTAAAATAAAGAAAATAATAATAGTTTTTACTTCTAAATTTTAAATTCAACAGATTAAAAAATTGAGAATTAAATTTAAGAAAAAGCTAACATTCACCGACCTAACATAAAAATGGTCAAAAATAAATTATTTATTGACTCAATATAATTACTTTTATAAAAATATTTATATTGTAAATTATTATTTTTATATTTAAGATATTTTTTATTTCAACAAAAAGTAGTAACGACTACCTAACATCCTAAAGTTCAAGTCCAAAGAAATCGAAATTAAATGACAAATTAACATTAAGTAATTCTAAAGATGTTCAAAAGAATATTAGTAATAAAAATAAAATAGAAGATTTTTCATATCTATTAGTTAATACTGTACAAAATAAATTAAAAATAAAAGATTTCTTTTTAACAAAAGACTGTTTGGAAAACTCCATAACTTTGAATCCTATACTGAAAAGTTGAATAATAATTTTACTAATCCTTTACCTAATACAAATTTTAATAATATTATGAAATAAAAAACAAATATTCAACAATCACTTGCACAGTGTTGTCTCAAAAATAATTTCAAACAAAACTAATCCAAAATTGAAGACACGATAACACAAAACAAAAAAAGTTTACAAAATAAAACACAAATTACAAAGTAAATTTACAAAATAATTAGCATACAAAATTATCCAATTTCAAAAAGTAATAAAAAAATTGCATGTTATGAATTGTGTTGGATTTTTTTAGATAAAGAAATATTTGATCATAAATTTAATATTCCTTAAAAAAGATATGATACAATCATTCCTAGGAATCACAAAAGTTGAAATCGCCCCTTCTTAATTCTTAAAAAAAAACAAAAACTCCTCTATGATGCAAACAAAAGATAAAATCAATGAAAAGTAAAAGAAACTCGTACATACCAATAGATGCTAAAATCTGAAGTTTTCCAGAACCACGAGGACGTCCTCTTCCACGTTTCACTTCACTTCCAAAAGGTTGAATAGCAAGCTCGGGTGGCCCCGACCCTGGCACGGACTTCAGAGACGATTTGTTCCCACTAATCTCGTACTTCCTAGGCCTACCTCTAGGCCTTTTCACCCGAGAGTCCAAACCAGTATTTATAAGTTCAGATCTTTCTCCAGTATCTGAACCGGCGTCAATCTCAACAATTTCCGTTACGACGGTATTGTTAGGATTAATGGTGGTTTCTGATCCATCTTTGATTGAACTCAATGATAAACTGACGGAAAGATTTAAGTTTTGATCAGCCATGAGTAAGATACCTTTTGAAATCTGAAACTATTTCTGAAAAAAATAATAAAAGCATAAACTTTGTTTATAGGTTGATAAGAAAATTAAAATAGTTCTGTTTCAATATACGTTATTGGTTAACACTTCATAAGAAGAAGAAAAAGTGAGAAAAAGATATATAAAAAAGAACCTCTCTTTTATTTTATTTTTATGGATCTTTGATGATACCGTGTGTAAGAATAAGAATCGGTGAAAATAACAAAAATATGTGCATATTTATATATGCATATTTATTTTACAATTAATAATAATAAATATAAATAATAAGTAGAATTGAATTAATTGGAATTGATGATTGTTATTTCTGTTTATATGGATAAAAATAATTAATATTTTTGAGATAAAATAATTAATTAATTGATTTTTGAGATAAAAAAGGACAAAAATAATTAATTATTATTTATTTTAATTATTATTAGTTTGTATATTTTTATGGATTTTCTTATTAATTTGATATATATATATATATATATATATATATATATATATATATATATATATATATATATATATATATATATATATATATATATATATATATATATATATATATGGTAGAATATGTAATCTTGACTATTATAAAAATGAAATTCATTGAATATATTAGATGTTTTTCTATGAGGCATGTGATTTAAAAAATTAATTGTTTATAATATTTTAGCATATATTTTTCTCCAATAATTCACCGTGTAAAATATTTATTAGTTTTTAATATGGTATTAAATAATATTTTAGGATTTCAAGAATTTAAAACGATAGTGAAATATGTCAAAAGTTTTAGTTACGATTTGTTAGTCTTTTCAATTCACCTAAGTCTCAATATAAATCTTGAGAATGTTTTGAGAAAATCTACTATATCTTTTCTGACAAAAACCATATGAAAAAATATTAACTATTTTTAAATTTTTATAAGTTTATTGATTTTTTTTATAAAAGATATTCCAACTTTATAGTTTACACAAATTTATAATATTAAAAAATTTAATGTTAACATTAAGTCATAATATATAAAATAATTAATCACAGATAAATTAAAAATATTTTTTTTTAAAACAACACACACAAAGTAAAAGTAAAAATAAAAAATATTTTCATACAACCCCAAACCATGCTTGAGCAAAAGGCCCAATTGATGAGTTTGGCTCTTGTTTTTAATTTAAAAATTAAAAACAATTTTCCTTTTGTGGAGCTCGTTCTTATAATGTTTCAGACTACTCTCCAATAAATCATTAAAAAGTATATATTTATTTCAAAAAATATGTTTTGATTTAATGATAGTGATTAAATCTTTATAAAATATTTTTGTAAATAAAAAAGTGTGATATTTTTTATGGATAAAGAATATAAATTTTGATAATTTTGTAGATATAAAAAATATATTCAATTTAAAAATTATTGCTAAAATTAATTCTATTTAAAAAAAGAAATCTTCTTAAATTAATTGTAATTTTTATTTTTATTTTTTTTTACTAAAAAAAGGATATTTATTCATTCAAATTGAAAACTATATCAAATCATTACAATTCATGATTTTTAAAAATTGGAAAAGATGAATGTGCTTTCAGCACCTAAGTTAATAACATACAACGACAATATGAAAATGTTTATAAATATGACAAAAGTAAAAGCAACTGAAATATTCATACTACCGGATCTCCAACGTTGACGCCTAGATCTTTATCAGATCTATAATGAGTTGAAGTGTAGATGTCAATCTGAACCAACAAACACTGTACCAAAATGAAAAAATCAATAAATGTCACACAAAACTACGAAAACTTAAAAACACAAAAAAGAAGAAACAGATCTATATGAATTTGTAACTTTTATTTTAAAAATCACTAGTAGAAAATCCGTGTGTTCGCACGGGTCCGATTATTGATGGCTGCTTATTTACCATTTAAGATTTGAATACAAAATATAAAAATAGAATAACAAATTTAAACAATTAGAATAATAAATATTTTAAAAAAAATGAAAATCAAATTAAATGGATCCATATATATAGAATAAAAATAATATTCAAAATTAGATTAATAAAATGGTGTTTTTTTTTGCAATAACCTCATATTTATTTTTCAATTGAAAAAAAGGTTATGCATGTAAATTTGTTTTTTCAATTTAATAGGAAATAATACAAAAAGGTATTTTGTTTCACAATTTTGTTTATGGGTGCTGCTACCATACGTATCATTCATGCTAAATCAAGTCCATTCCCACAAAATAGGATACAATTTGCAAACAAATGAGACAAAAGCTAGAAAAGACAAAAAAAGAATTTGGAAACGGAAGGCATCAGTTCACGTGCTCCATCAATCATCATCAGTATGCATCATCATCGCTTCATGATTTCACCATCATCTTCCTTCACCATTATCCATCATCCCTCTCCGACATGATAATCATATGCACAGGCTGCAAGCAAAACAACACATCGATTTAGCTTATCAACATAGCAAACTTTACCATACCACATAAGCACATTGCAGATTCATACCTTCATTTTTCCAGGGCCAACACCATGTTGATTTTACCACAGTATAAGAGCCACAGAATATGGTCTATATAAGTGTATGACACTTTAAACAAATTGTGGTCTAGATAAGTGTTTGACACTTTAAGAAAAACATTTCTTACTTTTGTCTTTGCTGATAATTCAAGGTATCCTTCAACATGATCCTCTAGAATCAAAACACAAATTTCAAAACCAAGCGATTGTACAATATATATTGTAATACGTTTACATGGCATATTTTCCAGGACTGAAACATGCTTCAATTACACCCCTCGATTAATTAAATTTTGCCTAGCAAGAGCATTAATTTCCATTGTATAGCATAAATGAGGATGTAGCAGCTTGTAAATGGGGTGGATTGCCAACAATGCTTCTAAGCCGATCGTATCGCACCTGTCAACCAGAAGGTAGTGCAGATTCCGAAAAGCTTTTATTGCTAGACAGATATAGGGTATATTCTTACTAACATGTTTTCTACTGAAGAAGGCAATTGATGTTCAAAATTAAACCAGAATCCCTATAGGGTACTCAGAAAAGCAACCAAGCAAGGGAAAACAATGACTAAATGGCCAACTCCATAGAAGTTTTAAGCTTAGATTGGCAGAAGAAGCTGCGTCGGAAGAGGAAAGTAGCATTGGGCCATTTTCTTAATTTTAGGCAACATTTATTAAAGAGAAATGTAATCATATATTCAAAAACAAAACTAATTGTACAAGAGTCTGCAAATGTGAAATTTAGTCCAAACAGAGAGAAAGTATCAATGAGGGAGCAAGCAGGAGGACACAACAAATCTCTCTGTATTTAGTAGCATATGTATACCTTGTCAAAATCTTTAACAACATTAACTTCTAAAAATATCGTAAAAGATTTAATGCCTTAGCTAAATTCACTTTATTATCATTGTAGACAAATATACTTGAGGAATTAAAAAACAAAGAGTTCAATATTCCCAAATCACAACAACAAAAAGAAAGTCAAATATGGAGATAAATACCTCTAGCAATGCATTTTTGAACTCAACACACACCACAATACCACAATAACATTATAGACAGGATATGATCGGCCATTTTTAAATTCAAAACCAACCACAGCAGGCACATATGAATCTCCTGCCTCTTTGCAATAGTATATACCCTATGAAATTTCAAGTACCCATTTTCTATCCCAAAATAAATATGACATATATCAGAGTAAAATAGACTGCACACATACAAAGGGCGTCGTCACATTTATTTTTCACAACATTCAAAATACCAAATTGGATACTGGTCATGATCATAACACGTATTTAAATTCACGTTTTCATATAAAACATGCATCTCACAGCGGAATAATTAATTCATCAACAATTATTTATAAATGATTGTTATCCCATGCTACCAACCATGCCACAAGTACTAGGCATCACGGTCAATCATCACATAATCTCATACATATCTAAATAACCAAATTGCATACTTGTCATGATCATAACACGTATTTAAATTCACGTTTTCATATAATAATACGAAGCATGCATCTCACAGCGGAATAATTAATTCATCAACAATTATTTATAAATGATTGATATCTCATACTACCAACCATGTCACAAGTACTAGGCACCACGGACAATCATCACATAATCTCATACATATCCAAATAAGAGAGAGTAATAACAAATATCTCTCAAACAAGTCATAACATGAATCCAAATATAATCCTCGTATTACATAGACCAGAGCAATGACTCTCTACCTAAGGAAAGGAGATATGATAAGCTAAGCTTCTCCACTAGTCTCGTGCGAAGCACCACTATCCCCGGAACCTGCACGTTACCTGTAACCCCCCGATTTATTAAATATTATATTTACATTATTATTTTCAAAATTATCGGTTAATATTGATTGTGTGATAAATTATGTTTTTAATCAGTATATTAATTATTTATTCAGACTGATAATTTTTTATTCGGGCTTATTTAGTTTATTTAGATTGTTGAATTATTAAGTTAAAAGACAAAAATTAAGATGTGTTACCATTTAATTATGCCTTAAGCAAGACCAAAGCTAGTAGTAGTACTAGTTATTGTCTTATAAGTTAGAAAAGAAATAGAAACATAACATAACATAGAGTGGGAGAGAAAAGAGTGGTCTTGGAGAAAAAGGACAAAAACAAGAGCAAGAGGAAGAAAAGCTAGGGTTTGTGGTTTGAAGAGGTGATTCAAGAGGAAATTTCAAAAACTTGTTAGAATCAAGAACTAGAGGTAGGGGTTTGGTAATTTCTACCCTATAAATAGATTGATGATGGATTGTATGTGAGTTAGGGTTGTGAAAGTTTGAGTGTTTTTCTTGAAATTTCTTGGTTTGATTTGGTGTTTGGGTTATGATAATGATAGTATATTAGTTGGTATTGTGAAACCCCTTGTGTGTACCCCTTCCATGGGTGTTGTTCCTAGCTCTTGAAAATTAGCAGAAAAATGAGAAAAATAGTACATGAGCCGACTCATGCAGGGAAGGAAGAAGGCGTGCGCCTTCCTGAGCGTGTGAGAAGAGAATTCCTTCAGGCATGAGCCGACGCATGCCTTCCCAGAATCCATGAGCCAACGCATCAAATCCATGAGTCGACACATGCCTTCCCAAAATCCATGAGCCGACGCATCGAATCCATGAGTCGACGCATGCCTTCCCAGAACCATGAGTCGATGCATGAAGAAGGCGTGCGCCTTCCCGGGCGCTTCCAGATTATAATTTTCCACTCATGAGCCGACCTTAGGACCCATGAGTAGGCTCATGCAGGCTATTTTGAGAAATTTGTCTATTTTTGGATGTTCCTCACTTCCACCGATTTGAAGCATGATATATTAGCATAGATAGGGTTTGGATAAGCATTAAAACACTGTACTTTCACATTTTCCCTTACAGTTCTACCTCCAATGTTTAGTAAATAAAATGACGAGTATCTTTTGGTGAATATTAACCCGTAACCAGAATTAATTAAATTATAAATTTTGTTGATATGCTTCTTTTAATTGAATGAATGATTTTGGAGATTAATGAATTGTTGTTGGTGATTTGCATAATGCAAAATATGTTGTCGTTGATCGTTTTACCTTGGAGTTTGGTAAACGAAACGTTGAGGGCTTATGCCTAAATGATGAGTTGATGTCGTTATTGATTGTTGTTGTTGTTGCGTATGTGAGTCGTGTTCATTGAGTCACATATGTCAGCATAAGCGATGAGGCTATAGCCTCGGACTTAATGGCAACTTGTTGATAGCCATAATGGCAATGATGATGGCCTCTAATTACGGGCAATAGTGATGGGGGTTGTAGCCTCGGGTACCACATGTATAAACATTGTCGAGTCACATTTTGTTGTTTGTGTCATCGTTGCGGTTTATGTTGTTCAAGTTGATGAGTTGTTTGGTGATGATTTAGGTGGTGATGATAAAAGTGAGTGAGATTGGAATATATGTTGAATTGTTCTTATTATCGGGATCTCTTTATAATTCTGAAACTGTATATTAATTATCATCTCTTTATTTATATGATTTGAATTATCTCACCCTTTACTTGTTTCGTTGTTACCTTTATATTGGTAACGTGCAGGTGATCTACGTTGATGAGGTGGATTAGCTCGAGTCATTACTTTTTGAGTCGCCTTGCTCTGATAGCGTAACACTCGGGATGGGCACTTTTTTGTTTTCACTTAGAATATTAGAATTGTATATCCCGATAACTATGTGGATTATGTTTGTATCATAACATGATTATTTTTGTTGGTGTATCATGCCTTTATATGGCATAAATGGTGATGTATCCGCTACCGTGTGCATATGTATATGCTTAGTTGATGTATGATGACGTGATCGGTATATCCGACTTTTGATTATTTTGATGATACATCTTATTGCTAAGTGGAAACCATGAATATGTGATGCCTCATTTTATTTATGAAATTTTATTACTCTGATTTTTATCATTAAATTCCGACGGGTAGAATTGGGGTGTTACATTAGTGGTATCAGAGCAGGTCGGTCTGTCCGGCCAAGTTGTTGAGTCTTTGATTGTGTAACAATCAAGTACTGTTATTCGTTGATTCTAAATCCTTGTTTTGTTGTGAACAAAAATTGTGATGGCTAGAAGGAATACTGGTAGGAACGATGATGCCCTTGCTTCCGCTATGCATGCAATGGCTCAGGCGTTTCAGAATCCGCCAAATGCTGACGAGAACACGGGGTCTCGTAGTTTGGAAACCTTCCAAAGGGAGAAACCTCCTACCTTCCGAGGGAAGTATGATCCTGAGGGAGCTCAGGTGTGGCTGAAGGAGATTGAAAGAATCTTCAGAGTGATGGATTGCACTCCTGTGTAAAAGATCCGCTATGACACACATAAGTTAACTGCTGAAGCTGGTGACTGGTGGGTTGAAACCCGTTAGAAATTAGAACTTGCTGGTGAAGGGGTGACGTGGGAAGTGTTCCGAAGGGAGTTCTTGAGAAAGTATTACCCTGAAGACGTGAGGGGAAAGAAAGAAATCGAGTTCCTTAAGTTAAAGTAAGGGAATATGTCTATCACTGATTATGCGACCAAGTTCATTGAGTTGGCTAAGTTCTATCCGCACTATGATGGACCGACTGCTGAGTTCTCTAAATGCATAAAGTTTGAAAATGGCTTACGTCCTGAAATTAAGAAAGTAGTGGGTTATCAGAAAATCCGTGTCTTTGCGGATTTAATTGATAGCTTTAGGATCTTTGAAGAGGATAGCAATGCCCACTACAAAATCATTTCTGATAGGAGGAACAAAGGTCAACAAAGTCGTGGGAAACCGTATGATGTTCCGGTTGGAAAAGGGAAGCAAAAAGTGGTTCAAGGGCGAAGAACTAGTGGGGGGAGATGCTCCTGCTAGTATTGTTTGCTTCAAGTGTGGAAAACCTGGTCACTAAAGTAATGCTTGTGGGGCTGGTGAGAGAAGGTGTTTCCGATGTGGAAAAATGAGACATACCATTAATGATTGCACTCACAAGGATGTTATTTTCTTCAACTGTGGTGATGGCGGACACATTAGCACTCAATGTCAGAAATAGAAGAAGGTGCAAGGTGGGGGTAAAGTGTTTGCCTTGTCGGGAAATCAGACGGCAAACGAAGATGGTCTCGTTCGAGGCACTAGTTTCATTAATAACATTTATCTCTTTACTATTATTGATACTGGTGCTACTCATTGCTTTATTGCCGCCGATTGTGTTAAGAGATAGGTCTTACTTTATCTTCCTTGACTAGAGACATGATTGTAGAGGTTCCAGCTAGGGGAACGGTTACTACTTCTTTGGTATGTGCAAGTTTCCCTTTATCAATCTTTGATAGAGATATGTTGTGGATCTTATTTGTTTGCCGCTTGTCGGGTTGGACGTAGTCTTGGGTATGGACTGGTTGAAATCCAATTATGTTCATATCAATTGCTACGACAACACTGTGAGATTTTCTTCTTTCGAAGAAGAAGAACGAGCCATTTTGGTATCGACGAAACAGTTGAATGAATTCATGAAGGAAGAGGCGTTAGTGTTTTTGTTGATGGCGACTCTATCTGTTGAGAGTCAGGCTGTGATAAAAAACTTTTCGGTGGTGTGCGACTTTCCCGAAGTATTCCCTGATGAGATTCCTAGTGCACCGCCAGAAAGAGAAGTTGAATTTTTCGTAGATCTTGTACCTGGTACCAGACCTATCTCTATGACACCATATAGGATGTTCGCGTTCGAGTTGTCAGAATTGAAGAGCCAATTAGAGGATCTGCTTGAGAAAAAGTTTGTGAGACCTAGTGTGTCACCTTGGGGAGCTCCGATCTTATTGGTAAAGAAAAAGGATGGTAGCATGAGACTTTGCATCGATTATCATCAATTGAACAAAGTGACAACTAAGAATAGATATCCGCTTCCAAGGATCGATGATTTGATGGACCGATTGGTTGGTGCTCGTATGTTTAGTAAGATTGACTTGAGATCGGGTTACCATCAAATATGCGGAGAAGAAGAATATATGGTAAGCCATATGCAGTCATTCCGATACATTGAAATGGAAGTCGAATTTATCGAGACTCCCTGTCAAGCTTTCGAAGTAGTTCCACGAGTCATGCATGTCGACTCTCCTGTCACTCCTAAGATTACTAGAGGTCCGCCGAAGATGGCCTCGTTGAAAGATGCCTAATGAAGTGTCTAAAGCGTCTAGATGAATCTGAATCCGGTAGTTCCTAGGTTTTCATGTATTGGAATACTATTTATTTTTTTGTTTGTCATCTGATGTTTGTTAACTTATTCGAGTTTCTTATTTGTGTTATTTTGTTCTTTATGTAATCGAAAGAAAAGGTACTAGCCAAAAAATATTATGCAATAAACTAGAAAAGTTTGTTTGTCACAACATACATATATAATACAATAATAAATAAAAAAATCTACATAGGCCCTCCACGAGAAATATCGACCAACCTAGATAACCCCTGATAAACCTCACCATATGGGTTCACCAACCCCATGATGTTATCTAATGTAACTGCAATGAGCTGTAGGCGGGTGTCCTGGTCAGGTTCTGAAGGAGGAGGTGGTGGTGGTGGATCGGAAGAATCTCTGGTACCTGAAGGCCCTGGGAAATCAGATGTTGGAGCCGGTGGTGTAATAGTGACCCGAGGGTGTGACACACTAAGGAACCACTCCAGGTATCCATCCACGCACTGCCCGGGCTCCTAAACCCTGACGATTGCATCCATGATCTCACGGGGGAGGTGATGATGTGACTCTGAAACAACGATCAGTGCCACAATCTAGGGCATGTGGTATCGGCCGTGGGATGCCCTAGACATAACCATATCGGCGTAGACACCACTTAAGAAAGTGTCTAGCCATATAGCCCTTCCATCTGACATGCCATGAATATAAAGTAGATACCTCAAAAGGATGGTGAAGGCGATGAGCCGTGTACGGTGTCTAGATGACATCGTCCAGGGTTAGAGCATCCAGACTCCTTCTGTACTCCATTACACCTCCAGGATGGGTCTGTTTGCCATTCCACCTCTTTGTGCGTGGATCTATTGTCGTCACTCGCTGGATCTTCCGGTCACAGATGTGATGGAAGTGCTCGTATATCCAACACTACATAAATAAAGATAAATAAATTATTATATGAAAACCTAATAATTATAAAAAAAACATCTAATAAATTATAATATACCTGCAACAAGCTCAGGTAACCAGCAAGCTGTCTGGTCTCAGGACGGGAAACAACATCAAGTGTCGTGTACAACATCGTAAAAGCCTCCACTCCCCAAGCCCAAGATGGAGTGTCAAGGGTGTTGAATAGATATAAGTAACGAACATCAATGTACACTCTAGACTTGTCCACAAATAGAGTACATGCCACAAGATGCAACATGTACATCCTAGCGGTAGCCTCATACCTACGTGCCTCCACCAGCGCCTTATAAGTAGTCCTCAACCAAGCCACGCTGAGGTGAAATCCCCGAGTCTCACCAAACTCATGTAGGACATCCACCTCATCCATCTCCAACACATCGACAACCATGCGTACCGTTGTCGCATGATCCCTATGCACTGATGTGAAAAACGTACCAGCTATCGGTAGGTGAAAAAGAGCTTCCACATCATCTAAAGTTATCGTCATCTCTCCAAATGGAAGATGGAAGAAAGATGTCTCTGGGTGCCACCTCTCAACAAAAGTTGATAGTAGGGGACGTCCAGCATCGTCAACGAGCATCCAACAAAGTCCTTCAGCCTGAACTCCTCAACTATCCTCCTCACCGGCTCAGGCATCAGAGTCTCTGAGAAGTTCTTCAACTTCGACCCATAAGAAGCGACCTTCAAAGTTGGACGCTCTTAAAACAAAATAACACAATTACAACAAATTAGTATACATAAAATAGTGTAATACACATAAAAATTAAGCGTTAAACCAAACCAATAATACTTACCTCGCCCTGCCATATCCTATAAGCGACATGGTCAGCAAAACCCGTCAAAACGAACATGTGAGAAGGTCCTCCAGGGAAACCATCATCAATACACACTAATGGCTCAGTAGATGCAATATTCGTGGTGTATATATCAACACGATACACCACATTCACTCCCTCCTAGACCGACACCTAAACCGGCTCCAGCACCACCTCCCAAACCACATCCGACACCACCTCCGGAACCTGCTTCTGCACCGACTCTGGCACCACCTCCAGAACCCGCTCCTCAACTATCTGCTCATTAGCAACCGACTCCTAAACCACCGACTCCGATACAACTACCTGCTCTACTGTAGGAATAAGAGGCTGATCGTCCACAATTGCCGTAGAAGCTATGGCAGTCCGTCGACGAGGTGCACGAAATCCCGATGCGATCTGCTCAGCCATCCGTTTCCGGTGAGAACCAGTCGGACGACGACGATCATCCTGTGCCTCTAAGGCTTGTGCCTCATCAGCTGCTCGAGCCACAACATCTACTCGATCAATAGTCCTGCCGGAAATAGAACCGTCTCTGCCTATAGTCCTCACTGAAAGCAAAATTAAAAATCATGAAAAACTTAACATTTTTTGGAAAAATAGAAAATATCGAAAATTTCAAAATTCTGGTATTTTAAGCGTAATGGAATTTTCGAAATTTCCGGTATCCACATCAAATGAAAATAACGGGGATTTCAAAATTTCTGGAGCGAAAATACTATATATTTTGTAATATACGGTAGGCGATACCGAAAATTATGAAATATCCGATACAAAATACCAGAAATCTTACTTGATTTTGTGAAAATTCCGGTATCGCACGCAAATTTTCGATATCGTCAATTTTTTTTAAAAATTACTAGGGGTGTTCAAAATATAGTTAATTGAATTGTATTTCTGCATTGAATTGGATTGAACCATAAAAATCTAAACTATTTAAATGGTTATTAAACTGAATCATTTATTTAAAACAATTTCAATGGAGTTTTAAACTAGTTCACAACTAGTTTTTATTATAAATTGATTTCATTATAAAAATTAATATTTTATAAAAAAATCAAATAATTTTTTTTCTAAAATATTAAAAAGTTTATTTTAACAAAATGGAAAAATATTGATTTCGAAAAAAAACTGAGAAATTTGTTTTTCTTGAAAAATAAAAAAACTGAAATTATTTTTCCGAAAAATATAAAAAATTGAAATTTTTTTTTGAGAAATTAAAAAAGGAAATTTCAGGAAAATAAAAAAAAATCTGAAATATTTGTTTTTTTGAAAAATAAAAAACAGAAATTATTTTTCTAAAAAATATAAAAAAATGTGTATTTTTTTTGAGAAATAAAAAAAAAATAAAACGGGAAATTTTTTTTGAAAAAAAATCTCTTTTTGAAAAAAAATCTCTTTTTGAAAAATAAAAAAAATTGAAATTATTTTATCAAAAAATATAAAAACTTTTTAAAAATAAAAAAAAGGAAATTTCAAAAAAAAAAAGAAATTATTTTATCGAAAAATATAAAAAAAGGAAATTTTAGAAAAATAAAAAAAACTGAAATTTTAATTTTTTTTTTGAAAATATATATATTTTTCAAAAACAAATGTTTTTTGAAAATAAAAAAATTTAAAAATATTTTTTAAGAAAAATTTCAAAAAAATTGTAATAATGTTTTTTAAAGTTAAAAGAATATTTTTGATATATATATATATATATATATATATATATATATATTTTGAAAACAAAAAAACTGAAAAAATATTTTTCTAAAAAGTAAAACTTTCCAAACTAATTAAAATTCAATTAAAAAAAAATAATTTTTTCAATAAAACTAGTTTGAAAATAGTTAAATTATTTTAAATTGATTTTTTATTATAAATTGGTTTGAATTAGTTATAAACTGAATTGTAAATCAAATTATAATTCAGTTCATGAACCAAAAACACTTCTAATTTCAACAATGTAGGTGATTTGGATAAAATTGTCTTTTCAGATTTGGGGTGTCAGGTATAACTAAGAGGGGTGGCAAGAATATTTCTCATCAAATTGTGAACGCGGGAAAATAATCACTTCTCATTTCGCCTACTAACAGAGCAGAAGCAGAAGTGCAGAAGCGGAAGAAGGAAGAAGAAGTATAGGCAGCGAGAACAGAGAGTTGAAAACCCTAAAATGCCTCCAAAGAAGAAGAAGCAGCAGCGAGAAGAAAAACCGGAAAACCCTAAAACCCTTCCAAAGAAGAAAACCAACAACACTTCATCACTATCTTCCACTTCTTCATCAACAAAAAAACCCATTCCAAATCCACAACCTTCCAAATACGGTATTCAACACTTCTTCGATCGCCACACAATCCAAAACTCTCAGAAACCGCAATCTACCAACTCAACCTCTCAGGTCGATTCCGTTTCTCTCCCTCCGCCGGAGAAACCTAACAACGGGAAGGCTCCGGCGGATCCATCTTCGCAGGATGTTACTCCCGATAATCTGCTCTTGCCGGTGGCCACTGATCCAACTGAAGTGTCTCCGGAGATTTCGAAGTCCATGTCACGCAAGCGGTTCAAATTCTCACCGGGGATGGTAACCTATTTTTGATTCTTTGCCTTTCATTTTGGTTTTTCTTGCATTTTACACACTAGTTGAATTGTGTTTGACTCAAAGAATTGGAGTTGCGAGGTTAGATGCTTATTGAAGCCATGTTGTTTAGGGCCTGTTTGGATAAATAACTTATTTGCAGTTAATAGCACAAGTGCTTATCAAAATAAGCGCTTATGAATAAGCTATTTTTATAACAAAAGATAAAATAAAATAAAATTGTTTTTATATATGTTATAAGTCGTTTTGCTTAGCTATCGTGAAGAAGTTATAAAAATAAGTTTAAAAAATTTATGAAAAATGTCATAAGCTGTTTTTATTAAGTCTCTCAAACAATGTCACAGAATTTATGGGAATCGATAAGCTCAAATAAGTACATCCAAACAGGTCCTTAGGCCATTTACAGATTTTTATGGCCTAATTGGAATCAGTTTATTTTTCATGGTTGTGCTTAAACTACTTGCTTTGATAAATTCATTGTTTTAGGGTAGTTCGGATTGGTATTATTCAGTGGGAATGCAGTGAAATGGAATGAGAGTAGCTAATTAAATTTTAAAGGACCGCTTTTCCCATTTTACTCCAACTATATCTTATGCCACCAATTCAAACATAATCTTAGGCATAACTTGTTAATAAAATTTTGGTAATGGTTTTCTAAGAATGTTATTTATCCGGAAAATCCAAGTATTGGTCTCTATTCTAGGGGGGTATTCTGTGGATGTGTTTGGTAACTACCTATTTTATGTAAGTGATTGTGTATGGATGGTTCTTTGTGCATATTATGTTATTTAATATTTTTCTCTGCCCTGTATCTGAAATAATTACCATCGTGGGCATATATTTGGGATAGTTTATCAAGCAAAGTCAGGATGATGGGGCTGATGAGGTTACATGGAAGATATCTCCAGTGAATGAAAGGCTTCAAGCAGTTTCAAAATACACGCCTAAGATGATTCAAGCATTAGCTGATTCTTCGAGGACAAGCATGTTGCAAATTCGCCGCTGCTCAGAAGATAAGGCAAGTTTGTTAGGAGCATTTTCTTTTATTTTGATACTAATCAGTGTCGGACAATGAGATTGTGGTATACTGATGTGTGATACAGACATCTCTAGACAAAGGCGATAAGGTTGAAGAGTTGCTAATTACACCAACTCCTACTGCATCTGCTAAAGCTCCGTTGTCATTGAGTAAATTAGGCCTGAAAAAATTAAACTGTGACCGTAATATGGGAGTTAATGGAAATCCAACTACTGTGAGCAACTCTTCTGGAGTGGCTGGTGAAAGAAATCCCTTCAGAACTCCACCATCTATGTCTTGTCGGCTAGATAAGGACAAGGTGATCTATCTTCCAGTTTATTGGTCCTTACAACCTGCTATTGGAATACTACTATTTGTTTGATAAAAGTTTGTAACTTATGCCCCTTTTACCTATTTTTTTTCTTCCTGTTCTTGGGAATTTGTTTTAACCTTCCAATATACCAAATGACCACTGAGTTTCTTCATTATTATGTTTCACTTGTTGACACAGCTTGCCAAGGAAGTGGAGAACATTGGACCATCTGACCAGCCTTTTTTGAGACAACACAAAAAGGTTAGGCCCCCATTGATTTCTGTGAGAACATTTCCTTCTGATTCAGCTGAGCTACTTAAAGATCCACTGTATGCAGTAGTGTATCTAATTGCAATTAGCTAGAAGACTTTTGAGGCACAAGGTCTTCAACATATTCCTTATCATATATACCACTTGACAGTTGATATAAAGAAACAGTTTGATTGAATGTAAGGAGAAATGGTTTAACTTTGGAATGGAAATTATTTAATGGGTGAAACATAGGTCGTAGTTTGGCATCCCAGGACATAAGTCTTTTCTCCATGCTTAGAGAGGAAAAATGGGAACCTGAATGCACTGTATTAGACAACCAGATTCAATTATTTTTAGACTAGCTAGTATCAGCTGTAGCAGCCGTGGTAGCACTGTAGTGTGGTGTAGTTGCTACCAGGCTCTAAGAGATATGCCGCTGCATTGCAGTTTCAGGTAGCAGCCATCACAGTGCCACATATTGCGGCTGAATAATGGTCAAGTATCATGTGCAATAATAAACTAAATAATGATAATAATATAATAAAGTACTATAATAAAAAAATTCACAACATAAATGAAAAATAATAGCAATAAACTAAATAAAGTGTTAATAACATATATACAACTAAATAACAAATATAAAAAAGGCAGAAACTGAATAATAAAAGTAATAAACGATGCGGTCATACTCTAGGTTCTAGGTCAATCGTTTTGCTTAGGTGAACTAGAATGTAAATTTGATTCAGAGATCCAGAAGAGTTTACATACTACCTATGCTGTCAATAGCACGCTATAGCATAATAGCGTAGCAGTGGTAGGGTTCGGGGCAACACTATTGGTGCGCGAGCTGCTGTCAACTATAGCGGTTGTATTCTAGCGGCCTCATACCGCTATCACAACTGCTACCTGCTGTTAGAATTTGGGGTTAATTTCCTCAAATTCTTTTTTTAAACTTGTCTTTGTTGTCTTTTTTTAAGGGTATAAATTTCAATCTGACCCTTTGAAGAGTAATACTATGTTCCTGCTCACAAATAATCAATGTGCTCTTCTTCCTACTTTTAGTTCAGTTTATTAATCTAAACTTTAAGTTGGAGCATTTTAGGAATTTTGCAATTAAAAAGATCAAAATAGTGATTGGTCTTCTCCTTTCTCCCTCCACTCCTGCAGCCATTTTCACCCTCTCATTGGTCCGTCACACCTAGCTGTCGAGTTTTCATGTCTATGTATGAACAAGATATATTAACTGTATAAAAATTCAAATAGAGGTCATCCTGCCTGCTGCTATCTATAGCATTTTTAGAGATGGTCTCTACACTCTGCAATGATGGTTTATAACACTGTTTTTATATTGGGTTTGAATATTGGTAACAATGAGTTTTGATTATCAGTTAAGAATGTCTTTAATTTTGTTTATTCTTATACTTTTAAACTTTTATGTGTTTCTTGTATTGTTTTATAAATTGCAACGCAACTACATGCTATACGGCTATAGTCTTTTTTATTTATAGAAATGACCCCTCTCAATTCTGAATCAAAGGTGCACTTTTCTTTATGATGTATGCATGTCTCAAAGAATATTTATTGCTATAGGCATTGCTTGAACTTTTAGATCAAGTTGAAGATGCAATTGGTGTTGATAGTGATACTGTTTGTGATAAAACCACTCATTCCTTTAAATCACAAGATGTCATTGCTAAGGAGCTCCCTGTCAGAGTCAACCATCTAGTTGAAAGGACTGAATCACATATACCTAAAGAGGTTGTTGGTGATTTCTCCAACTCGAATTATTTGGTTTTGGAGGTATGTCTTTGGAATCATGTTTTGAATCATTGGCTCTTTGATGCACAAATGAGTTTTGGTGCACTTATTGTTATTTACATTATTACTCTAGGCATCTGAAAATTTGCAACCTGCTGGTTCATCTGCTGCTGAAGGTCCATGCAAGGTGTAGTTATGCTCAATGCTAAAGCTATTTATTCCCAATAATATGGGAAATGATAAAGTTGTTCAACTGCTTATAGGTGCTTCGTTTACTAAATGAACAAACTGGAGAAGAGCGAGCTGTAAACTTGTGGGATGAATGGTAAGCTGGTGTGCTCTTGTATATTTGAGCTTTTATGTCTATCCTATTCTTGTGGCATGTCAATAATATATACTTGGAAGAGATAAATATTTTTATTATTGTTGGAATAGTTGCTATCATTTTGTTGTGGGGCATTATTTCTATTCAAATTCAACACAAGCTCAAGAACAACACCATTTCTTTGATAAATTTAGAATTTCTTTGATTTGCATAGTGCTTTTCATTGCTAGAAAGTAACCTCTTAAAAGTTCTCCCAAACCATTTTTTCTTCTTCCACTACCAATGCCATTGAACTAAGGCACTAGACAATGTAACTCCAATTCACAATAATTTATTTTTCTCTATAAATCCTTTTCCTCTTTGGTTTTATAGTTATGTCCGTAATTTGTTATAATCATGGACTCTTAACTGAATTCTTTACATTAATGTTTGAAAGATCGACTTCTCAGTATTGTATAGTCTTGCCCACCTATTATTCTCTTTGCAACTATCTTATTTCTAGTATATCTCATCCTTCTTTTAATTATACCAGGTCCTACAGTGTAATTGCACCCGGAGATACTGTGAACGTAATTGGTCAATTTGAAGAAGGGGGATATTGTGATATTAATCATGCTAATAATTTTTTGATTGTACACCCAGATATTCTTGTGTCTGGAACACGGGTAGTTATCTTTTTACTCTATCATCCAAATTACAACCTTCCATATTTGACTTCAATCTTCTTGCTTTACTTAATATGGGGTATTTAGGTGTTTTGTCAACATGTGTTTTTATGAAGAGTGATTTCTTACAACATCAAATTATGCAACGCTATCTTGTCAAATATTTCCTTATAATAAGTTTTATTTGTTTTACAGTTGACCTACCATATATTGTGATGAGTTTAATTGTTCTATACACATATACTTACTTTAAAAGTGATGGTTTCAGCAGATATATCAGATGCATTTTCTATAGTCTTGTAAAATTGCATCAATTTATTTTCTAGTCCATCTTAAGAAACTTTGATCCTCTTAGTTGATTTTAACTAGAAATGGTTATTGTGTGATTTAAATTTATATCAGTATTTAAAGTGTGATTTAAGGTTTAAATTATTTTACTTGTGAGCTATGCTTAAGAATTTAAATTTACACAAGTATTTCTAGTGATTTAAGGGGTTCATTGTCTACTAATACCTATTTATATGCAAATCTATGAAGTTATATGCAATTATGCATATATGTGAGTTTTAAAATTTTGTATAATCTTACTTTAAGTGTTACTATTTGACGATTTACCCCTTCCCGAGTTTGGTTAACATCTCGATTTTAACTACCTTGATTAGGTGTGCATGTGTATTCCTAATGCATGAGTGTATTCCAGGTTGCTTCCAGTTTTAGTTGCCCTAGGAGAACTGTCTTAGACGAGAGGCTAAAAAATAATGAGTACTCAACTGCAGCTTTATATGGAACCTTGCTTCACCAAATATTTCAGGTCTCTAAAATACATCCTGTAACCTGTACTGCAGTATGTGTGTGTACGTGTCTGTATGTGTAAATATAATTAAATCCAAGTTTGATTTCTTCGAGCAGGCTGGGCTTACAAATGACAATCCTACAATAAACTTCTTGGAAAGTTACATAGAAGTGGTTTTACGAAGAAATGTTGAAAGTTTATTTGCATGTGGAGGTGTGGTGCTGTGTCTGTCCTCTTTATCTTATCATGTATTTAATTATATGTACACACATCTCATTATGGAATTTAATCAACTGTTATTCTTGGATAAACTTTATTTATTGTTGACCGTCACCATTTTATTGGGGAGCATTAATTTATTCTTTCTTTCATGTGAACTTTGCAGTTAATGAAAAGGATGTTCGCAAAATCATGATTGATGGTATCCCTAAGCTATACAATTGGATCATGCTGTTCAGAAATATGGAGGTGTGTCAAAATAGTTCATTCTCTGCTCTCAAGCACTATTTATTATTATTAATAGCCCAATTCTCTCCCTTTCCCCTTAGCCAGAATTCTGTTAGGAGTTGGTTTGTCCATCTACCTATATATTCTTCAATGCAATGATCTCTCCTGACTAACTTTATATTTGATGAGATTCTGATTCAATCAGAATCATGTCTCTCCTTCGATGATTCCTTAACTGTAATAATTATTGTTGAAATACGAGAGAGTGAGAGACATTTAGAGAAACCATGTGATTGAATAACACTATGGAAGTTGTATTATATAGTGGATTACACAACAAATTGTTTTAATTACACAAGGATAATGCTACAGTATATTTCAAGGGATTGAAAGATCTTAGTTATTTTCATCTTTTCTAAGATATATACTTTATTAGGAAAATACTTATATTCCATTTTTTATTGTTAAATATTGTGACTGATGGCTTCAGGTATTTTGTTAGGAGAGGGAAGATCCTAATGTTAATTTTGGATGTGCTAATGGAATGAAGAACGTTGGCATATCTGAGGCAAGCTCTAATTTGCTTTCTTGTGTATAACTGACTGATCATTCATGTATATTGTGTAAATAGAGATATAAATCTAGCAGATGTTCAATTATAACTAAACAAGCTGTGAGTTACTTTAGCTTCTAATGTTTTGGGGCTTATTTGTCTACAAATAGGAAATGCATGTGCTTTTTCAATCTGAACATATTTGAGGATATGTTATCCTTTTTTTAATTGTGCATTTTCTCTCAAGTCTAAACTTTTTGTTAGTTTTTTTTATTTATCTATAGTCAAAATGAAGGCATAAGTGCTTGTATTTTACATGAGAAATCTTTGATGAGTAAAAGTGTAAATGTAGGTATTAGATAGTGTATCACATGGATATGCTCATACATGCATTTTACAGTGCCCTTGATAATGAATGTTTTGCATAAAATGCAACATTATATGCACTATTAAAAGCTTATGTTATTAGTAGGTAATTGATATTGAAGAAATGGTATGGGCACCAAAATATGGTTTGAAAGGGATGATTGATGCTTCACTTAGAGTGAAGGTTCAATCTAAAAAAGATAAACCAGAGGAGAAGATCATGCCATTAGAGTTTAAAACTGGAAAATCACCAAGTAGCCAGGTCAGATTCTGGTCCTTACTTCTAATCAGCCCAATAAAATTTAGATTAGAATAATACATCACTTTTAACATGTTTTCCATGTCATATTTGCAGACATCTGTAGAACATAATGCCCAAGTGATTTTGTACACTCTCCTGATGTCTGAAAGGTTCAAACTATTCGGTTCTTACACAGCACTCACAAATATATACACACTCACAAATATATACACACATCGAAGGATTATTCTAAAAGATTTCTTTTGTTTGTGTTGTCTTGTTAATAGGTACCAGAAGACCATTGATTCTGGTCTTCTGTATTATCTCCAAACAGATCAGACACAGGTAAGGTTTTGTTGCTTTAAAATCAGTTTCTCTCTGCTGAAAATGGTAATATATTGTTGATTTTTTTATATGTAAAAAAAGGGCATTACAGTTCAAAGATCCGACTTAGTTGGGTTAATAATACGGCGTAATGAGCTAGCAAGTGATATTCTCAAGGCATTAATCTTGCAGCAACTTCCACCAGTGTTACAGGTATGGGATTGCCCATAATGTTCAATAATGTGCTTTTAACCACTTTATCAGAATGCCATTACAAGCCTTCATTTTCTGATTGTAGAGTCCTAGCATGTGCAGAGGTTGTCGCCATCTTAATGCCTGTAGCATTTATCATAAGGTACTTCATTAGTGTAGAGAATAATTCTTTTAGCTGCTTTGAAAGAACACGGGTAACTGGAAAAAAAGTTTATTATGGAGTCTATATATATAAATAAAATTATATTAAGTAATTACATTTTCACTTCCAAAGTTATGATACAATGCCGTAAAATTGTATCATTTTAATGAATTAGACCATAATCCAATATCTATTGCGGCACTGTATCCCTTCCAATGTAGTATGATTATTGGAAGTAATGTTTGTGTAATCTTTTGTCATCTAGTCCTGACTGGTCATGATTGCACTTATGCCCAGCACTACTTAGAACATGTATTTGAGTAGTAAAGATATTACAAGACCTTGAAACAATATTTTCATATGGAGTGTGTCATAATGTTATTACTTAATTTAGGTAAGAATGTAGTCCAGGTAACATGATTTCTCATATGTTAAATTGTTAATTGTACTTTAACAATAAAATGCTTAGGCACATGGTGGAAGCATCGGGAACAATGGATTGGGGGATCTTTTCGATTCCAATACTAATCACTTGACTTCATCTCATTTTAAGTTATTATAATATTTTCATATGGAGTATGTCATAATGTTATTACTTAATTTAGGTAAGAATGTAGTCTAGGTAATATGATTTCTCATATGGTCATTGTACTTTAACAATAAAATGCTTAGGCGGATGGTGGAAGTATCGAGAGCAATGGATTGGGAGATCTTTTCGATTCCAATACTAATCACTTGACTTCATCTCATTTTAAGTTCCTCTGCCACTGGGGCCATTTGATTGACTTAGAAGCTAAAGGGACTGAGGTGCAAATTTTAAAATCTCTTTAGCTTTCCTTTTTTCCTCTAAGATTTATTCTTAATTCGTCATATTTTAAAAATTGCTCTAACTTTTAATTTCTTATTCCTTGAGTATTTCAGTTTTCAAAGAAAGATGTGTGGCGATCATATAATTTGAGGACTCGCAGTGCCAGTGGTGTTTCTTCTATTGTTATTGATGCTTCACAAGGAATACCTTATTCAAAATCTCACGAAGATAATCGTTTTGTTTATCGTTTTGTACCGCAAGATACTTCATGCCCCTCTATAGTTTCTGATGATGATCCTTCTAGTGTCTCGTTGAAAATTGACTTAGATTTCACATTGAGAAGTGGTGACTTTGTGGTATGAATAACTGTCTCTGTTTTTAATTTGTGTGAATTTAATCGTGCGATGTTTACTTGTTCTAGTTAACTTTGGAATAGTGTTGAGTGGCAACAACCTAAAAAGGCTAGGAAGCATAGCAGATCAAGCTTTTATCTTAATTTCCTCTAATCTATTATATCATTAATGAATTCAACCCAAGAAAATTTCCACTTTATTGAGGGAAAAGACTTATATCAAATTATCAACTGTAACTGTTAAAATTAGAGAGTAGATATCGGATACATTCATTAAAGCCCCTGGTGGAAGTGGGTTTAGGTATCTTGTTAACAAGTTTTGGATGACTGACTTATTGACATCCAGCATGGCGGGAGTGTTGAGGAGAGCTAAGTCTGTTCTTGTATGATTAACACGTGCAGGGTATTTGTGTCCTCCAGACAGTAACATTAATGCAGAGATCTGAACCTGCATTATGTACAACACCCGCAAAGAATCCTTCCTTTTACAGTACACTCAAATACTGATTTTAACTGACTGTTGTCTAATAATTCTGTGAACTAGTACAGAGTGAATTTATTTTTTTAATTAGTAACTTACCTTTATTTACTTTTTAGATATTGAGTAACGAGTCAAGCCATCAAACTATTGCAAGAGGAGTGATTTCAGATACTAGCAAGAATCATATATCTGTGAGTATTATGTTTATTTCTTTTCTTATTATCTGGTGTTTTCCTTCCTATGTCTTATTGACATGCACATATAGCCTAAGACAATGGCATGATCCTTGGTTCAACAATTTTGTCTTGCAGAGTTGATCATTTTTTGTTATCACTTTTTAAAATTCTTAGGTTTCCTTTTCCAAGCTTTTGAGAATTCCTGGGAGGTCTTCCACAGAACATGATCTCCTTAAGCAGGTTTGGAGAATTGACAAAGATGAAGCTGTGACCTTGTTTGCAATTATGAGGTGCTTCTCTGACTACGGTTTTTTTTACAAACTTTGATACCCTGGATGTAACAAATTAGAAGTTGTAATTATTTGTTGACATTTTATATCAAGGTTTAATCTCGTACAACTTTTTCTACAAAATGATCAAAGTGCTCATCTTCGGAGGATGATTGTTGAACTTGGGGTAAATAACTTTCTATTTTTGAATGAAATATGCATTTCCCCCTCCCAAAATCCCCATCTTTACTAAGTACTGACTACTCCTTTTCTCTGTTCTCCCGATGGGCATCCGGCCTATAGGCTCCTAGATTTGACAGTGGTTCTATAGTTAGCCAGGATCCAGCAATATCTTACGTTTGGTCTGAGCAGAGTTTGAATGATGATCAACGTAGAGCTATTCTAAAGGTTTCCAATGAAGCTGGAATTTCATGAATTCAATCCGTAAATTTCTTCTTCAAGTTGCTTTAGTTTATCATCATTAAAATAAATTTCCTTGTGTTCCACTTTGTTACTCATTGTCAGATACTTGTGGCAAAAGATTATGCACTTATCTTAGGGATGCCTGGAACAGGGAAGACATCCACCATGGTCCATGCTGTGAAAGCCTTGTTGATTAGAGGCACTTCCATTTTACTGACAGCCTATACAAATTCTGCTGTCGATAATTTACTAATCAAATTAAAAGCTCAGGTATCCTTTCATGCATTTTATAACAGCTTCACTTATTGCATTTGCATCTTATCATTAAATATGACTGCTTGTTGCATGTAAAGCAAGCAGGCCCTTCTCTTGAAAGGATCACTGTTTATAAGTCGGTATCGGGCAGGCTGAAAGTGTTTTGGTTGCTTGGAAACATGTAAAAAAATTTAAGCATGAAAAATATGAAATTACTGTAAAATAAAGCATGCTACATAGTACATTTTTAGGCACTTTGATGTTTACTCGACTTAACTGTGTTTCTGTTGATGTTTGTTGGAAAATATCAAAGTGCTTAATTTTCTTTTTAGATGTATGACCCTTTATAGTACAAATGACTACAATATAATGTGGCTCTTTATTTCATAAATTTGTAGTTTTTACAGTCTCTAGAATGTTATTGTAATATAAATGGATCCAGGGCATTGATTTTGTTCGGATTGGAAGACATGAAGCAGTGAATGAAGAGGTCAGAGAGCACTGCCTCTCAGGTTTGCCAATTTATAACCAGTATTCTTCCCTTTAATTTATCATTAATTTTGAATAAAAATCTTGACATAAGTTTCTATCACAGAAACAAATGTACAGAGTGTTGAAGATATCAAAATAAGGTTAGAACAAGTCAAAGTTGTTGCAGTTACATGTTTGGGCATTTCCAGTCCCCTGCTTGCCAACAAGAGATTTGATGTATGCATTATGGATGAAGCCGGGCAGACAACTCTGCCGGTATGTTTCTTTTTTCTTTCATAAGTTTTATGTGGCATATGTATATATTCAAAGACATGTATATATGTACTAATAGTAAGATGGTAATCAGAGTTAAAAAATTGATTGCCTTAGTGCCAAAAATCTCTCTTTGCTGCTCGTGTAAACTGATAACATTAACATGTATTTACAATGAAAAGAGATGAATAGAAATGCAGCATCTTTGACAGTTTCCCTCGTTTCTGTCCTAAACCTAAACACATAGAATTATATTGCAAAATTTTCCATTGTAGGTGTCCTTGGGCCCTCTAAGATTTGCTTCAGTGTTTGTTCTTGTGGGGGATCATTATCAACTGCCACCACTTGTCCAGGTACGTGCCTGTAGTATTGATGTTTTTGGGTACAAAATTCATCGGTAACTTTATTTGAATTTGAAATTTTTCATCAATAATTCTTAGAGTACAGAGGCACGAGAGAATGGCATGGGGATGAGTTTGTTTTGTAGGCTTTCAGAAGCTCATCCACAGGCAATTTCAGCTTTGCAGAGCCAGGTCTGTTGTAGCTACTACATATTATATTACAAACTCTGGTTTGGTTCTTTTTCTTTCCTTCTCTATCTAACATCGGTTACTAACTAAAATATATACAGTACCGGATGTGTCAGGGTATTATGGACTTGTCAAATGCCTTGATATATGGAGACAGATTGAGGTGTGGTTCATCTGAGATAGCTAATGCCAAACTTGAGTTTTCTGCCTTAAACTGTTATTTGCCTTGGCTGGAAGATGTAAGGATAACCATTAATAAAAGTTACAGAATCTATACTCTTTTTAGATCAAACATCAACTTGAAATGGGGGCAAAGTGTTCAACATTAACTATAAACATTGGATAGTTTTGGCTAATAATAATATAAAATCATAATTTCCTAAAATTGAATCTTATTTCTCTTTGTTTACACATGTAGGTTTTGAATCCTGGAAGGCCTGTGATATTTATTGATACTGGTTTGTAGATATCATTATCCTTTTTTCATCATTTATCCTAATGGACATTGGGAATGAATATTAATTTTTCACTCGTGAATATTTATTTTTTCTTCTTAGATATGTTGCCTGCCTTAGAGGAGAGAGATCAGAAAGTTGTAAATAACCCTACTGAAGCTCACATAATTGCCGAGGTATGTCATCTGTAATTTTCAATTTGCTATGTGTTCCATTTTCGTGTAGGAAGGATACCAAACCTTGGCCAGTGGATGTTGATTCTCAATATATTTCCATTGTGAAATTGTTAGATTTTGTGAAGTGTTGATAATTGAATATTTGGTGAAATGCTTGAGTTACAAAGCACTCAAGTGATTTGATTATATACACACAAGAGAGTAATTACATGATAAGATTAAAGCTATTTCCTAGGTACATGTATGTAATTTACAAGGCATAGATTCCTAGACTCCTAGATACATGAATAGATTCATAAATGCAATATAATAATTCCAATAATTTGTAATTCCAATAATTCCAACACCCCCCTCAAGCTGGAGAATGGATATCAATCATTCCCAACTTGCGAGTCAATTGATTGAAACGATCAGGTGGCAAGCCCTTTGTCAACACATCTGCTAGTTGATGTCCAGAAAGAATATAGGATGTAGCTATTAAACCACTATCTAGTTTTTTCTTGATAAAATGGCGGTCAATCTCTATATGTTTGGTCCTGTCATGTTGAACAGGATTATGAGAAATACTGATTGCCGACTTGTTATCACAAAACAACTTCATAGGCCCTTCACATTGTATTTGTAAATCATTTAGAATGATCCTAATCCAAAGTAACTCACAGATTCTTTGAGCCAAAACTCGAAATTCCGCCTCAGCGCTTGGGCGAGCCACTACATTTTGTTTCTTACTTCTCCATGTAACAAGGTTTCCACACAAGAGGGTGCAAAATCCCGAAGTGGATCTTCTATCACTTATTGATCCTGCATAGTCAGCATCGATGTAGCCTTCTATAGTTAAGCTTCCACCTCTTTTGAACAGTAGTCCTCTTCCTGGAGTAGCCTTGAGGTATTGCAAGATGCGATCAACAGCTTGTAAGTGTCGCATTCTTGGGTCATGCATAAATTGGCTCACTACACCGACTGCATAAGCCAAGTCAGGCCTAGTGTGTGCCAGGTAAATCAACTTTCCTACCAACCTCTGATATTGGACTTTGTCAACTTTGACACTTTCTTCTTCGAAGCCCAACTTGTGATTTTGCTCTAATGGAACACTTGAAGGTTTGCATCCCAGTTTCCTGCAAAAGATCAAGTATATACTTCCTTTGAGATATGAAAATGCCTTGGTTTGAGTAAGCAACCTCAATTCCCAAGAAATACTTGAGTTGCCCAAGGTCCTTCATCTCGAATTCTGCCGATAGTTTTTCCTTTAGCAATTGTTTCTCTACCAGGTCATCTCCTGTAATAATAATATCATCAACATAGACAAGAAGGATATTAAGTTTTCTTTCATGCGAGTGCTTAAAGAAAAGTGTGTGGTCTCCTTGGCTCTGCTTGTAGCCTAAGTACACCATTGCTTTTGTGAATCTTCAAACCATGCTCTAGGAGATTGTTTTAGTCTATATAGAGCTTTCCTCAATCGACACACCTTGTTGGATCCACACGTAGGGCCAAATCCTGGCGGGATCTCCATGTACACTTTTTCTTCTAAGTTTCCATGCAAGAATGCATTTTTGACATCAAATTGTTGTAAGTCCCATCCAGAGTGAGCAGCAAGAGATAATAAGATTCGAACAGTGTTCATTTTCGCAACAGGAGCAAAGGTTTCCTCATAATCTATGCTATATGTCTGTGTGTATCCTTTTGCCACTGGTCTAGCTTTGTAACGATCAAGAGTACAATCTGATTTGTGTTTGACTGTATAGATCCACCTGCAACCAACGGGTTTCTTGCCTTCCCGTCTATCAACAATCTCCCAAGTTCCATTTTTTCAAGAGCTTTCATTTCCTCATCCATGGCTTGGACCTAATTTCTATCTTTCAATGCTTCTTGAACGGATGATGGGATGACCACAGAGTCAACTGCAGACATAAAACTCTGATGCTGCAAGGAAAGATTTTTAGTGGAGACAAATTGAGATATAGGGTATTTGGCACATGGCCTTTTCCATTTCCTCAAAGCAATAGGAAAATCATCTGTATTAGTGTCACAAGTGTCAGAGCTTTGGGAATCACTAATAGGATTGTGAGTTTCAATACTTACCTCCGGTTCTGGCAATTGGAGTGTGGAGGTCGGGCTTACTTCTTCTGTGATACACCAAGGTTGGCTCACCCGCCTTAGTTTTTGTTGGTATGGAAGATGATGGTTCCTGCAAAACAGACGACAGAGGAGGGACCAAAATAGAAGTAGGATCAATGGGAGGACAGAACTTGACACATGATTCACAATCGACTCAGGAGACCATTTGTAGGATCAGCCGACTCGGGAGACTAATTGTAGGACCGGTAATAGGACTTAAGAGAGGAGTCACAGGTAACTCAGGTAGAACCAAAAACTCGGAATCAGATTCAACATTCTGAATGTTCTCCCCCTGAAGCTGAGGACGAGTGAAGTAGGCTAAATTCTCATGAAATGTGACATCTTTAGAGACAAAGTACTTACGACTAGGAGGATGATAACATCTATATCCTCTCTTGTTTGGGGATAGCCAACAAAGATGCATCTGATTGCGCGGGGGTCTAACTTACTTCGATGTTGTTTATGGATATGGACAAAGGCAACACAACCAAATACTTGAGACTCGAGACTCTGCAAAATAGGAACAGAAGGATACTGTGAAGTCATAAACTGAATAGGACTAACATTACCTAACATGCGAGATGGAACCCGATTAATTAAGTAGGCAGCAGTCAGAACGACTTCTCCCCAATATGAGTTGGGAACTGCCATTTGAAAGAGGATGGCTCGAGTAACTTCAAGTAAATGACGATTCTTTCTGCAACACCATTTTGTTGTGGGGTGTCGACACATGTAAATTCTTGAAGTATTCCCTGTTGACTAGTAAAACTTGAAAAGATGTGATTTGTATACTCTTTGCCATTGTCATAGCGAATTCTTTTAATCCCCTTGCCAAATTGTGTTTGTACCATGTTATAAAAACTAATAAATATTTTTGGTACTTTTGATTTATTCTTCATCAAGAAAATCCAAGTGGCTGGAGTACAATCATCAATAAATGACACAAACCATTTAGCACCCGAAATATTAGAAATAGGTGCAGGTCCCCAAACATCAGAATGTATGAGATCAAAAGGTTCAACACTTCTTTTGGAACTAGGAGTAAAAGAGACACGGTGATGACTAAGGCGCTTGTGCTGAAGCCAAATTTGTGCGGCAGAATGAGGAGACACGAAAGACTCGGTCTGCTAGTAGGAAGCCAACACCTTCGAACAATTTGGTTCATTAGATAGGTAGCACAACCCTCCCTTTTCCTTAGCAACTCCAATTGTCTTCCCCGTGGTAAGATCCTGAAAAACACAATAAGAAGTGAAAAATATTACTTTACAATTATGATTACGGGTAAGTTTACGAACAAATATTAGGTTGTGAGAGAGTGTGGGAACATGTATCACGTCCTGTAATTGAAGTGGAGGTTGCAAGTTAACACTCCCAGAGCCATCAATACGGGTATAAGAACCATTAGCAGCCGTAACATAACGGTTCTTCTCAGAGGAGGTGTAAGAGGAAATCAAACTAGGATTGAATGTCATATGGTCGGGGGCACCGGAGTCCAAAATCCAAGCATTTTTAGAGATTTTACCGCAAACACTAAAGGATTGAGAGCATACACTCAAGCCGTTCGTCGGTAGAGAACAACTTCCAGAAGGCTTACTAAGAGAGTTAAGTATAGTCTTTAAACGATTCACCTCATCCTCGGTGAATGTTAAAGTATAATCAACAGAAATTTTTTCAGCCATTTGTAGGAAGCTAAAAAAAACAGCAACAAGACGAGCCAAACAGCAGCAAAAAATGTGAAATAGAGGTGTTTTTGGACGGTTTCTGGGCAGAAAAAAAGAAACCGCAACGAAGGGTAGCAAGGCTGCAATGAAGGCAGCAAAATTGTCACAATGAAGGTGACTTAGGGTTTACCGTAATGAAGACAGTTGGGGTTTATGTGGAAGCAAGTCTCTCAAGATCGAGAGCTTTGATACCATGTTGATAATTGAATATTTGGTGAAATGTTTGAGTTACAAAGCACTCAAGTGATTTGATTATATACACACAAGAGAGTAATTACATGATAAGATTAAAGCTATTTTCTAAGTACATGTATGTAATTTACAAGACATAGATTCCTAGACTCCTAGATACATGAATAGACTCAAAAATGCAATATTATAATTCTAATAATTTGTAATTCCAATAATTCCAACATGAAGAATTATTTTGTTCTGCAAACATCCTACCCTACTGGTTGAATTGATGATTCTGACTGACCGAATTAAAAATACTATTGACTATTGGCCTTGGTTTAGTATTTTATAGGCCAAATAAAATGTTAGTTAGATGTTCGTAAAAGGTTCCTTAGTTATTTTCTTAGTACCAAATTAGTTCTTTTAAGTAAATTATATATCAGTTTGGATGCTGAGGTGACAAGTCTGCATCAGCAAACATAACAAATGAAGTAATTTGTCACCTCAGAATCAAAATTGCCACACAATCCTTTTTAATTGAGTTGAATAGAAAATGGTAATGGTGCGAACTGTGTAAAAGACTAACTTGATCCAAAAAGGCCTAAAAGATTAACTTGTTACAAACATCTATAACTTAAAGGACCGTGTGATGTATCTGACCTATTTTATAATACAAATGAGTCATTACAATGAATGATTCATAACATGAACTTAGTGTAGCTAGCCTCTTTTTTGTCAACTTTGTATGTCAATACACTTTTCTTTTGTCGTTTTATTTATGACTTGAATCTTGAATTATTTTGACATTCAAATATGATATATCAATGTATTTTAGTTAAGTGGCAAAATGGATGAATTGGATGGATAAAAACAATCCATTAATCTATTACAATCCCGTAAAACTTTCTTAAATATATCTGATCCAATCTATCCATTAAAAATAAAATTCATCCAATTCATTCATTAACAACATTTTAATAGATGAATATTCGTCCTTCTAAAATAATAATTGTTTTTTCAGTTAATTTTGCTTTTATAAAATAATAATGCTAGTTTTTTTTTTTTCAAAAAAAAATTCTTCTGTTTTTTTTTTGAAAAGAAAAATTGTTATCACTTATTTTTTTTCGGAATTTTTAGTTTTTTTTTTAATTTCTTTTTTCCAAAACAAAAATATTCCAGTTTTTTTTTCAGGAAAAACAAGTTTTATTTTTTTGATTTTCGGAAAAAAAATTTATTTCCACATTTATTTTCTGAATTTTAAATTTTTTTTCCATAAAAAACAGTTTTTCAGTTTTTTTTAATTTTTTTTTCCAAAAAAATAATTCTAGTTTTTTTTCGAAAAAAAAGTTTTTTTTCACTTTTATTTTCAAATTTTTTCCGGAAAAAAATATTTTCTCAGTTTTTTAGGAATGTTTTTTAATACTTTTTCTGTTTTTTTAAAAATGTTTTCAGTTTTATTTTATTTTTCAAAAAAAAATTCCTTTTTAAAAATATTTATCAGTTTTTTATTTTTTAGAAAAACTTGTTTTTTTATTATTATTTTTAAAAAATTTATTTTTTATTAATTTAAAAAAAATTTGATTTATTGGTTTTAAAGAATAATCCGGATCATTAAATTGTGGTGGATGGATTGGATCAATCAGTTAACTTATTTTTCATTTGGTGGATGAATTGGACGGATTGGAAGAATTTTGTCTTAATAGATTCAATTGCCACTCCTAATTTTAGCTATTTCACATGTTTTTAGTAAACTGTGTCATATTATATATCTTTTAATTTACCACTGTTTGATTCACAGACAATCTGAACTATCACTATTCATTGATACAAGAGATCTCAATTTATTGGCTGAGCCAACATCAACAAACTGAAAACAGAATGAATCTACTTGCCATTTAGTATGTGACAGCTGTGTCAACGTTGTAATAGGCTGAACTTACTTTACTGATAAACTAACTAGTCAGGAAAAGATCCTGCACAACCAGATACAGGATAGACAAACTGTATTCTCTCACAATTCTCACAAGTTTTTACTCATAATTCAGAAAATAGCAAACTCTAAGAAATGATGACATACTATACTCATTAATTAATAGCTGATATATGCAATTTTAAGGATGTGGCTGTAACCTGTATGCAAATTTACAAAAGCTGATATATTAGCTTTAGTGTCTCTACATCAATGGCATATAATGCTTTCGTTTTAATCAACTGCTTTCTTAATTCTTCCATGTTTGGTTAATATACTTGGAGATGATATTGGTTAACAAAAACCTTGTTTCATTTTTTGTGTGAACTTAAATCAACAACGTACCTGATATTTTGGGACCGAAGTCGTTCCATTATAAACATGTTTGTGGCCATCTGTTAAAAGATTTTGGGACTGAAGTCCCAATCCCATAGTCAAACAGATTTTTCAAATGACCAACTTGGCCCTTTTCCCTTAACTGATTAGATTTTCATGCCATCTGACTACCTATCCCCTGTTCATTTTACAATGCAGGTTGCAAAGGAATTGGTAAAAAATGGGATTGGAGGAGAGCACATTGGCATTATTACTCCCTATAACTCACAAGCAAACCTCATTCGACATGCTACTTGCGTAACATCCGTGGAGATACATACCATTGACAAATACCAGGTCAGGCTGGAGGAAGAAACAGAAGGATTAATATATTTCTTATCCTAAAAGAATGCTTTTTTTTTTTTAATTCCTATATAAATTGTGTTCATTTAAAGAGACTAATTGCACAAAATGTGAGATTTTAATCCTCTTATAATCCAGTGTTTAGCATTTTACTAATATTGAAGGCATACCTTAGATTTTCCACTTGATTTACATTTTGTTATTTAGACAGTATGGAGAATGATTCTCATATATTGGCCATCTGTTTGTCCAGGGTAGAGATAAAGACTGTATATTAGTATCTTTTGTAAGGTCTAGTAAGAACCCAACAAGCTGCGTGGCTTCTCTACTCGGAGACTGGCACAGGATAAATGTGGCCCTTACTCGTGCTAAGGTAATTTTGTTTTACTCAAACTCTTCAAATTTGCAGTCGGATAATTTTCACTATGAACTTGATTTTAGTATCATGGAAATGACAACCTTTCTTGAAGGCAAGCGTCTTTCATGAAAACCCTTACAAATGAATATCTCATTACCTATTCAGTCAAAAAAGAATAAATTATGTTTGTTATAAGTAGTTTGTATGGTTGATGATTTACAGAGAAAGTTGATTATGGTGGGGTCTCGGAAAACTCTAATGAAGGTTCCACTACTGAAGCTTCTCATTAAGAAAGTTGAAGAGCAATCTGGAATTTTAACTTTGTCTAAGAACGATATCTATAGAAAAGGGGAGCTCATTAGATGTTCTCAATTTGCTTCTTCAAAACAAACATTAGCTGTTCACAATTGAGTAAAAATTCTTTTCCCCATTTTCAGAGGGGGTTGCGCAATTATTATAATTCAAATGTAAATCTGTACTGTGTGAGCGTTTCTTAACTAATTTATAAATGAAATTCTGTATAGTCTAAACAAGATTTTTCACTTCTTTTTTTAGTATTCCTAAAAAACCTATTGTCGGCTATTCAATAAAGAATCATTGTAAAATTGTTAGATAAATTCTCCATCTGTCTGGTCATACTGTAAAATTGTTAATAAATACTCTCTAGTCATATGTAAAACCTATAAATAAATACTCTCTAGTCATATGTAAAATATTTATCAAGGTAGTGTATTGTTTTGTGTAAATTAGTTTTGCACCATCATTAATAATTAATAAAATTATAACATTATGTCATGTCATATTAGTATTTTTAAATACACGTCTCTAATTAGTTATCCATGTAAAAACATTTTATCAATATTCAACTCAAGACATTACATAAATATCTCAACATCGTAATTTGAAGTTGATTCTAAAATAAATGACATAGTAGTTCATAAATCGAATGTTAACTCGAACTTGATGTTCCATGAATTAGAGAAGAAATCCACTATATAAAACGATAAATTAAAGAGTCTCTAATAGCTAGTTTCCACTTACATTCAAATAGAAGGGGTGATAATCATAATCAGTTATAAAAAATATAGATTGCATCTATCATTTACAATCATTCAACAATTTCAACAAAATCATAACTCATACCTAAACATCATAAACAATTCTTGTACAACATATCGTCATAGGGTTCACACATATTCACATAAGCATTCGCAAGTAACACAACATCACGTATCACCAACAGATTTATGCAATGCCAATATGATGCTAATGCAACATCATCGACTCAATGCATGTGGTACCAATTATAAACACACAAGTTCATTTCGCTCTCTGAACCACCACCATATGACCATGATCAGCCACCATAGGATATTGGTTCCTCTTGAACCGGAGCACAACAAAACACCACCATCACCATAGGTAACGCTTCACTAATTCCCCTGACAAAGAAATTAGTTACTCACACTCGAACCATCACCATAGTAAATGAGGTCACATCATAAATAGAACCAAAGTTCCCACATCACGGATGCATGATTTACAACATGCAACAACAACATATACACATTGGTCCACTCTCGACCATGTATGCCAACATCATCACAACAACAGTAATGCAATTCATCTCAATAACACCATCATAGCAACATCATCATAACAACATTATCAACAACATTTTCATCAATTCATCACACAACCACATCATTTACTACTCAAGGGCTTAAATCAACACTCAATAATTCATCAATTAAGTACATAACATCAAATACAACTTATAAATCATACGAACATAAGCCTACTACTATATTCTACTATAATTTATTACTGAAATACATTAGGAAGAGGTTTACACACAATAAGAAGTGGATACATGTTGAAAAATCAGGTTTTTGGGAAAATTCCGGGTGCATGTGTCGACACATATGCATTACAGGTCGATCATGCACTCTGGTTTTAAAGCCTATAATGCCTGGTTTGAATGTGTCAACTCATACTTGCCTCATGTGTCGGCACATACTGTAACACCCTAAATTCCACGACGAATAATAATAACGAAATCAGAGTAATATTTTTCTTTTTCAACGCATTTAGTCTACTTCTGCGAAAAACCAAAAAGGACTTTATCCCTACTTAGTCTCCTCCACACCGTTTCTGGTGACATGTGTTCATACGATTTGCCAATAAAACCCCTTCAAAACAAGGAAGTCAACAAAAACATTCATTTGAAACAACATGCAATGATTTGTATAACATACAATATGTAAATAACGATTTCAGGAAGAAATCCATGTCACCATCTTACTCAAAAGAACACCATCTTAGGTTTCCATGACTCATTTTTCATATTTCTTGGGCAGAGAGAAGAAGATGGACTTTGTGTGGGTTAGTGTGATTTTTCAAATTTCTTGGAAAGATAGAAGAAAATGTACTTTGTGTGCTTTTGTTTTAATGATATTGACAAAGGAAAGTTCTCATTTGTCTCTTGGTATGCTAAATGACATATAGAAGAATTTTTTTTATCTCATTTAATATAACTCATCATATTCTATGTATTATCATTTACTTTTTCAGTTCCAACACAACAATATAAAGGAAGCACGTTTTAAACCTTTTGACATACATATATTAATATATTGGGTTAAATATGTTTTTGGTCCCTCTAAATATAGTAGTTTTCAACTTTAGTCCCTCTAAACATTTCCTTCAAATGATGGTCCTCCTAAAAATTTTAATTTTAATTTTTGGTCCCTCGTGACAAAACCGTGGCTAAAATGGTCTCCAATACCGTCACTAAATAAAAAGCCGTCGTTAAATTGTAAAAAATCGTCACTAAATTCTATAAAACCGTCGCTAAATTGCAAGAGGGACCAAAAGTTAAAATTAAATTTTTCAGAAGGACCATTCTTTGAAGAAATGTTTAGAGGGATTGAAGTTGAAAACTGCTATATGATAGAATTAATTTTAATAGATTTGAGTTTGACAGAATTGTATATACTTTAATTCTATCAATTCTGTCAAACTCAAATCTATTAAAATTAATTTTATCAAATTCAATTATACTAGAATCAATTCTGTCCAATGCTGATTCAAACGCACTCTTAGTTTTGTCCTCCGTATTTATATTTCTTTACTAATTATTTTTAACAAAAAAATTATATATACTTTAATTTACATTTATTATTGTTATATATGTTTAATCTTACAAAGGAATATTGCTAAAAATTATAATACTTAGTTGTCTATCCAATTATCTATTATACTTTGTTATATATTATGTTTGGAATATGCAAATATATAGTGGGCAATATCCAAAATCCCCTTTATATGTATATTTTGTTTCATTTAACAAATTGCAAAGAACATGTTCAATTTGAATTCTAATATTAGAATAAAAATCATTGATTTTTTAATAATTATATAGTACGATATTTTTATTGGGTCGAACTCTATTGGATCGAAAGTAGTATCTTGGTTCGACAATTCGATAAAGTTTAGCATGCAGTCGAAGTTTGCTCACATGTTGTTGTCGAAGTGTTACAAGTTGTAGTCGAAGTGTGTTAGCTTGCAGTGTCGAAGGATGCTAGGATTGTTAACATCGAATTGGGTATGTTTGTTATGTCCAATTGGTTAAGTTAGCTTGTACCATAAGTTAGGTTGTAATGAGTATTTGTGATAAACGCCCATTATTTTAGTATGTTAGGTTTATTATAAATACCATACTAGTCTCTCATCATTGCATACTACAAATTCCATTTTAGGGTGAGAGGATTATTTGTTATTCTCGTATACTTGTAATCTTATTTCAAGAGTAAGGAAAGAATAACAGTTAATAACAAATCCTTGTGTTCATCGTGTTCTTCATTCTTTTTCCTATCCTAATTGTTTCTTGATCATTAAGCAACAAGTTTATATTTTGTTCAAAGGCATCTGATTCACAACAAATTGGTGCGGTGAGCGTGGAGAAGATGCATTCGACAAAGTATGAGATTGAAAAGTTCATCTGAGTGAATGATTTCGGTCTGTGGCACTTGAAGATGAAAGCCCTACTGGTTCAGTAGGGTTGTTTGGAAGCGTTGAAGGGAGAATCATCCATGAATGAAGCGTTAATGGCGGCTGAGAATACAACAATGATAGAGCAGGCCCATATCGCAATTTTGTTGAGCCTTGGTGATAAGGTTCTTCATCAGGTATCAAAGGAGACGACGGCGAGAGGGTTATGGGTGAAACTTGAAAATTTGTACATGACCAAATCGTTGTTGAATCGACTCTACCTGAAGCAAGCTTTATACTCATTCAAGATGATTGAAGACAAAGTGTTGGTTGAGCAGTTGGATATGTTCAACAAGCTAATTCTTGATCTTGAAAATATTGATGTGAAGATCGATGATGAAGATCAAGCGCTGTTGCTGTTGTGAGCATTGCCCAGATCAGATGCTCACTTCAAAGAAACTCACTTCTATGGAAGCGAGTTCTTGACCTTTGAAGAAGTTCAATTAGCCTTGTATTCGAAGGACTTGAACAAACGAAAGGAGCATAAACCTTCAACGGTTGGTGAAGGTTTGGCCGTTAAAGGAAAATTCTTGCGGAAGGATAATAAGATTGACAAGAAGAAAGGTAAAAGTCAGCAGAAGTTTTACAGTGGTTAAGCATCTGGTATTCGATGCTATCATTGTAAGAAGGAGGGTCACACAAGAAAAGTGTGCCCTGAACGCCTGAAATATCATGGAGGAAAGGATAATGGAAATGCAACTATTGTTAAAGATGATTTCAACTCATCTGATGTTCTTGTGGTTTCCAGCAGCAACCCTTCGAAGGAGTGGATTATGGATTATGGGTGCACTTGGCACATGACTCCAAACAAAGACTTGTTCGAGGAATTATGTGATCAAGATGGTGGATATGTATTATTGGGAAACAACAAAGCTTGCAAGATTGCAGGTGTTGGATCTGTGAGATTCAAACTCCATGATGAGTCAATGAGGTTATTGACTGAAGTCAGGTATATACCTGATTTGAAGAGAAATTTGATTTCTCTTGGTGAATTCGACAAGAAAGGATATATTTTTCAATGAGAGAAAAGTATCCTAAAAGTCATGAAGGGGTCGAAGGAAGTCTTGAGAGACGTGAAGAAACAAGGCTTGTATACCCTTGAGGCTGAAGTTGTAAGTGGTTCGACAAATGTTGTATCCACTAAACCTTTGTCGAAGACAGAAATTTGGCACATGAGATTAGGCCATGTTAGTGAAAAGGGTCTTGTCGAATTGGGGAAACAAAATTTGCTTGGTGGAGACAAAGTCGAAAAACTGAAGTTTTGTGAACCCTGTGTACTTGGAAAATCTTGTAGAGTGAAGTTCAACAAAGGCAAACAAAGAACACATGGATCCCTTGATTACATCCATGCTGATCTTTGGGGGCCTGCAAGGTGTCCATCACATTCAGGAGCAAGGTATTTTCTATCCATAGTAGATGACTATTCCAGAAAGTTATGGGTATTCATTCAGAAGACTAAGGATGAAACTTTTGAGAATTTCAAAGGTTGGAAACTAGTAGAAAGGTCAAGAGGTTGAGAACAGACAATGGTCTTGAATTTTTCAATGAGGCATTCAACAGCTTTTGTGATGCCTCTGGTATTGCAAGGCACATAACTACTGCAGACACTCCATAACAAAATGGTTTGGCTGAAAGTTTTAATCGAGCCATCTTGGAAGAGTTAGATGCATGTTGACTAGTGTTGGGTTAAAGAAGGTGTTTTGGGAAGACGCTATTTCGACAACAAAATATCTGATAAACAGATGTCCTTCGATGCGTTAGATATGAAGACACCTGAAGAAGTTTGGTCGGGACATCCACCAAATCTCGACAAACTAAGAGTATTTGGTTGCGTAGCCTATGCTCACATTAGGCAAGACAAGGTCGAACCTAGAGCTCTTAAATGCATGTTTATGGGATACCTTGAAAGAGTCAAAGCTTATAGGCTATGGTGCCTAGAGTCAGGTCACAGAAGGATTATCACCAGTAGAGATGTTGTTTTCAATGAAGTTGAAATAGCTTTCAAGAAAATGGATGATGTTGGTCGAAGTGCAGAAGTATCTGACAAAGAGCTGGAATAGGTAGAGATTCCTATTGAGGTGGAGCATGTTGATGTTGAATTGCATATCCCAGATAAAGTCGAAGAAGTAGAGGATACTGATGAAGTTGAGGAAAATTCCGATGACTATATATTGGCAAGAGATAGGACACAAAGAGTCATCAAACCACCTCAAAGATTTGGGTATGCATATCTTATAACTTATGCCTTAATCTCTGTAAGTGAGGTTCTAGACGAAGAACCAAGAGACCATAAGGAAGTTATGAGGAGTCAAAATAAGACTGAATGGCTGAAGGCCATGGATGATGAGATGAAGTCTCTTCATGATAACAACACTTGGGAATTGATCAAGAAACATTAGGTTAGTCAAATGGATTTTCAAAGTTGGAGATACAAGGCAAGGTTGGTTTCACCGTAAATGGATTTCAAAGTTCATAGTTGAACCCATGGTTGTGATCTTAAAAGATAAAAAATTGTTGCAAATTTCAACTAAAGAATAGTCAATTTGTGATCTATGACTCCTCAAGAGGTATTACTTAAAGAATTCGATAAAAGCATTCAAATTATGTCAACTTGAAATTTGTTGTGACTCCAACAAACCCTCAATTCAAGCTAAGTATTGATCACTGTCCCAGTACTGAGGTCGAAAGAGCTTATATGAAAATCATCCCATATGCTAATGCAGTAGGTTCTTTGATGTATGTTATGGTTTGTACTAGACCCGACATAGCATATGCAGTAAGTCTTGTACGCAGGTACATGGCGAATCTTGGAAAGGCTCACAGGCAAGCATTGAAGTGGATTCTAAGGTAAATAAATGGGTCTCTGAGCATAGTCTTAATTTATGGTGGAGCCTTGGATGAAGATAGTAAAGTAGTAATCGAAGGATATGTCGGCTCTAATTATGTAGGCTGTATGGATTCTAGAAAATCTATTTCTGGATATGTTTTCACTTTGTTTGGTACAACAATTAGTTTGAAAGCAACACTTCAGAAGGTTGTTGCATTATCAACCAATAAAGCGGAATATATTTCTTTAACTGAAGTTGTGAAAGAAACATTATGGCTTGAAGGTTTTGCTAAGGAGCTGAAAATTCGAGGTGAAGTTATCACTGTTAAATGTGACAATCAAAGTGCAATACACCTATCGAAGAATTCAGCCTATCATGAGCGAACCAAGCACATTGATGTGAGGCTGCATTTCATCAGAGGGGTAATCGAGCGTGGAGAAGTCCAAGTGCTGAAGGTTTCGATAGATCATAATGTTGCTGATATGATCACCAAGACATTGCCTAGTTGCAAGTTTTTCCACTGTATGCAGTTGATATAGCTGCATAAAGAAAACTAGTTCGTTAGTTGATAATAGAGTTTGTTCCAAGGTGGAGATTTGTGAGATATTGGATCAAACTCTATTGGGTCGAAGGTAGTATCTTGGTTCGACAGAGTTTAGCATGCAGTCGAAGTTTGCTCACATGTTGTTGTCGAAGTGTGTTCTAGCTTGTAGTGTCGAAGGATGCTAGGATTGTTAGCATCGAATTTAGCCTGTTTGTTATGTCCAATTGGTTAAGTTAGCTTGTACCCTAAGTTAACTTGTAATGGGTATTTGTGATAAAAGCTCATTAGTTTAGTATGTTAGGTTTATTATAAATAACATACTAGTCTCTCATCATTGCATACTGCAAATCCTATTTCAGGGTGAGAGGGTTATTTGTTATTCTTGTATACTTGTAATCTTATTTCAAGAGTAAAGAAAGAATAACCGTTAATAACCAGTCCATATGTTCATCGTGTTCTTCATTCTTTTTTCTACCCTAATTGTTTATTGATCATTAAACAACAAGTTTATATTTTATTCAAAGACATCCGATTCACAACAATATATATATCGTGATCTGTGCAAAAGCACAAGTCTTTTATTAGATGTATATAATTGTTTATAGATAAAAAAATGATTCAGAGATGTTGTAAAATCATTATTGATGAATCAGACTTCGTATAAAACAATTCAAGCAAGAGACTAAAACAACCTTTGCCGAAATTTTGATCCATTGACAGTGTTTATTGGATCCTATGTTTCTCGGTTGTCAATATATAATAAAAGACATCATAAATATAATAATAAAATATTTAATTTATTGGTCATTATCAACATAATATCTATTTTATTTTAATTAGCAATGACTTTTATTTGAAAAACAAGATTTTTATTTTCAAATATAATTTTTATTTTCTTTTTATTTTACATAACTATTAAATACAATCAAATTTTATGATAATCATATTTTACGATTAAATATTTCATTTCAAAAATGTTTTAAAATATTTTATACTATTTAAAATAAATTACACTTTCTGAAACACAGGCAAATTAAAATTTTTATAAGATTATTTTCAAATGAATAGGGTGGGATAAGAAATCCCAAAAATATGTATAATTAATTTTAAAAAAACAAATCCAACCCAATTGACCAAAATAAATACATTTTAGTATTTAACAATTGGATTTGAAAAAAAAAAAATAGCAGCGCGCCGCCGTTCCACAAAACGCAGTCGCCTATCCGCCGTCGTTTCACAACAGCCGAAGTTGTTCGTCGCCAGATAAAGTGAGAAACATTCTTTCAGATTTTCTTTCTCTTTTCATATTTTGGAATCATCCCATGCTTTTCATACCAATTCGACTCAAATTGTTAGCGGGTTTAGTTTTTCCTATGATTTCTTCAAACTCACTTCATTGCATTGTTTTTCATCTGTTTTATTCACTGTTTCTGTTCTTGATATAAGTTTGATTTTGTTCACCATTATGTGTTTTCAATGTCTTAAAATTTAGGGTTTGATGTTTTAACCTAAACCCTAACCATGTCCTGAGTTTGTTGGGAATTCATTTATGTAACTGTGTTATATTGTTCACTTATTTGGTTTTGTTGCAGGAGAGGCATTATTTGCTGCAAGAGATGAAAATGTATGTCACTACCATTATTGTCAAACTTCTTGTGCAAATGTTTCAAATGAATTTCTCTCTTTCTTTCTCTAATGACCGTGTTTTTAATTATTTTTTCATAGCTTGGAGGCCAATGTTTCTGCACTTACAAATTTCGAGGTCCTTGATTTCATACGAGGTAAAGGAGCTTCGAAAGATCCAACACGGGTTATTGCCAAAGTATCAATGTCCGAATACAAGGTTTGTTTTTCTGCTTAGACAATTGGTCATAGATAACCCTTTTTTATTCGTTGCCAGTCGATCGTAACGCTTTTTTCTGATTACAGGTTTACGATTATTTAGTTAATACCGCAGCTGGTAGTCAAACAAGAGAGAGCGTCAAAGAATATTTGACAAGTATCAAACAGCATGAGCTGTCAGAGGCTGAAGTTTTGAATGTATTAAATATCAGACCAGCTGCTGAAGTTGAATTATTTCATGTAAGTATCATAACTATCTTCTTATATTTGTTATCAGTTCCCAAAAGTAAGATGCAGAACAAGAAACATATGGTTCAAACTTCCAAGATATCAATATAACCAACCAACACTTAAAATTTAAAACAGAAAAGGGGTTTACTTTAACTTTGACCACTGGAATTTAATGACTTCTTTAAACTTGTTCATACTATATCAACAAACTATACTATATATTTTTGCTCAATTAGAGCTCTTAGAGTTTGTCATTCTTTGGGATTGATATGGGCTACTTCTACCTTCATATTTTCACTTTAGAGTCACACCGGCTCCTGATCGTATTTTTGTTTGTTTGTAAAATGCACTTTTGAGGTATCTCAATTTCTGGCTGGTTGTTTTATCTTGTAATTGCATACGGAATCCAAGACCATCCGATTTGCTTGTCTATATGTTATCTACTGATGATGAAAAACTAGATGTGCATGAGTTAAGCCTAGATATTAGTGTGCTCTGTTGTGTTTGATGATAATTGTATGCTTAGAATCTTCTTATATCTTTTCCTAGACATTGATTTCTTCCACTCTAGTTCTAGGTAAAGTCTTGATCTATATGACTAACAATATGGATTTGATGTCATGTTTGTACTTTTGCATAATTGTTATCAGTTTGTTAACTTTTAATCATTATGCAGATCATAGAGGATTGTACGATCCGTTTTCCAGATGAAGAGGTAACTGACATAGTAAACCTGGTAGGTAAAACATTGCCAGCACCATCTAACAAAGAGACATCAGAAGAAATCTCTGAGGGTGAAGAAGAAACAGATACTCAGAAACATGAAAACAGTAATGAGATTAGTCAAGATCAAACTGAAGATGGAGAACAAATGGACACAAGTTGAGATTTTTAATTTTAGTACTTTATGATTAGCACTAGAGGGTCCCAAGATGGTTGTTAGGTAAAAAAAATTAACTCAATGAACATGATTTTCATACGAACTTGAGTAAGTCCTGTGTCTGTGTTACTTCTACAGGGAATTTTAGGGATGCAAATGATGCTGGCTTTGCTTACTCTATACAGAATGCGTAGAATTTCTTAATGTATTCTTCTAATGATTGCTTTGTTTCTTGTTCAAGATATTATTTCAAAAAAAAATAAAAATGTAGAGCACACCAAATGTTGAAGGTATATTCTAAAATGTCCTATGATCTTGACAAAAGAAAAGAAAAAACAAATTTTAATTAATCGCAAAAAGAATCCAGGCAGCCCTATGAGTATCAGGGTACCTGGTCAACAGAAAAGGGTACATGGTCATCTATGTCAACATTTACAAAAGTATATTTTTATGTACATAAAATTTTCCACCATGAGCTGTCATTAACTGGTTTTGGATGCTAATCTTTTGATCAAATAGACGATTAACATTCAAATGGCAGCAGGGATGAGATCCTCTTCAACATCACTTTCCTGATCATCTTCCAATACCATCCAGTCTGAAATTGTACCCTGAAATCATTTAGAGTCGTATTAACTTTTTGAGGGTACTGCAATGAGCAGAAATTATCTTTCAACATAGGGTATTTTTATAAAAACCCGCATAAGAATCTGTATTGGAGATGTTTACATAAACTTCAAATGGATAGATAACTACCTTTCCTTCCCGTAGAACTCTGGGAGGTAATTTGGTCATGTCGACCACAGTGGACGACTGAGCCAATCTTACACCACCATCAACAACAAAATCAAGGCCCTGAAAAACCAAAGTAATGGTTTTCAGATCCTTTCCAGAAGCTATAAAACTTATTAGTTAAGAGTATAATCAACGACCAAACTTTTTAGGTTTGGTATTTGTAACAATTAGTCTGAAACAGTGATACCTCTGGTCCATATGTATCAGCTATCATAACTGGATCAATCATCCATTCGTCTTCGTAGAGGAACTTGATGCTAAAACAAAGATAAAAATTTTCCAAGGCAATGTTCAGGTGAAAGCATCGACTTTTATGCTCCATTCTCTAATGCAACAAACATGCAAAATAAAGAGCCTATACCCTAATACCATAACAAAGGTTGTAGTCATCTACATCAAAGGTTCTCGGCAATGTGGGACTGTATTCACCCCTTCACACCCAACACAAATGAAGGTGTTTGAGTGCAATGAAGGCAGCCAAAATGGCAATGTGGGACTGTATTCACCCCTTCACGCCCAACACAAATGAAGGTGTTTGAGTGCAATGAAGGCAGCCAAAATGGCGCAATAAGACAACAAGGGGCAGACCACAATTAAGACAGAAATTCTAAAATATCTGTCACTTCACTGGTGCTACTCTGTCATCTTATTTTACCATTTCAGAGTGATGTGTTTTTTAGTGTGGTCTCCTCCACCTATTATTTACCTCACAAAAACTCTTGTTGCTATAGTAAAATATATTTTTTCCAAGAAGAAAATGATCGAAAAAATTATACAAACCTTGTGCATATTAATGGCACACTCATCTCCTTTAGTATTGCTTGGCAAATGGCATCGTCAGGCATACGGACACCCACATTTTTTCTCGATGCATATTTGGCAGAAGTAGTCCCAAACCTTATGCACTGTTTTGGTAATGCTTTGCTAGCCATTAAGATGAAAGTGTACTGTCACTCAAACATGACTAGTGTTAACAACAAATTGTCAGTAACTAAAAAACATAGACACTAAATTGGCAACAAAATCATAGGAAATGCGATATTACAAATTGTACTAAATTTAGATAGTATAACATGTTTAATCGAGAAAAATCAACTAATGAAAACAATGAATAACATAACAAATATCTTGTTAATCTTGGATATAGTCGAGTAGTGCTAAACCCCTAAACTTCTAAAGTGGAATAGCAGTTGGCAGGATAGCCTCTATGATGGAGACTAGAAAACATATACCACTAAATAAACATAAATCCTAAAATTTGAGTAAAAACATAGGCAAAATTAGAAGAGAATGGATACACGAAGTGGGAGAACATTGCGCCGTAGACGCAAAAAAGAGATGAGCAGAACAGATGGGAAATCTCCTAGAAACTGTGGCAACCACAGTTGCCATCATTGGATGGATATTGCCGGCTGCTACAGGACTATCTAAGCTGCTATTCCACCGCTATTTGCAGCCACTAAATCAGCTAGCACAAAACGCACAACACCTGCATTTAGCTCTGTACCAAACCCAAATTCTGCTATCTCCCGCTATGACCCCGCTATTAACAACATAATAACTACTAGGAAGTAATCCTAACCGCTTAGATACACATCAACAATAACTAAAGATAAATGAACTGGCATCCTTTCACCTAACAACTACAATGTCAAGCTTTTATGCCTCACGATTTTGCATGATTTGCATAATAGGTGAGAAGCTACTAGATAGTTCACAGTATGCATAAGAAATAACTCAGCCGGTTGCACATACATAATCCCTCCACCCAAAAAAAATCATTAATTAGTGTTTCAGAGAATACTTACCGGACCAGGTAAGCAAAGCTTAACAGCTTTGAATAAATTTGCATTGCCTTGACCATCGCCGCACGGAAACCCAGATGTGTACTTATCTATGTCGCGAAATGAGTGGCATAAGATGCTAAGCGGCTACAAATAACATATGCACTATAATCATCAGAGACTTCAACAAGTAGCATTATTACATACTAAGTACCAACATGCATCGAGAAATTTTTGAAGATGTGATCAACAAAATCAAACCTAGTGGTGTATTTGGATTGGCGGACATAATTGATTCTATTGAGTTTGGTAGAATTGATTTTATCAGAATTGAGTTTAGTAGAATTGATTTATATTTGGATATATTTATGTAAAAGTGAGTTGAATAATAAATTTCAGTGTAAAAATCATCCAGAATCAATTCTGGAGGCAGAAGTTATAAATTCTAGCTTTAAATAGAATCAATTCTACTTTTGCCAAACCAAACATCTTAAAATCATTCAGAATCAATTCTACACCTCTAAAATTGCTTTTGACCCTTCCAAAAATCAAACCAAACATGAAAATTGCAAATGTGCGACAAGCACCAAAACATGAAAATTGTATTGAATAGAAACCCAATCTGCAGCACAAGAACAAGTCAATAAAGACAAGCTAACTGTGTTACTTTATTACTCACCTTTGAAGCGTCAATATTCTTGATTCTGCAACACAACACAAATATACCCTTGGTTAATGTAGTGATTTAGGGAGAAAACATAGTTGAGAATGAGATTAACAAAATTACACTATACCTACCTTCGGAGTCGTTCAATAGCTGAGTGGTTTGTTAGATCACATGCTATTGCATATCTATGCATAGACAAAAAAAAGAATGACTTCCATGAAAACAAATCCTCTACTAATCACAGTCTCAATAAACCAAAATCACGAAAAACACATCCTCTAACGCGTCTCTAGGTAGTCAATTTAATCATCGAATGCATTTTTTTGCTAGTTACTTTAGTCTTTAAACATGTCTATCAATCAATACACAATGATTTATTTTCTTTAAATTGTGTTCCACAACTGCAATATTGCAGATGCTGTAGTCTCAGCATGAGACCAGCATGAGACCATAATTGCGGTGTGATTTAAAATCATTCATCCTGGCACTCGGATAATATATGATATGGTTATAATTAAAGCCTAAGAGCAAGCAAGCAAAAAAGCAGGACTGACAGTGTATCAGTAGGGATGACTCCAACAGCACCTTGTTTCAATAGATTAACAACCGGTTCCAATTTCCATGAATCAGAGCCAGATGGATCAGCTTCAATGTAAACCAAACCTCCTTCCTGTTAACTTGTTCAATTCAATCCAAACCGTAACTAACTACCTAACCAACTGTAAATTGTAAAGAGAAGAGAGAAAGAGTAGCAGTGACCTTGTTGAAGCGAGTTGTATCTGTGTATTTGAGACGTTTGGGGCTTCGTTTGATAACCATGGATACTACTAGTCCTCGGGAATTGTGGTTGTGGCGGCTTCGTGAGAGAGCGTCAAAACGCAGTGGTTTGTGGCCACAAACACCAGCCATTTCCATTTCTAACCGTGAATGCAGAGGAAGTGGAGTATTCTATAAGATTGAGTGAGTATATGTGGAACTCCATATGGATCACAATTGAGTGACATGTCATGTATCTAGCAACGATCATTTTGTTTTAAATTTGTGGTGGCTATTTTAAGATTATTATTTTGACTTTAGGACCATTTTTAAAATGTAAATTTCACAATATTGTAGTTAAGGTTGAATAAAATAAAAGTATAAACTACTTTATAAAAATGTTTTTTTTACTTATATTATGAGAAAAATGAAAATAAAATAATTAGAAAAATATAAAGTAATATAAATAGTGTTTTTGACCAAGGTTTAACAAGCTAGAAATTGGGTCACCAAAGTAAGTATAAGAGAGAAGATAGAGACAACCCCCTAAAGACACACTTCATTAAAGTTGATCGGTTTTGGAGATTATCAGGTGATAAGACTGATAATTCTCTAACATGTGTCCTATAAAATAGTTGTTATAAAGAAAGTTTTAGGACCCTTAAACCCTATAACCACATTATAAAATTTAATGAATGATTTTAACTCAGGTAAAAACTATTGTGAATCCTAAATCTCACACTTAAAATATTTACTGATTTGGTTGTTGATGTGTTTACAAATATGAAAAAGATAGTGTGAAAAAAGAGAAAGTGTGAAAACTCTTCTGGTTTGTGTCTGAGTGATTAGAGTCTTGTAGAAATATTACTAAAACAACTCATACAATTAACTTTGATGAGCTCGACGTGTCTGGCCTATCTTTGTCCTTTGATGAGATTACCTATATCTGGGAGCCTTCTAAATACCTTTTTAGATTCATGTGACTTATCAGCCTCTTAATTTCTTTTTTCAACTATAATTAATTGTCATTGGTTGTGTCCCTTTGCACGATGATAATCACATATAGACTCTTTTTAGACTCCATTTGGTCTCCCGGCTTTGGCAAATCCTCCATCAACTCTGTGCTATATCATCAAATCGATAGTTTGGTGTTTTGGTGACTTATTATGATCAAAAGTACTCTCTTTGGTGTTTATGCTTGTACAATAAATATTACTTTATTATCTCTTTATGTAACATTCAACATGCTTCATCATAACTTCCTACATACTAGTAGCCAATTTATGTGTTAGGGATTTGTTGAAGTGCACGACCTTAATCTCTTTTGGAATGTTCCTACATAAATTTTCTAATTTGGTTTTAAAACTCTTATAAATACTTTGTTGAATCAAACAAAGTTGATTTTGATGATCTTTGAGTGATCCCAGAGAATGTTGAACAGTTTCGCCACAATTACATTTTGATGCTTGATTTTAGAAAACTAGTGAACGAGACGATGAGTGAAGTTGAAGTATTTGATAATAGAGGATAAGAGTAGGTTCATGTACCGCTAAATAAAAGTGTAATGTAAAGTTCCTTATAGGAGCTTATGCTTTAGTAATGGACATATGTTTGTTGATGAAGGCCAAGTATTCTTGGGTATCTTTCTTTCTTTCAAAAGTCTTCAAATGATGGATTTAAATTTTTTTGGGACAGAGGAAGTCCAAAATCTCTTCATGTAAAAGTTTAGGTCATCTAAATTTTTGTTGTGATCCTCTTTTGTGATCATCTCTTGTTGGATCTATTGAACTTGAGTTTTCAAGGCTTTATTCTGACGCAATAAATCATCCATAATACCTCGAATTTTAGATAAGACCTTGCTCTCATTGGGTTCAGGTTGAGTTTGGGCCATTGTCTTGATTGTTATGTGGTCGAGAAATTGTGTTTACTCGTCCATACAGTTGACGTTAAATGTTCTTTCTAAATTGAACGTGATTGTTAAACGTCGCCGCCTTATTTAGAGGGGGTGAATAGAGGACCAAGCCAAAATTCCAAATAAAATTTAGTTTTTAAAAATTTACTGAAAAGAGTGCAAGAGGAAGGTTTTTAATATAAATCGAATACGTTGTCTATACAAACTTAGTTATTGGAATTCGAATATGAAAAAATAGTCTTATGAAATTAACAACAAAGTAATCTGAATTTACTAACTTGAATCAAGTAGCACAATATTATTCTTTTATAGCAATTTACTAGCAATACTACTTTCAATGATAACTAGCAAAAATAATGAACTTTGCAATTTGTCAAACACTTGGTGTGCGATCGAATTTTCATAATTTTCCTTTTAGTTGTGTTGATATAAAAAATCACTTATAACTAAAAGTGATTATAACCTAATCAACACCCAATTTAAAACAAAAACAGCCACAAAAAAATTATTGTGTGTCGGTCGTCCTACCAATGCTATTTAACAAATTTATTAATGAAAAGTAAAGTCAATAAAAAGATAAAAGAGAGACACGAGGATTTGTTTAGGAAGTTCACCAATCGTCTTTGTTATGGCTACGTCTCTCCCCAATTCCAATTTTAAAATTAGGATAATTTATTACTACGCAAAAAGTTGATTACAAGAGAAGTGTTCCAAGAGCAACACTACAAATCCTAACTATCTGTTGTTGATTCAACCCCTTATCTTTTTTGATCTTGAGCAATACCAAGACACAATAGCATACCAATTAATTTATCGAATTTTGCTACTTCATTGGGTATCAAGCTCCAAGGATTCTTTCCTGTGCGATCAATTGTACCTGTTAAACACAAGACCTTTCAATTTGATTCGTCGTTCTCTCGCTACTTCATTGGGTACCAAACTCTGAAGGCTTTTCACTTGGCCGCAATCCTCTATTGAAAGTATTGAGCAAAACCTTAAAATCTTCCAAAGATCTTGGAGGAAAAACTCTAGGTTTTTTCGGATGAAACCCCCTTTCAACCCAATATTCTCGGTTACATAAAAATTAATTGGACGTTATTGAACCTCGTCTAGATGGCACTCCAATAAAAGATGATTATGTGCGATTTATTAGTGTTTATGCATAAGTTGGAGGTTAAAGGTGAAGAGAAAATGTAGTAAGAGTTTACAGTTTCATCAAGTTAGAATGATGCATGAATGATGTATATATAGTTGTGTAAGTTTGGATGCAAAAAAGTAATTTTCGAAATTAAAAAAATTGACACGATCAAACAATATGTTCGGCATGAAATACGTATGTGTTGACACATAAGTATAAAACCAACACTATGTGGCAGTCTGAAAAGGAAGATGTTTAGGCCTATACAATTTAGCGGCTATATGCTTTAATACTGCAGTAGATGTGTCGATCTGAAAATGATGTGCCGACACATAAAACTGTAAATTGAAAGTTACAATATGTGTCGGCCTATGTGAGTGCATGTGTCGGCCAATGTCAAACAGAAGTTATATGCTTCATATTGAGTTACATGTGCCGACCTCAAACATGCATGAAAAATTTATGTAAAATTATTTTTCAAGGCTTTGGTCAATTTCAAAATGATTTTTAATGATTCCTAAGACTTATAATGCAAGAGAGTGTCACATGACATAGAGATATCGTCCAATATACATAAATGTTAAGTTTTCCTACTTTTCACATCATGCAAAACATCTAATGATGAAGTTGCACTCAAAGTGATAATTATTTTTAATAGTTTACTATAACAAGACATTGTAGTGAATATGTAGGAGGTATGAGGGATCTTCTAATGTTGCACTATGATAAAAACTCTAGGTGTTCCATGGTTATGATTGGGTGATTATGGTTTGTGCTGAGCCTTCTATCTATACAGGTCTGCTCAAACCTAATTAAGTTCTCTAATATGGTTGATTACTTCTTCTAATGCTAAGAAGACCATATTAGGGTGTTCATGTGTTTGGACTTATAATGGTACAAAGAATTTAGGATTGGATAGGGAATTCATATTAGGGTTAGTTTGTGCTCACATGATTAGGCTTGAGTAGCAAGTCAAGGAATCAAGGATTTGGCCATGCCCTATTACTTATTCGGGGCCAATTTCATAATCTTAGTCCTTATGTAAGTCAAATTATAAAGAAAACAAATATGTGCAAATAAGAAACACAAATAAGATTTTTGCTAATGGTAGGTACAAGAATAACTCTTTCAACTCAATGATAAAATTACTGTGTAAAGTAAATTCATAAATTTCTATAGAGAAAATTATTTTCCACATTGTTGTCTCTAAGATTAACTCATCATTTACGCGATAATTATTAATTCAATTCATGTAAGATTTTTTGGACTCCGAGTCTTTTTTCGATCAATTGATTTCTCATTATGATATTTGTCTCCCTTTCCAACTAGGGACACTGAACGGGCAGCAAGCCCCATCCTTCCCCTTGTTTCTTTGTCTAAAACAAGTATTTTATGAACATATGTGCTCATAAAGTTATATCTACATATTAAAGTATACTGGTTATCAACATTAATGGTGTGATTGGTTGTGAAGAGAAAGTTAGAAGAGAGAAATATGTAAGAGATAATGAAAGAAGTGAGAAAGATGTGAGAAACAAAGAAGATTTGATGTATTGTTTGTTATAAGAGAAGTATAAAAGAAATAGAGAAGAGAGAAATGTTAATGGTTGTTAAAATTACAAAATCGTCCTTAACAATAATTTTGAATTAGGAGAAAATAGGGGTATAAATAACAACTTAGTGTCAAATTAACATTTCTCCTTTTTTCAACTTAGAGATTGAAAAAAATTGTGAGTCCCACACATTTCTTTCTCTCTTCTCACTCTCTCTTCTAAACCAATCAAGAGAAATTGACTCTCTCTTCCATACTTCTCTCATACCTTACTCTCTTTTCCCTATTTCTCTTAAACCAATCACACCCTAAAGTATATCAGCTATCAATTGAGTAAGCCTACCTTATGTTGAGGTTAATCCATGCCCAAGTTCGTACCCGGTCTAGAAAGAAACACCACATGTGATTTTTGTTGGGAATTTCTTATTCCACCAATGTTTTTTTAGCACATCATGCGAAATTTCAAAAATACTCCTAATAATCAAAAATATATTTTTTATTCGTACTCCACACACATATAATTCATTCATTTTTGAGGTTCGTCAACTTCAATAAAATTTGTTTCGAAAATACACTTCCGATAAAAATTAAAAATGTATTTCCGATTCCTAATTGAAACAACAACATTTTCGGTTTAAAATAAAATCTTGTTAATAGTAGAATTTATCACTACAAAAACATAAAGTTGATGAAAAAAATAAAGAAGTTGAAGAACAAACAATTAAAAAATATACTAAAAATAGGAGTTTTCATTTACGCAGGAGGAGCTGTTCCTGGTGTATAGAAAAAGGCAAGAGTATTGTTCTTCATTTATCTGAAAAAGAAAACAAATGAATTGGAGTGTTGGAGTATTGTTTTTCTTTAAAGTAATAAGAGTTATTAATATAATACAATTTACAATAAACAAAATTTAATGGAATATTGTATCTTAACATGTGCATAGTAGTGTCTGATCACTATTTATCTTTTAATAGTAGGAATTGAAATAATATATTTCTGATATTTTAGAGGTATTTTAAAAATTACATAGGATCTTTCTTTTAAAAATGGAGTGAATGAAATTCCCTTCATGTTAGAGATTAAAGATCTTCTAATTTTGAGATGCAAGATTAAATCACCTTGAGCAAAAAAAACTCGTTCAACTCGTTCCATACATCTACACTGTTTTCTATTAAAAAACATTGAGCAATGCACGATATACTAAAAAATAGTTACAATATTATCTATACGCTTGTGCTATGCATGCAAGGTATACTTTTGTTACATTAGCTGGTGTAAATATTTTTTTGCACTGTGTCCCTTTAAAACTACTATAACCGGGAGTTGAATGTCTCCCATAAACTATCAGAAGGATCTTTCTGATAAACCTCCACAAATTAGGGGTGGATTGAGAAATCTCCTAAAAAAATTCATGTTTAAGAAATTACAGCCATGCACCTAAGTTTTAAAAGAAGCAATATTTGAAAAGAAATGAACTTGTATGCATTTTAAGAAAGATTTGTAATGAAGGAAATAGTCCAAATGCGCAAAGAATTAAGAATACTAATCTATTAATACAGTACAATCATTTACATCCATCTCACAAAACAATTCCTATTGAATTAGTGTTAAACTCATTTTAATTTCACCTTCTTTTTCTGCTCACTAAACATGATCGTGGTCTCGAGAGAAATCAGGTTCATGAGGTTTAAACAACTGCGGCACAGGATCACTATCTTGAATCTTAGCATTCCCTTTCTTGGTATTTTTAGCAAATCTTGAAGCCAAAACAGTAGCACCAAGGTTATTAATATTTTTGCCATGCCCTGATGATTCCTCAATCTCAGAATCTGCCATGTAGTAAATCCCTTCCTTAATCGACAACTCTCTTGTTGCCTTTCTTTTCTGATGTCTTCTCCATGCTGCTTGTATGAAACATGAACTCCATGTTCTCCATTGCTGCGAATAGTATCTAAAAGCATGCTGAAGTTTCTTGCTGTGAAGACGTTTGAACTGACTTGCCACGAATTTTAGATCCTCTGCTTTCAGCGCAAAAGCTTCTACTTCGGTGATAGCTTTTACGGTACGAGTAGAAGCAGGTAAATTGAGAGTTGAGGTTGGTAATAAAGCCCATGTTAACAATTCTTCTCCACAAAAGTCTCCTGGCCTTAGTGTGATCGAATTGAAGAAGCCGTACCTTCCTCCATTGGTTGTTGAACTCTCTAATGTCCCTCTAATGATAAACAACATTTCATCTACTGGATCATCCTCTTGAAATATATATGTTCCCTGCGTGCTTAATGATGATACTAGGCGTTCGCAGATTGCATCAAGTAGTTGATCATCCATTTGTGAGAAGAATGGCACCTATATAATATGATAATATGGGAATTTAATTTTAGCTCACGGCCGAAAACAAAATTAAGTAGGCTTATTTCCTAATAAACGGGAAGATTTAGACAAAAAATAGGATAGAGAGAGAGAGACATACTCGTCGCACTAGAGAGAGGCACAAGTGATGTTGAATTTCACGGCGGAGATCCAAAGGTAAGGAAAGCAGTATGGACTCTTCATCTACTCCTCTTGTAGCTAACCATTTATACTGAACAAAGCGACGAACGCGTTCCTGCAAATTTTGAGGTAGCTGTCGATGCCTCATCCATTCCTCTGTATCCCTTTTCCGAATCCTCCATTCGTCTACTCTAGCTGTCATCGATTGCAAGTATGTCTTCCACAAGGGAAATGTGGTAAAAATTAATTCATAATAATAGACAAAAATCACTATTGTATGATTATTTAGATATGCAAAATTATGATCCAATGTTTTTTCTTACCTGCATGTTTCCAATCAAAAGTGAGAAGAGAACCAATCCTGCAATGCATAAGACAATGCAAAATAGTGTCTCTAAAAGGTATGTGGTGGTGTCCAAATTTTGTCCATAAGAACTGCAAAAAGAAATAACCACCAATATAAATATGCAAATCATCAAAAAGAAATGAACATTTTTCATAACAATAAATATGCAAATCATCAAAAAGAAATGAACATTTTTCATAACAATAAACTGTAGCTCTTTGGAAACAGAATAGAACAAAATGAAAATAAAATGGTACCTTAAATTTCTTAAACCCCACCAAAGACAATAAAAGTATCTTTCCTTAAAACTAGTAGTGACAACATCATTGAGGAAAGCATCTGCAAACATCCCAAACTTGTATTTGATGTTGATCTTGCTCTTTGCATCACACTTGGTAATAACACGAGTGATATTTAGCCAGTACTGCCTTTCCGGGAGATTCAAACTATTACAGTCAAGAAAACTTGGCAAGCAAGTAAGGGAGTGCGACCGGTTTTCCAATTGACATGCCGATTTCCAGCAATTGAATTGCCTTCCTATTGATGATAGGTACCAAGTTGCTCCTGTAACCTGTTCTAGTTTCAAGTTCCAAACATAAATTAATTACCAAAATAATAAGACTAAACAATCACGGTCTTAAATCGTGGTTGCAATTACAGCTACATACGCAATTGAAGTTGCAATGCTGTTGCAGAGACCTCTAAAACTGTTGTTATATTGCACCGCAATTACAATTGCCTACCATGATTTAGAACGATGAAGACAACAAAATAAAATTCATGCAAGTTAATAGTCACATTACATGGCTAGCTAGCATGTAGAGAATAAGATTGTATGCAGCACCAATCCAGGGAGTCTTGGCTATAACACCGGTTGTTTTTTGAATACGAGCGTTCAAAGGAAAGATGAGAAAGAGCCTAGGAACGTACTGAATAAGAACAAAAAGTGCAAGAGTGTTGTTGGCATGATCACTTTTCTTGCCCCTACTAGCTGGAATCACTAACCAAATAACAATCTGCAATTTCATCAAACTCAACAGTTAATCAATATTTTTTGTTCACAAGGCTTTACTCAAAAGAGAGTCCTTCAAGAATTCTCAAAGGCCTGAATCAGACTTAGGCCTAAGAGGAGATACTCAATTGCAATGAAAGATACTCAAACAATATTAAAATAAACACAATATATTAACATTAATTATATCATAATCATATTCATTAACTATTCAAACAACAACCAACATTTATCATCATTATAAGAACAAAAGGGGCAATGCTGCTTGCCTGAGGTAACGGAATGGTGGCAGCAAGGTCAATAACAAAGTCAGACTTCAAATACCGCATAGCAATTTGTCTGGGATCCATAACAAGATCACCGCGACCAACAATTCTCGAATTAGGAGCAACAAACGCTGTCCGAAACTTCATAACCATATGAAGAAGATAAAACAAATCAGCAAACGAGCGTAGAACCGTGAGAAAGATACTGAGCTCAGCGTCGGCCGTCAGGCAAGCAGGGCCACCAACGGTCGGGAGGAAGAAGTAAAGCGGGTCTATAAAAAGCGCAAGAAGACTGGTAACGAGGAAAACCCTGTTCCAATAGGCAACAAACTCGCTGTCTGGATCCAAGATCTGGTACCGCCATAATAAGATATGAGAAGCGTGTGCCTCGTCGCTCGCCGCGGTTATGGGAGTGTGGCCGGAGCGAAGTCGCCGGAATTGGCGGAATTTAGACGCCGGCGTGGATATTATTCTATGCATCTTCCATGGCGGATTCCGGGGTTAGTCGGATTCCGCGGATGTTGAGCAAGAGGAATGAGGAGGTGGGGAGTTGAGGCGAGAGAGATGAGGGAGGGTGGAGAATGGAGAATGGAGAAGAAAAGAGAAGAGGAGGAGGAGGAGGAGATTGGGGAATAGCCATTTTTGAAGCTTGAGAATTTCGCGGGTAGCTCAAGGGAATGCGCAAATGTAGGGGGAATCATAATCAATTGTCTTCTATATCTCTCAAGTCTGAAACAATTTATACCAAACAAACGTCACAATTTATATTAATTACTCCCTCATCCCAAAAAAATAAGTGTCGTGGAAATATTTCTTCCAAAATAATTGTTTTTTTAGGTTAGCAATGCTATTTTATATTTCATTTTTTTATATATTTTAATAAATATTATTACTTTATTATTTTTATTTAATATTAATATTAATTTAAATAAATTAATGGTTGAACAAATAATTTAATAAAATTATAATTCTCTTTTTTATTTATTGATGTTTTTTAATTTGTGTGAAATAATGATTGTGATAAATAATATGAAAAAGGAAGGAGTATTCTATTTCTTTTGTTTAGATTTTTTTTTTTAAATTTTGTAAATATGTGTTATGTGAATTTTTTTTTTTATCAATAACCATGTTATGAAAAAAAACATATATAAATAACTATGTTTTTAAATTAATTACCCAAATAACCAGGTTTCATGGTAAGGATACAAGTAGGAGTCATCTGAGATGGCTCCTGCATTATTTTTTTTAATAAGGAGGAGTCATCTCAGATGGCGCCTAGGGTGTAGGCTTTTGCCTTAAAAAAACCATCTCAGATGGCGCCTAGGTGTGGAAAAGTCATCTGAGGTGGCGCCTAGGTATTGATCAGATGGCAAAAGTAATTTGAGATGGCGCCTAGGTGTTAAACTTAAAAAAAATCTATTCAAATTAAATTACGGGACACTGTTGTGAATTAAACTTTAAATCTAAATTTTCATTACAAACATAGCGAATAACAATTACATAGATTTATTCTCGGCGACCTGAGACATGTAGACGACACGGGTTCCACAAGTGCGTCCTCTCCTAACTCGTGTAATGCGTGGTTGTGCTCGTAGTGTATGCGATCAGGATCCACGTATGCCTCAAGATCTGCATTGCTTGTCATACCGTTTTCGTATAGACGTGTTCCCATGTTCTCAAAGCTTGGTCGTTGTGGTGGGGGGGTTAGGTTCCATGTGGGGATGATAGCAGTCGTCATCTATATAAGTGGAGTGTGAATGTGTTGGGTGAAAAGGAAATTGGGTGTTTGGAGACTCGTACCCATACGAATGATGGGGGGTTTGGTACGGTGATGGTTGGTGGTATGTTGGGGAATATTCATCGGGCATGCTAGTGTCCGGACTGAGGTGAGATGTTGATGGACCCATATAGGGGTGTTGGACATATGCTCTTTCTTCGGAGTATTGTATTTGAGTGTTTGGCATGTGGGAGTATTAAAATTGTGTGTCGGGCATTTGGGTGAGTTGGTAATTAGGTTGAGATTGGGATTGGGATTGAGATTGAGTGTTGGTGATCCTGTATCGTCGAGTTGGTTGGCGGGAGGTTGATGGACATTGGGGTTGTTGTTGGTAGTGTTGCTGGGGTTGTTGTTGGTAGTGTTGTCGCAGTTGTTATTGGTAGGGCTGTTGCGATTGTTGTTGGTAGGGTTGTTGCGGTTGTTGTTGGTAGTGTTGTTGCGGTTGTTGTTGTGGAGTTGAGGGTTGGCCCCACTGGGTGCGTGGGTCGACCAAATAGTAAGGGTGAGAGACATGCATTTTTGGGTTCGTTACGGATCGGTACCAAGCAATGTATTGAGGAAAGTGTTGCATAATTTCATCATCCTCGTAAACAGGAAATTCTAAGACATGGTCCCGACGATTTTTCCACATCCTACAAAACTCCCTGGAAATTTTTTTCCAATTATAATATCCCCATTGGGCATCGAACCTTTTGAGATGCCACAAATCCAAACATATCAGATTGCGCGGTATATCTTGAAACATACCGAACTGCATCTTCACACGGTCGTTGTGGTGCATTTCCACAATGTTAAACCGTATAATAGCAGTCTTCGCAGTCCACACTTGTGCATCATCTTCATTGGGTACATGATCCAAACCCAGGTATGTCTCCATGTAAACTGTTGAGTAAAAAAATATGCAGATTAATGATATATTTTAAAAACATATACGTTAAAATTAGTTGGAGTTAATAGAAATTACGTACATCATTCGCGTCAAGATGGTCTATTAGATTACGATATAGGACCAACGTTGAATCTCAGATTCTTGTCGTAATTCATACTCGTTACACTATACCTAAATGAATAAACATTTAATATATAAAGATTTTATATAAATGAAATACATGAATAATGTAATAATTAAGCAATGTACTTACTTTATTGCGTACGGAAAACTGAACGGTAGGTCGTTGACGGGATTAAGGGATTGCATCCTCCACCAATCACATGCTTGAAGCAAGAAAGCGCATCCATTAAAAGTAATTGTGTCTTTCTTACAGTTCTTACATAAGGAACTGTATAGTTGGGCTATAACAGCGGAACCCCAACTATATTGTCTTATTCTATAAATGTCCCCAAGCAAACTTAAGTACATAAGATTTATGCTATTTCCTATACTCTCGGGGAATAATAGGCTCCCAAACAATAACATAATATAATTTCGTGTCTTTATTATTTTTCCTGACGTAGCAATGTTTTTCCTTGTTCCTCGGTGAGATTCTCCTAAAGTCAAAAGACTCATGCTTGAATTTTTTCCTGATTATAAGAGAGTTGTATCAGAGGTAGAGGTAGAGTGAATAACGGTGATGGAAAATATTCATCTGAGGCGCCATATTTATGGGAGAATCAGTCAACAAATAAATAGATGAGGTGGTTGGGGCCTTGCATGCATGCATGCCACGTGTCAGAGAGGAGCCAAGAGAGATGGCGGCTCCTCTCTATTTTTGCTCTTAGGCGTCATTCAACATGGCTTATGGCAGGATAGGTGGCAGCTAGGTGGCAGGGCTATGCATGCAGGCTAGGTGGCAAGGCTATGCATGACTAGGCCTGTAAAAATCCATATGAGATGGCGCCTTCTCTCTATTTTTGTAGGCGCCATCTCTCTTGGCTCCTACATGTGTTTTTGAAATTTGAATTTTGTCCCATTCATTCTCATACAATCATCTGCCACCTCTATATATTTCTCATACAATCAAACATTTTCGTACAATCAAACATTTCAAACACTCAAATATTTCAAACACTCAAATATTTCAAACACTTAAACCAAGATAAAATGTCATTTGTACCACAATATATTATCATAGTACATTTCAATGGTGAGACGTACAATAGTGAGGTATCAAGTTTTTTATTCAGAAACACCGAAAATATCCAATTTTGTCTAAATAGCAATGCGAATTTTTTCGTATTTCAAAAAAAGACTCGAGGTCAAACTTCGGCGAGGTCCGACGACACAAATTTTCTATCAACACCCTATTTTTACTAGTGAGAACCAAGTAACATTTTACAAGGTAGTTGTTGAAGACGACGATGATCTGCACAACATGTTTTGTAATCATGAATATTATGGGTACGACTCGATTGAGTTGTACGTTGTGTTCTAGGAGACAAAAATGGTTGATCCCATAGAGGAGGAACAAGATGAGGTGGATGTTGTTGATGAAGAAGAGGAAGCTGACGAGATGCAGTTCAACAACATGGTAAACGAAGATTAAGAGGTCGAAGAAGAACGCCAATTTCCTCCATATGAAATATACATACCACCTCCTTACATGACTACCCTCAATATTGGCACAAATGACCCATCATCTGATATATTATACAACCCTCATGTGCAGTCAGATGTAAATTTAAAGGTGAATGACATATTTTGTTCAAAAGAAGATTGTGTGCGAGCAATAAAAAAGTTCCACATGATAAACATCTATGACTTTCATGTGGATTGAACAAATGCAGACAGATACATAATCATCTATACCCACCCTGAGTGTAGGTTCAATCTAACTGCATCGTACAAGTTGAGGAGTGATTCCTGGTGATAGGTTTTATAACGGAACACACTTGTGTTAATTTCGTGCAATCACAGGGTCACCGCAAATTGACTTATTGTTATACCCCAAAATTTTCCCTCCTATTTCTCAAGACAATCCACATCTCCATACTCAAGAATTCCTCAAGGGTTGACCAAATGAACCCTCTCTTAAGCAATCTACCCACAACTAGGGTTTTGCTTCTCTCAAGAAAAAATCAAGTTCTAGTGCTTCAAGTGGTCATCATACCTCCTCATATGTCTCAAGGGATCACCATGTCAAGTTTCAAGCCTCACAGCTCAAGTTTGCTCAATCAATTGCTCAGATGGTTGAAAATCAATTGTATTGGACAAAAAGTCAATCGTGGTCAACATACAGTCAAACTTCATCATTTTTGGTCAACATCAATATTTTGAAGTCACATTCATCATATGATCAAGGTTTGATCATGATTCATCAAGAAAAAGTCAAGATTTGATCAAAAGTCAAAGTTTCAAAATTAGGGTTTTTGGACAAAAAGTCAACAGAACTTTGACCAGACATAACTTTCACATACTTCATCATAAATTTTTCCACAAAAACTCATTTTGAAGGGAATTCAATTCTCTACAACTTCATGTCTCACAAGCTTTGGCCGAAAATTCACCATTTGAGAGTTATGGATCAAAATATTACAGGTCCTTCTAAAAGAACAAAAAGTCATCTTTTTGAAAAAGAAGTGTACATCAACATGGAGACTTCAGTGAAGATGAAATAAAAAGGAGTGTTTATAGGACACCTTGATATTTCTAAAAAGTCCAAGAACTCTTAAAAATGTTGAAAATTGAGCAAGATACAAGTTGTGCAAGTTTGACATTTTTGAAGAGGTGCATGAAGAAAAATACTTAGCAAATTCAAGTTTTTTCTAAATGGGCCTATGTTTTCATGATCCAAACTTATTCTTGAGATTATTCATGACCTCTACACTCATTTCCACGCCTCTCTCCTTATTTATTTAATTTATTTTTGAATTAAATGTCCAAAGCTCAAATTTAATTGAATAAAATATAAAGGTAAATGATAAGAGGAATTAGGCTTGATTTCTACTTGTCTTGAGGACCAAGGAAGCCCATTGTAACACGGTTGGAGAACTGACTTGTTTGTTTTGATTTTTATCGCAAATGTTGCGGATAGCAAGAGTCACCACTGACTTTTCTTTTATCCAATAAAGGGAAGGTGAAAAGAAAAGGAAAAGACCTTTGTTAGATTCTGAGTATGGGAGGCAGTTATGAAAAGGGAAGGTATTAGCATCATTTCTATCCGTAGTTATCTACGGGCTCTTATTTGCTTACTCACTTTTGAAAATTTGCTTTATGTGTTTGTGTAGTTTGAAAATGTATATGAAAAGGCATTTTGTGACACCCCAAAAATAATTCAATTATTAAATAATTAAAATTTTTAATTATTAATTTAATTAGAGTTTAATTATTGATATTTTGAATTATTGATTTAATTAATTAATTAAATGAAGGGAAGAGTTGGTGGTGTGAGGAGTAATTAGAGGGTGTGAGGGGTAAAGTGCTCTACTTATCCTAATTACTATTTTATTTTATTTATTGGAATAATAAAAGGAATAATAAAAGGAAAAGAAGGAAAAAGAGAGTCATTTGAGAAATTGCATCATACGTGAGATTGGAGAAGAGAAGAGAAAAGAGGAAAAAGCCAAACGTCGGGAATTCGAAGAATCATCGCGAGGTAAGGGGTGATTTCATTCAATTATTATGCCTTATGGGTTTTAGAATCCAATTGAATGATTAGTATGTTAGGAATCTTGGAATTAGATAATTTAGGTTTATGAAATTAACCCCAAATTGCGTCGAATTGTATGAATTGGAACCGTAGTAGTATTATAGAATATTGGGAATTAATAGATTCATGTAAAGTGTTATAATACTGGTGTGTTTTGGATAATTTTGGGTGTTTTGATGTATTGGTTCGTAATTGGTTCGGAAGGAATGGAGTTGGAAATAAGTTGTCACAAAATCGCATATTTTGGTTCTCAGAAAAACCGGTTCTCATGTGGAGGAACTGGGTTCCGTACAAAACCAGGAGATGGAATTGGTTTGGGAACCTACTCTAGGAGGAACCGGTTTCAGCTCAAAATTTGCAAAGAAAACAATTTTTTTTGTGGGAACCGGTTCCCAGTATAGAGGAACCGGGTTCCCAATACAAATTTCAGGGGGCGTATTTTTGAAAAATATGGAAACCGGGTTCTCCCTGGGAGGAACCAGTTACCACTGTGTTAAAACTCAAAATGCTTAAAACTTTAAAAATTCATATTTTCTAAACCGTAACTCCGATTCGAGTGCCGTTTTCGGAAGTATTTCTTAAATTAAAAATATTATCTTATAAATCAGAAAAATATTAATTTAAGGAATCTATTTTAAAAGAGTCGAATCCCCGATTTTTGCAAACTTTGGTAGTTAGAAATGGTGAAGAATTGTTTGTGATTTGCTCTGATTTAGTGGATGAGGACTATATACTTATATGATGTGCCTGTTATTCATTGTGATTGAGTTGTTATCATGTGATATATTGGTGTTGGCATTGTGTGGAATTATGTTGTGATCATATTCCGTTGATTGAATGTTGCATACTTTTATTGTGCATGCATAAGCATTCTGGTGATGGTTCATTCCCATTGTGTGGAATTGGACTTGCAGAGCCAATAACCGTACCCAATGGATAGTGGTGGTGAGGCTAGATTCTTGACCCAGTGGTGTATGGGCGAATCGTTGGTTGACGTTGTTTTCCGAGGTGTAAACGGAACAAGGTGTGAACTTGGTTCACGTTTGGTACCACATGCATAGAGTCTGCATTGCATATGAAATTGTAACATGTTAGGATGGTTTCCAGTGTTATAATTTCATTGATTGTTATATTTGCATAATGATCTGTGTGAAATACATTTGTGAACTGAAATATGATTATGTTAATGATAGTGAACTAATATATTGGATTATTCTGTTGTATTTAAAAACGTATAATGCATTCTATATTGAAAAGAGATCTCACCCTTACTTTAATGATGTCAGATTAAAGTTAGTAGCTCAGAAGTCAGTGAGGATGGCTTGTAGAGCTGTGTCTTATTTTTATCTGCGTGTCAGTGTCATGCTCTGGTAGTTGTAACACTGGGGGAAACGTTTGGATGAGAGTTTTGTTTTATACTCCATTGGTTTTGATTTATGTTGGTAATATTTATGAATTAAAGTTATTCCGATTTTTGTGATATTTTCCGCTGTGTAGAACATGATGTTAATTTGAATAATTTATTTTAATAATTCCTTCAGTAAAGCATGATTACTGTTTGCAGTTGAGGTTTTTGTATTTATTTTGAATTGTGACATCCCTGTTTTCATGTTACTCTGATTTAATTAATATATTCGCGGGTTATTTAGAAGGGGTGTTACAATAGTGGTATCAGAGCATAGTCGGTCGTGTCCTAATGTCGTTATCCCTTTTGTATGCGACTAGTGCAAGGTAACACTGTCGATACTCGTGTTCTAATGTGATTGTTTTGTAATGTTACAGAATAATGGTCGGAAGAGACGATGCTGCTATTGTTGAAGCCTTGGGAATGCTAGCTGGTGTGCTCGGAGGGAATCAACCGGGAGCTGGTATCGGTGCTGATAGGCAGTTGGGAAACTTCCAGAGGAACAATCCTCCATTGTTCAAAGGCACACATGATCTCGAAGGTGCTCAGAGGTGGTTGAAGGAGATCGAAAGGATCTTCAGAGTAATTGATTGTGCTTAGGAGCTGAAGGTGAGATATGTCACTCACATGCTGTCAAAGGAAGCCGATGACTGGTGGGTTGCTACCAGGACTGAAATGGAACAAGATGGTATTGCACCAAATTGGGCTGTGCTTAGAAGAGCTTTTATGAGGAGATATTTTCCTGAAGATATTCGGGGCAAGAAGGAGATTGAGTTTCTGAAGCTCAAGCAGGGCAATAAGACCGTGAGAGAGTATGCTTCGAAATTTACTAAGTTAGCGAAGTATTATGCTCATTACAACAACGATGCAGATGGAGAATTTTTCAAATGTATCAAGTTTGACAATGGTCTTCGTGATGAGATCAAGCAAGGTATCAGGTATCAGCGCATCTGGAGGTTTTCTGATTTGGTAGATTGTAGTGGGATTCTGGAAGAGGATCTTGCTAATACTCGGACAAATGCTCGAGGGTATGTGGATCGTAAAGGAAAGCAACAGATGGATCGTGGGAAACCTTATGATAGGAATAACCAGAGATCCGATGGTTGGAAGAAACATAGTGGGGGACATTCTAGTGCTCCTATCAAGTGCTACAAGTGTGGTGAAATGGGGCGTCGAGCTAACGAATGCAAGAATGATGCGAAGAAGTGCAACAACTGTGGAAGATTTGGTCATGTAACTACTGAATGCAGAGCAAGAAAGGTAACTTGCTACAACTGTGGCGAAGAGGGTCATACTCGTCCGCAGTGTGCAAAACCCAAGAAGGAGCAAGCTTGTGGTAAAGTGTTTGCTTTGTCAGGATCTGAGACTAAGCCAGATGATCGGTTGATTAAAGGTACATGTTTTTATTAATGACATACCTTTGATTGCGATTATTGATACTGGAGCGACACATTCTTTTATTGCTTTGGATTGTGCTAAAAGATTGAACTTGGATATTTCTAATATGGATGGAAGTATGGTTATTGACACTCATGCATCGGGTTCAGTGACTACTTTATTTGTTTGTAGGAATTATCCTATTGTGATTTTTGGTAGAGGTTTCAGTATGGATTTAGTGTGCCTACCATTAGAACAACTTGATATCATCCTTGGAATGAACTGGTTGGAATTCAACCAGGTTCATATCAACTATTTTGAGAAGACAGTTATTTTTCTTGAAGAAGCTAGAGTTGAAGATGTGACTATGCCAGTTAAGCAGATGAATTGAGCGGTTAATGATGGTGTTGTGGTGTTTATGTTATATTCTTCAACGGAGGTGAAAGGAAAAGCTAAGAGTGATGAATTGCCAGTGGTGAATGAATTTCCAGAAGTGTTTTCGGAAGATGTTAGTGAATTGCCACCTGAGAGAGAAGTGGGGTTTACTATAGATTTGATTCCTGGAACTAGTCCGGTGTCGATGACGCCTTATCGCATGTTGGCATCTGAATTATCTGAATTGAAGAAGCAATTGGAAGAATTACTTGAGAAGAAGTTTATTCGTCCGAGTGTTTCGCCGTGGGGTGCTCCTGTGTTGTTAGTTAAGAAGAAGGAAGGTTCAATGAGACTGTGTGTTGATTACCGACAGTTGAATAAAGTTACAATCAAGAATCGATATCCTTTGCCGAGGATTGATGATTTGATGGATCAACTGGTTGGGGCGTGTGTGTTCAGTAAAGTTGATTTGAGATCTGGATATCATCAGATTTGTGTGAAGACAGAAGATATTCAGAAAACTGCATTTAGAACGAGGTATGGACATTATGAGTATTCTGTTATGCCGTTTGGAGTTACTAATGCACCTGATGTTTTCGTGGAGTATATGAACAGGATATTTCATCCGTATCTTGATAAGTTCGTGGTGGTATTTATTGATGATATGATATTTTGATCTATTCGAAAAGTGATGAAGAGCATGCAGAGCATCTCAGAGTTGTGTTGGAATTATTGAAGGAGAAAAAGCTTTATGCGAAGTTGTCCAAATGTGAATTCTGGTTAAGTGAAGTAAGCTTTCTTGGCCATGTGATTTCCAAGAATGACATTGTTGTTGATCCTACGAAGGTAGAGGCGGTATCTCAGTGGGAAGCACCGAAGAATGCTTCTGAAATCCGTAGTTTTCTTGGTCTTGCAGGATACTACCGGAAGTTCATTGAGGGATTTTCGAAGTTGGCTTTACCGTTGACTAAGTTGACCAGAAAGGGTCAGGTGTTTGTTTGGGATGCTGAATGTGAGAAAGGATTCCAAGAGTTGAAGAAGAGGTTGACTAGTGCTCCGATTCTAATTTTGCAAGTATAAAATACTTTCTTTTAAAATGCAATGATGTACTGTATAAATTGATTTCTTTAAGTCAATAATCCATCATAGAAAATAACTTATTATTTAATAATTCATTTAGCATTTTCTATTTTTTTGTTCAATTATCTCATGAATTATGATTTGCTTCAATACAGAAATTGTGAATTGTATCAGAATTGAAAACTGGAATCAACTCATGAGTTTGAAACATGCCAAGGCGGAATGATCATGCACGTTGTTCTTGGCTTATTTTGGCACAACAACCTTCAGCCATTTTGTCATGAGTAAACTTATTTTGGCTCTGCACTATGTTCAACCTATTCATCTTGATCCACATCTTCATTATGGAGCATTATTTTTTGTAACCTTATGAAATTGACAATCACATGTTGTTTAATTTGAACATCATTATATGATGTCTTATGCCATTGTATCTATTAATGACAACTTCCTATGAATCTGATTTTTTTTAATCTTCCCTATAATTATATGTTTACCTTTCTAATTCCTCTAACCATTTCACTTGATTGATAATAAACACTTTTTAACAAGCTTTTATGAAGTACAATGCTTCTGTTACTTTCTGTATAATCTGTATAAAATACTTCTGAGTAGTATAATCTGTAACTTTCTCATAAGTTCAATCAAGTAAAATACTTTTGTTGCAACATTTTATCTGTTACAGAAGTTTCTCATAAGTTCAATAAGTTCATGTTTGTACAAACTTTCTCATAAGTTCATTCGAATAAAACGATATTAGTTCTCATGTGCAGCAAACTTCATTTTGTCTCATAAGTTCACACACATTTCAAATTCACAACATACTTCATTTTGTCATAAGAAATTTCCAAGTAATAGTTTTTGAACACCTATATACTTCTAGCTCACAAATATTTTAAATGCTTTACATTTTACATATAAAGACAACTTTATTAGCTTTCTCGAAATATTACTGAAACTGGTTCTTACTCAAACCGCTATGAAAACTCTGTAGCAAGGATAGCATTCTACTAAACAAATAATGATATCCATATCTATGCAAAACAGACATAGCAACTGCATCATATTTGTATCTTTTACCCATTGGTTTCAAGAAACACTACAGCCTGGAATTATCTAACTTGCTACCAAATTTAGGTACATCTAAAACCTATCTCAAATAAAAGTACCTGTTTTGCTACACTTACACAAAGACATGTCTACATCAATAGCTTGTAGTATTCACTTACTGTGTAGCATGCTTTCTTGCACCAGCTATCAATCACACCAATAAATTCATGTCACAAAAATGTTGTTGCATCTCAATTATGTCCAACTAACTACCAATTTAAATTTGACTGTTATGTTCTGTACACACATCAGTAAGACAACGCCTAGAATGAAAATAGTTGGAGTTTAATTTTATTATAACTCAAAATCAGTTTTTGAATGTTCTTATTAGTATGTAATATATATCTTATAATTCTTTTGTATTTTACAAAAATTTTGATATCTCTTTACCGGATATTTTTACATTTTCGGTGCTACCGTAAATTTAAAAAATCCAGTATATTTTAGAAAAACTTTTATCTGTATCGGAAATATCACAAAATTCCAGTATATTTTACTCAAGTATAAAAAGCGATAAAAATTAAGTCCAAAGATTACCAAAAATTTAAAATTTTCGATTATTTTTTTGTACTGAAATCATACCGAAAATTTAAATATTCAATATTTTTTCGATACCGAAAATTTAAAATTTCTGATACGAAACTTCTACGTAAAACTTGCACAAAAAGGACTGATCTCTCATTTTTAAGAATATTACTTTTTAAAACTTGCATCTTTTTCCACTATATACTCTCTCTTTTTTCCTAATATCTTATTCCACAGGTATAACTAAATCTAATAAGAAGCACATGCAGTTATTTGATCTAAATTATGTCGTCGAAAATGTTATACGAAGTTATGCAAAATCTTAATCATTTTGTGTTTGATTTTTGGTTCTTCAGCTAGATCAAAATTGCCTATGATTACTTTTAGTTGGTGGGACGATATAGGTACATTTAGGACATTTGAGAATACAACCATTAAGATTAAAATACTTGAGAATAGTGCATATCTTGATACTATACATAATATAGGTTAGGCTTAAATGTATTTTTGTCCCTTTATATTAATTTTTTAAATATTTTAGTCTCCTATAAAAAAACTAATTATTAGATCTCCTAATATTATATTTCATTTTTCTTTTTTGAGGTTCTACATGACAAAATAGTCTAATTTATATATGTGGCATTGAAATTATGAGGTGACATTTTTTAATTGTTCTCACGTCATTAAAAATATATCCAAAAATATATATTTTAGAATTAAAATTTATAATATATAATTTCTAAATAAATATTTAAAAACGTCCAAAAATATATTTTTTAATTAGTTATTATAAAAAAAACTTAAAAAAATAAAATAATAAATTTTAAATATTTATAATGACGTTACATCGATTTAAAAATTGTCACGTCATAATTTTAAATGTCACCCACGCAAATTAGACTATTTTATCATGTGGAACCACTAAAAAACATGAAATATGATATTGGGGGACTTAATAGTTAATTTTTTTTATAGAGAGACTAAAATATTTAAAAGATTAATATAAGGGGACCAAAAATGCATTTAAGCCTATAGGTTAATTCGGTTTTGGTATATGTGTATTGATTGATTGATATTTGATATTGCTATTGTTTGGTTGAAGGGAGGAGTAACAATTTTTGCTATTTGATATTGTTTGATTGATTGATATTTGATATTTGATATTGCTATGTGTATCTATTATCTAACATTTACTATTCTACTATCTAATATAAATTAAATGATTGTTCAAATTATCTAAACTATTTTTTTCTAAAAAATATTTTCCAATACACTTTAGACATTTTAATAACTAACAAAATAATTCTTAATTTTTTAACTTTTTTTTTATTTCATGCACCAATTATCAATTTCTCATTGGTCCAAATTAAAAAACTATTTTTTCAATCTGACACTACTTTATCTTTTCTCTATTTCTCTTTTCTTTTCGTTTTATATAATTATTTAATACATTTGAATTTTAATATAATTGATTCTTTTACAATTAAATATCTCATTTTCAACTTACATTTTAAGACATATTTTATCTTTTCTATTTGTTTATTATCATTGAAAATACTAATTAATCTATTATTTAACTTTAATAAAATTAAAAATATATTTTATGAAATTGAATAATACTAAATATCATCCACACAACTAATTTTTTATCTTACGGGTCACTATCATATTATTATCATTATTTATGTTAATTTTTTTCTCCATGTCACAAGTTTTTTTTAAAATTACTTAATACATTGAGTTTATTTTAACATTACGTAATTTAATTCAAATTCACATGTGTATCTAACTACATCATTTGTTAAATTTACCATTATATTTTGTATAATCATATTATTTATTGTAATATTTTTATTTCATAATTTTTCATTGTACTTTTCAATTAAATACTAATTAATCTATTATTTAAATTTAATAAAATTAAAAATATATTTTATGAAATTGAATAACACTACATATCATTCACACAATTAACTTTTTATCTTACGGGCCACTATCAAATTATTACCATTATTTTCAAATATTAATTTTTTTCTTTCTCCATGTCACAATTTTTTTTAAAAATTATTTAATACATTGAGTTTATTTTAATATTACGTAATTCAATTTAAATTCACATGTGTATCTAAATACATCATTTGTCAAGTTTACCGTTATCAAAAAAAGTTGTTTCGTCAATATTAAAATAAATTCATCAGTACGAAAACACGGGTCTCTGATTAGTTGTTACAAAAATAACATGAGACTATAATTGTTATCAAAATGACATGTAGTTAGGATTGCCATCATAATTTCTTTAATTTTATAATAAGTAGATTTTCTAATAACATAAAAAATAATAATAAAAAATTATTTTATTTTATTATTTTTCAATAAAAGAATTAATAATATAGTTTCAAACATAATCTAAATGGACTAGAAGACAATTCTGTATAAAAATACTAATATATCCGCATAATAATAACATGTTTTTTTTTATATAAAAAATTGAGACCAAACTTACATAACAAGATGAAACAGGCAATGGGAAAAAGCAATACGAAAGCTACACGTAGACAATCTCAGTTGGAGGGTATTCCAGTAAATGCAACTTGGTACCGCCGTCTTCGTCATAGCCATCGTAATGGGCCCATTCGCGATCTTCAAATTTTTGGAAGTTCCTTCCTTATACGAAAGCGCTTCCAAATAATTCACCACCCTTGATTTTGAATTCACGATAACTAAACAAGATAAGGTGTTTTGTTTTTGCGTCTCTGTGTATGCGAAGGAACTAAGACTTTTTCTCTTTCTTCTGAGCAATGGGAAGAGCGTTCGTGTACGTGATTCTCGGTGGTGGTGTGTCTGCTGGTTACGCTGCTCTTGAATTCGTTAGACGAGGTGTTTCTCATGGTGAACTCTGTATCATTTCTGATGAATCAGTACGGTTTTTCCATTTTTTTCTCTCTTTCCTATTTTTATTTATTTATTTCAGATTTGTTCCTAATTTCAGAGTATTTGATTTTCATCTCATTCTTTGTTCAAAGATTCATAAAAAAATGATTCATTAATGAGTTACTTATAACTCCGTTATCAGTTATGAATTAGTTAGTGGTTAATGGTTATTAGTAGTAGTAAATTCAAACAGGTCTTATCTTTTTTCAATTGGTTCAATTATGTTTCTTAAAATATGTTACTCTATGAGTATCGATATGCTTTCTGTCTTTCTTGTAAATATGATTTGAGTTATGACACTGTCTGATTTCTAATATTTGTCTCAGGTTGCTCCGTATGAAAGACCTGCATTAAGCAAAGGATATTTGCTTCCAGAAGGTATCGGCCTCTTCTCGCTCTCTTTGACGGATTTTAAATCTTATTTTTGTTATTTACTCCTTTCCTTTGCATTATGCTCTATTCGTCTTTACAACAATCTTGTTCTTTAATCAGGTGTTCAGTCAAATTGAATTTCTCTATGTGGTTATCAAATGGCCATCTTAACTTTATTTACTAATGAAATTTGAATATGGCCACGTTATATTACTTAGTGAGACTAATCTATAAACTTCAGTGCAGTGCTCTGTGTTATCTTTGAATTTTTAAAATAATGAAAAGTTGAAGTAAACCAGGGTGAATGTGATTATGACTGCGTTGTGAATTTGAAGGATTTAACTGTGAGGTTATGATGGTACTTGCATTATGAGGATTTACTGCTTCATTCCATGCAGTTCAAATATTGCATTTCTATATTTCCCTTCTTTCCTCCATATTTTCTCTTTTCTTGGTTGCCAAGATTTTGGAATATCTGGTTGCTGAAATAAATTTGTAACTTACAGCTGCTGCCCGGCTTCCATCCTTTCATACATGTGTTGGAGCAAATGAGGAAAGACTAACTCCCAAATGGTATAAAGAACATGGTAATTAGACTATTTTACATCATGAGTTGATTTTTATCCACGAAGTAATTTAGCTAGGCTACTTCTATTTTTCCCCTTTTGGATGTGATGTATTGAATGCATTTGTTAGCTGTTTTATTTATTTTGTCCGGCTTTGATCTTGTCAGTAGTTGATGACTTGATGCTATTTAGACTCGGTGGTTCCCCTAAACTAATATTTCTAAATATTTAGAATTTCTTTTTACTGAGTTTTAAGTTGAACTGCTGAGTTAAGCTCCTAGAAATTTAATAAGACTTGGGGCCTTATGGCAAGGATTATTGTGCTGTATTCTAGGGAGATTTTCCCTATTCTTTCTTATAAGATACCAGGTTTGTATCAGTTAATGATAATCAATTCTATTAAAAACAGCTATTGTTCATCTTCGTTCAATGTTTTTACTATATTGTAATTCAAAGGAGGCTCATACGCGGAATCTCTAATTCTTGAAGTTGCTATTTCCTTTCAGGAGTTGAACTAGTTCTTGGAACTGGAGTTAAGTCTGCTGATGTGAAACGTAAAACACTGTTAACGACAACTGGGGAGACCATAAGTTACAAATTTCTTATTATTGCTACTGGTGCCCGGGTATTGAATCAAATCTTTCAGTTTGAATTTTCCTGCTTAAAAGAAACATTTTATCTTGTTATATTACATGCATGTCTTGCTTTTTAAAAAACAAATGAAAGAAACTTTGGCAGTTTCCTTGATATTTCTTGTAGCTTTCATTTTTATAGGTTTTTATCTCTCGAAATTCAATATCATTTCCCTTGTGAAAACTATTAGGCCCTATGAACATTATATGAAAACTGATTTTTTTCTGTCTTCATGAACATAATATGTGGGGATGTTTGAGGACAAATTCACCAATACACCTAGATAGTGGCCTCCTAGCTTTCTTTACAGAAACTTATCAAACTTGTGTGCAATGTCAAGTGTAGGCTTTGAAACTGGAAGAATTTGGGGTTAATGGATCTGATGCAGAAAATGTATGTTATTTAAGAGATATAGCAGATGCAAATAGACTTGTGGATGCGATTCAATCTTCTCCTGGTGGGAATGCCATTGTCATTGGTGGTGGATACATTGGCATGGAGTGTGCAGCATCTTTAGTGATTAATAAAATCAATGTAACAATGGTCTTCCCAGAAGCACATTGCAGTAAGTACTTCATTTTTCAATTTATTGTCTCTCAACTCAATGGGATCAATGTTTATTTGTGCGTTAATCTGAATAAAAATGCCGCTTGTAGCTTTTATATGGATAATAATGACTTGAAAAACTGACGGATACTTTCAATATTGGATTTATTTTACAGTGGCCCGTTTATTAACCCCCAAGATTGCAAACTACTATGAAGAATATTATAAATCAAGAGGAGTAAAATTCATTAAAGGAACTGTGCTATCATCATTTGATTTTGATTCCAATGGAAAGGTACATCAAACTATATTTTGGAAATTTATCACCTTGGAATGTTTGATATCATCCCTTTCACTTCCCATTCCTCGTTTCTTTTCCCCAAATTTCACCCCTTGGAAATTTGGCTATGGTTGCATCAGGCCGTGATCAATTCAACCTATAACTGTGGTTCACTGACCTCTTTTGCAGGTTACAGATGTTACTCTTAGAGATGGAACAAAGATATCTGTAGACATGGTTGTTGTGGGAATCGGAATACGACCAAATACAGGTCTGTTTGAAGGCCAACTTACTTTGGAGAAAGGTGGAATCAAGGTAAATGGAATGTTCCAGTCAAGCAACAGTTCAGTTTATGCTATTGGCGACGTTGCAGCATTTCCAGTCAAAGCATTTGGGGAAAAGCGAAGACTTGAGCATGTTGATTCAGCAAGAAAATCTGCAAAACACGCGGTTTCTTCCATAATGGAACCGGACAAAACAGGGGAATTTGATTACATTCCTTTTTTCTACTCCAGAGTCTTCACTTTGTCTTGGCAATTTTACGGGGATAATGCTGGGGAAGTTGTCTATTATGGAGATCTCTCAGCCTCAGGTGACACATTTGGAGCATATTGGGTAAACAAGGGTCATATTGTCGGGGCTTTCCTTGAAGGAGGAACTAAAGAAGAGTACGAAGCCATAGCCAAGACTACAAAATTAAGGCCAGCAGTTGAAGACTTGACTGAGTTGGAGCGGCAAGGTTTGGGGTTTGCAGTAGCAGTTAGCCAGCAACCAGTGGCACCACCACCACCAATTGAGGTTAGAGGTAGCGCTTCTGGCCTACTTTTGGAAAAACCACTCTATGCTTGGCATGCTACAGCTGGGGTCGTTCTTGCTGCATCAATAGCTGCATTTGCATATTTTTATGGAAAAAGGCGTCGCAGATGGTGAAACTTCTAAAATTACCAATATTCGTGGTTAACGGTTTCAACAGACTTTAGACCGATTTACAAGCTGCAATATTGTATCTATCCAACTTTTTGGATTACAATTCATCAGTTGTATTGTTCATATACATGATTGTTGTACTAAAAACAATAGAAAAATACAAATGACCATCATTCAGAAGTTACTACAGAATCTAATCAATTTAAGACAAATATATGTTGATTAAAAATTTAAACTACCCTCTTTAGCTTAATACCATTTCTTTGAAAATCGAGGGCATTACAGGAAATTTCTTTTCATTGGTGAATCCACTGATCAAGGCAAACTTTTTTTATATTTTACTGTTGAGCACTGAATGTATTTTATGCTGCAATTGTAAAGGTTGATGAACCTGACCTATTGCACAACAATCATTTTCTGCAATACGTTTTCAGATCTGTTCATCACCTCCATTATTTGCTCTCTACTGTTTTCTTCATTCTTAGATAAGTCAAGTGGATTTCAAAAATAATACTTAGTGTGATTTTAGATGTATTTTGATATGTAGCTATGAACGCATAAAAGACATATCAAAATACATCTAAAATCACACTACGTATTATTTTGAAATCCACTCGACTTATCTAAATTTTTTGTCTAAAGATGCATCTCCAGAACACAAATAAGAAAACCACGTATAAGAAAAAATTACTCAAATAATCATATTTCATAAAGTCATTAAGTGGTTCAGCCATCTCATATGGCGCATGCACTAAAATTGCATGTAGGCGTCATATAAGATGACACATGCAGTGCTCTCACGTCAAGTGAGATGGCGCATGCACTCTAATTTTAAGAGAAGGTGCCATCTCATTTGTCTCCTACATGCAATTTTACATTCTCTTAAAGTTAGAGTGCACGTGCCATCTCATTTGACGTAGGCAGGACCGGTCCAAAGAATATCGAGATCTAAGACAAATTATATAATGAATCTTTTTAAATTAATAATATCTTTTATGTCTCACAATGAGTGATCCAAAAAAAATAAAATAGTGTTTCAAAATAAATGATCCATTTCAATTTGTAATACGCTTTTTTCCAATTCTATCATCTAATCAATTAAACTTTCATAATTTCTAATACATAATTAGGGGCATTATAGTAAAAATATTATTCTCTCTTTTACATTTTTATATATATATTTTTTAATATATATAAAATGATGTGCTGGATCACTCATTGTGAGACAGAGAGAATAGTGACTAAAAAAAATAATATAATAATTGAAAATTGTAGTAAAGCCAATAAGATAACATTGCAAGACTTTTAGCACATTTGTCATAAAGAACTCGTACATTTGTGTTAATTATTATCAATTTATTGAAAAGATACAAAACAATAACAATAATTTAATTAGATGTTATGAGTTTTTTTTCAAATAAATGCTACTGAGTTATAATAGGTAGTGCCAATTTATTTTAGAGGTCCTAGACAAAAGTTTAGCTGACTTGTACCCAGGGTCCATTGGGAGTATTGCATGCGCAATCTCATATGATATCTACATGTAATTTTAGGTGCATATGTCATATGAGATGGCTGAATCATTTAACTAATTATCTAAATATGATTTTTGAGATAATTTTTTCCAAAATGTGATTATAAACTGATATCCATTTGTTATTTGGAATACATGTGCACAAGAATTAAAACAGTGAGAACGTAAAGAAAAAATATACATAGGCTCTATAACAGAAATACAGAATCACATGCATAGTGATGCATGCATGCATGCATGTTTGGTATTAGAAACATAGTTAGGTACGTAAGAAAAGTGGAATTTACAATTAACAAATGATGTTAGTGTTCCCTCTATTTAAACGCTCCAACTCCCATTATTATGATATGTCATGAGCATATGTCTTCCTTCATGTACACTACTTCTCTCCCTCTCTCTCTTTTTCTCTCTCATACAAATATATAATGGACAAAAAAGAGTGCAGTTCTTCACAAGATCCAGATGTTCGAAAAGGACCTTGGACAATGGAAGAAGACTTGATCTTGATCAACTATATTGCAAATCATGGTGAAGGTGTTTGGAACTCCTTGGCAAAGTCTGCTGGTAATAATAATTATTAATGTCACATCACATATACATCAATCTTCTACTTTTTTCTTTAATCAAATAGAACAACACTTGTAACATGTTTAACTAAGGGCTTGTATGGTGATACCTAAAAACTAATGTCTTTTCAATCTTTAAAAAAATGACCTAGCTTGGTAGGGTTAGTGCTGATCCATAATATTTTTCATAAATAATAATTAATAATATGCTTTTATACATGGTAGGTCTTAAACGTACCGGAAAGAGTTGCAGACTTCGTTGGCTAAATTATCTTCGACCCGATGTTAGACGAGGGAATATTACACCTGAGGAACAACTCTTGATCATAGAACTACATGCAAAATGGGGAAACAGGTCATTCCATATAAAATATTTTAATTATATATTAAATTTTATTATTTAGTTATTAAAAAAAATGGACATGTTTTGGTTTGCATGAACTCTACAAATCAATATTTTTTCATCAATATCTAATTAATTTTATGTAGAAAAGTTATAATTGCCATCTTTGTTTTCTATAGTTCGAAAGATAAAGAAAGTTCCTAGCTTTCTTGTTAGCTTTTGGTATATATGAGCTTGTAGTATACACTTGGAATAGAGTTTACAAAGTGGGAGAGAATTCTTTGCATGAGAAAAGATACAGTACTTTGGGGTTTATAGCTTTTCTTTTACGCTTACAAATTTTAATTCTTTGTACAACCTATTTATTAAAATTTTAGATTCTCCAAAATCTTTATTTTTTAATTCTTTTTTACCTCTCTTTCTTTTGTATGCTCTCTATTTCCCTCCAACCCCCTATTTATATATAATTATAATGTAATATAATTTTTCTTGTTAGTTTCATACATTTCACTTTGAGCATTTGAATGTATCATCTATTTTTTTGGAGAAATAATTTAAAAATCTCTCCAAAAAGTCATTGTAATATTTTTCACTTTCAAGAATATACTCCCTTCATCACAAAGTTGGTGGTAATTGGTTGTGAAGAAGTTTCATAAACTTCCATATCCTAAGATTAAGTTTGAGGTGAGGATTTTAGGTCAATTAAAATAAGAAATTCTATTGTACAAAAACAAACAATCCAAAATCATATTTTTTTTAAACATATTCTTTAATAAGATTAAACAGAAAATAGAAAAAATATTTAAAATAAATAAGAAAGGAACCTATAGAGAAAAAACACTTTTAAAAGGAAGAACAAAAAATTAAGTTATAGAGAGAATTAAACAAGCCCACCCTATAAAAAATACCATATCTCAAAATACAAATGAAAATTAAAAAGTTACAATAATATGCAATTTTAAAAATTAAAAATAAAGAATTTATAATAATATTTAGTTATTTATTAAGTTTTTTTAGAATAAAATTGCTTATTAAATCATAAGAAGGAAAATTTTATAGAAAAAGTAGAGAGAGCCCTAAGGTGATGATAAAAAGATACATAAAGGTTACATTGTTTATTAAGAAAAAGGTTAAAATAAAGGAAAAATAGGGTTTCTACAAGAATATATATAACATTAAGGACCTTTGATTAAGAAATCATTCATACTTTCATTGTTATTATACCATAGATTTTAGATAAATATTTGAAATACAACCCGATATGGATGTATACACTTTAAGAAAAAAATAGATAAAATAAATCTTGAGAAACTTAATAAATTATTTATGTGACATGAAAGAAGAGATAGAGATAAAATGATTTGTAAAATAAGTGTTTGGGAACGAAAAGTGTTCAAATATTATTACCCTAAATTTAAAACTTCTACGGTTGTGGCATATGATACATGACTCTAGAAGATATCTGCAATGCAAAATCACTTCTTTGAAAATGGATATGCTCTTTATATGTAGCTTATGATGCAAGAAAACAAGAGTGGGAAAAATATATGATTAAAATTTTTGTAGACATCTATGAATATTATGAAAGAGATTTTGGAGAAAAAATTCAAAGATTTAAAGATCACTTTATTTTAGTATTTAAGTCTGCTTCGTAATATGAAAGAAAAAAATTAAGATGAAGAAAATTTATAAACTATGATGTTTGAAACTTCTTTCGATGGGAGTAGATGAAATAGCTCCGTTGATATTTATTAATTGGATAAAGGGGTTGAGTATGACAGAAATATTTATTTGTATTTCTTTAAAAAATGTAAACATTCTCTCAATGGTATAGAACTTGTTAGATTTAGTGAGAGAAATTATATTTTTAAATTTAAAATTTTCCACAACAGAAAACTAATCATAAAAAAACAAAATCAAATATTTTAACTTCTAATTAAAAAGACTTCTATTTTACGAATATCTTTACAAAAATAACTAAAATAAAAATATAGATAATATGCGTAAAGAACCAACATATCATAAAGAAAATAGATAATTATAGATAAAAATAAGAGGCTGTTCAAAATTCGGAAGAGTTTATTGGTAAGAATACAAATTTCTTTTATTTTTCATATTTTATAGTTGTTTTAGTCTTTTCAAAGATGTTTCTGGTATTCCTTAATAACACTTGGAAAAAATAAAAAATGAAGTGAAAATTAAACAATATTTTAAAATTAAAAAAACATCGCATTTCAAAAAAAGGAAAAAACTTTACTAGTTAAATAATAATTAAAATATGAAGAATAATATTGTTTCTAGTTTGATCTCTACTTTATATTATAAAATAATTTTAATTTTCATAAATATATACCTATAGGTTTGAACCGAATATGTTGTGAGTTAGGAGCTGAACCATCTTTACTACTCAAAGTTGATCTAAGGTGTTTCATCTAGATATGTCTTTCTTCGAATCCCAACCGTTTGATCTTTATCATTGATCTATATATATCATTCACCTCATCAAATTTCCATTTTAGGTTTCTTTATATAGCTTCTAGTTATAATTATCACATAAAATTTAGGATATTGATAAACTGTACTTGTAAACTTGAGAGTCTTATATAGTTTGAATCTGACGCTTATCTATAATCGTTGAATCGAGATTTAATAGTTTTATTTTTAATTTTTTAATTTTTAGAATTGTAAATTATAAACAAAAATCAAATAATTTAATCTTAATTCAACAATGATAATAACATACAAGCTTTTTAAATATAAAATCTACCGTAATAACAAAAAAAAAAAAGAAGCTTTTATGACTATTATTTAATATTTTTTAGACAAAGAAAATAAGTTATGAATATCACACGTGCCTATATTACTTCTTTTAAAAAACAGAGAAGCACATGTACCAAATAATGTTTGAGTACCAAAAATACAAAAAAGAACAAAATGAAGTTAAATTATTTTACCAAGTTATGAAGTTAATACAAAGAGTTGAAAATACTCTACGAAATCCATACTTGAATAACAAAAAAAAAAAATGATCTTTATTATATATAGAGAATAGAAGAGATGTTTGAAATGAACCATAGTTTCTACCTGAGGCATGCATGATGCATTGAGAAATCTGAAATATTACTGATCTTGGACAAGTTCTTCTTCAAAGAAAAGACTTTATTTATCTCCATATAGCAAAGGAAAACAAGTATATTATCTATATATCTCAACAAAGATCCTTTTTATATATAACTATCACTCTATAAATATTACCTCACTTTTTCTCTTAGCCTCTCAATAATTTATACACTGCCATTGCCTCCTTTAAATACTCCACCTTCAAACCTCATTTTTTTTCTTCTGATTTTTCTCTTTAAATATTATTCAAATTTTCACTTTGTGGTTAAAGTTATAGTTATTTTTTCTCTTTAAAAATTACACAAATTTTTACTTTATTATTAAAGTTAAAGTTAGTTCAAGATAACTTCCAAAGTGTGAAATTTTAGTAAAAAAATTATTTCTAAAATTTTAAAACCTCAATTTAAAATTATATGACTTTAGTTGAAATATTAAAAACATATATATATTTTTTTGTTTTTACCTCTCACACATGTGCATTCTTTCCCATCACACACATGACATTTCACTACTTATATATGTTACATTCTACAAAAAGTTTCATTAGTTTGATCTAATGAATATGTTAATCAATTTTTTATTTAGTAATACAAATGCATCATTAGCTTCCTTAATTAATTATCATTAACATTTACTTAGAAATATTTATTTATAAATATGTATATAGTTCGAGTTTTGAATGTAACTATTATTGATCAGATTTACTTACTTCTCATCTCTAAACTAAAACGAAAGGTTTAAAATAAAGTTTGATTATATAAAATGAGATTTTCTTTTGCAAATTAATGATTCACCAATTGCAGGTGGTCGAAAATCGCGAAACATCTACCGGGACGAACCGATAACGAGATAAAGAACTATTGGAGGACAAGGATTCAGAAGCATATCAAGCAAGCTGATCAACAAAACTCTCAGCAACAACAGAGTTCTTCTGATATTCAAATAAATGACAATAATAATGAAAATAATAATAATCAAGTAGCAAGCTCTAGCCAAATTCCCAACACAGCCGAACCTATGGACACCAGCACCAATAATATTATGTCACCACCTTCCTACCAAGGAATTTTGGAACCATTTTCATCTCATCAGTTTCCTAATATCTCTGATCAATCAAGTTCTTGTACCAATGACAATAACTACTGGAGCATGGAAGATCTCTTGTCTTTGCAATTACTTAATGGAGATTAATTAAGATTTAAGTGCTTAATTTCCACATATTATTCTATATAAACCTAAGTGCTTAATTAATTTTCCATGAAGCATATTATTAATTAGGTTTGTTTATATAACTAGTTTGATCATGTTTGGTGACAAGTATTTTTCATATTTGAGAACTTAATGGCTTATGTTGTGTAATATATGATATAAGAGCTAAATTTATAAAGCACTTTTACTGTTTTTGAGTTAAGATATTACTTTGCCAAACTGATCATATGATGATGATATTGCACATGCATTGATGAATGGCCAAACTAAAGCCTCAAGAAATCGACACGTGTCATCTGTTTCAACACCAACCAGTGCTATCTTTGTTAAAAATTGAAACCAACTTTTTCATTAGCCCAATGTGATCCACGTACTGCCATGCAACTTTTCAAAACAGACCAAAACCTAACTCTTTGTCTATGCTTACATGCATCATGCACTATGTCATCATTAATTCATCTCACCACATCACATGTCCCTCATAAATATCTCCACTCCAATATTATCATCATCTCGAAATCGCACCGCAACCGCGACTGCAATTTAAAACCATGCATGCATGCAGTTGTAAAACATCGAAAATTTAACGTCAGGATCGTTGCATGCGGACGTAAGACATCGAAAATTTATCGGCATGATCGTTGCATGCGGTCGTAAAACATCGAAAACTTAACGTTAGGATGGTTGCATTGTTTTTCTAAACAGAATTAGTTTTTTATGATAGTATATTGTAGAAGTTACATAAACTATAAGATAGAGTTTTTTTTATCGTAAGAAGAAAACAAGGCATTGATGAGGTACTAAAGTTGAAACCTAACAAGAGTTATACAAACAAAGGGTATGGAAGGTGACTCAACAGACTTGTCATGGGATTCTGCTATACCTTATAAAGAAACTAGGACAGTAACATCTATAGCCTTTGAAAACTGATCTTAAAAGTAACTCTGAGCGAAGTTTGAACCGTTCATTGTATTTCCTCACGTTTTTTATGTGTGAAAAGAAAACAAACACGTGAAAAAAAGAAGTAATATTGTTCACGTGGTTGGTCGGATATACTTGAAGAAAACATGATGAAATTGAATATTGGAGGTTCTGTTTCTGTGTGCCATGATGACAGCTTTTTAAGATAGATAGCAGTACGTTACTTATTACTTTCACCTGCTTCAATGGGGCTACCTAGTTGCATTGCATGCATGGGATGGGATATACCTTATTTTCATCTACTCTATGATAATTATAGATATAGTTTCATCTCATAATCTCATGTAAACATGATTATCAATAATAATAATTTCACCTGTGAAAGAAGGGAAATAAATATCTATTCACATAAGTTTGGTATTAAACCAGAGTTTGACTGAAGAAAAATTTGACTTGTAAAGTGAATTGTTCAATATAGGGAATAATAATAACATGAGTAATATCAAATGTTAAAGAAACTAACTAAGAATTAATATGATTTATGCACATATATGTACATAACATATTATGTGCTTATAGTATCAACTAGCCCAGCTAGTATGCCAGGCTGGAAATTTGGGCTTACATGTGTATGGGCTTGTGCTCTAAAATGATATTTGAAATCCAATCCATGACAATCCTAACTTAAAATAGGTGATTTTCTTTTCGCATCCTTTGATATTTTCAGAAGCATTTTTTGGAAATGACAAATTAATGCTATATGGATTATAGATATAGTACTTTTATAGATATAGTACTTCCTTCTTTCACTTTCCTTTAGCTATTCATTTTTCATACTCCTTAATCCCAAAAGTTGAACTATCAAGTATTGTTTCATTTTAAGACTAAATCTAACTTGAATCAACCTTTGTTTTTTATATATTATTTTTAAACAATTATGCTATTTTTATTGGAAGTAGATAATATTTCAAATGCATTCTGAAAGTTTTTGTGTTCGTTTCGTGCAAAACAGCTTATTTGAAAAGCATTTTTGAAAAGTTGAAAAATTTTGAGTTTCGAAAAAGAAAACGGTTTCTCAGTTTGAGGAAACTAATTTCTGTCACGAGTTTCAGTTTTTCTGGTTTAGTTTTTTGTTGAGGAAATTGGTTCCCCTATTTCAGGAAGTCGATTTCCAACGTGACTTTTTGTGTTTTTTAGGCTGTTTTGGGGGCAGTTTGGTTCCAAAGGTGTTTTAAATGTATCTTATAAAACCTTCTTGTAATATGTGTCTGATAATAATGCCTGTAACACGGTGAACTGACTTTGTAGGTTTTTGTCCGCAAATGTGCAGATAGCAAGAGTCGCCACCGACTTTTCTTTTATCCAATTAAGGGAAGGTAAAAAGTACAGAAAAAGACCTTCGTTAGATTCTGAGTAAGGGAGAAGGTTATGAAAAGGGAAGGTATTAGCACCCCTTTTCATCCGTAGTTATCTACGGGCTCTTAGTTGCTCTTAGATCACTTTAAAATTGTGCTTTCTGTGTGTTTGACAAAAATGTTTTGAAAAGGCATTTCGCTTTGACTTTGTAATGATTCATGTAGGAATGTATACAAAGTGTTCGGAAATGTTTTGTTTTGAAAAGAGTTTGAATTTTGACAAAAGTGTGTGGTGTGAAAAATATTTGATTGAGCAAGCAACTAAAAGTCTTATTACCTACTCAGAATTGGTCGTTTTCGTGTTATTTTACGTTCCTTTAGAATAGTGCTATCCATACCATTAGTTGGTAGGTAACTCCATTCGTTGGATGTAAGCGGGACATTCGAAGGGACATCGGATGGTCATAGAAAGTAACTTGTAGGAAGTATCCTAGCACATTCGAAGGGACTATCATCATTTTTCGTAGGTGACAATCGAGGGTCAAGATCATGTATTCGGAGGCGACATCGTGGGTCTATGATCTTTGTATCGAAGGGACTATGATGATTTGTTTTGAAGGCAACGGTGCTAGAATACCTCTACGTTCGAGGGACTTGACCATTTGAATTCGTAAAGGCAACAAGAGAGAATTACCCTAAGGGGTGCATGTGTGAAAAAGTGTGTTGATTCAGATTCATGTTATCTTGAAAATTAGAGTGAGCTATGTTCAATTTTAGTCTTGCCATACATGCCTAATTACTAACAGTTTATAAGGTGCGGAAATTAAAATGCGGGAATGTAAAGTGCGGAAAGATAAATCCTACGCTATTACATGGCTTTGGGGCAGATACATAATTTAAACGTGCAGAAAATAAAAGCCCTAATTAAGCTATTACATCCCATAAGCAATTACATTATTGGAAAAAAGAAAACGGTAAAAAGAAATCGTCCGAAACGAGATAACCTGTGAAAAGATGAGAAATCGGAAAATACGAGGAAATCGAATAAGAGAAAAATGTTAGTAAAAATGCAAATTTTTTAAATGAGAAAAATATTTCATGCTGGAAATAACATTAAGATGCTAAAATAATTTTTTTGGGATTTTTGGAGTTAATTTAATAATTAAAAACTAATTAAAAGTGATTTAAATGATAAATTAGAAATAAAATTAAATATGCATGAAAAATAATATTTTTTAATTTTATAAATTAAATAAACATTTTCTAAAAATAATGCAAAAAGAAAAATATTTTTTTGATGTTTTTAAATGCATGATAAAAAATTATGAAAAGAAATTAAAATGTATGCAAAATATTAAATAAAAAGAAAATATGAAAAAAAAATAGAAAAAGTTGAGTTTGTGAAAAAGAAAATGCAAAACCAGTCCTGGCATGGTTCGAACAGGGGACCTGGAGGAGTATCTTTGCATAGTCCACGCCTTAACCACTAGGACACTTGGCATTTGGTGTTGGAGAAGACAAAATCAATTCAATATAAGTGATGACGCGTCCTGGATGTGTTTGAAAACAAGTCAGCACGCGTGGACCCCAGGTTGAATGAGAGAGCCAATCGGATTGCCCAGAAACGCCACGCACGCTCGCTGCCGGTCAAAGGAGTCCACGACGCCGGAGCCCTAGCTCCGGTCGTCTTCTCCGGCCATTCAATTTCTCAAACCTGCAAAATACGATGAATAAACAGAAAAAGAACACCCTATCCCCCTAAATCGACCCTTCTGAGTCCAATGGTGGTATCAGTTTTTCCTGAAAGTGCCTCTAGCTATCAGTTCGAAACTCAACAGTTCCAAAACCCTAATCATGGCATCACGCGATTTGGACGTTCAAACTCAACAACAATTGCCCAGATCATGTATATGGAGTCTCATGAACACAATAAAAACATTAGAATCAATTGAAACGAGCAGATAATAAAAGTGAAAAATCTAAAAAGAATTGAATATGTATGCATGTATATGGCTCGATTCTGCTTGCTTTGATCAACAACAATGATGCATTCTTACTCAATCTTACCCCCTGAGCACGTTTGGATGGTTGAAAGAGGCTGAAAGAGGCTGCAAATAAAAATTCGATTTTTCCAACTTCTTGAAAATTTTTGACAAAATAAGGGTTGTGTTTTTGGCTAGGGTTTCGTGTCTCTTCTTGTACATATTGCTGGCTATTTATAGAGTGAATTGAGAGAGAAAAAACAAGGCAAAAAGATTTGGTTTTGAATGCATTGAATGATTTTCAAATAAAATCAAATTTTTGAAAGAAATTTGATTTTCTCTTAAATGAATGATCATGCACGAAATTGGTATGTGTTTTGGGCTTCCTTGGACCTCAAGCATGATATAAAATCACTCTCCTTGAAAAAATATCTTATTTTCATATTTTATATAATTTAATTTTGAATTAAATGGTTTAAAATTCAAAAATAAATTAATAAAATAGAAAATTGCCATGGCCAAGCATTTATGAGTCACAAATAATGTCATGAACAAGTTTGGATCAAAAGATTATAGGCCCATTTGAAAAATTTTGCATTTTGACCAATATCTCCTTTTGTGCAATTGTCCAAAATTGCCCAACTTCTGAATAGTGTATCTTGCTCAATTTTCCATATTTTTGAGTGTTCTTGGACTTTTTGGAAAGATCTAAGAGCCCTCTAACCAACCTCTTTGGTTTCATATCAATTGGAGTTTCCATGCTCAATATATCTTCAAAACAAAATGTTGACTTTTTGTTGACTTTGAAAAGGACCTGTAATGTTTTGATCCATACCTTCCAAATGAAGCATTTTTTGAAAATTCTTGTGAGACATGAAGTTGGAGAGAATTGAATTTCCTTCAAAACAAGAGGTGGTGGAAAAATTTCTGAGAAAGTATGAAGAAGTTATGCTCAGTCAAAGTTCAGTTGACTTTTCACTAGAAAACCCTAATTTAGAAAGTTTGACTTTTGAGCAAATCTTGAGTTTTCTTGATGAATCATGATCAACCCTTGATCAAATGATGAATGTAACTTCAAAATGAGGATTTTGACCAAAAATTATGAAGTTTGACTATATGTTGACCACAGTTGACTTTTTGTCCAATACAACTGATTTTCAACCATCTGAGCAATTGTCTGAGGAAACTTGACTTGTGAGGCCTGAAACTTGACATGGAGAATCTTTGAAGCATATGAGGAGGCATGAAGACCATTGGAGGTGTTGGAAGTCCATCTTGATCTGAGAAATACCAAACCCTAGTTTGGGTTGATTGTCTAGGAGAGGGTTTGTCTGATCAATCCTTGAAGAATCCTTGAGCATGGATGTATGGAATATCTTGAGGAGATGGAGGGAAAATTTTGGGGTATGACAATGCCATATTGACATCTTATCCTCTCTCTGTCTCTCTCTCTCTCTCTCACACACACACACACTCCCATCTCTAAAATTCTCTCTAAACTTCATCTTCTCCAATTAACCACTTTTCACCATTGATGCACCAATTTAATTTTGTAGATGTTCCAACATTTGGCATCAAGAGCCTTGATTCTGATTCGTTAATCCGCTACAAACACGTCTACCGTTTCCAATGACCGAATCCTTACCAACCTTCCAATTCTTGATTCCAAGAACTATGACTAGTGTTGCAAACAAATGAAAGTTTTGTTTGGCTATTAAGAAGTTCTCGAAGTAGTTAACCATGTCGTTACACCACTTGGGGCAAAAGCTACATTTGCTCAACAAGATACATTCAAGAAAGAGAAGAAAGATTACAAGGCACTCTTCTTGATACATTCTTGCATCAATAATGACAAATTTGAGAAAGTTGGTGATTGCACATCGACAAAGCAAGCTTGGAAGATCTTAAAGAAAGCTTATGAAGGGGCTGATAAAGTGAAGGTTGTGAGGTTACAAACTCACAAGAGGTAGTTCGAGGGTGCAAATGGAGGAAAATGAATCGATAAATGATTACGTTACGCGTATAACGCGTTTGGTGAATCAAATGAAGTCTTGCGGTGAAACCGTTTTGGTGCAAAATGTGGTAGCAAAAATCTTGCGTTCTTTAACGTCAAGATTCAACAACATAGTGCTTGCAATCGAAGAATCAAAGGATTTTGTAGTAATGGGCAAGGAGGAGCTTCAAAGCTCACTATAGACTCATGAACAAAGGATGGATAAAATAGGAAATGACAAGGCTAAAATGGAGATTGCGTTACAAGCACGATTCAATGAGAAGAACAAGAGACCGAAAGGAAATTGGTCTTCAGAGGGGATCACAAATTTCTAGAATTTTGGTGGAAAAGATTCATAAAATTTAAAGGGTCCGATGGCACAAAGAGGTAAGAGTAGCTCCAAAGGTAGTGGTCAAGGCAACTACACCAAGAATGTTGACAAGATTGGTTCAAAGTGTTTCAATTGTCATAAGCTTTGTCATTTTGCAAGGGAGTGTAATGCAAACTCGAAAGAAAATCAAGTGATGAAGCTAAGGTTTCAAGACAATAAATGGATGATCATAACACACTTCTAGTCATGATCATAGAGGATAATTATGGCATGGAAAAGCTCCTAGATAGTAGTAGTAGTAGCAGCTGTCATAAATTGGGCAGCAGTCAAGAAAATTCTGCAAAAACGCGTTCGGAAAAACAATGGTAACCGTTCGAGAAGGAGTCCAGGGAAGTGATGAGTGGTACTTGAATTCTGGTTGTTCAACACATATGACGGGTAAAAATGATTGGTTTGTCAACATCAATCAACCCATAAAGAATAGAGTGAAATTTGCGGATGACACCACTTTAGCGACCGACGTTGTGGGTGATGTTTTGATCATGAAGAAGGATCAGAGTCACTCCTTGATAAAGTATGTGATATAAATTTCTGGAATTAAATGTAATCTCTTAAGAATTGGCCAATTGCTTGAGAAGAATTACATAATTCGCATGGAAAACAAGATTTTGTGCGTTTTGGACCGAAACAGAGTTTTAATTCTTACAGCACCCATGGCTGTAAATAGTACTTTCAAGATAGAGTTGAAAGTGGTGGAGCACAAGTGTCTTGCTACATCGGCAAGTCGTGATGTTTGGTTGTGCCATTATCGTTTTGGACATCTCAATTTTAGAGATCTCGATTCGTTACAAAGGAATCGTATGGTGACCAGACTGCCCAAGATCAATATTCTAGCTAATATTTGTGAAGAGTGTGTTCAAGGGAATTAGCACAAGAATAGTTTCAGAAAGGATGTGAGTCATAGGACCAAACACCATCTGGAGGTGGTGTATTCTGATGTGTGTGGTCCAATGCAAGTCGACTCGTATGGTGGAAATAGGTACTTTGTCACATTTATTGACGATTTTAGTATGAAGGTTTCATATCCCAATTTTTGACCTAAGATACCATCTCATATCATCTACACATGCATCATTGCACTATTGGGAAATTTCAATACAAGATAGCTTATGTGTGCTCCTTGAGGCAAATTAGGATTTTGAATCAAAACTTTCATCGGTTCAAGATATGATCAATTAGGATTTGAGCCTTCACTCACCTATAATGATCTATCTTCATCAACCATCAACATTTGATCTTCAAAATCAAATCATTTTCTCAAGATCTATCATGAATCGACCAAATTAGAGTTTTGATCTAGGATGGTGCATCATTGACTTTTTGTTTAATGAATGACCTAATTGCTTGGAGAATTATCTCAAAATCACTAATGCAATATCTTGACCTAATTTCTTGGTTCAAAACATCTCCAATGCCATGGTTGGTCATCAGTGAAATTTTGAATCATCTGACAAAAAGTCAATTGTCCACATCAATCAAACTTTGACTTTTTGGTCAATTTTTGAAATTCAATTTTTTTCAATCATCAAATCATTTCATATTATCCATCACGATCATCAAAAATAAAAAATGTGTGAAAAAGTCAAAAATTGATTTTTCTAAACACTTTAAAAAAATTTCAAGTGTTTTTTATCACTTTTTTCACCGTTTTCATGGTCATTTTTTACCAAGATCCATTTTGATTCATGAAAAACTTTCAACATGAAAGTTGTAGATCTTGTTCCAAGTTTTCCAAAATATCCAAGAACATGAAAAAATATTTTGTGGAGCTAGGGTTTTGAAATTTGACATTAGGTCCATAAACTCTAATTATAGGTCATTCTTCACAAAATTTTCAAGTGATCTTGCCAAAATCCTATCTCATTCTCTTCGAGAAGCGTTGTCATCACCAAGTGGAAAGTTTCATCCAAAAAATATCTTGAGCTCATGATTGAAAGGAAGATAAGAACACTTGAGTGAATTAACCATGGTTTAAAATTTTAAACCATGTGCATTTAATGTGAAGATTCCTTTCTTATCCCTTAAGCTCCAAGTTGCAAAATCACAAATCCTTGCTTGCCAAACTTCTTGGCATATGGATAAAGGTCTTTGCTCATTTGGAAATCATACCAAAACAACTATAAACTTGTTTTCTCTTTCTTTTCGTAAGTTGCAAGTTTCAAAGTTCCAAAATGTGAGAATTTGCAAATCTCCAAACCTTGCAAGTTCTAACCAATCTCTGGCTTCAAACACTCTTCAAACACTATTAAGAAGTCGTTAGAACCATCATTCCATCATAAAAATAATCCAAACTCAGAATTATTTTCAAACCTCAATTAGTGCACAAATTGAGCCTTAACCATCAAATTCTCAATCCACTTGTGCATTTTCCAATATTTCACTTCAAACACCATCCATAGATCACATATGAGATATCCAAACACTCATACATGATATGTAACACCATAATCATAAAAATCAAAACTCACTCCAAGCAACTGCATTTGGATTCGAGCAAGCTATCCCAAGTGCTTTCAGATCATTCCAAGCATCCAAACACATTCTATAATCATCATTGAAGTTGTCCAGATCAAGAAACAACTTTTGGAACACCTCCAAGCAAGGATTCGATTTCTGCTCATAGAGGTAAGTTGCTCCAACTTCGAATTTTATGTTTTCTGCATTATAGTTCAAAACTTGTTATGCTATTGTGTTTCTGCATGTGTGAGGATCATTAACCCTCAATCAATTGCTTAATTTGATGCACATACACGATTGCACAATGATTTGTTCAAATTAGGGTTCATCTATTTCTGTTTAAATTAAGTCACCTTACACTTAAAATAAATAAAATCAATGATCACCATCGTGTTCCTGGTTAAATTTCGAGCAATTTTGATGTTTGAATCATTCAATTTCATTGAGAAACAAGAGAGATACGAATCAAGGTGCTTGAGGAAGAAGATGAAGTTCTTCGCGCGTTTTCTGAATTTTCTCATTTTTCAAATTTTCATTTCATAATATATTTAATGGAAGTTGTTTTATTCACATATGAAACAACCATCACATTGGCAGAACACAAGCTCTTAAGTCTCTTGCCATGCCTAAGGTCCAGGGTTAGAATCCCCCTGAGACCTTTCCTTTTTCCCCTTTTCCACCTTTTTCAAACTATTTTCAAACTGATTTCACAAACTTGATTTCAAATATATTTTTCTAAAAGCGTGTAAATAACAAGCCACGCATGTGGCTCAGTGGTTAAACTTTTCACATGTAAGCCTAAGGTCCTGAGTTCAAACCCCTTTGGCCACAAAAAAAATATTCAACACTTATTTTTTTTCCACATTTTTTTAACAATCTTCAACATTTTCAAAAACCAATCAAAACTTCTCATTTTGAGATGATTTTTTGCACACTTGTCATTTAATATATCTATTTTATGATTACGTCAAAAAACGCCAAAAATATTTTATTTTGATATATTTTATTAGGTTAAAAATAGATATTTTTAAATTTTTTTAAATACTTTCAAAATATATTTTCTTCTTGATTTTCAACCTAATCTTTTTCAAAACACTCTTGTGAATAACTTTCACTTTTCAAATGTTTTCAAATATATTCAAAATATTTTAATTAACTTACACACCTCTTTTCCAAGATCGATTTGATTAAATCTTTGAAAATACAAACCGAACTAGGTTTTTTCCGCGAAAATATTTCGAACTCAAAATCAAATTGATCATGGGTCTCCCTTACGGTGTAAGTCCCAAACCCCCTATGTACATATTTATTTTCTTGTATATATTCCACTCTCTTGTGTACATATTTAATTTCTTGTACATATTCAACCATTTTTGTACATATTCAAGTATAACTAGTATCGTTCGCTAGTTTTTATTCGCTTGTTTATACACCAATTCAACTGATATTAAGAGGAGCATTATTCTCGGTGAAACTACTCTTATTCCTGTGGGCCTCCCTTAAGGTGTAAGTCCCACACTCCTTTGTATATATCCAAGTATACTAGCTTTATTTGCTTGTTTTATACACTTGTTTATATATTTCCTTCATAAACTTCTACGAATGCACACACACACACACACACACACACACACACACACACACTTTGTCATATATATACTTGTTCATATACTTGTTCATGTTTATTTATGTCATTATAACTAGTATAACAACTAGGTTCTCCATGGCCTCCTCTCAGGCTTCGTACAAAAGAACTCCCTCATTGAGTTAGCCTCCACTTGGGCTTCGTACAAAAGAACTCCCTCGTTGAGTTAGCCTCCCCTTGGGCTTCATACAAAAGAACTCCCTCGCTGTGTTTAGCCTTTTCTTGGGCTTCATACAAGAAAGAGATCTGGAAATCTCTAGCAGCCTCCTATCGGGCATCGTACAAAGAATCTACTTAGCTAGGATAGAACCCAAAGAGTATGGTTTCCCGGTGAAATCACTCTTAAAGCCAAGCCAGCCATAACCTATAGCATCCTATTGGGATCCCAATACAAGGACCATCGATGTCCCTCATAAAGTCTCCTCTTGGGCTCACAATACAAGGACCCTCGATGTCCCTTAGATAGCCTCATCTTGGGCTTACAATACAAGGACCCACGGGCTTCTTAAAAGAATTCCCCCAAACAATTACAAAACATTTCTCCTAAGAGATAAAACGTGAATCATCTCTATGGAAGAAGTATCTCATCTATAGAATCACATACAAATCAAACTTTTTTCAAAACAAACACTTTTTTTAACAAACAAAACATCTTTCTTAACTGTAAGTGGCAACACTTGTACACTCAAGCAAAACGCTCAATGCTTACAATGAAAAATTTAACGTTTTTCAAATATCTTTCTTAACTATAAGTGGTAACGCTTGTAAATTCAAGCAAAATACCCAGTGCTTACAATGAAAGATTCAAACAATCAATTTTCAAAAATGTATGTGATGAAATAGATTAGATACATTTTTCATTAAGATGACACTTGTCGTTGTCACTTAAAATCTTTGCTTCCACTAGCACATAAGTGGGAACTACGATTGCTCTGACTTTCTCAACCTCCTTTTGAGAATACGTAGGCACAAGGTCTCACCCTTGGCGAGCATACTTCTTTCTCCTCAAACCAAACAAACCTTAGTTTTCCTTAGATCCGAGCTATGGATGCTCTGATTCCCTCTAGGGGATATGTATGCAGAGGATGCCAATGATCTTTGCGAGCATAATCATAATAAATAAACTTAGGTTCCTACCTAACATACCCTTCTTAAATCCCAAAGGAGAAACTTTCCCAAAATAGCATAGTAAATAAAACAAAAACGCACAAAAGATCCTATAGAGTAATATATATATAGTGCTAATACCTTCCCTTTATATAACCTAACCCTCTTACCCAGGTCACTCCCTCATGCGTTGCGTTTAGCTCACACTAATCGCATTGCATATCTTTTTTAGGGTATTTCAGCTTTCCCCCTTTCCTTTCCTTCTTGTTTGGAAACAATAAAGCTTGGTGCTCGCGGCATCTTTTAAACCAAAAATCAAAGTTAAATCGTTTTGAGCCGGAGATTCGAATTTCGATTTGATTCTCTCATTCTTCACTCTTTACCGCGAACAGAAAAATGGCGACTCTGCTGGGGAGTACCAAGCTTTTCTTTGTTTCCAAAAAAGAAAAAAAGGGGTTAAGCCTCATTTGTGCATTTTGTTTTTATATAAACTCTTGAAGAGAAATTCACCTTAATTCACCATATACCAACTTTCTTCAACACCTCTTCTACCACTAAAACTATATCATTTCTACCACCTTTCTCAAATGGCCAGAAGAGCTCAGGAAGAAAGAGAGGATCCATACCTCACTGATATGGTATTCAGAAATGAAGCCACCGGGCACCGACAAGAGCAACTTTACCAGAAGTTTCATCAGAGAGGTATACACCCAACAAAGTATATCAATGTTGATTGTTTATGTGACTTAGGATTGCTTGAAAGTGTGCAATTTATGCTCAACGAATCTGGTCTACACCATATTTCCACTATAAATCTTCCAACTTAGGAATCCCTCACGATGGAGTTCTTGAGTTCTTTTTCCTACCACACACCACCTACTCCTGAAGTCGATCGGTATATAATCGGTGCAGCAACTTTCAGACTATTCAACACAAAGTACACCATGAACCAAGAGACTCTGAGTCAAATACTCCACTTTAACCATGGCGAAGGTGTTGAATATAGAATTCCGCCTGATAAATATTAGATGGAAAGATCGTTCTCTATTTGGGAACATTTAACTAGTAGTCATGTTAATGATTGGGTTGAGCTTTCATCCATCCACATCCATAACCAGTGCATCTGATATTTCCACCGTGTTCTAGCCAATACAGTGTTTGGGCGAGCGAACAACAACAAGGAGAACGCTAGAGAAATGTATTTTCTGCATTGCACCTTTAATCCCGATCTTAGTATAAATGTTGCTTCGTTCCTTCTCAACCACATCCAATCTCTTTTATCGAGAAACGCAAGCACGTCACCTTTCTGTATAGGGGGTATAGTCATCGCTATTGCCCACTATCTGAATTTGCAACACAGATTGGAACAACTTCCTTATTGGCAAGCTGAGTTTCTGGATATTAAGTCCTGCCAGTCTGGTCATATTGTTAAAGCAAGAAGGGGTGGAAGGTACAACCTCATGGTGCGAAACAGGGTCATTCCAGGTATTATTCTGCCGAATCTGGATATCACAAGAATTGACGTCGGTGCAAATTAGCGTTATGATCTTCAAGCACCAGCCCCTAAAGTGAATGTGCAAAACAATCAAGCAGGTGTAGGTAATGCAGCACCGGAAGTGAATCAACAAGCACCCCAAGTAGATGTCTAGCCTCAAGAAGAAAAGTAGGAAATGATCCTCAGCTACCCACCATTGAATTTATCTATGCATCGGTTTTACTTCAAGATCAACGTCAATAAGAACTAATGCGGATGATGCAAGAGCTGCAGCGCGATCATCGCGACAACACCTACTGGAACCATTGCGACATTTCTGATCCGATAGATGAAATATGCTACTTGTCATTCTGTGTAAGGGCCTGCATGCTTATGTTTACAACACTGGTGAGGAACCTCTTAGACCCAGGAGAGGTGGAGTGAGGACACGCGGTGGAAGAAGGGCACGAGGTAAAGCATCCAGCAACAGAAACGTCAGAGACAACAATGAGGAGTGATTCTTGTATTCTCGTTTTCTTGTATTTTTATTTTCTTAGTTTCCTATTAGTTTTCTTTTCTCACTTTTATTATCGAATTGGGGACAATGCTCAATTTAAGTGTAGGGGGGAAACCTTTGTTTTTAATTTCCTAGTAAGACAACTTTGAATTTCTGTTATTTCCCTTTCCCTTTTATGTTATTTCCCTTTCCGTTTCAATAAAAAAAATTCTTACCAGATTGATTTCAATTGAGCAATCATTTTCGTATTTATTCTTACTTCCACACTTTTATTGAACTATAACAAAAAAAATTTACTCGACGCATTAGCTGGGTACATTTGAAAAGTATAAAGGTTGCTCACAATCGGGCTACGTTAGAATTTTTGGAAAAGATTCGACAAAAACAATACCGCCGTGACACCTAAGTCTTCCAAATTATGCGAGATCAGTTTGAGTACTTATGATACTGAAACCTTAAGTTTTAGTTTTGGATCAACCTCGAGTAGTTTATACTAGCAGTCGACACCATCTTATCCATAAATTATGTAGGGATCCAATGAATATAAGTGACTGGTCCTAATTAAATTTTTAAACATCATGATATAATAGGTAATGCGCTAATTAAGTTAGGTGACCCTCACCAGGTCATTTAATCCAACAGTTGCAGAACCTACAAAAATTATGTAACAACTAGTTGTAAGCCTGTTCAGTGGTATCTAGTGTTGAACTTGGTAGGGCGGACCACGGTTCGATCCAAACGAGACTTATAATATGGGGGAAAAAAAGGTTACCAACCTGTGTACCAGAACCCCGTGCATAAATGACTAGAATCACTAACCGACTACTCTACTATGTGCGTGCGAGAGATAAAGGGCTTAATGTGATTGCACCTGAATGAAAGCGGTTGATTTCGAACGAAAAGAATTAGTGTGAGATATGATAGCATGATTCGGATTGGGTTGCATAGGGTGAAGGATTTTGATCACATTCTATGGTTTCGCGTTATTTCTATATCGTTAGTGTCGGAGCCTAGTTCCATCTTTCTAATGTAACGCCCCTCAACCACGTACGGTTCGAGTTGTGTCGTGCAATTGTGTCAGAAACCTTGCGTTAAACGATTTTTACTCTATTATTTGCTTGAGGACAAGCAAAGGTTCAAGTGCAGGGGAGTTTGATAACCTGAAAATGTATTGTCACACTCTCTTCAACAGTCCGTAGCGATCGCTACGGAGGCAATTCCGGAGGAGAAAATCCCTCAACGTTCCTACTTCTAAGCCAGCTTTACATCTATAAATAGGATGCCGTACTTCACTTTTCACACGCTTCTTTTCTCTTTTCACTTTACCGTTACTCTGCCAAATTTTCCAGTGATTATTTCTTTGAGTTTTATTTACCGATTCTGGTTTAGTTTATTTATTTATTTTCTGCTTCTATTTTCTCGTAGCAATTTCGACATCGGGGATTGCTGTGAACCTTTGCTGATTCTAACCTTACATTATAATCGTGATTTTATATTCTTTCTCGCTTTTATTTTTTAGAGCAATAAAGGCAGATCTCACCGACCTGTGGGAGACACCTGACGCTTAGCCAAATATTCCACAATTTTATTTTCACGTTTAATTTAATTGTTTTAATTTATTATTGCCAAAAATTGTCTAATATTCTTGTGTTTAATTTATTCAATGTTATTTATTTTTGTTGCGCTATTATTAAATTTTATGACATGCTAGGTTAAATTAGCTTATCGGTATGTAAGGTCATATAGCCGACAGGGTTCAACAACGCCATTTGATATATTCCTTTTAAAAGAATGCTTTTCTGGTTTCAATTACTAGTTTTAAACACCAACTATTTTATTGCGAGAGTAAAATACAAATAGAAGTTAGGATCAATAAAAACGAGAGTTTGAGATAATAATTGGATAGTAGTAATTGTGCATTAACTTAAAATACAACGAGAGCGCTTTTAAGTTAATTAGATCTTATTCGCTTTCAAAAACTATTTCCAAACTTTAAATGATACAGCGAGAACGCTCACTTAGATTTGATTATAGGATCTGAATTAACAAACACGAGAGTGTTAGAAGAGGGTCTTCAAACAAATATTTTCTACTGAAGACTTTTTTAATAATCCGAGTTGAGTCAATGAGTTGCTGAATCCCTGAAGCCCGACCATTACATACTGATATCTCCCCTTGAATCTAAACTAGACTTTATTCAGTTAGGTTCCCTAAAATCCCAAATCAATTACATTATTAGCCTTAGATTTACGTAGTAACCTAAGATAGCGATAGTTTGACATTTAGTCCCTTGTGATTCGATAATCTTTAAAGCTACACGCGATATGACAGTATACTTGCGGTCTAGATTCTTTAAGACACAAAGTCGCGATCATGACCAGAGAGAAACTTTCGATTATGTCCTTCCAATAATCGAAATTTTCTCCATCAAACATTGGAGGTCTGCCGCTGATTTTGTCTTTATCATCATAGTTGTCGTTGTTGTTTTGAACTGGTTCTGCGACAATGTTTTTCAAAATGGATCTTTTTCTGACACGGTTAAGTGTTAGCACCCAGAACCAGGCGCTCTGATGCCAATTGAAGGATGAAAAACACAAGAAAGGGGGGTTTGAATTGGGGTTTTCAAATTAAAAACAATTTTGACACAATTATTTTTATCCTGGTTTGTTTGAACTCAAACTACTTTCAGTCCACCCGTCAAGGTGATTTGCCTCTCTCAGCGAGGTCTTAATCCACTAATCAATTCTTGATTATAAATCACAAAGATAATTGTCTTTGTCTTCTTGAGATTTAACCACAACTTGGTTCTCAAGGTATTACACTAATTTGAATAACACTGTGTACTTAATTTGCTTCTAAAAAGCAGTATCACTACTGTGATGTTTTACACAAAATATAAGCTCAAAAATTATGAAAGAATAAAACTTAAGGCTTTTGATAATTTTCTCTTTGAGATTTGCACGTGTAAGCAAGTGTTGTAACCTTTATTGTTCTGTGAGACTCCTTTAAATAGCCATTTTGATTTGAACCGTTGGATACATAAGAACTTAAATATGGAATATTTTGATAAATGCTATGAATGATCTTTCCATAAATATAGATCTTGTCTGAAGACACCCGTTACTTCTTGATTTCCATATATGTAACTAATAATGCATCAAAATCAGAAGTTGTGGAGTAGCACTAAATATCAGAGTTTGTGGCTGCAACTTGGTGCTATCAGAAGTTCAACAAGACAGAACTTCTTTTAAGAGCGTGAAAAGATTCATGCGTTCAGAGTGTATCATTCTTTTTGTGAGACCATAATTTCATCAGAACTTCTTTGAAGTATCATTCTCTTATTAGAATTTATTCTGCATATTTCATCAAAAGATTAGAGAGTAAAATTTTCTTATGAATAATATTTATTTGTTATCATCAAAACTATTAAAGGGACGTATAACCAAACTATGTTCTAACATCTCACCCAGAACAGAATAGGACGCATGCTCTGATACCAATTTAAATTCTGGTACAACAAACTCAGATGTCTTATAAGGATGTTATGACATTTGATCTGACATAAACACATAGGCAAGTTAATCAGTATAAAAATATAAATAACATAGCAAAATTGTTTACCCAGTTTGGTGCAAACACACCTACATCTGGAGGCTACCAAGCCAGAGATGAAGTTCACTATCAGCAATATCATTTTAGAGCTAAACTCCCCCGTTTACAACTCCTCACTTAATCACTACCCAGTAACCCTTCTACCTAAGAACTCTTAGATATGAGACCCCTCTCACCCCCTCAATCACACATAGTGATAAAAATAACAATAACAAAGAAAAGAAGACACACTTCTATCACAATCTAACTAAGTCTCAAAGCCTCTTGCTTCTAACTTAGGACACACCTTGGAGTTGCTTCAAATTTTCCTCCAAGAACAATACATACTACCTCTTACCTACAGATTTCGAGGAGTATGGTGACCATCCCATAACCCGGATGGTTCACTACATCTAGCCCTAATAATTACATATTTGATACACTTAGATAGCACTCTAAACTAGGTTACAAATCCTTATTTTATAACCTATACCCAACTGGATTTGGGCCTTCAAACTATAACATATCAGCTGTAACAAACTACAGAAGTTTCTGCTACAAGAAAGGTCTTCAATATTTAGTTTCCTAAATGATCTCCTTGATTCCAGATTGAATCTTCTAGACCTTTAAATATGCCTGTAAATATGTGTTATATGATGTATAATATTATTTACATATTCTGCATAATTTAAATCGGAATTGAATCTCATTATTCAGTTCAGCAAGCGCGATGTCAAATCCTCCTTCATAAGACATCTTCTTCGACATGTTGTTCTAGTTGTTGAATAAGTTCAACACACCATGTTCTGACATTTCAATAGAACTTCTTATTGTACCTGTTCTTCTTAGCAAGTTTATATATCCTATTCTACATTACATTATTGCTGCTATTATTTTTTTTTTACAAAATTTTAAGCAAATCCTCAAAACTAAGGAACTTACATTTGTCATCAATAGATGAATTGTTCCTAGTGTCATTATAACCATCCTACAACGGCTCTAGAAACATTTACATGATCTTTATGACTTCCTGCATTACCTATAACCACAAAAAAGAAGCCAGAAATTGTGAATAATAAAATGGGAGTGTTTGAAAATTGCATACCATAGTGATTTTTCCTGTATGCTTATTGAAAATTGCATCATGTAAAATGGATTTAGGAAACAAATTGTTTTAACACCTATTTGTTTAAAAACATGTGTAAAAAGTACTATTTTAATAATTAAAAAAAGTGGGCTCCAAAAATTTAGGACCCTAAGCCATAGCACTTGTTGCACCGGCAAATGGCCGGACTTGATAGAGTGTTATCCTGAAGATCAGATATAGAATATGAGGTTGGAAGTGGGTCAAGTGTGACCTAGGATTCCAAGAGTTTAAAATAGAAGAAATGTTTCGCATAATTCAAATTAATATAAAATATGAAAATTCCAAGTCAGGTTTAAAAGGTTCAGTAAGGCAACATTGAACGTTTTTTCATTATAAACTAACTGAATGGAACAAAATATGTAACCGAATGTTAGTTAATAGACTACTATATGACATTTTTTAGTTAAAGGGGCAATTTGAAACATTGAATTAAGTTAAGGATCAAAAATGTATTAAGCCTAAGATTAAAGTGATAAGTATAGAATATATATCTAATGGAGTAAAAATCTCTGATAGAAACGATTGTGTTGGTAACGTGTTGAGAAAACCCAGATATATAAATCTAACTTAATTAATATTTGTGAACCAATATGATGATATTAGTTACTAATTTAGTTATGATATCAAACTAAGAGAAAATGAAAAAGAAAGTAAAATGATATCATTTATGTCTTTCAAAGTAAATTGATGTGTAATAACATGAGCTAAAGAGGGGTATTTATACTATTAAAAATACTAATAACATGAGCTAAAGAGGGGTATTTATACTATTAAAAATAGTAATTAAAATAACAGTTGGCATTACTATTCTATCTTTCAAAAATTATACATGTCTAATAATATAACATTATTATTTTAAGTTTGACAATTAGATAGATATTTTTAAATAATAATAATAATAATAATTTTCTCAATTATTATAGCATATTTTTAATTGAGTAAGAGATTTATTTGGATTTAATTGAGTAAGAGATTTATTTGGATAGTATTACTTGGATAAACAAGTTGGTAAATTGCGGCTGTCTATATTCTAAAAATAAGTGCTTTAATGGAGTTGGCGTTTTGTGTGGATAACATTATTTGAACAAATATGTAAGTGCGTCTGAATTTTACTATTCGGAGAAGACAAAATAGGTAGGTTTGAAAATACAGTTTCTGAAAGATACATATAGGTTGTAATTAGCAATTCCTATTGATTTGTGTGGAACAAAACCCAAGCCCAACTAGTAGGATTGATTGAGGTCGGTCCAAGGATTAAGTCACTAAAGTTAAGTATTTAGGCAGCAAAATTTAGAGAAAAATTAATTAAACTATAAATATAGTCTATGAGATATTGTTAACAAGTATCTGTCTAATTTAGTTTATTAATTTGAAAGTCTCATGTCTTCAATGTTATATGTTCCATTGTTATATATTCTATGAGATATTGTTAAAAGTATCATGTCTTCAATGTTACAAGTTCCAAGGTTATATATTCTATGAGATATTGTTAAAAGGATTTTCTAACTTTTAGGAAGGAAAGTTAGAGAGTTGTTCAAAGTTATGTTGTTCGAAGTTTCATTTTTTTATTTATGAATAGTTTTATTTATTTTATTTTTTAAAATTTTATGTTATCTTCTTGAAGCCTCGCAATAAAATTACATCCGTACCATAACACTTGATCACGGACTTGGTTGTCTTGCAGAAGTGGTTACAATTTCTACTAATAAATTACCAGATGCTTATCAAATGAATCAATTTAAGAGGTGTAGAATTGATTCTGGATAATTTTAAGATGTTTGTTTTATTAAAAATAGAGTTGATTCTGACTCTAGATTTGACTCTAAAATTAATTCTATTTAAAGTTAGAATTTGTTGCAACTTCTATCTTCAAAATTGATTCCGAATGATTTACACTAAAATTTACTATTCAACTCATTTTTACATAAAATATCAAAACATAAATCAATTCTACTAAAAAACTCAATTCTATTAGAATCAATTTTATCCACCTTCAATCCAAACACACCGAGTCTTACTTTTTAGTTTAATTACGTGTACTAAACATTTACCATAAAGTATTAACTTCTTTCTTTTGTGGTTATGGGACTTAATGCAATTCTCATAATAAATCTAACTAGGTGGGTGATGGATTTTAAGAGAGTGAATTAGAGACCTATCTAATATAATTAATTGATTTAGAACGAAATAAACCTCACGAATGCATTAATTTTTCAGAAGCTTATTATATAGAATTTTTTACCAAATTGCCATTATTTGAAAAAATATATTCCATAGTGCCACCTTTCCACACAAAAATCTTAAAATGCCACGAAAAAAATTACATGCACACCGGTTCGTCTAATGCATGGACGCACGGGTCCACTTAGCAATCTTCATGCACCGGTTCGTCCAATGTATGAATTTATAAATATAAATATGAATTTATTTATATAAATTAGTTTTTATATATATTATTTAATTGATTAATATTATTTTAATATATTAAAAATATTTTTTTTGTTATTATATTTTTAATTTGTATTAATTATATTTATTTGTAATAATATAATTGAATATTTTAAAGAATATTTTTTTTTAAAAAATAATTTATTTATTATATTATTATTTCGATACAGTTTGAAATTTTGTTACGAAAATGCCACATATTAAAAAAAGTGTGTCAGGTTCGCCCATCCAACGGACGAACCGAATAATATTTTAATATATTTTTATTTGTTATAAAGAGGTCAAGCGTGCTCATCTCTTTCTTGCACCAAAATAGTTATCTCGCTCGTAAGTATGTCTGAATTCTTGAGACAAAGACGTCCATCATCAGGGTCAGAGGAACCACTTCCAACTTTTCCGTTCATGAAAAGAGATGCTTATGTGATTTATTCACCAATAAAGCCTCCGATGAAGATGTTGCTTTGGAACACGCAGACGTTGGAGCATTTGAAGAGGGAATTGAATCGTTGGTTAGACGGAGAGATTGCTGATGGTGAGAAGATCGTTAAAATTGAGAGGAAAGTTATGGTTGCCGGCCCAAATGGAGAAACTCCGTCTTTAAGACTTGTGCATAACGACGCCTGTGTCCTTATGATGATGCTATGTCCTTATGATGATGCTAACATCGGAGGATTCGATTGTGTTGATTGTTATAATCGCGTAGATCTGTTGCGTTCTTGGTCGTTTTATCAGTTTATTGTGTCATTATTTGTTCTTAGGTTGTTGTTGTTTGTTGTTCTTGTTGTTTGTTGTCTGTTGAATTTGAAATGAAAGGAACCATTATAAAGACATGACATTACATTGGTTGATATTACATTGCTAAAATATTTATGAAAACACTAAGGCCTATTAGACGGGCCAGCTACATTCGGACATTTGCTACGTATATGACCTACTTCACGACAGATCCCACACAACCTCTTTTGTTTTTCACATTCATTCATTTCAGTTCTAATGCGAGTACTATTTGGGCGACCTTTCTTTTTCCTTCGCATATTATCGTCATGGCAGAGTGTAAGTCCTCTATATTGTGGCCAATTTTCCATATGGTACTCCAAGGAAGCTTTCCTGGTAGACTTTAAAAACATTAAGAATTGTGAACACCTCAGGTATGTACATGGTGTAGTCTTGTCGTATACTAGCACATGCTACGATAGCATGGGAGCAAGGCAAGTAAAAATCTTGAAATTTTCCACAACCACATACTCGCTTCCTAAGATCAACACTAAAAGTACCTAATGGTTGACCGTCGCGCCGGTTTATTCTTTCAGCCACCATGAAATAGAATCTTTCACGGTCGAATTGCATGACATTATGACTGTTTGCTTCAAAAACTTCTTGTGCCAATCCCTTGATGCATGTAGCTGTATGGGTTTGACCAGAAGCCAACAGTTGTGTCCACTGATGACCTAGTTTCCCAAACAAAGGTCCCATTCGAAAGTATGTTGCCTTAACCAAAGCTGTGATTGGAAGATTACGAGTATCCTTAAGAACCGAGTTCAATGATTCTGCAAGATTAGTTGTCATGTGTCCCCATCGTTGTCCACCGTCATATGCCCTTGCCCATTTCTCTCGGGGAATGTTGCCTATCCACCTTATGGCATCCTTATTTGCTCTACGTATTTCACCTCCGTAGTAATTAAATGATGCCTCCGTCAACGCATATCCTGTTGTAACAATTGTCAAAAAAAATTTCCAAAATATTGAACTACAAGTAGTAAGTTTAATTGCAGATTCTTACCCATGTTGATAAATGTTTTGCGAAGTTCGTTGTCCTTAATCTCACGCATGAAATTTTGCGCTATGTGTCTTATGCAGTACATATGTGTAGTTGGAGATTGTTGTCATCCATTTTCGGGGTTTTCATATGCACTCTTGATTGATGCATGCCTGTCAAATATAAGACACAAGTTGGCTTGAGGTGTCACATGCCTTCTCAAATTCCTCAAGAAGAAACTCCAAGCATCCTTTGTCTCACCTTCAACTATTGCAAAAGTTATTGGAAAAATGTTACCATTCCCATCTTGTGCGACAGCCATCAGCAAGGTGCCTCTATACTTCCCATACAACCATGTTTCGTCAACCTGCACAATAGGCTTGCAATAAGCAAAACCTCTGATACAAGGTTGAAATGCCCAAAATAGCCTATGGAATATCCTTTTGTCACCCAACTGTGTTCCTTCATTTGAAATCGCAAGTAGTGTTTGCAAATCTATAACGGTACCTGGGAGGTAGATTTTCATAATAAACAACCATTGTGGAAGATCGTTGTAAGAGGTCTCCCAATTTCCATACAATGATTCTATGGCCTTTACCTTAGCAATCCACGCTTTCCTATATGATATTGTGTACCCAAATTTTTCAATAACATGAGAGATGATTACCTTGACTTTAAGTGAAGGGTCACTATTAACAAGTTCCCTTATGCTTTGACTTACAAGATTTGAAGTAAGTTGTCTGTGGTCCTGACCCATGGAACGCGTTGCACAAGTGTGTGGACCACGTAGCTTAGCAATCACCCATTTTGCGTTCTTCTTACGGACCGCAGCTCTGCATTTGAATAGACATGTTTTGTCTTTACACTTTATTATGTACCTTGTATTATCATATTTGTATGCCCAATAGTCAAGACAATTGATTATATGCCATTGTTGCATAAAAGCCATGCACACTTCCTTGTTTTCAAACTCCATTCCAAGCTCTAAGTTATCACCCATGTGATAGGGAGCCAAGTTGCTAAAAACAAAAACTGGTTGTGCCTCCAAACATATATTTTTCATATGAACAGGTGGATTGTACAAGTTCATCAGTGGCACATCTGGAGTATGGGAAGGATTGACCTCATTGTCATCATCATCTCCAAATAGATCTTCATATTGGATCTCACCGAGTTCATCGTCACTGTATTCACCAACCTCCTCATTTGGTATGAATGGTTCGTTGTTTTGTGTAAGTTCCTCATCAGTAGGTTGACTCATTCCATATTGGTGTTGCTGTGACTCTTGCATTTGGTCTGCCTCCACAGGAACGATATGAACGTAAAGTTCAATAGACTCAAGTTGACCAAAAACAGTGTGACAGTCAAACATCACTCTAACGACGTCGTTCTCTTCTAGAGGTTTCATTACATAAAACACGCCTCCATCGTCTCCGTTAAATAGCGGAAGTCGATAAATAATTTCTCGTACCGACAATTGTATTTTTTGTTCTTTCCGCTCTTTCAAATGAAGCAAATCGGAATTAGCATGGATCTTGAACCGTTTAATTGTTGTATTGACAAATGAGAAGCCAATATTAACATCATTGAAAATTGTACCATTGTAATGTGCAGTTACAATGATATTTCTCTGAGCCATTAAAATTTATAGTATTTAGGAAAATTGATAGTGTTTGGGAAAATTGATAGTGTTTGGGAAGATATACAAAACATTAAGAGAATGCATGCATATATAGTTCCTAAACCCTTTGCATGCGTGGGAAAAAGAGTGGAATAATACAAAACCGAGTGGGCCCCGTGCGTCCAGCAGTGGGACGACCCACTGGAAACTTTTCAGCCAAACGTCCAGCAGTGGGACGAACCCCTGCGGTCAACAGTGAGCGTGCGTCCTAGGCTGGGACGTCCTATTAAAGTCCAGCATGCAATGTTAAACTTCCCATGCATTATCCTGCAAACCTACGTATTATCCAATCGTCTGAGAATTTTTCCAGCATGCAATGTTAATACACAGTAAGTTTTTGCATGCATTCTTAGGAATTTTTCCCTATAAAAAGCCTCCTCATTACTATAATCAATCACACAACCATTCCTCTTCCTTATCATTCTCATACACTCTTTAAATTCAAGTTTTATTATTTTGTTAACTATTTCAATGGAGCAATTGTTATGGATGGGAGATAAACACCGTGGAACACCCGTTAACGTCGCCGAATACGTAAGTTTTTTAAATTATCAATGAGGTTTGCATTTATATATATCATTGTCTTGAGGCATTTTTTTAACACTTTTTTTCAACAGGAACAAGGTCACACTAGGTTTAGACTTCATTCTCATTGTCTTGAGGCACCTAGTGCTCGTATCATTCCATATTTAAATCAGGCCGGATTTGGCGATGTTGCAAAAATCCACACAACTAAGGTGGACTCAAAGCTTGTTGTTGCTCTGTTAGAACGATGAAAACCGGAGACGCATACGTTTCATTTTCCAACGGGTGAATCTACCATCACTTTGGAAGATGTACGTATGTTATTTGGTCTTCATATTGATGGCCAAGCTGTTAATGGTCCAACACAACTTGGGAGAAGTGTATATATGGAACACTTGGGTATAGAACCGGCGACCGAAGATAGAGTGAAAAATGCCGTAAAAATAACATGGTTACAAGTGGTGTTAGCCTACCTAAAAAATAGGGAAACACCTACCGAAGAGGAAAACATCCTCCACGCAAAAATCTACATCTTACTTCTTATTTCTTGTTTTTTATTCCCTAACAAAATTCAAAATTTGATGCATTGTTGTTGGATATAGTTTGTTGGGAATTTAGAAACATGCAATAATTATAGTTGGGGCTCTGCATGTTTGGCTAACTTGTATAGGTGTATGTGCAAAGCGTCCTATAAAAGAGTCAAAAGCATTGGCGGTTGCGTACTCCTCATGAACATTTGGGCATTTTGGCATATACCGTTGATTGCTCCTATGAGTAACCAAGTACCCGAATATCCATACGCCACTAGGTAACTTTAAATTATATTTTCATAGTTTAATACACAAAATTCTATATGCATATGGATAATTTATGACATGTGTTTGTTTTCAAAATGCTAGGTTCGCTCAAAGAGTCATGGAGTACGAAACAAATCCTCGTAATTTTTTACGTGGATATCGAAATCATTTTGATCACATGATTCCTTCTGATGTAAGTCGTATAACCACAAAATAACTATTGAATTATATGTATTAGAACACTTAATTAATTTATTTCTTTAACAGTTTAAATGGAGGCCATACCCTGCATATCCAGAAGTTGTTCGTGCTGATAGGCGTGTGTGGAGTGTGATGACTCCGATTATATGACTTCACATTGTTGAGATGCATCAATCGGATCGGGTTAAATTCATGTTTGGATTTGAGCAAGATATCCCTTCTCTACCAAGATGTTTGATAGAACAACACGATACCGACATGCAAACCAATTGGGGTGTCCATTGGAGTACCGTCAATGAACAAGAAAATCAAGAGTAGAACAATAGAAGAAATCTGGTTTTGAATGGGAACCGTTTGAATGGAGAATTCATCCATACCAATGAATATATTAATTGGTTTAGAGGTACTCCTTTAATGTTTCCTTCTCAACCACAATTTTTAAACGACCCCCCGTCAATTTGCCTCTTATCCAACCCAACAACCCAACATGCATCAACATATTCCCCAAACAATGCCCTCACCTTTCCAACAACATATATCACCTTTCCAACCACAAACATCACTATTCGAACAACAAACATATCATCACACCCAAACCACACAACACAACTCATTCTATGCCACCTCTTCACAACAACCCCTAAATCCGTTTCCACCACATCAACCCTTCCAAACCATAAATCGACCAACCTACCAGTACTCTGCAATCCCTCAACCAAACTTCGATTATGCTCACTCTCACTCTCACTCTTAACAACATACCTTTAACCTATCCTCCTCTCAACCTAACTATGACTTTCCATCCTCACAATTCCAACAACCAACCTACAACCCATTATCGTTTGAAAATGTATATCGTCCACCTTTTGAATCTAATGTTCCACTCTCAACCATACTGGTGCCTCAAACCAAGAGAAAGAAAATTTATCATCCGATAGTACTCCTCCAAGTGAAGATGATCCTCCAACAGAACCGCATGGAAGAGAACGCCACCAAAAATTCCCAACTAGATGCTACACAGGTTCACATGTTTTTCAACCACCAAGAAGAAAGTGAAAGTGAACTATGTAATGCATTTTTATTAAATAAATAAAATTTTATTATTGTTGGATGTTATTAGTTAAATATTTAATTATATTATTACAAATAAATATAATTAATACAAATTAAAAATATAATAACAAAAAAAATATTTTTAATTTTTTTATTATATTAAAATAATATTAATCAATTAAAATAATAATCAATTAATAATCAATTAAAATTCATATTAAAATTCATAATATATAATAATCAATTAAAATAATAATAATCAATTAAATAAATTCATATTTATAATCAGAAAACAAAAAGAAAATAAAAAAGAAATCCTATAACCCGGTCGTCCCACCCTTGGACGAACCGGTGCATGAAGATTGCTAAGTGGGCCCGTTCGTCCATGCATTGGATGAACCAGTGCTGCATGTAATTTTTTCGTGACATTTTGAAATTTTTGTGTGGAATGGTGGCACTATGGAGCATATTTTTTCAAATAGTGACAATCTGGTAAAAAATTCTATTATATATAGTAGGTACCTAACCACCACAACTTTAATACGTGTTCATTGATTCAGGCAGTGATATTATTTCAGAACCTACCTACTGGTTTGTGCAACAACTGAAAAGTTTTGACTATCCTGTAACATTTTAGATCAGAGAAGCAGACAGTGTCGGAAAGGTTTTAAAAACGGGTTTTTGAATCAGAGTCACATTTTGAACTGTTTAAAACAAGTCATAACAAAGAACCAGTTTTAAAATTGGTTTAAAACAAGTTATAGTAATTTAGTAACAGAAGCAGAGCAGTTCAGGAATTAAAACCACATTGTACTTAAACAGAGAACCAACACAGTTTGCAAGAACTGTTTTCCAGTTCAGTTTTTGTGTCCAACCAAACCATGTCCATGTCCCATGCCTTTGGCAAACTTCTGAAATTGTACTCTAGGCTTGGAACTTCTCATTAACATACTTACTGGAGCCCAAGTATTAAAATCTCTTAATTGGTACAGGTCAAGTTAACATTCCTAGTTGAAACAAAGAAGTTAATTTATATAACCGTATATCTGTTGTCAATAACCAAAACTTAATAGACTTATTTAACGGAGTTGAACTTGAACTTTAAAGAGAAACTCAAAAGAATAGCAACCAAAACTTAATAGACTTATTCAAAGGAGTTGTACTCTAAAGAGAAACAAACAAAACAACAGAGTATTAAGTTGATAACAAGCGCCAGTTTCAGGGAGTAAAGTTCATCTACTCTTACTGGAGTAACTTTATTAAACTACATAACTAGAATTCGAACTCCTCTTTAAGAAGCTGATCCGGAAAGAGCTCCAGCAGATGTCAGCAGAGGTACGAGCTTACCCTGGGTGTGCAAGTTGGTTGTTGCTGCATACAAGCAGGAACAAGAAAACACTTGAGTACTTAATTACACGAAATGAAACCCAATGATTAAGAAATTATATCAGGATCGAAATCTTACTGTCACAGCCGCCAATGTGGTTTCCGCCAATAAAAACATTTGGCACAGTCCTCTGACCACTCCACTCAGCTAATGCTGCTTGGATCTCACTTCCATCAGCTGTACAATGTCCATCCACTTGAGTTAATTCACTTAGTTTTCACGAAAGAAACTAAATAAACAAACCCTAAATCCAACGTGTAAAAATCAATTATATAATTCTAAAATCACAAACCCTAAAGAAAAAAGGACGCACATTCAGTATCGAGTTCAATGGCTTTGACAGTGACACCCAAATCAGCGAAGAGCTTCTTGATTTGGACACAGAAAGGGCAATAGGATTTGCTGGAAACAAATAGAGCAATAAACGAGTTAGCGTTGTTCCGAAGAAGGAATCAACAGAGAAAAAAATGAATGGAGAAATGAAATTGACCTGAAAACGGTGACGGGGTTGGAAGCGACGATCTCCTTTGCCTTGGCTAATGCCATATTTTGGAATGCTATCGGATCTGTTTCTTTGTTGCTTTTTGTTTTTGCAGTAGAAAACGCTTGCGGTGTGGAGATTTTATATATTCTGCGTGAGTTTTGGCTGGTCACGTGCTAACCACGTGATAGTGAGTAAGTTCTGGCCGGTTACGTGGCAACACGTGATAATATAATATGGTAGTAGGTAGAACTCGAGGAATCTTACTGCCACCCCACAGTAACTTTGATTAATATTATATCCTATCATCAAAATTATTGAAGGAATTTTAAATTTTTTAAATACTTCTATAAATTTTCGAATATTTTGTGTTTGATGACAAGTGAGTTTGATTTTTTATAACATTTTTAAGTATCATTTAGATTTTTTATACAATTTTACAATATTTGTCAAAACAGATTTTTCACAATTATTTAAAAAATTCAATAGGAATGTAAATGTTTTATTGAATTTTTTAAAGAATTCAGAATATATATATATATATATATATATATATATATATATATATATATATATATATATATATATATATATGGAATTTTTGAAAATTTTGATAAAAATATATTTATTTTTGCGAGCTTTTCAAAAAAAATCTGATAAAACGTATTTTTTTAATGGATTTTTTATGACGAGCAGAGGCACAGAAGGTATGAGGAGGGCTTGGGATATGGGAGGTGATGTGGAGGATTCACATCTCAAGACAGAAAGAGTGGCACTGTCTGATTCTCACAGGGGTCGATTGACCTAACAGACTCAGTTTTATGCATCCCACACTATCCGACATAGAGGATCTCGGTCTGCTTCAGAACGAACCAGAAATATTGAAGATAAGCCAGTTGATGTGCCCATATATGGTAGAGAGAGGCAAATGTGCCTCATTCTCATCTTGTATAGACAGAGGTTGCCCACACTCCTAAGATGCCAATGGTGCCTCATCCTTCTCAGGCTGAGACATCAGCTACCGTAGAGGTCACTCTGGAGACTATTCCTAAGGTTCATACTCCACATACGGCTAGTAAGGCATCACCTACTAATGATATGGAGGCTACAATGATATGATCTCCACATAGTTTTAAAATATTCATCGGTCTTCAATTCAATAAGGTTTTATTTTACCCTGTATCAATCCAGTCTTCACGAAACTCAATCTTACTCACCTTTTTTTATCTGTGTCGGGCAAAAAATTATTCAACTTGAATATCAAGATGGCGAGACATGTGGTGTTTGTCGGAAGTTGAACTCTGCTAGATTTTTCATCTCGTTGAAGTACACTTTTGCCTTAGACAAAAGTTGAGGAAGATACACTGTAAGATGTTATTTTTCACAATAGCACATGACTCATATTTATATAATTTTAAATTTATTCAAGATCACACAATATGATCGGTGCAATCACAATCGTATAAAAGTGCCGACAAAATCTTCGCCGTTCAATTTTTCACTTTTTTATAACTACCAGATTTTTCACACATGTACTAAATATCTGTTATTTTCATGGTTTTACAAAAAATATGGTACCACTCAAATATTTTGGGTAGGTGCATTAGATATTTCATATACCCTACCAGACGTGTATTCTATGTACCAGATCTTTAGATTAAACTATCAGATATTTTGTCTAGATTTTCGGCTTAAATTTCTCCAAAGGCAACACGAGTATTATTGACATATGCGTTGGACTATCCCTCCTATTTGGAGTGGGCCCAAATGATGTGGGTTAATGGCCCATATATGTGTAAGCCTTTGTTATCATCCAACAAAGAGTAATAGGGTTTTAATGTGAAAAACAACAAGTGAAAAGGAGAGAGAAGAGTGAAATCCCGCAGCCCCAGTTCTGCATAAATCAGTCCCAGTAAATTGGAGCTTGCACAAAATCCTTTGGTCAGATTGTCCTGAAATTTTGACACAATGTTCATGACTCACGGGAGCACATTGTAATACGGTGAACTGACTTTGAGATTTTGTTTTGCTTTTTATCGCAAATGTTGCGGATAGCAAGAGTCGCCACCGACTTTTCTTTTATCCAATTAAGGGAAGGTGAAAAGAACAGGAAAAGACCTTCGTTAGATTCTGAGTAAGGGAGAAGGTTATGAAAAGGGAAGGTATTAGCACCCCTTTCCATCCGTAGTTATCTACGGGCTCTTAGTTGCTTCTAGCTCATCTTAAAAAATTACTTTCTGTGTGTTTGACAAAATGTTTTGAAAAGGCATTTCGCTTTGACTTTGTAATGATTCATGTACGAATGTATACAAAGTGTTCGGAAATGTTTCGTTTTGAAAAGAGTTTGAACTTTGACAAAAGTGTGAGGTGTGAAAAGTATTTTGATAGAGCAAGCAACTAAAAGTCTTATTACCTACTCAGAACGGTCATTTTCGTGTTATTTCGCTTTCCTTTAGAATAGTGTTATCCGTACCATTAGTTGGTAGGTAACCCTATTCGTTGGATGTAAAAGGGACATTCGAAGAGACATCGGATGGTCATAGAAGGCAACTTGTAGGAGTATTCTAGCACATTCGAAGGGACGATCATCACTTTTCGTAGGCAACAATCGAGGGACGAGATCATGTATTCGTAGGCGACATCGTGGGTCTATGATCTTTGTATCGAAGGGACTATGATGATATGTTTGTAGGCAACGGTGCTAGGATACCTCTACGTTCGAGGGACTTGACCATTTATTCGAAAGGCAACGAGAGAGAATACTCTAGGGGGTGCATTTGTGAAGAAAGTGTGTTGAATTCAGATAATTTTATCTTGTGATTAGAAGTGATCTACGTTCGTTTTTATCTTGCCATACACGCCTAGTTACTAGCAGTTTATATGGGTGCGGAAAGTAAATCATACGCTATTATATGGCTTTGGGGCAATTACATAATAGAGGAGTGTGGAAAGTAAAGGCGGAAATGTAAAGGTGCGGAAAGTAAATCCTACGCTATTACATAATAAAAATTTGCGACCTATACATCTTTTCTAAAATTTGTAAATGCGAGATAATCATAAATAATCAAAACAAAGTCAGTAAAATATTTTGGAAATTAGTAGGAAGATGTTTTCAGGTTAGTAATCCTAATTAAAAGAAAGAAAATATTTTTGTAGTTTTTTATGATTGATTTAATGAGGAAGAATCCTAATTCTAATTAATTAAGGTTTAATTAGAAAAATAATTGAAAATGCGAAGAAAAATAAAATGATTTTGTGTCAAAAATTAAATAAAGGTTTTATTAACCTAAATCTAAGATTAAACATTTTTTAGAGTTTTAGAAAATAGTTTTAAAAATTAATTGAAAAGAAAATAAATTGGTTAGAAAATTGAAAAAAAATAAGAAAAGTGCAAAGGAAATTAGTGATAAAAAAGGAGTGGTGGTGCTGGGTGCTGAAACTTCAAAAATTCTTATTTCCTTGGTTGTTCACCAGATCAAGTCTAAATTTTGATTCACGCAAGCAAAATCGCATTCTGAACACTTTTCGTTTATATGCCGACTTCAAATTCTGCACGGAGTTGGCTGTTTTGGATTAATTATGAAAATTATTCGGATAATCATGATTTAGGCTTGATTATAGATCTTAGGCCCAACTCCTAGAACTATAAATAGATTTTCCCCTTCATAAATCAAGACAACACAATCATTTGCTTAATTTTTCACTACCAATCACACTCCAATTCTCTCAAAAATCCAAAGCATAAACTCAAGAACAAAGTTCAAACTGCAACTTTCCCTCCAAGCAACCACCACAGCCGCCACTGCACCTCCGCGACACTGTCTGCACCGCACAAAGCATGCTCGCGATTTTCGGTTTTCTTTCATCGTAGCTTGTCTTATTGAATCTCAACCTTCTTCTTCTGCTTCTGTTTGAATTTGACATGGGAGGAAATGTTTGCTCTTGATTCCTCTTCAATTTCAAGATTCAAGGATTTCTTCCTCATTTTCTTCAATCCTTCATTGAAGATTTCAAGTTTTCCTCAAGAATTCAAGATTAACTTTAAAGATTATCATCAATTCGCTGCTGATTTGGTATTTTCTTTGAAGAGCACAAGGAATTCCTCTTCAATTTGATTCAAACTTCAAGTTCAAGTAAGTGTTTAGTTCAATTAAGCACTTATTTTAAGATGTTATTGACTTTCAGCTTTTCTGGAGATTAAATACTGAAATTGCATGCAAATTCAATGTAGATTCTGATTCTTGAACTTTTACTCTTGAATTCTTCGATTTGGATTAGATTTGGCAGCCTTATTCGTGTCGGTATGAGGATTTTCGTACATAGCATGCATATACTCTTGTGCATTTGTGTTTTCCTTGCATATAGGTCACAAATTCATAAATCTTGCATCATCTATCACATGCTCATGCATTAGAGAGAACTTAGTTTGATTAATTTACATCGATTCGTGATGACTTGAAGCATAACTTGCATTCGAAGTGCGTCGACATGTAGGTCTCAAAGCATTTTGATCATTAGGCACACAATGCATTGTACATAATTCCATTGCATATGTATTCCAAGTGTTTGTGTTAATGCATAACCTAGACTTGAATGAGAACTTCCAATACCTCTGGGTAGTATGACTTGCTTTCATTGTTCCTTTGCACATGAACATTAGGTTTGTTATTCTAAATGGCATCCTTGGCATGTTCATGCATCGATTATCATCATGTGAACATTAGGATTGTTATTCTAACTTGCATCCTTGTCATGTTCATGCATCGATTATCATCATGAGAACATTAGGATTGTTATTCTAACTTGCATCCTGGGTATGTTCATACATCATCCTATCTATGGACGTTAGCATTGTTGCCTCAACTTGCATTCTTAATGCGCGCTAACGTCGCCTTAACTTGCATTCTTAATGCGCTCATACATCATAACGTTGTACATGAGCATTGGAATTATCATCTTGATTCGCATTCTTTGCATGTTCCTGCATTATGTCTTTGCACATGAGCATTAGAATTATCATCTTGATTCTCATTCCTCGCATGTTCATGCATTTAGTTTCACACATGAACATTGGAATTATCATCTTGATTCGCATTCCTTGCATGTTCATGCATTTAGCTTCACCAATGAGCATTGGAATTATCATCCTGATTCGTATTCCTCGCATGTTCATGCATTACGTCTTTGCACATGAGCATTGGAACTATCATTTCGATTTGCATTCCCCGCATGCTCATGCATTCAATAGTCATCTAGGAGCTACGGAGCTGTCGCCTAACTGTATGGATCAATGTTCGTCATGAGAACATCATGGACAGGTGATCCGGAGCCAAAACGGCATTATTGCAGGTTGTAGATCGCGCTTAGCGCCACGAGCGCCAAACATCGACTGTTTTGTGTCGCGCTTAGCGGTCCGCTAAGCGAGACTTTTGTTTGGTCGCGCTTAGCGGTATAGCGCTTAGCGACTTACCGTGTATTTTTCTGTTCTTTCTTGATTCTAACCGCAAACAGCAAGCGCTCTAGCTTTCCTAACCAATGTTTGAGTTGTGTTTGATGCGGGCGTGCGCTGTATATACATACGACATATTTCTCCGATGTTTTTTCGTTTGTATACCCACGTATACATTCTTTTGCTTGCTTTTTAGGTTTAACTCTCTTCTTGCAGGTGTTTTGTGCTTGTACACCCACGTGTGCATCTCTCCTATCTTGTTTTGTTCGGTCTAATCTTGTTCTTGCAGGCGTTATCACCTCGGATACGTACCAACACGTATTCCGCTTGCTTTTGATGCTTTGAACCATTCTCACTGGTTTACTCTTATTACATGGCTGCAGTACTTGAAGTTTTCCGGAGTATTTCATTAGCTCGCAGTGCTCTTCGGATTCTATATCTGTTCGGTAGTTTCTACACCATTTATCGCATTCTCTTATAGCTTCCCTAGATATCATCAGAAGTAGGGCTTTACAACTTTCTTTTGCCATGAGAAGTAGGAATAAAGATGCATGATGGGGCTTGTGTAGTTTGAGCATGTTTAGGAACCCCTCTAGTTTATTTAAAGACCCGTATAGGGCGATTCTACTTGTAGAATGTGCTTGATTGTTTGATTTTTCCCCCAGGTTTGCTCGGTTAGGATAGGTTCTCTATCCTAGACATTAGGATTCACGTCCTTTGCATGTTAACATAGGTAGAGATTCCATCACATCCTCAACCGCAGGTCCAATTCTTGCATGACAACATTAGGGTTAGTACTTAGCTAGTCTCCCTTTTGTTCTGATAGTTTCTTTTGCATCTTTGCATGTAATAAAGCTAAAACTTGCTTTCTTTTCATTTTGAAAACAAAACACTTAATAATAGTTTGAACTCCTTTCTCAAGGTAAAAGCAACCAACCAACACAAACTCTTTTCGCCTTCGTGCGCACTTTTCATTCGTGTTTAAAACCTTTTTCACAAGTAAAAAACACAAAACCCACCAAAACAAATGAGCCGAACTACGACGCTCTGACTTTCCTATTGCACGCGGGAATACGTAGGCATCTTGTCACGGGGCTCGATCAAGTAAACTTTTGTAAATACTTCCTTCTTTTCCCCGTGGTTTCTTTATTTTCCTTTTCTTTTGCATGCATTGTAGCGATTGAGTATAGATAGATATAACACACCCTTTAGCTAGAAAATAGAAGTGGATACCGTAGAGTACTACGGACGTGTGGGATGCTAATCCCTTCCCCTCGCGTAACCAACTCCCTTACCTAGATTCTCTTGATCTCTTGGTCATAGGACCGCAATTTCTCCCTTCAGGTTTACTCGATGTTTTTCTTTCTCTGTCGTGAGATAAAAGACGTTCGATGGCGACTCCATTGATACACCCCTATTAGTCGGAAGTTCAGCCGGGTGATTTCAACGCCATCTGAAATGGTGCCTTCATTTAAAATTTGACTGTATGCGCCATCCCTTCATTAGAATGTTTTCTGAAACATGGTGATTTGCTAATTTTCTCTTAAACATGATTTTTTTTTCAATAATTAGTTATATATAAAAAAATACACTTACTCTGTACTAAAGTAATTAATTTTAATTTTTACAAAAAAAGTTTTAGCAAAAGTTCAAAATTAAAAATAATGTAGGTCCAAAACTTTCATTTAATATAACAAATTAATAATTTACTAGATACTCTTTATCTTTATTGTTATGTAAAATTCATTTTCATTCATCAATTAAATAGAGAACAACAAAGAATTTGGGAATAGTTTTTACATTAATTTTTCTAGGCTTAAATGCACTTTTGGTCTCCCGAGTTTCAAAATTCTGAAGTTTAAAACCCCCTAATTTAAAAGTCAGATTTTTGGTCCCTCAAGTTTACCATTGGTCCCTCAAGTTTACCAGAGTTGAGATTTTGCAATCCCCTCCATCTGGCTGTGAATTTGATGACTTGGCAAAGAGATTTTTAGTCATGTCATACGTTCTAAAATTAAATAATTTGATATTATTCTAAAAACATTAAAAATTATTTTTTTATATTAAAAAAATATGTTAAATAGAATTGGGGATGAAAACGTGCCCTAATTTAACATATTTTTTTAATATAAAAAAATAATTTTTAATGTTTTTAAAATAATATCAAATTATTTAATTTTAGAATGTGTGACATAGCTCCAAGTCATTAAACTCACAGTCAGATGTAGGGAGACTCCAAAAATCTCAACTCTAATAAACTTGAGGGACTAAAAACCTGACTTTTAAACTAGGAGACCTTAAACTTTAGAATTTTGAAACTAGAGGGACCAAAAGTACATTTAAGTCATTTTTCTATTTGATTTCTAAGTTATTGCGTACAAGATTGATTAGATAAAAAAAAGAGAAAATAAACCAAACATTTTGATTCAAAACAAAACAATTTATCATATTTTTTATAAATCAAATGAAGAATTCGGTCTAACCTTAAAAGTCGTCTAAACACTTAATTTTCTAACTTTTGGCCAATTTTCCAATTTAAATCTCGGTTCTTCTGTGTGTCACTTTTCAGGTTAATTAAGGTTCCGATTTCTGGTCCAACCAGTTAAATTGACCGGTCTGATTAAGTTTCGATTACCATGGATATTCCAACCTTTTCAAGTTTAATATTACATGCAAGTATGCCTTTATTTTAACATATTATAAACAGATGTCAAAATAGTATCCTAACTTGTTCCTTGCCCTCATTAAGCATAGAAATAGTTCTTCCATGTTTTCATAGTTCTCAAGTTATTACATCTTCCTAAAACCCATTTCAAAATCATATATCAAAATCGCATATCAACACTTATTTCTTTCTTATTACATCTTCCTAAAACCCATTTCAAAATCATATATCAAAATCGCATATCAACACTTATTTCTTTCCTTATATAGATGAATGAGGCCTATAGAAGCAATTAGATTGTCCATCCATAGATGGAAAGGTCCTTTCAATTTTCTACATCTATATTTATCTTCCATATATGCTACATATCCAATTATATGCAGCATTTGTGACAATCTAATGGTTTTACTGAATGAACTCCGTCTCAAACTTGAAATTCTGGCATATTATGAACCTAACATTGACCTGTAAAATAAGCAACCAACAATTTTCAAATTGACACAAGTATTGGTGCAAAAGAGAATGGTAACACATAGTAAGTATTAGTGCAAAAGAGAAAGGTGAAACTTATCATTCCTTTATCTTAAAGGCTGTGATTTCCCAGAACCAGTCGCAACCTTTCTTCTCCCGAGACTTTCTATCTTTTCAGGACTTGGGAATCCAGTCATTTCCTCATACTTCATTTCAAGGGCCTGTAATATTTGACCGAAATTTCAATTTCAACAACGATCTTTACGTAAGATCAGATTCCAGTGTGGTCCCTTCTAAACAAGATATAGTTCATTTTCCCCCAACATGCTTAATTTGTATACATGGAAATTACAATGATATATTCCCAAACGCAATTTAAAAGGGAGCAATTAAGCCAAACTACTCCCTAAGATACATTAAACTTGACCTAACCTAACTGCTATACAAAGAATCTGACTTTAAAAGTGGAGTAGAAAAATGGTGTTGTTGGTAGAAATTAGAAAGAAAAGTGCACGAAAAATATAAGTGATTTTCTTAAATCATGGAATATATATGCCTAGCTAGTATATTATTTGCTGAATTAAGTGTTTTTCTAAATCGCCATGATGTATTTCTCATGTAAAGAGGAAATAAGCAATGGAAAGAATGCCAGAAGAGGGTGCATTTTTTCTAAGACTATGTACAATGGGATGTTGAATAATTTATTCAATAGTTAAATCTTTATACTGGTGTGTTGAATGAGGTGTTGAATATAATGTGGATTAATTGGTGTTGAAAAGATTCAACATGTTGAATGAGAAGAGAGTGAGAGTCACATACAATACTTTACAAAATTTTATTAGTTGTTGTGATTATTTAGATTGTATTTTATTTTAATTATTTGAAATTAACTATTTTATAGTATATAAATTTTTTATTTATTTTTATTTTCACCAAAATTCATCATTTTTTTCTCTATAAATAGAGACTTGGTTCATTAGATTTGGACTCATAAAAAAATTCATTTTTTTCTCTCTAATTTTTTATTTTGCTTCCCATAAACTCTTGATGACGGTATCTACCCTTATCCAACTTTCGTCAAATTAATTAGACTTGTGAACCAGATAAATTATTTGCAAAATATCAGGAGGGATGTCGGAATGACATTGAACGTGCATTTGGAGTGTTATAGGTTCAATTTAAAATCATTCGCGAACCAGCCCGTTTGTGGGACATAGCCGATTTGGCTCTCATCGTGAGATGATGTATCATATTGCATAATATGATTGTTAAGGATGAACAAGAAATATATGCTCAACATTGGACAGATTATGATCAAGAGTCATTCTCATTCTCGACCGAGGTGCTACCTACATTTGTGAATCATGTGCGTACTAGATCTGTGATGCGTGATTCAAATGTACATCACGAATTGCAAGCAGATCTAGTCAAACACATATGGACAAAATTCGAAATGTTTCATGATTAAATAGATTATTTGTGAGTTGAGTCTATTGTACTAATTAAGTTATGTGTTTCATTTTAGGTGTGTTGTGTGTTTAGTGTATTGTATTTTAAGTTTTTTGTGTTGTGTTGTGTGTTGACTGCATTGTATTTTAAGTGTTCTATGTTGTGTAATTTTATTTGTTTTAATAATGACTATTATTATATCTCGTCTTTACTATTTGCAAATAAAAAAATTAATTAAAAAAATATAAAATTAAAAAAAATTATTAAATTAAAAAAAATTAAAATATAGTATTTAAGTCTTAATTATTTTTATTTAATTTTAATCAATAATTGTTATTAATATATAATCACAAAAGCATAAAAGAAAATAAAAATATGAAATAAAAGTGGTGAAGTAGGGTGTTGAATAACAAAAACCATTGTAGTGGTTAAAAGTTGAATGGGTGTTGAATTATTAGGTGGAAGAGAGAGAAGATGAGGTGGAATGCAAAAAGTGAAAAAGGAGGGTGTTGAATAATACAACCATTGTAGATAGTCTTATAGTGAGTAAAAATTGAATGGGTGTTGAATTATTAGGTGGAAGAAAGAGAAAATGATATAGAAGATAAAAAATGAAAAAGTAAGGTGTTGAATAATAACACCATTGTACATAGTCTAACCTGTAAGTCTGTACGAATGCTATCAAGAACTTCGACTGTCATTCTCTCAAAGAAAAGGATTCCCTGTAGATACAACAATTATATATATTATATAAGCACATGGATAACCAACGTGCAGTGACATAAACATTAGTTAAAAAAGTTTGGCCATGATGAAATTCTGCCTTATCAAGAGAGGCAGGGAGTGAGAAGGTTGACAACTCAAGGGATACGAACCCAACGATACCTGAGTTTATATCCCAAGTAACAAGTGTATGTTCATTCTAGATGAGCGCCACACGTAAAAGTGTAGTACAAGTGGAGGGAGAAAATTTTCTTTTTCTTTATGTTTGAGCATCCCTATATGCTTACGTTTGATTTATATAAATACTAGTGAATATGGTTGTGGGGATCAATCAGAATTCAGAATCATTCAATCCTATTAAGGCATAGTAATAAAATCAATCAGAATTCAGAATCATCCAATCCTATTAAGGCATAGTAACAAAATCCGAAACCACCCAATCCCACCTTTAATTTAACACAGAAAACCGATTGAATTATGGGCGGGGTGGGGAAAATCCAAATTTAAAAAACAGGGGCATGGCTGAGGTGTTGATACCCACCCGGCACCCACTCTACCTACTTAAAATTTCTAAGTTACCATTGTATTCATTAATTTTATCGCACATTTATCCTTATTAAAATAGTATGTTATTTTCATGATTTAATATTTAGGATTTTGATTATTAAAAATTTAAGTTCTATGATTAATTTATGTTGAATAATGTTATTTAATATGATTATTAATTTTTTATGCTATAAGAAATGAAATATGAATTTTCGAGAACATGTTTTATTGTGATGAAAAAAATTGTGGTTTCAGGGGCAGGGAGGGATGGGGAAACCCGCCTCTATTGGAGGCGGGGGTGGATGTTCTATAATCATCTTCAACTGCATTTGGGGGCGGGGGCAAGGACGGATTTGGTAATGCTGAAAAAAAGACCCTGCCCCGCCCGTTGCCATACCTAGTCCTAATATGATTCTAATTTATACTGTTTTGGTAAGAAATCGCTGTGGATATTTTTCACGAGCTTGTGATCAATGTGCGAGAGCAATTCTCTCCTTACAAGTTTACTGAGAATCAAACTAACTGACCGACTCTTAGATTCTTTTAATTTACATCTCATCAATTCCCTCATGACCATTGGGTGCTTGTCATTATCAAAACACTTGGTATACGTAGACGACACGCCAAGAGTTCTTAAAAAAGTCATCATCTACAAATAAAAAGGCTTTATTTTTCGAACTCAAAAAAACGTTATTTTTGCAAGTTGAAAAAAGCATACCTCGAGATGGTCAAATTCATGTTGAAATATTCGTGCTAGAAGGCCAGAGAAACTGACTGAAAACCGTTTACCATTGACATCACGTGCATTAATCTTCACAGATTCTGGCCGCTGCACAGCAATAATGTGATTTGTTTGAGTGTGGATGAGATAAACAAATTCAAAGATCACCCCATCATAGACATGTAATTTAAAGCATACAGTGTTTCTTTAATTGGGTACAGTTTGAAATATCAATAAAATAAAAAATCTTTAACTATATATACTGTAATAACTAATAACTTTGGTATTGGATAGGAAACTAAACAAAATGAAATAAATAACAAATTCAAGCACACGCCAGTGATATTTACAAAATAAATCAAGATATACATAAATATCGCCACTGAACTTGTCATGGTAAGCACTACACTAAAAGCGATGGAACAATTCATTTCAAAAGGAACTCCGATAAAAAAATTACAAAACTACAGGAAGTATTTAATGAACTTAAAAGAATGGTTCTACTAAATGTTTGGCTCTTGTTGAAGCTAAGTTCCATTTTTCTGGTTTCTTTCTTGGTAGTTTGTAATTTCTTGAAAGGAAGTGTGCACTCACCAAAAGCCAAATGATAGGAAGAAACTCAATTAGGTAATCCTCTATACAAGATGAATTAGAACAGTACATGACAATGATTCATATGAATTTGCAAAGTGAAGAAAAGTAAATGATATTCCTTCAGTCAGTTCAGTGACACACTCAGCCCCGCTAATTCCACTTCATACTCACTCATTGCACCCTTCATGTACCCCCACACCCTCATTTCCTTTAACATCATTACTTACTTTTCTCTCCAATTCCAATCACATGGTGCCACCTGTCTTTTTTGTTATTACTTCCTCTTTCCTTTCTAACAGTTGCCCTCTATACTCACAGCACTTTGTTGCGTACCGTTCTTGACTGCCCCCAACGAAATTTACCACAGACAAGTCAATACTTGCATAGTCCAAATTGGTTGTCGGGATCTAGATTTTGCATAAGTTTAAAGGTGGCACGATCCTAAAACATAAGTTTAGGGGTGGCAAGATTCGAAAACAAGAGATTGTGGTCGAAAATGGCCATGATCTCACGAAGCCAATGATTTCATGATCTTTGCACAATTAGGTTACAATTTTGCAGCAATCTTGCTCAATCTTACTACAACACCTGATTCTACATCACATTGAGATGGTTGGGTGCAAGTGAGATCGCAAAATCGTACAATTTTTAGATCTAGATTGAGATGTTAACAACCTATGTAATAACTAGAAGTACAACGACCAATCTATGCATGAGACCAGTGAACTTCCCCTAGGATTGAATGCTCTTAAACAAAATAGATGAATTTTCACCTTCATTCATCCATCTACTATATCGAAAAGTAAAAACATGATGCAATCAAATTTAATATTATCAACGCCTTCAGTGATCTTCATTATTTTGACACATCTTTAACCCTCATAGAAGTCTCCAAGGAGTGTCAAAGTATAGGAAAAATGTTTTTTTTTTTTGGAAACTTATTGTGTAGTACGATTGTTGGACATAGGGACACACCTAATCTCAGAGGTATTTGTGCTCACAGAGATGACAATGGATGGAGATGAATCTCCTTGCAAAATGAAGAGAAGTAAATGATACTCCCACAATGAGAGCACCCCCTCTGAGATGGAAAATCCCCTAGTACTCGTCCTTACTAATTCCACTTCCCACTCCTTCATCACCACCTTAACTTCTTTCTTATCCACCAATTACAAGGTGTCGCCATTCCATTTGGGTATAATTTCCCGTCTCTTCTAACTGCTTCCCTCTATACCCATGGTACTTCGTCGCTTCGTCGTGTGCCTATCAAATATCTACTAAACTTCAAAGTAAGGATCTGCTTTAAAAGACGGCAAATAGTTCAAACTTTTCGTTGCACCTTACTTCAAATACCTAAACACCAATAACTAAGCCTGGTTTGCATTATCAAGGAACTAAAACATGAATGTACACGCACTAAATGATCATTAAATTTTTATTTGTGAGACAGGAAGAAAGAGCAGAGGATAGCAAAAGAAGGGGTCGAGATTTTCAAAGTTCAATGGCTGATAGGTCTGAAGATTACTACAAAATATAAATAGAATAACCCTGCATACTAAGGTCAAGAGTGGCTATATCTATAAACTCACCTTAAAGATATAAACTGAGAGATATTTGTTATATTACAAAAATGTTCTTAAACAAAATAAATAACTTTTCACCTTCATTTATTCATCTACTACATCAAAAAGTAAAAACATGATGCAATCAAATTTAATATTATCAACCCCTTCATTGATCTTCATTATTTTGACACATCATTAACCCTCATAGAAGTGTCCAAGGAGTGTCTAATTTATGTCGAAGTATAGGAAAAAAGTTATTTTGGACACTTGTTATGTAGTACAATTGTTGGACATAGGGACACGCCTAATCACAAAGGTATTTGTGTTCACGGAGATGGCAATGGATGCAGATGAATCTCCTTGCAAAATGAAGAAAAGTAAATGATACTCCCACAACGAGAGCACCCCCTCTCTGAGAGATGGAAAACCCCCTAGTACTCGTCCTTACTAATTCCACTTCACACTCCTTTATAACCTTCTCAACTTCTTTCTTATCCCCCGATTACAAGGTGCCGCCATTCCATTTGGCTATAATTCCCCGTCTCTTCTAGCGGCTTCCCTTTATACTCATGGTACTTCGTCGCTTTGTCACGTGCCTATAAAATATCTACTAAACTTAAAAGTAGGGATCTGCTATAAAAGACGGAAAATAGTTCAAACTTTTTGCTGCACCTTAATTCAAATACCTAAAATCTGATAACGAAGCCTGGTTTGCATTATCAAGGAACTAACGTATGAATGTACATGCACCAAATGATCATTCAATTTTTATTTGGTAAGACAGAAAGAAACAGCAGGGAATGGCAAAAGGGGCCGAGATTTTCAAAGTTTTCAATTCAATGGCTGACAGGCAGAAGATTACTCCAAAATATAAATAGAACAACCCTTCATACTAAGGTCAAGAGTGGCTATATCTATAAACTCGCCTTAAAAGAAACCTAGATTCAAAATAGTATATTTAAAGAAAAAGGTTTCATTGTCATACCTTTACATCAGCATATATGCCAGGAAAAGATAGACAGCCCTCATTAAAGAGTGTCCGGTTCGTCGAGTATTTACTAACTTTTGGGTTTATAAGAACAATTTCTTCTCCTACACCGCGTTCACCAACTGGATTGAAAACCATAAGTTGAACATTAACCCCTACTTGGGGTGCTGAGAGACCAATACCGTCAGTTCTGTAAAAAAAAATTAATCAACTTAATTAAGCACTTATGCATAAGCTAAATTTTATTAATATGGAAAATATAGTTAAAGCACTTGAAAAGATTAAACTGCAAGTAAAAAAAAAAAAAACAGTTGAGAACGGAAAAGTCTCACTTGTACATTACGTCGAACATTTCATGGACAAGTTTCTTTGTACTATCATCAAAGGTTGCAATGCGTTTATTCTTTTTCCGCAGTTTAGGGTCGGGATATTTCAATACTTCAAGAGGGGCCTCAAATTCAAAATCAGCAGCTTCAAAGTAAAACAATTTCAAACTCAAAATCAACATGTGTAAAACCAAGCAATAGAAAAATATGACAAGAGGAGAACTCACGAGAAGCTAATTCATGTTGTGAGGCAGAAAAGCCCGCCTTTGTCCGGTGGATGGAGGAGATAGGCGGGTTGAAGGAGGATGGTTGACGGAAGCAGCCGCTTGGAACGGTAGGATGATGAAGTGGGAGAGGGTGAGTTGGGAGGAGGGAAGCCATGGCCATAAGTTGAGAACGGGTAATGTTTTAGCGTATATAAAAATGAAATTGGGTAACCCCGGATAGGTGGGAAATGTTACACACAATTCGGTGTTTAAGAAAAATAATTACTAGTATAGGATAACTTTGTAGTTTGTACCCTATGTATTAATTGGATATTGTGGATCTGCAAGAAGATTAGTACTCGGAGACCAAGAGATAAAAAAAATTGTAATAAAGTGTTGAATAAGATTTTCTTAATAACCAAAACAGATTCAATAATAATAAGGAGATTGTATCACGTCAGTGACGTTACAGGTTATACATATCACTTTAAGGATATGATTTTACTAATATATTTTTGTGAAAAATTATTAAATTTTAAAAAATTGAATTTTACTGGAAATTTGGGTACCAAAAGTTTTTGATTTTTTTGAAATTTTCAAAAAAAATTTGAAATTTTTAACCAAATACCAGAAATTTGAAATCACATTTCGAAAATTTCATTATATTTCAAAATTTAAAAAAAAAAATTGAAAAATCTCCAAGAAAATCTAAACTAAAATCTCTCTTCAAGGAAATCTAAACCGAAAATTTACGAAATTTTCGGAAAAATACATAATTTAAAAAAAAAAAATTATTTTCAATATCGGAAATTTTAGTATATTTAAAATTTTTAGTATGTACCGAAAATTTCAAATATACTGAAAATTTCCATTATTGAAAAAACATCAAAAATTTACCGAAAATTTCAACAGAGTAATTTTGAAATAATTTTTTGGGGAGTGGCAAGATAATTTCTCAATAATAAGGAGTACAAGGTGTAACGCCCCGTTTTATTTAATATTATATTATATTAATATTTTTGAGTTATCGTTTGACGATTGTTTTGGCGACGAGAATATTTATATTAATTGATATATCTATTAATATATTTGGCGACGTTTCGTTCGGTCCGGTTTTTATTCCGTTCGGTTCGGTAAAATATTATTCGGACCGATATTTAATTCCCCGGAATTATTTTAATTAATTAAGTTAATAATATTATTAGATATTATTAATGTGTTAATTAGTAAGAATAACTTAGGGGTGTGAGGACTAATTGTCTAGAATTAGGGTGTACACCCTTGGCTTACTAGTAGAAAACAACATAAAAACACTTTTCCTTATTTTTTCTTCCATTTCACACAAAACCTAACATGGAAGCATAGAGAGAGCTAAAGGTGTTGGAAGAAGAAGAAGAAGAAGAAGAAGAAGAAGAAGAAGAAGAAGAAGAAGAAGAAGAAGAAGAAGCTTGAGGTTTAGATTTGTTGGAGCATCTTCAATCATCCAAGCATTTGAGGTAAGGGGTTTGATTTCCCATTTCATACAGTTAGGGTTTGATAGGTATGTTGTAGATTTAGGGAAATTTGGTATTTGATTCATGAGTTTTGGGTTGAGTGATTGTAGAAATGACTTAAAAAGGTTGGGTTAGGAGTATGATTGTTGGTGTTTCATTGCTAGCTTATAGAAACTAGGAGTTATAGAATGAAGAAAATATGAAAACTGTAAACAATGAAAAACCAGAAAACTGTTACCTGTAAATGAGTCGTGGAAGAAGAAAGGAAATGGAGGATGAAACAAGGGGGAGGCGCCCACTCGACAGGGCCGTCCCTCCCTAGGCGCCCCCTTCTTTAGGAGCATGGGACGTCGTCCTTTCTAGCAGCATGGAGGAAGTGATTTTGTTATTTGCGTTTTCTGCTTGCTTCATTTTCTGTTTTCTGCATAAACCTGTTTCTGCATAATTTTCCAGTTTGTTTCTGTTTCTTTCCAATTCCTTAATTCCACATACTACTATTTAGTATTAATAAAAAATAATTAGGACACAAGTTAGCCGATTAAATTTAGAACCCGATTATATTCCGATTTCCCGGTTCTGGTAATTTCGACGACGGAGCAAGTTGCTCCGAGTTCAACGAAAATTGACGTGCTAGCTAAGTCCGACGTGTAGAACGCAGTGGTGAGGTTAGTTTTTCGAAACTACGAGTTTTTACGAAACGACCCGAAATAGGCCAAATTACGGTTAAATTGAATCAGATTGTGTTTTAGTCGATTTAAGACACGTATGGACAATCCGATTGCGATGTTGACGATTATGATTAATGTCGGTTATTAGGAACGGCTTTCGCGACAATTATTGGTGTTTGACTATTTTTCCGTATTTGGAATTTAGTGAATGAATTGATAATGATGTGGTGTGATTAAACATGATGTTTGCGACAGTGTATTTACTAACGAATACTTGATGATATGTGATGCGATGATATGCTTATCTTGATGTGGATAAATATGGCGACGTGGACTTTATGTCAATTTTGATGAGCGATGATGATGTTTTGTTGTGTTGTTTTTATTGTCGAGTCACATACATTGCATTGGCGACGAGGGTTTTTATGCCAAGCGACGATGGGCTTTATGCCAAACGTTCCTAATTATGGACAAAGCGACTGGTACCACATGCATAACATAGTCGTGTCTCATGGAGTCGGTTATGTTTATGTTTGATTTGTTTGGTGTTGGGTTGTAATTGATAGATAATGTTGAATTGTGATGATATATGATACTTGTGTTGATACGAGTATAATGATTATGTGACGAAGTTGAAGTGTTAATTTTATACACTAAATGCTACTTTAAAATATGTGAGGTTTTGATATATGTTGACATACTCTTATTAACTTATATCATTTATAATTCCAAAACTATTTATATATTTTATCATGCCTTTAATTATATGTTTTGGAGTATCTCACCCTTTACTTGTTTCGCCGTTGCCTTTATATTGGTAACGTGTGGGTGATCCACGAGGATGATGAGGATTAACTCGAGTCTCTTTATTTTGAGTCGCTCTGCTCTGATCGTAGTAACAATCGGGATTTGGGCGACGTTATTATTTTGATAGGATAGTTTATGTATACTATCTTATGATGTTATAACTTTATGTATTGATGATAACATGATGATATGTATATTTTGTGAACACATCCGTTGTGCTGTGAATAGTCATATGTTTATATGATGAATTATGATATGAATCGGTATATCCGACTTTTGATCTTTTGTGATGTGCATTATAATGCAAAGTGATGAAAATGCGAATATGTGATGCCTCAATTTTGTTGGATGAAATTTTAAAACTCTGATTTTATTATTAATTACGAGGGGTAGAATTGGGGTGTTACACAAGGGGTACTCAATCCATTATAAAGGTCCCGACTAAATACAATCAAACAGTGCTTGTAACAAATTATACCATAAAGGACAAATAATTAAACATCATAAATCGTTTGGGTTGTTGCAATCGTTACCTATTCCTGAGTGGAAGTGAGATATAATTTCTGTAGATTTTGTTTCGGGTTTTCTGAGGGTTCAGAGTAATTGTGAAGTTTTTTGGGTTATTGTGGATAGATTGATGAAATCTGCTCACTTTTTTCGAATAGGATGGATTATCCGATGGAAAGGTTTGCTAGGTTATATATTGAGAAGGTTATGAGTTTGCATGGTATTCCGTCAAATAGTTTTCGATAGAGATCTGAGGTTTACTTCGAATTTTTGGGAAGGTTTGCAAGGTGCTTTGAGTACTAAGTTGCGTTTAAGTTTGACGTATCATCCGCAAACACATGGTTAGACTGAGAGGACGATTCAGTCACTTGAGGATTTTTTGAGAGCTTGTGATTTGGAGCAAGGAGGTTCTTTGGATAGTTACTTGCCTTTGGTTGAGTTTAATTATAACAACGATTTCCATTGGAGTATTGGAATTGATAGAAACTTAGAGAGATAGTTTTTCATTTCTCTAACAACTTTTCATTATATGTAAAAGTTAGTTACAAAAGAATAACATATTGCAATTTATATCAGCAATTTGTAACTTGCAATAGCAGGTAGCCTAACCTACAAGACCTGTTGTAGCATGTGATACAAGAAGCCCCTATACAGGTGGCAATAAGGCAAAGCTAGATTATACATCTAATACCCCCCTCACACACAAACTTAGGTAGTGGTTAGGACTTTGAGTTTGTGCATACGCTCGAGAAACTTGGAGGAAGCCAAAGGCTTGGTGAGAACATTTGTCACCTGGTCAGGGCCAGGAATATGCACAACAGATAATTGCTTTGCTAACACCTTTTCCCTAGCAAAGAAGAGATCTATTTCCATGTGTTTTGTCTTGGAATGCATAATGGGATTGTGAGCTAGTAGAATTGCTGAAAGATTATCACAAAACACCACTGGAGGCTTTGTAACAATGTTGAGCTCATGAAGAAGTGTCTGAATCCATAGCAGATCTACAGTGGCAATGGCAAGAGAACTGTACTCTGACTCAGTGCTTGATCTTGCTACAACATCTTGCTTTTTAGACCGCCAAGTAATTAGGTTATTCCCAAAGAAGATAGTTGCACCAGAGGTTCTTCTTCTGTCATCTAGGTCTGAAGCCTAGTCACCATCACAAAATACTTGTAATGCAGGTGGAGCAGAGGGAAATAGAGGAGTTAGGGTGAGACCATAGCAATGGTACCCTTGAGGTACCTCAAAATGCGTTTAACTTCTAACTAATGAGCCTTAAGAGGGTGTGCCATAAATTGGCACACTTTGTTCACAACATAGGCAAGTTCAGGCCTAGTGATAGTAGCATATTGGAGAGCACCCACCACATACCTGTAGGAAAAGGGATCAGAGAGAGTTGCATACCCTGTTTTAGTAAGCTTGCAGCTGGAATGCATAGGTGTAGTGATAGGGGAGGCTTCCAGTATGTTGGTTCTTTGTAACAGGTCCCTGATATACTTAGACTGAGTCAGTAAAAGAGAACCAGCAGCAGTTGACTTGACTTCAATGTCAAGAAAGTAATCAAGATCACCTAAGAACTTGAGAGAAAAATCTTCATTGAGCTGAGTGACAATGGCAGTGATGAGTGATTCAGAACTTCTTGTGATGATAATATCATCAACATGTACCAGTAAGTAGATGGTGTGCCCTTTGGAGATGTAGGTGAATAGGGAAGGGTCACACTTGCTAGGCCTAAAGTGTAGTTGAAGTAGGGTTGCTTGCAGCTTTTCAAACCACTGCCTAGGTTCCTACTTTAAGCCATAAATGGCTTTCTACAATTTGCACACTTGTGTAGGATCTTGGATAGAAAAACCTGGAGGTTGTTGCATATAAACCTCCTTAGTGAGCACTCCATTGAGGAATAAATTATTCACATCTAGTTGCTTGATGGGACAGTGATGAGTCAGGGCCACAGTGAGAAATATTCTGATTGTGATAGGCTTGATGACAGGAGAAAAAGTTTATGTGAAGTCAAACTCTTGCCTTTGGTGAAAGCCCTTAACAACTAGTCTGGCTTTAAATTTATTAATTGCGCCATCTAGGTTCTCTTTAACCCTGAAAACCCATTTACAGCCTATGGCCTGCCTATTAGCAAGGAGAGAGACCAGAGTCCAGGTTTTGTTAGCCATAAGAGCATCAAACTCAGCTTGCATTGTTGAGTGCCAATGAGGAGAGGCTAGAGGTTTCTTGATATTTTTAGGCTCAGTGTGGGTAAGCAAAAGCCTAGGCTGCATTATGGGTTGTGCAAATCCAGATTTAGCTCTAGTCTGCATACTATGTTGATTGACATGCTTAATTGGGACAGGAATGGCCAGAGGAGGAATAGAAGGTGACTCATTACTGGATCCAGAATCTGAATGAGTGGAGGAAGAAGAAGAAGAAGAAGAAGAAGAAGCACACTGGGATGTAGTAGATGAAGGCACAGATGCAGAGTTTAGGGACATAGATGCAGCAGAAGCTGCATCAGGAATATATGGTGTAGAGGAGTCTGCAGGCTCACTCCTAGGAGAACTGGACACTTGAGAAATGGGGGAAACAGAATCAGGTGGGTAATGAAAAAGTAAAGAGGGCAGTGTGACAGATTTAGGTGAAGAGATGATTGCAGTAGAAGAAGAAAATAGCTCAGGGAATGGAAATTTGGATTCATTGAAAATGACATCCTTGAAAATATACAACCTGCCAGTTGGTGACAAGCACCTATAACCCTTGTGAGAAGTGGAATACCCAAGGAAGAGACACTCTTGTGACCTGAAGTCAATTTTATGAGTATTGTAGGGCCTTAATAGGGGGAAGCAAGAGCAACCAAAGACTTTCAAAAAATTATAATGAGGAGGAGCATGAAAAATCAGGGTGAAAGGCACCTAAAAATTAATGGAGGCAGAGGGTAACCTATTTATGAGATACACAGCAGTAGAGAAGGCATAGTCCCAATATGTAAGAGGTAAAAAAGCATGACTGAGCAATGTTAGCCCAAGATCCACAATGTGCCTATGCTTCCTCTCAACCACACCATTTTGATGGTGTGTGTGAGAACACATCAACATGTGAACAATGCCCAAATCAGTGAGAAATTTAGTGAAGGGCCTAAACTCCCATCCCTAATCAAACTGAACTGCTTTAATTTTAAGGCCTAATTGAAGTTCCACAATCAGTTTGAATTGTTTAAAGATATTTAGTGCCTCTTATTTAGCCTTGAGTAAATTAATCCAAGTGAATTTGGAGTAAGCATCAACAAATGACATGTAATAGTTATTGCCAAGAGTTGAGGGACTAGGAGAAGGCCCCCATAGATCGTTATAAATCAATTCAAGTGGTGAAGAGTAGGTGGTGTGTGAAGCAGTGGAGTGTAATCTATGTGCTTTACGCATGCAACAAGAAGAACAAAAAAGAGTGTGTTCTTTATTAGTAAAAGGAATGTTACAACTTTGCAATACAAGCTTAAGAGCATGAAGATTGGGATGACCTAACCTAAGATGCCACACATTTGGCAACTTAGGATCTACTCTAGTATAATGAGCACTAGATACATCAGATTTATTTGCAGAAAAACAAGAGGAAAAGCTAGACTGCTTGGCAGAGTTTGACAAAAGCAAATGAGGAAATTCATAGAGACCATCACTACCAATTGATCATTCAAGGAGTGTTTCATCTGTATTCTGAGATTTAACAAGACAAGTATCAACACTAAACAGAAATAAACATTATTATCTCTTGAGAATTTACTGACACTCATCAAGTTTTTGGTTATGGAAGGAACAAGAAGGAGATTTTTTAGTGTTAGGTGTGTGTGTGGCTGACCAGGTGACACAAAGGAACTAGAACCAACTGAAGCAATTTTCAAACCTTGGCCTCTTATGTTAAATTCGATTTCTGTTATTTATGCTTCATAAACATGATTTGACTATATATTCTTGACCGTGATGATGTTTGCAAGCTTTATGGGTTGGTTAATTTGAGTTTAGATGCAGGTACAAGCTTATGTTATTGTTAGGGTTTCTGAACCTCAAATTAGGGTTCCTCGAAATAGACAAAATTAGACCAAACCAAGGACATATTCGTGCTTAGGGGACAATTTGCAATAGAACCATGCCTTCCATATAAATTTATATTGTGAATTTTTTAAACTTGCAGGTGTTGTGGTGACGGACAAAGCTGTCACTATAGGCTTTAGCAACGGAAGCGTCCGTAGGTAAAAAGCCTGGGAAATTCAAATGGGGACGATGATGTTCTTGCCGCGTGTTTTTGTTTCATATTCAGTGAATTGTTTCGCTTATAACCTATTCGTTCCATGTTACTAACACAAATTGCAGGATGGCCCATTGGTAAGGCAACGCGCGTGTGAAGGCAAGGTTAGGGGTTCAATCCTTAGCTTTGTCCATTATTTTTTATCCCTTTGCAAAACTAACTTATTTTCTTATTTTTCTTCATATTTTTTTATTCTATTTAATTTTCTTTTAAACATTTTTTTAACACCAAAAAATATTTCTTTTTGCATTTAGGTTAGAAAAACTCTAATTTAATTTTTTCCATCAAAAAATATTATTTTTCACTCATGTTTTATTTAATTGCTAATTAATCATAAATTAACTTTTAAATCATTTTTTCCATATCAAATTAATCCAGAAAATTCTCAAAAAAATATTTTCTCATTTAATTAGGTTTACTAATCCTACAACTTTTTCTTAATTCAAAAAATTTCTTTTTACTAACATTATTTTCTATTATTTACAATTCGATCCTTCTCGCGAAATTATTTTTAATATTGTAACTGTTCACAAGTTGTAATAGTTAGGACTTTAATTTCTCGCATTTTTTCAATATTATGTATCAAATTTGTTGAAAAGTATATTTCCGGCAAATATTTTTATATCGTATCCACAGAGATTGGGTGATATTACCGCCGTTCTATAGTTAAAATTGCTTTAAGTTTATAAATTGAAAATGGTTTGTTTATGTTTGGAAATGTATCATGCACTTGTGACATAAAATGAAAATACTAAAAATGTGGTTTTTATCAATTAAAAAGAATTTGTCAAGACTTGGTTTCACTATTCCATTTCCATATATTTTCTTATAACTAGTATGTGAACTCAATAGGTTTGAATCTAATCCAATATCCTCTCAATACCATTTATGTCTAAATGATAATGTGATATTTATTAAATTAATCCCTTAGATGATTTCTTCATCCAAAATATTAATCTAACAATCCCTAATTCTTGATATAAAGGAAAAGCAAGAAATAACCTATTTCTACAATTCAATTCTTACTTGAGAAAATGCTTGAAGGACGTAAGTTAAATTATCTTTTTCAACAATAATATAACTTGATATATTCAAATAACCACACAAGAGTTTCTCTACATTCAACCTCAAATTGTTCACATACAAAGAGTTACAAGAAATACATAATGGATTTGGAATAGTTACTACCTTAATCTTGACAAAATTTGGGAATTAGCTCCTCATCACCATTGTTGACATTCAAGAAAGCTTGAGAGTTTTTCCCCAAAGTTCTCTATTGCTAAAAATCTGATTGTGTGTAATTTCCAACTAGCAAAACTATATTTTCTTCTTTCCTTTTCTCTCTCCTTGTTTTGCTTTTTCCTAAGTCATGATTGCAAATAATGTGACCTCTTTCATGCAACCACACAATTACCTTAACCCAAAAAGTGACTAAAAATATACTTTCACGCTACCCCAAGAGAGTTGACACCAAAGACACTTCTAAATATTTCAAAATATAAGTTCTGATTACGCATATTTCGCGGCGCCAACAAAGGACACGGCGCGAACTAAGGCAAATGAGGTTCGCGGCGCCACAGAAGGACGCAACGCGAACTGAGCTGCTTCATGCTCCTTTGACTTTTCCTTGCCTCCCTTTAACTTATCTTGCCTTGCCTAGACTTGATTGCTTCTTCCAACTCCACATGCATCCAAGTACAACTTTTTCTCTAAAAATTCTACAAAACTAACAATTGAGGTGAAATATCTATTCTACTAAAATAAAAACAATGATAATTGCATATTTATGAATTGTGTGAATAAAAGGATAAAAATTAAATAAAACTTGGTTAAAAGGACCAATAAAAATGTATGAAAATTAGTACAATTTGGTCCTTAACACTGCTCATGGGATGTAATAGTCTAGGATTTACTTTTTGCACTCCTATATTATGTATTTGCCCAAAAGCCATGTAATAGTCTAGGGTTTACTTTCCGCACTTCATGTTGAGTTGCTTTATTATGTTTTTCTGTTATTAGAATGCATGCTCACGTGGCTGTTAGGTTAATCTTAGTTAAACCTAAATTGGTTGTTGATAAGACCAAGTTTTTAGGATTAATTAAGTGAACCCTAACTATCTTTATGGAAGCCCAAACGAAGTTTCGGATCGCTTCTATAAAAGGAATAGAACCCTTACTTTGTTGCGCCCGAATGTATTGAAGATTTAGCAGTCTGTTATTTGTGTAATTCTAGTTACTCTTGTGAGCCAAGCAATTATCAATTGGTAAGTGCCTTGGACTAGGATTTGTTTGTAAGGGTAGTTTATCACTCAAAGCTTGGAAGCACGAGTGTTTGTCTCTTGATTAAAGCTTTGAAGCAAAATCAAGATAGTTTATTGAAGTGTGTCTTCACAATTCAATTATTCAATAGGTTGATATCACCGTGATTGAGGGGAGTAGTAGGAACTCGGTCTAAGTAGGACTTAGATTGAAGTTGCATTGGTTAGGTTTTAAGTGAAGGAGATAAACTGGTTGGTTTATTCCTGAATTAATTCTACTAATAGTGAATTTCCTTCCTGGCTTCGTAGCCCCCAAATGTAGGTGTAGTTACACACTGAACTGGGTAAACAATTTATTGTGTTCTTTACTGCTGTTTGAATTTATTGTGTGTATTGTGAGCAGTGTCGAATCGTGTCATAACATTCTCTGTGACATCACGTATCTGCTGCCAGGAATTTCAATTGGCATCAGAGCAAGCACCTTGCCTGTTATTTCTGGGTGAGATCTAGGGAAAATAGTTTCTGGCATAATGGATAAGGAAGGAGGATTTGGAGGTAGACCACCTATACTGGATGGGTCTAATTATGATTACTGGAAATCTCGTATGGTTGCTTTTTAAGATCGGTGGATATTAAAGCTTGGAGAGCTCGACAAAGGATGGAAACATCCCACCAAGCTTGAGAAAGATGGGACTATTGTCTTGAAACCTGAGGAAGAATGGAACAAAGAAGAAGAGGAGCTGGGAACTCTAAAGCATTGAATGCATTATTCAATGGAATTGATGAAATATCTTCAGACTAGTTCATCAATGTGAGCTGGCCAAGGATGTTTGGGACACTCTCAAAACTACTCATGAGGGGACATCCAAGGTGAAGATGTCAAGACTTCAGATGCTCACTACCAAATTTGAGAATTTGAAGATGAAAGAAGATGAGACTATTCATGAGTTTCACATGAATATCTTGGAGATTGCCAACACCTCAGGAGCACTTGGTGAAAAGATGTTAGAAGAAAAGCTTGTAAGAAAGATTCTCAGATCATTGCCTAAAAGATTTGCAATGAAAGTAACTGCAATAGAGGAGGCTCAGGACATCAGCACCTTGAAGGTTGAAGAACTTATTGGATCTCTTATGACTTTTGAAATGGGAATCAGTGAAAATGTTGATAAGAAGAATAAAAGCATAGCCCTTGTATCCAATACTGAAGAGGAATGCAAGAAGGGTGATGATGAGAAGATATCTGAAGCCATAGCTATGCTTGGAAGACAGTTCAACAAGCTCATCAAGAGGATTGATCCAAAGTCAAGGTCAAATGTCAAGGACATTTCATCTGACATCAGCAGATCTTATGACTCCAGCAGAATATCCAAGTTAGAAGAAAAAGGAAGTCAATGCAGTGGAATCCAATGTCATGGATGTGAAGGATATGGGCATATTAGAGCTGAATGTCCTACCTTTCTTAAGAAACAAAAGAAAGGAATGGTTGTCACTTGGTCTGATGGTGATTCAAGTAGTGACTCTGAAGAGGAATCAGCCAAACTTGTCACTGCACTTTCTGGAAGTTGTAATTCTGATAATGACTCTAGTGATGAGGAAGTGACCTTTAAAGAACTTGCTGATACTTAAAAGAAGTTGTGTATCTGAAGTGGTGAAGTAAGAAAGAAAATGATTGAGAAGTTGGAGGCAGAAAATGTGAAGCTGGAAGCTGAGAAGAAGGAAAATACAGTCACTATAAGTCATCTCAACAGTGAAATTATAGTGTTGAATTCCAATCTTGACCATATGACTAAGTCTGTCAAGATGCTGACTACTGGGACTGATAAGTTGGAAGAAATTCTTCAGCTTGGTCAAAATGTAGAAAATAAGCATGGTCTAGGATATGTGGCTGAAAAGAAACCTGTAAGTGACAAGAAGAAGAAGAGGCATGGGAAACCAAGGTCAAAGTAGATGTCACAACATAAAACAGGAAATGTGTCTGGCTCAGGGTATGTGGCTGCAAATAAATTTGCTGATAACAAGAAGAAGAACAGACCTAATAAGCCAATGTCAAAGCAGATGTCACAACATTGGGGTCAACATCAAGATCAGAGAAACATGAATAAGAAGTTTCAAAGATGGAGATGTCACCATTGTGTAAGGTTTGGACACATAAAACCCTTCTGCTATAGACTACATGGATACCCTAATCAGACTCCCTATGTTAAGCCTAAGAACAACAAGGTACCCTACACTCAAAAGTGGAAGAAGAGGACTGCGGCATTGATAGCTCACACTTCCCTTAGAGTGTCTGCCAAGGAAGATTGGTACTTTGACAGTGGGTGTTCCAAGCATATGGAATAAAAATCTCTGAATAATGTCAAACCTCATTCTACCAGCTTTGTTACTTTTGGAGATGGTGCTAAAGGAGAAATCAAAGGTGTTGGAAACTTGGACTGCTCTGGAGTTCCAAACCTAAATGGAGTGTTGCTGGTAAAAGGCTTGACTGCTAATCTCATAAGCATAAGTCAGCTATGTGATATGGGATTCAAAGTCAACTTCACTAGGTCTGAATGTCTTGTAATCAATAATAAACAAGAGGTGGTTATGAGAGGAGTCAGATCAAAGGACAACTGCTACATGTGGGAATCTGAGAACACCAACCTGTCTTCTGTGTGCTCTACAGACAAAGATGAAAAGGAGGTAAAATTGTAGCACCAAAAACTTGGCCATCTGCATCTCAGAGGAATGAAAAAGATCATCTCTAAGGAGGCTGTTAGAGGGATACCAAGACTCCATATTGATGAAGGGAGGGTCTGTGGTGAGTGTCAGGTTGGAAAGCAAACCAGAATGTCACACCAAATGTCTAGACATCTGACCACTTCTAAAGTGTTGGAGCTGCTACACATGGATTTGATGGGGCCTATGCAGGTTGAAAGTCTTGGTGGAAAAAGATATGCTTATGTTGTTGTGGATGATTTCTCCAGATTTACCTGGATAAACTTCATCAAAGAAAAATCTGATGTGTTTGATGTTTTTAAAGAGTTATGCAAAAGACTTCAAAGAGAGAAGGAAAGTTGCATTGTCAGAATAAGAAGTGATCATGGAAAGGAATTTGAGAACAACAAGTTTGATGAATTTTGTTCCTCAGAAGGAATCAATCATGAGTTTTCTTCTCCTATAACACCTCAACAAAATGGGGTTGTGGAAAGGAAGAATAGGACTATACAGGAATCTGCCAGAGCAATGATTCATGCTAAGAAACTTCCTATTCATTTTTGGGTTGAAGCTATGAATACAACTTGCTATGTTCACAACAGGGTCACCTTAAGAAAGGGAACATCCTCCACCCTGTATGAAATATGGAAGGGAAGAAAACCTACTGTGAAATATTTCCATGTGTTTGGCAGCAAATGTTATATTCTGACAGATCGTGATCAAAGGAGAAAGATGGACTCTAAGAGTAATGAAGGCATTTTTCTGGGATACTCTACTAACAGCAGAGCATATAGAGTATTCAACTACAGAACCAAAGTTATGATGGAGTCTATTAATGTCATTGTTGATGATCATCATCAGGAACACAATGTCCCATGTGATGTTGAGACATGGTTTGAGACATCACCACAAGTGTCTGATAAAGATGATGTACCTGCTCCTACCTCACCAAAATCTGAACCAGAGGAAGCCAACAAAGATCCTTCCATCAAAATTCAGAAAGATCATCCAAAGGAACTCATCATTGGAGATCCAAACAGGGATGTCATTACAAGATCCAGAGAAATTGTCTCAAACTCTTGCTTTGTGTCAAAAATAGAGCCAAAAAATGTCAAAGAGGCTCTAAGTGATGGATACTGGATTGGAGCAATGCAAGATGAAATGAACCAGTTCAAGCAACATGAAGTATGGGAGTTAGTTCCTAGACCAGAAGGAACAAACATCATTGGGACAAAATGGATCTACAAAAACAAGTCTGATGCAGAAGGGGTTGTCACCAGAAATAAAGCAAGGCTTGTTGCTCAGGGTTACACTCAAGTTGAAGGGATTGATTTTGATGAGACTTTTACTCCAGTGGCTAGACTGGAATCAATCAGGCTACTACTAGGGGTTGCTTGCATTCTGAAATTCAAATTATTTCAGATGGATGTGAAAAGTGCCTTCCTAAATGGCTACTTGAATGAGGAGGTATATGTAGAACAGCCTAAAGGATTTGTGGATCCAAGTTTTCCTGATCATGTCTACAAGTTGAGGAAAGCCCTATATGGACTGAAGCAAGCTCCTAGGGCCTGGTATGAAAGGCTGACCAAGTTCCTTACTGACAAAGGATACAGGAAAGGAGCCTTGGATAAAACTCTCTTTGTCAAGAATGAAGGAGGAAAGATAATGGTGGCTCAAATTTATGTTGATGACATAGTATTTGGAGGAATGTCAGACACAATGGTGAAACATTTTGCCAATCAAATGCAAGCTGAGTTTGAAATGAGCCTCATGGGAGAGTTGACTTATTTTCTTGGACTGCAAGTCACACAGATGGAAGACTCAACATTCCTTTCACAGAGCAAGTTTGTAAGGAATATTGTCAAGAAGTTTGGAATGGAGAATGCCAGCCATAAAAGGACTCCTGCTCCCACACATTTGAAGTTGTCCAAGGACACAAGTGGTGAAAATGTTGATCAAAGTTTGTATAGAAGCATGATAGGAAGCTTGTTGTACCTAACAGCAGACCTGACATTGCATTTGTTGTTGGGGTATGTGCAAGATACCAAGCTGAACCTAAAGTAAGTCACATCAACCAGGTGAAAAGAATTCTGAAGTATGTGAGTGGAACTTGCAATTATGGTATCCTGTATTCTCATGGTTGTGAACCAATTCTGTCTGGTTATTATGATCGGTGGTATGATGATGAAAAAGCACTTCGGAGGATGTTTCTTCTTGGGAAACAATCTTGTTTCTTGGTTCAGAAGCAAAATGTGTGTCCTTGTCCAAAGTGAATACATAGCGGTGGTAACATTGTTCTCAAATGGTGCGGATGAAGCGGATGTTGAGTACAATGTCACACGGATGTCATGACATTGTACTGTGACAACCTAAGTGCTATTAATATTTTAAAGAATCCTATACAACACAGTAGGACTAAGCACATTGACATTAGACATCACTTCATCAGAGATCTTGTGGAAGAGAAGGTGATTAAATTGGAACATGTAGCCACTGAACTTCAATGGTGACATTTTACTAAAGCTCTTGATGCTAGTCGGTTTGAGAACTTAAGGGCAAACTGGGTATTTGTCAATACGAGGAATTGTAGCAATTACAATTGCTTACAACAAGGAATGGAAGAGACCTTTTATTTCAAATAATTATAAGTGGGTCTTTTAATTGTTTTCCACTTCCTTTTACAAATTTCCAGAATAGGAAGAGACTCCTCCATATAACAGTCTATTCATTTGAAAGTATCATTTTCTCTCCATCATTAAGATACTCTCAATCTTTCTGCCAGTCTTGTTCTCATTCCTTCAAAATATCTCAGCAAAATATATCTTCATCCTCTTCATCATCCTAAGATTCTGGTTGTTCATCTCCTACCATGGCTGAAATTAGGGCATGCGCTGAAGCCATGAATGTTGAACCTGTGACCGTCTCTCCTCAGTGTACAATGGTCACTGACCCTGAGAAAGCCAAGAAAATGCACCCTCAGAATGCACGAAGGTCACTAACTTCACCCTCTGGTAAGACCTCTGAACCATCCTCATCTGTTCCTCCAGAAATAGCAAATAGAGAAGGGTCTAGGTATATGCAAGAAGCCATTGCTAGGATAGTAACCAGGATCCTAAACGAAAACCACTTTGTACCTGGAGTTTCTGTCCCTCTTAACCAAAAGTCTGCTAGCCCTAGTTCAGCAGCTGATCCAGATGTCACTGAGAATGTCAAGACATCTGATGATCATGTCAAGAACACTCCTGTGGATCCTGATACTGATACTTCTGCTGATTCCCCTGTCAAAGAAAAGGTTGGTGACAATGGTTCTCAAGCTGAGAAGATGACCAAGGCTGGAACTTCTACAAAGAAGTGTAGAGTAAAATCTGTTGGTGGTAGCTCTAGACCCAAGAGGACACCAATTGATAAGAAGAGGAAGGTACCTGAACCTTCAGAGGCTGATCAAGATTCTGTTTTCAAGATCAAGGATGAAGGGTTAGCTGGAAATGATGGTGATGCAGAAGAAAGCTCTGAAGAGCATTTGCTTTGATAGCCTGCTGCTGTGATGTTTCTTATTTTGATGTTTATTGTTCATCTTGTTTTCTTTTCCCTGTTTTGTTTTTGGATCATTGTAATCTTTTGACAGAGCTGTAACTGTAAACTTACTTGTGCTGGTACTTTTCTTAATATATGATTGAATGATTGGGGTATTTGTACTGGTTTCTTTGGCCCCTTTTTGGCTAAAAAGGGGGAGAAGTACTGTGACAATTGGGGCAATTGTGGGAAATTGGGGAAATGTGTATGGGTAGAATTTATCTTCTCTCTAGGTTCTGGTTTCTTTAAGCTTAGAACTAGTTTTTCTTCTGCTGCATATGTTCTCTGATCTGTTTAGTTGTTTTAGCCAAAAATGTGCCAAATGGGGAGTTTGTTAGTGGTTTAAGTTGACATTACTTTTTGGTAAAACAAGACTATAGCAATGTCTTGATAAATGTCATAACATTCAGAGATTGAAGATAAATCCTACTTGACAAGGATGTTTAAAGTACAGCTCAGAACTGGAAGCTAAAAGCTGTGCTGGAATTCTGCAGAAAATATACTGATGGCATAACAGATGTTATGACATTCAGTGTGACATTCTGTTCTGCAGAATCTGTCTTTCCTGAGATTTTTCAGGAAGTTTGTTGAGCTGCTTTATTATGTTTTTCTGTTATTAGAATGCATGCTCACGTGGCTGTTAGGTTAATCTTAGTTAAACCTAAATTGGTTGTTGATAAGACCAAGTTTTTAGGATTAATTAAGTGAACCCTAACTATCTTTATGGAAGCCCAAAACTGAAGTTTCAGGACTGCTTCTATAAAAGGAATAGAACCCTTACTTTGCTGCTGCGCCTCTGGAATGTATTGAAGATTTAGCAGTCTGTTATTTGTGTAATTCTAGTTACTCTTGTGAGCCAAACAATTATCAATTGGTAAGTGCCTTGTACTTGGATTTGTTTGTAAGGGTAGTTTATCACTCAAAGCTTGGAAGCACGAGTGTTTGTCTCTTGATTAAAGCTTTGAAGCAAAATCAAGATAGTTTATTGAAGTGTGTCTTCACAATTCAATTATTCAATAGGTTGATATCACTGCTGTGATTGAGGGGGAGTGAGTAGGAACTCAGTTCTAAGTAGGACTTAGATTGAAGTTGCATTGGGTAGGTTTTAAGTGAAGGAGATAAACTGGTTGGTTTATTCTTGAATTAATTCTACTAATAGTGAATTTCCTCCCTGGCTTGGTAGCCCCCAGATGTAGGTGTAGTTACACACTAAACTGGGTAAACAATTTATTGTGTTCTTTACTGCTGTTTGAATTTATTGTGTGTATTGTGAACAGGGTGTCAGATACTGTGTCATAACATTCTCTGTGAGATCACGTATCTTCTGCCAGGAATTTCACCTTACGAATACACGGTCATGTCCCTCGAACGTAGGGATATCTTAGCTAAGACGCTTACAAACATATCATCATAGTCCCTTCGATATAAAGATCATAGTCCCTCGATGACCCTCGATGTTGTCTGCGAATACATGATCTTGTCCCTCGGTTGTTGCCTACGAAAAGTGATGATCGTCCCTACGAATATGCTAAGGTATCCCTACATGTTGCCTTCTATGACCATACGATGACCCTTCAAATGTCCCTTTACATCCAACGAATAAGATTACCTACCAACTAATGGTATGGATAGCCTTATTCTAAAGGAATGCAAAATAACATGGAAATGACCATTCTAAGTAGGTAATAAGACTCTTTTGCTTGCTCAAATCTATCAAAATACTTTTTACACCTCACACTTTTCAAAAACTTCTCAAAACACTTTATATACATTCCAGCGTGAATCATTACAAAGTCTTTTTCAAACACTTCGTATACATTCTAGCGAGAATCATTACGAAGTCAAAGTGAAATGCCTTTTCAAAAACATTTTTTTCAAACACACACACAAAAAGCAATTTATAAAGTGAGCTAAGCAATTAAGAGCCCGTAGATAACTACAAATGGAAAGGGTTCTAATACCTTCCCTTTTCATAACTTCCCCCTGTACTCAGAATCTAACGAAGGTCTTTTCCTGTTCTTTTCGCCTTCCCTTAATTGGATAAAAGAAAAGTCGGTGGCGACTCTTGCTATCCGCAACATTTGCGATAAAATGCAAAACAAACAAGTCAGTTCTCCCACCGTGTTACACCATGCTTAGCTGAGGAACATATTTTAATTAACACATGTTTAACACAACGGAATTATTTATTCAAAACTTGGATAGTTCAAACCAAATAAACACCAATCCAAAAATGTCAACGCCTTAATCCATAGAAATGATTATCCAACTAAAACAATTAAACAATTTAGAGTGTAATAGTAACTCTAAAGACAAACGTTCCCCAGTGTTACAAGGCCAGAGCATGACACCGATACATGATAATTAAATAGTATAGCTCTACGAGCCATCCTCACCAACGCCTAAGCCACTATAGCTTCAATCTGAAATCATGAAAGTAAGGGTGAGACTACATCATAATTAACATGCATTATAAATTCATAAAATATATAGAATTTCATAAGTTATTATTTCACCCTATTCAGCATAATCAGATTTAATCATTCGTTCCACAAACACAAGTCATGAACATACATCAAACACAACAACCAAATTATACCACTGGAAATCATCCTATCATGTTATAATCCATACAAAATGCAATGCAAGACTCTATGCATGTGGTACCAAAAGTGAACTAAGTCACACACTGATCCATAATCACCCGGATACAGTTACATCGATTTGTCCATAGTCACCCGGACATGAATCCAGCCTCACCACCCATAATCACCCAGGAACAGTTATTGGCAATACTCACTAATTCCACAAAATGAGAATTAGCTACAACCAGAATGTATATGCATGCACATCATAAAAGCATGCAACATTCAACACAGGTTATGATAACATCATACATTATAAACCATCATCAATCCAAAACACGATAACCATCATTTATCATGAACATCATCAAACAGCATAAACATGCACAAGCAATTACTGCAACATCATCACCAAAATATGATAACCATCATTTATCATGAACAGTTATTGGCAATACTCACTAATTCCACAAAATGAGAATTAGCTACAACCAGAATGTATATGCATGCACATCATAAAAGCATGCAACATTCAACACAGGTTATGATAACATCATACATTATAAACCATCATCAATCCAAAACACGATAACCATCATTTATCATGAACATCATCAAACAGCATAAACATGCACAAGCAATTACTGCAACATCATCACCAAAATATGATAACCATCATTTATCATGAACATCATCCAATCTCATAAATATGCACATCATCAAGCATGCAACATCATCAACCAAAATATGATACAATCATTTATCATGAACACATCTAATCGTATAAACATGCACAAGCAATTACATATTCAATCGTAATATTATCACCAACATATGACTACAACCATTAATATGCACTCATACATCATCATACAACATCAACATACCATTGCATCTACATCAAGTATACAAATAAGAATAAACCACATAATCATAAAATCAATAATTTTCAAAATAAAATCAAGTTACTGTTATTTTCTTCATTTTATAAAGTAGATTATTTAATTTAAGAAACAACGTCCAAAACGGCGACTAAAACGGACTTACGGTTTGAAAGTTATGAATTTTTAAAATTTAGTATTTTTCAAAAAGTATCAGTGGTAACCGGTTCCTCCAGGGGAGTAACCTTTTGACATAGTGTTAATTGTAAACAATTGTGTTAATGTTAGATTCTTGAGTTAGTATTGATTGTGAACAAAATATTGAGATCCGGAGTTGGATAGATGTGTTTAACTATTGTGTCGAATTTTACATCTGGATTGATAATTGTTGTGTGAACTAACATATGTGATTGAGCCTTTAATGTTAATTTGCAGATTGTATGTTGCGTCAATATGCCTAGGTCTCTTGAACCTTTGCTTACTTGCTTAATTTGTGTATGACTTTTGACATATTGATACATTTCCGGATTTGCTTTATTATTGATGTGTTTATGTTGTGTCGATGTCAAGGCTCGACATAGTTCTGAACTTGAACCAAAAGACTTGTAGTACCACTTTTTCAAAGCCAAAATAACTTGAGTTCAACTATGTCAAGTTTTGAACATTGCACTTGTTACTAATTTCCAAATAGTCTCATTGTTGGAATTTTTGAATTTTATGTTGTTGCTATTTTTGCCTTTTCAATTGTTGACTTGTGTTGTGTTTGCTCAATGTCATTTCACTTAATGAACATATTTGCTTACTAATCACGTTCCATTTTGTTGCAATTTCATTTTATTTTTATCTCACACTTATGCTACTAACTAGTTTTCTATTTGTGAAGGCATTCAAGAATAGTTCAATCATACATTTTCTCTTAGCATCTATATACCTTTTCTCCAATTATATTTTTATTATAGTTATTCTACTATTTAGATTTAATAATTAGTAATGTATTTTTTAATTTTATAAACATATAAAATACTTAATATTTTTATTATTATATTTAGAAATGTAAATATATAATTATGTATATCTTACTTTTATTCTTATATTTTATCCAATTCATTTGTAAATAAATTCAAATTACATTGTAATGATCCTCATTATATTGCGATTTCGATTTTTGAATTCGATTTGATTTTCGAATGCGTATGAACATAAATATACCGGTTGTCTTCTTAGAGTTGATTCCTACATAAATCTATTCTAAATTTAATTCAATAAATTTGCAATGTTTAATAATCGATACTCAAGCTTTGTAGTTTCTCCCCGTTGTGCGTTGTTGGTTTTGTTTGTATCTCATTTGATGTAGAGACTTCTACCCGCCTTTCATCTGATACGTTGAGTGTAGTCGATTCTTTACATTCTTTACCTAACATCCCAAGCCTACACGATGTGATTCCTCTTCTTATCTACGCCTTCAAATCTAGCTTCAACACAGGCTATCTCTAAATCCTTACCTCTTTTCAATTATTCTTTTTAATTATTTTTACATATGCAAATAAACTTTGTATTAAGTCATTATTAGTCTAAGATGATTTTATTCGATATTATTGATTAAACTATTAATTAATTTTATCTAAATAAAATTATTATTCTAATAAATATTTAAAGGATTTGGACGTGTATTGTGTGTTAATTATTTACTCGCCTCTCGTATGCTTGTACCGATTACTCACAATTGTACACTCCACACACTCGATACATTTGATTTCATTTTATCTTCTTGGCTCATATGCCAAATTTCTTAAGGGTCTCATAGTTGAGAATGAGCATGGTCATTCTCACAAGGTTAATCGAAGCCCTAATTTGCATCGATTAACCATAACCCAAATAAACATTAGTCCATATACCAATTATCCATGCACAAGGGTTTCATAGTTGAAGATAGGAGAACCTATCTTCACGAGATTAATTAAGTCCATATACTTGATTAATCATGACCCGATTCAATCTTCTCTTGGTCCATATACCAAAGCCTTATAAAACACTTTCAAAATTAAATTAATAAAATGAAACTTGTTTTCAAAACTGATTTTCATAAGGAAAACTTAGATGAGGTTTGTTTAAATTGTTAGATGATAGCCTAACGGTTTAAACAAAATTGAAGTCTTAGATTGTTGGATGATAGCCCAATAAGCTAAAAACTTCTATCCATGTAAAAAAATAACATAGTGACATTCGTTTAAGTTGTTGGATGATAGCCCGACAATTTAATCGAATTTAGAATATTTAGGTTATTGGATGATAGCCTAATAAGTTAAATATTTTATTTCACTCGAAATACTTAATAACGTGAACCCCGTTTCACTTCACCAATTTCATAATAAAGTTTTTGGGATAAATAGACGATTGGATGAGCACACTCGTTCAATTTCTAGCATTTGAATCATTAAATGTTAGCCTAATGTTTCGGTACTTTTCACCCACTTAAAATCAACTCAACTCACTCAAACTCTTTTTCGCTCATATGCGACCATCAAACTCTTTTCTTACAAAGAGTGTGCAATAGCCATTTCAAACACGAACACACAAAGACTTGGCCTCTCATACGAGCATACAAGTCAAAGTTCAAGCATTTGAAATGCCTAAAGTACAATTTTTCTTATAAAATCAACACAACCAACCAAAACATTTTCAAGAGGAACTACAGAGCTCTGACTTTTCCATTGCACAAGAGAGTACGTAGGCACAAGATGCGATGTCTTTGGCGAGTTCAAAAACCCATAAATAAAGACCCTTCTTTTTCTTTTCTTAAACTTAGAAGTAAGAAAATTTAATAAACACACTTAAACATGCACGAACTAAATGGGTCCCATCGAGTACGTTGGATGTGAGAGGTGTTAATACATTCCCCTTGCATAACCGACTCCCAAATCCATGCCTTTTGGTCTCGTAGACCGTCTTATCCTTCTTCGCGGGTTTTATCTTTATTTTCGTGTTCTTTTTTAGAACAAATAAAATTAGGTGGCGATTTCATTGTTTTAAAATAACCGATGAGAAAAAACCAGTCATCACAGATACTAATTTGTTCTAAACTATAAGGAATTCTTCAAGCTTCAAGTTCTTCATGGCCATTGCCTTGACTTCATTTTCAAATTTCCCCTTCAACATGATTCTGAGCTTCATCATAAGCCACAATTACCTCCTCTTCATTCTCCATGCCATTAAACCATTGAGTTACTCATGAAACAAAGGAAAATAAACATGGTTAGAAAACATAAACTCATGAATAAGAAAGAATTCAAGAAATTATTTTTGCAATCTCTTCATTAGGGATTATGGCAAGAATCAGGAAACTAAGGGTTTGGTTCAATCATATTCAAGCATTCAAAGCCTCATGAACATAAAAGTTATTTCGCAACAAATTCAAAATTACAAGTTCAATCATGGGCCAAGTTCCTCAATTGCAAATCACAAAATCCTATTTGGTGTTTGGTTCACAAAAGAGGTTGTAAAAAAAAGGGATAATTTAGTACAACTCAGCATAACATCATGGTACAAAGAGGCAAGTACAAAAATCAAAATTCAAGTCAGAAAAATAACATTCCAGCCCAATACAGCAAGTTATAAGCAGGCATATCAGAAATCATTTAAGCCCAACACAACAAATTCACAAAGCCTGTTATCAAGATCAAATCAAAGAACAACAAAACCGTAATTTCCTCACTATAAAAACATTCATTTTCATAGATTCGAAGGAAGAAAATATTGTTCACACAGCCACAATTGTTCACCAAACCCTAAAACGACATCAAGAACCACAAACCTAAAAACCTCAGAAACCATCATTTACAAACAGAAAAAACACGGATTCAAAGACCCTAACCCCAAATTTCCTTCATCATCATTTTCCAAAGCCATAAACCCTTCAGAAAATCCAAAAAAATCAAGATCATAGAGAAGAAGAAAATTCTAACATAGAGTCGGAAAAATCTCACCCAAAACGAAAGAGGCCAAATCGGAACCCTAGGGTTTTGCTCACCCCTTTTCAGATCTGCTCAATTTCGGCCAACACTTGCAAAATCGAACCATAAAATCAGCATCAGAAGAAGGAGATAAACGAGAAAATGTAACAAAAGTTCAAATCGGGGCAAGATATCGGAGCACCTCCGTCGCCATGAGGCAATTTCTGGCATGGCGGCGGTTCCATTTTCCCACTACTCTTCATCGTTTTCAGCCATCAGAACTCAAGCACCACCTCCGTTTCACTTTTAGCGAAACCGGCGAGAGATCGCAAAAGCATCGAGAGAGATCGAAACAGAGAATAAAGCATGCAACACAGAATTCCGACAAATAACAAAATGATGTAAGAAAATCCAAATTAGAGTGCTAGGGTTTCCGGTTACCCCTTTTAAGATCTACGCGAATTTAAGCCCCTCTTGCAAAATCAAACGTCAAATTGAGAATCATAAAGAAGAGACGAAGATGACGGTGTAAGAAAAATCATGATCGGAGCGAGTTCGCCGTCCACCGCTGCCGTCGCTGCCGCTTGGGAAATTTTCGGTGCGGCCAATGTGTCATACCCCAAAATTTGCCCTCCTACACCTCAATACATTTCATACCTCCATACTCAAGGATTCCTCAAGGGTTGGTCAGATAAAACCCTTTCCTAGATAATCAACCCAAACTAGGGTTTGGAAGTCCTCAGATCAAAATGGACTTCCAACATCTCCAATGGTCATCATGCCTCCTCATATGCTTCAAGGAATCTCCATGACAAGTTTCAAGCCCTACAAGTCAAGTTTCCTCAGACAATTGCTCAGATGGTTGAAAATCAGTTGTATTGGACAAAAAGTCAACTTTGGTCAACATACAGTCAAACTTCATGATTTTTGGTCAACATCCATATTTTGAAGTAACATTCATCATTTGATCAAGGGTTGATCATGATTCATCAAGAAAACTCAAGATTTGATCAAAAGTCAAACTTTCCAAATTAGGGTTTTCTAAGGAAAAGTCAACTGAACTTTGACTGAGCATAACTTCCTCATACTTTATCATAAATTTTTCCACCACCTCTCATTTTGAAGAGAATTCAATTCTCTACAACTTCACGTCTCACAAGCATGGTCAAAAAATGCTTCATTTTGAAGATATGGATCAAAATATTACAGGTCCTTTTCAAAGTCAACAAAACGTCAACTTTTTGTAAAGAAGTGTTATTGAGCATGGCAACTCCAATTGAGATGAAACCAAAGAGGATGACTATAGGACACCTAGAGATTTCTAAAAAGTCCAAGAACACTAAAAAATGTTAAAAATTGAGCAAAATACACCTTGTACAAGTTGGGCATTTTTGAAGAATTGCACAAAGGAAAATATATGACAAAATCCAATTTTTTCCAAATGGGCCTATAAATTTATGATCCAAACTTGATCATGATATTATTTGTGACCTCTTGATGCCTTGCCACGACCACCTTCTATTTTTTTGATTTAGTTTTGAATTTAAAAACATTTAATTCAAATTTAAATTAAATAAAATATGAAAACAAGGTATAATTTGAGTTGGGTTGGTTTTTTATCAAGCTTGAGGACCAAGGAAGCCCACACAACTTGCCAAATTCGTGCTAGCTCATGCAAGGAAGGAAAAATCAAATTTTGAAAAGATTTGATTTGAATTAAAAGAGAAAATATTTTTGCATTGAAGAGTGTATCTTTTTTCATTCTTTTTGCTTCAATCTTTCACTCTATAAATACCTATCACATTCACAAGGATCAAGGACGAAACCCTAGCCTCTTGAAGCAACCCTAAAATTCCAAATTTTTCACAAAGTTGGCAAAATCGAATTCTTGTTTCCAGCCACTTTCAGCCACTCTCAATCACTCCATTGTGTTCCTGAGGTAATTTGGAGTAAGCACACATCATTATCCATGGTTGAAACTGCATGAATCGAGCCATATATGAACATACGTAATCATATTTTTCTTGAATTCGAATTTTTAGTATTTGTGTGTTTTAATCGAAACTAACCGTTCTAATATGATCATGAGACATCATAGAGAGGATCTGGGCCATCGTTCATAAGCTTGAACGTCCAAATCGCGTTTTGCCATTGTTAGGGTTAAAAAACTGGAGAGCTTCGAACCGGTTGATACAGGAATTTTCAATCCAAACGGACACCACCATTGAACTCGCCATGGTCGATTTAGGGGGGTAGGGTATCCCTTTGCTTTTTATTTTTGCTATTTTGCAGGTTTGGAGTTTTTGCTTGCCAGAGAAGACGACCGGAGCTAGGGCTCCGGCGTCGTTGACTCGTCTGGGACCGGCGTGGCTGGCGTGGCGCAACGGAGCTCTCTGATTCATCCATCCATTACAATCCGGGCCCACGCGTTGACTGTGCTTTGAAATTCCAGAATCATGACACGTTTGCGCTTATAAACCACTGATTGCAATTCCAAAACACCAAGCATCCCTAGCTCAGATGGCAACGCGTGTGGTGATACATCTAGGAGGTCCTGGGTTCGATCCTGGCTTCCTGAATTTCTTTTTAGCACTTTTCCATAACTTTTCTATTTTCTTATTTTTCTTAATATTTTTATCTTAATTTAATTAATCTTCAAATATTTTTCTCATGCATTTAAAAAACACCAAAAATATTTTCCTTTTGCATTATAATCAGAAAAATGTTTATTTAATTTTTGACATTAAAATTAATATTTTTGCATGCATATTTTAATTAATTCCTAATTAACCATTAAATTGACTTTTAATTGCTTTTAACCGTCGAAATCGATTCAGAAAATTACCAAAAAAATATCTTATCATCTTATTGTCATTACTAGTCTAAAATATTTTTCTTCATTCAAAAATCATACTTTTACTATCATTTTTTCTCTTATGCAATTTTCTCGTACTTTCCGACTATGTATCTGCTTACAGGTTGTAACGTTTCAGACGATTTTTCTCGCTTTTCTTTTCAATATTATGTAACTGCTGTCATACCCCAAATTTTGACCTAATATACCACCTTACATTTGCATTGTTGCATGACTAACAGTTCAAACAGCATTAATCGGGTATAACACTCATAGGTCAAAATTAGGGTTTCATCAGATTTTCATCTGATTCAAGAGCTAACCAATTAGGGTTTGAGATTTTCTCACTCCATTTGATCTATCTTGATCAAATCATCAGCCTTCAATCCTCAGATATCCATTTTCCTCACTGATCAATCAAGGATCGACCAATTAGGATTTTGGTCGAGCATAGGCATTCTCTGATTTTTTGAGCAAGAAATGACTTTTTGGATAGAGATTGGTCATTATATCTTAGATACAACATCTTGACCTAATTTATGGATTCAAAACATCACAGAGGTTCGTCGACGTCATCAGTCAATTTCAGAAACGTCTGGTGAAATTTCATCTGCACAGAAAAGTCAAACTTTGACTTTTGGTCAAATTTTTCAAAACAAAACTTTTTCCATCATCAAAATACTTCACATGATCCATCATGATCATAAAAAATCAAAGAATTTGGAAAAGTCAACAAAAAGTCAAAAGTTTTCATACTTAGAAATTTTTCTAAGTGTTAAAATTTCTTATTTTTTTCAAACTTCAAGCCATTTTTTCACCTAGTTCCAATTTGAATTGAAAAAAACTCAAAACATGAAAGTTGTAGCTTGTGGAAAGATCTTTCCAAAATGTCCAAGAACTCTCAAATCCATGGAGTCTAGCTATACCTTTGAAATTGAAACATAAGGCTCCATGACACTTGATTTTCAAAGTCAAAACATCAAGATTATAGGTCATTTTGCATTTTCCTCTTCTAGAACCTTTGCCACCTTGCCACAAGGAGATAAGAACTGATAAAAATCAGATGGGATAATTATGATAGGATTGGATCAAAGTTGGAAATTAACCATGGTTAAAGAAGGAAGCTTCCTTTGCATTTAATGCAAAAGACTTCCTTGCCCTCTAAACAAGTTTGAATTACCAATGACCAATTGCTTGCCTAACATTTCAGGTACAATGGCCTATAAATAGAGGTACCAATTCAAGCTCAATGGACACCAAAAACATTGCAAGAATCATGCTTTCTCATTTCTTTCTTCCAAATCAAGAAACATGATGAACTTTTGAAAACTTGCAATTTATAAAATCGATGAAAATCATGAAGTTCTTTGGTGTCCAACATGTTGCATAATCACTATCAAACTTATTCAAAGCTTAAAATCAAACTGAACTAAGCTAAAAACCAGAATTCCATTTCCATTTTTTCAAACTTCCAAAACTGCCATGGAATTAAAGCAAGCTAGGCTTGATCAAACTATGTTCTAACCATTCAAACAGCATCACTATACATCATAGAGATGCTCCAAAACATAAACAACAATCTGTAAATCCATTAACCTCGATTTCGAGTTTTGTTTTGAGCTGACTGTAGGTTGACTTGGTTGGAGAGATTGGAGCAAGTTCAAAGCAAGCATACCATCCACAAAGCTTCCATACATGCCGACGAAGGTGTAGCAATCCTTAAACAAGTTCTGGAAACACGTTTTGAGCTTCCTCGATTCTCATTTTTCCAGGTATGAACATGAACTGTGATATTATGATTTTGTGCATCAATTGAAAAAAGCTCTTGGCCATTCTTTTTCTGCACCCCTAACGATCAAAAGCCCTCAAAAAAATCCAACAATCATCAACTACACATAATTTAATTTGGATTCTTAGATTCTAGGGTTCTTCGTTTTTCCAGAAATCAAAACATGCTAGGATGAATATAAATGAAATTAACAACCATATTCATGTTCGTTGTGCAAAACCGATCAAATTTGATTTTTACTTCACTTAATTTGGTTGAGAAACGAAGATTTTGGATTGAATTTGGTAATCTGAAGATCAAACAAGAAACCCAGGATGCGCGCGTTCTTCATCTGTTCTTCATTTTCAAATATTTAAAAATTCCAATCCTTTTCTAACACGTGTTCTGAGTCCACTAACACTCCAGCGCATTTGGTCTAGTGGTTGTCTGCTTGCCTTTAAGTCTTCTTGCCACGCGTCCCACCTCATGGTCATGGGTTCAACACCCATCAAGACCATTCTTTTTACAAACTTTCCATTTTTTTTCATGTTTTTTCATCAAACTTTCACAATTTTTTTGACCAATCAAAACTTCTCATTTTGAGATGATTTTTTGGACACTTGTCAATAAATACATCTATTTTGTGATAGTGCAAACATTTTCAGAAAAAAAACTTTCAGAAAAAAAACTTTCAGAAAAAAAACTTTCATCTGATTAAATTTTAATCGAGCCGAAAACGACGTTTTGAACATTTTTTCAAACCTCCTTTTAAGGTGAATTTTTCAAGTTTTCGACTTCCAATTTTTTTCAAAACCTCTCATAAATGAACTTAACATTTCAAAACATTTCAAAAATCATTTTCAAAACATTTCATCAAAACTTACATCTTTTTACCATGATCGATCCGATTTAAAACGATAAAACTGATTTCGTTTCTTCTCAAATTTCTCGATCGATCATGGGCCACCCTTATGGTGTAAGTCCCAATCCTTTATGTAAATATTTAGTTTTACTTGTAAATACTCAAATTATCATTGTTAATATTCAAACGTAAACAAATTTCTTTCGTTTGTTTTCATTCGTTTGTCTATACGCCGAATCCATTGGTTCTAAAGGAAGAATTCTTCTGAGTAAAATTTCTTTTTAACCAATGGGCCTCCATCATGGTGTAAGTCCCATAACATTCTTTTATGTACATAATATTTCTTTGTACATATCAAACTTTTGTCAAACACTTTTTCATCTGTACATAATACAGATACTCCTTTTATACTCAAGTACAGACAAATTTCGATCGTTTGTTTTCACATCACTTGTGTATACTCAAACAAAATAGTCTTTTGTGTACATATTTTATTTGTACATACCAAATACTTTTCATACAAAATTTTCATCTGTACATAACACAGATACCTTTTTACAAATATTCCAACACAGATAAACTTCGATCATTCGTTTCCGTTTCATCTGTATAGACCAACTGAATACCATTGGTATTGAAAGGAGCTTTCTCCTGAGTAAAACTTCTTTCAAATCAATGGGCCTCCCTTATGGTGTAAGTCGCAACCCTCCTATGTACATCCATCTTTCTTTGTACATAAAAACTCGTTCGTGTACATATTCATTTCCTTGTACACAGTTCAAACTTGTAAATAACCAAGTTACGCTCGTTTTAAACGTTCGTTTCACAGACACTTGTTTATATTTCATAAACTTCTTGTAAATAAACATCATGCATTGTTTATATTTCCTTCATAAACTCCTGTGAATACATATCACACACACACACACACTTGTTTATACAAACCGTCTAATAATAACATAACAATTAGACTAATCAATAGGTTCCCAGAGTTTAGCCTCCGCTTGGGCTTCATACAAGATAACTCATCCCCAGTTGAGTTTAGCCTCCACTTGGGCTTTATACAAGACAATCCATCCCCAGCATGGATCAGCCTCCGCTTGGGCTTCATACAAGGTATTTTATCTCCAGTAGAGTTTAGCCTTCTCTTGGGCTTTGTACAAAGAAACTCTCCCCACAGAGTTAGCCTCCGCTTAGGCTTCGTATAAGACAACACTCCCCTGTTGAGTCAGCCTCCTCTTGGGCTTCGTTCAAAAGAACTCCTCATTGAGTTTAGCCTTCTCTTGGGCATCATACAATGAAAGAGACAGGAAATCTCTTAATAGCCTCCTATTGGGCTTCCAATACAAAGAATCACCCGCGCTAAGATAGAACCCTGAAAGGATGGTTTCCCGGTGAAATCACTTTCAAATTCCCCAGAGAGTAAAATTTCCCGGTGAAATTGCTCTTATTCAGAAAAGGATGGTTTCTCGGTGAAATCCCTTTCAAGCCAAAGCCAGCCATACCCTATAGCTTCCTCTTGAGCTTCATACAAGGACCCTCGATGATCCTCGGAATGCCTCCTCTTGGGCTTACAATACAAGGACCCATGGGCTTCTTAAAAGCATCCCTTAAATCCAATCAATTTCTCCTTGAGATTTAGACGTTTATCATCTCTATAGAAGAAGTATCTCATCTATCACATCACATACAGTCAAAACTTTTCAAACTCTTTTCAAACAAAGACATCTCTTAATTGTAAGTGGTAACGCTTGTACACTCAAGCAAAACACCCAATACTTACAGTTAAAAGATTCAATCATCTTTTTTTTTCTTCAAACATCTTTCTTAAACATGTAAGTGGTAACGCTTGTACACTCAAGCAAAACACCTAATACTTACGACGAAAGATTTTAATCAATCAAACTTTTCAAAATATATGTGATGAAATAGATTAGATACATTTTTCATTAAGATGACATTTGTCTGTCTCTTACTAACTTCCCGTTGCTTTCCACTAGCATAAGTGGGAACTACGATTGCTCTGACTTTCTCAACATCCTTTTGAGAATACGTAGGCACAAGGTCTCATCCTTGCCGAGCAAATTTCTTTCTCTCTCAGACCAACAAACCATAGAACCCTGTAGATCCGAGCTACAAATGCTCTGAGTCCCACTAGGGGATATGTATGCAGAAGATCCACAGATCTTTGCGAGCACAATAATAACAAACACTAGAATCCTTCATAATCTATTTTTCTTAAAATCCCAAAGGAGAAACTTTCCCAATCATAGAAATAGCAATTAAAACACACAAACATATCAAATATATTCATATATAAAGCTATAGATAACTATATATATTTAGGGTGCTCCATCTTTTCCCTTTATATAACAATCCCCCTTACTCAGAATCTCCCCAATGTGTTACGTCTAGTTTGCGCTAGTCGTTACGCATACCAATATCAATTGAGGGTATTTCAGCTTTCCCCTTTTTCATAATCATTAAATCATCTTTCTTGTGTTGAAAATAATAAAGCTTGATGCTCGCGGCATCTTTATAAACAAATCAAAAGATTAAATCGTTGCGTGCCAGAGAATCCGAACTCACGTTCGCATCCCTCTAGCGCGTCACCTTTTAATGCGAACAGGAAAAATGGCGACTCTGCTGGGGATGTACGCTGAAACTTTGATTTTTCAAAAAAAAGCGTTACTGAGAGCACCAAGCTTTTTGTTTTCAAAAGAAAAGGGGATAAGCTTTTCATATTTTGCATATATCTGTTTTCTTTATTGTGTGTTTCACGATTTCACTTGATGGAAAGAAATCCTAACCATTTAAGAAACATTTTAAGATCTAGGTGGAGGTATTAATACGTGAGCAGTTCAATGCTTTCGAAGTTAATATTTCCCGCGCAGTGGAGGTTGTCTTGGGGGTATTGTGTTTAGCAAGTAATTGCGAAGACACTGTGCTTTCGGGGAACTTAAGAAGCTGAGTGGACTGTAGAACACATAAACCATCCTGGCCATTAGGATGTAGTGCAGAGATTATTCGGGTGTAAGCCTAGAATAATTGTCATGCGATACTACGATCAGGCGAGTTTCTCTTGAAAATATTATTGGACCATCGAGTATTCAACAAATCCAATAATGTTTTGAAGGGGAGTGTTGAGCCTGTATTATCAGTAGAACCCGATTCACAGATGAATAAGCCCATAGAACTTAACCACGTTGATTCTTATCGTTGGCTTCATGCTCGTGACTTCGAACGCTTGACCGTGTGTATAACTACTAACCATGTTTGCCGCATTCATGCATTCATTCATTCATTCATTCAAAACCAAAAAAAAACTTCATTTCTCTTCCCATTTCCAAAGAATTTAGAGATTTTTTTCTTTGTAAAATATTTTAGGTTAGAGTGATGGACGTCAGAGGAAGATTCACCAAAAGATACAGTTTTAGAATTCCTGATGTAGGAAAGTTAAAAGAGTTAGCATCCTTGGTAGAAGATCCCTCGGATTTCAGAAAACGTTATGGAACTCTTTTAACTCTTCTGAACGCTAACGTTGATGAAGGACTTCTCAAAACCTTCGTTCAGTTCTACGATCCAGTCTATCGCTGTTTCACTTTCCCTGATTATCAATTAATGCCTACTTTGGAAGAGTATGCGCATATCCTAGGAATCTCAGTATCGGACAAAGTGCCTTTCAATGGTTTGGAAGCCATTCCTAAGTCACAAGTCATTGCCACGATGACTCACTTAAAGAAAACTGAGATAGATAAAAACCTAACTACCAGAGGAAAACTCTTAGGACTGACCTCAAAGTTCCTAATGGAGAAGGCTCTCAAATTCTCGGAAGCTGGTAGTATGGTAGCCTTTGAAGCTATTTTAGCTTTACTCCTCTATGGATTGGTGTTGTTTCCCAACGTCCCAAATTTCGTTGATATCAACGCCATAAGGATCTTTCTGATTGGAAATCCCGTTCCCACCCTGCTTGGTGATACGTACGTCTCTATTCATCATAGGAATCGTCAAGGAGACGGAACTATCGTGTGTTGCGTACCTCTGTTTTTCAAATGGATTACCTCACACTTGCCTAAATCTCCTATCTTCCGCGAAAACAAAGACGAGTGGCATTGGTCCAGAAGACTCATGTCTCTTACAAACGACGATATCCATTGGTATACTTTGGCAAACAATGAGATGGAAATCATTGAGAGCTGTGGAGAATTTGCCAACGTACCTCTCATTGGTACGAAAGGAGGAATCAACTATAACCCATTCCCTGGCGAGACGTCAACTCGGATATACAAACTCTGGTAAACCTCTTGGATTTACAGTAGAAAGCTACTTCTACCATGAAGGGGAGGATTCCCAAGGATTGAAGGCTAGGATGATTAAAGCTTGGCATCACATCCGAAAGAAAGGAAAAGGTAAGGCAAAGAATTGTGTAGCCATGGAAACCTACACTTCTTGGGTAAAGAAAAGAGCAAAGGAATTCCGAATGCCTTACGCTTATGAAGATCCCATGTTCTCAATCGCCTCCAAATCAACAAATTTTCCCGTCGAAACTGTGGGAGAATACCAAGAAGCCTTGACCAAGATAAGGTTTGAGAAGGAAGCTTTGGAAAACAAATTCCTTAAGGCTAACCTTGAGAATGAGAAGCTCAAGAAGCAAGTCAAAGATCATGAAAAAACGCTTTATTTCCAGGATGAATGGCTCATGGAAAAAGATGAGGAGATTCGCCAGAAACATGACGCAATCAAGAAATTCATCAAAGAAAGAACGCCTGAAGATTTGATGAATAACAATCTTACTCCCAACGAGTGGAAAAGAGTTGTCAGCAATCTAAAAGCCGAGAAAGCAGAACTAAAAGCTCGCTATGGAAAGGAAATCCTGAAGAGGAAGCTGCATCAAGCCTTTGGATCTTCATCAGACGAAGACGTTTAATTAGTTCAAATTAGTTTGTAATTTTATCATTTATTTTATCATTTGTGTGAGCAATGCTCCAAAAAAAAACAATTGTTGTAATCTTCTTCCAATAATCAATGAAATTTGTGTTTTTCCATCCAAATATTTGCCAAGAAATATCTCTTTTAGCATAAATTCTTTGGAAATTCCTTTTCTTTACAATCATATTCATGCATCATATCTTGCATTTAGGTCTATTGTCTAGAGTCTAACATTTTTCCAGTTGGAATCATTTTTCCATATAGGAACAGATTGTCAAGCTGTCGCGTCTTAGAGTTTCTCGACTGCGTCTGCAGCCAACTCGAACGTACGATACTAGATCAAAAAGAAGAAAAGTAATGGAGAATTTTGAATAAGAGAATGCTGAACTTCGTAGTACAGTAACAACGCTACAAGAAGAAGTGGAGAGACTCACATCTTTGGTCAACTCACTTGCTACAGCGCAAAGTCAACAAGCAGCATCGAGCAGTCAAAACCAAACAGCAACTTCAGAGGATACTACTACTCCAGTTTCAGCTGTCGCAGCCAGTAGTTCACCTTTCAGCATGCCAGAAGGCTATCCATGGGGAATGCCTTTCAACTTCGGCATCGGAGTTCGCCAACCGACTTCTCAAACAATCTCGCTTGACATACCTACTTTGCAGCAAAACTCTGCTTCACAGCGTGGAATAACTTTTCCACAAGTAACAATGTCGGTTTCTCAACCGATCATGTTGAACTCAGCTTCTGTAGTGCACACTACCACAGACGAAGAAGTTCATCACACTCCAGGAAATAACACGAACGCTCGTGGTTCGATGGAGAATCTCCAGGAACAACTCCTCAAAATGCAGCTTGAGATAAAAACAATTCAAGGGAAAGAATTGTTTGGGAAAAGCGCCCAGGATCTTTGCTTAGTTCCTCGTGTAAAAATACCTGTGAAATTCAAAGTCCCTGACTTTGAAAAGTACAAAGGGAACTCTTGTCCTCAGAGTCATCTCACAATGTATGCTAGGAAAATGTCTACGTACAATGAGGATCATCAGCTGCTAATTCATTACTTCGGGGCTCACGGTGCCGCTTGAAGTGGTACATGGGGTTAGACAAGACACAGTATCAAACATTCAACGACTTAGGTAAAGCCTTCGTACAACAATATAAGTTCAACTTGGATATGGCTCATGATAGGGATCAACTTCGCTCCATGTCTCAAAAGGAAAGAGAGACATTTAAGGAATATGCGATGGAAATTCGCTCAAATTAACCCACCATTGGAAGAAAAGGAGATGACTAAGGTGTTCTTGAATACTCTAAACTCATTCTACTATGAGTGAATGATCGCTAGTGATCCCGGAGATTTCAACGAAATGGTATGTATGGGAATGCGATTAGAAGAGGGTGTTCGAACCGGACGTCTAACCAAGGAAGCAGGATCTTCTAGTAATACCAAGAAAATTGGAACCAGTTTTCCAAGGAAAAAAGAGCATGACGTAGGAATGGTATCCCGAGGGAAACCACGTAAGAATGTCATCCAACAACGACAGGTAGCTGCCATAGCACCCTCTGTCAACATAACTCCGATTGCTCCGCAATTTCAACAAAATCAACAAACTCAACAGCCTCGTCAACAGGCTCAGCAGTTTCACAACCAAAACCGTACGCCTCGGGTCACTCAGTTCGACCCAATTCCCATGACGTCGAGAACTTTACCAGCGCTAATAGAAAGAAACATCAGACAAGGTCACCACCTCCGGTTCACGAGAAGTTGCCGTGGTGGTACAAAAAGCGTATCTTGCCCTTTCCACCAAGGGCACGGGCCATGACCTCGAACATTGCATAACATTAAAGCGAAATACGAAGTTAGTAAGGTCTAATCTTCTTTCCTTCAAGAATACGAGCCCAAACGTGCAAGCCAATCCACTTCGATCCACGGTGGGCACTCAAGTTTGATATTGAGAAATACAGACGGTATCTCGTCCGCGTAAACACGATCAAAGGAAACTTGGTGCATCTTCATGAAGCATACGGTACCATGAGCACCTTCACTAAGCATGATTCGCGACCGCGTCTGCTCCCAGAATATCCATGGATGTCCCACCATAAGAGCAGATATCCAGCATTTGTTAGACATTGGTGATTTACAAATCTACAGAAACCGAGATGATCATGACGTAAATACCATAGGGCATTTTCCGCATGAGCTTTTAGTCTCAGATATCAACTCGGAAAATCCCGAAGTAAACGTTGTGATCCCTTGTTTCAACATACCCGAGCATGTGGAGATCGCATACAATGGTTCCAACATTCCAACATCTCCTTTGGTAATTTGCCCACCTGGTCCTGTTCCATACAGTTCTACCAAAGAAATTCCTTACCAATACAGTGCAACCCTGATAGAAGATGGGAAGGAGAAACCCCTGCCTACACTTCCAGCTAATATCAATATAGCAAAAATCGGACGAGTAACGAGAAGTGGACGAGTTCATACTCCAGTACCACCAAAACCGCCTACAATTCCTGTTGTTAAACAAAACCCAGTTAACATATCTACTGAGAATTCTGCAACGATTCCCATTGCTAACCCAAGCACAAATATTGGTTCTACTGATGGAACCAACATCAACTCAGACTTTGAAGAAATACTAAAACTGATCAAGAAAAGCGAGTATCGAGTCGTAGATCAACTGATGCAGACTCCTTCAAAGATTTCAATACTGTCTTTACTCCTTAACTCTGAAGCTCACCGAGAGGCTTTGATGAGAGTACTAGACCAGGCTTATGTGGATCATGATGTGACTACAGACCAATTTGGAGGGATCGTCTCCAACATAACAGCCTGCAACAATCTGAGTTTTAGTGACGAAGAACTTCCGGAAGAAGGGAAAGATCACAACTTGGCCTTGCACATCTCAATGATTTGCCAGTCAGATTCCCTGTCCAATGTATTGGTGGATACGGGTTCGTCTTTAAATGTAATGCCAAAAACGACGCTTGCTCGTTTAGCTTACAAAGGAACGCCAATGAAGTTCAACAATATAGTAGTAAGAGCCTTCGATGGATCGAGAAAGTCAGTTATTGGGGAAGTTGATCTCCCGATGACAATTGGCCCTCACACTTTCAAAATTACTTTCCAAGTCATGGACGTACCAGCTGCGTATAGTTGCTTGCTAGGAAGACCTTGGATCCACGATGCAGGAGCAGTAACTTCTACTCTCCATCAAAAATTAAAATTCACAGTCAACGGAAAGTTGGTGACCATCAGTGGTGAACAAGCTTTACTTGTAAGTCATCTGTCCAGTTTCTCCTTCATCACTGCCAATGACATTGAAGCGCCACATCTCCCAGAAAATCCGTTAGAAGATGAATCTACCAAAAACAGATCATCTATCTCTTCATATAGAGAGGCGGCACAAATGGTGAAAGACGGCAATGCCCAAGGATGGGGACAAGTAATTAAACCTGTCAACAACGGAACAAAAGCCGGACTCGGGTTCGCACCTGTATTCTCTCAGAACGAACCAAAAGATGAAACACTTCCCCCGATCAAGGAAGTATTTCACAGTGGAGGTTTCTTAAACCCTGTTCCACAAGAAGTCAATGTTGTAACCATTGAAGAGGAGGAAGACAATCTATCCGAATTTGAAGAGTGGAGCACTTACTTGAATAGCCCTGAATATGTGTCTCAGGAGGAATCATATGCACCGACTGATCAATTCAAAGACATGTCCTTGCAGCAACGTGAAAATCCACCAGTCCCTGCTGAAATTTGGGATACCTTGGGAGAACCAAGTGGCAAATACGACTACATGGTGAAATACACTGCGCCAGAAAGCTCGAAAATCCGGATCGAAGATATCCAACCCACAGGATGGGGTGATGACTTTGAATACCCTAGTCAACCAGAGGAGGAATACTCGTCTTCTCAAACTAATCAGCAGATCGAGATCCCAAATGAAGATCTCTGCTTCAACACTTCTGTGGAATTCACCAAACCAGATCCTGGTTATCACTACATCAACATGATCACTGAAGATCAAGAGTACGACTCGGGATACGATCTAGAAAGTGTTGCCGACAACGAGTCTCTTCACTCGGAAGACTGGAAGGAACATCCCCAATATTCGACACAGAGATCAACAGGAAGTACAAATGCTATATCTCATACTTCCCGATCTGTTAACCAAGAAGATCGCTTTAGCAGCACAAAAGGCAAGGGCCATCGTCCAGAATCTTCAAAGCACCTCAAACCAAAGTCTACTCAAGGGTTAAACCAAGCGGAAATTACCGAGTACCTCGACTTCCAAGGAGTTCGTCACTACTGGAAACCTGTTGAAGTTAGGACTAATGTTCATAGCTCTAAGTAGTTTATTTTTGCTTTTTGTTTTGAACTCTCGCTTCGCCCAAAGCAAAGAGATGTTTTATAGGGCTTTAGCTTTTAAATAATTTCTCTTTGTCTTGCCCAAGACGAATGAGTTTGTATTTTAGGGCCTTGTTCATATTGTGAATCATAAATAAAACGCGTTGTTTTGTTTCCACACTCTGTGTTTATTTTCATTTTTTACCCTTTTCTGGAAATGATAATCCTAAAAAACACAATGATAAAAAAAAATCTTCAAAAAAAAAAAAAATCATAATGAAAAATTAATCTGCGACACTTTCACATTAATTTTCAAAAAAAAAATGATAAAAACTTTTTTTTAATCAAACATAAATCAAAATGCAGATTAAACAAATGGACAAAACCATTGAAAGCAATAACTCTACGCTCTTTCTCAACTTTGAAATCCCCTGTGAATTCGCCGAAGAGGAAGTTGAAGAAGAGATCCCAGATGAAATTTCTCGACTACTTAAGCACGAGGAAAGGATCATTCAGCCTCACAAAGAACCTCTAGAAGCAATTAACTTGGGTTCTGAGGAAGATACAAAAGAAGTCAATATTGGAGCTTCACTCAACAGCAGTGTCAAAAGCAAACTGATAAGTCTTCTCAAAGAATATGTTGATGTGTTCGCTTGGTCCTACCAGGATATGCCGGGTCTAGATACCAGCATTGTGGAGCATCACTTGCCATTAAGACCATGTCCGCGATTAGCGAGGAGAGTTCATCCGAAATGGTGAGAAAATCAAAAGGAAGTTCAAAAGCTCGGCGCGGTTTCCTTGTCACTCGAGTATCCTCAATGGCTAGCCAACATAGTACATATCCAAAAAGATGGAAATGTCGAATGTGTGTTGACTACGGATACGAACAAAGCTAGTCAAAAACGACTTTCCACTACCGCATATCGATATGCTAGTGGATAGCAAAATTCAACGTCTTTTCCTTCATGGACGGTTTCTCGGTTATAATCGATCGAATGGCTCCGAAGACATGGAAGACATCTTTCATCACGCCGTGGGCACTTTTGCTACAAGGTAATGCCGTTTGGATTAAAGAATGCGCAACTTACGGAGGGCAATGACTACTCTCTTTCATGATATGATGCACAAAGAGATCGAGGTATCGTGGGCGACATGATAGCAAAGTCGACATCAAGAGGAACATATAGACTATCTCTTAAAGTTGTTTCAACGACTAAGGAAGTTTCAGCTCCGCCTGAATCCTAACAAATGCACCTTTGGGGTAAGATCAGGAAAACTCCTAGGTTTCATCGTCAGTCAAAGAGGAATTGAGGTTGATCCTGACAAAGTCAAGGCTATTCAGGAAATGCCTACACCACATACGGAAAAATAAGTAAGAGGATTTCTCGGACGGTTGAATTACATCTCCAGATTTATCTCTCAGATGACTGCTACATGTGGGCCGATATTCAAGCTTCTCCGCAAAGATCAGAAGGTTGTGTGGACAGAAGATTGTCAAAAAGCATTCGACAGTATCAAGGAATACCTGTCAGAACCACCAATATTGATCCCTCCAGTCGAAGGAAGACCATTAATCTTATACCTTACCGTACTAGAAGAGTCCATGGGCTGCGTACTTGGACAACAGGATGATACCGGTAAGAAGGAGCATGCCATCTACTACCTGAGTAAGAAATTCACAGACTGTGAAACTCGTTACTCCATGCTCGAGAAAACATGATGCGCTTTGGTATGGACTTCAAAACGTCTTCGCCAGTACATGATCAATCACACGACTTGGTTAATCTCCAAAATGGATCCGATCAAGTACGTATTTGAGAAGCCTGCCTTAACCGGGAGAATCGCTCGATGGCAAATGCTACTATCTGAATATGACATCCAATACCGCGCCCAGAAAGCGGTTAAAGGAAGCATTCTCGCTGATCACTTGGCTTATCAGCCGCTCAACGAATATCAATCTCTCAAGTTCGACTTCCCAGATGAGGATGTTATGTACTTAAAGATGATAGATTGTGACGAACCACTACACGAAGAAGGACCAGATCCAGAATCCAGATGGGGCCTAGTCTTCGATGGAGCCGTAAATGTTTTTGGCAATGGAATTGGGGCAGTCATCATCACTCCCGAAGGTTCTCATATCCCGTTTTCCGCCAGATTGCTATTTGATTGCACCAACAACATAGCAGAATATGAAGCATGCATCATGGGTATCGAAGAAGCCATCGACTTGAGAATCAAGATCCTTGATATATATGGAGATTCAGCCCTTGTGATCAATCAAATCAAAGACAAGTATGAAACTCATCATCTTGGTCTAATTCCTTACAGAGATTATGCGAGACGGTTGTTGACTTTCTTCAACAAAGTTGAACTGCATCATATCCCTCGAGATCAAAATCGAATGGCAGACGCCTTGGCTACTCTATCTTCCATGTTCAAAGTCAACGATTGGAATGATATGCCCAGAATTCGCATCAGACGCCTTGAAAGACCTGCATATGTGTTTACAACAGAAGCAGTCTTCGATGATAAACCGTGGTTTCACGACATCAAATGTTTCCTTCAAACGCGAGAGTACCCACTTGGGGCATCGTACAAAGATAAGAAAACTCTGAGGAGGCTTTCTAGGAATTTCTTCCTAAACGAAGAGGTGTTGTACAAAAGAAACTTCGACATGGTTCTGCTCAGATGCGTCGACAGACAAGAAGCAGACACAATCATCCATGAAGTACATGAAGGGTCCTTTGGAACCCATTCAAACGGGCATGCAATGTCTAGAAAAATCTTGAGAGCAGGATACTATTGGATAACGATGGAATCCGATTGCTGTAAACACGTCAAAAGATGTCACAAGTGCGAGATCTACGCGGATAAGATCCCGACTCTACTCAACGTTCTCTCCTCTCCGTGGCCTTTCTCCATGTGGGGCATCGACATGATTGGAATGATTGAACCAAAAGCGTCCAACGGACATCGCTTTATTCTAGTAGCCATTGATTACTTCACCAAATGGGTCGAAGCAGCATCCTACGCCAACGTTACAAGACAAGTGGTTGTGAGGTTCATCAAGAAAAACCTCATTTGCCGATATGGAGTTCCAAGCAAGATCATTACAGATAATGGATCTAACTTGAACAACAAAATGATGAAAGAACTGTGTGAGGAATTCAAGATCGAGCATCATAACTCGTCTCGGCCAAAGATGAACGGCGCCGTTGAAGCAGCCAACAAGAACATCAAAAAGATCGTCCAAAAGATGGTCATCACCTACAAAGACTGGCACGAAATGCTGCCATTTGCTCTGCATGGATATCGTACTTCAGTACGCACTTCAACAGGGGAAACTCCCTTTTCTCTAGTATACGGCATGGAAGCAGTGCTCCCCGTAGAGGTTGAGATTCCATCAATGAGAGTTCTCATGGAAACTAAGCTATCTGAGGCCGAATGGTGTCAAAGCAGATACGACCAACTGAACTTAATCGAAGAAAAGCGCCTGACCGCTCTATGTCATGGACAACTATATCAAAGAAGAATGAAGAAAGCTTTCGACAAAAAGGTCCGACCTCGTGAATTCCGAGAAGGCGACCTCGTGCTTAAAAAGATTCTGTCTTTTCAAACAGATTCTAGGGGCAAATGGACTCCTAATTACGAAGGCCCATACATCGTCAAAAGAAGCTTTTCTGGCGGTGCTATGACTCTCACAACCATGGACGGCGATGAACTCCCGTATCCTGTGAATGCTGACGCAATCAAAAAATACTTTGTCTAAAAAACAAAAGAACAGCTCGGTAAGTCGAAAACCCGAAAAGGGCGGCTTAGGCAAAAATGAGCGTGTCGGTGGATTGAAAACCTGAAAAGGCGATCCAGGCAAAACTTAGAGACAATAAACAGAAATTATTCTGATAGATCGAAAACCTGAAAAGGTGATCTAAGCAAAAACAAGGATACAAAATGACAAAGTAACTGCAGTTAGTCTGTATTTTGTCCACATGAAGAATCTTCCATCAACGGATCTTCAATCAACTTTTCTAAAGCAACAAGCACAGTTGGAATTCAAAGTTGTTAGGGATAGTAGCGGTTATTTGCTTTCAATGTAGCCTTTTCCCAATAAATTATCATTTCCAACTTTTGTAAATAGTCCATGGAATCACGCCTTTGGCTGATTACCATTCTATCAATAAATTTGAGCCTTGTGCTTTTATTTGCAATTCCCACTTTATTCTGTTTTGCAAAATAACGCTTTTTATTGTGAAAATCACTTTTTGAAACTAAAATGTTTTAAATGAATTTTTACTTCAAAAAAAAAAAAGGTTTTTGAAATAAAAAGCAAAATTTTCCTTTGAACTATGGACACGGAAATAACTTCAACAGTTTCTCCATGAGTGTTTTGATCTCCGAAGGATAACGTAACTGCTACAGCAGTCTTCTCCTCAGCAGAAATCATCAAAGGACGGTATTCTTATTCCAAAAAAAAGAATCCCCGACTGAGTTGCCAATGAAATGCCTTTCTCTGAAAGTTTAAAGCCTGCAACTCAAACTCTTCATTAGTGAACATCTGCACCATTTGTTGCAATTTTCACCCAGTATTTGTTCGAACTGTGACGCGGTCCTTTTCCCAAATATCGCTTTAAGTGTCTTTGTCAAGTATTGTTAGCATGCATATAACATTCATGACATTCATACATAATAGCATCATTCATTGCATTTTTTGCATCTCTCAAAATGTTTGCTTCCAAATCACTGGTATAAATCATACTTACTCATACGAGTACAAGTATGTCCCCAGTAGAATATCTCCAAACAGAAAAGATACATTTTTCTTTTTTCCCCAACGGAGTATTCCCAACAGAAAGGATACGTCTTCCTTTTTCCCTGGCAGAGTCCCCAAGCAGAGAAATACATTTTCTTCTTTCTACCACATTCGCCAGCTGAGATTATCCCTCATTGGGAACAATGTCTTGATTAACTTCTTTCTTTCGGTTCATTCTGGATAGAACACGTCGTTATTCACAAAGTCGTGAACCTCATTCCTTCAAAGATTTACCTTGTTATAGTTATCACTTCGCTGATAATTGGTAAACATCTTCAGAATTCATTACCATAAACTATCACAGAGCTGATAATTGGTAATATCATTTCCACTCACCTTAAACATTGTCACAAGGCTGACAGAAGGTAATCTCTTTGTTTCCCAAAACGAAACAAATGTTCACATATTCTGTGAATCATTCTTTCCTCAGCAGGGACGTATTCACAAATTTCCCTTCACTGTGTCATTTCTTTGATATCCTTTAGGGTAAAACTTTTTGCGATCATTTTGCATCATCCGCATTTTTTGGTATCTTAGGTCCAAATTTTGCGTATTCTGATATTTAAGTCTCTTTACACCTATCAAAACGAAGATATTCATCTTCATCTCTCAAGTTAAAGAAACTTAAATAGGGGCATCTGTCATACCCCAAATTTTGACCTAATATACCACCTTACATTTGCATTGTTGCATGACTAACAATTCAAACAGCATTAATCGGGTATAGCACTCACAGGTCAAAATTAGGGTTTCATCAGATTTTCATCTGATTCAAGAGCTAACCAATTAGGGTTTGAGATTTTCTCACTCCATTTGATCTATCTTGATCAAATCATCAGCCTTCAATCCTCAGATATCCATTTTCCTCACTGATCAATCAAGGATCGACCAATTAGGGTTTTAGTCGAGCATAGGCATTCTCTGATTTTTTGAGCAAGAAATGACTTTTTTGGATAGAGATTGGTCATTATATCTTAGATACAACATCTTGACCTAATTTCTGGATTCAAAACATCACAGAGGTTCAGACGTCATCATCAATTTGAAGCGTCGATGAAATTTCATCTGCACGAGAAAAGTCAAACTTTGACTTTTGGTCAAATTTTCAAAACAAAACTTTTCCATCATCAAAATACTTCACATGATCCATCATGATCATAAAAATCAAAGAATTTGGAAAAGTCAACAAAAGTCAAAAGTTTTCATACTTAGAAATTTTTCTAAGTGTTAAAATTTCTTATTTTTTTCAAACTTCAAGCCATTTTTTCACCTAGTTCCAATTTGAATTGAAAAAAACTCAAAACATGAAAGTTGTAGCTTGTGGAAAGATCTTTCCAAAATGTCCAAGAACTCTCAAATCCATGGAGTCTAGCTATACCTTTGAAATTGAAACATAAGGCTCCATGACACTTGATTTTCAAAGTCAAAACATCAAGATTATAGGTCATTTTGCATTTTCCTCTTCTAGAACCTTTGCCACCTTGCCACAAGGAGATAAGAACTGATAAAAATCAGATGGGATAATTATGATAGGATTGGATCAAAGTTGGAAATTAACCATGGTTAAAAGAAGGAAGCTTCCTTTTGCATTTAATGCAAAAAAGACTTCCTTGCCCTCTAAGGCAAGTTTGAATTACCAATGACCAATTGCTTGCCTAACATTTCAGGTACAATGGCCTATAAATAGAGGTACCAATTCAAGCTCAATGGACACCAAAAATATTGCAAGAATCATGCTTTCTCATTTCTTTCTTCCAAATCAAGAAACATGATGAACTTTTGAAAAACTTGCAATTTATAAAATCAGTGAAAATCATGAAGTTCTTTGGTGTCCAACATGTTGCATAATCACTATCAAACTTATTCAAAGCTTAAAATCAAACTGAACTAAGCTAAAAACCAGAATTCCATTTCCATTTTTTCAAACTTCCAAAACTGCCATGGAATTCGAAACTGAAGCTAGGCTTGATCAAACTATGTTCTAACCATTCAAACAGCATCACTATACATCATAGAGATGATCCAAAACATAAACAACAATCTGTAAATCCATTAACCTCGATTTCGAGTTTTGTTTTGAGCTGACTGTAGGTTGACTTGGTTGGAGAGATTGGAGCAAGTTCAAAGCAAGCATACCATCCACAAAGCTTCCATACATGCCGACGAAGGTGTAGCAATCCTTAAACAAGTTCTGGAAACACGTTTTGAGCTTCCTCGATTCTCATTTTTCCAGGTATGAACATGAACTGTGATATTATGATTTTGTGCATCAATTGAAAAAAGCTCTTGGCCATTCTTTTTCTGCACCCCTAACGATCAAAAGCCCTCAAAAAAATCCAACAATCATCAACTACACATAATTTAATTTGGATTCTTAGATTCTAGGGTTCTTCGTTTTTTCAGAAATCAAAACATGCTAGGATGAATATAAATGAAATTAACAACCATATTCATGTTCGTTGTGCAAAACCGATCAAATTTGATTTTTACTTCACTTAATTTGGTTGAGAAACGAAGATTTTGGATTGAATTTGGTAATCTGAAGATCAAACAAGAAACCCAGGATGCGCGCGTTCTTCATCTGTTCTTCATTTTCAAATATTTAAAAATTCCAATCCTTTTCTAACACGTGTTCTGAGTCCACTAACACTCCAGCGCATTTGGTCTAGTGGTTGTCTGCTTGCCTTTAAGTCTTCTTGCCACGCGTCCCACCTCATGGTCATGGGTTCAACACCCATCAAGACCATTCTTTTTACAAACTTTCCATTTTTTTTCATGTTTTTTCATCAAACTTTCACAATTTTTTTGACCAATCAAAACTTCTCATTTTGAGATGATTTTTTGGACACTTGTCAATAAATACATCTATTTTGTGATAGTGCAAAAATTTTCAGAAAAAAAACTTTCATCTGATTAAATTTTAATCGAGCCGAAAACGACGTTCTGAACATTTTTTCAAACCTCCTTTTAAGGTGAATTTTTCAAGTTTTCGACTTCCGATTTTTTTCAAAACTTCTCATAAATGAACTTAACATTTCAAAACATTTCAAAAATCATTTTTCAAAACATTTCATCAAAACTTACATCTTTTTACCATGATCGATCCGATTTAAAACGATAAAACTGATTTCGTTTCTTCTCAAATTTCTCGATCGATCATGGGCCACCCTTATGGTGTAAGTCCCAATCCTTTATGTACATATTTAGTTTTACTTGTACATACTCAAATTATCATTGTTAATATTCAAACGTAAACAAATTTCTTTCGTTTGTTTTCATTCGTTTGTCTATACGCTGAATCCATTGGTTCTAAAGGAAGAATTCTTCTGAGTAAAATTTCTTTTTAACCAATGGGCCTCCATCATGGTGTAAGTCCCATAACATTCTTTTATGTACATAATATTTCTTTGTACATATCAAACTTTTGTCAAACACTTTTTCATCTGTACATAATACAGATACTCCTTTTATACTCAAGTACAGACAAATTTCGATCGTTTGTTTTCACATCACTTGTGTATACTCAAACAAAATAGTCTTTTGTGTACATATTTTCTTTGTACATACCAAATACTTTTCATACAAAATTTTCATCTGTACATAACATAGATACCTTTTTACAAATATTCCAACACAGATAAACTTCGATCATTCGTTTCCGTTTCATCTGTATAGACCAACTGAATACCATTGGTATTGAAAGGAGCTTTCTCCTGAGTAAAACTTCTTTCAAATCAATGGGCCTCCCTTATGGTGTAAGTCCCAACCCTCCTATGTACATCCATCTTTCTTTGTACATAAAAACTCGTTCGTGTACATATTCATTTCCTTGTACACAGTTCAAACTTGTAAATAACCAAGTTACGCTCGTTTTAAACGTTCGTTTCACAGACACTTGTTTATATTTCATAAACTTCTTGTAAATAAACATCATGCATTGTTTATATTTCCTTCATAAACTCCTGTGAATACATATCACACACACACACACTTGTTTATACAAACCGTCTAATAATAACATAACAATTAGACTAATCAATAGGTTCCTAGAGTTTAGCCTCCGCTTGGGCTTCATACAAGATAACTCATCCCCAGTTGAGTTTAGCCTCCGCTTGGGCTTTATACAAGACAATCCATCCCCAGCATGGATCAGCCTCCGCTTGGGCTTCATACAAGGTATTTTATCTCCAGCAGAGTTTAGCCTTCTCTTGGGCTTTGTACAAAGAAACTCTCCCAGAGTTAGCCTCGCTAGGCGTATAAGACAACACTCCCTGTTTCACCTCCTCTTGGGCTTCGTTCAAAAGAACTCCTCATTGAGTTTAGCCTTCTCTTGGGCATCATACAATGAAAGAGGAAATCTCTTAATAGCCTCCTATTGGGCTTCCAATACAAAGAATCACCAGCTAAGATAGAACCACGAAAGGATGGTTTCCGGTGAAATCACTTTCAAATTCCCCAGAGAGTAAAATTTCCCGGTGAAATTGCTCTTATTCAGAAAAGGATGGTTTCTCGGTGAAATCCCTTTCAAGCCAAAGCCAGCCATACCCTATAGCTTCCTCTTGAGCTTCATACAAGGACCCTCGATGACCCTCGATGACCCTCGGAATGCCTCCTCTTGGGCTTACAATACAAGGACCCATGGGCTTCTTAAAAGCATCCCTTAAATCCAATCAATTTCTCCTTGAGATTTAGACGTTTATCATCTCTATGGAAGAAGTATCTCATCTATCACATCACATACATTCAAAACTTTTCAAACTCTTTTCAAACAAAGACATCTCTTAATTGTAAGTGGTAACGCTTGTACACTCAAGCAAAACACCCAATACTTACAGTTAAAAGATTCAATCATCTTTTTTTTTTCTTCAAACATCTTTCTTAAACATGTAAGTGGTAACGCTTGTACACTCAAGCAAAACACCTAATACTTACAACGAAAGATTTTAATCAATCAAACTTTTCAAAATGTATGTGATGAAATAGATTAGATACATTTTTCATTAAGATGACATTTGTCTGTCTCTTACTAACATCCCGTTGCTTTCCACTAGCATAAGTGGGAACTACGATTGCTCTGACTTTCTCAACATCCTTTTGAGAATACGTAGGCACAAGGTCTCATCCTTGCCGAGCAAATTTCTTTCTCTCGCAGACCAACAAACCATAGAACCCTGTAGATCCGAGCTACAAATGCTCTGATTCCCACTAGGGGATATGTATGCAGAAGATCCACAGATCTTTGCGAGCACAATAATAACAAACACTAGAATCCTTCATAATCTATTTTTCTTAAAATCCCAAAGGAGAAACTTTCCCAATCATAGAAATAGCAATTAAAACACACAAACATATCAAATATATTCATATATAAAGCTATAGATAACTATATATATTTAGGGTGCTCCATCTTTTCCCTTTATATAACAATCCCCCTTACTCAGAATCTCCCTAATGCGTTACGTCTAGTTTGCGCTAGTCGTTACGTATACCAATATCAATTGAGGGTATTTCAGCTTTCCCCTTTTTCATAATCATTAAATCATCTTTCTTGTGTTGAAAATAATAAAGCTTGATGCTCGCGGCATCTTTATAAACAAATCAAAAGATTAAATCGTTGCGTGCCAGAGAATCCGAACTCATGTTCGCATCCCTCTAGCGCGTCACCTTTTAACGCGAACAACTGCCTATGGGATGTAATAGTTTAATTAGGACTTTTACTTTCCGCACTCCTATTATGTAACTGCCCCAAAGCCATGTAATAGCGTAGGACTTTATTTTTCCGCACTTTACTTTCCGCAATTTATTTTCCGCACCCTATAAACTGCTAGTAATTAGGCGTGTATGGAAAGATAAAAAAATCGGACATAGATCACCTCTAATTTGCAAGATAACATATATCTGAATCAACCCACTCTTTCACACATGCACCCCTTAGGGTAATTCTCTCTCGTTGCCTTACGAATACAAATGGTCATGTCCCTCGAATGTAGAGGTATCCTAGCACTGTTGCCTACGAAATATATCATCATAGTCCCTTCAATCCAAGATCGTAGACCCACGATGTCGCCTACGAAAACATGATCTCGTACCTCGATTGTTGCCTACGAAAAGTGATGATCGTCCCTTCGAATGTGCTAGGATACTCCTACAAGTTGCCTTCTATGACCATCCGATGTCCCTTCGAATGTCCCTTCTACATCCAACGAATGAGGTTACCTACCAACTAATGGTATGGATAGCACTATTCTAAAGGAACGTAAAACAACACGAAAACGACCATTTTGAGTAGGTAATAAGACTTTTAGTTGCTTGCTCAAACAAAATACTTTTCACACCTCACACTTCTTGTCAAAGTTCAAACTCGTTCAAAACAAAACATTTCCGAACACTTTTTATACATTTCTACATGAATCATTACAAAGTCAAAGCGAAATGCCTTTTCAAAACATTTTTTTGTCAAACACACAGAAAACACTTTTAAAAAATGATCTAAGAGCAACTAAGAGCCCGTAGATAACTACGGATGGAAAGTATGCTTTACAAATCCGTGTTGGGTATTGTCTTGGGTTTTTACTTTATGTTAGGGATTTGAGCTTTACTAGAGATAGATTGCTTAGATTCTTACCTAGGATGATTATCTGTTAGTTTCTGAATACTAGAAATGGGTTTAGATCTAACATTCACTATAGAGTATCTGAACTTAATGCCTCTGCATCGGTGAAGTATGCTAGAGATGGTTATGGAGGTGACGCAGTTGACTCCTGTGTTGTTGAGATGGGCCAAATATGGCTATTGAGATGATTTAGGAGGATTCTCAATTTGGGTTAGAAATAACCAAGGTTGTGAGAGGTATGTGATGACACGGACGAGTCTCGTAGGCCGAGTATGACATGAGTGGTAGATTTAAGTCTGTGATGGGTAGTTTACATTCGTTCCGGACAAGTTGTCTATCCTTTATACTTTTTGTTCATTTACTTTTGTCTTTTATTTTCATTTCTTTTAATCTCAAACTCATTAACGGTAGAATTGTCGAACGACGAATCAATAACCAATCTCTGTGGACACGATACGATATAACCTAACCGGTATATATCACCCGGTAAAAATAATACCAACTCTTTGCTTGTCGCTTTACCGCAACAACAAAATGGCGCCGTTGCCGGGGATTGGTTTTATTGTTTCTGTATTGCGATAATTCCGTTGTTTTTGAGTTTTGTAATTATTGTATATGTTGTATAGACTTTGTATATGAACTTGTATATGTTACATGTACATGTTGTGTGTTTACTTTCCATACTTGTACATATTTGTGATTTTCTTAGTTTTCATGTGATGTTGTGAATTGTCTCGTACTCGTAACGTTTGTTGTGTGAATGTTAGGACACTTTCTTTATGTTTGCGCGGTGTGGCAATACCATGGCATGACGAGAGGAGGTTACTAGTGCTCGCACAATAAAGGCGTCGAGCTTACGACGTAAAACAAGCATGTTTGTTTATGTTGTTTATGTGTGTGGTGACTTGTGTTTTGACAAGTTGAAATAGGACTTGCTCTTAATTTCAAATTTTCACTTTTCAACTTGTTAATTCCTTTTCACCAATTGTGTGTATTTTTATTTGCTTTTGTTTTGTTATGTCAATTTGTTATTTTCCACAAGTTTGTAGTGTTTTAACTTGTGGAAGTGTGTATGTATTATAAATATTGTTTATATGTGTAAATGAGATTGTATAGGTGTGTAAGTGGAGCTTGCATAGCGTTGCACTATTCTTTGTCATTTTACGCAAGCTGGTGTGGCGCTCTTGGCGCTTAGCGCGCTCTGCTATGCAGGGCCAGTGAATTCTTTTAAAATTTTACTTGGTTTTTCTTTTTCCCACTTTCACCAAGGCTTTTTTTATTGAATAAAATTAGCATTGTTTTTCTAATTCTTTTGTTGTTGTTTGGACTCAAACTTTGGTTCGGTAACTTGAAGACTTTTGAGGTGATTTTCCGAGCTTGATCGTTTCAACTCACAGATGTATGGTAATGATAATTTTCAAAGTTGGTACGCGTCAGTATCTCGTTTATCGTTTTCTATAGCATAACATGTTTAGGAAATTTATCATTTGTATAATTACCATGCTATTCATTTTTTTTTGCATTACTTGCTCATGAATTGAATCACTTTAGTACCATTTTTAACCATAAATGTGAGGAAGCTTTCCATTGTTTACATATTGAGAGTCCACATTCTTGTTTTAACTGGATTTTATTATGCTTAATCTTTTGTTTTGTGTTGATTGTATGATTGCAAGAAAATGATCAAGGCATTTTGTTGATTTTGAGCATAACTACCTTGGCCAAATATTCAATTCACCTTGTGAGTGTGTGAACCTTTGTTACCCCCTTTGAGCTTTTATCGATATCCATGTTTATTTGAACTTGATGCTTGTCTATGAGTGTCAATTCACCTTTTTTGTATGGATGTTGATTTCTTTGTTTCTTGAATCCTCAACTACATGTTGTTGTATGAATTTTTACCTTGCCTTAGAAAGTAGGTAGTATTCACACATTAATGTTGGTTGAATTCAAGTTGGGGAGAGAAATGTTTATATACTTATATTGTGGTTGGTATGAGGTTAAGAGAAAAGAAAAAGAAAAAAAAATGTGAAAAAGAAAGATTAGAAAAAGAAAGAAAAAAGAGAAAAGCTTTGAAAAAGAAAAACAAAAAGAGTAGGAATAATGTTATGTTAATAAGTGAGGTGTGTTTGGTGTGAAATTTGTGATGAAGAATAAGTTTGATTGAAATTATATTGTTTGGAACTTTGTGAGTTGATCACTCCCTTAGGTTTAGGCAAGTTTTTGTTTCGATTAGCTTTAGGACTTATCACTTGTTTGTTAACCAAGCCACATTACAACCTTGAAAAGTCCTTGTGATTCTTGCATTTGTATTTTCAATATGTTTTTGGATGAATGCATAATTTAGTCTATTGTTTGCAAGATTGTGGAGGAGTGTTTTTTATCCCTCACCTTTGTGTGTTCTTCATATACCGATGAATTTTTGCTAGGTGTGATTCATGATTGAGCTTGTTTTGTTTTAGAATGTTTTGCATGATTTTTGTACTTAGGATTTGTTTCATTTATATGTTATTGTTGTAGGATAGTGGTAAGTTTGTATTCGTCGTGTACATTTTTCGCTTGAATCATACATTTGTTTTCCGTTTTCAAAACTTGTTGATTCGTGATTCTTTGATTATCGTCTTTTGTTTCTTCGAGTTATTTGACTTTGTTTGAGGACAAACAATGTGTCAAGTTGGGGAGAGTTGATAAGTGCCAAAATGTAGTTATTTTATATATATGTTTTGTGGCACTTATCTGTTTTTGTTTGTTAATAATCGTTGAATAACCCCAATTTTTGTTGTAAATACGTTTTATTGTGTTTTGTGTACATAATGTACCGTTTGATAGTTTTGTATCTATTTTTGTAGGTATTTGTTGCATATTTGGAGCATAGAGGAATAAAGTGCCAAAGACACGGCTCCGAAGATGCATTTTTGGGAAGAAAAATAGCAACTTTCGCGCTTAGCGCGGTTTTGAGCGCGCTTAGCGCGGTGAGGCAGTTTAATGTAATAAAACAATAAAGTAAGTCGCGCTTAGCGCGATCTGCGGGATTTTGTTTATAAATACTTTTCAAAACAGATTTCTAGGTTATGGTTTTGGGGTGGTTTTTGATCCCCATTTCCATCAACCTTCATTTTTGGTAGATTAGCTTAGAAAACAACATTAGGGCTTGCTCATGGATGATTGGAGGTGGATTGCTCTTCGATTGGCTTGACAACCAGTGTAGATCTGTGGTTTATCTCTTCTCCTCTTTGTGTATTTCTCCTTTGTTGGGTTTGTATGTATTTCTACTCATAACTCTTGTATATTTATCGCCTTTGGCTTGTATAAAGTTTGCTTTACAAATCCGTGTTGGGTATTGTCTTGGGTTTTTACTTTATGTTAGGGATTTGAGCTTTACTAGAGATAGATTGCTTAGATTCTTACCTAGGATGATTATCTGTTAGTTTCTGAATACTAGAAATGGGTTTAGATCTAACATTCACTATAGAGTATCTGAACTTAATGCGTCTGCATCGGTGAAGTATGCTAGAGATGGTTATGGAGGTGACGCAGTTGACTCCTGTGTTGTTGAGATGGGCCAAATATGGCTATTGAGATGATTTAGGAGGATTCTCAATTTGGGTTAGAAATAACCAAGGTTGTGAGAGGTATGTGATGACACGGACGAGTCTCGTAGGCTGAGTATGACATGGGTGGTAGATTTAAGTTTGTGACGGGTAGTTTACATTCGTTTCGGACAAGTTATCTATCCTTTATACTTTTTGTTCATTTACTTTTGTATTTTATTTTCATTTCTTTTAATCTCAAACTCATTAACGGTAGAATTGTCGAACGACGAATCAATAACCAATCTCTGTGGACACGATACGATATAACCTAACCGGTATATATCACCTGGTAAAAATAATACCAACTCTTTGCTTGCCGCTTTACCGCAACAACAATCAACAATCTTCTTTTGTCTCAGCTGCCTCAAGTCTTTTTTCAAAGCAACGAAATCCATCATTTCTTGCTTTCTAATAGTTTTTCTACAGAGCTTATCATGAGGTTCTTATGTTTCTAACAGAAGAACAATATTCTTTATTTTCTGCTTGAAGAAATTATCACTAAGATCTTATGAGAAAGACAAGGGTGGAATAATCCGTTTCTTGAAAACATCTCATATTCTTCAAGATCTTAATCTTCAGCAAACATTAGATCTTTGTCTTCTGATGATTTGATCCTCGAGCAAATTCATTGTTTATTTGCTCATACACTAGATAAACTTCAGCAGATGTAACTCTTAATCTGATGAATCTATTCTTCCCCTTTTGTCTTTCAATTTTCGAAAGAGACAGTAGTTGAAAATTGAGTAACCATCATCTTGAAGTATTTCTTCACATATTATCTGGATCTTTTTCTGACACTGTTAGGTGTTTGATCTTGATCAATAACAGAATCGGAGCTCTGGTACCAATTGAAGGTGTGAAGAAAACATAAGAAAGATGGGGTTGAGTTGTGTTTACACTTCTTAATAAACTTTTCGTTTATTAGACAACTTCACGCTGATTCTTGCTTCTAAACTTTTTCTACTCAAGGATTACTTCTTATGATTAAACCTAACTATTGCTTTTGACAAATTGTAGAAATATAAACAAGAAGGCACAAGTAAACAATAAAGAACACATGGCTTAATCCAATATAATCAAACCGATTACATTTGCATGCGCAACCGCCGGTGACTAACATCTGATGACCCATTCAGGGATCCATTTCAGATATAACGTTCAATGCACAAGTTTCCTGAAAGTGACTAACACCTATTAAGACTCAGAGCTTCTGACCTAACTGATCCTATGAGGAACACAATACCTTCTAAAGATTCTGACCCAACTGGTCCTTTAGAAGAATTGTTCAAAGGCTTCCTAGAGCTTGTGACCTAACTGTCCCTCTAGAAGGAACAAACAACTGGTTGTTTTTACTATGTTTGCTTATAATAAAATGCTTCTACACAAGCAGTTGTAAACTCAATTAAGTACATCATAAGATCCTAATACACTAAGAACATTACATTGTATTTTATCTTCAAATGTGTGATCTTCTTCTCTCAAAGTTGCTTCTTCACGGGCAACATCCTAGAGCACTTGAATAACTGAAGTCTTCTTCTTCTTCGAAATCTTCTGACAACTTGTTGATCTTGATGTATTATAGAGAAAATCTTCTTCGTCTTGATTCACCTTGGAACATTCTGGACAACAACCCTTGTTCTCAAATATCATGAAGTAACACATCATCTCTGTGGATTTACAAATTGACGCTTCCATGATCTTCTTCATTTTCTTATGCATCTTCAAAATACTTTCTTGAAGCATGCAGATTTGAGCACAATGTGAATCAATGATTTCTTGTTTGAGTTATCAATTAACATGATTCAAGATAAAATTTTCTCCATGTTTCTCTTGCTGTTGATAATTGATTGATAATCTTGTTTCTTGTGTTCAATAATGACTTTCGTTATTGTTACATTGTGATATGTAGCAACCACTACTCAAACAATGATACTCCTCTTGTTATAGCCAGTTAAAAATATATACGTTGGTTATTTGAAAAAAGAGAGATGTTACAAAATAGTACTTCTACGTCCTTTTTCTATTCCACACTTTATGCTGTAGTGGAATAAAGCTTTTTCGTACTATGTATTATTTGCACCATGTTAAATTTATCTTCTTTCCTTCTGCACTTCATAGGCTTATGTGAGCATGAGTTTGGAAGCGGAGAATCTAACTTCTGGTTAATAAAAACTCCAAGTCTTAAGAGTCTTCAAATCTTCCTCTTAAGAAACTCCAGGACTTGGTTTTGAGGAACCTTGTATCGTAACCAAAAGGTAGAAAGAACTTCAAGTCTTGGAATCTTCAGAATCACATTCTTCAGAGTCTTCAACACTTGGTCTTCATAACCCTTTATGTTGTAACCAAAGTTCAGAAGAACTTCAAGCTTTTCGAATCTTCAGAGCCACGTCTTTAGAGTCTTTAAGCACTTGGTCTTCAGAACCCTTTGTCTTCTAAAACTTGAGTCTTCAGCATCTTGACATAAGTCACACTTCTGTCTTTAGATCTTCTGACTAGTTTCTTCAGACGAACATATCAGAGTAAATTCAGAGCCTTCTAAAGCTTTCCCTTGCTACTTGTTGAGCAGAACCTTTGCAGCTTAGAAGCGGAAAATAATCTCTTTTATTGTCTTGGCCATGCCATTCATCAGAAGCAGAACCTGTTTTTTTATCTTAAAAATACAAAAAACATTAGAGTGACAAAAATTGTTCACTCAAACATACTCTTTGTTATCATCAAAACTCAGAGACATAATTGTAGAACCAAATCTTGTTTTAACGCTACATATTATCCACAGATGGACGGTCAGACGGACGATCAGACGGAGAAGACTACTCAATAGTTGGAAGATTTGTTGAAGGCCTATGTGTTAGAAAAAGAAGGAGCTTGGGATAGCCAATTTCCATTGATTGAGTTCACTAACAATAATAGTTTCTATTCGAGTATTGGAATGGCACCGTATGAAGCGTTGTACGACATGAGGGTGTAAGACTCCATTGTATTGGTATGAGTTAGGCGAGAATGTTATGCTCGGACCTGATATTGTGTAGGTAACAAACGAGAAGATCAAGATTATCTAAGATAAGATGAGATCTTCTCAAAGTCGACAAAAGAGTTATAATGATAAAAGGATAAAAGCACTTGAGTTTCAAGTGGGAGACTGTGTGTTTTTGAGAGTTACTCTGGTGATTGGAGTTGGTAGAGCTTTGAAGTTGCGAAATCTTACTCCATGTTTTGTTGGTCCATATCAGATTTCAGAGAGGATATGTGAGGTGGCCTATCATATTACTTTATCGTTGTCGCTTGAGAATCTTCATTATATGTTTCATGTGTCTCAGTTGAGGAGATATGTTTTGGGTCCTTCGCAAGTGATTCAAATGGATAATGTACATGTGAGAGATAACCTGACAATTGAAGAATCACCCGTGCGGATAGAAGGTCGGGAAGTGAAGCATTTGCGGGGTAAAGAAATTTCCTTGGTGAAGGTACTGTGGGATGAACAAGCTGGTGGAAGTTTGACTTAGGAGCGTGAAGATCAGATGAAAGAGTCGTATCTAACTCTATTTTCCTCAGATAATTTTTTAGGACCAAAATTCTTTAAGTCGTGGAGAGTTGTAACACCCCATATATATATATATATATATATATATATATATATATATATATATATATATATATATATATATATATCATTGATTTATTATGAGTATGTATGAATTATTGGTGAATATGTGATGTATTGTCGAATATGATGTGTGCTGTGATGTTATGTTGTAGGGTAATGTTGACTTAAGGAGAATATGATTAATTTTATAATTTAGATAATTAGTTAACAATTATTTAGAGTTATTATTATTATTGAAATAGAATAATATTGGTGTAGAGAAAATAAGAGCAAGGTAGTAATTGGTGAAAGGATAAGTGAGGGTAGAATAAGATGTTCATATTAGGGATCTAAGGGTTAAATAAGGAAAAATGGGTTTAAATATTCATTGGTGAGTTCAAAAAATAATTGGAAGAGCGTAGCAGAGCTAGGGCTTTAAGGATAACCAAAGGAGATCATTGTAGAACGCTAAGAGAAATATCAAGCTACGAATCTAAGGTAAATGGGTGATCTATTTATTATGTTTGATATGGGGATTTAGATGTATGTAGGAACTTCTTCGGGGTTTGTGATGATTGTGAATTGTGCATATATGATGAGAACCATGATGGAATTGATGCAAATATGATGTGGTTTTGCAATAATTTGATGAATATGAAACCTAGAATATTATGTTATTGCTGTATAATGAAACCATGTTGAATTATATGAAACTTGGACTATATTGGTGTGGAAATCACATGTAGATTGGGACTGGTTTATGTAGAAAACTGCAACAGGAAGATGTTGTCACGAAGCTAGCATCAGGCGAGCCATTTGTGTTGTTGGTCGAGATTCTTCACCCAGACTTTGTCGGGCGAGACAACTGGCGAGGGAAAGGGGAAATTTGGGTGCTCCTAGTTTTTTAGGGAAATGCCTCAACTTTCCTGGGTGAGCATGGGGCGAGGTCGTCTCTCTTAAGTCGTCAGACAAGCCTCTTGGTGAAGGACGGCTTCGCCGAGCGAGCCTTAAGCGAGCAAAACTACTTGCATTTTTGAGAAGGTCGTAATTTGAGTTTATGGACTCCGTTTAACGCGTCGTTCAAAGTGTTAGAAAGCTAACATAATTAACTATACTTTGGTGAAATAAATGAGTGAAATGAGATGATTATCCAGTGTTTATGTCTTGAGGAATTTACGTTTTATATGTTGAAATATTATGGTGTATGCTTGTTGACATATCATGTTATAATTATACTATGTTGTACTATGATGTAATTGATGATGATGCGTTGATGGAAGTTGATGTGTATACACGCTATATGAATAATGTTGTTAATGATCTTCATGAATGATGATGCGATTTGACTAACAGTGGTCGTGTTTTATTATGTTGTTGCGCATCATGCATTCATGGCATACTTTGGACGTTGATCCACTCATTTTTGGATGTTGGTCTCGTGTTAGCCTTACTCCCATTGTGTGAATTGAGTGCATTTTTATGTTATGACCAGATTCCAAGAGGGAATCGATCCTATGGTGGGATCTTTAGAGGGTGATGAGAAAGGTGCTCGTAATTATTGGTACCTATGCATGAGTCTATGTTGTTGCATTACATCTTATGTGACATTGTATGATTGTTGTCGTTATGATGTTTGATGATGTTATGGCGTAAGTGAAGTATGATGAATGATCATTGATGAATTAATAATTATGTTGTTATTGTGAATTAAAGGGTGTCTATAGGAGGTGATGTGATGATATGAAAGAGGGAGTATAATATGTGATGTGTGATGATATATGATATATGAATTGTATGATAATGATTGTTTGAAACTACTATCTCTATTCCATATATCTTTTGTAATGAATGTGATTACTCACCCTTTTTGTTTAAATATTGCCTCCATATGGATAACGTGTAGATTCTCAAGAATAACTTGTAGAAGCATTAAAAATAGATTTTGGAGTTATTAATGTGTTTTTCCGTTGGTTAGAAGTTCTTGCTTTGATATGTAACAAACATTTGACTTGAACATTTTATTCTTTGTGTTGACATACTTTATAAGTTGTTTTAATTATTGAAGTTGTTTTAAATCAAAACCTTGGAATGATGAGGATTAATGAAGTTTGAAGGATATTATTTAGTGAAGTTATTTGAGACTAAGATTCTGCTGCGTAGTAAATGAATGACGTGTTGATATTGTGAAAGAAAATGATATGATTGTTAAAAAAAACTCATGTTCCGGAGCAAGATGTTTATTTATGACGTTTTTATGAAGTATGTGACACTCTTGATGGTGCTTTGTATGATTTATTATTTAAATTATTCGTGAATTATTCTTTGAGGTTTAGAAGGGTGTTACATTTACCCCAGACTCCATGTCCAAATTTTACGCTTAGGGGGCAAAAAAAAAACTTTACATTACAGGGGGAATGCAAAAAATAATTATTACATGGGATAAAGCAAAACTCGCATACATTGTAGGGAGCATCGTATATTTAACCATAAAAATATTTATCTTACCCCTTGATTTTATGCTTAAACTGAGAGGTACGATTCATTAATTTTGAAAATAACAAAAGTGCATATGTTGGAGTTCGAAACCATATGCAGATAACTTTATCTCTCACTATTTTAAAAATCGAGATATAAAGTGACAGTTTTTTTATGACACTCTTTGTTGCCTTTCTTCTGTAATTGAGGTTAGATACATTTCACATTCGAAATAAAATATATTTTTTTTAGTAGTGATCAACTGAAATTCTATGAGTATTTAGATCATTTTCACACTTAGATAAAATAGTATAAAAATATATTTATTTTACTTAGACCACATAGTCTCCATACAAAGTTACCAATCCAAATCATAAAACTAACACATTAAGTTCCACCCATAAGGAAACTAAGCAAAACAAACCAAGTCGAAACAAAATATGTGAACAAAACATCACAAACACAAACACAAACAGACACAAAATATAAAATATTTATGACAACTTTATTTTAAATAAACAAAGACAACAACACCTAAGGGTTTTTATAGAACATGTTCATGAGATCAATTTCCTGCTTCATAGGAACCTCAGGAAAAAACTCCATTGCATATGATCCATAATCATAATTCATTGCTCCAAATCCATTTCCCATTCCACCATCTCCACCATTTACCATCGTTGGAACATATCCTTCAATTCCACCTTCTGGAGTAGCCAATCCTCCAGAACTGAAACCACTTCCAGAACTTCCATTAGCATTGTTGAAGTTTAGTTGATTCCCAGTATTCATCCTGCTAATGGAGTCCTCCAACTTCTTCTTTTCAGCTTCCTTTGCAGCTTCAACTTCAATGATATACTTTTGAAGTTGATTTAGCTTCAAACTTTTACGCTTGCTCCGCTTCTTTTTTGCAATTTGGCTACGCTTTGTGGCGTTCCAGTGGTTCTTGATTGTGTTGTCTGTGCGCCCGGGCAATTTCTTCGAAATTTCAGCCCATTTGTTCCCAAGTTTTTTGTGAGCTTCAATTAGTATTTTGTCCTCCTCTTGGCTCCATGAGTCCTTCTGCAATCATATAAAATAATTAATCTTACATATGGGAGATATTAGAGACTATATTTCGAATAAATACCTATTTGCGAGAGAGAAAAAACAATACTTAGAACATAGTATCTAAATTTAATCCAATATTTATTCAAAAATGAAGAAAACTAAATTAAGGACAACATACCATATAAGGTTTGTTATAAGTACAATGAAATGTTAACAAGACTATTATGTCGTATTGTATGAACTTTTAGAATATGTATCAAAAGTGAAATAAAGTATAATAGAATGTTAACAAGACTATTAAGTTGTCTTGTATGAACTTTTAGAATATCTATCAAAAGAGAAATAAATGCTAATTAAAATATCTTTTTTCCCATATAAAATTATATACAAATAATTTTGAATTGCATTTATACAATTACTTGAAATGCATATTCTAATTTTTTTTATTATCTATATGTATATGTGAAAGTGTAAAATGTTAAAGGAAAATTAGGCAAGAATCTTCTAAAACATATATATATATATATATATATATATATATATACCTTAATGTTGGGTCGAAGATGATTATTCCATCTTTCCCTGCATTGTTTCCCGATTCTTCCATTCAGAAACTTAGCAATATGAGACCATTCTCTAGTTCCAAATTGATTCACCAATTGTACAAGAATCCTACAAAAATAAAAAAACTATATATATATTGTTCATCATATGTCCATATAATTGATAACAAGTAATAGATACCATGAATTAGATTTAAAAATAAAATCAATAAATATATTATGAACCCACAAAGTATATAATAAAGTCATGCTAGAACTATAAAAAAAGTGTAGGAAAGACAATGCAAAAATTTAGTGATTTGATAACCTGTCCTCATTTTCAGTCCATTGGCCTTTAGTTATATTGAGATCTCTATGTTGAGTTTCAACATTCTTGTGAACTCTCTTACGTTGCTTCTTGTCGCTGAGAACGGGTTCTTGGTCATTGTCGTGAGATTTTTTTCCAATTCCACCAATGAATGAAAGATCTCCTTGAGGATTAGACTTAGTTGTGATAGATGGATTCACATCATAAACTAGTGATGGTGAAAAAGATGGACTCACTCCATGTTGAGAAGTTTCACCATGTCGAAAGAGATTTTTCTTTGATAAGTCCCAAATTCCATCGCCAGTGTTAAGGCGACCATGCATGACTTCCCTTTTGTTGTTATTTGGTGAAAATATCATTGGATTTTGACCATCAAAACATTTTTCATGGAATCCATTGGTTGATGTATTCTTGTACAATGGAGTTGGGATCATAGATAATGAGCTGACGGTGGAAGGAACCATCTTAGGAAAACTAGAGTCATATCTAGTCTCATTATGAGCATGCTCAGTATATTGATTTTGATACATAAAGTTGTTGAAATGTGTTAGTGAGGTAGAAAAAGTTGAACTTGGTTGCAGTGGAACCAGTGTGGAGGTCTCTGATTTTACACTAGGATTTCTAGGAAAATCCCTAGAAAGGTAAGGAAATTTTCTTGCAAATCTAGGATCTGATTCCATTTGAGGTCCCAGAGAATGTATGTGATTGTAAGGAAATGGTTTAAATAGAGACTGTGCAGAAGGGAGTTGAGGTCCCAGAGTTTTTATAGGCAAATATAACAATTGATGTGATAACATCCAACGACTCAAATTCATTGTTCAAATGACTCTTCACCTACGAAGTAAATACCTCAAACGAGGGAAAATATTTTACAAAAAAATTATTTAATTTTGATATTATCTTTATTTTAGTATTTTTTTATATAAATAAATTTAAATGATGAATTTTCTTACAAAATTATGTATTTTATTTGAAAAAGTTTTAGAAAAATACAACAAGCCCACAATTATCATGTGATACTTTTATTATTATTATTATTATTATTATTATTATTATTATTATTATTATTATTATTATTATTATTATTATTTATTATTATTATTATTATTATTATTACTATTATTATTATTATTATTATTATTATTATTATTATTGAAAATAACATTTCAAATTTTTCATTACCATAATTCAAGATAAATCACACCGAAAAATAAATAAATTTTTACGTTTATTTTTTATTTTATTTTAGTTTTCACCACCAGTATCTAGTCTATTGGTCCGACTAATCCAATTCGAGGATCAATTATAGCATCAAGTGATTTCAGACCCCTTCTAATCGCACTTGCAGGAATCAATTTGTGGTCCTTCCTACCAAGTACATCATCAATCACCACTAGATCAACTAACGATTGATAAAGTTTTATGTTTATTTATGCGAGTGGGATTTAGCTGAAAAAATTTATAAAAAATTAAATATATTTATAATTTAGTTTATATATGTTGAAAACTAAAAAAAAAAATTTATTAATGCTAATGCTTAATTAGATTTCACCGTCAAGATATTTTATAACATTATTTTCTAAAATATTTATAAGAATATCTAAATGATAGAATAAAAATAAATGGTTAAATATAATTAAATTGAGGTAGTCTAAATAATATTTATACTAATATTATAAATAAATTATATATATAGTTATAAATATAATGATTATAGATGTCCGTCAATTATGAGATTTTGATTGATTTTCTATTTATTACATATGTCTTGTAAATAAGACTCATATTGTACTTGAAACATTCACTCAAAATATGAATAATAGAATATATTAGTTTCTTCTCTTTCTCTCTTCTATTGTTTTCTTTAGTTTGATAGCACATTATCAGCACGCTCAGACACTTAGAAGATACTATTTTTTTTTTAATCTTCAATGTATTCTTAATAAATATTGATTAGAAAAAGAAAAAGAAAATCAATGATGATTTGCATGCATCCTGTAAGGATTGCATGAATAATGTTAAAGCATCCCAGAAGGATTGCAAAATAAATTATTCATATAGTTTTTGGAGAACTTATCAAGCTATCTCTATAGCAAAATAAATTATTTATAAAGTTCCTGAAGAACCTATCAAGCTTATCCCTGATGGATAGAAAAATAAATTATTTATATAGTTCCTGAAGAACCTATTAAGCTATTCATAAAGTTTGGATTTGATCTATAATATTAACCAATCCCATAAGAATTTCATAATTTTTTTTTGTTATATCGATCTAAAAATTCTCCTAAAATAATTGTTATTCCGGAAGAATGACACAAATTAGATCTATAATATTAATGAGTTCTAGAAAAACTGTATCAATTATGTTAAAAATTAGCAAAAAGATTGCATTCATAATATTATCCAATTCGAGAAAGATTAAAAGAATAATATTGAATATCCCAGAAGGATTTCATAGATATTTTTTGTTATATCGATCTAAAAATGTATAATATTCTCATAAAATATTTGCTATTCCAAAAAAATGACAAATAATTTTAATACATCTCAAAAGGATTATTATATTTTTCAGATCATTATTTATAAAAAAATATTCTTAACACATTTGAATAATCATCCCAGAAGGATGATTATATTTTTTAAATTATCATTTATAAGCTAATAATTTTAGCGTATCCCAGAAGGTTGAATATATTTATTTTAGATTATTGTTTATAAATGTTTATATTATTCTAAAAAAATTCTCTAAAATTTGACTGCGTTAGAAACTTCTTCAAATTATTAGAATATAATTTGTTACTTGTTTGAGATTATAAATCTATATATTTAATTTTATTAAATTTAATTAGTTTATACAAATATGTTTGATCTAATATATCTCAAATGAAAATGATTAGCACATAGAAATTTATAAATTTGTTCTTAGAAGGAACTGAATCCAAAGACCTTAAATCTTTATATTTGTTTAAATTTATAAATTTCTTTCTAGAAGAAACTGAACCCAAAGACCTTTAATCTTTTGTTTAAATATATGTATTATATTTTTTGAAGAAAAAAAAAAATCAGAACATTCCTCAAGAATTGTTAAAAGAATGTATTTTTTTTCTATCATTTATTATATCGTTCACTAAGAGCTATATATTTCACTAAAAGATTGACTATATAATTTTTTTAATGATTGAGCCATTGTCTATCAGTTTCGTGTTAAAACATTTTACTAGAAGAAGTCTTGTTATGTAAATATATCACTTAATATGTTTTAAGATAATTTTTAATTAATATCTTTTGGTGCAACAATTTTAAAGATATTGTGTTTTTTATTTATTTATATTATATAATAATAGCTTATAATAATTAAGGAATAAAATATTATTACTTTGATTGATTTCTCTATTGATTATCACGCTTAATAAGTAATAATGTGATTTCTGTATTTGTATGAAGTTTATTTAATTTTTAGATAAAATGAAATTGAATTGCATACAGTTTTTTTTGGCTTAATGTGTGTGACCTGAGTAATATTATTATATATGAAATAAATTTGGATTTAATTTATAACAATTAAATCACATAAAAACATGTATGTATGTTTATAAAGATTTATTTATTAGAGAATAATATGGTTGATTTCAAACAATTTAGAATAATTAAAATACATATATGTATTATTGTAAACCAGAAGTATACAAATCATACACTTAAGTGTGTTGTTGGCAAAATCGGCTGGATCATCTCGAATGTATTTTGATGTGGAAATTTATATTGAAGAACCTGAAGTTTCTTCAATCCAATACATTTTGTATGTTCCTAAAGGAAATTAAAATTTTATAAGTTGAGAATTTATATAACATATGTAAGGTGATATTTGTGAATCAATACAATGATCGTGTAGACACTTTAAATATTTTATTATATTAACTGTTTTCTCAACTAAAAGATCATGAATATGTATGATGATGTGAATGAAAATAAAATTCTAAGAAATTGAGTTTTTCATGACAATTATTGCATCCACTAAAATATCATACAAATATTTATTGTCTACTCACAACCAGAAGTTTGTGAAGTTGTTTTCTCAAACTAATATCTCAATTTCCAAATTTTTCATTACTTTCGTGATAAGTATCACATATATTATTAAAATTAATATTGAATAGCTTATAGCATATGTTAAAAAAAAAAGGACTTGAAGATCCATTATTTAGACGTCTAAAGTTAATTACATGACTGGTACTTATGACATTATAGGTTAATTATAAATTATATATTGGAAACACACAACCATGAATATTCAAATATCTATTCGCATTAAGTCAACAAGTTATTATATGTTAATTCTCCCATTAACTTACAAATTATTTTAAGTTCATAACCTAATATTTCTCATCTAAGTAAACTTTTGGATGTGTTGTGTATAATCCAATTGCTCCAGTTTAGTACGTTAAGATGAGTTTTGAATGAATGTTGACAAAAATAATTTTATATGAATATCGTATTTGAAGTTTCTCTTGGTCCGATAACTGGATATGTGCTTGAAGCCCAATAGGCTCATTATCAATTGATAAATTAATTTTCCGAACATTAAGGGGGAGAGAATAAGCAACTCAGAGTGTGAACCAGAAGTTCAAATGAACAATTTGAAATAAAATTATTATATTATTTTGATCCTCAAAGTTTTATTTTCAAAATTTATGAAACAAATTATCAGCTGCTAATACTCCACTCAAAGTGGATTTTCCTATTGGATAATCAAATCATGCAAATGAGTTGTAGCCGCACCTGAAGCGTGGTAGGAAAATCGGTTCCAATGTTAAAAGTCCTCTACTAAGAAAATAATCTAAAGTTAAAGATGACCCAAGTGAGGATGTGAAAATTCGAAAAGAATGTTGACATAATTTATTTTTCAATTCCAGAAGAACTAATTAAGTACTTGAAATATGAAATAAAGAGATCTCGATAAATTATGTCATCGATGAAATATAATAGAACCAAAATTAAAATAACCAAATAAAGTTGACATTGACAATGTATTTGTATACAATATAGCGCTAAAGATGATAAACGATAATGAGGATCGTGAAACAAAGTCTATCGAAGATTGTAGATAAAGTGAGAATTGGCCAAAATGAGCAGATCGTGAATCAAAGTCTATCCAAAGATTATAGACAAAGTGAGAAGTGACCAAAATAAACCTATTAAGTTGAAGAATAATTAAACTAACTTTAAAAGTGAATTGTTTTTAGACCTGTAGTCCGGATACCTCGAGGTGTGAAACCAATTTGATATAAATGAGTTTTTGTGAAAAGCGAAATTAGAAGGGTGAAAATAAAGCTTGGTGTTTTTTCCAATGATTTTAACAAAGACCTAAGATCGAATTTGATGAAACCTAGCCACCTGTAGTTGATTCTATTAAGTTTCGATAATTAATTAGCCTTGTAGCACATGAAGGGCTTGATTTGAAGATGATGGATATTGTAACATCTTATTTGTATGTGTCACTTGATAAGGAGATAAATTTGAATAAGTATCTCTATGAGTTAAAATAATATGGACACTTGTGGTATAATAGTCTCGGTAAATATTTACTAAGGTAAAGATATACAAATAACTCCATTTGTCCTTATATTTTTATAAAAGGGTCTGGAAAATAATTTGAAATAATATAAGTCTATGTGGATGACATAAATATTATTGGAACTCCTGAAGAGTTTCCAAAATCTATATAGAAATACAAGGTGAACATATAGACAATAGAATTTGCGTATACCAAGAAGGTTATATAGAAAAAGTGTTAGAATATTTCTATATGAAAGAATCTCGTATATAACAACATGTTAAAATGTTCCTATGTGGATAAATATCGTGTATTGTCTACTTCTATGATGACAGATTATTGGATGTGTAAATAGTCTTTTAGACCTCGAGAAGAGGATGAAAAATTAGTTGATCCTGAAGTACCATATCTCTGTGTAATTCAAGCACTGGTCTATCTTGCTAATTATGTATACCATGATGTATTAAGTACTTTTACTCTATTAACAAGGTATAGTTCTTCGCCTACACAGTCAAAATATACTTTATTATTTTAGGGGTAAATGTACTTGTGTTTGTTTTATTCCAAATTATTAAAATTATACTTAAAACATTATGCAGAAATAAGTCACTTGGAAAACTGTATAATGGTACATTGCACAAATTATTTATTTGTCAAATCTGCATAATGGTACATTGAACAAATTGTTTATTTCTCAAATTTTCATAATGGTACAACTATTTTATGGAGACCAGTGAAAAAAATCACATCAGTAACTTCATTAATTATGAAGAATTTTTAGCACTACATAAGGCAAGTCAAGAATGTATTTGGTTGAGATCCCAAACTCAACACATACAAAAGACTTGTGGGTTGGCTTTTGTAAAAAGAAATATAACAATCATATATGAAGATAACACTACATGCATTACCGGATTAAAAGATGATTACATTAAAGGAGGTCAAAGAAAACATGTTTCTCCAAAGTTCTTTTTCACTCATGATCTTAAGAAAAGTGGTGATATAAGTTCCAACAAATTTGTTCAGGTGGTAATCTTACAGACCTTTTAGTGCAAAAGATTTGACCTTCATCGTAGATGAAATGATTGTTCAACTAAGGGGGAGAACTGAATCCGTTCAGCTGAGGGGGAGAAATAATTTTTTCTTAAAAGGATATGTACTCTTTTTCCTTAACTAGATTTTTTTCCACTGAGTTTTTCTAGTAGGGTTTTAACGAGGCATGTCCTGAACAAACATCCGAGGAGGACTGCTATGAATAATGGATGATTTTCTCCCTACAATTTCTTTCTTATTTGTAATCATTTGTATTGATTAATAGTGAGGTAGTTCCCTCACAAAGAATGTTGTACTCTTTTTCCTTCTCTAGAATTTTTCCACTGGGTTTTTTCTTGTAAGGTTTTAATGAGACATATTCTTTATGGACATCCAAGAGGGAGTGTTATAAATTTAATGATTCTGGATGTCCATCAAATATGAGATTTTGATTGATTTTCTATTTATTGCATATGTCCTATAAATATGACTCATATTGTACTTGAAACATTCACTCAGAATATGAATAATAGAATATATTCTTTTCTTCTCTTTCTCTCTTCTTTTGTTTTATTTAGTTTCATAACCTTTTTTTTAAAAAAATTTAAATGATGAATTTGCTTACAAAATTATGTATTTTATTTGAAATAAGTTTTAGACAAATATAACAAGCCCACAATTATCATGTGATACTTCTATTATTAATATTATTATTATTGAAAATAACATTTCAATTTTTTTATTACCATAATTCAAGATAAATCACACTGAAAAATAAATAAACTTTTATGTTTATTTTTTATTTTATTTTGGTTTTCACCACCAGTATCTAGTCTATTGGTCTGATTAATCCAGTTTGAGGATCAATTATGGCATCAAGTGGTTCCAGATTCCTTCTAATTGCAGTTGCAGGCATCAATTTGTGGTCCTCCTTGCCAAGTACATCATCAATCACTACTAGACCAACTAACGATTGATAAAGTTTTATGTTTATTAATGCGTGTGGGATTTAGCTGGAAAAGATATAATAAAAAAATTAAATACATTTAGAATTTAATTTATCGATGTTGAAAACTAAAAAAATTATTAATTCTAATGCTTAATTAGATTTCACCGTCAAGATAATTTATAACATTATTTTCTAAAATATTTATAAGAATATCTAAATTATAGAATAACAATTATTTATACTAATATTACAAATTATATATATATATATATATATATATATATATATATATATATATAATATGTGGTGCCCACAAGTGAACGCCATTGATTCTCAATGAGACATTGAGAAGGTTTCAAAGATTCTATTATTAATGTTAAAGAAGCTATTATCACATTCAATGAAGTCTAAATGGCTCTGAGATTTAATGTGCTTCTAATGATGAAATATTTTAAGGTTAATAATTTTGCTGAAGGCTTGAGTATTTCCAGAGAAAGGAATTTGAGTAGAGGGAAATCCAAATCCAAGGATTTTTATAAGTCAAGGTTAAAATTATTTTATTTGTCTTAAAATTATATTGTGTTTGCTTCATATGAGGATGATTATGAGAGTGTTGGTGTACTAGTGATTAGGGGCGGAAAAATGGACTTGGTCCGTCAAGCATTCCCATTTTACCCATATTGTTTTGCAGGCGGACCAAGGTTTTAGGCTAGTACTCTTTGGTGTGTCCGCCCCGCCCCATTTTTAAGGGCTTTTACGGGCATGCATTTTTTCTTGAAATTCTACAGTTTTTAGGCTTAAAAGGTTCAATGCCCGCGGGACCGTCCCAACCTCACCTTTTTGCAGGGCAGGCCAATGTTTTACACCCACACCCTGAAACATGTCCTCTCCGCTCCATTTTCTCGCGGGCTTTTTGATCATGACTTTGTATGTCTTAAAGAATCTAGATCGCAAGTATACAGTCCTATCGCGTGTAGCTTTAAAGATTATTAAATCTCAAGGGACTTAATGTCGACCTCTCGTTATCTAAGGTTACTATGTAAGTCTAAGGCTAATATTGTAAATAGTTTGGGTTTTAGGGAACCTAACTGATTTTAATCTAGTTTAGATTTAGAGGGAGAGTATCGGTTGTTCGCGTTAAAAAGTGACGCGTGAGGGAATCGAATCTGAATTCGGATTCTCTGGCTCGAAACGATTTACTCTTTTGATTTGTTTATAAAGATGTCGCGAGCATCGAGCTTTATTATTTTCAACACAAGAAATTATGATTATGAAAAAGGGGAAAGCTATTAATACCCTCAATTGATTATGATATGCATTACGACTAGCGCAAACTAGACGTAATGGGGAGATTCAGGTAAGGGGTTTGTTATATAAAGGGAATAGATGGAGCACCCTAAATATATATAGTTATCTATAGCTTTATATATGAATATGTTTGATATGTTTGTGTGTTTTAATTGCTATTTCTATGATTGGGAAAGTTTCTCCTTTGGATTTTAAGAAGGGAAGATTATGTGGGATCCTAGATTTTGTTATTATTGTGCTCGCAAATATCTTTGGGTCTTCTGCATACATATCCCTTAATGGGAATCAGAGCATTTGTAGCTCGGATCTAAAGGGATCTATGGTTTGTTTGGTTTGAGGGAGAAAGAAATTTGCTCGGCAAGGATGAGACCTTGTGCCTACGTATTCTCAAAGGGATGTTGAGAAAGTCAGAGCAATCGTAGTTCTCACTTATGCTAGTGGAAGCAACGGAATGTTAGTAAGAGACACAGACAAATGTTATCTTAATGAAAAATGTATCTAATCTATTTCATCACATACATTTTGAAAGGATTGATTGATTTAATCTTTCATCGTAAGTTATAGGTGTTTTGCTTGAGTGTACAAGCGTTACCACTTACGAGTTTAGAAAGATGTTTGAAAAAAGATGATTGAATCTTTTAATTGTAAGCATTAGGTGTTTTGCTTGAGTGTACAAGCGTTACCACTTACGATTAAGAGATGTTTTTGTTTGAAAAGAGTTTGAAAAGTTTTTGATTGTATGTGATGTGATAGATGAGATACTTCTTCCATAGAGATGATAAACGTCTAAATCTCGAGGAGAAATTGATTGGATTAAGGGATGTTTTTAAGAAGCCCATGGGTCCTTGTATTGTAAGCCCAAGAGGAGGCATTCCGGGGGTCATCGAGGGTCCTTGTATGAAGCTCAAGAGGAAGCTATAGGGTATGGCTGGCTTTGGCTTTAAAAGGATTTCACCGAAACCATCCTTTTAGGATTAAGAGCAATTTTTCTAAAATTATAGCCCTCGGGTTAGATCTAAACCAATGAGGAGTTCTTAATGAGACTCGGTGTTGATATCCTCGGAGCTCTGAATGAGTCGCCTAAGTGGCCCGAGATAACTGAGAGGAGGATTATATGAACAAGTATATAAAGTTTATTCATAGGAGTTTATGAAGGAAATATAAACAATGTGTAAAATTTATTTACAAGAGTTTATGAAGGAAATATAAACAAGAAGTGTTTGCGTAATGATTACTTACTTGGGAAGGGTATGGAAGTATATGTACAAAGAGGTGTGGATGTACATAGGAGGGTTGAGACTTACACCATAAGGGAGGCCCATTGGTTTAAAAGCAGTTTCACCGGGAATAATGCTCCTTTTAATACCAATGGTATTCAGTGTATATACAAGTGAAATGAAAACAAACAGAAGAAGTTTGTCTGTAATTGAGTATTTACAAAGATATATGTATTATGTACAAGGAAAATTAATATGTACATGAAAGAATTAGATATGTACAAGGAAATATGTATGTACATAAAAGAATTTTTGGGACTTACACCGTGAGGGAGGCCCATGATCGGTTAAGAAATTCGAGGAAAAACGAGTTCAGTTTTATCTTCAAATCGGGTCGATCATGGAAAAAAGAGTGTAAGTTTGATGAAAGGTTTTGAAAAATGATCTTGAAAGTGTTTTTGAAAGATGGAGTTTACTTACAAGAAGTTTGAAGAAAAATCGGGCTTCGAAAGTTTGAAAAAAAATCACCTTTGAAAGTGCTTTGAAAAGTACTCAAACGTATCGTTTTCGGCTCGATAAAAATATAATCAGATGAAAGTTTTTCTGAAATTTTTTGACACTATCCTAAAATAGATATGTTAATTGACAAGTGTACAAAAAATCACCTCAAAATGAGGAGTTTTGGTTGGGTTTTGAAAAAGTCAAAGTTTGCAAAAAAATATGAAAAAAATTACAAAGTTTGGCAAAAATGGTCCCAAGGCTACTCGAACTCGGGACCATTAGGCAAGGCATGGCAAGAGTGACTTAAGAGTGAGCTGGCAACCGTTGGGGCGGCAATACATCCGTGTATTGAAATCAAACCATGTAATTATATTATAAACTGGATTTTTGAATTTGAAAAAACGCGCGCAGTGTTCTTCATCCTCTCCAATCTTCAATCAATCCTAAAATCCTTATTTCTTGATGAAATTGAATGATGTAAACATCAAACTTGATCGTTTTAAACCCAGGAACATGATTATGTTGTTTAATTTCATTTATTTCCAATTTAACATGATTAAATTTCGCACGAACACGAAGAACCCTAGTTCTGAAAATTCTAATTGAAATCGTGTATGGTGAAGGAATTAATCAATTGATTGAGGGTTATTGATCAGTGATGGTGCAGAAACAAAACGGCCAAGAGTTTTTTGGACTGGAAGCAAGAAATCAAGGAGTTTGAAGTTCGTGTTCTTACCTGTTCAAACTGAAATCGAAAACTGTGCTAGAGTGTTTCCAGTTGTTGTTTAATGATGGCTACAACACCAGTGAGCCTTATGGAAGGTGTGAGGATGGTCTGCTTGCTTTGGAATTGTCTGAGCTATGCTACCCAAGTCCACTTGCATCGGCTCAAAGTGAAATTCGAATCTGTGCTTGGAGGTGTTACAGATCAAGAGTGATGGTTTGTATCATCTCTATGGAGTATGTTGATGATGTTTGAGTGAAAAAATCACAACTTGCTTGAGCCAATGATCAGATTCGATAGTTATGGCAGTTTTGGCAAGTTTGAAACATGAAATGCAAAATATGTTTTTTAGTGTTTCTTGTGTTGATTTTAAGTTACAAACCAATTACATATGATGTTTATGACATGTTAGACACCAAATATCTCATGTTTTTTCACAAGTTTTGAAAAATACAAGAATTCTCAAATTACACTATGTTGCTTGAATTTTAAGAAAGAATGGAGAAAGCTTGTTTTGGCATAGCTTTGGTGTGGTTTCAAATGGCCAACATGACCTCTATTTATAGGTCAAAAGTTCTGAATGGTAAGTGAAGAAGATTGGCTTTGGTATTTACAAGTTGCCTTAGAGGGCAAGGAAGTCATTTTTGCAATAAATGCAAAAGGAAGCTTCCTTTTAACCATGGTTAATTATTCAACTTGATCTTATCCCATCATAATTACTCTCCATCTGATTTTTTATCAGCTCTATCCCTCTTTGCAAGGTGGCATGGCTTCTAGAAGAAGAAACTAAAAAATGACCTATAATCTTGAAAGTTGTACTTGAAAATCAAGGATTTTGGAGCTCTATGGTTCAAAATCAAAAGCATAGCTAGACACCATGGATTTGAGAGTTCTTGTACATTTTGGAAAGCTTGTTTCAAGGGCTACAATTTTCATGTTTTGAGTTTTTTCTAATTCCAAATGGAACTATGTGAAAAAATGCCATGAAGTTTGGAAAAAATGTGAAATTTTAACACTTTGAAAATTTTCTAAGTGTTGAAAATTTTGACTTTTTGTTGACTTTTCCAAATTTCTTGATTTTTTATGATCATGATGGATCATTTGAAGTATTTTGATGATGGAAAAAGTTTTGTCTTGAAAAAGTTGACCAAAAGTCAAAGTTTGACTTTTCAGTGCAGATGAAATTTCATCAGATGATCTAGAAATTGACAGATGAATTTTGTGAACTTCTGTGATGTTTTGAATCCAGAAATTAGGTCAACATGTTGTATTTAAGATATGAAGATCAAACTCCAATCAAAAAAGTCATTCATTGATCAGAAAATCAATGATTGCTTATCCTCGATGAAAACCCTAATTGGTCGATCCTTGATAGATCAGTAGGAAAAATTTGATATCTGAAGATCAGAAGTTGATGATTTGATCAAGATAGATCAAATGAGGTGAATAAAACTTAAACCCTAATTGATTTCCTCTTGAATCAGATGAAAAATTGATGAAGCCCTAATTTTGACCTGTAGAAACTACACCCGATTAATTCTGTTCTGAACTGTTAATGATACAATGATGCAAATGTAAGGTGGTATATTAGGTCAAAAATTGGGGTATGACATCAGTATGTAATGGTCGGACTTCAGGGATTTAGCAACTCACTGACTTAAACACGTATTATCAAAAGATGTTTCAGTAGGAAATATTTATTTGAAAATTCTCTTCTCACACTCTCGTGTTTATTGATTCAGATCATATAATCAAACCTAAGTGAGTGCTCTCGCTATTTCAATTATAGTTTAAAAATAGTTTTTGAAAATAAATAAGACCAAATCAACTTAAAAGCGCTCTCGCTGTATTTTAAGTTGATGCACAACTACTAATGTCCAGTTATTATCTCAAACTCTCGCTTTATTGATCTAACTTCTAATATGTATTTTACTCTCGTAATAAAACAGTTGCATTAAAAACTAGTAATTGAACCAGAAAGTTAATCTTTTTAAAACGGAATAAATCGAATGGCGTTGCTAAACCCCGTTGGCTATATGACCTTACATACAAATAACTAACTTACCCTAGCATTTTAAACAATTCAGTTATAGCGCAACAATAATAAATAATAGACAATTCAGATGACACATGCATTTCAAATGATTTAGGCATAAAATAAATAAACGATTGAAATGAGTCAATAAATAAATTAACTAAAATAATCCTGAAAATAAAAAGCGGAATATTTGGCAAGCCTGGGTGTCTCCCACAAGTCGGTGAGATCTGCCCTTCATTGCCCCGAAAATCCAATGCGATGAAGGAAATTAAACAGGCGCAATTCTAACGTAAGGTTATAATTGGCAAAGGTTCGCAGCAATCCCCGATGTAGAAATTGCTAAGAGAAAAGAAAGCAGATACTGAAAAAAATTAACCGAAACGGTAAAATAAGACTGAAAGTAATTTTGGCAGAGTAACAATAAAGTAAAGCGGAAAATTTTTTGTTGAAGACCAGAGTATCGAAGCCTATATTTATAAAAGTGGTGAAACGCTGAGTGGCTGGGGTTGTTGAGACTTTCTTGCCTCTGTCTTCTACTTCGTAGCGATTGCTACAGACCTTTAGGGCAAGCGTGACGGTCGTTACAAGTTTGGCTTGGTGAGAAAGCTTCGCCTTCTACTTCTTCGCATTTGCTACACACCTAGGGATAACGTGTAACGGTCGTTAAACGTTGTTGCATGGTGGGCTTAGCTCTTCCATGCATTGGGATGGGCTTGCTTCCTTAAATTTAATTAATTTCCAAAGCTTTTTACTTCTTTTACACCCTCATTTTGCTAAACATCACATACTTGCATATATGATATTCTTTTGTGGATTTTGAGTACAATTTATCCGACTTTTCTCGACTTTCTTCGCATGTGCCTTATAATTGGTAAAAACTTGAAAACACAGAAAATGTCGGCATAATACGAATAAAGAGTAACTTATTTAATTAAAATGCGGATAAAATACATGTAAATTGATCCAAATAATCGATACATTTTCGGGTTATCAAACTCCACTACACTTGAACTTTTGCTTTTCCTCAAGCAAATAATAAAATAGAAATTGTTTGGCACAAAGTTTCTAACACAATCGCACGATGCAACTCGAATCGTACGTGGTTGAGGGGCGTTACGTTTGGAAAGATGGAACTGGGTTCCGACACTAATGATACAAAGATTACACAAAACCATAGAACATGGTCAAAGTCTTCCTTCCTATGCAAACCAGTCCGAATCATGCTATCATAGCTCAACCTAATTCTTTTCGTTCGAAATCAACCGCTTTCATTCTCGTGCAATCACATTAAGCCCTTTATCTCTCGCACGGACATAGTAGAGTAGCCGGTTGGTGATTCTGGTCATTTATCCACGGGGTTCTGGTACGCAAGTTGGTAACCCTCTTTCTTTCCCAGATTATAGGCCTTGGGGGATCGAACCGTGGTTCTCCTTACAAAGCTTAGCACCAGATACCAATGAATAGGCTTACGACTGGTTTTCACATTAGCTTTTATAGGTTTTGCAACTGTTGGATTAAATGACCTGGTGAGGGTCACCTAACTTAATTAGCGCATTTCCTATTATATCTTGATGCTTAAATTTTTTTTGGACCAGTCACTTATATTCATCAGATCCCAACATAGTTTATGGATAAGACGGTGATGGCTGTTTGTATAAACTACTCGGGGTTGGTCTAAAACTTAAAACTTAAGGTCTCGGTATCATAACTACTCAAACTGATCTGCATGATCTAGAAGATTCAGATGTCAAGGCGGTATTATTTTTGTCAAATCTTGTTCAGAAATTCTAACGAAGCCTAATTGAACAACCTATATACTTTTCGAGTGTACCGAGCTAATACGTCAAAAATAAAGCTTTTTAAATTTTTGTTATGGTTCAAGAAAAGTGTGAAAGTAAGAATAACTTACGGAAATGAATGCTTAACTGAAATCAATTTGATAAAGAAATTTTTTATTGAAGGGATATAATTGAAATTCAAAACTAACTTACAAGAAATTGAAGATAAAGGTTTCCTCCCCTACACTTAAATGAGTGTTATACCCCAAAATTTGTCCTCCTACTTCTCAAGACAATTCACATCTCCATACTTAAGGATTTAACAAGGGTTGACCAGACAAACCCTCTTCTAAGCAATCAATCCAAACTAGGGTTTTGATTCTCTCAAGTCAGAATGAATTTCCAAGGCTCCAAGTGGTCATCATACCTCATCATATGCTTCAAGGGATCACCGTGTCAAGTTTCAAGCCTTAATAGTCAAAGTTTCTAAATTAGGGTTTTTCAGACAAAAGTCAACAGAACTTTGACCAAGCATAACTTTCACATACTTTATCAGAAATTTTTCCACCAAAGCTCATTTTGAAGGGAATTCAATTCTCTAAAACTTCATGTCTCACAAGCTTTGGCGAAAATATGCTTCATTTGGAAGTTATGGATCATAACATTACAGATCCTTTTAAAAGTTAATAAAAAGTCATCTTTTTGCTATGAAGTGTTCATGAACATGGAAACTTCAATGAAGATGAAACCAAAATTATTGTTTAAAGGACATCTTGAGCTTTCTAAAAAATCCAAGAACACTAAAAAATGTTGAAACTTGAGCAAGATACAAATTGTGCAAGTTGGGCATTTTTGAGAAGGTGCATGAAGAGAAATACTTGAGAAAATAAAATTTTCTCTAAATGGGCCTAACTTTTCTTGATTCAAACTTGTTTCTAATCTCAATTAGAACCTCCAAGCCCAATGCCACGCCCTTGATCTTTTTATTTTATTTATTTTTATTTTTTATTCATTTAAAGTCAATTTAATTAAAATAAAATAGCAAAATTAAATCAATTAATGCAAGGATGAATATTTGACATTCTTGAGGTCCAAGATACTCATTAAATAGCCAAAATTTCAAAAATATATGATTGGCATGAGATTGGTACAAGATTGGAAGCATTTGATGCAAATTGAAGAGATTGACAAATCAAATATTTTCTCATTGAATGAGATATATTTTCTCATCAATTCTTGACCTAATTCAGTCTATTATATATACATATGAATTCCAGATGCCATAGGACGAAAATTGATGCTCCAAGAACCCTAACCTAGCTCCAAAAAAACCGTTCCATTCAAGCAACTTGGAGGCCAATTTTTGCATCGATTCAAGCCAAACCAAGCATTCCAATCGCTTCATTGGAGTCCCCTGACTCGATTTAGACCTTCATCATCAACAAAAACATCCAGAATCACGAATTCACGATCACGGTTTGCATACTCTAATTTCAAATTCGATTTTTTGAACATACACACATATTTAACATGTTTTGATTGCATATTTGTGTTTATAATGAAGCTTCGAAGCTTTCTGCATAGTTTAATCTGAGTTTGAGTGCAGGAATATGAATCCACCATGGCTAGGGTTCGTAGCTCAGAATTAGGGCTTTTGTTTCAGGCAAAATTAGGCGAAACGATGACCACCATCATGCTCAGGAAATCGATTCTAATCGATCTATGGTCTTACAATTAATTTCCACTGCGTATTCTGAGTTTTATGATTTGCAGGATCTGTAGCTACGGAAAGAAGCCATCACTATAGGCTTTAGCTACGAACAAAAAATCATGGGTAAACGTCTGCGTCTCAAGGAAGAAGATGAAGGCCAACCCGCGTTTTTTCGTTTTAAATAATTTTCAAAATTTGTTTCGCTTATAAACTAATTGTCTCATTATACTAACAACTAACATGCCTAGCTTAGATGGTCAGGAGGCGCGTTTGTGAGCGTTGGGGTAGGGGTTCGATCCCTAGCTACCCCAATATATTTTTTGGCATTTTTTCAAACTAACACTTTTTCTATTTTCTTCATATTTTCTTATTTTTTTAATTTCTTTTCAAACATTTTTTTTAATACAACAAAAAAAGCCTAAGAAATATTTCTTTTTGCATTTAGGTTAGAAAAATACTTATTTAATTTTTCAAATAAAAAAATATTATTTTTCACTCATATTTTAATTAATTGTTAATACATCGAAAATTAGCTTTTAATTGCTTTTTATTCATTAAAATCAATCTAGAAAATTCTCAAAAAACTACTTTCTCATCTAATTAGGTTTACTAACCCTAAAAATATTTTCTTTGACATGAAAACACATTTTCTACTAACATTATTTTCTCTTACTTACAATTCAATCCTTCTCGCGATATCTTTTTTTGATCATTCTTATTGCTTACAGGACGAACAACTAGGATTTAAATTTCTCACTCTTTTTCACTATTATGTAACTGCTCATGGGATGTAATAGATAATTAAGATTTACTTTCCGCACTCCTTATTATGTATCTTCCCCGAAGCCATGTAATAGCGTAGGACCTTTATGTTTCCGCACTTTTACTTTCTGCACTTTAATTTTTGTACATATTTATATGCTAGCTAATACGATTGTATGGCAAGATAAAATCAACCCTAGATCACCTCTAATTCAAGATTAATATATCTGAATACAACACACTTTTGCACTCACTCACACCTTAGGGTATCCTCTCTCGTTGCCTTACGAACAAAGCATGGTCATGTCCCTCGAACGTAGGGATATCTTAGCACAGTTGCCTACAAACAATATCCTCACAATCCCTTCGAATCCAAGATCATAGTCCCTCGATGACCCTCGATTGTTGCCTACGAATACATGATCTCGTCCCTCGGTTGTTGCTTAAGAAAAGTGATGATCTTCCCTACGAATATGCTAAGGTATCCCTACATGTTGCCTTCTATGACCATACGATGACCCTACGAACGTCCCTTTACATCCAACGAATAAGATTACCTACCAACTAATGGTATGGATAGCCTTATTCTAAAGGAAGAAAAATAACATGGAAACGACCATTCTAAGTAGGTAATAAGACTCTTTTGCTTGCTCCAATCAATTCAAAAATACTTTTCACACCTCATACTATTTTCAAAACTTTTCAAACACTTTGTATACATTCCAGCGTGAATCATTACAAAGTTAAATACTTTTTCAAAACAAAACATTTCCAAACACTTCGTATACATTCCAGCGAGAATCATTACGAAGTCATAGAGAAATGCCTTTCAAAAACATCTTTTCAAACACACATACATAAAGCAAATTTCAAAGTAAGCTAAGAAATTAAGAGCCCATAGATAACTACGGATGGAAAGGGTGCTAATACCTTCCCTTTTCATAACTTCCTCCCGTACTCAGAATCTAACGAAGGTCTTTTCTTGTCTTTTCGCCTTCCCTTAATTAGATAAAAGAAAAGTCGGTGGCGACTCTTGCTATCTGCAACATTTGCGATAAAACACAAAACAAATAAGTAAGTTCTCCCACTGTGTTACAATGAGCATTATCCTTAATGCGACAACTAAAGTGAGAAAAAGGAAAACTAGCAAGGAACTTAAGAAAAGAAAATACAAGGCAACAAGAAATTAGATCAGTCCTCATTATTGTCACTGACATTTCTGCTGCTTGATGCTTCGCCTTGTGCTCTTCCTCCACCACGTGCCCTCACTCCACCTCGTGTGGGTCTAGTAGGCTCCTTACCAGTTTTGAAAACATAAGCATACATGCCTTCAATGTGGAATGATAAATAGCGCATTTCATCAGTCAGGTCATAAATTTCAGGATCGTCCTAATACGCAGCGTTGCGTTGATCGCGTTGCATCTCTTGCATCATCTGCATCATTTCTTGTTGGCGCTAATCCTGAAGTAAAAGCGATGTATATATAGCGTCAAGTGTGGCTGGGTGAGGACCATTTCCTGGTTGTGCTTATGGCAGGACATCTGGTTGTGGTTGTTGATGATTCACTTCCGGTAGTGTTATCCACACCTGCTTGATTATTCTGCACGTTCGCTCCAGGGGCTGGTGCTTGAAGATCGTAAATTCAATTTGCAGCAACATCAATTCTTGTGCTATCCAGATTTGGCAGAATAAAGCCTGGAACGACTCTGTTGTTCACCATCAGGTTGTACCTCTCATCCCTTCTTGCTTTGACAATATGACCAAATTGGCAATAATCGATATCTAGAAACTCAACTTGCCAAAAAGGTAGTTCATCAAACTTGTCATGCAAATCCAGATACTAGGCGATATCCGTGACTATGCCACCTATACAAAAAGGTGATGTGTTTTCATTTCTTGATAACAGCGACTGGATGTGGTTGAGAAGAAACGAAGCAACATTTATACTCAGATCAGGATCAAAAGTGCAGTGCAGAAAATACATCTCCCTAGCGTTCACCTTGTTGTTGTTTGCTCGCCCGAACACTGTTTTGGCCAGAACATGGTGGAAATAGCAGATGCACGGATTATGGATCTGAGTGGACAAAAGTTCCTCCGAATTATCAACTTGAGTGTCACTTAAACGCTCCCACATTTTAAACGACCTTACAGTCCAATCTTCATCATGCAAAATTCGGTACTCCACACTTTTTCCATTGTGAAAGTGAAGTACCTGACTCAGAGTCTCTTGGTTCATGACATACTCCGTGTTAAATAATCTGAAAGTTGCCACGCCGATCAGGTACTGACCAGCTTCTGGAGTAGGTGGTGTTTGGTATGCAAAAGAACTCAAGAAATCCAACATGAGGGGTTCATAAGTTGGCAGATTCATAGTGGAAATGTGGTGTAAACCAGAATCATGAAGCATGAATTGCACACTATCAACAACCCCAAATCACGTAGACAATCTTCATAGATATACCTTGTGGGAATTATACCTCTCTGGTGAAACCTCTGGTAGAGTTGCTATTGTCGGACTTCGACTTCTCCATCTCTAAACACCATATCTGTGAGGTCTGGTTCCTCTCTATCTTCTTGAGCTATTCTGGCCTTTTGTTTTTGTGAAAGGTTTTGGAAATAATATTGTTTAAAAGGTAGAAAGGTTGTTGAAGAAAGTTAGTGTATTACTGAGGTTCTCTTCAAGAGTTTATATAGAAAAAAGGTTTTAATGGTGAAGAGAAGATGAATGGAGGTATTGAATGGTATTTAGAAGTGTGTTTATTGGTGTGAAATAGAATTGAAATAGATGGGAATTTTTTTGAAATGGTACGAATTTCAATGAATGAGGAATGAATGGGTGCTGGCCGAGTTATAATGGTTGCATGGTCCAGGGTGTTGTAACGGTCGTTACACATGGTTTCATTTTGAAAGCCAAGCAATCTACCCTTGTAACGGTCGTTACAAGGTGTTGACTCCTAGAACTTCGCATGCCTGCAACAGTCGGGACATGGCAGCATGCATGAGATTCTCTTCTCTTGTAGACCGTGGCATGTAATGGATGTGTCATTTCAATGTCTAAATTGGAAAAATAAATTCAGCATGGGAGATAATGAAGTGACTAATTAGGTGTGTCATAGGTGTATCATTCAAAGATGTGATATACTAGGTCTACTAGATAAATATGCATGCATTTTTATTTTTTAAGATGAACACAATAATAACACAATAGCATCATATTATAACAGATCACAATGAGGGATAATAACACAAATAGATAGAAAATAAAATGAATATAAAATGATGAAGTAAAATAGAATAACTGAAACAAACAATAAATCTGAAAAAATGAATAACCGAAAATAAATAAATAAGTCTAAAAAGATGCTAAGAAAAACTAAAATGAAATAAATAACCCTCTAAATAGACACTCTTCCCATACACTTAGAATAAACAATGCCCTCAATATTCTAGAATCATAAGTCATCCACCTCTAGAATTGAACTGTTGAAATAGGTGATCTAGATTTGCCGTAACAAGCTCCATCGTGAGTGCATCAATAGCAGCAGCATAGTCGGGCTGTAGAATCTGGACAGCGGCAGCAGTAGGGGGGATTATGGATCCCAGGACGGATGGCAGTCAAGAAAAGGTGGTGTAACTAGATCAACCTCAATCATCTCAATCAACTCTACCATCTATGGGTCGGACTCATCCAATCCTGCTGGAGGGTCATAATAGTGGGGCGGTGTCAAAGGATCAACTTCTTCTTCCATGTCATTATCAGCTACGCCTTCCAGGTCATAGATCCAATTCTTCTTGTCATGCACACTAGATCACGCAATGTCATGAAGTGTAAAGTGGTAGATTGGCTCATGATGAATCAGTGACTGAAACTGATTCGGCTCTAAATATCTGATCATCCCAACATTAAAACAAAGAGATAAGTCTAGCGGGATGAAGTCAGCAGCGGGGGTCAGACGGGACAATGGCTCCCTCAAAAATAGGTCAGTAGAAATCATAGTCACTAAGCCTCTAACACATATACTCAGCAGACGAGCAAGCATAAAAGAAGCACCAACTACTGGTCTAGATCGAAACGCACATAACATAATAAACAGCTCTTCCTAAGACACAGAGGTATCATTCTGAGGTTTTCCAAATAAGGTAAACGCCAGAATCATATGGAAATACCTAATAGCTGGGTTATGAATCTCGGACGAGTGCCTAGGAATAGAGCTCTAATGTCGCAGATCAGATATCTCTCCCCAAAAGTAGTCAAGTTGGCTGTCCAAATACATTTCATCAGGAATCTCAATAGCGGCATCATCGCTAACTAGGAAATCTAACAGAGCAGCAAATTCACGGGTGGTGAACCTGTGATTAAAACCAAAAAATCTAAACGAGACCACTCCTCTAGGCAACCCTAAACCAACATCAGGGTTGTAGTGCAAGGAACTAAGAAACTCCAGCATGAGGTTGCGGTAGGTAGAATACTGGTGATGAATAAATTAATCTCAATCAATCTGGTTAAACATGAAGCGGGCACTCTCCTTGATTTCTAAGGCGGACAATGTGGGATCATGCTTATAAATGGTGGGACACATCTCTCTCTAAGAAAGCATCTCATAACGTCTCTGTTGAGCATCACTCACGAATGCGACAGGCATAGTGTCAGAAAAATCCATAGCAAAAATCAGTGGAGAAGAAATGTGAATCTTGTAAGTAGTCAAAAATAGTTTTAAATCAACATCGGCCTAATTCCTAAAAATAGAAAAGAAGAAAGGGACAGAAATTTTTTATAAAATTTTAAGAAAAATATTTGACAAAAATAAATTATAAACTTTCAATAAATAGAATTTTTAATAAAATAAAATAGGTGGGTTGCCTCCCACAAAGCGCTTTGTTTAACGTCGGAAGCTCGACCTATTTTGAAAATCGAAAACTATTTCGGTGACTCAGCCAGCAGCTTTATAAGTCTCAGACTAGCTTAGTAGTCTCTATTTTCGATACAATGGTAGTGCTTCAAATGCTGCCTATTTACAATGAACGGATCACTAGATTTTTCTTTAATTTCAACAACGCCACTCGGGAGTATTTTAATAACTTCAAAAGGTCCTAACCATCGGGAACAGAGTTTTCCTTGAAATAGTTTAAGTCTGGAGTTAAATAAGAGTAATACGTCACCCTCTTTGAGTTCTTTCCTAGAGATGCGTCTGTCTTGCCATTTCTTAGTTCGTTCCTTATAGATCTTGGCATTTTCGTATGCATCTTGCCTAAGTTCTTCCAATTTGTGGATGTCTAGAATTCTCTATTCTCCAGTGGCTTTGTAATTAAGATTTAGGGTTTTAATATCCCAATAGGCTTTATGTTCGAGTTCCACGGGTAGATGGCATCATCTACCATAGATTAGTTTGAAAGGTGTGGTTCCGATGGGTGTCTTGTACGTTGTTCTATATGCCCACAGTGCTACATGTAGCTTAGACGACCAATATTTCCTAGATGTAGAAATAATTTTCTCAAGTATTTGCTTGGTCTCCCTGTTGGAGACTTCCACTTGCCAGCTTGTTTGTGGGTGGTAAGGTGTTGCTACACGGTGTCGGACTCCTTACTTCGCTACAAGTTTATCAAAAATTTTGGAAATGAAATGGGAGCCACCATTGTTGATGACTAGTCTCGGCACATCGAATCTCGAAAAAATAATGATTTTGAATAATCTAATCACTACTTGTGAATCATTTGTTGGAGAGGCTACTGCCTCTATCCATTTAGATACATAATCCACTGCAACTAGTATGTAATTATTTCCAAAAGAAGATGGGAAAGGCCCCATAAAGTCAATTCCCCACACGTCAAAGACCTTTACTTCTAGGATACCTTTTTATGGCATCTCGTCACGTCTAGATATGTTTCCAATGCGTTGACACCGGTCATATTTTATGATTGCAGCGTGAACATCTTTCCATAAACTGGGCCAATTAAGGCCAACTTATAAAATCTTTGCGTAGGTCTTTGAAGTGCTAGCATGGCCACCATAAGGGGCTTCATGACAATGAGAAATTACATTCTTTATTTCACTTTCTGGAACGCATCGACTAAAGATACTGTCGGGACCTCACTTAAACAATAAAGGCTCGTCCCAATAATAATGTTTGAGATCATGAAAGAATTTCTTCTTTTGTTGGTAAGTTAGATCTAGTGGGAGAACTCTCGTTGTCAAGTAGTTGACATAGTCAACGTACCAGGGCAGTGATATCTGAGCAGACACTACTTCCACTTCTTCAGCTGTCTCGTTACTGTTACAAATTTTAGGGCATTTCTTAGTTGGGTTTTCGGATTCCATCTGGGCCACTAAGTGTTCATATGGAAAATCATCATTAATAGGTAAATCTTGAGGCTTAAGGTTCTCCATTCTAGATAAGTGGTTAGCTACAAGATTCTCGGATCCTGGTTTATCTTTAATCTCCAAATCAAATTCTTGTAGAAGTAAGATCCATCTTAATAACATTGGTTTGGCGTCCTGCTTAGTTAATAGGTATCTGATATCTGCATGGTCAATATAGATGATAATCTTTGCGCTTACTAGATAGGAACAAAATTTGTTTAATGCAAAAACTACAACTAAAAGTTCTTTTTTGTAGTGGCGTAATTTATTTGTGCAGAATCCAAAGTTCTACTTGCATAGTGTCATACCCCAAAATTTTCCCTCCTACTTCTCAAGATATTTCACATATCCATACTCAAGGATTCCTCAAGGGTTGATCAGACAAACCCTCTCCCAAACAATCAACCCAAACTAGGGTTTGGCAATTCTCAGATCAAAATGGACTTCCAACATCTCCAATGGTCATCATGCCTCCTCATATGCTTCAAAGAATCTCCATGTCAAGTTTCAAGCCTTACAAGTCAAATTTCCTCAGACAATTGCTCAGATGGTTGAAAATCAGTTGTAATGGACAAAAAGTCAACTGTGGTCAACATACAGTCAAACTTCATGATTTTTGGTCAACATCCATATTTTGAAGTAACATTCATCATTTGATCAAGGGTTGATCATGATTCATCAAGAAAATTCAAGATTTGATCAGAAGTCAAACTTTCCAAATTAGGGTTTTCTAGAGAAAAGTCAACTGAACTTTGACTGAGCATAACTTTCTCATACTTTATCAAAAAAATTTCCTCCACCTCTCATTTTGAAGGGAATCCAATTCTCTACAACTTCATGTCTCACAAGCATGGTCCGAAAATGCTTCATTTTGAAGATATGGATCAAAACATTACAGGTCCTTTTCAAAGTCAACAAAAAGTCAACTTTTTGTAAAGAAGTGTTACTGAGCATGGAAACTCCAATTGAGATAAAACCAAAGAGGTTGTTTAGAGGACATCTAGAGCTTTATAAAAAGTCCAAAAACACCCAAAAATGTTAAAAATTGAGCAAGATACACCTTGCACAAGTTGGGCATTTTTGAAGAGGAGCACAAAGAGAAATACTTGTCAAAATCCAAAATTTTGCAAATAGGCCTAACTTTTCTTGGTTCAAACTTATTCCTCAACTAATTTGGAACCTCCAAGCCCAAGGCCACGAATTTTATCTTTATTTTTCTATTTAATTCGGATTTTAATCATTTAAAAGCCAATTAAGTTAAAATAAAACGTAGAAAATCAAAATTAAATGCAAATTGGATTTTTCTCTCATTCTTGAGGTCCAAGCAACTCATAAAAGCTGAAAATTTCGAAATTAACATTGATTGGCAAGAGAATTGATGAAAATTGGATCAAAAAGGAAAGATTTGGTTTCATACCAAATCAAATTTTTTTACATTGATTGATTCATTATTTGCTCTTGATTTCTGACCTAGATCCATCTACTATATATACACAATGCATACACATGAAAAAAGAATAGAAAAATTGCCTCAAAGAACCCTAATCAAACTCAAAAAAACTGTGCTTTTCAAGCTACTTGCAGCCCTAGTTTCAGCTTGTTTCAATCGATTCCAAGCATCCCATTGCATTCCTGGAGGTCTCTTGAATCGATCCTGACCCTTACAAATCACAAAACCATCAAGAATTGTGAATTCCCAATTTCGGTTTGTCCATTCTTTTTCAAAATCGATTTTTGATTATCATGCATATTTAACATGTTTTGATGTATGTTTTGTGTTTAGAATGGAGTTTCGAAGCTTTCTGCATAGTTTAATTGTATTTTAGGTACTTGAATCGAAATCCACCATGGCTAGGGTTCCTCTGTTCGAATTGGGATCTTCTGAAATAGGCAAAATTGGACCAAATCGAGACCACCATCGTGTTTAGAACGATGTTTCCAGTCGAACCATGTATTCATAATGCATTTATATTACTTGTGTGTGATTTTTGAAAATTGCAGGGGCCTTAGCGTCGAGCAAGACCGACGCTAACTGTTTGAAAATTCAAACGAAGAAGATGAAGATCTTCGCGCGTGATTTAGATTCCCAGGAAGCGAATTCGTTTAAAACGTTTTTGTTTCAATATCATAACATCAAATGCAGTCTGGCCTAGTGGTGAAGGTAGCGCGTGTTTTCCTTGGATGTCATGAGTTCGAATCCTGGCTCCAGCACTTATTTTTATCACTTACAAAACTAACTCTTTTTTTTACTTTTCTTATTTTTTCTTAATATTTTCCATGCAATTTAATTTATCTTTAAATATTTTTCTCATTCATCTAAAAATCACCAAAAATATTTTCCTTTTTCATTTTAATCATAAAAATGTTTATTTAATTTTTGACATTAAAATTAATATTTTTGCATGCATATTTTAATTAATTATTAATTAACCATTAAGTTGACTTTTAATTGCTTTTAATTATCAAAATCGATTCAGAAAATTACCAAAAAATTATCTTATCATCTAGTTGTCATTACTAACCTAAAATATTTTTCCTCATTTAAAAATCATGTTTTACTAACATTTTTTCTCTTATGCAATTTTCTCGTATTTTCCAATTATGTATCTGCTTACAGGTTGTAGCGTTTCGGACGATCTTTCTCGCTTTTCTTTTCAATATTATGTAACTGCCTATGGGATGTAATAGTTTAATTAGGACTTTTACTTTCCACACTCCTATTATGTAACTGCCCCAAAGCCATGTAATAGCGTAGGACTTTATTTTTCCGCACTTTACTTTCCGCAATTTATTTTCCGCACCCTATAAACTGCTAGTAATTAGGTGTGTATGACAAGATAAAAACAGACATAGATCACTTCTAATTGCAAGATAACATATTTGAATTCAACACACTCTTTCACACATGCACCCCTTAAGGTAATTCTCTCTCGTTGCCTTTCGATTAAAATGGTCAAGTCCCTCGAACGTAGAGGTATCCTAGCACCATTGCCTACAAACATATCATCATAGTCCCTTCGATACAAAGATCATAGACCCGCGATGTCGCCTGCGAATACATGATCTCGTCCCTCGATTGTTGCCTACGAAAAGTGATGATCGTCCCTTCGAATGTGCTAGGATACTTCCTACAAGTTGCCTTCTATGACCATCCGATGTCCCTTCGAATGTCCCTTCTACATCCAACGAATTGGGTTACCTACCAACTAATGGTATGGATAGCACTATTCTAAAGGAACATAAAGTAACACGAAAACGACCATTCTGAGTAAGAATTTTAGTTGCTTGCTCAAACAAAATACTTTTCACACCTCACACTTTTTTCAAAGTTCAAACTCTTTTCAAAACGAAACATTTCCGAACACTTTGTATACATTCCTACATGAATCATTACAAAGTCAAAGCGAAATGCCTTTTCAAAACATTTTTGTCAAACACAGAGAAAGCACTTTTTAAATGATCTAAGAGCAACTAAGAGCCCGTAGATAACTATGGATGGAAAGGGGTGCTAATACCTTCCCTTTTCATAACCTTCTCCCTTACTCAGAATCTAACGAAGGTCTTTTCTTGTTCTTTTCACCTTCCCTTAATTGGATAAAAGAAAAGTCGGTGGCGACTCTTGCTATCCGCAACATTTGCGATAAAAAGCAAAACAAAATCTCAAAGTCAGTTCACCGTATTACACATAGTATATGGCATGGAGCTTTTTGTCTCTCCTTTGTCCTATGAAATCAGCAAAGATGAACATCATACATCTCTAGAATGTTGCAGGCGCATTACATAATCCAAACGAAATTCTCTGGTACGTAAACGTTCCATAAGGACACATAAATCTTGTCTTCTTTTGGTCATCAGGGTAGATAGGAATTTGAAAGAATACTAAATAACCGTCGAAATAGAGTAATAAGAATGCTTAGCCAATCTCTCAAGCATTTGGTCAATGAAGGGTAGAGGGAAATGGTCTTTTCGAGTGGATTTGTTTAGCTTTCTATGGTCAATGCACATTCTGGATCCACTCAAGACTCTCTCTGCTATATGTTCTCCAGCTTTGTTTGTCGTGACAATGATTCCTCCCTTTTTGGGTACGCAGTGGACTGGACTAACCCATTGACTATTAGAGATCGGATATATGATTCCTACATTTAAAAGTTTAGTTACTTCGTCTTTCACTACAGTGCTCATGATCGGGTTGATCATTCTCTGATGTTTGCTAGACGACTTACAGTCATCTTCCAGCATGATGTGATACATGCAAATGGAAGGACTTATTCCTTTTAAATCAGCAATGTTATATCCTAAGGCAAATGGATATTTTCGTAAAAATATGTAACAGTTTCTCCGTCTCGAGTTATCCTAAGTCTACATTGATTATCAATGGTTTTCTAAATTCAAAATCTAGGAAATCGTATCTTAGGGTTTTTAGAAAAACCTTGAGTTTCAAATCAGGTTTCTTTGGAAAGGGCATATGATTTGGTTTCAGTTCTAGACATTCAATTAGGTTGTTATCACGATATTCCGGACACCAATTATCATATTTGAAAATCAGGGGCATCAAAATCTTCATGGTTTCGGAATGAGGTTTTTTTTCCTGATTCCATCTCTTTGACACATTCGTCTATTACGTCTAAAAGATAACACGTATCATCGATAGTTGGGGCTTGTATAAATTGTGTCAGGATGAATTCGACTTTCTCTTCTCCAACTTCAAAGGTTAATTTTCCTTTCTTAACATCTATCATGGCTCCGGCAGTGGCTAGAAATGGTCTTCCTTGTATGATGGGGGTAACATTGTCTTCTCTAATGTCCATAATGATGAAGTCTATAAGGATATAGAACTGACCTATTCGCATCAGAATGTTTTCAAGAATTCCTATTGGATATTTGACTAAATGATTCGCTAGTTGACAAACAACTTGGTCGGTCTTAATTCTCCCATATCGAGCTTCTTAGATATCGAAAAGGGTATGACATTGATACTGGCGCCTAAGTCACATAGAGCTTTGTCTATGACAAACTTACCTATATTATAGGGTATTGAGAAGCTTCTGAGATCCTTCAGCTTCTGCAGCATCTTGTTCTGAATGATTACGCTACACTCTACGGTGAGTGTGACTGTCTCATTATCCTATATCTTTTTCTTGTTAGATAATATTTCTTTGAGAAACTTAGCGTGCGAGGGCATCTGACTGATAAATTTTGTGAATGGAATGGTGATATTGAGCTGTTTTAGAAGTTCAACAAATTTCTTAAACTTCCCTGCGCTTCTAGACTGAGTGAGTCTTTGAGGATAAGGGATTACAGGAGCTGGTTAAACAATACCAAGAGACTTGAGAATAATAAAGTGGATGAGGATTGGTCTGTTATTTGGAAAATTAAAGCCCCGCCTACGGTTAAACATCTTTTATGGAGGATTTGTAGAGGTTTCCTTCCCACTCGGGTGAGACTTAGGCAACATTATGTTTTGTGTCCGACTGATTGTTCGATGTGCGATCATACTATTGAGGAGTAGTGGCATCTGTTTCTGGGTTGTAATGCTACCAATCATTGTTGGAGGGCAGCAGGTTTGTCCAATCTTATTGATTCTCGTATTCACATGTTCCAAGATATGAATCCTTTATTTTTGATATCTATAAGAAGGAGGGCGGACGTTTAGCTGGTAGATTTGCTGTTATGTTAGATACTATTTGGAAGAATAGAAATAATAGTGTTTGGAATAATGAGAAGGAAGATGCATCTAAGTTGGGTTTGTGTGCTTTTCATAGGTGGAATGATTGGTTCCATGCACAAGATTCTATTTCTACCAATGCTCAAATTAACCACTCGATGAGTTGGAGTCTGCCTTCTGTGGGCCGGCTAAAATGTAATGTGGATGTTGCTTTTAATAATATCAATGGTACTTTCAATAGAGGTTGGTGTGTGCGCAATCATGTTGGAAGTTTCATTACTGCAGGCACTGCGTGGGATCCAGGAATTCTCTCTGTCAATGAAGTTGAAGCTCTTTCCCTGAAAGAAGCAATCATAGCGGCCATATCTTTGCAAATGACTCATGTTACTTTCGAAAGTGATTCTCAAAGAATAATTCATGTGATCCATTCTAGATGTAAGGGTGACTCCGAATTTTGTATTATCATTCGATCTATATCTAGTTTTCCAAACTTTGAGATAAAGTTTGTTAAACGTCAAACGAATATGGTTGCTCACTCCCTTACAAAGGCGGCTAATGTGACACCCCAAATAATTCGATAATTAAATAATTATGATTTTTAATTATTAATTTAATTGAGAATATAATTTATTAATATATTGGAATTATTGGAATAAGAGAATGGAATTATTAGTGGTGTGAAGAGTAAAGTGAGGGTGTGAGGAGTAAAAGACTCTTCTCACATTATTTAATTTATTTTATTTATGTTAGAGGAATAAAAGGAATAAAAGAAGGAAAAGAGGAAAAAGGAGTTTTTTTTGGAAAAAACACACATACGTGCAATTGAGAAGAGGAAAAGGAAGGAGGAAAGTCGTTCGTGTCGGAAGTTGAAGAACTCACAAGGTAAGGGGTGATTTCGATTATTTAATTCATATTATCGGTTTGGATGTTAAATGGTATGGATCGTAGTATGTTAGGAATCCCGGTTTAGAATGTTAGGGTTCCATAGAATGGCCCCTATTGTGTCGGATTATAGGTTGAAAACAATTAGAGTGTCAGATAGTAAAAAGGAATGATGAAATAATGTTGTTCGATGATTTAATGATGCAAATTGGATGTATTTTGGTGTTTCCCATATAGAAATTCGTGTACGGGTATGTTTGGGTTTGATTTAGAGTGGATGAATGCTGTCAAAAGTGCAGAAAATGGCTCTACAACACGTGGGAACCGGTTCCCAATGGGGAGGAACCGGGTTCCACATTGAAAATTTGTAAAAACAGGCAAAAATGCACTCAGGAACCGGTTCCTGTATGGGTAGGAACCGGGTTCCCATACATTTTTCCAGAAACGTGAATTTTGAACTACTCAGGAACCGGTTCCTGTATAGGTAGGAACCGGGTTCCACTGTTAATTTTTGAAAAATGTCAATTTTTGAAAATTCATAACTTTTAAACCGTAAGTCCGTTTTGAGTTCCGTTTTGGACGTTATTTCTTAAATTTAATGCTCTATTTTATAAAATTAAAAGATTTTCTAAAACTTGAAATTATTTTGAAAATGAGTCGAATTTCCGAAGTAAGTGATTATTGGCTGATGCACATGGGTGTGTATGTAGCAGTGAAACTGTGAGGAATGGATGTATTCGTATTGCGTGAATGAAAAGCATGTTTATGTTGCTAATGATGGTGTGCATGATCGTTGAGATATCATGTTTTTGGTTTTGATTCGGTTTATGATAATCGGTGTGTTCATGATTGTATTGATACCATGTATTTTGTTGGTGTTGTATATGCTTGATAGATGTTGATCTTAGTTGTTGTTGTTGTGGTATATACTGGTGAATAGTCTTACCAATTGAAGGGTAAGTGTTTGGCATATTTATGCTTTGTGATGATTTATTTCATGATAGTTGATGATATCATGTTGTGGTTGATGATGGTTTATGATGTCTGATGTGGTCATAACCTGTGTTGAATGTTGCATGCTGGTGTTGTGCATGTGTAATACGGTGAACTGACTTTGTAGGATTTTTGTATCCAAATGTGCGGATAGCAAGAGTCGCCACCGACTTTTATTTTTATCCAATTAAGGGAAGGTAAAAGTAAAAAAGACCTTCGTTAGATTCTCGAGTACGGAGAATGGTTATGAAAAGGGAAGGTATTAGCACCCTTTCCATCCGTAGTTATCTACGGCTCTTAGTTGCTCTAGATCACTTTTTTAAAATTGCTTTCTGTGTGTTTGACAAAATGTTTTGAAAAGACATTTCGCTTTGACTTTGTAATGACTCATGGGAGTGTATACAAAGTGTTCGGAAATGTTTTGTTTTGGAAAGAAATTGAACTTTGAAAAAGTGTGTGGTGTGAAAAGCATTTGATAGAGCAAGCAACTAAGAGACTTATTTACCCACCTTAATTGGTCGCTTTGTTGTACTTCTACATTCCTTTAGAATAGCGCTAGCCATACCATTAGTTAGTAGGTAGCTCCATTCGCTGGATGTAAGCGGACATTCGAAGGGACATCGGATGGTCAGAAGGCAACTTGTAGGAAGTATCCTAGCACATTCGAAGGACTATCATCATTTTCGTAGGCGACAATCGAGGGTCAAGATCATGTATTCGGAGGCGACATCGTGGGTCTTATGATCTTTGTATCGAAGGGACTATGATGATTTGTTTGAAGGCAACGGTGCTAGAATACCTCTACGCTCGAGGGACATGACCATTTGAAATCGAAAGGCATCGAGAGAATTACCCTAAGGTGCGTGTGAAAGAAGTGTGTTGATTTCGTATTTTATCTTGCAAATTAGTGGGCTATGTTCAATTTTAGTCTTGCCATACACGCCTAATTACTAGCAATTGATAAGGGTGCGGAAAGTAAAATGCGGAAAGTAAAGTGCGGAAAGTAAATGTCCTACGCTATTACATGGCTTTGGAGCAGATACATAATTTAAAATGCGGAAAATAAAATCCTAAATTAAACTATTACAACCCATATGCAATTACATTATTGAAAAATAAAATAAAACGGAAGAATCGTCTGATTCGGATGAACCTGTGAAACAAACGAGAAATCGGAAAATATGATGGAATTAAAATAAGAGAAAATGTTAGAAAAAATGCAAGTTTTAATATGAGAAAATTATTATATGCTGGAAATAAGATAAATAAGCTACAATAATTTTTTGGAATTTTTTAGAAAAGATTTAATAATTAAAATGCAATTAAAAGTGAATTAAATGCAAAAATATAAATAAAAATAAATATGCATGCAAAAATATGTTTTTTTAAATTTATTAAATTAAATAAAGGTTTTTATGACAATAATGCAAAAGAATAAAATATTTTGGTAATTTTTAATGCGAACAAAAATTATGAAAACAATTAAAATATAATGCAAAAATATTAGAAAATAAGAAAAATATGAAAAGTTTGTAAACTTGTAAAAATACACTGCCATGGCTGGGAATCGAACCGGGGACACCAGCCTCAAACCTTGAAAACCAACGCGCTGACCAACTGAGCTAGGCATGTCAACTGTTTGGAAACGGAGTTAGTGGATTATACGCGTCATCTCCCTATTGCTTCCTCCTTCGCGCCATCCATCATCTTCTTCGTTTCAAATATTTGAAAGTTAGCGTCGGCCTTCCTTCGACGCTACAAGCCCTGGCAAAATGGAAAACACAGCATACATAATATAAATGAAGTCTAAAGGCATGGTTCGATTCCAGGCATCATTCCGAACACGATGGGCATGGTCTCGTGGTCCAATTTTATGTATTTCGTGAAACCCTAAATCGGTCACATAAACCCTAATCATGGTGAAACACGATTCCGGCCATGGAAATTCAATTGGCTTGCCCAGAAAGTTTGCAAACTTGATTCTAAACACAAACAAACAATCAAAACAAGTTAATAATGCATGAATATGAGAAATCGAAATTTGAAAATTCAAGAACAAACCAAACACGGGTTGCTTGATTCTTGATGTTTTTTGGCAAAGTAAAGGTCTGATTCGCTTCTGGAGGTATCAAGGAACCTGTTGGACACCTCAAAAACGATTGAGAATGGCTGGAAGTAGGATTCCCACTTGCTTGAATGACACGGTTTTTTGAGTTTGGGTTAGGGTTTCTTGAGGCAATTTTTTCGTCCTCTTGCAATTGGTATGCATCAAGTATATATGCTGGATGGATTTGGGATTGATTTTGGAAAGAATTGATCAATATTCAATGGAAATCAATTTGATTTTTTCATGAAATCAAATTTTCAAACTTTGGTCCAATTTCAATCTAATCTTCCCATATTTGATTCAATTTCAAAATTGCTGGCATTTATGGGTTAATTGGATCACAAGGAAGCAATAAAAATCAATCTTTCAATTAATTTGGATTTTATACTTTATTTTTTCAAATTAATTTGTATTTAAATGAATAAATTCCAAATTAAATAGGAAAATAAAATAGAAAATCGTGGCATTGGGCTTGGACATTCCTAATTGCATGAGGAATAAGTTTGGATGAAGAAAAAGTAGGCCCATTTGCAAAAGATTTAATTTTTTGAAGTATCTCTCTTTGTGCATTCTTTCAAAATTGCCCAACTTGTGAATGGTGTATCTTGCTCAATTTTCCACATTTTTGAGTGTTCTTGGACTTTTTGGAAAGCTCTAAGAGTCCTATAAACAATGTCTTTGGTCTCATCTCAATTGGAGTTACCATGCTCAATATATCTTCAAATCAAAAGTTGACTTTTGTTGACTTTGAAAATGACCTGTAATGTTTTGAGCTATACCTCTCAAATGAAGCATTTTTGGACATTCTTGTGAGACATGAAGTTGTAGAGAATTGAATTTCCTTCAAAATGAGCTTTGTGGAAACTTTCGAGAAAGTATGAGAAAGTTATGATCACCAAAGTTCGCTTGACTTTTCACCTAGAAACCCTAATTTAGAAAGTTTGACTTTTGAGCAAATCTTGAGTTTTCTTGATGAATCATGATCAACCCTTGATCAAATGATGAATGTAACTTCAAAATGAGGATGTTGACCAAAAATTATGAAGTTTGATCAGATGTTGACCAGCTGACTTTTTGTCCAATACAACCGATTTTCAACCATCCGAGCAATTGCTCGAGGAAACTTGACTTGTGAGGCTGAAACTTGACATGGAGAATCTTTGAAGCATATGAGGAGGCATGAAGGCCATTGGAGATGTTGGAAGTTCATCTTGACTTGAGAGACACCAAACCCTAGTTTGGGTTGATTGTCTAGAGAGAGTTTGTCCGATCAACTCGAGGAACTTGAGCATAGATGTATGAAATCTCTTGAATAGATGGAGGGCAAATTTTGGGGTATGACTGCCTGCTCAATCTTCTTGTACTGAGGGTTAGATTGACATGCTTGTCTTCGCCCGGAGGTAGAAGATGATTGAACACCGAGTACACCGAAAATTTGCACTCGCGGTTATGATGATGGAACGGCTTATGATGCCGCTTTGGAGAGCCGGTGAATGAGTTGTACGCTAGACTCGAGATTATTGATAGGAGAACCGACGGACGGGCTTAAGATGCCATCCGAAAGGTTGATGCCGGGAGTGAGCCGTATGCTAGGCTCAGAGACGCCTCGAAGGAGCATGGAGATGGGCTTAAGATGCCATCCGAGGGAGTCATACGTTAGACTTCGCTTCATTTTGAATGAAGTTATTAGTTTGTATTGATTTTTAACCATATGCAGATTCGAAAGTGAAGCATCGTTGATAAGTAGTCGAGACGGGCTTAAGATGCCATCCAAGGCAACCGAGTCGCACGCTAGACTTTGTAGTTGTTGCTGATAATAAGGAATCGTAATAAATCTTGCTGATTACTCGAGGGAGATTGTAGTTGGCAAGAATGTGGATAGCTTCCCCCAGCATCGGTGTTGATCCATTGCTCGTTATCGGAGGATAACCGAGGCGGTCTTTTGGATAGTTTTCCGCGGTTCGGGCTTATCTCGACCCGCCAAAGGCGGTCTTCGATAGTTTTCCGCTTGCGGGGCTTAATCTCGACCTGCTTTGCCGATGATCACACTGCTTTGGAGAAAACAAGAGAAACTTTGATAGAATATTTGTTAGTTTTATGCAAGGTATGATGCATGACAGTATGCATGAATTATGACTTTATGAGTAATGTATGAATGATAAATGTTGTGATATTTCAAAACATATCCTTCTTGAAGAAGATGCGGATGTTCTGTTTGAAGATTTCTGACTCCTGCTTGGGGAATTGAGTAGGTGGAAGCCTCTGCTTTTGAAGGAGAAGAAAGATACCCTGGATTCCTCCGATGTACTATCGGACCAAGCCTTGGGCCTAGATATTGTTGAGGAAGGTAGAGATTGAGAAGCTCGTTGTTGGAGATCTCATATATAGACCCTATTGAGGAGAATCTGGGAGGCGATCTGTTGGGGACCTTGTATGTAGATCCCACGAGGAAATTTAGGAGGCGCCCATGGGATTCGTGTAGATCTCACTGGAGAGCATGATGGTTGTTGAGAAACCGTTAGAAGAGTCCGGAGCCCGTTGTAATCTCCGGATGGGGATGAGGATGTAGTTTCTCCGTGCATTATCCGACCAAGTTTCGAGTCCGATACCGCTGGGGAAAAGGGAATGACCGAGAGATAACCACGGAGATGAATACCTTGACGAGATGAGGTGTTACCGCTTGAGACTCGATGTATACTACTGGGAAGGTGTGTGAGTGACACCTTTGTGGGGATCATGCTCGTGGGGACTATTTGGTGACTTTCGTCATCTCAATTCCGGAGCCCTAGTAAGTACTTTTGCATGTCCACTTTTCGTATGTTTGCAAAGAGATTTTTATTGTCAAATGCGATAATCATTCAAAGCAAACGTTGGACTTATTGCAAACAACAACAAAGGAAAATTGTAAAGAGAAAGAATTTGTATTATGAAGAGGTGGTATGGCCAAGTAGTTTTGTACACAAGAAAGGTAAAAGCTATGGAACAATCTCGCTTAGTTCCAACTATGCTAGTACTCATATATTTCAACTATCTCATCTCCTTGTCAGAGAAAGTGAGTAGATCGATCTTCGCCATTTGAACCTTGAATGCCGATAGTAGTCCGAAGTGTGATCCGAAGAGACATAGTCGACGCTTAAATCCCTAATTTTGCCTAGACCGCCTTTCGGTTTTCACCACCGATACCCTTTTGCCCAAGCCGCCTTTTCGTGTTTTCGACGTGTACATGTTTTGCATATATCCTTAACTTTTGCCCGAACCTCTTGGTTCGCCAGATGCCCTTATTTTTGCCTAGGTTCGCCGACCTAGCGGGTCTATTTCATGCGTAGTATTTTTGACTATGTCTCGCTCACGTGGTGGGAAGTCTTCACCATCCATGGTGCTAAGTATCATAGCTCCCCGAAAATACCGCCTTGACTACAAATGGTCCCTCGAGGTGGGAGTCTATTTACCCCGGATCACCTTGTGGAAGAATGATGCGCTGACTACTAGATCACCGACTTGGTAGACTCGCTTGACCTTCTTGTTAAATGCTCGATCATTCGCTTCGATAACTGCTATGGCGATGGACGCGAGTCGCTTCTCATCAATCAAGTTGATCCGGTCAAGGCGAGTTTGAACCCAATCGCCTTCACCTAACTCGCCTTGGAGGACTCGTTGAGGGTATCCGAACCTCGATGGGTAAGACGGCTTCCATACCATACAAGAGAGAAGGGTTGCCTCGTTGATGTTCGTCAGAAGTGCGATAACCATGAAGAGCAAATGGTAACATCTCATGCCAATCTTTGTAAGTCACTATCATCTTCTGTATGATCTTCTTAATGTTCTTGTTGGCGGCTTCCACTGCGCCATTCATCTTAGGCCGGTAAGGAGATGAATTGTGATGCTTGATCTTGAATCGCGCAGTTCGATCATCTTGTTGTTGAGATTGAGCCATTATCTGTGATGATCCTTTCGGGAGTGCCATATCGACAAATAAGATTATGTTTGATGAATCGAGCCACAACATTCTTAGTAACAGATGCGAACGAGGATGCTTCTACCCATTTGGTAAAGTAATCAATTGCCACAAGGATGAAACGATGTCCATTGGAAGCAGTGGGCTTAATTTCTCCAATCATGTCAATGCCCCACATTGCGAAAGGCCAAGGAGAAGTTAAACGCTCAGAGGTACGGAGGTACGTGTACTTTGTCGCATAACCGCATTTGTGACAAGATCGAGCGAAGGTGACAATCCTTCCATGGTGGACCAATAGTAACCTCGTCTCAAAATCTTCTTAGCCATGGTGTGTCCATCGGAGGGTACCAAATTCTGTAACTCTTCCATGATACGCATTGCGGTTTTCCGTCTACATATGAGTAAGCACAAGTCGTGATTGCTTTGTATAAGATGTCGTTGTCGAGGAAGAATTTAGATGCAAATCTTCTCATGAACTTCTTTATCATTAATGTATGCCCTCTGGATATTCCCGAGTCTCAAGATACCTCTTCACGCCATAGTACCAAGGTTTCTCTTCGCCAAGCTCACAACAATATGCTGGTTCGTCGAACTTCTCAATGATGATCCGGGAGCCTCGTTGTCCCATCCGACCTTGAACATAGACGACATAGTAGCCAATGCGTCCGCTAACCGATTCTCTTCTCGTGGAATATGATCAAAAGTAATCTCTTCAAGTAAGGGATCAAGCTCGTAACATGCTCGATATGGAATGAGATTCGGATGCTTCGATCCCACTCGCCTTAATCTGACCGATCACCAAAGTCGAGTCTCCATACACTTGTAAGAACTTGATTCTTAAGTCAATAGCTTTAAGACCCATGATGCACGCCGACTCGCCATGTTGTTAGTGTAATCAAACATAATCCGCGGTGAAAGGGTATGTCCACTGGAGATGTAATGATGGCGCCAATGCCATTGCCAAGCACGCTTGAGGCTTCATCAAAGACCATGGTCCATCGGGATCCTTGTTCGTGTCCTTCGTCTGGGCCTCGGTTCTTCACAATCAGAATTAGTAAAACATCTTCATCTCGAAATTAACCGCATAGATCGATAGTCATCTACGGCTTGATGAGCCAAATGATCGGCTACTACACTTCCTTTGATCGCTCGAGAAGTGTACCGATGTCATATTCGGTCAAGATCATTTGCCATCTTGATATTCTTGAGAGATGGTTTCTCAAATATGTATTTTATCGGATCCATCTTGGAAATCGAAGGTAGTGTGAGTCAACATATACCGCCTTAGTCGGCAGCCAAGTTAAAGCGCTGTAAGTTTTCTCGAGTGAGTATCTTGTTTCACGGTAAACTTTTGCTAAGGTAGTATATTGCATGCTCTTTTCGACTGCACTCGCCATGTTGCCCCAACACACACCCCATTGAATTCTCTAACACCGCCAAGTACATGATAAGAGGTCTTCCTTCAAGCGGCATCGTGATAGGAGGATTGTAGGTACCCTTGATTTTGTCAAAAGCGATCCGGCAATCGCCGCTCCATTCCACTACTTGATCTTTCTTTAGTAACTTGAAAGTTGGCTCACAAGTAGCGCTATGTGCAATGAATCGCAATGTAGTTCAATCGGCCCAAGAAACCTCTCGACTTCCTTTTCTGCGTGGAGTGGCATCTCTTGAATAGCTTTAACCTTCGCAGGTCAACCTCAATACCTCTTCCACCGACTACAAACCCTAGGAGTTTTCCTGATCCGACCAAAGGTGCACTTGTTGGGATTAAGTCTCACCGTTCTTCAATCACAAATAGTTTCGCAAATGATCAAGATGTTCTTCTTCACCGTGATCGAGCTATCATGTCATCGACGACCTCTATCTCGTGATGAATCATGTCATGAAACAATGTCACCATAGCACGCCGATAAGTGGCGCCCGCTTTTCATCGAACGGCATAACCTTGTAAAAGTGCCCCACCGTAACAAAAGTAGTCTTCCATGTCTTCGGAGCCATTTTAACTGATTGTAACCGAGAAACCATCCATGAAGGAGAAAACCTTATGCCGAGCGGTATTGTCAACCGTAACATCAATATGAGGAAGCGGAAATCATCTTTCGGACTTGCTTTGTTCGATCTCAGAATCCACACATTCGTATCTTACCATCCTTCTTAGGCACGGGTACCACATTTGCAACCCATCGGGATAGGAAGTAACGGCTAGGAAACCAGCGTTGAACCGCTTCATGACTTCGGCTTTGATTTTCTCGACATCTCAGACGCATGCGATTTAACCTTCTGCTTCACCGAGAAAACCTTCTTTGTTGGCAATCGTGTACCACAATATCAATGTCTAAACCAGTATATCTTCGTATGACCAAGCAAAACCTCAATATAGTCTCGTAGCATCCGAACCAACCTTTCTTTGACACTGCTCAAGACCCGCCCTATCTTGATCTCTTTTCTGCCTTCGCAAGACTCAAATTCACAACCTCAACTTGCTCTTCGGTGGTCAGATAACCCGCCTTCTTGCTGTAGCAGCCGCAAGTTCTCCGGCACTTCACAATCTTCCTCACTTTCGCCTTCGACTTGGTAGATCGGATTATCAAGTCATATTTAGCACTAGCATAGTCATATTAACTAGATTCGAGTGATTCTGCAGTATCACGGGTGTGTAAGAAACACATAGCTTTTGGGTGATAAAGTAAAAGAAAGAAAACAAACAATTGAATGCAAAAGTCCAACGAATTTATTGAATGAAAATACGCAAACAATGATAATAACCTCGAACGAGCCATGACGCCCGCAAGGCACCGTGCTTTCAAAATTTATTGTTCAAAACATAAAGGAATATGAAAAGCAAAACAAAACAAGAGCAATTACTCCCGACTAAAGGAGATTGGTATGACGCCTTCGCCTTCCAATTGTCGAGCTCATTGTCCGAGTCGAAGATCCACTTGCGATGTCAAGTCATTGTCGCCGCCTTCTATAGCATGGATTCCACTGGCCGATGCGGAAAGGAAGTTGGGCACGCTCATGGCGATCATCTTCTGACCCTTGATGGTGAAGCCTAAACCAGCCTTGTCAAATTTGAAAGGAAGATCGAGCTGTCCCCAAATAGAACTACCTTCTTCAACAGCAGCTGAGCATCTTTCAATGAGGCCATCCTAGGCGGAACTTTAGCATCTTCAGAGTGACAGAGAGTCAACAGCATGACTGGGATTGTTTCAAAAGCTTGACAGGAGTCTCAAGAATTCACCCTCCATCTCAAGGTATCGGAATGACGGAGATGATCGACCATATACTCTTCTTCACCACATACGTGACAACCTTCCTTTCACCGGTACTTCTCGATGTAAGGTAGAGGTACCGCCCCATGTATCCAAGGGGCCCAAGTAAGAGTAGGTTGGACGGATGTCCATGACAAAGAAAGTGGAGTCAAAAGTCCGAACCGACTTTAGCAAGAGTGAGCTTCCAAGCACCGGCGCTAGAACCATCAAAAGCTCTCACAATAATGTCACCGGGTCTCGTAACCAACCCTTCGACATCGAGTCGATCAAAAGCGCCTTCGAAGGATATTCGAGCGTAACCGTGTCAACCAAAACATGAGATGGTAGTACCCTTGCATTCAAGAGATGTGCAAGGCTTTGTTATGTTTCTTTCCCAGAGTCAAATCAAGATCGAGAAGCCTAGGCCGTTGTTGGCAGCCAGCTAGCAATACAAACTTCGAATCGATCTGGTAGTGTCTTGCACATGAGCATTCTTCGTAAACTTCACCAAGCTAGTATGAGCCTGAGCACAAGAGAGCAAGCATGGAGATCTTGGACGAGTCTCGTCCCAACTGCTCCACAACATTGTAGTCACTCTTCTTGATAATCTTCGAATTTCCTCCATTTCGCTTGAGGTGTCTTCAAGAACTTCCTTTGGCACTTCCGTTGAAGGTGATGAGTCACCGGTTCTTTCCTCTAGTCAGATATTGATTGAGTAGCGGAATGCGAGCCGGAGTCGCAGTGTCTTTGGAGGAGAGATCTCGAGAGAATACCCTTCCGCTCGTCACCCATCGGATCCTGATGTTGTCGATGTCATGAATAGAAGCTCCAATGGTAAGATCTTCAATGGTTAGAGGGTCTTGCTTGACGCCATGATAGTAAACATCACCCATAATTCCAAGGGATAGCCTTGTCGAGGAATATGGAACCGGTCTTGAGAAGTGATAATGAGAGGTGCCACCAGGCATGGATCAGCAGAGGAAATTTTATTGTGTTAACATCAAGATAGTCTTCGGGAAATCACACCCCATCCAATGCCTTAACATCTTCAATAGGAATTTTGTAACCTCGTGAACGTACTTCACCATGTAATCATATTTTCCACTTGGCTGCCCCAAGGTATCCCACACGATGGCACTGCTCGCATTGTCGATCTTCAACTTAGACATTTCTTCACACGCCGCATGTGGTTTCGTAAATAGTATCTCACGGTTGTCCATCATACACCGAACACGCCTTCTCAACCAAGCACAACCATCGTGTATGGGCACCAACGACAATTTCGGGCATCCCGGATTGACACCGGCTTGCAACAAATTCTTCTTAATACCATCGAGGGATGGTCAAGTCATCTATGTTGAAAACATAAGTATCATCACCGGCGTTGGAACTCTTGTCATGGTTAGGCATAGGCGTTGATCACATTCGAGTCTCAATGTATGGTCAAACTCAACTGCTTAGCTTCAATCATATCTTGAATCTTGTTCTTCGTGAGCCCAACAATTGTCGTTGTCGTGTCTGGGTGTTGAAATGGTAAGCACACTTAGCATTAGGATTGTACTTGAGAGGAGGTATTGACATTCGAGGAGGATCCTCAAGGTAATCACCCTGCTCAACATGTGTTGCAAGGCTTGACAAAGGCATGTTGATCTTCAGAACTGCCTCGGCGCTGCTCTGCCACGCTGTCTCACCGAGGTGCCGATGTAGGATCGAGATCACAACCCCCCACGATTGAGCACGGTCGGTCCTGGCCGCTTTTCCGACCATACAAGATTGGCTTCTTTCTTACCACCAAAAGATTTCTTTGCAAGATTTGAAGATGACTCTACATGGATCTTCCCACTCTTGATACCAATGCGCCGTCAATATCACCGTGAATCCGGATGAAGAATTTCCAATCGATGATTGAAGAATGGCCTGCTGTTCCCATGAACATATCAACCAACTCTCTATTGGACAAGGGTGGTTGAACTCCCCGCTAGATCTCTCCACTCGAGCATACCCTTGAACTTCGTCACGACCCATAGACATGCTTTGTAGTTGCATGCGAGTGGGTGTCAATTCAAGATTGTACTCATATTGTCTAGAAAGCATCACCAAGTCACCCAAGTACGGATACGGCCATTCTCTACCGATAGTACCATTCCAACTGGTTCCTGACAAACTCTCTTGAAAATAGTGCATCCACAACTTTCTCATCATGTGGGATTGATCTTCCGGACATAGGACTTCAAATGCAGCTTAGGGCAAGACATGCCATCATACTTGGCAAAAGTAGGAACTTTGAACTGGGAGGAATCACAACACCGTGAACAGACTCGATCATCAAAATTCATCCGACATCTTCGTGTTTTCCACAAGATTCAGACGGTCTTCGAGTTGTTTGTACTTGTCATCTTCATCAGTGTTGGCTATCATCGAGTGGTCATCTCCTCCTTTCTTGGCTCACGCCGATCACCATCACCCTTGGTACTCCCCCAGTATGGACACTTCCTTCGAGAGCTCGATCCGACCGACCACTTTTGGACCCCTTTGAAACGCCTACCCATGTTGAGGAGACCAACAACCTTCTTCTTCTTGTTGATGAGCTTCTTCAAATCTTCTTGGCCTTGGACCAAGTTGGTGAACATCCAAACCGAGCATTCGAGCCGGAGATCTTTGACTGCTCAAGAGCCATTTCGCTAAAATAAATAGCGAGCAAATGAGAAAACCAATCTCCAATGTACCTGTGATGCAATGTTTATGCTATGCTATGCAATGTTTATGCGAATGCAATGCAATGTTTTCAAGGACCTTAGAGATTTAAATTTGTTAAACAAGCAATGAACAAACATTTATTAGTACTTCTTTTATTATTCTTTTTTTTAAGTACAAGAGATAATTCAAACAATAAAAGAAAACATAAACATCCTAAAGCTCTAAGTCTCCCATGGGCGCTTCCTCTTGGTGCCGATGTAGGCATTGATGCTTCGCTCCTCATGAAGTAGCTTAGTCAATTCTAGCACTTTCTTCTCGCTTGCATAACACTGAGCTTCAAAGGTATCCCTCTCTTCCTTGAGCTGAATCCAGGATCTCTTCAAGTCTTCAAAATCGAGGCATGTCGATGGAGAACAAGATAGGTACGCCACCTATAGCAACAGTTCCATAATTACGGTAAAACAGCGTGAATGGCATCATGAGGTTTTGAGCTCGAGCTCGCACTCCATTTGAGGTAAGGTTCCCAAGGAATGGAGTTCGGTGCCCTAAAGTCTTGGTATCGCCTTCTTTACCATGCCCCAAGCGTATAAACCTTCGGTAATTTCGAGATCGTGATTGTAGTCGAACACAACATCTTGGAGAAGTATATCATGTGGACCATCTCTTCGAGCAAAACCAAACTGACGTAGAGCTAAAGAAGGGTTGTAAGTAATACCTCCCCTTATACCAAGTAGTGGTACATTAGGGAATTCTCCATAACGCTCAATGAATGTGAAGTCCTTTTGAGAGAAAAGATTCCAACGGATATCGGAATGAGAGAGTGACATCAATCTTTGAGACCATCTCAACCTTTGTTCATTCTTCAAAATTGATGGAGGAAGGTGCGAAATAAACCACCTTGAAAGTAACGGTATACAACACATGAGAGTTCCTTGTCGCTTAGTAGTACGAGTGTGAAGAGAATGTAGAATATCTCCAAGTAAAGTAGGCACTGGATTACGGGTAAGAAACAACTTGATGGCATTGACATCTATGAATCGATCCGAGTTAGGAAATAGAATCAAACCATAAATTAGCAAGGCCACAACATTTTCAAATGCATGGAAACTCATAACTTTGAGGATTTCTCGGGCTTTCTTAATTAAGAACTTGGAAAGTAAACCCTTAACTCCACTTCTTGTTTCCCAATTGGCTTCAATATCTGAACGCTTAAGATGTAAGGCTGATGCAATGTCTTCGGACTTAGGAACCTTTTCCAAACCGGTGAATGGCATTTGGTCAAGAATAGGTACCCCAAGTAGCTTAGAGAACTCTTATAAGGTAGGAACCAACTGATAATCTGGAAATGTAAAGCAATGGTGTTTCGGATCAAAGAACTGGAATAGGACATGCATCATATCTTCTTCAAAACCGAAGATAACCAAATCAAGTAGATAACCATGTCTTTTGATGAACTGAGCATGGTCGGGAATTTCTGAAACCAATTCTTTGAGTTGAGAAGGGATACCCATGAAGTTGATTCGGATAGTCTTTCTAGAAGCCATGATCCCTACAAAACAGAGCAAAGATAAATCCTTAGGTCCTTGAAATAGTTAGAAATGAGATGCAATGCGAATGATGTCATGATGTCATGTTTGGCACACACAAACAATTCACACAATGAGCCTAGGTTTAAGGCTTGCATGAGGTATAGGTGATTACCCTACCAAAAGTTTGAGTTGGTTCATCCTGTCCTATAATAGTAACCGGTTCTAGGAATCTCATATCACGATCTTTCTCGAGGCGCTTATTTCAATACGACGCCAAGTGGTCGATCGAAAATGTCCCAAAAGTCTAATCTCAATGAGCGTAGCATCGAGTATCAACCAACCTCGGTCTACACCAAAGCCGCCATCTCACTACCTTCTTGGCTAAGATGGGTCAATTAAGGTTCTAAAAGTTTAGTTAGCGCTGATGACACCACGCAGAAGCCAAATACTATCTTCAACTTGGGAATGAAGAGTATCGGACAACCAAAGTGTCACGCTAACGTAGCCATCATGTTGACCGCGTAGTTATACGCCTAACGGTCGCGATGATCTAATGCTACTTACCTAAAAGGAAACCCGATCCGGTGTAGGATCCCCACAAATATAATACCCAAGCAACCCTTAAAGATAAAGCATACAAGTCAAACAAAAGCAGAAAATGATCTAGAAATCCCTAAGGCAATTCTCCTTTAGGTGTATTCTACAGAGTCGCCTCTGTAATACGTGAACTGACTTTGTAGGATTTTGTATCCAAATGTGCGGATAGCAAGAGTCGCCACCGACTTTTATTTTTATCCAATTAAGGGAAGGTAAAAGTAATAAAAGACCTTCGTTAGATTCTCGAGTACGGGAGAATGGTTATGAAAAGGGAAGGTATTAGCACCCTTTCCATCCGTAGTTATCTACGGGCTCTTAGTTGCTCTAGATCACTTTTTTAAAATTGCTTTCGTGTGTTTGACAAAATGTTTTGAAAAGGCATTTCGCTTTGACTTTGTAATGACTCATGGGAGTGTATACAAAGTGTTCGGAAATGTTTTGTTTTGGAAAGAAATTGAACTTTGAAAAAGTGTGTGGTGAAAAGCATTTGATAGAGCAAGCAACTAAGAGACTTATTTACCCACCTAATTGGTCGCTTTGTTGTACTTTACATTCCTTTTAGAATAGCGCTAGCCATACCATTAGTTAGTAGGTAGCTCCATTCTGGATGTAAGCGGACATTCAAGGGACATCGGATGGTCATAGAAGGCAACTTGTAGGAAGTATCCTAGCACATTCAAGGGACTATCATCATTTTCGAGGCGACAATCGAGGTCAAGATCATGTATTCGGAGGCGACATCGTGGGTCTTATGATCTTTGTATCGAAGGGACTATGTGTTCACAGTGATTTCGTGAAACAACCGCTAGTCTTCCAAACTATTGAATAAGCGCTATAACTGTTATGTTATTCAATCCTCCGTAACTTGCAGGATCGACTAGATTGATCCTATGGGTATCGGTTGGTATAAACTTAAGATAAAGATCCATATTTGAGACTTGTTTTTGAGGTTTTGTATATGTCAAAATACGCTTCGATTACTTAGTGATGTGATCAAGTTAATAACGATATTTGGTTCGAACAAACAAGAACATGCAAGATTCGAAATAGCAACAAAGTATATAAATGCAGAATATTCAAATAAACTCTTAAAGTGTAAAAGATTTTCAAAGTGATCATGAAACGAAAAGACAGAATGTAAACAAATGTATAAAAACTTTTCGGGAAATAACAACGTTAATGTAAAGGTTTTGGAAAAGTAAAGAACTTCAAGAATGGTAGAAAAGCATTTAAATGAAATGACTTTGAAAATAAAGAAACTTAAAAGACATTGATGCAAGATAGAATTAGACCGAGGAATAAAGATACATTGAATAATAAAGTCTTGGTGCAATCATACGTACATCATTCGTGCATTCGCTTCCCTAGCCATGTGGTATTTTGAATGTGACTGAATTTTAGTACAATAGATATGACACACGAAATCCTAACATTAAGACTCCTATTTATACTAATTCGACCATAACGGTCAACCCATAAGATCTTGCCACGCTTAGAACATGCAACACACCATGCTTCTCTTGCTTCCACGTTTTCGAACTGCGCTTTCAACTCCTTTTATCCCGCTATGCTTTGAATTTCAATGTATCACTCGCTCGATCTCGAACCCATTTCCTCCGATATGATTCTATTACCCGATCAAGCTTGTTTCACATATATCACCAAGATTTGCTCGACATTCCTAACTCAATACATCCATTCAAGGGCTAATTCCTTTCTTTCCAAACTATGATATTCACTATATTCCTTGAATACTTTAACGTCATCTCGCCTCAAGCTCCATGATATTTCTTCGAATCACAAGACATCAAAAAATCTTCAGCTAACAAAATGCCCCTTTAAAATATGTATTTCGAATCCCTTTTTAAGAAATACTTATTTTAAATATATCTACAAGATTTTGATGTGACTCTTGAGTAATTATGACCCTGTACACGATTTCCATCATGTCAATCACGATGACCCCTGGGTTTCCGAACCACTTTTACACAGTAACCACGGTATGGTGCATTTATTGAAAGCAATGATTATCCTTAATCACGCCATTACCAATATAACTTCACGCCACCTCATCTTGTAACCAACCCACGCCTCCCACGTAACTTGGCATTAGTTGGTGAGTGTTTCCACCCTCACTATAAAACCAAACAAACTTTAGTCTTTCCACTTTTTCCACACTCAATCTTCTTCTTCCTCTCTTTCTCGTAAAACCCTAATCTCTTTAATCAAAACCCCAACAATGTCTTCATCAACATCCTGTAAAAAGATTTCTAAGAAGAAGAATAAGAACACGGAACAATTTTGGAAAGCAAGGTTGGCACTCACCAAGGTCATCCTGCACTTATGCCCTGTGGACTCTCCAAAGAACAAGAGCTCTTATATTCCTCTCGTATTAATCCCTACTAACGCTCGAAAAGATTTGCCCTAATGGGTCCCCTTACGGTTTTGAGATTCTTAAGGATACACGAAACATATTTCTCTTACGATTTCAAACCTTTATTCAATACCATGGAAAACCCTAGGGTAGGAACGAAAATGTCAATGATCTGTTGCTACAAAGGACGAGAAACTCCTATGACTACCCCAAAAGATCCTTTCATTCGACTATGTCAAAACAACTTTAAACCATTTCGATCCTGTCCAACCGATGTAGCATATCAAACCGGTTCGCCAAAATGGAAGTTAAGAAAGGACATCGATGGGAGGAATTAGGTATCTATAATTTCCTAAAATTATCCAAAACAGCTCACATACAATATCCTCTCGTTATTCGCATCCCCGTATTTGGATAGCACCTATAATACCTTCCACCTTCCCGAGGGATGATCACACCCACATTCTTTGACATAATCGCCATCACCGGACTAACACGAGGGGAAACATATGTTCTCGATGTCGAGGAACATTCAAGTATTATCGATTTCGATATCAAACTAGCCGCCTTCTCCAAATTCATCCATTACCATACGGTGATAGTGTCTCCGATGTTGAACACATTGCCTTCCTTACTCTTTGGCTATCACGATATGTTTTCTGCAGCAGTCACTTCAAGTAGCTAGTAGGTTCATTCCTCGGCAAGAGATTTGCATGAGCAGGAGGATTAACTTAGCGAACTCCGCTAGTTGACCTTTATGAGAGCCCGAGATCACCGCTTCGAGCTTGAAATCTCATACTCCAAGAACATCTTGTTAGTGGTCCCTTCGGTTGCTCCATTATGGCTAAATGCTATGTTCGAGTCTTCGCCTCCACCGCAGATACTATTAATGAGCAAGATCCGAGATAGTTGATCGAAACGCTGAGGGCACGAGGCTAAGGAGACCGACTCCTAGTGATGACAAGCCGATTTCCGTGTTTCATTTTCAAAGTACATTATACTTCTCCGAACAACATGAATTTAAAGAAACTATGGCGCCTTTTGCTTCGAGGACTCATGGACCATCATGGTTCACTATGTCTCTTTCGGAGGTCGCTAAATGCAAGGAAACCCAAGATATCCGGAAGGCCTTTTATTACCAAGACCGATCTCCTCAAGAATTACTCCGACCAAGAACCGATCCTCTTATTTGCCTATCAACCTAACTTCGCTTCGAGACAATTTGGTCGTGTCAATTAATACCGAACCCTTGTTCCAAACTCAAAGCGCCATTACCTCGGTCGAACTTTTAAAGCCGAGATGCCAAGCTTCAACAAGAACAATATCAAAAGTTCGCCTAATTCAACTTAATCCCTTTCGAACCACTCCCTTTTCTTCAAAGAGTTTTCTAGATTGGTGGATTAAATTCTATCAATCTCATATGTTTGACACTCTTACCATTCAAGCTAAACCGACTGCTCGATGTGCGGTACACAAAAGAAAGGTAGTTGACCCACGAGAGATTAAAGCTTTTAATTACTTGAAACTACTTATGATCCCACACGCAAACCATCAGATATCGAGCGGCTCAAACCTTGAGGGAAAAATTTAAAGAAAAATTTCTAAGTTCAAACTCCTTCAAGGTTGTCACCGAGGATAGGTATAGGTTGGCACTCGAAATGCATCCACCTAAATTTCCACAACTACCTACCTCGAATTGGCTCGCTTGGTTTCCTCCATATCCTTGGTGGTTAATTTTGAAATGCTCAAATATAAATCCCACAAGAAACTAAAGCCATCCGAGACCGTGACATGGGCTCGACATCGGCTTCATAATTTCTGGACCTTCGCTATGACCTTTCCGCCATGTCGATTCTTTCGAAAGAGGGCGCAGTGCGAATGTTTTGGGAAATCCCAAATATTTATTACTTTCTTTATTTTAACTCGTTTTAATTGCTTGATTTCCACCCTCGGGATCGGGACTATCGCATCGAAGACCAAGGAAGGATTCTCAACAATCCCACGAGACAAATGATAGTGTGCCTAAAGTGACTCCAACAATCAATCCTGCAACTACAACAACGAACACCCACTCCAACAACTACTCAAGTCACCCCACCTACAACAACTGCTCCGATTCAAGGTAAACAATTTATCCCGCTATTTCAAATAGGTCCGATTTTTCTATAACTTGAGTCTAAATTGCGTTTTGTACCATTTCGCATAAGTAAACTTCCTCCGACCACTCCAAAAAGAGAAAACTAGCACCATTGGGAAGACTCTCAAACCGGAGAAAGTTCTACAACGGCTTTGCAAAAGAAAGAAAAGAGACATACCAAAGGATACCGACGTCTCGACTTGATTCAAGAGATGTTGCTCCACATACCAATCCAAAATTCCACCTTCGACCTCCAATGTAATATTGGAACATATAGACAGTAACATATCTACGGATAACCCACAGGTAAGTTTACTTCGAATTCTTAAAATGATTATTCGTACCTTAGTTATCAGTTTCTAATCTTCTTTTTTTTCTCCGTGTAGGATGATTCGACCCAGATCCCAACCACTTCGACTCCTCCTCCGCAAGCATCCGCTCCGATTCACTCTTCTCCTCATGGGATTGAATAACCCGGCAAAAAGAGGCTCTTCTAATATGGCATTCCCAACTGGAGCTTCTGATCGACCTGATGATCAAGGCACTTCGCCTCCTCTCAAGGAGACCAATGAAATAATGCCTGAAGATGCTACAGAACTACCTTCAGAGGTTCTTCACCCAAAATCTCCTCCAACAATCCCTCAAGAGCGTGAACAAATACCTCAAACCAAGAGGAAACCACCGCCTCTCAAGAGAGTGAAGATTCTAGCGAGGAAGGTCCGAGGATGAAGAAGGAGAAGACGCCAAGAGGTTTCGAGCGAAAGAACGGGGTCTGATGCTGATGGTGATCAGAATGATGATATCGAAGTGGTGGACTTGACTGATGATGAACAAGATGATGGAAACGTGAATAACGACGGTGATGGTCTTCGTACTAATGAACCAATGGACTTCGAAATGGATGTTACTCCATTACGTATGGAACTTCTCGGGTCTTCTCATTTCAAACAAATGAAGAAGAATTAGCCAATTTGAAAAGAAATGACCCTATTGGGTACATGAAGGCTAAGTTGGCTCAAAGGGATATTCCACTTTCGCGATCAGCCGGTTCGACCTCTAGGTCTATGCCTTCTGATGATAGGGTTGTGCTTCTTCATAGAATTAGAAAAACAATCCTCAATGTGGATCTATTCGAAGTGCTTAAACAAGATAGCACCGCTTGTTTCATCATGAAGGGATTACTGAACCAAGTTGACCTCACTACCGCTCTCTCGGAAGTTAGTACCATCCTATTCGAACTTCGCCTTTGTTGGATAATGTGACCGGATGCCTCCTCCGTGATGAATCTAAATAAGGTTCAAGAGAAAAGAGCTTCAATGGATGCTGCTTATGAACATGCCTCAAAGCTTTCGAAAGAAGCTGAAGAGCTAGCCACGCATATTAAGCAAGCTAGAGCTGACTATGAGCTTCGATCTCAATCCATCCTCCTCTGGGAGAAACAGATTCAAGAACTTCAGGCTAAGATCAAAGAGGCCCAGCAGCAACAAATTGCCTATGAATCCAACACCTTTGGGAACCGATTTGAAGAACTTCTTAACAAGGGCCTTGCTGAAACGGAAGCGGCTGAGCAACTCAAAGGTGAAGTTGCCATCCTCGAAGGTGCCAAGCGCTTTACCCAACAAAGACTTGAGTCTTTCAAGAATATCTTCGACCGAGGAACAATCCCCACTTTTGAATCTTGATTATTTTTGTAACTCTTGTATTTTGATTAAATGTTTACTTGTAACGCTTGAACAACGCCATTTTGGCAATTATGTTACCATTTTGGCATTTCATTACAATATTGTGACTACATTGTTAGTATTCGAATCTCCAGCATGGTTTATACTTTTTAAATACTTCCCATTTACCTTTAGGATTCGCTTATCATCGGCCGTTCTTCTATTTCATACGCATTGTTCGAAAACTTTTGCTATTCGAAAAGGGCCTTCCCAATGAGGTGACCATTTACCCAATGCTTTATTCTTTTTGTCCATGGGCAATATGACTTTCCATACTAAGTCATTAGCGTTGAATGTCTTACCTTTTACTCTTTTGTTATATGCCCCGCCACTCTTTCCTTTTGCCTCATTAAGATTTCCAATGCATGTAGTCTCGACTTCCTAACTCAACTAACTCATTCACCATCATTTCCCAATATAATGACGCGGAGTTCATGTTGTCTTTGGATTTGAACCGATCAGATGAATTTCTCTGTAAGACCGCATCATGGCCAAATGTTAGTTGGAAAGGTGTAGTATTGGTAGCTTCTTTAGGAGATGTTCTACAGCCCATAGTACTTGGTCTAAAGTTTTATGCCAATTCTTTGGCTTTTTACCAATGTGTTTTTTGATCAAACCAATTATTACTTTGTTGGCTGCTTCGACCTGACCATTTGCTTGAGCATAATATGGTGTTGATGTCAATAGTCTAAATCCCATCTCCGAGTGAACTCTTGCATCTTTCTAAGAACATGCACCCTTGGTCAGTAGTTATACTTTCGGCAATCCAAACCTATAGATTATTTGTTTCGTATGAATTCAATAATAGCTTCGATCCGCAGCTACTAATGGTATCGCTTCGATCCACTTAGTAAAATAATCTATTCCTACCAAGATGTACTTCTGACCTTTAGACGAGGCAGGATTGATTTCTCCTATCAAATCTAACGCCCATCCTCTAAAGGGCCATGGTTTAATGATCGAATGCAGCTCACTCGCAGGGCATGTTGAATCCTCGCATGTTTCGACATTCTTCACATCCTTTAGCGAAGTCTATGCAATCTTTGAGCATGCTAGGCCAATACATACCATATCGAAATAGCAACCACTTCATCTTGTGGCCTGCTTGTGCCCCACATGCCCCATTGTGAACTTCGATAATGCCGACGCCTCACTTTCTCCTAGGCATTTGAGCAATACACCTTCTTGGGTTTTCTTGAACAATTCATTTCCATAAGGACATATGATAATGCTCTATATTTCGTTTTCTATCTACGTTTATGGTTGGATCTTTTAGATAGCTTATAATTGGGCTTCGCCAATCTGCATCTGATACGGTGTTTGTGGCTAACACTTCGAATCTATCTTTACCACTACAACCTAACTTAATATTTTCTAGATCTGGCGTTAGTCCGTAGCCATAACCCTACCTCTTATTTCGATCAACTCTTTAAAGTTTTGTGTAGAGACTTTATAACCTGAAGCCAACTGTGCTAGGTCATTTGCTTCTTGATTCTCTATTCTTGGTATATGTTGGATATCCATATATTTGAATTTTTTGATCAGTCTGTTAGCTATGACGAAGTATGTCATCAAATTTTCCTTTATGCATTTATATTCCTTTGTTATTTGTTTGACCACTAACTCGAGTCACCTTTAATTTCGACTTTAGTTGCCCCAATTCCAACAAAGCTTCAAGTCCAACAATAAGCGCAGATTCTTCATTGTTTGAGCAACGAGGGCCATCCAATTTATACTTGAATTTTGTTGGGATTCCTTCAGAGAAATTATAAGAACTCCAACACCACTACCTTCTTTGTGAGTCGAACCATCAAGTATAATTTCCAAGGTTGCGTCTCAACATAACCCATAATGGTCTTTTCGACCAGTGAGTGATCCACAATGAAATCAAGAATTATTTGACCTTTCACAACTCTCAAAGGCATGAAGGTTAGAGAATATTCTGTTAGGGCTAAAGCCCATTTACCCACTCTACTATGCATAATTGGTTTTGACAGCATGTGTTTGATAACATCGAAATGAGAGGAGACATAAACATCAACAGGCTTTATATAATATTTAAGTTTCATACAAGAGAAGTATAAACATAGACATAACTTTTCTATGTTACTATATCTAGTTTCTGCATCATTTAGCACCCTACTTAAATAGTATATAGCTCTTTCGATGCCATTACTATCTTCTTGTGCTAACATACTACCTATAGTAAATTCGGATATATACAATCTCATGGGCTTTCCCATGAAGGTGGAGACAAGATAGGAGGTTGAGAGAGGTATCTCTTAATTTCGTCGAAGGCCTCCCGATGTACTTGACTCCACTCAAGGCTTGGCCTTGTTTTAAACAGTAGTGGAGAGAATGCTTGAGTCTTTCCACTTAGATTCGAGATGAATCTTCTAAGAAAATTTATCTTCCCAGGACTGCAACTCTTTTGATGTGGGTGCTTTAGTCTCCATGATGGCTTTGGTCTTATTTTGGTTGATTTCGATTCCCTTTTTATGAACCACAAAGCCCAAGAAGTCTCCTGCCTGCACAAAAAATGCACATTTAAGGGGGTTCATTTTCAAGCCATGTTTTCTCATTCTTTCGAATGATTGGCTCAGATGGTGCAGATGGGTTTCGAAGAGACGGACTTGATGACTATGTCATCAATATACACCGCATAAAAGTCTCAATAAAATCGTGAAAAATGGAATCCATTGCTCTGGTAAGTGGCCAAGATTTTTCAAACCAAAAGGCATCACTACCCACTCATAGGTGCCTAAGGCTCCTGGACAACGAAATGTTGTCTTGGCAACATCCTCTTCAGCAATAAAAATCTGATTATAACCAGAATATCCATCTAGCATGCTTAAGTATTCGAACCTCGCAGTAGTCTATTAACATTTCGCCAGGCATAGAGTATTGGTCTTTGGGGTTGTATTTAAATCCCTAAAGTCTATGCATATTCTCGTGGAACCATTTTTCTTAATAACAGCACTATATTAGCTAACCATTCGACATACCTTGTGGTTCGATGAACTTGCAACGCAGAACCTTCGACCTCGCCTTTAATCTTCGTGAGCACTGGCGCGAACCTCCTAGGAGTTTGCTTGATGGGCTTCTTGCCATCCTTGATTGGAAGTCGTGCTCACCAACTCTCTTTTCAAGCTGTGCATTTCGTCGTAATCCCACGAAACAATCTTTATTTTGTTTGAGGATTTCGATCACCTCTTGCTTGAGACTTGGACCCACCGCACTTATATAGGTTATTCTTTTGTTTTGTCATCCCCAAATTTACCTCTTCGAGTTGATCCCTGCCAACATCTTAGCACCTATGTTTGTAGGATCCTCGCCGAAACCCGTGGGTTCTGATCATATATGGCATCTAACCTTTGTTCTATTTTTCTTCTTAGGTGAGTCTTTCGAACCTACCCTTTCATGTTATTTTCTTCAACTATACTATCTATTTCACCTCAAGTCTATCCATTTGTTCTCACCATATAGGCCGAAATCCTTTCAAGAAGGAGGACTCACCATGAGCACTATTGTCGAACTTCGGCCGCCTTCTCAAGTACCATCGAGTCCTTCGCTTCTTTACTTATTTTTCGTCCCAATACATGCCATCATGGCGAAGGGTCATATAATATTGCGCATCTCCGGCTTCGCTCATCTCCTCATTTGGAGCACAAGGGCTATTCGTGCTAGATACTTGTCATAATTCCTTTTGTTGACGAGGTTGGTAGTCATGAAGTAACTCGATCCGCCTCGATGTTCTCCACTATCCCATCTTCTCTCCATAGCACTAACCTTTGGTGCATTGACGAAGGAACCGCCTACGCCATGAATCCATTCTCTTCCTAACAGTTGTAATTGGCCTTGGCTTCGATTACCATGAACATGGTGGGCTGCTCGAACCAACGGTTAACTCCACTTGCACCACTCCCAATGTTTGACCAACTTTCCTTCATAATTTGATAGCACCATGTTATGCGGTTTAACATCACTTTCTTGTATTCCCAGCTTTTTAACATAAATGAGGCATTAGATTAACACCGCTACCCATCTACCAGACCTTATTCACACCATGGGCATTAACCTTTGCTCGAATGAACAGTGGCTTCAAATGGTTCTTCATTGTTGGCTCGATGTTCAAGAAGGCATTCGCTCTTCGACGGCGCCATTATCCATGACATAATAGCAAACGGCCTATGTTTCATCATATCAATGTTATCATCCTCTTCTGTTCTTCGATTTTGGTTTCTTGTCCGAACTCGTAAGGTATGACACCACTGCGCTTAGGTTGAGTGAGGATTCTCCTTCGATTCAAGTTATCGCTAGCATATCTTCATCTTCCTCCGCCCCGAGTATATTCTTTTGATTCATCCGGTTTTGTGTCGCAAAAGTCTCCTACTAACCGGAGGTTTGTTTTGGGTTGCTTGTTTGTCGTTGGCTTGTTAGTGCCGGACATCTCTTTCTTGGTCGAAACTACCTCTTCAATCGCCAAAGATTTCCTTCTCACCTTTCGAACACGTTGTTGCCTTCGCCATTGGGATCTTGACATGGGATTCTTCCCTTATAGTTTTCCACCTCAACTCTTCTTTTCTTTTGTTGTTGAACTGCTCTCGTACACCATGGCATGACGGCATTTTGCTCGTTGCTCCAATTATCTTTCCCTATTGGTTTTGACGTGCACCATCTATCGGTTGGTACTTCAATAGGACTCAATGTTACTCGAGCACCTTTGGGGTAAGGACTATCGCTTTCTTTGATTATGATTGCCATGGAGGTGACCCTTCCGACCCATCTCCTTGTGATTCCGGATGGCGCGAAGGAATGGTTTCAATGCCCCGCCATGTTTTGGTCATATGTCGAACACCTTGGGCAAATCAAACGCCGTTGCCCTTTATGGCGCGTTAAGAACACACTCTCCGTGTCGAGGATAGCATCTAAACAATTGATTGTCTTGGCGCCATTGACGCCGATTCGAGCCTTTGGCTCTTTCGAACTCGCAGCAATCTTCATTGCAGATGATGCTGCATCTGGGGCATAGCATCATCTCAGCGTTTCCTTTGTGGCACACCATGAGGTAATTTTTCAAACTGATATCTGCAGCATATCCTTCATTCATTTTGTATTTTTCCTTCTCAAGGTATTTCTCCATTTCTTGCATCTCAGAACAAGGTTTCTCCATGTCCACCATATTAACATCCACCTCTCCATCATCTCCCCAACCCGATGGTTCGATGTCTTTGAGTTGTATTTTCGAACTCTCTGGGGCGGAGTATTTCACCAGGTAGTCGAATTTGCCACTAGGCTCCCCCAGAGTGTCCCAAACTTCCTTCTTGGACTCGTGTCCTTCGACCTCTCCGCCTTTTGTATCCTCATCTCCCCAACCCGATGGTTTGATGGCTTCGATTGGGATTTTTGCACTCTCTGGCGCAGAATATTTTACCAGATAATCGAATCTTCCACTGGGTTCTCCCAAAGTATCCCAGATCTCTTTCTCAGGGGAGAGTTGGTTCGTAATTTGGACCTTTTCTAATTGGCGCCTGGACCTTCAAGCTTGTACTCAACCCTGTCCCGACTCTCCGGCCTCTCTGGATGTCCTTTGAAACAAATGACTGCGCTGGCTTAGTCGAAGCTTCTGGTTGCTGATGGATGTCTTCAGTGACGCCATTGTTGACTCCGATCAGTCCCCAACTCTCATTCTCAGTGTTTTCATCTTTCAATGTATTGACCCCTTGGTCTGTTTCCACCATATTTATTTCTCCCATGCCTGCAGGCTCGGAGTAGTTGGTGTCTGCAATATCCAGAGGATCCTCATCTACCTTCATCTTTGGCTTATCAAACTTCCCTTCTTTGATTGCATTCTCAATTAAGTCCTGAAAAGAAAACACGTGAGGTTTTGTGGCCTAAGAAACTATGATATTTAGAATCCCTTTTCTTTCTTTGGTCTAAAGGAGGTATTTTAACATTCGATGGCACAATCGGTTGACCATCTTTGACAAGGTGTCAAAATCTCATCACACTTTGTCACATCAAAGGTGTACACCTTCTTTGGGAATTTGTCGCTTTTTTCATTTTCAACAATTTCTTTTCCTTTGGGAACCTACAAGTAAGGTGGGGCCTGTTTAACTCGCTAGGTCCACTGACCTCCTCGAATCGGGACGGTCTTGACTTCCTCGGTTTCGACATAGGAAATCTTTCTTTCTTGTTACTTTTGAAAGCCCCGGCCTCTCGGCCTTTAGTCTTTCGACCGTCGAACCCTATCGCCAACCGAGCCATATCTCTCAAGTATTGTGTATCTAATTTCTTTCGAATCGAATAGTCAAGGCCACCGCCATTTCGACTAATTCATGTTCGGGGACCACCGTGAAACATCCGGATTTCAATAGTCTCGAACCTATTCAAGTATTCGTCTATGGGTTCAAGAAACTTCCTCTTAACACTAGCTAGTTCCTTCGACTTATCTTGGATTGTCCCATGTAGAATTGTTCATGGAACAATCTTTCTAAAAGGGTATCTATGGATCCGGTGGTAATGTGGTGAACGGTGAAAGCATTTTTAAGTGAACTTGGGAAATACTTAATCCTAAGGTTCTCATTATTGGCTATGTCTCCGCCTGAGATACTATGTGTTCGATTGTTGATTCGTTAGTATCTCCAAATGAACTTTGTAAACTTAGGGATCTTGTGTCCCCTTGGTAAGTCTGTATGCATCAATCTGCTATGGGAGAAGCATAATTTGGCCTCCTAATCCTCATTAATACCGTTTTGGGCCATTATTTCTCTATCATGGTGGTTAAGTTATTTTCGCCAAGATATTATCGTTTCAATTCTATGGACCACCACAAGATCTTGGTTTCTACCTATCATAACTACTCCTCTAGGTTGTTCGTCTCAAACTGGGGCCTCTTGCCTTCGAGCTGGCCCTTGGTTCCCCAACCTCTGTGGTTCCTCTCGACCATCGAGCATCATATCTTTCGGTCCTCGCCATCGGTTCTACAACTCCCTAAGTGGTTCTTCTCGAATCATGGGGCATTTCCTCTTGTGCCCTTGCCCTCGTGTCAAATTCTTCTCTAACGGCCTATAGGGTGGGTCAATGGCTTGTTCGATGATAGGTGTGTTTGCTCGAACCACACCGGTCTGCTCTACGCCTCTTTGGTGGGGCGAAGAAATCGCTATTCGACTCATATTATCTGCGCCCTATTCGTCACGGTCACGCTCAACTATTGGGGCAAAGATTTCTTGCATAGTTTGTGCTAACACCCGATCATATTATGGTTACTATCATCCATCGTTGCCTAAAAGCCATTTGGTTTTCGTGGTTAAGGTGGGTAAAGCGCTATAACCCCGCACCTTGGTTATTTGTAAGAAATTGATTAACCCGCATCCGGATCCTAATTAGGGTGATGCATTTGACGTCAAGTTTGCAAACCGCCATGAAAGATGTTGGCATCCGTAAGAAGGGTTTCGGGTCTATTACCCTCGAAACCGGGTGGTCTAGTTTGTAGTGGGGTGGCGAAATGGGCTTGTGTCCTTGGTTGTGGGATGGATCCCCCAGGGTAACCAGTGGTTCCTGTATTGCCCAAGATCGAATTATTTATTGACGTGCCACTTGTTCCATTCGTGGCTATATTACTAGTCGAAGATGCAACTGACTGCATTCAAGGATCGTGACCGTTGCAATAAAGCACGCATTAGTGCCTATTCCATGTGGGGCATTTGTTCCCTTGTTGATTATTAGACATTCTATTATTTCGCTTTCTTCTGGGTAAAGGTTGGTTACTCTTAGTTATTCTACCACTCCTAAGGTTCATATACCAATGAACTTTGTTTACTCAGAAAGAATTTCTATAATAATTATGGTTATAACTTTCCTAGTTTGTAACAGCCAAACTCTGTCCCACTAGGCGTGCCATTTTGTTCAAATGATTTACGGTGAAACAACCGCTAGTCTTCCAAACTATTGAATAAGCGTTATAACTGTTATGTTATTCAATCCCTCTGGTAACTTGCAGGATCGACTAGATTGATCCTATGGGGTATCGGCTGTTGGTATAAACTTAAGATAAAGATCCATATTTGAGACTTGTTTTTGGAGGTTTTGTATATGTCAAAATACGTTTCGATTACTTAGTGATGTGATCAAGTTAATAACGTATATTTGGTTCGAACAAACAAGAACATGCGATTCGAAATAGCAACAAAGTATATAAAAGAATATTCAAATAAACTCTTAAAGTGTAAAAGATTTTCAAAGTGACTGCGTGAAACGTAAAAGATAGGAATGTAAACAAATGTATAAAAACTTTCTGGGAAATAACAACGTCAATGTAAAGGTTTTTGGAAAAGTAAAGAACTTCAGTAATGGTAGAAAAAGCATTTAAATGAAATGACTTTGAAAATAAAGAAACTTAAAAGACATTGATGCAAGATAGAATTAGACTGGAGGAATAAAGATACATTGAATAATAAAGTCTTGGTGCAATCATACGTACATCATTCGTGCATTCTTCCCTAGCCATGTGGTATTTTGAATGTGGTGAATTTTAGTACAATAGATATGACACACGAAATCCTAACATTAAGACTCCTATTTATACTAATTCGACCATAACGGTCTAACCCATAAGATCTTGCCACGTTTAGAACATGCAACACACCATGCTTCTCTTGCTTCCACGTTTTCGAACCGCTTTTCAGCGTTTCAACTCCTTTTATCCCGCTTGCTTTGAATTTCAAATGTATCACTCGCTCGATCTCGAACCCATTTCCTCGATATGATTCTATTACGATCAAGCTTGTTTCACATATATCACCGATTTACTCGACATTCCTAACTCAATACATCCATTCGAAGGGCTAATTCCTTTCTTTCCAAACTATGATATTCACTATATTCCCTTGAATACTTTAACGTCATCTCGTCTCGAGCTCCATGATATTTCTTCGAATCACAAGACATCAAAAAATCTTCAGCTAACACTATGATGATTTGTTTGGAAGGCAACGGTGCTAGAATACCTCTACGTTCGAGGGACATGACCATTTGAAATCGAAAGGCATCGAGAGAATTACCCTAAGGGGTGCGTGTGAAAGAAGTGTGTTGATTTCAGGTATTTTATCTTGCAAATTAGTGGGCTATGTTCAATTTTAGTCTTGCCATACACGCCTAATTACTAGCAATTGATAAGGGTGCGGAAAGTAAAATGCGGAAAGTAAAGTGCGGAAAGTAAATGTCCTACGCTATTACATGGCTTTGGGGCAGATACATAATTTAAAATGCGGAAAATAAAATCCTAAATTAAACTATTACAACCCATATGCAATTACATTATTGAAAAATAAAATAAAACGGAAGAATCGTCTGATTCGGATGAACCTGTGAAACAAACGGAAATCGGAAAATATGATGGAATTAAAATAAGAGAAAATGTTAGAAAAAATGCAAGTTTTAATATGAGAAAATTATTATATGCTGGAAATAAGATAAATAAGCTACAATAATTTTTTGGGATTTTTTAGAAAAGATTTAATAATTAAAATGCAATTAAAAGTGAATTAAATGCAAAAATATAAATAAAAATAAATATGCATGCAAAAATATGTTTTTTAAATTTATTAAATTAAATAAAGGTTTTTATGACAATAATGCAAAAAGAATAAAATATTTTGGTAATTTTTTAATGCAGAACAAAAATTATGAAAACAATTAAAATATAATGCAAAAATATTAGAAAATAAGAAAAATATGAAAAGTTTGTAAACTTGTAAAAATACACTGCCATGGCTGGGAATCGAACCGGGGACACCAGCCTCAAACCTTGAAAACCAACGCGCTGACCAACTGAGCTAGGCATGTCAACTGTTTGGAAACAGAGTTAGTGGATTATACGCGCCATCTCCCTATTGCTTCCTCCTTCGCGCCATCCATCATCTTCTTCGTTTCAAATATTTGAAAGTTAGCGTCGGCCTTCCTTCGACGCTACAAGCCCTGGCAAAATGGAAAACACAGCATACATAATATAAATGAAGTCTAAAGGCATGGTTCGATTCCAGGCATCATTCCGAACACGATGGGCATGGTCTCGTGGTCCAATTTTATGTATTTCGTGAAACCCTAAATCGGTCACATAAACCCTAATCATGGTGAAACACGATTCCGGCCATGGAAATTCAATTGGCTTGCCCAGAAAGTTTGCAAACTTGATTCTAAACACAAACAAACAATCAAAACAAGTTAATAATGCATGAATATGAGAAATCGAAATTTGAAAATTCAAGAACAAACCAAACACGGGTTGCTTGATTCTTGATGTTTTTTGGCAAAGTAAAGGTCTGATTCGCTTCTGGAGGTATCAAGGAACCTGTTGGACACCTCAAAAACGATTGAGAATGGTTGAAGTAGGATTCCCACTTGCTTGAATGACACGGTTTTTTGAGTTTGGGTTAGGGTTTCTTGAGGCAATTTTTTCGTCCTCTTGCAATTGGTATGCATCAAGTATATATGCTGGATGGATTTGGGATTGATTTTGGAAAGAATTGATCAATATTCAATGGAAATCAATTTGATTTTTTCATGAAATCAAATTTTCAAACTTTGGTCCAATTTCAATCTAATCTTCCCATATTTGATTCAATTTCAAAATTGCTGGCATTTATGGGTTAATTGGATCACAAGGAAGCAATAAAAATCAATCTTTCAATTAATTTGGATTTTATACTTTATTTTTTCAAATTAATTTGTATTTAAATGAATAAATTCCAAATTAAATAGGAAAATAAAATAGAAAATCGTGGCATTGGGCTTGGACATTCCTAATTGCATGAGGAATAAGTTTGGATGAAGAAAAAGTAGGCCCATTTGCAAAAGATTTAATTTTTGTATCTCTCTTTGTGCATTCTTTCAAAATTGCCCAACTTGTGAATGGTGTATCTTGCTCAATTTTCCACATTTTTGAGTGTTCTTGGACTTTTTGGAAAGCTCTAAGAGTCATTGAAACAATGTCTTTGGTCTCATCTCAATTGGAGTTACCATGCTCAATATATCTTCAAATCAAAAAGTTGACTTTTTGTTGACTTTGAAAATGACCTGTAATGTTTTGAGCTATACCTCTCAAATGAAGCATTTTTTGGACATTCTTGTGAGACATGAAGTTGTAGAGAATTGAATTTCCTTCAAAATGAGCTTTGGTGGGAAAATTTCTGAGAAAGTATGAGAAAGTTATGATCAGTCAAAGTTCAGTTGACTTTTCACCTAGAAACCCTAATTTAGAAAGTTTGACTTTTGAGCAAATCTTGAGTTTTCTTGATGAATCATGATCAACCCTTGATCAAATGATGAATGTAACTTCAAAATGAGGATGTTGACCAAAAATTATGAAGTTTGACTGTATGTTGACCACAGTTGACTTTTTGTCCAATACAATTGATTTTCAACCATCTGAGCAATTGCCTGAGGAAACTTGACTTGTGAGGCTTGAAACTTGACATGGAGAATCTTTGAAGCATATGAGGAGGCATGAAGGCCATTGGAGATGTTGGAAGTTCATCTTGACTTGAGAGACACCAAACCCTAGTTTGGGTTGATTGTCTAGGAGAGAGTTTGTCTGATCAACTCTTGAGGAATCCTTGAGCATAGATGTATGAAATCTCTTGAATAGATGGAGGACAAATTTTGGGGTATGACAGCATGCATATGCATTCTTGGTGAAGTTAATTCCCATTATGCGGAATTTGACTTGTATGGCCGTTAACCGATACCCGGGTGATGATGGGTGGTTAGGCTGGATTCTTGACTCAGTGGTGTCTGGGCGAATCGATGATTACTGTATCCGGTTGATGATGGATCAGTGTTGGGTGACTTGGTCACGTGTTGGTACCACATGCATTGTGTCTGCATTTGTGTTTTGCATGAAATTGTAACATGTTAGGATGTCTTCCAGTGTTACAATTCTTCTGTTGTCTATTGATTATGCATATTGACTTGTATGATTGTGATTGCATGTTGAATCTGAATTTATGCTAAATGGGTGAAATAATATGCTTGTGATATATTGTTGATTGAAAAGCTTATAATGTGTTTTAATTATGAGAAGTTTCACCCTTACTTTAACAATTTCAGATTAAAGTTAGCAGCTCAGGAGTTGGTGAGGATGGCTCTAGAGCTTGTCTTTTTAAGTCCGCGTGTCAGTGTCATGCTCTGATTAGGTTGTAACACTGGGGAACGTTTAGTTGAGGAATTAGTTATTATTCAATTGTTTCTTTGTATCTCATTGAGAATAATTATGGTTTATTCAGTTTTGGTTTTGGTATTTTCCGTTGTGTAAGACATGGTCTTAAATCGATTGAATTATTTGAATAATGATCCTCAGTGTAGCATGGCTACTGTTTATTGGGAGGTTTTATCTTATTTAATAATTGTGGCATCCCTTGTTCTGTGTTAACTCTGATGAATTATGACTTTAATCATTGATATAATTAATATATTCGGGGTAATTTAGAAGGGGTGTTACAATAGTGGTATCAGAGCATAGTCAGTCGTGTGACCAGTGTCTTAATGTCATTATCCCTTTGTACGCGACAAGTGTGTACAACACTGTCGGTACTTGTTACTTTTCTGATTGATTATTGCAGGGGTAGTGTGAAACTAAGTGGGGGAGAAGAGGTGCTTCCCGGATATGTTCCGATTGTAAGTCATTTGTACGAGGTACTGCTTGAGAAGACAGTTCAAGTGTGGTTAGAGTTGTTGGAATCGTTTGGACCATGAGCCATAATTGGAAGTGCTGGTAATGATGGTTTATACTCCAGTATGATTATCGGATGTCTATTGACAAATTGAGGACTTGATCACCCTTAATCTCTTGTTGATAGTAGACGAAATCGTATTGGATGGTATATAATTGTCTTGCTATCTAATTGGGACATAAGGTGATGAATATGAATGAGGTTTGGTAGAAGCTTGTGAACCATATGAGTTGACGAAGGCTCTAATAAGGATAATGAATTGAGATGGATGGTTAGAGTTGCGTAGATATTAATGATGGTGATGTGGTGTTTATGTTGTATTCTTCGACGGAAGTGAAAGGAAAATCTAAGAGTGATGAATTACCGGTAGTGAAGAATTGTTTTGAAATTGTTCCGAGTGAGTTGGATTACCTGTTGTGAATGAATTTACAGAAGTGTTTCCGGAAGATGTTGGTGAGCTACCACCTGAGAGAGAAGTGGAGTTTGCTATAGATTTGATTCCTGGAACTAGTCCGGTGTCGATGGCGCCTTATCGCATGTCGGCATTTGAATTGTCAGAGTTGAAGAAACTGTTAGAGGAGTTGCTTGAGAAGAAGTTTATTCGTCCTAGTGTTTCGCCGTGGGGTGCTCCGGTGTTGTTGGTTAAGAAGAAAGACGACTCAATGAGATTATGTGTTGACTACAGACAATTGAATAAAGTTACAATCAAGAATCGGTATCCTTTGCCGAGGATTGATGATTTGATGGATCAACTAGTTGGAGCTTGTGTATTTAGTAAGATTGATCTGAGATCTGGATATCATCAGATTCGTGTGAAGTCGGAGGATATTCAGAAAACTGCATTTAGAACGAGGTATGAACATTACAAGTATTCTGTTATGCCGTTTGGAGTTACTAATGCACCTGGTGTTTTCATGGAGTATATGAACAGGATATTCCATCCGTATCTTGACAAGTTCGTAGTAGTGTTCATTGATGATATTCTAATTTATTCGAAGAGCGATGAGGAGCATGCAGAACATCTCAGAGTTGTGTTGGAATTGTTGAAAGAGGAGAAGCTTTATGCGAAGTTGTCCAAGTGTGAATTCTGGTTAGATGAGGTGAGTTTTCTTGGCCATGTAATTTCCAAGAATGGAATTGCTGTGGATCCTACGAAGGTAGAAGCGGTATCTCAGTGGGAAGCGCCGAAGAATGCTTCTGAGATTCGTAGTTTTCTGGGTCTCGCAGGATATTACCGGAAGTTTATAGAAGGATTTTCCAAACTAGCGTTGTCGTTGACTAAGTTGACCAGGAAGGGTCAGATGTTTGTTTGGGATGTTGAATGTGAGAAAGGATTTCAAGAGCTGAAGAGGAGGTTGACAAGTGCTCCGATCTTGATTTTTCCAAATCCGGATAAGTCTTTTGTTGTGTATTGTGATGCATCACTGATGGGATTAGGTGGTGTGTGTTACACCCCAAATTTTACCCTGCTATTTTTCTACTTGCATTATATTTAAAAAAAAAAAAAAAGTCATTCAGTCATTGCATATGCATCATTTCGTCGTATTTAAACTGATCAAAAGTCAGTCTAAATCAATATTTTGCATCGTTTTTAATTGTAAAATACCCGTTATTTTAGTTCATTTATTTTTACCTCTTTGCCTGTTTATTGCATTATTTTAATTTATTTATATGTCGATGATATCGATATTTCGGTTTTATAAACAGACTGTTAAAAAACGATTCGACACTGTGCGAAAATCAGCGGGGAAAATATTTCAAATTTTCATCTTTCACTCACTGTTTTATAAATCTACGTGTCGCGTAGATCATAAAAATGTGCTCTCCGCAATTTTTCGATACAGTTTGAAGACTCGTATTTAACTGTAAGTATTTTAAAATCGGGTATTCTTTATTATCATTTTATTTCAATTTTAACCATTTCAATAATTTTTCTTTAATTTACAAGACTCGTAGTTTATTTTAATGTACTCATTTTATTTTTCGGATAATTTATTGTCCGAACTTTTACCATTTTTAACAATTTTAGATGTCTAATTTTTATCTCCAAAAAAATCAAACAAAAATACTTTTGGGCTTATTAATTTTTACTTGACCCATCGCTGCTCAATCTCCTCATCGCCGCTAACCTCCACACATCCCTGTTTCCTCCACTGCCATATGCTTCCTCCGAGACCACTCTTCTGTCAAACCCAAACTTCCGTCACTCACCTTCCAAACTCTCGCCGTTGGAAAACACTGAGCCAACCGCTCACTCTTCTTCAGCTCTCCCTCTACGCTCAACATCAACAATAACAGCAACATCAACGTTTTCCACGAGTCAATCTCTCCAGTTTCAAATTGATAGTTTTGGTAATTTCTCGATCTCTTTAGCTTATCCAAACTGACATTGGAATATTGTTGTTTTGATTTCTCTTGAAAATCAGTGTTGTGATTTTGCCACTGTAGTTTGTTCTGATTTTAACTGCCATAATATGATAAGTTCTGATAGCATACAGTTCATGATGTCAATTTTAATCTTTGGTTTTTGAATTGTGAATAGTTATGCTCTTCAGGATTTAATTCTGCTTAATTTGTGTATGTCGAAATTCATATCAATACTAGGTTGTTCTGTAATCTGAATGTTGGTTTGGATGCTGGCATGGTCTCTTGCCTTGTTAAATTATATAATGAGGATTGACAACAATAGCATTTGAGTGTTTTATTTCCTTTGATACGTTTGAAGAGACTTTTTATTTTATTTTACTTGTAAGAGTATAGACTTTTTTTCTCTTGGAATTAAGATGAAGTTACAAAGATAACACCATGTTGCTTGTGTTTAAATTGTTAAGAAACTTGTGTTGTTGAACTATTGAAAGAGTTAAACCGAAATCATTGAGTTTCCTTATGTAAATATGGTTGCTGTCCGAGTCTAATTATGCTGAATATTGTTGAATTTTGGTGTTATGACAGCCAATGGTAAATACACATTAGTGTTATTTGTTGTGATGTTGAGTGGATAACCCTTGTTTTTTTCTTCTTCTTTTGAATAATGGATTGGAGCCTTGATAATAAATTGATGTGTTTGTTGCTGAGTTTTACTTGAGTTTGAAACATTAATAGATATCATGCCATTTGAGTTAGTATTCTAGAGACGATAACGACTTCACTTTGTTTCATTTTAAATTAATCATGAATGATTTTTGATGTTGATTTCGACGTGTTCTTCATTGGTTTCAAATATGTTCAATTGAAATTGTAAAGCATTATTGAGTAAGATTAGTGGCTGCCCCGAATTCGGTTTATTTGTTTAGATCTTGTTTATTAACCATTTTCCAATTTATTGCAATTCTATTTCATTTCATTTTATCTCACACTCATGCTACTAATATGTTTGCTATTTGTGTAGACATTCGAGGATTGTTCAAAAAAAGCATTCATTTTCTTTTAATATTGACATTACTGTTTTTTTATCTAACATTTAATATTTAGTAATGTATGTATAGATATACTTAGTATTTTTATGCTTCATATTTTATACTGTAAATATAATTATACTTAGTATTATTTTTATTTCTTATATTTAGTATTGTAAATATTATATACATATTACTTTTATTATTATTATTATTATTATACTTTATCTATTCATTCGTAAATAAGTTCGAATTATATTATAGTAATATTCTCCGCATAGCATTTTCTTAGAATTAGTTCATATAATATATTCTATATAATAAAATAAAATGCAATAATTAATATTTAAGTTTCACCGCATTTAGTTTCCGTTTGTATGCTTTAAACATAATCAATTTACTGTTTTCTCTTTAATTTCAATTCATCTCCATTCGGAAAAATATACCCCAATCCCCTTGATGCATTGTAATTAATTTACCGCTTTCTATTTTATTTTACCGTTTAATCCCCATTTATAATTCATGTATCCCTCTCCCAAAAAACAATTCTTGTAATAATTTAGTTCACATTTATTTTATTTTTACTGTCACTTACACGAAACCAAAAAAAAATCTTTTTTAAACTAATATTTGTAAATCATTTTTAAACCCGTAAGTCGACAAAGCTACGAAGCGTCGCGATGACCTCACATGCACACATGTACGCTTGATCCTGGGCCTTCTTACAGTGAGCCTATTTCGATCAATTGTCCCAATTGGTCGTCTTAGTAGACTAGCCCACTTTGCTAGTACACATGTAATTTAATTGTTTTATACTTAGGTTGGCCACCTTGTATGGGCTTTGTCGATTTTACTTGTGATTTACAATTATCTCGATCTTATTCTTTCTCCATTCACCAAGCATTTAAAACACTTTCAATAAAATTCGACCCAATGTCGAGTCTTCTTCTCAAACCTCGATCCAACGTCGAGTTATTTTCAAAAATGAATTTCCAAAAAAAAACTTGGTGCTATGGTATTTAAGTAAATCGTTAGAGGATAGCCCGACGATTTAATTAAAATGTAAAGTATTTGGGCCATTAGAGGGTAACCCAATGACTTAAATACTTTATTCCATACACTTAATAAAAGTGAACTTTGTTTCACCTCACTCTTTTCATAATAAAGATTTTGGATGAGAGATGATCGGTTGACCTCAATCACCAATCTCGAGTATTGAATCGTTAGAGGATAGCCCAACGTTTTGGTACTTGTCATCCACAATTTAAAATCAATTCCAACACATTCAATATCTTTTGTGCGTCCAAGCACCCTTTACCTTTAAACCTTTTCAAGATTAGACATGATTCATTTATAATTGAGATGCTTCTTCCTCTATTCCCAAGGTTTTCGACTTCTCCACTTGAGTACTAGAGGTGTTCTCAAACCCTCCCTCATGTTGGTGTGTAGTCCTTTATTCTTTATCACACCTTGTAGACGTTAGATGAGTCCTCTCCTTTAAAAATGACGACTTGTCTTTTTCATTTAAAATCAATCAACAAACAATATTTTCTAGAAGAACTACGGAGTTTTGACTTTCCCATTGCACGAGGGAATACGTAGGCACGTGGTTTCGAAACTGTGTCAAACTCAAAAATAATAAAAACATTTCTTCTCCCTTTTTTTCTCATTTCAAACTTAGAAGATTGTAAAATTTCACACTAACACACAAACACACTTTGAACTAAATGGGTACCATCGAGTACGATGGATGTGAGGGGTGTTAATACCTTCCCCTTGCATAACCAACTTCCGAACCTATATCTCTTATTCTCGTAGACCGTCTTATCCTTTTCTTTGTGGGTTTTATCTATATTTTCCCGTTCTTTTTTTAGAACAAATAAAATTAGGTGGCGATTTCACTGTTTGTTTTGAAAATTCATTTAAATGATTTTTGAAAAACGAGTTGCTTCAGTGTGTTGATGCAAGATAAGCAGGTTGTGGCTTATGCTTCACGATAATTGAAGGTGCATGAAAGGAATTATCCGACCCATGATTTGGAGTTGGCAACTGTTGTGTTTGTTTTGAAGTTATGGAGGCACTATTTATACGGTTCTCGGTTTGAAGTATTCAGTGATCACAAGAGCCTGAAGTATCTCTTTGATCAGAAAGAGTTGAACATGAGACAGAGGAGATCGTTAGAATTTCTAAAGGATTACGATTTCGGTTTGAATTACCATCCTGGTAAGGCAACGTTGTTGCAGATGCTTTGAGTAGGAAGTCCTTGCATATGTCGATGTTAATGGTCCGTGAGTTAGATTTGGTTGAAGCGCGAGATTTAAGTTTGGTTTGTGAAACTACTCCGAATAGTGTGAAATTGGGTATGTTCGACTAGTGGTATTTTGGAAGAAATTGAAATGGATAGAAATCTGATGTTGGTTTAGTTGATAAGTTGACATTGATCAACCAAGGTCAAGGAGGTGAGTTCCGGATTGATGAGAATGGAGTTATGAGATTTGGTGATCGGGTGTGTGTTCCGGATGTTGCCGAGATTAGGAAGAGTATTTTGGAAGAAGGACATCGTAGCGGGTTGAGTATTCACCCCGGTGCTACTAAAATGTACCATGATTTAAAAAAATTATTTTGGTGGCCTGGAATGAAAAAGAAAATTGCTGAGTTTGTGTATGCTTGTTTAGTGTGTCAGAAATTGAAGATTGAGCATCAGAAACCGTCAGGATTAATGGAACCATTGTTTGTTCCAGAACGGAAGTGGGATGGAATCTCTATGGATTTTGTGTCTGGTTTGCCAAGAACAGCGAAGAATTGTGATTCTATCTGGGTTATTGTGGATCGACTGACAAAATCTGCTCACTTTATTCCGATAAGGATGGATTATCCGATGGAGAGGTTGGCGGAATTGTATGTCGAAAAGATTGTGAGTTTGCACGGTATTCCTTCTAGTATTGTGTCGGATCGAGATCCGAGGTTTACATCTAAGTTCTGGACGGGATTGCAGGAAGCTTTGGGTACTAAGTTGCGTTTAAGTTCCGCTTATCACCCGCAGACAGATGGTCAGACGGAGAGAACGATTCAGTCATTAGAGGATTTGCTGAGAGCTTGTGTGTTAGAGAAGGGTGGAGCTTGGGATAGTTATCTACCGTTGATTGAGTTTACCTACAACAATAGTTTTCATTCGAGTATTGGTATGGCTCCGTTTGAGGCATTGTATGGTAGGAGGTGTCGGACACCATTGTGTTGGTATGAAACTGGAGAGAGTGCTGTGATTGGACCGGAAATTGTTCAACAAACTTCGGAAAAGATTAAGATGATTCGGGAGAAGATGAGGACTTCTCAGAGTCATCAGAAAAGTTATCACGATAAGAGGAGGAAGGATCTTGAGTTTAGCGAAGGAGAACATGTTTTTATGCGAGTTACTCCGATGACTGGTATTGGTCGAGCTTTGAAGTCAAAGAAGTTGACTCCACGTTTTATTGGTCCGTTTCAGATTACCAAGAGAATTGGGAAGGTTGCATATCAAATTGCTTTGCCGCCGTCACTTGCAAATTTGCATGACGTTGTCCATGTATCTCAGCTGAGGAAGTACATTGCTGATTCGTCTCATGAGATTCGGGCGATATGTGCACGAGAGAATTTGATCGGAAGCACTGCAAGGATAGAGGATCGGAAGTTGAAACAGTTGCGAGGCAAAGAGATCACATTGGTAAGAGTGGCTTGGGGAGGACCAACTGATGGAAATGTCACTTGGGAGCTGGAGAGTCAGATGAAGGACTCGTATCCCGAACTGTTCGTCTAAGGTATGTTTTCGAGGACGAAAACTCTTTTAGTTGGGGAGAGTTGTGACACCCCAAATAATTCGATAATTAAATAATTATGATTTTTAATTATTAATTTAATTGAGAATATAATTTATTAATATATTGGAATTATTGGAATAAGAGAATGGAATTATTAGTGGTGTGAAGAGTAAAGTGAGGGTGTGAGGAGTAAAAGACTCTACTCACATTATTTAATTTATTTTATTTATGTTAGAGGAATAAAAGGAATAAAAGAAGGAAAAGAGGAAAAAGGAGTTTTTTTGGAAAAAACACACATACGTGCAATTGAGAAGAGGAAAAGGAAGGAGGAAAGCCGTTCGTGTCGGAAGTCGAAGAACCCACAAGGTAAGGGGTGATTTCGATTATTTAATTCATATTATAGGTTTGGATGTTCAATGGTATGGATCGTAGTATGTTAGGAATCCCGGTTTAGAATGTTAGGGTTCCATAGAATGGTCCCTATTGTGTCGGATTATAGGTTGAAAACAATTAGAGTGTCAGATAGTAAAAAGGAATGATGAAATAATGTTGTTCGATGATTTAATGATGCAAATTGGATGTATTTTGGTGTTTCCCATATATCAATTCGTACGGGTATGTTTGGGTTTGGTTTAGAGTGGATGAATGTTGTCAAAAGTGCAGAAAATGGCTCTACAACACGTGGGAACCGGTTCCCAATGGGGAGGAACCGGGTTCCACATTGAAAATTTGTAAAAACAGGCAAAAATGCACTCAGGAACCGGTTCCTGTATGGGTAGGAATCGGGTTCCCATACATTTTTCCAGAAACGTGAATTTTGAACTACTCAGGAACCGGTTCCTGTATAGGTAGGAACCGGGTTCCACTGTTAATTTTTGAAAAATGTCAAACTTTGAAAATTCATAACTTTTAAACCGTAAGTCCATTTTGAGTGCCGTTTTGGACGTTATTTCTTAAATTTAATGCTCTATTTTATAAAATTAAAATATTTTCTAAAACTTGAAATTATTTTGAAAATGAGTCGAATTTCCGAAGTAAGTGATTATTGGCTGATGCACATGGGTGTGTATGTAGCAGTGAAACTGTGAGGAATGGATGTATTCGTATTGCGTGAATGAAAAGCATGTTTATGTTGCTAATGATGGTGTTCATGATCGTTGAGATATCATGTTTTTGGTTTTGATTCGGTTTATGATAATCGGTGTGTTCATGATTGTATTGATACCATGTGTTTTGTTGGTGTTGTATATGCCTGATAGTTGTTGATCTTAGTTGTTGTTGTTGTGGTATATACTGGTGAATAGTCTTACCAATTGAAGGGTAAGTGTTTGGCATATTTATGCTTTGTGATGATTTATTTCATGATAGTTGATGATATCATGTTGTGGTTGATGATGGTTTATGATGTCTGATGTGGTCATAACCTGTGTTGAATGTTGCATGCTGGTGTTGTGCATGCATATGCATTCTTGGTGAAGTTAATTCTCATTGTGTGAAATTTGACTTGTATGGTCGTTAACCGATACCCGGGTGATGATGGGTGGTTAGGTTGGATTCTTGGTGTGGTGTAATCGATTACTATACTATGATGGATTGATGGGTGACTTGGTCACGTGTTGGTACCACATGCATTGTAACGTGTTTTGCATGAAATTGTAACATGTTAGGATGTCTTCCAGTGTTACAATTTTTCTATTGTCTATTGATTATGCATATTGACTTGTATGATTGTGATTGCATGTTGAATCTGAATTTATGCTAAATGGGTGAAATAATATGCTTGTGATATATTGTTGATTGAAAAGCTTATAATGTGTTTTAATTATGAGAAGTCTCACCCTTACTTTAACAATTTGATTAAAGTTAGCACTCAGAGTTGGTGAGGATGGCTCTAGAGCTTGTCTTTTTAAGTCCGCGTGTCAGTGTCATGCTCTGATTAGGTTGTAACACTGGGGAACGTTTAGTTGAGGAATTAGTTATTATTCAATTGTTTCTTTGTATCTCATTGAGAATAATTATGGTTTATTCAGTTTTGGTTTTGGTATTTTCTGCTGTGTAAGACATGGTCTTAAATCGATTGAATTATTTGAATAATGATCCTCGTAGCATAGCTCTTTTATTTGGAGGTTTTATCTTATTTAATAATTGTGGCATCCCTTGTTCCGTGTTAACTCTGATGAATTATGACTTTAATCATTAATATAATTAATATATTCGGGATAATTTAGAAGGGGTGTTACAACTAATTCTTGAGCTCGACGTAGTGTGTTAAATTTAGTTCCTAGTGAAAACATTTAATTAATGATATGCATTAAGTTTCTTGAGATAAAAAATAATAACTTTTTTTGTTAATGGAGGATAATATCATAAATGTAGATGCAATAAGTAATGATTAAAGTATGTAATAACATTTAAGTCCTTGATAAATCTTCTTAAACCTATTTTAGTTTAGATATTAAAATAATTATGGTGATAATTAATTTTATTATATTAAAAGTAGAAAAATAGACTAAAACTCTTATATTGGACTCCAAACCCCAATTCTAACTATATGGTGGTAAAAAATATCAAATAGAATCATCAATATATTAATTTAAATTTTACTGTGAATTATTTTAATAGCCTAATTTTATAGTAGGTCGTTTGTTACCCAAAATATTCATTATGGAGTTTGTTATAAAACAAACTCACGAGATTGTTCACATATTATTTATATAAAGATTACATCACATATCGCTGTGGTTCATTTTCACACTTTTATTGAGATTCTGATGAATAAAAATATACAATCTTTCTCTAGATAAATAAAAAGGACAATAACTCAAATAAATCAATAAACAATTCATATAAAAGAATAATTCATTCATTCATAAGACAAATTAGTAAATAAAAACAATAAATTATTTAAAAATAAATCTATAATTATATATAAAGAAGATTGGGTCTCAGCTGGTCAATTTTTTCCCCCAAAATTATCCTCAAAATAATATAATTGTCTTTTTAAAAAAAATCATATTTGGTATTAGTTGTTCAACTTTTTAGTTTTCAATTTTATTATAACTATAATATTTTTAAATTTTGAATAGAAATACGTCACAATTTTTCTATATATATTTAAAAGTTGAATAGTATACCTCTAACTAATCATTTAATTTTATTTAAATTTAATAAACTTAATTATTGATTAAATTTCTTAAATTTAAAAGATTTTTAAAATAAAGAATAATTATATTTAATATTTTGTAAAAAATTTCATTATATATATATATAAAATTTTAAAAAAAATATTCCCACGTCAACGCTAACAAAGCAGACCGTCGGACACGTGCCCGACTGAAAGCTAGTAATAATAAGTAAAATGGTATTAAAAATGATCTCTCTGATTTGACATTATTACCCTCGAAATATAGCCGTTAAGAATGACGTTATTCAAACCAAAATCGGACCGTTAGAAAATACCAATATCTCCTTTTCTGATACTCCCCTGTGTTCTTTTCTTCGCCCTCCTTCTCTCCAAACGCTGCACAATCCAAACCCAAAAAATCAAGATCTAGAACCAGTGCCTTCGTTGTTGAGCGCATAACCGCAACAAAAATGGTGGAAAATGGAGAACAAATTCGAAGTCCCGTGATCCGAAAGAAAGCGGCTTTGATGGAATCAAATAGCCAAAACATGGCTTCTCTTATCAGTCCTAGGTTCAAATCTGCTGCTGCTATGGCTGGTTGGGATGAAGAAGCACTTTTGCTTGCTGCTCTCATTGTTGAAGATACTCCGGATCGAGATTCCAAACAAAAGAAACGTGTCGTTTTGAATTCCAAATCGCCGCTATCCAATTCATCAAGGTGATAATCAATCATTTACTGCTTTTTCGTTCATCTTTCGGAAAACCCATCTTTAATTTTTTATTATTTTTGTTAAAAATTGGATCTTTATTAAGAATATTGGGTTGATTAGGGTTTATGTGAATGTATTTTTTATTTATTAAAAACTGTTTTTTTTGTTGTAATTGGCTTAATTTGAGTTGTTATTTTGTGTTTAGGAAACGTAGAGCTCTGAGGAATCCACAACCTATTGTTCTTGATCTTGATGAAGAAGAAACCTCCAAAAAAGGTAAACTATCTTGATTTGGGTTTTGATTTATCTATATTTGAAGTGTGTTTGTTCTATTTTATTCATGTGATGGCGTTGTTGATGAATAGATAGTGGGAAGAAGAAGAGAGAAAAGAAGAATTGTGTCGGTGACGAAAATAAAGTTGGAGAAAAGGAATTGACTAAGAAGGGATCTGATGTTGATTCTAATAGTTCTGCTCTTCCTTGTATGGATAAGCTAAAGGAGGAGCTTTCATGTGCTGTAAGATTGTTGTGATGTTTCGTTATACTTTCCTTTAGTTTCATGATTTTTTTAGAGACAGATGGTGATTTTGTTTTATATGCAATTGTTATGCAGATTTGTTTGGAGATATGCTTTGAGCCAAGTACCACTCCTTGTGGTCATAGGTATGAAGTTCAAACCTTAATAATGCTTTAGGAGTTTTCATTTTCTGATTTGGCCAATTGAAGTTATGCTGTAAAACTCCTTATGAGATACCATTTCATTTCATGATATGTTAGGTTTTTGACATAGAATTATAATTTTGCAGCTTTTGTCGAAAATGTCTGAAATCTGCTGCAGACAAGTGTGGCAAAAAGTGTCCCAAATGCAGGCAATTGATAAGGTATATAAAAACTAACTATAAACTTTTAAGTGCATCATCTGCCTATTATGCGCAAGTGTGGTCGATGCAGCTGCAATTGCTGTGTCTGAAAGTTTTATATAGTGGCCGTAATTATGGTTGCCGTGTCGTGCAAGTTAAAATTATGCTTATGAGGTTTCTGTTCGAATAAATTGTTGGTAGCTCACCAGTTGTTCATTGATCATGATGAAAATATTGCAGCAATGGTCGATCATGCACGGTGAACACAGTTCTCTGGAACACGATTCAACTTCTATTTCCTCAAGAAATTGAAGCAAGGAAAGTTGCTGCTAGCGCCATAAATAATAGACAAGCTGTCCAGAATCCAATTCCAGAAACCACATTTTATACTAGCACAAGGAGTAGAAGCTTACAACCATATCCATCCAGTAGGGGTATGAATTCAAGGAGAAGCGAGGCGGCGACGACAACACAGGATGAAGAGGATGCTGCATTGGCCAGACGGCTACAAAGAGAAATTGATAGAGAAAACAACAACCATAGAACAACAAGGAATCAAACTTCAACATTATCATCGATTGTAAGAGCGATGTCAAGAAGAGGGGTTTCTAACCAAGACGAAGATGCTGCTTTTGCTCTAAGGTTGCAAAGAAATGAGTTTATGCAAGCTTTTAGGAGTAGCAGCCAGGAACCGTCATCTTCTTCCTCCACATTATTAGGTGGCGCAAATTTGAGGGCTATGGCAACTAGAGCAATGAATCTTCGTAACAGTGAGAGAAGGATTTAATAATCAAGACAACTGGAAGATGTATGATTAAATTGTACAAGATGGCTACCATTGCTTCGAGTAACACTGAAAATCAGACAATAAATATATTTTGCTTATGAGCTCACTAGAGGTGTATGCAATGACTCTTTTAATGTATGCTAAGAAATAATACAAATTGTATTTAACAGAACAATTGGATTCATCGTTATCCTGCAAAATGGGGCTACAAATCTTATGTAATACAAATTGTATTATGCTAAGAACTTGGGAGTTTGATGTTGCTTGATTTTATAAGATTGGCAATATGATGTTAGTTAATTTTGATCAAATTGAAGGTTTAGATGCAAGGTTTTAAATAACGGACGTTGTCATGTTACATATGCATAGAGGTTTTAAATAACCGTTGCAAACGCATTACAGATACATTAAGGTTTTAGATGCAAGGTTTTAAATAACGGTCGTGGTCGCGTACTTTTGCGATTTTGGTTGGTATAGATGTTGTGTTATTGATTCCATTTTCAATGTAAAACAAAATTACATTCTAATATGTGTTTTGATTCAATTTTCAATGGAAAACAAGATTTACATTCGACTATGTATTTTGTTTCCATTTTCAATGTATAATACTCCCTGTTATTTTTTTAATTGTCACAACTTTTTACGTATAATAAGAAAATTAATAATTGTTCTTGTTTTTTAAACTATGATTTCTCTTTTGCTATTTCAATATATTTTTTTTCTCTCCCGTGATAAAGTTAAGGGTAATTTTGACAAAACTATAATGATTAAATAAAAATAATTTAATCATTTATAAAGGAACGAAAGGAGTATAATTTTAGTTTAAAATTTTACAACTGTAAAAAATATACGTAAAATGGAAGCTTTGATATCGTTAGAAGTTGAAATTAATTGTTTAGGATTTAGCGTTTACGATATTAACACAAATTTTATGGAAAAAAAAACTAGACAAACCATTTCAAAAACATGTCTAGACAAAGCATATATATGTGAAGTTGTTACACTGTCATGTTGAGTTGGATTCCATAAAAAGCATAGAGCTATTTGGCACGTGTTATAACAAGGTCCATCATGAATCATGTGATGTATTGTTATGAATGGAAATGATTTTGGGATTTATGTCAAAATAATTGTTTTATTGTGATTTACATGAACCATAAACACGATTATTTTGGGATATCTTAATTTATGATTTGTTTTCTAATTTTATAAAAACTGGGTCTTGATAATTTACATGAGTTTTTGAAGGTGAAGCCATTAAGCAAGAGTTTTTGATTTTTGATTATTGGAGTTCTATGGATCTGGGTTTTTAATCAAAGGGCTATTGAATCTTAAGTGGTTGTATCAATTTTAGTTTCAATATGGTTGTAGTATAATACGAAGAAGATTGTTCTAACAAAAATATGAGAAGGAGATTTTTTTGATTTGATGTTAGTAGTGGTGCTTTATTTTGAAAATTTGTTGTTTATGTAAATGCAATTTTATTTTGAAAATTTGTTGTTTATGTAGATGCAATATAAACATGTTTTTGGGATGAAAAAAAAATTGTGAGAAGTTATTTTTGAAGAAGAGGAAGAATATATTAAATTCCAGAAATTCTTCTATACTGTCCGATTTTACCATTGTTATATCGGTCACAAAAGTTTAATCTTACATGTCACCTGGCACATCAGTTAAAGTTAACATTGTTATTAATATTTGGACGGAAATGACTAATGTGATCCATTTTAGAGAGTTAAGAGTAGGGGTGTTCAAAACCAAACCAACCCAATAGAAAACCGCAAATTAAACCAAACCAAATCGAAACTGCAAAAAAACCGCATTTGGTTCGGATTAGTTTGGGTCATTTTTTTAACAAAACCGCATGGTTTGGTTCGATTTGCAGTTTGTATTTTGAAAACCAAACCAAACCGAATCAAACCGCATTATGTTAGAACCTAAATTTTACTTAACGCGCATCTAATCCAAACCTAAACCTATTCTACATTAGCCTTATGATTACAGACAATTTTTTCATCTTTACAATTATGGTTTCAGTTTCAATCTTCTTAAATATCTCCTAACATTATCACTTCATCTTCACTAATTACATCTCTCATCTTCTTCTCTAATCTCTACTCTTATATTGTTTCCTTTTCACGTTCTTATTTTTTATGCAATTTTTCTCTCTTTCAATTTCATTTTATCGCACATCTTTATCTCTAATCTCTCCTCTCTTATGTTATTTCTTTTTCATCTTCACTATTTTCTCATCTCTTCTATTTTTATTGTTTTATTTTAATATTTTTTATACTATTTTATGCTATTATTTTATGTTATTATTCACTTTTGTCTAATCTAACTTTTACATATTAAATGGAAAGTTATTGTCCAAATATGATTAGTTTTTTTGTTATAATTTAGTAGTGTATCATGTATAAATGACCAAATACAAAGTTATGTTGTCATATATATGTGAATGTATGACTCAACAAATTATTTGTAAAAAACCGAATCAACCGCACCGAACCAAACCGCATTGGTTTGGTTTATTTTTTTTTCTAAAAGTCAACCGAACCAAACCAAACCGCATGTCTTTTTCTCTCGCGGTTCAGATGATTTTTTGCGTCAAAATCGTTCGAACCGCACCGCAAACACCCCTAGTTAAGAGATCAAAATGGTCTTTAAAAATTAAGGGATTAAAATGGATCCCGAAATAAAGTTAAAGAACGAAAAAAGATATTTTATCTATTTTTTTCTAGATTTTTTATGATCTAATCTTATTACCATTTTTATTGATTAAAGAAAATATGTTGATCATATGTTGTGTTATTACATGTGAGTGCAAAGTTTTGAAGGAAACATGCTAAGAATGATTTTTTGACATTATGCGAGACATTTTGTCTCAAGGTGCTTCATGGCACAATTGTTGTTGTATGCAACAAGTTAAATTAATATTATATGGGACATCATGTCTTGAGTTGTTTACTTGGCATATTATACGAGACATCATGTTTTAAGTTGTTTACTTGGGAGACAAGTTTTAATTGATTGAACACATTTGAGATTCATTTTCTTATGAGTAACGTTATTCATACACCAAAATTTTACATCAATACTTACATTAAATACTAATCATCGTATTTATATGGTAAATAGTGTTTTTTAATAAAAAAAATATATTTATGAACAGTAATATATTATTATAATAATATTTTTTTATAAAAAATTTATATTTTTTTTAATAGTAAAATAAAATTGGTTAATGAAATATAAAAAATTGGTTAATGAATTGATGAAGTTGGTTAACAAATGACTAAATATTAAAAATAATTTAGTAGCACTTCTATCAGAGGTTGCTTTGGTGCTTCTATCAGAGGTTGCGTTAGCATGCTTCCTTCAGAGGTTGTTTTCACGTGCTTGACCAGAAGTTCTATTCTTCATTAGAACTTCTAATACTTCACTATCTCCTGCAAGCCTTGTTGAACACATCTTCTATCAGGGGTTTAAATATGGTGCTTCTATCAGAGTTTTTATTTCAATCTTCACTCAGAAGTTTTCTTTACAACGTGCGTGTTTCAGAAGTTCTTCCTTAAAACTTCTAAATTCATCTTCTATTCAACATAGTATAATCTTCCATTTTAAGCGCTTGAGTCATAACAATTTTTTATTAACTAACTTCATCATTTCATTAATCAATTTTGTATATTTCATTAATCAATTTTATTTTACTATTAAAAAATATAAATTTTTTATTAAAAAAATATTGTTATTATAATATATTATTGTTCATAAATATAATTTTTTATTAAAAAATACTATTCACTGTATAAATACGATGAATAGTGTTTGATGTAAGTATTGGTGTAGGATTTTAGTGTATGAATAGCATTGCTCTTTTCTTTTCTGTTCAATTAAAGATCTGATTTTAAAGCACGTGGTCGTTTGAAAAATACTTATTTTGAATCCATTTTTAGCAAGATTGGAATTCTTATTCATATTAGATTCTGGTCTAATTAGATTTGTTTCAATCAAGAATTCAGAATCACCATTTTGAAGATTGATATTTTGTGTATTTTTGGAACCCATTTGCGTTCACGCCAAAACCCTGTTGGGATTTTATGTTGGACAATTGTTGTTATTTAAGGAGATGTTAGTTGGAAATCCACCAAAGTCTATGGAGAATTTCTATAAATCTTGATGATCAAGATTGTTATCACTATATAATAACGATGAAAAGAAAAGAAAATTAAAGAAGAAAATAAATTAGAGTTTCTGCAGAGTTTCTCTCTGCTCACGAACCGTGGAAAATCTTTATTCACTTGCAACTGTAAATTTTGTGAGTACAAATTGTTCTCAATAATATGGGTTGCTCCCTCTATTTATAGTTTTAGGTTAGCTTTCTCCATAGGCCAAAGCCCAAAATATCTATTTTGGATCTAGATCGAAATCTCTATGTAGCAACCTCCTTGCACACTTCGAGAGCAACATACAACTTCGACAGACTAAGTTTTTCCATACACCACCTAATTCATTGTGTCTAAACTATCTATATTTATCATAGCTCTTAGTCTGCTGAACATTCCGACCTGCACACCCATCGTCATGGTGTCTGAAATTTGGCCTCTGGTTCAGGGTGTAATCGATTGTTGTCAGGGTGCAATTGATTAATCACTGTTTGACAACATTTTTGAAAACTTTAAAAATCGTAACTTTTGACTCAGGTGTTCGTTTGACGCATTGTTTGAACCATTGGAAAGCTGAAAATGTTATCTATCCTATAAAAATAATTTAAAAGACAATAGTGTTTACATTGATTTCTAGTAAACAACCGCTAGTCTTCCAAATTGAAATAACTTTGGTAACTTACAGGATCGACTAGATTGATCCTAGGTCATGTGTCTACGTTTTGGTGTTTGAACTTATATTGGAACTTATGTTTAACATCTTTTGCCTAGAATACTAAGAATCTTTAAGAATATAAATAGGAGTTAATTCGATTAAGGAAATTGTTCTTGCAGGAAAAACTATATATATGATCTTAAGGGATTCAGAGGCTCATGCAAGGGATGCATGACCTCCAAGCTAGGGGTCTAGCTTACCCCGCATATGGGAGCCATTAGATATGGTGTTAGAGACCTCTCTTGAGCGTGTAGCTAAGAGAGGGAATGAGAGAATATCCTCAACTCATGTCCATAAGGCCTCTTTATATAATATGACCATCACTAAGGTTCATGATGACGTAATCGTCCATTAATACTCGTATTCGATTACTAATAACTTGTAACGTCCGTAATCGACCCATAAGTAACGTAACATATATAACCACTCTCTAATAAGCTCCGTAACAAAATCCAACCTGATCTGGTACTACTCGGCTAGCACAGGTCGGCCACAGATATACGTCTAGCGCGTCCGACCTAAACGCTCGGCTCCGACCTTGGGATCTCGCCGAGGTACTGCCCGATTATCAACTAATAGACCCATCTCGGTCTCTATTTATCGCTCCTAGCCTGGGAAATATATTTTATGTATGATCATAACCCCCCAAGCATATGGTTTCTAGATCTTTGAAGCCTTATGGTCGATTAATAGAAACATAAATTTTTGCCCCGGGCTGGACTTTCAATACCGAACTATGCCTTAGTGCGAATTTTGTTTGAACATGGTGGTTACCATTTTTTCGCTTTAAGGCAAGCATTACTTCGTGGCAGTAGGTTTTTTAGATCAAAAACCTCTAGTTTAGATAGATCATTATTCGCGAGTTTTCAGGTTTTGTCTACCAGAGACTCTACCAGAGTTTTTGTTTGTAAACAAGTCGGATATAATTATGAACACCAAAGGTTGTTAGCCCTCTTCCATATAAAGCTCATACAAACCTAAGATTATAACTGAGCTGACTCAACCTAGAACCGAGGTATAAAGTCTTGTACCGGCTTGTATACCGCGTTTAAATGGACCATACTCGGCTAGTATTCTACCTTTTTATGCTTATTCGTCCGAGTTGCATGCTCGGCTCATTCTATAGAATCACCCCCCTTTTCCTCCTTATAGCTCGGTCTTGATGTGGACCAAAGTACAAAACTTTCAAAAATACCCTTTGATAGGTTCTGGCGGAATCCGTTCATGGTTCTTCGCCTGAGAGCTTTTCCCATAAGGAAACTCAAATTTTTAAACAACCATGTAAGCTTTACGGAACGAATATGTGTGATATAGTAGCCCCCCAAGTCAAATGGCTCATTTTAAACCATGAAGACTTTATTTGAGAAGACACAATCCTCTATTCATTTTTGCCAACCTTACTCTAGCATCTTGGCAGGTATATTTTAAACTTTGTCGGGCTATTGGTAGCAAGAGTTAGATTTATAGACAGACCAGCCGCCGAGTAGTTTCTTTGAGGTTTTGCCAAGTCACACTTTATTAAGTTTTCAAAAAATGATTCAAGGCTTGAAGCTGAGTTGTGGTGAAATGGTGGGATGTGCCTGACACTGATCCAAGCAAAATACCTTTAACCAAGGCTTTAAGCCGAGTTGTGGCGAAACGTCGGGCGGAATCCAATTAAGGTTCTTCGCCTTATAGGTTTGGCACAGAGCCCCTGGCAGGTTGAACCGAGTAGGAACAAAGCCTTAGCAAGGTTGAAACCTTTGGTACAGAGCCCCTAGCAGGTTGATCCGAGTCAGAATAAAGCCTTGGCGAGGTTGAAACCTTGTTTTGGTATAGAGCCCCTAGCAGGTTGATCCGAGTCGGAACAGAGCCTTGGCGAGGTTGAAACCTTTGGTACAGAGCCCCTAGCAGGTTGATCCGAGTCGGAACAGAGCCTTAGCGAGGTTGAAACCTTGTTTTGATACAGAGCCCCTAGCAGGTTGATCCGAGTCGGAACAGAGCCTTGGTGAGGTTGAAACCTTTGGTACAGAGCCTCTAGCAGGTTGATCAGAGTTGGGATAGAGCCTTGGCGAGGTTGAAACCTTATTTTGGTACAGAGCCCATAGTAGGTTGATCCGAGTCGGAACAAAGCCTTGGCGAGGTTGAAACCTTTGGTACAAATCCCCTAGCAGGTTGATCCGAGTCGGAACAGAGCCTTGGCGAGGTTGAAACCTTTGGTACAAAGCCCCTAGCAGGTTAATTCGAGTCGAAACAGAGCCTTGGTGAGGTTGAAACCTTATTTTGGTACAGAGCCCCTAGCAGGTTGATCCGAGTCGGAACAGAGCCTTGGCGAGGTTGAAACCTTTGGTACATAGCCCCTAGCAGGTTGATCCGAGTCGGAATAGAGCCTTGGCGAGGTTGAAACCTTGTTTTGGTACAGAGCCCCTAGTAGGTTGATCTGAGTCGGAACAGAGCCTTGGTGAGGTTGAAACCTTTGGTACAGAGCCCCTAGCAGGTTGATCAGAGTCGGAACAGAGCCTTGGCGAGGTTGAAACCTTGTTTTGGTACAGAGCCCATAGCAGGTTGATCCGAGTCGGAACAAAGCCTTGGCGAGGTTGAAACCTTTGGTACAGATCCCCTAGCAGGTTGATCCGAGTCGGAACAGAGCCTTGGCGAGGTTGAAACCTTTGGTACAGAGCCCCTAGCAGGTTGATCCGAGTCGGAATAGAGCCTTGGCGAGGTTGAAACGTTATTTTGGTACAGAGCCCCTAGCAGGTTGATCCGAGTCAGAACAGAGCCTTGGCGAGGTTGAAACCTTTGGTACATAGCCCCTAGCAGGTTGGTCCGAGTCGGAACAGAGCCTTGGCGAGGTTGAAACCTTGTTTTGGTACAGAGCCCCTAGCAGGTTGATCTGAGTCGGAACATAGCCTTGGCGAGGTTGAAACCTTTGGTTCAGAGTCCCTAGCAGTTTGATCCGAGTCGGAATATAGTCTTGGCGAGGTTGAAACCTTATTTTGGTACAGAGTCCCTAGCAGGTTGATCCGAGTCGGAACATAGCCTTAGCAAGGTTGACCGTAGCGATGTGCAGTGCACTCATCAGTTACATCTTATTTGGTCTTCAAAAACTAAAATAAGTTTTAAGGTGCCTCTTTGCCCACACAGGGGAGTATGACGACACCCTTATGTTTAGATGTCACTGACATTTTTTACAACCGGCAGAGACATTTAGCTCGCCTTATACAATGGTATTTACAAATTCGTATTCTGAAATCTACCCGACTTTGAGTTGTCTTCTAAGATTCCCGACTTAGTGTTATCTCGGCTTCCTTTTAGCATAACATGCACTACCCTTCTTACTCATAAATCACCCACGTGGCATCTTTTAGCATTAAGCAATCCATTTTATTGTTTTAAAACTCATAAATTGTAATCAATAATAAAATAATTAAATTATTATTAGAATATTTCTCATTCAACGCATCATTCCTCTTTCAAGGCACAAAACGGTTTCTCTTCCATCTAAAAAAACTGCTCTAATCTCCATTACACCCACGATCCTTTCTCTGATTCCTCACTTTCCCCCAAATTTTTGTTATTTTCTCCCAATTTTTTTTACTTTCTTATGGTATCATCCTTTTTCTATTTTTTAGGGTATCGATAGATGCAAGACACAAAAACCACATCATCAATGAATATGTAAACGTAAATCTTTTGTCAAAGATCTCATGTAATTATTTTCTTAAAACCATTATTTTATCTTTTAAGATCTTTAATTTACCTCTTTTGTTTCTTCTTCATATTGGTTTGTTGTATTTTAGAGGAGTCTCACAAACAATGAATTTAGGGTTTCAAAAAAGTTCAAAGAAGATCTGAAAAATTCTATTTTTTGGATTTAGATATTTTTATTTAGAATTTTTATTATTTAGAAGTGGACTGGAGATAAGAAAAATGTTGGTCATCTGAGAGTGTTTGGTTTTGTATGTTACAAACATGTCCCAGAAGCTAGAAGACAGAAGCTGGATGATAGAAGCAAGGTAATGTTACTGGTGGGGTACCACAGTACACGTGCATATAAGCTCTATTGTCCAGAAACCAACAAAGTTGAAATCAGCAAAGACGTTGTTGTGAAAGAGTCAGAAGTTTGGAATTGGAGTAAGTCATAACCAACTTCTGATGTAGAGATAACTTCTGAAGAAGAGTTAGAAGTTGAAACTTCTGAAGAGTCAGAAAATGACATTGAAGATTCTGAAGATGAGTCAAAATCTGAGGTTTCGGAAGAAGAGTCAGAGTTAGAAGATGACTCTGAAGCTGAAGACAAGTCAGAATCCGAAGGTGATTCTGAGTCTGAAGAAGAATCAGAAGATGAGTTAGAATCTCAAGGAGATTCTGCTTCTGAAGATGAGTCAGAACACGAAGGTTCCGAAGATGAGTCAGGACTTGAAAGTTCTGAAGAAGAGTTAGAGTCAGAAGATGAAGAATCTTCTGGAGACTCTAAGGATGAGTCAGATGGTGAATCTGATTCTGATCCAGATTTTGATGATGATCAAGAATCTGGTGGTGATCATGCTTCTGGAAGGGAAAACTCTAAAGACGTAGGTTCTAGAGGACAAGCTTCTGGAGGTGATCAAATTTTTGGTGGTAATCATGACTCTAAAGGTGGACCTTCTGAAGGAGGAGCTTCTAAAGGTAGTCCAGCCTCTGGTGGTGGTCATGATTCTGAAGGAGGAACTTTTGAAGGTGATGGTTCTGGACAAGGTCCAGAAGTTAACAAATGTGGAACTTCTGGTGGAAGTAAAACTTCTGAAGAAAGTCCAGAAGGAGATATGGTTCCAGAATCAGAAGGAGATTCTGAACAAATAGGTATTGGAGAGGTTCTCAAGAAAAATATTTAGTTGAAGGCCATGAAAGAAGAACTTGAGGCTTCAGAAAGAAACAAGACTTGGAAGTTAACTGAGCTTCCAAAGGAAAAGAAAACCATCAGCGTCAGATGGGTTTTCAAGGAGAAATCTGCATTTCTAAATGGAGTATTGGAAGTTGCACATTGTAGCAACCAGAAGAAACTTGCAGAAGTTCTGATGAAGAATGTCAAGACTGAACACCTTATCTATTTAAGGGTGGAGATGGTGTTGTTAGTTTCTGATGAATATGAATTAAGGGATGGTGTTGAGGATAATTTATATTCAGAACTTCTGAGGGTCTGTAGAAGTTCTGTTGCTCAGAAGTTATAGAACTTCTGAGGTTGTATTCAAAAGTTGTATAACTTTTGAGGTTGTGTCCAGAAGTGTGTTTAACTTCTGGTTCCTTAACTTAGCTATTAAGTTTAGTTTTAAGGGTACTTTAGTATTTTTTAGTTTGTACTGTTAGTACCTTTTATCTTGGTCGTCAAGATTAGTTTTATTAGGGCCTATATGGCAATTAAATCTGATCAATATACTGAATATTAACGAGAATATTAAATTATTGATCAAAATATTGAATATTAACGGGAACATGAAGTTACTGATCAAAATATTGAATAATAATAGAAAAGTAAATTTATTAATTAAAATATTGAATATTAACGGAAACATGACGTTTTTATATATTGAAACAATATACGCACTGATTTATTATCTATTTTAAAAAAAATTATTTTTTTATAATATTTTGGGAACAAATGTACGTACCATATCGGTACCCGTGCAATAATTATAACGGGAACATGAAATTATTGAGCAAAATATTGAATATTAACGAAAACATAAAGTCACTAATCAAAATATTGAATATTAACGTGAACATGAGCTAACTTATCAAAATATTGAATATTAATGAGAACATGAAGTTATTGATCAAAATATTTTTTCACTAATTATGCATTCAATTTTTTTTTCAATAACCATTAAAAATGGTAAAATTATGACGTACCACACCAAAACTCGTGCGAACGCACGTGTAACATATCAGTGCCATATGAATACAGGAATAATCATAAAATTCGTGCGAGCGCACAGTTATTAAATTTTTTGGATAACTAAAGAAAATAAAAGTAATAATAATGTATTAATCCAAACACGATAAAAATGTGTTATTTCTAATTATTTATGTATTCAATATTTTTATTTTGAAATTATTATTAATCTAAGATACAAACTTATTTAAAATAATATATAGAAAATTAAAATATATATTATTGATGTAAATAAATTTTATGTTCATTTTTTGTATAAAAAAATTAAATAATAAACTATTTTGATAAAAAATATTTTATATATTTTTAATATAAGAGTCACTTTTTACATATTTTAAATAGAGTAATGATAGATTTAGAAATAGAATAATTATTATAAACAAATAATTATAAATAATGTCATTTTTTAATATCACACTAAATGTAGAGTCAAAAATTTAATAATTATATAATTATTGTCAATTAACAGAGTTGAGTCCATGATATTATTTGGATGACTAGATTTTATTTGTAACATATATATGAATTATATTAAACTTTATTAATTGATTTATGTTAAAAATTTATGGAATTTAATTAAAAATTGAAGATTTAAAATAATGTTTTCATCAATAAATTTATAATTTAATATTGAAATAACTTTTATTTAAAAGAATAATAATTTGTTGATAAAAATCATCAGATTGAATAATAATTTAATAATGATTTTTTCATCTGATGGTTGAAATGATTTTTATTTAAAAGAATAATAATTTGAGAATAATTTTTCAATAAATTTTCTGAAATATAGGCCATATCATATGAGAATGGTATATTTATATGAGAATGTGAGCATGAATAAGAACCATCTGATTTGAAGAGGAATGGTTGAAATTAAATTATTATTTTCACAAAATCATGTGTCATTAATAGGAAAGAAAATCATTAATTAAATTTTAAAAATATATTATAATTTTAATCATTCATTTTTAAATTCAATGGTGCAGATACATTCTCATATTCTCATATAAATATATCATTCTCACAAGATATGTTATATATTGAATTAACTAATTGAAATATTAAATATTAACGGAAACATGATGATATTGATAAATTATTGAATATTAACGGTAACATGAAGTTACTAATCAAAATATTGAATATTAACGGGAATATGAAGTTATTGATCAAAATATTCAATATTAACAAAAACATAAAGTTACTTATCAAAATATTGAATATTATCGAGAACATGGAGTTATTGATCAAACTATTGAATATTAACGGAAATATGAAATTACTGATTAAAATATTGAATATTAACGGGAACATGGAGTTACTGATCAAACTATTGAATATTAGCGGAAACATAAAATTTCTGATCAAAATATTGAATAATAATATAACAACTTTACTATGGTATAAATATTTTGGACAATAATTTCAAAACAAACATAATATTTATATATAAAAAATATATATTATTGATTCAATAGGCACCAATTTATTATCTGTTTTAAAAAATTTCATTTTAATTTTTTATATTTTGGAAACAAATGTGCGTACCTTATCAATACTCATGCGAACGTACGGGTAACACACCTGTATCGTGTCAACGCACAGGTTATTATATCAATCAATTTTTTTTACTAAATCAATCACATTATTTTAGTATTACATCAATAACATTTTTTCAACTAAACAATTACTACATTTTTTCTAAAATTTATGATTTTTCAATTATATTAATACTATCGGTTATCGGTTGTCAACAAGTTATATTTGAGAATGACAAATATATTTTTTTGAACATAAAGATTAAATGCACCGACTTATAATCTTTATATAAAAAAATCAATTATTCATTCAAATATTTTTATATACCTGAAGAATTATATGCGCCGACTTATAATTTTTTTAAAAAAAAATCTTTTTCATTTTATTATATTTTGAAAACAAATGCGCGTACCATACCGGTACCCGTGCGAACGCACGGGTATCCCACTAGTTTTTAAGAAAAACCATCTAAAATAATTCATCATTGTAATTTTTTTTAAAATTGTAATATTTTGGACCGAGATAATTTTGATTGGGCCCTAGAAATGGAAGACTCAAGAAGCATCACAAATGGACATCAAGATTCTGAGCGGGTAAACTAACAGTTCATGGATCGGCCACTCAAACCCATCGTGTTCCTGGGGTGGTTCGTCTAACCCATTTACACATTCATTCAGAGATAAATGAATAGTTATGTGTCGAACCACGTGTTTCTAAATGGGCCAGTACTTGTCACTCTCCAAAGTGTTATTGATCATTCGCAACGCCCAAGATGAAAGACCCAAAGGTAAGAGTGAAGGAAGCAAACACAAGAAACATGTGTTCCCTCATTCTCACCTAAAGTAGATAACTCCATCCTCTGATGCATCATCCACCGTCCAGATTAATCATACGGTTTTCTGCATAACGCGATGTGTCCCTTGTAGACGGTTTGAACCGCTCTTAGTATATAAAGGGAAAAATGTGACATTCTCAGGTATAACAAATTCAATCTCATTTTCAAATCACTTTGATTCTCTAACTAATTTAGGTGTTGGAATGTTAACCTTACAAGTACACCATCACACCACCTTATCTGAAGTCTAGTGCACCTTTTCATGATCTATCTCACCATTTCATCGACAATTCTAGTTCCAGATCGGACAAAAAAACATATGTGGGAATTGACCATTGATTCCCGTCAATTTCTATGAAGAACTATAGTTTCGTCCATCGAAGATCTAGATCTCCGATCTTCGTCCATTGAATCATCAATCTCTTCTTTAGAGACCCAGAAATCAACTATGCATGACTTTGGCAACAATAAGAAACACTCGAGCTATTAAAGTTATCGCGACTATTGTTTTATTTTAAAAAATAAGTGTAAAATTTATGTTAGTTGTACTACTGACTTTTCATTTTTTATATTTTAAACCGTAATTTAAATTTTAAAAATACAACATCAAACTTAATTCTTTTAGATCATCTTTTTAGACTTTCATGTAAAATTATTTTTACTGATTTTCGACTAATTTTAAGTTTAAATATTTATTTGTCTTATTTATTAAACTTTATAAATACTTTTATTATTACAACACTATCAACCTTAAAAAAAATTATTTTTTATTTTTTACAATTGTTATTTATAAAGTATATATTTAATAGTTTTTCTTAACCATAATTATTCATTTTTTATCTTTTCTTTTTATTCAATAATTTGTTGATATTTTTAATTTCTATCAGAAATTTGTGACAATTTTACGGTCCTGCACTCGTGTGAATCCACAGTAATCTCACTAATTATTTATAAATCTTACGATTGTGTCTAATTTATTTAAGCAGTGTTTTAAAAATCGGACTGGATCGACGGTCTAATCGAGAACCGGCTAGGTAACTGGTCTGGTTCAATTATTGGATTGGGTATGTCGTTGAACCGACAAGAACCGGTGAAAATCGAGAAAACCAGAAAAACTGGTGGTTCAACTGCATTTTTTATTCTTTTTAGTTTTTATTTTTTCTCAAAACTTTTAAATTTTTTTAAAATCTACAATTTAATTTTTTTATTACTTTGATTATTTTATTAAAATACTATATTTAAATAAAAAATAAAAAAATAATTAATTAATTATATTATTGATAGAGAAAATGTTACAGATACAGTTGATTTTGTTACAGATAGTTTTGATATTGAAGAAGGATATCTCAATATTGAAACAATCTTTATTCTTTGAAACTAAATTTTATAGACAATGAAATTATTTTGTTATAAATTATTCAATTATATTATGTTGTAATTAGGCTTTGTAATTTTGTACTATTTTATTATATATGATATTTATATTTAAAATTTAAGTTTGAATTTTCAAATTATAAATTTATTTATGATATAATATTTTTAAAATATTTAAAATTTAAATTTAAATTATCAAATTATGAATTTATTTATGATATGATATTTTAAACAAATTTAAGTTCTAGTTATATTTTGTAGAGATTGAGTCATCCGATTCGATAAATTTTATACCTATATAGTTTTGTTATAAATACCGGTTTATTGAACCAAATTATTCTGTTTAATCCAGTTTAGTCATGCAGTTCGACCAATGACCATGTGGTTCGACCAATAAATCAGTAACTAAATACATTCTCCAATTTGATGTCTAGTCCGATTTTTAAAACATTTTTCCCTGAATTCTAGTTAAAATACATATTGTTTGTTTGTTTTCCATTTAAAAAAGTTTTAAAAAAAAATACGATTAAAATATAAATTAAAAAAAATTCCAATTTATCAACCGGATAGGAAAACAAAGTAAATTGCCCCCATTTTGGACTTCAGCCCTAATTGCAACTTGAAACAGCGGTGAAAGGAAAAGGGAAAACACATAGTTGAAAAAGGGTAAAATTGAAAAATCAAATCGATTACAGCTTCCACGTTTTGACCATTGGACGTCGGAGCCAAACCAGCACTGAGAAGCGAAAACAAAATAAAAAGTGATTCGAAGAAGAGAATTTGCACCAACATCTGGTGAGTGACATTATTAAGCGTTCAGTATATAACTCTACAATCTGCATTTTCTATTTTCTATTCTTTCTTGTTTCTTATTGACTATGTTTAGTATAGTGTACACCAAGTGTTTGATAAATTGCTTTTGTGGGATGTGAGTGCTTCAACCATTAGTACCTTCTTGTAAAATTTCATTGTATGTTAAGCTTTTAATTTATGTAGTTAATGTGGTATTGTATAAGTCATAGTCGCTTGGTTTGCAATTTGTTTTGGTACGTTGTACGTGTTCGAGTATAAGGTATGCAGCTTTTGAAGTATTGGGTACATGGGGTATGCATAGTTGATAAGCTATTTTGGATTGTGGTATGTTCAAATATTTTATTCGGTACGCTAACAATAGTTTTCGCATCCCGTCTAATTAAAAACAACTAATTACATGCTAAAATTATTGAGTAGTTTCATCTTTCGAAACAAAAGAGATGAAAATAGTCCCATATAGAAAGTTAACGGAAAACTATACTGTCCCTTTAATTTAAGCTTTTACACTATAGATAAAATAATCCCGCATTAGAAGCTTTTGAAAAAAATAGAGGAGGATTGACAACATAAAGGCGGGGTGTATGATAATTCAGCACCAGCGAACCAAAGTAGTGCGCGATACTAAACTTAAAGGTGCTGGGTACCGTTTCCGATCAAATCTGATCAATGATCTCCAGCCGTGTGTTTGCAGATGATATATAGATAATCATTCTGTTTCCTATTTTGCAGTTGACAGCTTGAACTTAATTAAGTTAAAATTTCTACTTGGAAGTTGCTCTTTGTAATGGATATAATCTCTCAGCTACAAGAACAAGTTAATTCGATTGCAAATTTAGCTTTTAATACTGTTGGGACATTGCAAAGGGATGCACCTCCTAATCGACTCTCACCAAATTACCCTGAACCACCACCTGCACAGCCTACGGAGGATGGAGCAAACTTTTCTGAAGAACCAAAGCTGATGAGTGCTTCTTTGGTGAAAGCTGCTAAGCAGGTATGTAGTATTTTAGCCAGCAATAAAAAGGAGCGAATAGGTTGGTGTTTGAATTATGTTTAGAAAGTTTCTAAGAAGCTTTAAATATGGTTATGTAGTGTTGTAGAATTGGTGAATACTTTTCTGAATATTATTTCAAACGCGTTAAGAGTCAAATCGCTAAAAACTATTAAAATAGACTATGCTATTCCTAACGGGCTGTATATAGCCAGCTCTTTAATAATTACAAAAAATCTGATCATATTTACAACCAGTATCATATATTTTAAGCAATACTGCTCAAATTTGGAGTATCAATTCTAGGCACAAGTTGGAATATATTCTACTCAATAGTAAAATTGAGACTGAAGTTCTTGTTGTATCATGTGAGGGGGATGTACAGACCAACACACACACACGAATCTCCTAGTCGATCCCAATAGTTATGGAAATAATCAACTGAGACAGGAAAGGCAAATTAATATAATCAAGATATAATAACACAATATCCTAACGCACATGGTTCCTCTCGTAGAGGACAAGTTGGACAATGCTCGTTTTTAAATTTTAGCCGAGACTGAACATATTCATAGGCCCCAATTAACCAAGAAAATCTAGATATTTAATTCTTATTTTGTTCAGCTATACATCATTATGCATCCTGCACTCTATTTTCTATCTTAAACACTTGTTCTATTTGAAATCTAATGCGGGGTCCGTTGGTATATATCTGCTGTTTCTTCTGCAGTTTGATGCATTGGTTGCATCGCTTCCGATATCTGAGACAGGTGAAGAGGCACAGCTTAAGCGGATTGCAGAACTACAAGTAAGAACCTCTCAGCTCACTGACTGCTCTATATATGGTATTAATTAATTGTCAGTAGTTTATAACGGCTGGATTAGTTTTAATTGTTATGTTATGGCTTTTTCGTTGTTTCTTGAATTTACCTTATAGGCTGAAAATGATGCAATAGGCCAAGAACTTCAGAAGCAATTGGAAGCTGCAGGTTTGTTGATTTTTTTCCAAGTGTATCTTGAGTTCTCTTAACACGTTAAATGTTAATTCATGTTAAATAGAGAAAATAAGATTTGTTGAGTTCTTTGTAAGTTATATTCTTTGAAAAAGATGCATTGGGTTTATTATATTTATGTAAAGCAAATAGCAGAGTAGTGTTAAATTTAAGAAAATTGAATTGAAAGTATCAAATTGGTTTGTTCGGGTAAAGAGTATTTCATATGTTATACTGCTGCAGTTATTTGGGGACATTAATTTGCCAGTAATTTGCTTTCTCCTTTAAATTAGTGACCTTTAATACCTAGAAGCCTAGATATAGTACGATACTAATTATGTATGAAATAAATAAGAAATCTAGATACAACACAGGAGCCTAGCTTTGTGGCAGTTGTGATGGTTAGATCCTCAAAAGTTCAATAAAACTAAGCCTCATATTTCAATCTATTATTCTGTGTTTCTGCATCGATTTTTTAACTGATTTCTTCAGGACCTAACATTGGTTTCTGGAGGGATCAGAATTGAGGAGATACCAATTGAATGCCGCCATAGAAGAAAGTGATGGAAGCCAAGGTCAAAAATCTCTAGCAAGAGTTGTCTACACTGAATGTCACATTTGCAAATTCTATCCCCCAAGTTTACCAAATGAGACCTGGTTTTACATGCAAATAAGAAGTGTTGTTATACGAAGGGCGGTTAGAAGAATATCACACTACCCCACATGGAGTACATTCAGGTTTTTAATGTACATATAGGCGTTTGGTAATAATTATTTATTGGGTAGGGATAAGGAGTTGGGTATAGGAGCTTGTAAGGGCATCTCACACATTCTTACATAAATATTTAGCTACTTTACACAGGGGTCTGCTGCAACTGCTCTCAATTCCGGGAGCAGCATGAGAAAAAATTTCAATGGATTTATAACAGGGTTGTCTCACTAAGTATGTCACTTAGTGCCTTTAATACATCCTTACACTACGCGGACAGTAGCAGAGGTCTTTGCCAAAGAGGTGATCCGTTTGCATGGTATGCCAATATCCATTGTTAGTGACCGTGATCTGATTTTGTCAGTTAATTTCTGGAGGGAGATGTTTAGTTTGCAGGAAAACGGGTGGACAAACTGAGGCGGTGAATTACTGTTTAGAGACGTACCTTTGTTGTGTCATTGCTGATCATCCTAGATCACGGTTGTATTGGGGACCGAGGGCAGAATTCTGGTTTAAGACCACTTTTCTGCAGCTACAGGTTGCACCTCATTTGAGTTAGTATACAGAAGGAAGCCAAGCCATCAACCATTAGCAGACTGATGGCCCAGAAGACAAGGGTGGAGGCTGTTCAGAAGGAATTGAGTGATTGAGATGAGGCGTCCAGGCAACTGAAACTCCACCTACAAAGGGCACAGGGCAGGATGAAACAGTTTGCTGATTACAAAAGGAGTGATCACCATGTTTAGAGTAGGAGATTTTTTTTCAATGATACGGTTGCACCGTCAAAAATCAGCTGCATCGCCTATCAACGCGAAACTAGCAGCAAGGTGGGGTGCAAGCTTAAATTTCCAGAGCGAACATGAATGCATCTGGTCTTCTACGTGCCGTTGTTGTAGAGCAGGAGCTGGCACAGGATATGGAAGGAAACTGTGCTGGAGTGTTCAAACCGGGAGAGGTATTAGCAGCCCGTATCCCTGCAGGGGAGGTGATTCAGTGCAGCATGTGCTGATACAGCGGGCCGGTAGAACTGCAGAGGAGGCTAAGTGGGAAGACATAATCTTGATCAAAAGTCAATTCCCAGATTTCCCTTGTGTGATAACTGATAAAAACTTCTCTCTTTTTATCACCTTCCTCAAACCATGAAAACTTTTAATTAACTTCTTTTTTTTGGTACTGCAGTTGCAATAATAACTAAACAATATACATGTTTACCCTTGTTTGGATTTTACACTGGTTCTTTATTTGAGTAAAAGGTAGATGCAGTCTAACATCTAACATTTTCTTTGGATTTTTGATGCCAGAAAAAGAATTAAATCAAGTTCAAGAGTTGTATAGCCAAGCAACAGATAATTGTTTGAACTTGAAGAAACCAGATAACAGTTAATTACTTGTGTTGGTTCTGGCTGAGCTCGATAAAGAATCACTGACATACGCTTATCTCATCTCAACTCAAACCAGGGCCTGCTTCTGAAAGACGTTACTTTTTAGCATGAAGTCTTTATTATGGGAAATAGATATATGCTTACATGTGTTGTAAATTGATCATGTACTCATTTTGTTGCATGGCATTTTGTATAAACTTGTAAAGATAATGATGGTAACTGCTCTCCCTGAAAGGAAAAACTTATTACGGTTAGCTTCTTTTTTTTTTTTGTTGACAATATTACGGTTAGCTATTTATTATAACGGGGAAGTTATTTTGACACCTTAAAGGTGTACTATACCGTACTTGTATATTGACATGGTGTTCATTTGGTGTTAAAATTTGTGAAATCTTAGTAAACACTAAAAAGAACTGCTACGAGGTATAAATACTTTAGTTAGATTTTTTAAAACATTTTTTATCTTCAAACAAACTTTTTAGCACGATGACATATAGGGTCGAGAATTTTTCTTGTCAACCCCGTTTTATACCTGCCACTTCATAAATATGGTGTTTTTATCAAAATATCTTCGTAAAATACCGGGTATATAGTGATTTCCGGTATGTATCGGAAATTTAGTAAGAAATACCAAAAATTTTGTGGGTTACCATTATACTTTGCCTGATGCTATATATTGAAAATTTTAAATTTCTGGAATGTTGAATCAGTTAAAATCTAGACCTGAAATTTTAAATATCTGATACCGGAAACAATACCGAAAATTTTAAATTTCTGTTGTGTAGAATGTATATCGGAAATTTCAAAAATCCGGTATCGGAAAAATACGAATATTTCAAATTTCTGGTATGATTTCAGTTCAAAGAATAATCGAAAATTTCAAATTTCCAGTGTATAAAAAATACCGGAAATTTCAAATTTCCGGTAATACTGGAACTTAAGTTTTTGTTTAAACTTATAAACTTATACTTGAATAAAATACAAATAACGAACCGTGGAAATATATAAATAGAATTAATGTCATACATAGATGCATTACAAATAAACTATAGTCACTCCCTAGACAATTATGCCCAATGTCTGAATCAATCCGCATATGTTGATTCACATCCTTTTGCAACATCAGAACAATTCTCCCTCCAACGCTTTGTGATAGGAGGCAGTGGACAACTGGATTTCAATTTTATCAAAACCCAATGATTATCATTGACAAAACCCACAAAAGTGATTGTATGACGACTCTTGTATAGGGGTGGAGCTATGAGAAGCGGAAAAAATGTCGTGCTAATTCTCATGGAAAGAGAAACAAATACAACACTATATCTAGAAGCAATTAGGTAACCCATATCTGGAATCGACATACGTTTGTCCTTACCCTTGGGACCCAAGTGTTTCACGATTAATGAATTCCTAACATAAGATACAGTGTCGTAGAACAAATTGGAAAAAAATTCTTCGTGTTGATGGATTTGAGTATTCAACTGTCTCCGAACATCAAAACATGCATCTTGCCCCATTCTAATGCAGTTGCAATACAACAGTAACCATAGTTTCCATCTGGTTCAACATCAATAATGTCATCAATGTATGGATGAAAGAAAGCAGGAAATTGTGACAAGTACTCGCCTTTTGCATATTTGATACAAGGTTGCTTATCAATCGGTATGATTGACGATTAAATCCCACTTGGTCGTATGCATGATCTCTTTGTAGTCTGACTCTCCTGCGAAGCATCAACATATTCCCACTGACTTGGATCACGATGCACATCATTTTCCTCACATTTTCTACTCTTCTTAACTCTTCTCTTTGGATTGTATTTCACCGACGGTAGACACATTGAAGTTGTGGATGGATAGGTTAAGTCACAGACTTTTTTCTTTAACACCCTTTGACCCACAATATCCAGAGTACTGAAATGTTTCTTTAACTCATCACACTCCTCTTCTAAATCTCACCTTCTCTCTCTAGGACTCACCTCATGTTCTAAAATTTGCAATTTCGTCCAAAACACATGAATTGTTTCCAAAGGTATAGGTGTGCCTATAATCTGGTAATCGACGAGCTGGCACGCATACGGTAACCCATGTGTTGTTCTAATGACCACACCTCTCCTTGCTTGCACCAACATATTTGACTCTTTCAAGTTCCTTTCCAATGAGTTATATACACTGGCTTGAAACAAAACTGTGCAATTTAGAATAGAATGAGGTGTTATACCTATGCTCAATATTGACGATACTTTTTTGAAATGACACTCTTATGGAACCTAGCTGCAACTTTAACATTGTGTTCACAACATCCCAGCTTGCATATAAATCACCACGACTTGTAGTCAACATGTTTTTCAGCCTCCAATGTGCAGATTCCACCCTAGAAATTATAAACACATTACATAAGCAACTGTCAATTTAATGCATAAACATAAATGAGTGTTCCCTAAATGAGCAAATCTCATGTTATAAGAATGTACATGTTTGTTGATGTGTTCCCTAAATGAGTGATTTTGTTAGTCCATGCAGTAACAAATATTTCTTTATATGGTGTTAACCATGTTTCTTTCACATACTTGACAAATAATAGAATATTACCACATACACTCTTGAAGTGGTTAAGATGTACATCAAACTCGTATTTTGTATTTGAATACATCATGTTGTTTCATTGATCCATGACATGTTCTTGTCTCTCTGATTTCACATACTCTTTGCACTTCATGCTAACATTTTTTGAAATATAAAACATACACAGCGAATGAGATGAATTTGGATACACAGGCTCAATGGCATTCATTAATGCAAGTTCCCGGTCCGTCACCATGACATTTGATAACAACTTCTTAGAATAAAACAACTCTTTAAGCCTCTCTAGTGCCCATGTGAAGTTTTCCTCCCTTTCATGTTCTGAATAAGCAAAAGCAACTGAAAACGTCAATTTTGTTGATGTAACACCAAAAATATCAAGCAGTGGTAGCCGGTACCTGCATAATTAAAAAATGCATCAGCAACCAGCTCACTCAACATATTTTTTTTAAGATGTGATGAAATTTAAATTCTTACCTATTTGTTTTGCACGTGCAATCAAAAATCAACACCATATGAAACATATTCAACAACTTCACATAATCAGGGTGTGTCCTGAAGATATCAACCACAATATCTGAATTCTCCTTGTTTCTAAACCAACACATGTATTTCTCTTAGTGAATAAGGCTCAATAACAATTTCATTTCTATCATTGCATCTCTCTTGTCCATTTTGTATGTTGCTCTAGCTTTATATACCTGGGTACTCATGAGGTTTTTTGTATCTCTGTCTTTGAAAGCAAAAATGATGTACCTTGGTGCCATATTGTACTTCATCATGTCATTCACAAATTTTATTTCTTCCTCTTTTAGACAGCCCAATATGTCATGACCTACCAATTCTTTTTCTAGTCTATGATTGTGCATCTCACATCTAACCATCACCTTTCAACCATCACTCGGAACAGGTCTCAGCCTAAATGGGCATCTAAGCTTCATAGTATAATTGTCATCAAAATGGGCCGCAACTTCATTTTTCTTTTTGTAATTTCCTCCTCTGTCACAGTCCATAATCAATTTATCCTTCCTCCCCCGCATACCATTAGCAGAATCGGATCGGACTGTAACAACGACAATACCATGAGTTTTTTCAATTAATCGTGTCCATTCTACAACATTCTCTCGTGATTCAAAAATCTGATAATCACATAAGCGTATAATTAGATAACTTCATCAATTTATTAAAAAAATAAATGTGTATAAAGTCAAGTAAGCATACCGTATTTGTCATGAAGTACTACGTAAGATCACTACATGAATCTGTGGAAGAAGTTGAAGCTGTCGATTCAGGGCCACAAATATATAACACTTCATCTGCCATACCCAAAATTTCAGGTTTCAAGGAAACTTCTGATATACACTGAAAATATGGAATTTTAGGTACTGGTTATATACCGAAAATTTGGAAAATTTCCGGTACGTGTAACAAATTTTCTAAAATATACTAGATTTTTTAAATTTCTGGTAAATCGCACCGGAAATTTTGAAATATCTGGTAGATGGATACCGGAAATTTGTAAAATACAAAGAATTTTCGGTATGCGCCAAAAAGGGGTATCGAAAATTTGGTTTGAGGTACCAGAAATTTGCTTTTTTATAAATTTGGTAACAGTAATTTTTTTTAAAAAGGTAAAAAATTTGAGTAAATAGTGTCATGGGTATTTTGGGGATAACACAAAATGGATGGCAGGTATAAAAGAGGGGGTGGCAAGAAAAATTCTCTACAGTGTCGAGAGAGGTGTTGGTTTCTGGGTTTGAAAGTCAACGCTCTTAATTTTGTCTAAATAACATGAGAAATTATCTTGTCACCCTCAAAATTAAACATGTCACCCCCTAAAAAATTGTTGAAATTTTCGATACCCCAAACGAAATTTCCGGTAATTTTTTTGAAAAAAAAAAATTACTGAAAATTTTAGTGTATATGAAATTTTCAGTATAAAATTATGAATTTTATCGAAAATTTCGTAATTTTCCAGTACCAACCCTCAAATTTCCGTTTTCTTTTTAATTTTGAAATAATGAAATTTCTGGTATTTGACTGAAAATTTTGAAATTTTTTTTACGGAAATTTAAAAAAAAAACATAAATTTCTTGAAATTTCTGACACACCCACAAATTTCCAGTAAAACTCAATTTTTTTCTTGAAATTTTGTGATTTTTCACAAAGGTATAATGGTTAAATCATAACCTTAGGGGTGATATGTATAACCCGTGGGAGTGACATGATAAATTCTCAAATAACATCACTCCTTGTTATACGGAAGTATATAGGAGTGATAGAAAATCCATTTCATCTAATTCTTCTATTTATGAAAGTATTATTGTGATGAAGCATATTAATAATTGAAGAAAAGAAAGAACGAAGTAAATGTGAAAATGATGGTAATGCTTCGTTATTGAACTCAAAGTAGAATTTGAGTATTTATACATTACAATCAAAATCAGAAATACAAAAATAAGGACGTGGATAAATGAGTTGGTAATATATTGACCATTGTTACTTTATAAATGAATGACAAAAATTTGTTACTTAATTTTTTCATCAAATTGGTCATAAATTATAAAAAAATTACTTTATCTCTAAATTTATAACAAAATTGAGATAATATTGGTCATAAGTTCAATCTTCAAAAACTCTATTTTTTTTATTTTCAAAATTGCGCTGCTTTTAAAAGGAGATTGTCACTTAGTTGCAAAAATATTTTCTTCATATGTTTTCTTGTGTAGGTATCACATAACAAATAACATGAGATCTAAAATTAAGAATATCTTAAGAAACAAATAAATCAGCAATGTGGTATGCATATAATGAAAGTAGTGAAATGTCTACTGGTCCTCTAGGAAATCAGTCAAGTGTTGTGGAAGCAGGTGCAAGAGCATATGCAAGGGCGAATGGTCTTCTATGAAATCGAGATCACTGACCTTGTGATGACAGTCTGTATGTGGTGCCATATGATTTCCTTACTTCACTTTCAGTATACATATTGAAGCATGTTGTTTAAGTTATTATGTTAATTTAGAGTTATTCATCAGTCATTTTTCTATAATCACATAAGACAAGAGACAACATCAATAACATACCAAAATTATTGAAAACCAACACAAAGACATTGTGTAAATTCAATAGATTTAGATATATGAATATATCCTGTGTTCGGATAATACTATCTAAATAGTGTTATATGAAAAATTTAGAACTAGAGTTCACAGTTGACAAATACCTAACTCACAGTTATAAAAGCGATTTTGACCAATTAGAAAAACACAACTTATTGTCTAATCGATTAGAGCTTGCTTATAATCTATTAAGGAGTGAGTTTTCCTCCTAACCCTCTGGATTTATTAAGGAGCAAACTTATTTTTAAGATTCCATGTTTTTTCTAAGTTTAATCGATTAGCATCGCAGCCTAACCGTTTAGAGTACAATCAGACCCATGGATTATTCTCTCTTCCAAAACATGAACTTTCTACCTTATTACTCTCATAGCTCACTCATTCTATTTCTAAAATCAATTATTACTCACTATATATTGCTTTAGTATTGAGAGAGTGAGAAATTTATATTGAGTGTTGTGTAATTACGCTATTATGTTTAATTAGTATTTAAGAGCTTAGTTATCTTGTATATTTGTAGTCGACTTGAAGGCTGCAAGCTAAATCTGTAAAAATAAAAATTGGTTGTGAGAAAGGTTTTTGGGCTTATTTTGATGCAAAAGCTCAAGTTGTTGATAGTGAAAACCTCAAGAAGAAACAATTAAGGACTAAAGTTGATTACATAGATTAAGGCCAAAGCAATGTAATTTCTGGTGTGATCTCTCTAACTTTATATCTTTAAATTTCTCTTCTTTATTTTTCCGCAGTTTAACTCTTTGACTCCCTTTTTAAAATTAACCATTTGTGACAAGTGTTTAAAAAACCAAACATAACATAATTCACCCCACCCCTTTGAAGTCGCTTGCTCAAAAATAGAAGAAAAGTATATGATATGTGTTTAGTGTGGAAAATGGTAAACAATCGTTGGTCCTTCCAAAGCCCTAAAAGTAAGGGTCACTCGCAAGGTCAACCAGTTGATCTTAAGACATGTGCTAAGATTTGTGAAATTGTACTGACTCTGTCGAAATCCTTGCCTAAGAAACGGTTTCTTAAGACTAAGGGAATAAGTACAAGGGTTTTCCATACAATAGTTCATGTTCGACCGACATGTAACTCGTGACTGGCGGAGACAAAAAACTAAATAACTTGACAAATATGAGTGTTCACTATATTTTGACCTACTATGGTGACTCGTGACTGACATAAAGTTGTGAATTCAGGTCTCTTCTAAACGAAATAAGGGTCGAAAGACTCTTTTGTTAACTCGAAACTTGTAACAAAGAGAGCATCAACATACACGAAAACACAAAGTGATTGCTGAAAAGTAAATAGAATGCAAGTAAAAGTTTCAAAGAAAACAACTGAAATGTAAAGGTTTTGCATTAAAATAAAGGTGGTGATTCACATACATCAAATACTTTCGCAACTCTTTCTTCCTGACACTTGGAATTGGGCAGAGTTTTGGAAAGTACTTTGAGTATACAAGTGAACACTCTAATTTTACATTGAGATGACTTATTTATAATGTTTACAAAGTAACTACCTAAAAACAATCTACGACTGATATTCAAAACTTGAAGAAACCGCTTCATAGGATTTCGCCACCTGTTTGGCGCTTAAACAACACGAAGCTTTTGATAACTGCCCACGATCTTGAACTTTGAATTTTTCCCGCTTCTGCCTTCTAAGAATAAACCGCTCCCAACTTCGACATTTTCCTTCATCGAGAGCAAAATAATGAAATTTCTCTAAGTCCAAAGTCATCCATAATCGACTGGGTTCAGCTTCGACTACTTTCTTCGTTGTTCAACATTTGATCGAATTGACCAATTTCTACGTTTTATCCCTCTGGTCGACGTACCTCTTTTTCGAAATCCTTGTCTTAACATTTTTCTTGGTCATAAATTTTAATCTTCTGAAAAACCCTTATCTTTAAGGATCAACCCTTAGCTCACAAGGACATCTGCATTTAATATGTACCTTTGAATACCTTAAGAAATTTTAGGGTAACACTATGATGGGTTGTGAAGAAGTGGTAAGTATAAAGAACTTATCAGGAAGGGTTGTGAAGAAGTGGTAAGTATAAAAAACTTATCAGGAAGTTGAAAGATGATGACAATTAAACAAGAAAATGTGGATGTAATTTTAATTTGCATTGGTATCACATGGTGAAAGGTGTTTGAAAATTTAATATGATTTGCGATATACTGACCATGGATTGGATCACAAGTTAGTCGATCATGCAATTATCAATCGTTTAAGTTTTGAAGAGAAGAAAGTGGTTGTTGAGATAACAATGTGCATGGTTTACCCTAAAACCATACTTGTAAACTTAAAAAATAAAAGACCAAACAGTGGCTCAAATATTAAGTAAGATTATAATGTTGGACTCGTGATGCATTCAAGATATATTTTGAATGCATCACGATTCCATCAATTTGTTTAATACATTCTCCACTTGAAAATTGATTCAACGTATATGACTAACAAGTACAAGTTACCTTTGCTTGAAATCGTTGGTGTTACTTCTATAAAGATGACAGATTCAACTGTCTTTTCTCTTTAGAAATGTAAAAAAGAGGATAATGTAATGTGAACTCAAAAATGTGTCACAATTTGTTGGAAGACTCCGAATATTTCATAGATGATTGTCATTGATGAATTTAGTTGCAAAGATATATCCTTCTTCATATGTTTTATTGTATATGTATTATATAACAAACAACTAGAGAGTTAAGACGAGAAAATGGCTAAAACCTTGTAATACGGTGAACTGACTTTGAGAATTTGTTTTGCTTTTTATCGCAAATGTGCGAATAGCAAGAGTCGCCACCGACTTTTCTTTTATCCAATTAAGGGAAGGTGAAAAGAACAGGAAAAGACCTTCGTTAGATTCTAAGTAAGGGAGAAAGTTATGAAAAGGGAAGGTATTAGCACCCCTTTCCATCCGTAGTTATCTACGGGCTCTTAGTTGCTTCTAGCTCATTTTTAAAAAATTGCTTTCTGTGTGTTTGACAAAAATGTTTTGAAAAGGCATTTCGTTTTGACTTTGTAATGATTCATGTAGGAATGTATACAAAGTGTTCGGAAATGTTTCGTTTTGAAAAGAGTTTGAACTTTGACAAAAGTGTGTGGTGTGAAAAGTATTTTGTTTGAGCAAGCAACTGAAAGTCTTATTACCTACTCAGAATGGTCGTTTTCGTGTTATTTACGCTCCTTTAGAATAGTGCTATCCATACCATTAGTTGGTAGGCAACCCTATTCGTTGGATGTAGAAGGGACATCGGATGGTCATAGAAGGCAACTTGTAGGAGTATCCTAGCACATTCGAAAGGAGCGATCATCACTTTTCGTAGGCAACAATCGAGGGACGAGATCATGTATTCGTAGGCGACATCGTGGGTCTATGATCTTTGTATCGAAGGGACTATGATGATATGTTTCGTAGGCAACGGTGCTAGGATACCTCTACGTTCGAGGGACTTGACCATTTATTCGAAAGGCAACGAGAGAGAATTACCCTAAGGGGTGCATGTGTGAAAAGAGTGTGTTGATTCAGATATATTATCTTGCAAATTATAGGTGATCTATGTCCGTTTTTATCTTGCCATACACGCCTAATTACTAGCAGTTTATAGGGTGCGGAAAATAAATTATGGAAAGTAAAATGCGGAAAAGTAAATGTCCTACGCTATTACGTGGCTTTGGGGCAGTTGCATAATAGGAGTGCGGAAAGTAAAAAGTCCTAATTAAACTATTATATCCCATAGGCAGTTACATGATATTAAAAAGAAAAGCGAGAAAAATAGTTCGAAATGTTACAACCTGTGAACAGATACATAATCGAAAAATATAAGAAAGTTCGCATAAGAGAAAAATATTAGTAAAAATAAGGTTTTTGAACGAGGAAAAAAGATTTTAAGTTAGTTATGCTGTTTAGATGATATAGAAATTTTTGGGAATTTTCTGGATCGATTTTGATAATTAAAAGCAATTAAAAGTCAAATTAATGGTTAATTAGCAATTAATTAAAATATGCATGCAAAAACATTAATTTTAATGTCAAAAATTAAATAAACATTTTTCTGATTAAAATGCAAAAGGAAAATATTTTTGGTGTTTTTTAAATGCATGAGAAAATTGTTTAAAGATAAATTAAATTAAAAGAAAATATTAAGAAAAATAAGAAAATAGAAAAGTTAGTTTGCAAAACTGTTAAAAAAGAAATTGCCATGCCAGGGATCAAACTCATGCCCTCTAGAGAAATCAACCAACACGTTGCCATCTGAGCCAAGGCGCCTTGGTGTTTGAATCCTGCAATCAGTGGTTTAAAAGGGTAAACGTGTCATATTTGTAATTCAAAACACAGTCAAACGCGTGGGACCCAGGTGTTACGTAAGAACGAATCAGCATGAGCCATTGCGCCACGCCAGCCACGCCGGGGTCAGACAGGTCAACGACGCCGGAGCCCTAGCTCCGGTCGTCTTCTCCGGCCACCCAAAATCTCAACCTACAAAAATAAGCAAAATAAAAAGCAAAGAGGGACCCTACCCCCCTAAATCGAGGGTTGCGAACACGATGATGGTGTCCGTTTGCCTTGAATCGACCTGGAGAACGCGTTTCGAATCAAACAGTTCCAAAAACCCTAACAATGGTGGTTTGTGTTTTCTACGTCTAAGCTCACATGAGATGCATCATTCATGATCTAATGAATGTCCTGAATCCATACAAACAACCAAAAGCAGTTAACAATGCATGAAATAAGAAAATCGAAATCAAGAAAAATAACAAACCGGTGAGAGCTAGGGAGCATGATCTGGAAGGCTTTAGCTTCGTGTAAGGGTATGGATCAACTGCTGGGATGTCCAGGAACACGATTGAGTGCTTGAAACAACTTGAAACTTGCTGGAAAACCAAAATCGAAATTGACAACTTTGGAAAAAATTTGAGAGAATAAGGGTTGCTTCAAGAGGCTAGGGTTTCATCCTTGGTCTTTGTGAATGCAATAGGTATTTATAGAGCAAGAGGTTGGAGCAAAAAGAATGAAAAAAGATATGCTTTTGAATGCAAAATATTTTCTCTTTCAATTTTTATCAAATCTTTCCAAATTTTGATTTTCTCCTCCTTGCATGAGCTAGCACGAATTTGGCATGTTTTGTGGGCTTCCTTGGTCCTCAAGCTTGATAAAAATCCAACCCAACTTAAATTATACCTTGTTTTCATATTTTATTTAATTTAAATTTGAATTAAATGCTTTTAAATTCAAAAATAAATCAAAAAAATAGAAAGAGGTCGTGGCAAGGCATCAAGGGGTCACAAATAATATTATGATCAAGTTTGGATCATAAAATTATAGGCCCATTTGGAAAAAATTGGATTTTGTCAGATATTTTTCTTTGTGCAATTCTTCAAAAATGCCCAACTTGTGCAAGGTGTATCTTGCTCAATTTTTAACATTTTTTAGTGTTCTTGGACTTTTTAGAAAGCTCTATATATCCTATAAACAACCTCTTTGGTTTCATCTCAATTGGAGTTTCCATGCTCAATAACACTTCTTTACAAAAAGTTGACTTTTTGTTGACTTTGAAAAGGACCTGTAATGTTTTGATTCATATCTTCAAAATGAAACATTTTCTGACCATGCTTGTGAGACATGAAGTTGTAGAGAATTTAATTTTCTTCAAAATGAGAGGTGGTGGAAAAATTTCTGATAAATTATGAGAAAGTTATGCTCAGTCAAAGTTCAGTTGACTTTTCCTCAAGAAACCCTAATTTGGAAAGTTTGTCTTTTGAGCAAATCTTGAGTTTTCTTGATGAATCATGATCAACCCTTGATCAAATGATGAATGTTACTTCAAAATATGGATGTTGACCAAAAATCATGAAGTTTGACTGTATGTTGACCACAGTTGACCTTTTGTCCAATACAACTGATTTTCAACCATCTGAGCAATTGTCTGAGGAAATTTGACTTGTGAGGCTTGAAACTTGACATGGAGATTCTTTGAAGCATATGAGGAGGAATGATGATCATTGGAGATGTTGGAAGTCCATCTTGATCTGAGGATAGCCAAACCCTGGTTTGGGTTGATTACCTAGGAGAGGGTTTGTCTGATCAACCCTTGAGGAATCCTTGGGCATGGATGTATGGAATGTCTTGAGAAGCAAGAGGGCAAATTTTGGGGTATGACAAACCTACACAAATATTGCAACCCATTAATAATATTTGTGTAGGTTTTAGCCATTTTACTTCAAGGAAATTTCTTAATTCACCACATGGTTTTCTTAGGCACCACGTGAAATTCCACAAATGCCCCTCAAAATCGGAAGTGTACTTCCGGTTCGCACCCTATATTATGCAAAACACATTGAAAGGGTTGGGTGTAAACCGGAAGTATACTTCTGGTTCTAAACTATAAGTATACTTCTAGTTCTTGGACGCACTTAAAGGTGTCAGGAACTCTTCCCCTCCCATTACAACAACTTTTTTAAAAATAAACTCTCTTTAAAACCCTTCTCACCAAAATCAATTTTTTTTCTCAAACAATACACAAATCATCAAGCATTGGATACATATAACATCTAACGAAATCAAGCAAGCAAGCAACAATCACTACCAATCAATCAAGTAAGTAATTTAAGTTATTTTTAGAATTTATGTGATTTATACTCAAATTAGTGAAATAGGATTCTAAATGTGTTGTTTTATGTAGTTTACATCATTAGAACTCATTAGAAAACACTTTGTAAAATTTATTTGGCGATCAATGATTTTTTTGTCACATTTGGGTATTGGGACGCTGAGTACAGTGGCTCTGTTTTTGCAGAGGAAACCGGAAGTATACTTCCGGTTTTTAGGAAGAACAAAATCGGAAGTATAGTTCCAGTTTCTGTCTGCACATGTTTTTTGCCCTGTTTTGCCCTTTAGACCGTATGCTAACAGTTATTTCTTACTTCTATAGGAGATATGGATGAGAGACAATCACATTTGAGGCACGGAAAGGTTGCACAAAATGCTGTGTGGAGAGAGATAAGTCAGGAAACACAGCCTCCTTCGACATCTAGACATGCCATACCGGATGCACCTTCTTCTGCTTCTGATTCAACTCCTTCTGCATCGTCCTCCCGCAATAGACGGTATTTTCTAGTGCATCATTCCCCGCCCCGTCCTCCCGCAGACGCACATACTCACATAGGATATTTGATATGGGATCATCATCTAGTACACAGGCCCAACCATCTAAGGTGAGACTCGATGCTACACCCGCAACACCCGAGGTACCAGTGGCACACGAGGCACCGGTGGCACCCGAGGCACCAGAGATATATAAGGTAGCGGAGGCACCGACGACAACGCATGCCCCTCAGGTCTTTGGAGGGGAACCTTCTGACTTATCATTACTACCTCTTTATCCCACCCATGTGGCTAGATATATATGGGATGGACAGGTATGAAATTTACATTTATATTACAATTATGAATTTTCTTATAAATATTATTATGAATTCTTACTATGAATTTTTTTGGTAGGAGCGTGATACACCGAAGGTCATCAACTATGGAGGAAGATCGGTGACTTGTTTGCCCTCAGATATCTCAGATGAAGGGTGGTTGGATGGTGGGCTTGCGTGCCCAGAGCGCTGGTGATGTCGAGTAGGTTAACCTTCACTGAGGATATGTCATGAGATCATACCTCTTGTATCTTGTTGGCACACAGTGAAGATAAGGACATGGATGCTATGTTTCATGATTCCAAGAATCATCTTGTATTTGATGAGGCAGGAGTACCGTTGCTCCAGACGACTGGAGTTACAAGTACAGTTACATGATATGGTTCTTCAGGGTCTCCCATCCATACATGGTAGAGGATGTTCCAAGGAACCCACCGAGGTCAGTTCATCGGAAGATCCTAAAGGAGGAGCAAGAGAGAAGGGATCATGACGTGCTGCCTAGGTGTCGCCATATCATGGAGCTTGCACATGTTAGCATTGACAGAGAATTATTTCTTGACGGATCTGATGTTAGAGGTGTTTTTGAGGCCACCGTGGCAGAGGCTCAGAGTGCCTTGTCATACAAAAGTCAGCGGAGAGACGCCTCGAGGATGACAGACCGACTCATCATCTGTCATACCCAGTAGTTTATGTTGATCATACACTTGTATTTTAATTTTAACTTTTTGATTTTGTATTGTATCGAATTTGTATTACCACTCACATTACTTGGATATCGTTACTTAGATTATATTAAAATTCATTTTGGATAATATTTTTGATCTTTTATTCAATTTCTAATTTGTATAATTTTTTTAATTATTCCTTTTGTTCATTTTTCTGCTACTGTCATGCACATAACCGAAAATATACTTCCGGTTTAAAATCGAAAATATACATCCGATTTTAACACAAATATTTTAAAATATAGTACGTACCGAAAATATATTTTCAATTTTAGAGAGGCATTATGAAAAGAAATTTAGGGTATAATTAGCCACCATGGGTGGCTTAAGAAATTCCCTTCAATTCCAAACTCAATCATCTATAATTCAATCAGGAAAAAAAAAAACTCTCCTAAGACTAACATTAAATTGAAAAACAATATCCTCGTTTTACATGTGAAAAGGCCTTGGCTCAAGAAAGAATACTCTAAACCTATTCGTGTAAATGTTACAACAGTTCCCAGAGAAATGCTGGGATAACACAGTTACACAGGCAATGTGAAAAGGCCTTGGCTGAAGGAAAAAAAATACTCTAAACCTAACCGTGTAAATGTTACAACAGTTCCCAGACAAATGCGGGAATAACAGGCAAACAATATCCATCCGTGTTACAAGAAATATCAAACAAGAGACAACAACAACCTATAGATGCACCATCATCATCACCAAAAACAATTACACATACTTACACGTGCCTATTATCTAATTCTACAAAAAGTGGTTTCTGAAAACTTTAGTGTCGGTGAGAATGTTTTCGGCTGCCATAAGTAACCTCTTTTGTTTCCCCACTTCTTCTATGAATCATCCTTAGAGCAAACGAAATGCACCCAACAGCGGCCATAGCATAAAATGCTCTGTCCGGAGACAAAGCAAGACCAGAAAAATAAGACCAGTATCCAGCTATGAGATAGACAATGTATAGTCTAACATTACTGAAGGGTACCCCAGGGATAGACAAAAAGAATGAATTGAACTCGGGCTTCGAATTGCAGATGCCATGAAGTATCACGCCAATGCAAAGTACTGAATCTAAGAGCCATGGGAGGCTCTCACCCATTGCCAGTCTCTACAAAATTGAAAATTAAAAAATATAAAAACAAGACAGACTGTACTGCATGAATCTTATTTTATCGCTTGTTAATAAATGGCCGAGTTTTAGAGTATTTGCATAAGTTTAAGAATGATATGGTGAAATGCATTGACGTAACTTATACCTGCAACCAAGCTACAACAGAAGGGGCAAACATCAATGTTGCAAGAAGATGCAATACCAACAAACCATGGCGATGATGAAACAAATCTAATTGAGCTTCACCAAAACTTTTTGATGAGTCTGGACTGTTGGGGTTGTCTTCTGAAGGAAAAGTCCGATTAAAACTACCATCAAAATTGTACTTCTGTCTTTCAGATACCTTGTAATCATCACTATTACAATCAATAGTTTCATTATTTTGTTCATGGCTGCGACATGATGCTGTCAGGAAACTGCTACAGAAACAAAAGGAAATTTTTAAGTCACAGCGGTCATACATATGTTCATAACATACTAAAAGCAATTTGCACTAAACTCTAAACCCTAAATACTACTACAGTTAGTTAGCTTAGCAATTTCCTACAACATGAAAACTCAATTAAAAAAATTAAATGTAAATTGATTAATCTATTCTTCATTCCTCGGAGATTAAAAATGGTATTAAAGCATTTTGGACAAATATTTCATTACAACAGAAGACAGTGGCATCGGAAACAGAAGGAAATAAACAAGCAGTATATACATATTCTTTAAGCCACCACCAACACAGAAAAAAATTACAAGCATTTGCATACATGCAGATTTAAGAACTATCAAAAGTGAGTACATTTGCAGACTTTGCAGCAACAACTATACACAAATGCGATAAATGTGGATTTACCTGCATAATGCATTGTGGCAGCAGAAAAAATGAGCAGCAAGAAGTATAAGGAGACCAAAGGATGGGTGAACCAAGCATGCCAAGGTCATTGCAGTAAGCGCTGTAACAAGTACTGGATTTGCTCTTAGAACCCGAATCACCTGTTTAATGTAAGCATCCCATGTGCAATGGTTAAAGTGATGAACTTGAAGCACAAAATAAAACAAAGGGTGGACAGTGAGTCTTCATCAAATCTTCTACTAGTATAAGTACCCTTCTCTTATCTATTTTCAACTTCCATTTAATTACCCCTTCGCTCAAAAAGATTATGGAATGCACATATAAGTTGGTACTTAGTACTTTACCTTAAGAGAACAGAAGCTAGAGAAACGATTAAAAAACCTTTGGAGAAATATAAATCGAGCGTTTTGTTCCCACATTTGCCACCTGCAAAATAAATATCCATGATATATATCATTCAAAATGCAGCAGCATGACCCAGCATTTTTATGATTGATTGGCAAACTTATAAAACTCCCAAGAGTTAAAAGAAAAAATATTCACAGAAAATGTGATTTGCTAAACCAGATTGCTATTAAGATATAAAACCCTGCTTGACTTTATAAGACATTTATCAATAGCACAATTTAAGGAAGTAACCATCAGTCTGCTAACCTTGCCTTGACGAAAATATGTGTAACAGCAGCCACAAAGAATACCAAGTGAGATATCAAAATTAGAATGGCTAGAAGCCCATTTGCTACGATATAACAAATTAGAGAGATGCTGGTGAAGCTAGCAAATGAAGGAAGTGGTTGAGACATAAAGAAGGAAAGGAACAGGGCAAAGAAAATAGGTAGAATGGCTAGGGGAAAGAAATGTGACATCAGTGTCAAATTGGATTCCACAGCAGTCAGCATTGACGGTATCCGGAGATTAAGATCCCAAGAGTATGCTTGCTGCATTAGAGCAAAGAATACAACAGCAAGAGAGAAACCAACAATCTGCACAAACAACATTAAATTAACAAAATTAGTCAGCATGAATTGGCACACAAATGTATAAGCATGGGTATGGTATGGAGATATTAAGAACATTTGGATCATATGTATGAAAAACAACTTACCTTTGCAAATTACTCAAAAATACATTGCACAAAAATAAAAAATAATAAAGAATTGTCAATGGAAATATAACAGTATATACTCTAGAAAGGCATCAGAAAATCGAAAGTAAAAATCATTGAATAGATTGCAAGATAAGCAAATGTGAAAATAAAGGTTAAGGAAATTAATTACCTTTGAATTATATAATAGCAGAAGCCTACTTGCAGCAGCACTGACAGAAATTGAAATGCTACTTTTATAAGAACAATGTGGGTCAACCTGTAGAATAGTAGTGAAGAAATTCAACAAAAGTGATTTCGAATGCTAATAATTTAAATTTGCTATGTTGTCCCTCCTGTGATGCATGATATGTCGCTTAGCTTTTTTTTTGTTCAAGAATTAAAGGGGAAAAACAGTTCTATTTAGTTTATTGGGTGATTCCTACCAGAAGAAGAACAATGGTTTTATCAGATTGCTGAGTGGAACTCCACTGTGCTGGTGAGGAATCAACAAAAATCGTTTCACTGTTCAAATTTGGGTATATATGAAGTCCAGATATGTCATCCCAAGCAAGTGCAACAGGTGGAAAACAGCGCAATTTACAGAGCCCTGAAATACCAAGCTATAATTGTTAATAAATACTATGCAGAAAAACAAGATCACAAATAAATAATGCATTCAACTAAAAGAAGAATTGTTATCGTAAAAAACAACTATAAGCAGAATTGTTATCGTAAAAAAAAACTATAAGCAGAATTGTTATCGTAAAAAAAAAACTGTAAGCAGAATTGTTGATCATGTTCAACATAATAGCCAAATACTCCTCATTATAGTTATAGATGAAACCATTCAGCACCATTATTTAAACTGTCAGAGATCATTGCAAAGTAGGAAGCAAACCCCTCATTCTTGATAATTCTGAACCACTTCCAAATTCTCCATGAAAGTCTAACAGTGCCCAGAAAGAGCTCTGGTAAAAATTGATAGAAATTGGTATCTTATTAAAGGCCTTAAATCACTCGAATGACTAGATGGCCACTCTCAAATCCTACCTACCATTTAATAGAAAGTGGGGAAGAATTTCTGTTGGCTATAGCACAATGATATACCTGCCTCCCAATGCTAAAAGGCCATAAGTCACTCAAATGACAAGATGCCCACTCTCTCTTCCATCCTACCTATTTATACGTGACAAGCCTTCTTTGAAGAGGTTGTATGAAGCACTGCTCTGTTAGGCCCTGTGCTGAAGTGATTGGACCGAGTGATTAGTTATTACATAATGAATCTCAGGGCCCAAAGATATGGAGGGTCTATACGCACAAGGGAAATTCAGCTAAAAAGGTGAGTGAGTCTCAGCTGAGCTGGCAGTCTCTAGAAGTGAGATAATCATTTCTGTTTAGTTTGTAATAAAAGGAGTAGTGGGTCCGGAAGTCCCGATATCTAGGAATATTCCTACGTTTGTTAGAATGGAGAGCACACACTTTCTGTAGGGGCTGAGTCCTGTGGCCGTAGAAAGACCTCCTTTCTCTATAAATCCCTCATTTTCCACCAATAACACTGAATCTCTGCCTAAATTTTCTCTCTTATAATTGTGTTAAGAGTATCTGGTTCCTAAGATACCCGACATGAACACCGAATAGGTTTCGTGGACAGTTCAGTGATCAAGTTCAGTTGTGCAACTTGAACAGGTTCATTGGGATTATTGCTTTATTAATTGTATTTCTTTTTCCATCTTTTGTCGGTTGCAACCACTAAAATACACCAAAGCTCCAATTTAAGCAAATAATTAGGTCTAGTAATAGGGTGGTGTGCCACTAGCACGATGAAACCCTTTAATATAATAAGATTGGTGACTTAATAAATCTAATACCGTATTCCGAATAGTATAGAAACTATTGTACGATGAGTATTCAGACCTGTTAATTTGAAGAAAATAATATCACTCTGTTAAACTGGTTTATAAATACATTCCCTTGGCCTCATCAAAATGCTTTATACTAACTAGAATTGGATTGAATAAAAATAACCCTTTCACACAACATTCAATTCTATGACCCGCAACAAAATGATTTTCTGCTGGTTTTAGCATGCATGTTGGAATGTTGTCCATATAGTAAATAAACGAATGTCATAACTCTTAAGAACATGTACGCCAAAGATAATACACCCTCCGTCCCAAATTATAAGTCACTTTGTCAAAAATATTTGTCCCAAATTATAAGTCACTTTAGAATCCCAATACATCACTAATAATTTTTTGCCTAATATATCCTCTACTATTATTTCTTTTCATTCTTTTGATTTCGCTCTCCAATGTAATTATTGAAGGGCATATTTGTAAAGTCATACAGCATTTCACTTTTCCATAAAATAATACTCCCTCCGGTCCTTTTTGTAAGAGATATTTCACCTTTCTAGATTCATTGAATAAATAATGTACCTGGACTATTTATAGACAAAGTACATTAACTATTCAATGAATCTAAAAAAGTGAAGTGTTTCTTGTAAAAAGGACCGGAGGGAGTAATTAAATTTCTTAATTTCTGTGAAATGACCAAAACGACATATAAGGGACGGAGGGAGTATCATCATAAAAAAAAAAACTCTAAGAAATTGCCCAACCGGAAGTGAATTAGAATTCTTACTACTACTTTCAAGGTCCCCAGCCTCTTCTTCTGGAAGTCCAGAGTTTCTAATTCCACAACTGACAGTATTCATAAACAAAGTAATAGGAAGAAGGCCCAAGCTAATGGAAAATGACAATTTAACTGCAAGAGGATGAGATTCCTCCAACAGCAATTCCTGCAAACATTCGAAATTTAAGCATTAGACAGTGAAAAAAACATCACAAATTGTTACATCCAAACTTAAGCATTAGACAGTGAAAAAACATCACGAATTGTTACATCCAAACTTAAGCTTTAGACAGTGAAAAAACACAAGTATATTTCACTACTGTTTTAAATAAATGTTTTATATTTATATCTTTAATTTGACTGTTGTAACTTAATACGAAAAATCTAAGGAATATTTGGTTTGCCAAATAACAGTAGATTGTTGTAGTTCGGCAAACTACTACTCGTAAGTATCAAAGTAAAGGACTTCCACTAAAATAAGATCTGTATTTTATGAACTACTTAAAAATTAGAACAATTGATTACATAAAATAAAAGAGTTGAGCATTGGTCTTGCAATGAAAAATACTCAATAAATAAATATAAAGAAAATAAAACTGCAATGAAGTTCACAGGTTAGTCAATACTGCATGAAAATAGAAACCTTTTGAGAATAGGTAGATTGGAGCATAAACCATGGAGATAAATCTTTATTTGCTTCCTCTGGGTTAAAGAACTGTCCAACTGCCATGGATGCCGCTGGTGGCGGTCTTCCTGAAACAGTCTGAGCACTAAATTGTCACTATAGATGTACAAATAAGGATCCTACATTCAACTAGAAACACAGCATATGAAATTCATCATTTTTCATTAAAGAACATGTTAATGTATTCTATTATTACCTTATTTCCTAGATATGATTTAATTTTCTTGGACAGAATAAATTCATAGCTGTGATTTTTCTTAATTTCTTTTTTTTGGATTTCTTTTCTAGGGCCATGCCTATAAATTTTAGGCCTTTGACAAAAATTTGTGGAGATACATAATATAATATAAATTATTAATGTTAGAGATAAATAAATATTAGGTTATAGGTTTCAATTATATTGTAACTAATATGCTTAGCTGTTGTTAGCTACAGTTTATTACACTTACTAATATATATAGATATACTATTGTACCTTTGTCATTCAAGGAATACAATAACAGAATTCCTCTTATCTTTCTTCTTTTCTTTTGCGCATGGTATCAGAGCGCGCAAATCTAGTGTTTCTTGATTGGGAACAACAAGATGCGTTTATCTGCACCTGACTACTGGAGAAACTCGTGGATTGCACGTACTCATGGCAAGTGTGACTGAATTTGTTGTTCGTGTTCGTGACATTAATGAGTCCTTGGTTTTGATCGGAGATCATGTTCCTCTTCGTAACCTAATTGAAGTAGTGTTTGATGTTATCCCTGAAGAATATGATCCAATTGTTGAACCAAAGAAGATTTGTGTTTGTTGGATGAACTTGAATCGAGTCTTCTTGTTCACGAATCGCGAATCGCAACTTGAAAAGAATCATAAAGTTGTTCTCATTGAATTTGTGACCGTGAATCTCACACAAGCTTCGCCATAATCAACATCGCCCTCAACTAAGCTCTACTGATTCGAACCCTAATTTTCCTATTGGAACCAGTCATGTGACTGCCAACACAGTTTACGTGGTGGTCAATATGACCGTGGTGGTGGTCGCTTTGGGAAGATTTCAAGTGAACCTATGGACAATACCTAAGGCAGTAAGATATTTGGTGAAGGGTTTGAATTCACCACCTCCATCACTTTGAACTCCTTTAATTTTGCAATTAAATTGGAGTTCAACCATGGTTTTGAAATGAATAAATTAGGGGAGAGTATCTGATTTCAACTTAAGAGGGAAAACCCAAACAAATCTGGAGAAAGCATCAACACAGATGAGAAAATAGGTGTAGCCACCTGAAGATGCAATAAGGACAGGATCACAAATCACACACAACGAGTTCAAAAGGGTGAGATAGATGGTAGTGGATAGAGAGGAGGGAAGTCTGTGTGACTTGCCCAAGCAACAAGCAGTACATAGGTCAGTTGGGGGGTTTTTAGAACTTCAGTAAGGGCATGGTGATGTGGGTGTCCAAGTCTTGTGTGAATATGGGATTAGGGCTAGGCACACTTTGATAGTTAGGATTCTGAGTAGTGGAAATATGTGAGTGGGAGAAAGCTAACAAACAGAATTAGGAACATTTTTATTAATGTTGTTGTGAATCGAATGCCTTGCAAACAAAGTATAAACAAAGATTGGTTATTAATTACTATTTTTTCCTATCTCTTTCAAACAAGATTATAAGTATACAAGAATAACAAATAACCCTCTCACCCTAAATTAGGATTTGTTGTATGCAATGATGAGAGACTAGTATGCTATTTAAAATAAACCTAACATACTAAACTAATGGGCTTTTATCACAAATATTCATTACAAGCTAACTTAGGATACAAGCTAACTTAAACAATTGAACATAACAAACAGACTCAATTCGATGCTAACAATCCTAACATCCTTCGACTCTACACGCTAGAACACACTTCTACTACAGCTTGTAACACTTCGACAACAGCATGTGAGCAACCTTCGACTGCATGCTAAACTCCGTCGAACCAAGATACTACCTTCGACCCAATATATCACAAATGTGAAAATCATCATTACAAAGAGAGATACAGTTGCAATTAGCAGTTGAAGTACAAGATGAACTAAGATTATTACAAGCACCAGAACTATGAAATTGAGACAGAGATGGGGCGGGATTGGCAAATCTATAGAGACCATCAGCTCAACAGTGTCACAGAGAAGAATTTTAGAAGAATCCTACGATTTGACAAGACAAACCTGAGGATGAAACTCAAAATAAACACGATTATCTTGTGCAAATTTGCTGACAATAATGATATTTTTAGTGATGCGAGGAACAAGATGATTGTGTAGCATTAGAGAGGAATTGGAATGATTGGATAAGGGAAAATTCATGGAACCTATAGAGTTAATTGACAAACCTTGGGCATTTCCCATAAACACTTGTTCAGCTCCAGGCAATAAAGATGCATCAGACAGATTCGAAGCCTCAGGCGTGACATGATGAGACGCTCGTGAGTCTGGATACCACCACTTGTTATTGAAGTAGGGATCTGAACCTGTGAGGAAAGCTTGAGGTTGAGGAGGCCTAGGAGGCGTTGGCCTTAGAGCAGCAGCATATCCAAAGGAGGGAGGATAGGAGGAGCATGGAGCCATCATGAAAGGATTGAAAGGAGTTCTGGTAAAGTGAAGGAAGGTGCACCTGAGTAGGTGTATCTATGATAGCATAAAAGCATCATGTCTAGACTTGTGGCAGATTTGACATGAAACCTTTTCAAATCTACCACCACCACTTCTAAAACGACCACCTCCACAACCAGACCGACCATCACGTGAGCCATAGCCATGATTTTCAGCATTTGCAGTTACATGACTAGTTCCAACTGAAAAATTAGGGTTTGAATCAGCTCCTGATACCTCAGACGAGTGCGGTGTTGAGGGGACGGTGGAGCCTGTGTGAGATTCACATACACGGGTTCAATGATAACAACTTTTTGATTCCTCTCAAGACGCGATTCATGCGCTAGGAGACTCTATTCGAGTTCATCCAACGAACACAAATCCTCTTTACTCCATCTCAGCAACAATTAGATCATATTCTGTTGGGATAGCATCGAGTACAACTTCAATTAGGTTACAAAGAGTTACAAGATCTCCAATCGAAAACAAGAATTCACTGATTTTGCAAACACGAACAACAAATTTAGCAATCGTGCGCAATCTTTCCGTTTCGTCAGGTTGCGTAAAACTCAGATCGAAGTTGACGCGCCTTGGTGGTGAGCAAGGTGTCGAAGTAACGCTGAACTTCAGACCACACTTGCCATGAATATGTACAATCAACGAGTTTAGGAAGGAGAGAATCAGAGATAGTAGAGAGCAGCCAGGTACTGATGAGCGCATCTTGTTGCTCTCAATCAAGAAACGCTGGATTCGCGCCGCCGGTGGCAGGATCGGCGCTGGGAAGAAACCATGGAGGAACAACGGCGCCATCACAAACCGCTGAAGCTTGTGGCCGCGAATTACACCATCGATTTGTTGTTTCCATTGTTTGAAGTTTCGATCTTCCAGTTTGACTGAGATGAGATGATAGAGTTTGACATGAAATGGGGGAAAACGCCCTCAAAAGTGAACGGAGAGGCCATGGAAGCGCTAGATCGAAAAGAAGCTCTAGATACCATGTTAGAATAAAAGAGAGAGAAGAAGTGAAAGAATTCTGTTATTCTATTCCTTGAAATATGATAATAGAATGGGTATCTATATATAGGCAAGCCTAATCAACTAGTTGACAGGTAAGCTTGTTAGATACAACTGAATAGTAAAGCTTATCTAATACAAAAGAATTGTATTATCTATATATCTCTAATAAACTGCAACCATGTTATCACACTTGAGAATTCACTTTTAAGGAATGTCAAATGGTAAGCAATAATGCATTTCTTGATGCTTAAAGAAAATCATTCAGTTTTGATTTTGTACCGGACGAGGTGCAACTGAGACTGTTAAAAATCTGAAGCCATGCATATCTTCAGGTCCTAGCCAAAATACAGCAGATGGAGGAGGTTGCTCGGTTTGACTGCCAGGTTCAGGCTGTAACAGTATTTGCATATTCAAAATTTTGAGTAAGAATACCAAATTAGTTAATTTCTTCAAATATTATTTGAGGCAAAGATTATGACCTCAGTAATTATAATTGTAAATTCTAACGTACTTAAACACTAATTCAAACAACAAATAAATCAAAAAGAAGCACAATATACCTGCCGTGGTGCTGGACCTGAGGGAATATGCATCATCTTAGACGTTACTTCCACAACCTTATCATTGAGAGGCAAACTTGAGGTTGATTTTCCCTTTTCAGGCCACAAGTGAAGTCTGATTCCAGAACACGGCTCAAGATTGGTCACTAACACAAAATGACTTTTTCCATTTGAACCCTACATACCCAGATTAAAAAACTGAAAAAAGGCACCATGGCATGATTTTGTTAACATTGACAAGTGCATTATGACATGATTATCTATGATGTAAAACAGAAATTTGAAAAATCAGGAATTCTCGGAGCTAGGAAAATAATAAGAACATGATTTTAATCCGAGTCAGCCATCCTTAATTAACATAAACATTTATCCCTTCTACTTGCAATTTAGCAATGCTCAACAGATCAAAACTAACATAAGTTTATTTGAAGTTGAACAACTAATTTCAAGATATTCTATGCAGAAGTCTAAAGAGATTTAGTTTATTGGAAGTTGAACAAGTAATTTCAAGATATTCTATGCAGAAAGTTGAGTGTCTAAAAAGATTTAGTTTATTGGAAGTTGAACAACTAATTTCAAGATATATTCTATGCAGAAAGTTGAGTGTCTAATGAGATGTTATTTTGAGTAAACATCTCAACTGACAAATAGAATTTAGAAAAAAGAACAGTACACAGAAATTTTATGAATCAGGTCTCTATAGTCTCCAAACATTCCCACGCATAACTTCTGAAGCAAAGCGTAATAATGAGATGTATCATTTATAACAATTTTTTTTAAGAGGAAGCACATGGCAAATGAGCAGTTTATGTGGTCCTTTTAGTCGTAGTTGAATGTTTGCATCTACGGGATAACGTGATGTATATAGATCCTTTTTGGTATTCAGCACGCAATAATTTATAAGTCTCAAATTTCTGGAGGTCCGGTATAGATTAGTGGCAGTTTAATCATGACAAAACAAATGGATGCCCTATTTAACTACGGTTTATATATAGACCCTTTATAGATTAGTCGCCGTATATATATAGTAAAAGAGAAAGCAATCTTCGGCCCTCCATTTATCAAAAAAAAAAAAAGAGAAAGCAATCATTAATTACAATAATTTTAAAAAAAATGTAAATTACAACAACACTCATTAATTTAAATAAATATCAAAATTAAAATGACAGTTTTTTGGTGAAAATAGAAAGGTGTACGTTACTAACTTATTCCTTCAATTATTTGATTGTTAAAAAAAATAAAAATAATAGAAGTTGCAAATTTGTATCTGATTATTTAAGAATCTAAGTTATTTGATTGGTAAGGAAGGATAAAATGGCATAAAAAATAAGTAAAGAAAAAAATGCTATACTAAAGCTCAGTATAACTTTTTATATAAAAGTACAGATTTTTTATATTTTTAATTATTTAATTAAATAAAGAAGGATTAAATTGTATATAAAATAATTTATATCAGGGTAAAATTGATAAAGAAAAAAACCACACCAGAAATATGTATTCCTTTTTTATATATAATAAGATTATTATTATTATTATTATTATTATTATTATTATTATTATTATTATTATTATTATTATTATTATTATTATTAATTTATTATTATTATTATTATTATTATTATTATTATTATATTTACTCATTATTAACCTAAATACTATTTGTTTTATGTTTATTGTGTTTTACTTTATTTTCTAAAACCACTCCTTAATTTGTGGAGTGCCTATTCTCTCGTATAAAAGGAGCACTACTATATCATTGGAAGGAATAAAGATACTTTCAACAATTATGCTACGCAATGCAAAGTGTTATCCTTTGTATATTATTTGTATTTGTAACAAATCATTTCACACACTTCATTCAATTACTATATTCGATTATTGAAAGAGACTGTTAGCTCTTTTCTCCTTCTCTGCCTAAATTCCTATCATTTTGATTGTGGTTTTCCTCTTTATATGTTGAATACTAATGGTAATGTATTATAAACAAAAAAGAAAGAGACTGAACAAATACCAATTTTTGTATGTCCAACCACCGCCTTCGACCATCCATTGCTAAGACAGTCACCTCATTTATCTGAATGTATAGGTCTCTGTCAAGGCCCCCATCATTCCAATGAATATTGTGAGGACATGTAACTGACCTTGGCATATGAGATCCTGCAGCAATTCAAAATGTATGAAGTTTTCAACAATTTGGTAGGTTGTAATCAAAATTACTGACATATGTTAAATATTAAAAGCTATAAATTTAAAGAAATATACAACTGAAATAATCAAGTAACAAAAGTGATCATTTTCCTATGGAATAAAATATTTCAAAAAGTTGTCTACTGCATCTTTAGTTATGACAAAATCACAAACAATAAACATTCAAAAGAGACTAAAAGTTATTTCAATACAAACCCAGCTGATTTGTTCCAGAAGAAAGTACATAGAATAGAAATAACATAATGATGTCTTCTTTATCCAGTACCCACAGATCAAGCATAATTTAACTTATATATTATGAGCATATGCTTCAACAGCAATAAGCAATATAATAGTACCAAAATACCTATGAGATGATTACAAAAAGGAAGCCAGTAAAGTTTTAAGCCAAGTTAGGTAAGAATCCAAGACTAAACTAGAAGTAATCATAGGATACATGATAATAAAATTAGAAACAGCAACATATAATACCAGAGCTGTCTTTTGTCTTGTGGACTGGATTGTTTATAGACTGTTTAGAAGAGGGTAACTGCATCATCCGGTTGAAATTATGTGATATTCCACTATGCAGCATTCTTGCCAAAACTTCGAGCCTCTTCCGAGAATCAGAAAGAGGTTGTCCAGTTCTGGCATCTATCAAGCTAAGAAGGGTGTGGGATACCTAGATAAGAATGTAAATGATAAATAGAACATGAGGGAGAACCAAACTTTAATCCTCGACACGAGAAAAAGCCACTTACTTGAACAACCAGTTGATTACACCACATTATAGCCTGATGTTCCATTGACAACCACACATTTTTCATGGCTGTACTGCTGATCATGAAGCCGTGTGTTGGTGGCACAATATTATCAAGTGATGCTAACTTTGAACGTACCTAAAGGAAAGAAAGAACTAATAAACCTCCATGCCAAGGTTCATATATAGAAGTCGTGTAAACTTTAAAATTATGCTAAGATGTGAAGACATTAAGAGAGAAAAGTGGAAATATGATTTGGTGAAACTGAATACTAACTTGAACATAGAGTGAATTCATAGTACTTTAAAATAGTATTTTAAAATACACGGGGATAAAACAGTTAACTTTATCCATCCAACCAATCAACCAAGTCTTATCCCACTAATCTCATTAAGTGGGGTCGGCTACATAGACCAAATTATGCCAAATGTTCTATCAAAGATCATGTTTCTATCCAACTCGTTAATCTCAAGATTTCCCCTAATAGTTTCTCTTATGGTTTTTCTAGGTCTTCCCATACTGCTAATTGCTTGACTACCCTTCTGATCTACTCTCCTTACTACATAATTCACGAGCTTTCTCTCTGCATGCCAAAACAACCTAAAACTACCATCTTTTCTAATATGGGTGTTATCCCAACACTCTCTAATATTGTCATTTCTAAACTTATCGTGTCTAGTCTTACCACTCATCCATAAAATCTTTTAATATATATATATGGAACACCTTACAAAATAAATGAATGCTTAGTTTTGGTGTAGTTATTTCTCCTAACTTGTAAGATACTTTTTTTGTATAATTGGTAAAATAAAAAAATTTATTTTTATTTTCAAATTTTGTTTTATTATTTATTAATAGTAGTTTCCGATTAAATGCATTACATATAGAGTGGAGTGGAAGATAGTAAGGCATTAATATTATTACCTGATAATCATTGTATGCTCCAGAAATAGATACAACAACAACGTCAGAGAGAACTGGACTAGACACAAATTTTCCTGTGTTAGAGGTTTGCACCTTGTATCCTTCTCTCCATTCTGAATTTACACGTGCAAAGTAATGACCCAGAGAAGGCTGCAATGCCACAGGAGGTGATCTGAATAAAATACATGTAATCTCGTCAAACATATAAGTAGACCATTGTTAGGCAATAAGAGTAATGGAAACCAAAAGAGGGGAAACACTATACTGATGTGGGGTTGAGAGTGTGAGAACAGTTTGAACTACTGATTTCCTAAGATGGGGATGGATAACAGCAGCTCTAGCAACAAAACCACCCATAGAGTGACCAACCAATATGACACTTTTGGGCAAACTTCCAGAATTCGCAGCCCCTTCTTTAATTCGAGCATCATATGACACTTTATATTGGTCCAAAATCTGCAAACAATGTTGCATCATAACAATGTTAAACATAGTGATCAATTCAGAAATCACTGCCTCAAGCAAGTATAGTAAGATAGTGAGATAAGTACAAACTTCAGCACTACATGAGGAAAGAAAGTAGTGCATGGCACAAGTCTAATAAGGTATACGTTAAACTACTTGAAAAAAGAAAATAATGTTGTTCAAAGTAACAACATAGCCATTCAGTTATTTTCTACCACAACAAGATGATAAAAAACTGGAACCAATAAATAAAGTTTGCTTGCCCTAAGACATAAAGAAAAGGCTGGAGGAAAAATATTTCAGAGTTGACCATTTAACCAAAATCTGTTTAACATGGCACATAATTCAATGGATTTTAGTCAACGGTAAACAACAAGAAACACATTTTCAGGTTTTGGAGTGTGCGTTCCATTAAAGGAAACAGTCTGACTGCACATTGATGACAGACACAATTCAAAACAAATCACCCATCTACAAACTATAAAAAAAATTCCGTCCTCAATATTACAAGAAAGACATGTTTATCCAATATTCATTAGTAAAGGATAAAAGTAAGATACCTTGTGTATAGCATATACAACATATTCAGTGTGTTCTTCAAGAATTGCACCATCCATGGCAGAATGTTCGCCTTCAAGATCAACGGCAAACCAGTCTAACCTGCTAGTGTACAGGTTAGGTAATTGGAAATTGGAGAAACTTATATCTGCATCTCCTTCTTCGGGTATTTGGGAAGCTTCTCGGTAAAATGAATGCTCAAGGGGACCATTTTGATATGCCCTGTCAGATTCTGCTGCCAAAGACCGCACCTATTATGTGGATAAAAGCAGATGAGAATGTTCATAGAAATATAAAATTCTGGACAAAGATAGTACCATGAGTGTTAATAAAATAAAATAAAAAAGAATTATAGAAACAAATGAATCAAAAATCATTATCCATGTTAGCTTCATAAATTGTATGGGATCTATATCATAATAACTTGTATGGGATAATCTTAATATCATATTTCCCCACTTTTAGCTAAATTTTATTGTTATCATCTTTTCACGGTTTTTCAACTTTGCTAATAAACCGCGAATTTACGTCCATAAGGAAATTAAAAATATCCCGATAAAAAACTATTCAATAATGAATATAACCCTAGATTCAATCAAATACCTTGTCCAGCAAGCAAGCAACCCCAAGGCTTTGAAAATAGCTATAGCTAGAGATGCATATTTTTGTCTACGTGCTATCACACAACCTAACAAATTAACCACATATGAATCAATCTTACAACTAAACCAAATTCTTCTATAGGAATTAGAATGACGAATAACTACCACAAATTCCAGAGTAATGTTTAGATCATTAATAAAATTGAATGGTGTAAAACTGTGGTCTCCAACCGCAACACCAGTGCTTTTGGGATGTCAACACAAATTGCATTGCAATCACACCAACCACATTTGTCGTGATTTCCAGTAATTTAAAGAATCGCAACATAATCGTATCCAACAATGTAAAACCTTACCAAAATGACACATGCGGTAATAAGTTCCCAGTTTTCAGTTTTTGCTACTACCATTTATACCAAATTAAGAAATATCTCCTAAACATGTTGAAATAGTTTCACCAGGAACCATAAAACCAAACAAACAAACACCACCTAAATTCATAAAAGAAGAAAGAAGACCTTGCCTGTTTGTAGCTTCCCCCATTTCCTGGAATGAAAAGAACAGGTACACCACTAAGCTTTTTAAGATGCTCCCTATAATCAATCTTCTTCCAACCTTCATGATACAGATACAACCCATACTTCACCGGCGTAACACTTTCCGAAGACGTAATAGGAATGTAGGTCGGATACATATAAGTCATAACACATCCATTCGAAATCGGTTTCAATAAACCATACAAAGCAGCAAGACAAATCCCTACCACCACAACAATCAATACTCCAACCCTCACTTTTCCTCTAAACGTCGGCATTGCGGAACAAACCTCCCACTCCGAAATCTCTAAATCACTACAAACTTCGATTTCACCTCAAACTAACTAGCTCGAAATCGAAAAATCGACAAACAAAAGTACCTAAAATCAAAACAGAAATTCAAATTCAACGAACACAAAAAACAACTTAGTTTGACTAATTAAGCAACAAACTCTTCCAACTCCACAATCAGATCACGAACTTACAGTTGAATTCAACTCTCAAATCAAGATTCATTCATATAGTCATGGATCGAACTGATTCTTCTGCTGCATAAAAATAAATCAACTATCCACAGTTAAAAACGAGATCTAAAATTTCCATGCCAAAACCACAAACGTACAAAAAAATTAAAAAAAAAAAAAAAAATCAAAAAAGGAAAGGAAGAAAAATCCACGAACAGTGAAGACGAAAACTACTAAATCAAGAGCTCGAAGTTCAAAACAGTAAACGAAAGAAAAAGCAAGTTCAATCGTTATGCATAGATCTGAAAAAACTCGAAGAGATAGAGAGGGAAAAAGAAAGAGAAAGAGAGAGATACCGAATCGTGAGGATGAAGATGAAGATGATGAAATGGCGGTGACGGAGGGTGCAACAGAAATTAGTTATTTATATGAATGGAAGTTGGGATTGGGATAGGAGAAGAAGCAATGAGGATTAGCGATGGTGAGAGTGACAGAGTCAATAATAAAAGAGTTGATGAAGCTAGAACACTAGAAAACACTGACTGGGATCTAACTGGGGTTTATTTAATTCATCTAGTATGTAAACTCACTCCAGTATGGTGGGCACTCAAATTGTTTCCTTTTTTTACAATCATTGACATAAAAAGAAATTTCTATATTTATGAATACAAAAATTAATTTATGGCATATACCATAAACTTTTTTTTTTGTCATTGCCCAATTTAAAAAAACATTGTTTTTTCAAATAAGTACTATCATATTCAATTTCAATAAATATAAAATATTTATTGTATTTTTATATTATTATTATTATTATTATTATTATTATTATTATTATGTATAATTTTTTATTTATAAATATCAACAATTTATATATATTAAAAAAATAATAATAAAATTTTCTATGATAAATCAATTTTATTTTTGGTAGAAATGTTATTTTGTTTTCTACCACAATTCAACTTTCAATCATCACCTAAAGTGTAAAAAACTTAAAATGTTGAATGTGTGTTTTGTAGATGATTTAATCATGTTTACTAGAGGCGATGGAGGCTCAGTTCTGTTGAAAGTAATTTCTTGTGTCAGAAAATATTTGATTTGATTTAAGAGTGTAGAAATAGTTTGTTACACACAGATTTAATTTTAGATTTCGATAGATTTGATTTAAATCTAAGATAGAATATATTTGATTTATCTTAAGGAACAAGTCTACCTAAATCTATAAATAGATGGAGTAACCCCTATTTTTTGTAATCAAGTTGTATTCACAAAATTTTATAGTTGCAAAGTGAATAATAAACTTTTTCACAGTTTGTGGACAGAGAGTTACTTTGCAGAAAATAATTTTTTCTTCTTCTTCTTTTCTTTAATTGTTCATTGTCATTGTGTAGTAATATCAATCTTGTTCATCAAGATTGGTATAAATTCATCATAGGTTGTGGTGGATTTCCAACATCTGGTATCAAGAGCTCCAGTTAATCGATTCAAGGGAGGAACAATCAAGAACGATCAAAAACAACCGTGGAAGAAGAATTCGTGATGGTAGTGAGTTATGGGAATGTGAGTTATCCAGCAAGTCTACCAATTCAGAAAGTAGATAACTATGAGAATTGGTGCAAGCAAATAAAAATTTTATTTTGTTGTCAAGGTCTTTGGGATCTTGTAAAGGATGGAGTAGAAGAGCTTGAAGAAGACGCTTTCGAAGAAGAAAAGAAAGAACACATGGAATCAGAGAAGAAAAGTTATAAAGCTCTTTTATAATTCATCGATGTCTGAGTCCAGACAACTTCGAAAAGGTTAGTGATTCAGAATGTGCAAAAGAAGCCTGGGAGATCCTTGAGAAATCTTTTGGAGGCGCTGAAAAGGTGAAAGAGGTGAGCTTACAAACTCACAAGAGAACATATGAATTGCTTCAAATGGAAGATAGTGAAAGCATATCTGATTTCTTCACTAGAGTTACAAAACTAGTGAATCAAATCAAGACATGTGGAGAAGCATTAACAACAAGAGTTGTTGTTTCAAAGATTTTGAGATCTTTGTCTCCTAAGTTCGACCATGTTGTGGTGGCTATCGAAAAGGGGAAAGATTTGTCAAAATTGACAAAGGAATAACTTCAAAGGACACTTGAATCTCATGAACAAAGGATGAATGAAAGAGTTGCAGGCAAATCGAAGAGTGATGTGGCTTTGCAGGCTCAAGACAAGAAAGGAAAAGGAAAACGGTTCGACAGAGGTAGATGAGGCTACAACAATTCAATTGGCATAAGAAACCAGAACGAAGGAAACGTGTCGAATCAAAGAAAACCATACCAAAGCAACCAAAGAGGTGGTGTTGCAAATAGAGGAAGAGGTGGTGGTCGAAAACCTGACAACAATCACATTCAATGTTACAATTGTCAAAAGTATGGCCACTATTTGAGTGATTGTCCATAGAAGCGAAAGGCAAAACAAAGTGATGCAAAGTTCGCTAAGTGTGAAGAAGAAGAGATGACATTGTCACAACAAGAAATGAAGAAAATTTCAAGGATCAATGGTACTTGGATTTAGGATGTTCATCACATATGTCTGGAAGAAAAGATTGGTTTGTCAATCTAAAGCCCTCAATGAAGAACACGGTGAAATTTGCAAATGACAATACTCTAGCAGCTGAAGGTATTGGAGATGTTATGATCATGAGAAAATATGGCAAAATGGCAGTAATTTCGAATGTGTTGTATATTCCAGGCATGAAGAGCAACTTTCTTAGCATAAGGCAGTTGGTCGAAAAGAATTACAAAGTGACTGTCGGAGACAAGATGATGAAAGTTGTCGACGCAAATGGAAGGTTGATCTTGAAGGCTCCTATGTCCCAGAATAGAACCTTCAAGATCGAACTAAATATGATGGAGCACATGTGCCTTTCGACTACAGCTAGCAGAGAAGAATGGATATGGCACTATCGACTAGGTCATCTCAACTTCAGAGACATCAGAGATTTAAAGAGAAAGAATATGGTTTTAGGATTGCCAGAAATCGATATTCCAAACGAAGTGTGTGAAGAATGTGTGCAAACGAAGCAAAACAAGAATAGCTTCAGCAAGGATACAGGAAGCAAGTCGAAGGTTGTTCTTGAAGTCATATACTCTAATGTATTGGACCAATCCAGGTGGATTTGTTTGGATGTGATAATTACTTTGTCACATTCATAGATGATTTCAGTCGAAAACTGTGGACTTACCTGATCAAGAAGAAAAGTGAAATGATTGAGGTATTTTCCAAGGTTAAGTCTATGATTGAAAGACAAAGTGGTCGAAAGCTCAAAGTTTTGAGAACTGATGGTGGTGGAGAGTATATGTCAAAAGATTTCGACAAGTTATGTGAAAAAGAAGGGATTGTGCATGAGGTGGTACCACCCTACACTCCATAGAAGAATGGGACTATAGAAAGGAAGAATTGAACCATCATGAATATGGTTCGAAGCATGTTGAAAGGCAAGAATTTACCTAAAGAGTTTTGGGGTGAAGTTTTGTCGACTGCAACTTATATTTTGAATAGATGTCCAACGAAGAAGCTAGAAGGGATTACTCCAGAAGAATATTGGTCTGGTGTGAAACCTAGTTTGAGTCATCTGAAGTTATTTGGATCTATTGAACATAGACATATACCAGATCAATTGAGAAGAAAACTTGATGACAAGTCGAGTCAAATGATTCTAGTAGGATATCATTCGACAGAAGGTTACAACTTGTTCTACCCAGTGAATAAGCAGATTGTGATCAGCAGAGACGTGATCATAGATGAGCTGAAAGAATGGGATTAGACTCAAAATTTCAAGAAACATTCGGTGAGAATCTTGCTTGAAGAACCAGAAACTCAAGTCAAAAGAGAAGTTCGACAAGAGGAACCAACAGTTATAGATCAACCAAGTACAAGTACAAGCAGACCTCAAAGAACAAGATGCATGCCTGCAAGATTGCAAGATTGTGAGGTTACATCAGATGATGTGGTTGATAACAAAGGTGAGCTGGTACATTATGCTTTCTATGCAGATGTTGAACCTGTCAATGCAGCTGAAGCATTGAACAATTCGAGGTGGGTGAAAGCAATGAACGAAGAAGTGAAGTCCATCAAAGACAACAACACTTGGTCACTTGTCGAATTACCTCAAGGCAATAAGGAAATTGATGCCAAGTGGGTATACAAAGTGAAGATTAATCCTAAAGGGGGAGTAACTCGACACAAAGCAAGGCTAGTGGTGAAAGGATTTCTCGAAAAATAAGAAATTGACTTCGATGAGGTTTTTGCACCTGTGGCTAGGATCGAAATAATCAGGTTGGTTGTTGGTTTAGCAGAAATAAACAGTTGGCACATATGTTAGGTGGACGTAAAGTTTCATTATTGAATGGACCATTGGACGAAGAAGTTTATGTTAAACAACCAGTTGGGTTTGTGAAACATAACGAAGAGAGAAAGGTGTATAAGCTTCATAAAGCCCTGTATGGATTGAAACAAGCTCCAAGAGCTTAGAACAAGAAGATTGATTGTTTCCTAATGGAGAAGAAGTTTGTGAAGTGTACAACTGAACACGGAGTATATGTTAGAAGAAGCAATAATGAATTGTTTATACTATGTCTCTATGTAGATGACTTGTTGATAACAGGTAGATGCAAGAAGGAGATCGAAGACTTCAGAGGTGATCTCAGCAAGGAATTTGAAATGTCTGATCTGGATGATATTTCATATTTCCTTGGCATTGAATTCTACAAGAGTAGTAGAGGTTTGATGATGCATCAAAGAAGATATGTATTAGAAATTCTCAAGAGATTTGAGATGGAAGAATGCAATTCGACTTCGACACCTGCAGAGCAAAACCAAGACTGCAACTGTCGAAAGACTCTAAAGAGGATGATGTCGACCCAACCCAATATAGAAGACTTATTGGGTCCTTAAGACACCTTTGTCATATGAGGATTGACTTAGCATACTGTATGGGTATGGTGAGTAGATTCATGCATAAGCCAAAGGTATCACACCTAGCAGCGACAAAGAAGATAATGAGGTATTTGAAAGGTACTCTTGACTATGGCATTTTATTTCCAGCAGTTGATAAAGGAAAAGAATGCAAGTTAATGGGGTACACAGATTCGAGCTGGTGTAGTGATGTTGAGGATCGAAAAATCCACAGTGGGATGTGTGTTTATGTTAGGTGGTGCACCAGTTGCTTGGAGTTCGAGAAAGGAGCCAGTTGTGGCATTATCATCATGTGAAGAAGAATACATAGATTCTTCTCTTTGTGCATATCAAGCAACTTGGATGGTGAACTTGGTCGAAGAAATTACAGGTAAAAATCATGGAGCAATTACCATGAAGATCGACAACATTTCATCTATCAACCTAGCAAAGAACCCGATAGCTCGTGGTCGAAGCAAGCACATCGAAATTAGGTTCCACTATCCTCGAGAGCATGTAGAAGATGGGAAGATGAATTTGGAACAATGTAGAACTGAGAGTCAGATTGCAGATATCATGACGAAGGGTGTGTAGGTCGAAGTATCTCAAAGACTACGAGTTATGATGAATGTAGATAGCTTAAACACAATGAATTAGGTGGTGTATTGAAAATAATTCATTGTGTCAGAAAATATTTGATTTGATTTGATTTAGGAGTGTGAAAACAGTTTGTTACACACAGATTTGATTTTAGATTTAGATAGATTTGATTTAAATCTAAGATAGAATATATTTGATTTAGATCGGGCAGCAAGCCTACCTAAATCTATAAATAGAGGGAGTAACCCCTATTTTTTGTAATCAAGTTGTATTCACAGAATTTTGCAGTTGCAAAGTGAATAGTAAAGTTTTCCATAGTTTGTGGGCAGAGAGTTACTCTGCAGAAAATAATTCTTTTTTCTTCTTCTTTTCTTTAATTGTTCGTTGTTATTGTGTGATAATATCAATCTTGTTCATCAAGATTGGTAGAAATTCATCATAGGTTGTGGTGGATTTCCAACAAGTTCAACTCATGATGATTGAATTTCAAAAATTATCTGATGCTACGGGATTAAGGGCCAGTAATTCGAAGTGCGAGATTTACTTTGGGGGTGTTCATGAGGAGGAACAACAAAGATTGGTGGATATTAGAGGTTTTAAGACTGACAGTATTCCACTTAAATATCTAGGGGTTCCCTTGTCTAGTAGAAGATTGAATGTTCAACAGGGCATACCATTGATTCATAAGATTGTTGAGAAAATAAAATATTGGATAGCCAAGTTGTTGAGCTATGCAGGCAGGCATCAACTGATTAGAAGTGTGATTTTTGTTGTAACAACTTATTGGATGAATGTTTTCCCTCTTTCTAAGAGTGTGATTAGACAAATTAAAAGTATTTGTGGCAGGATCTTGTGGAGTTGATCTAATGATCGTAAGTGGAAAGCTTCAATCTCTTAGGATATTGTATGTAATCTTAAGGTTGTTGGAGGTTTAAACATCTTGTTGCTTGGAATCAAGCAACTATAAGGAATCTTTTGTGGAATGTACAAGCAAAAACAGATAAACTATGGATCAAGTGGTTAGATACCTACTATCTCAACACATCTAACATTATGAACTGGACACCATCCACTAGCTGTTCTTGGATTGTGAAAGGTATTGTGAACTAAAAAGAGAAAGTGGTTCAAACTGAGCATTGGCAACAAGCAATGCAAACTGTAAAATATAAAACGACCAAAATGTATAAGGACTTGTGAGGGGATAAACTGTAGATGGATTGGAAGAATATTCTCATCACAAACCATGCTAGACCCATGGTGAAAATCACATTATGACTGGCCCTCATGGGGCGTTTGAACATGAAATATTGGCTGAGGAAATTTGGTATCATTAGTAACAGAGGTTGCAACTTCTGTGAGCAAGATGAAACTTTAGAGCATCTGTTCTTCGACTGCTCCATCACTCGGAACATTTGGGTGGATATTCTAAATTAGATTGGTTACAAGCGTAGACCTGCAGTAGGTTGGCTCTAAGAGAAACAATATATTGCACAAGAAACAAAGGCAAAAGGGTGGAGAAGACAATTACTCAAGATGACTATTGTTGAAACTATATATAGAATTTGGATGATGAGAAATGTTATGGTCTTCATGTCATACCCCAATTTTTGACCTAATATACCACCTTACATTTGCATTACGGCATCACTAATAGTTCAGAACAGAATAAATCGGGTTTGGCTTCTACAAGTCAAAATCAGGGTTTCATCAAATTTTTCATCTGTTCAAGAGGTAATCAATTAGGGTTTGAATTTCCACTCACCTCAATTGATCTATCTTAATCAATCATCAACAGTTGATCTTCAGATTCCCAACTTTTTCTCATGATCTATCAAGGATCGACCAATTAGGGTTTTCATCGAGGATAGGGAATCGACGATCAATGAATGACTTTTGTTTTTGATCTTTATATCTTCAATTCAACATCTTGACCTAATTTCTTGATTCAAAACATCACGGACATTTGATCATTTGATCATCATTCAAGTCAAACTTTGAGTCAACTTTTGACAAAACTTTTCAATCATCAAAATACTTCAAATGATCCATCATGATCATAAAAAATCAAGAAATTTGGAAAAGTCAACAAAAAGTCAAAATTTTCAACACTTAGAAAATTTTTAAGTGTTGGAAATTTCATGTTTTTTCCTACTTTCATGGCAATTTTTCACATAGTTCCATTTGGAATTAGAAAAAACTCAAAACATGAAAGTTGTAGACCTTGTTACAAGCTTTCCAAAATGTCCAAGAACTTGCAAAACCATTTTGTCTAGCTATACTTTTGATTTTGAAACATAGAGCTCCAAAAGCCATGAATTTCAAGTTCATACTTCAAAATTATAGGTCATTTTTTGCATTTTCTCCTTCTAGATGCCTTGTCATCACTCAGAGGCAGCTATTAACTGATAAATATCAGTTTGAATGATTGAATATAGGATTGGATCAAAGAAGGAAACTTAACCATGGTTAAAAGAAGTAACTTTTGCATTAAATGCAAAAGATTCCATTATGACCTCTTAAGCAAGTTGCAAGTTTCCTTCAATGATAGCTTTGCCAAATCATTCAGTTTCCTTGGCCTATAAATAGAGGTCATTTCCTCAAATTCAAACCACACCAAAGCTATGCAAGATCAAGCTTTCATTCTTCTTTCTTGAATTTCAAGTTTTATAGTTCAAAAGTGAGAATTTTGCATTTTGGCAAATCTTGTAAAATCTGTGAGAAACTTGGTGTCTAACATGTCTTAAACATCAAATATAACTTGTTTGAAACTTAAAATCAACTTAAGAACAACTGAAAATCAGAATTTCTTTTCAAACTTTCAAACTTGCAAAAACTTGCCTTAACATCCAAACTGTTATTTTGCTCAAGCTAACTAAGATTTTATCATTCAAACATCATTTATACATCTCATATGAATGATACAAATCATCATCCTTGATTTGTAACACCTCTAACCACGAATTCGAAGTTCACTTCAAGCATATGCAATTGGACTTGGGTAGAGAGTTCCAGGCCATTCCAGAGTAAGCATAGTGATCAAACACCTTCCATAAGGTTCAGTGGTGCTCCAGCCATCATCAAACAACAACTGGAAACACTCTTTCAAGGAATTCGATCTCAGCTTCAAGAGGTAAGAACTCGAACTTTGAACTTCATGATTTCTAACTTCCAGTTCAAAAATGGCTTGGCCGTTTTGTTTCTGCACCTTCACTGATCCTTAACCCTCAATCAATTGCCTGTTTCCATGATCATACACGATTTCATATTGATTTTTAGGAATTAGGGTTCTTCGTGTTTCTGGAAAATTTAATCATCTAATACTAAAAATAAATGAAATTAACCACCGCCATCATGTTTCTGGTTAAATTTCGTGCAAGTTTGATGTTTACATCATCCAATTTCATCAAGAAATGAAGAATCCATGATTGAATGAGGGTTGAGGAAGAAGAAGAACAATTCGCGCGTGTTTTTGTTTTTTCCAGAAATTCAAATAATAAGTTTATAATATAATAACATGAAGTTGGATATATGAACGGATGTATTGCCGCCCCAGCGGTTGCCAGCTCACTCTTAAGTCTCTTGCCTTGCCTTGCCCAAATGGTCCTGGGGTCGAGTCCCCTTGGGACCATTTTGTCAAAAAAATTTGTTTTCTCTTCACATTTTTTTTCAAACTTTAACACTTTCAAAACCCAATCAGAACTCCTCATTTTGAGGTGATTTTTTGCACACTTGTCATTTAACATGTCTATTTTATGATGATGTCAAAAAAATTCAAAAATGTTTTCTTTTGATGATATTTTCATTAAGCCGAAAACGAGACATTTTAAGTACTTTTCAAAGACATTCTTTCAAACTTTTGAAACTCGAATCTTTTCCAAACTTCTTGTGGATATATTTCATCTTTCAAAAACACTTTCAAGATCTTTTCAAAACTTTGCAACATACTTACACACTCTTTTTTTTCCATGATCGACTCGATTTGAAGATAAAACCGAACCCGTTTTTCCTCAGAATTTCTTAATCGATCATGGGCCTCCCTCACGGTGTAAGTCCCAATTCTTTTTATGTACATAGTTATTTCCTTGTACATATCCAATTCCTTTATGTACATATCAATTTTACTTGTACATAATACAAATACCTTCATAAATATTCAAGTATAGCAAACTTTCGTTCGTTTATTCGCTTGTTTATACACCATTTTCATTGGTATTAAGAGGAGTATTATTCCCGGTGAAACTGCTTTTAAACCAATGGGCCTCCCTCACGGTGTAAGTCTCAACCCTCCTATGTACATACATATTTCCTTGTACATAAATACCCATTCATGTACATGTTTATTTCCTTGTACACATTCAAACTCTTGTAAATAAACATTACATATTTGTTTATATTTCCTTCATAAACTCCTGTGAATAAACTTCATACACTTGTTTATACAACTGTCTAGTTATAACATAAAAACTAGTCTAACAAGTAAGTTCCCCGCAGAGTATTAGCCTCCTCTTAGGCTTCGTATAAGATAACTCATTCATCTGAGTTCAACCTCCTCTTAGGCTTCATATAAGAAAACTCATTCATCTGAGTTTAGCCTCCGCTTAGGCTTCATATAAGACAACACTCCTTGAGTCACCTCCTCTTGGGCTTCGCTCAAAAGAACTCCTCATTGAGTTTAGCCTTCTTGGGCATCAAACAAGAAAGAGACCAGAAATCTCTAAATGACCTCCTATTGGGCTTCCAATACAAAGAATCACCCGCGCTAGGATAGAACCCTGAGAGTATGGTTTCCCGGTGAAATCACTCTTGAAATCCTAAGAGGATGGTTTCCCGGTGAAACCACTCTTAAAGCCAAAGCCAGCCATACCCTATAACTTCCTCTTGAGCTTCGTACAAGGACCCTCGATGACCCTCGATGACCCTCGGAATGCCTCCTCTTGGGCTTACAATACAAGGACCCATGGGCTTCTTAAAAGCATCCCCCTAATCCAATCAATTTCTCCTAGAGATTTAGACATCTATCATCTCTATGGAAGAAGCATCTCATCTATCACATCACATACAATCAAATCTTTTTTCCAACTCTTTTCAAACAAAAACATCTCTTAATCGTAAGTGGTAACGCTTGTACACTCAAGCAAAACACCCAATACTTATAATTAAAAGATTCAATCATTTTTCAAACATCTTTCTTAACTCGTAAGTGGTAACGCTTGTACACTCAAGCAAAACACCTATAACTTACGATGAAATATTTAATCAATCAACCTTTCAAAAATGTATGTGATGAAATAGATTAGATACATTTTTCATTAAGATGACATTTGTCTTTGTCTCTTAATAACTTCCGTTGCTTCCACTAGCATAAGTGGGAACTACGATTGCTCTGACTTTCTCAACATCCCTTTGAGAATACGTAGGCACAAGGTCTCATCCTTGTCGAGCAAATTTCTTTCTCCCTCAAACCAAACAAACCATAGCTCCCTTTAGATCCGAGCTACAAATGCTCTGATTCCCACTAAGGGATATGTATGCAGAAGATCCCAATGATCTTTGCGAGCACAATAATAACAAAACCTAGGATCCCACATAATCTACCGTTTCTTAAAATCCAAAGGAGAAACTTTCCCAATCATAGAAATAACAATTAAAACACACAAACATATCAAACATATTCATATATAAAGCTATAGATAACTATATATATTTAGGGTGCTCCATCTATTCCCTTTATATAACAAACCCCCTTGCCCGGAATCTCCCCAATGCATTGCGTCTAGTTCGCGCTAGTCGTAATGCATATCATATCAATTCGGTATTGCACTTTCCCTTTTCATAATTATTTTTCTTGTGTTGAAAATAATAAAGCTTGATGCTCATGCATCTTTATAAACAAATCAAAGAGTAAATCGTTTGAGCGGAGAATCAATTGATTCGATTCCTCGGCACTTTTAACGCGAACACTTCACTCATTACAACATGGATCAAAATCTCTAAGCAAACATGGAACAATTGATTGCTACTAGGTGTACTATGAATAGGAAACTTGATGCTCATATAGATAGTGTTACTTTATGTATTCATTAGGTGAGTTGTTTGTCTCTTGGTTGTATCTGGTTTTGTGAATCCATTGAGAATTAAATGTATTATGTATTATGTATTTTTGGCAAGAAATAAAGTATTTTTTATTTAAAAAAATCAATTATTTTCTACACGTAACTGCAGAGATTAATTTCTCGAGTCGGATATGACCACATTAAATGAAAAATATTTTACTTAAGATTAACATTCATCTAAATGAAATAACATAAACTAATTAACCCGATGATCCCAAAAACATTAAATGACTTTACCGATTAGTCAATTTTCCTAATTTTACATATTAATCAAATAATTTTTAAAAATAAGTGAGAAAAATTTGACTAACATATTAATCAAATAATCTCACAAATAAGTGGAATTTTGAGATGAAATATTTCACTTAATAATTTATTATAGATAGTAAACTTCACAAGTTCAAATGTTGATTATTACCGTAACATATTAATGATCACAGAGACAAATTTTATATACATTTAAAAATTTTAATTATGTAATCTAATTAGTGATATTTACTAGTAACATATTGATGATTATCATATATAGTAAATTTTACTGATCCGAATATTAGTTTTTTTATATGCTTATTATATATCATATGTTCATTGGTATGTATAAAAAATAAATATAAAAAAACTTCAAAAAGAACGGAGAAAATATTTAATAAGAAAAATATGATAATAATTCTTACTTGCATGGTTGTACACGGTAGAAAAATCCTTTTATGGTAATAAGTTACTAACTATTGGAAATTTATTGTACAATTGTTCCTTTTCTTAATAGATTTTTCAATGTTGCATACTTTAAAAAATATGATAATAGGTAGTAATTTAAATTTACTAAAAATATTATAGTAGTTTAAATAAGATTATTATTGGTATTTTCCTTATCTCAACAGACATTTTAAGTTATTTTTTTTATAAAATATCTTCTACCTTTTTGAACAAACTAACAATTCTCAATAAATACAATTGATACAAGTATTTCTAAATTTATACTCTACTAATCATTTGAGTTGAGCATCTATTTCTTTCGGCTCCACTCCATTGGTTAGACTTTGGAATTATATGGCACAAAATACAAAACAAATAATCCATGTGCTAATTCAAGTAGCAAGGATTTGATTTTATAATTTTAAAATACATAATTCAAAATTTTAAAATTTAAATTAAGTTATTAAATAGTTCTCAATATTATTACTAATTAATAATATTTTTCTCTCAATTAATTGTAGTTAATACTAATAAGGTGTTGTCATCCTTTAAATATTTTCTTTTTTTAATACATGAATTATATTTGACTAATCAAGTTAGATAAATGATATTTGTACACTTAAATATAAGTCTTAAAAATATTCAGAGAATCCACAAAACAATGCTCATTAGAACACAAGTATCGACAGTATTACCTTACACTAGTCGCATAAAAAAGAGATAACGGCACTAAGACACTGGTCACAACGACCGACTATGCTCTGATACAACTATTGTAACACCTTCTAAATACCACTGCGATTAATGTAATATTTCAGAGTTAACATGCATTAAAGGGCATCCTAATTAGTTAAAAATAAAATTTCAAATACAATGCCATGCTATCATGGGAACACAATTCCATTTAAAAGAAGTACATGTTTAACACAGCGGAAATTACTCAAACTTGGATAATTCAAAACCAAATAAAATATCATCCATGTGGTCAATGTTATAAAACGATTATCCAAACAACATCAGTCAAAACAACGGAGTTTAATTGATAACTCTAAAGACAAGCGTTCCCAGTGTTACAAGACCAGAGCATGACACCGACACGCGATAAAATAAAAGCACAACTCTACGAGCTATCCTCGGCAACTCCTAAGTCGCTGCTAAAACTTCAATCTGAAATCATCAAAGTAAGGGTGAGACTTCATCATAATTAAAATAAATTATAAATTCATAAAACAAGAGAATTTCATAAGCTATTATTCCACCCTATTCATCATAATCAGATCTATTTATCCATTCAACAACACAAGTCATAAACATACATCACACACAACAACCAAATTATAACACTGGAATTCATCCTAACATGTTATAATCCATACAAATGCAATGCAAGACTCTATCCATGTGGTACCAAAAGTGAACTAAGTCACACACTGATCCATAATCACCCGAATACAGTTACATCGATTCGTCCATAATCACCCAGACATGAATCCAACCTCACCACCCATAATCACTCGAGAACGGTTATTGGCAATACTCATTAATTCCACACAATGGGAAGTAGCTACCACCAGAATGTATATGCATGAACATCATAAAAGCATGTAACATTCAACACAGGTTATGATAACATCATACATCATAAACCATCATCAATCCAAAACATGATAACCATCATTTATCATGAACATCATCAAGCAACATAAACATGCAAAAGCAATTGCTGCAACATCATCACCAAAACATGATAACCATCATTTATCATGAACGTCATCAAACAACATAAACGTGCAAGCACTTACTCACCAATTCGTAATGCTATCACCAACATACACATATAGTCATCATTATACACACATACATCATCACAAAACCACACGTCATTGCCTACTCACCAAGTATGCAAGGTACGAATAACCACAAAGTCGGAAAACCAACACTTTCCAAAATAAAACCAAGTTACCATTATTTTCTTTATTTCATAAAATAGAATATTTAATTTAAGGAATAATGTCCAAAACGACGATTAAAAAGGACTTACGGTTCAAAAGTTATGAATTTTCAAAGTTTAATATTTTTCAAAAAGTAACAGTGGCAGCCGATTCCTTCAAGGGAGTAACCGGTTCCCACTATCATAGTGAAAACACGTTCTGGAAAATGTATGGGGCACCCGATTCCTACGTTTTATAAAAATCAACTTTTTGGAAAATGTACCAGGAACCCGGTTCCTCCTAGGGAGTAGCCGGTTCCCAAGACTCATAAAAATCACTTTGCTGGAAATTATATGTGGAACCCGGTTCCTCCCAGAGGGTAACCGGTTCTTGCGACGTCTGTAGCAAGAAAACTTAATTTTTACAACATTCATGGTTTCCAATTCATACCATGACGAATCCAACATCCAACAACACCAAAACAAGTTACAATACATGATTTCAATGCAATTATAACACACCATAACATCATACAATAATCCTATAACATCAATTTGCATCAAAACATCAAAACTCATGAATTTGGAGTTTAAACTCATAAACCTAGAAAATCCTAAATTGGGATTCCTAACTACTCAATCAATCCTATCGTTCCCAAAATCCATAAGGCATAATAATCAGAGAAGTCACCCCTAACCTTAGCCAAATTCTTGAATTCCTAGAGCTTTGGGTGTTCCTCTTCCTTTTTACCTCTTCTATTCTCATGTACGATCTATTCTTCTCACTTTTGGCTTTCTAACTCTTTTCTTCTTATTTTCCTTTTTATTATAATAATAACAATAAAATAGGGTTAGAGGTTTTTACTTCACACACCCCTCACTCCTACTCACCACACTACAAGTCCAATTTCTCTTTCTTTATTTAATTATTTCTAATAATTTCAAAATACCAATAATTCAACTTTTAATTAAATAAATAATTCAAATTCAAATTATTTAATAATTTAAAATATTGGGGTGTTACATAGGTGTTAGAGACACTAGAGCCTTTCATGTCTAGGAATTATAAGTTGCGACAAATGTTGCTTTGATGTTTAACAGTTGGCCGGTTGTAGGGGAGGTTGAAAGGTTGGAAAAACTTGGAAGGCCCCATGTCCAACTGTTAGATGTGCTGCATTTTCTAGTGATTGAATTATAGGAGAAGTAACTAATATTTGATTCTCTTTAGTCGCTGGAGAAATGGAGCTTACCTCTCTTATTGGAACTGGAGTGTTGGTTACGAAAACTTGTGCGACAATGGAGTTGCATGCAATGGTCGAATGAGGTCCTTTCAATGCTACCATGACAGCAGAGATTGGATCAATGACCTTTGTGAGGAAGAGATTAACGCTTTGAAAGAGAGAAGATTGGTGATTTGAGATTGCGAGGAAAAGATGGTGGTTCTTCGTGAAAATTCGTGAGAATCACAAATTGATTCCTACATACGACACCAATATTCCGTACAATAATCATTAACATGTGAAAGTCTGGTGTATTTGAGTTCCAATGTGGTAGAATGAGCTTCTGGTACGACGGGGTGGGGTTTAGCTAGGGGTGGCAAAGCAGGCGAACCGCCCCGTTTAAGCTCATCCAAAAGCGGGGAGGGGCGGACCAACTTAGGCGTTCGAGCTCAAAAGTCAAGCCCACCCCGTTTACTAAGGAGTTGGCGGGTTGGCGAGCCGACCCACCAAATTTATATTTTTTTTATTTTAAAGTTTGATTTACTACATAATTTATAATTTTTTTAATTATTACCAAAGAATCGACAAAAAAAATAATTTGACGCATAATAGAACTTCAACATGTGTTAATCCAAATAGTTCAAAAAATAAAATAAGTAAAGACCAATTACAACAAAAAGATAACGAAATAAACTCAATCACAATAAATAAAAAAGTATCAAAATAAAAACTAAACGATATATATCATCCTAATCTTATTTAAAAACTAACTACTAAAGAACCATATTAATATTTTACACAAAACAAACAATGATAACAATTACACTACATAAAACATCGGAGTGCATAAAATATCAACACTTGATTTTCTCAATGTTTACATCATGTAGACTCTTATATTGACTGATTCCTTAATAGTTAAATCCTAAACTTGTCACACGTATACACTAACCGAATCCTTCTTTTCTTAAAATCAACATCTATTTTTAAAGAAAACATGTGAGTTAATGTATTGAAAACTTAATAATTCTGCATGTCATACAATTGTTCTTTTATTTCAAAATTTTCCAATCAAACACATGTATTAGAAAATTATAAAAAGAACGTTGAGTTTATAATTCAATTTGTCTGTGTAATAATTTAAAATACAATTTAATCAACATAATCTTAATAGAAGAGTGTTATTTTTATAGTTAAAGTTGTTTTAATTCGAAGTAAAAAATAAAAAGTTTAAACGAAAAGTCCGCGGGCAAAACCCCACAGCCTAGTCTCGGTCCATTTTTTTAAACAAGTTAGACGGACCGGTCCAATTTAAGGTACCGAGTCAAAAACTTCAGCCCAGTCAGTCAAAAAGGGCGGGTCAAACAGGCCGTCCCGACGGATCCAACCCGTTTTACCACCCCTAAGTTTAGCCATGTAAAATTAGCACTCGAACGCCTGAGCCAGTGATTAAGTAAAAAAGTAGTTTGAGGGTGTGAATGATGTTGTTGCTTGTATGTCAATTCCTTCACTACCAGTACCTGTTTTATTTTGCTTGTATGCCACAACACACTCATTTGTAAATTCTACTCAAATATTGAGCATTGATATTTTACGAACTCAATATGGAGTTGACTTAGCTTAATGTCACATACATTCTAGAGAGCTTAAGCAAAATGTTTTTTACAGACCAATGGAGGACCCCGAAGCGAGTGTGTTTCGACAACCATTCACAAACTCTAGTTTAGCATAAATCTATTTGAGACGTCCCAAAACTTCGGGCTAGAACTAGAATGCCGCAAGAACATACTGATAGTCGCGAGTTATCTCAAGGGAGAGACAAACAGAACTCGCAAGTCTTTTTCACAAAAACACATACATTTCCCATTTATTCGCAACTTTGCATTCAGAATCAAATTTATTATTACACCTACGGTGTCAAAGACATGCCGCGATATACACCCAAAAAGAGATATTAAAAGGGAAATTGCTCAAACTTATTGCATACGTATAAGCCTATTATTACATTTGATGACTCTCTATAAGGTAGGAGGAATCCATATATAACCATGTGTTTGAACATAACCAGCTTTTTCTAACAACTCATCAGCTTCTGCAGGACCTCTACTTCCTGGCTTATAAGGAATTGGCTTCACCTCCCCTCTATCAATTTTGTGTAAGAGCGGCGTGAAAATCTCCCATGATGCCTGATACGAAACAAAAACACCGTCATTCAAAATGTTTACGAATCACAATGTTATTGCAGTAGTATACAAAACAATATGAGAAGAATCTTACCTTTAATTCATCTCTGCGAACGAAATGTTGCTGATCACCTCTAATTCTGTACAACATAATCCAATTCTCATTGTCACATAATGATTCATGTAAATATATTTCTATCTGATAACTATTAAGGATTTCAAAGAACGTACGTGTCAAGAATTAGACGCTCGTAAGCTTCTGGAATGGTTACCCCTTGATATCGTTGCCCGTATGACAAGTCTAGTTCACTTTGAACCGCGGACATCTCCAGTCCAGGTTGTTTGACCTGCAAGCAAGACATTAAACTATTACTACCATTTACCAATTAATCAACTCATTTCACATTATGGATCAACGGAATGATTGGCAATACCGTAAACTTCATGTAAATAGCTTCAGAAGGTTGTAGACGGATAACAAACTCATTCCTCCCATGCGTTTTACCTAAAATTGGTAACATTAAGTTAATATTTTGAAGACGAAAGAGCTATCGATTATCAAGACAATGTAGAATATTAGGCTAGCGAATATATTTGCATAGAACCCGTAAGGTATAGTAAAGTACATACTCTTAAAAATATCACCAGGAACATCCTTGAATTGAACTCGTATCTCAGCCTTTCTAGAATTTAGGGCCTTCCCCGCCTTCATAATGAAAGGAACACCTGATGCATAAAAGTAAATTGTCGAATGTTCAAAAATGTTTAGCAGAGAATCACTTTCAAATTTGTTAACCACAGAGAATTTGAAGTCCAGTTGGTATCTATAATAAGTATTTTAACTCGAGAGACTTGACGGGATAATATTTAGGATTAACTTATCATATCGTGTCTCTCAGACTTTCTTATCCTAGCCACCAAATAGGCCTTATATTTCTTCGAGAATAAAATGCTGGAAACGATATTATACCTTCCCATCTTTCGTTATGTATCCGCAAAATAGCAGTTGCAAAAGTTGGAGTGTTTGATTCGTCGGGTACAGTTGAGTCATCTCTATAGCCTTCGTATTGTCCAAGGACAACCTCATCGTCTCTAATAGGGAGTACTGACTGGAGAACCTGCATTTTTCAACGCAGCCATAAAGCGTTATTAGTTTAAAGACGAATGCCATTACCTGTCTCAAAACAAGGTAAACAGAACGGAATACGACAACAATAACAAGTCTTATCCCACTAAAGACAAAAGAGACTAATAGTTTATGTAGAATTGAAATGAAAAAGACAAACCTTCACTTTCTCGTCCCGAATGTGCTCAGGCTTGAGAGAAACAGGTTTTTCCATAGCAATCAAGCAAAGAACCTGAGTTGGTAGAAAAAAAAAAGCAACAAATGAACACACTCTTAATCAGATTCCCTACATTCGAAAGACTTGAAATCTCTTGACTATACACGACAATAACTACAATGTCAAAATCAAATCTATTTCATTATAAAATCAAGGCCTTACCTGCAACAGATGGTTTTGAATGATATCTCGAATGATTCTGTCATATAAAAAACAAATAGATGAATAATTCTGCTCGATAAAAAATAAATACAGTTAGAATTTCTAAACAAAACTTAACACATACCCGTATTGGTCAAAATATCCACCGCGGCCTTCAGTTCCAAAATCCTCCCTAAACACTATCTGCCATAGAATCAACATCAAAACACAAGTTTAAATTTCTGGCATAAGTCTAAGTTATCTCAACCCGAGTTTGTAACATTTACAGTTTCGAAAAATTCTCACCTGCACATTGTCAATGTTGTCACGGTTCCAAAGAGGCAAGAAGAACCGATTTGCAAAACGAAGTACTAACTGCAGATATAAGTCATATTAAAATGGATTGAATGGAGTTCATGAAGAAAACAAAGATGTAATGTAAGGCATTATATATTCATTTTTGTTACCATGTTCTGCACTAGCTCCTTTCCCAAGTAGTGATCAATACGATAAATTTGTGGCTCTTCAAATAACTCTCCGATCTGATTACTGAGTTCTTCTGCAGATTGTAGATCCCTACCAAATGGTTTCTCAACAACGACACGTGTCCATCCCGCAAGATCAACTAATTGAAGGAAGTAGACGAAGGCATCACAGGAAACAAATCATTATTAGATTTCGTCACAAAAAAAGTATTTTCTCCATCCAATGCTACTAGGCCTTTTAAAGCATATTTTGCGAAGAAAATAAATTTCAATACCATAAATCATAGCATCTTACATTTATTCATGCAATAAGTCTTGATCATCTTGCAAACAGATGGATACACGGAAGGAGGAAGTGCGAGATAGAAAAGCCTTCGAGATGAACCCTCTTTACTATTTTTCAAATATTCATGCTCAGAAATCTCTCTATCCAACAAGCGAAAGCCTTCCTCGGAATCATAACCGCCACTTATATATTTAACCTATAAGCAAGAAAGGGAGACAGAGAATTATTACTTTAGACCAATCAGAATTTCGAAGTAAGACATCAGTAAATATTGAGAGACAGCCGGAGCTAACCAATTGTAAAAATTCCGATACATCATCTAAGTCTTTAGGCGAAGCACCTTTCTTTGGAATAAGATAGCTGCATGTCAAACCATAAATGTTAAAAAGTCACAAACAGATCACAAACAGTTCAAACACGCGTTTATATGAACCGATAAACCTATCATAAAGCATATAGTCGGTTGAACAATTTCTTGAAAGAAGCAGCGAGCGAAAATCATGATAGGCGGAATCAAGATCCATAAATAGGCTGCATAAACTATATATCTAACATGTTTTCTCTAAAAAGATTCGCACCTGCGCAAATTGTTTCTCAATTCATCAGTAGAGATCTTTGACCTGGCATAACCAAAGATATGCACTTCATTGGACGGCAACAATTCCTGTTTATATAGGTGGAAAAGTGCAGGAAAAGTCTTCTTCTTAGCAAGATCACCAGAAGCACCAAGGACAACAATTGAAAGTGTTCCAGTTTCAAGCACTTCTCTTCTTGGAGCTAAAGGAGAATCAGTACCATTGGTAGATCTTCTTTCAACATGCCATTCATTTGTTCCCATCTTCTAGGAGTAAAACTATTCTTCAATATATTGCTTCTGTGATTGATTTATATCCGTAATCTGAAAAAAACTATCATAAATCCTACCGTACGCACAAAAAAACATACATAAAAGTACTGTTTTGGCATGAAGTGGTAAACAAATCTGAATTAGAAAAACGTAAACATGTGAAAGATTGTTGACATGCAAAGGAAGAAGAAGCAACAGGTTAGGATTTCATGAGTTTGAGGTAGTTGTGTACCTGGTATTGTTGTTGTTGCTGCTGAGGTTGTTTGGTTTGGAGAATGAAGAGTTGGTTTAAAAAGGAAGAGAAAAGTGGGTGGCAGAAGAAACAGACAGTTATAGCTTCATTGATTCACCAACTCCTTTTTCTTCTTTCAAACCTCACTGGTCAGCGACCACATTCATGACGTTTTTATTTCTCTCTTATTTTAATGTTTACATTCTTTGACTCCAACTTTTTATTTTTTAATATATGTCCAGAACGAGTATGAATATATCATATCTAATTTATTTAATTTTAAAAGATGGATTTCATCTACTAGACTTAATTACCCAGAAAAAATTTTAAAAGTATTTTTTTAATAAACATTCTAAATTATCTTACTTTTCAAATTATTTTTTCTGTTATTCTATTTTTGATCACTATAAGTTTTTTTTTTTTTTTTTACTATATTCACTTAATCTATATTCTTTTAAAGAAATACTATATTCTTAAGTGTGTGAATCAAATTGTTATTTTTATAAATATTTTATATTCAATAAAATATTTAATTAATTAATAAATATGAAATAAATAAAATATTATTCTTAATAAAATTAATGTTTTATTTAATAAAGTAAAACTAAAATATTATATAAAAAATATATATTAATACGCTTTATTTAATTATAAAGAATATTATACAAATAGTTTAATGAATTAAGAGTTTACAACGTCTACTTTTTAGTATTGTTATATGTTAGAGTTATGACAAGTTTGCATTATTAATGGAAAAGATGAAAGCAAGAAGTTCTAAAAGAATGAGTCAGAAGTTCTGGGACGAAGGGGACCAGAAATTCTGAGACTATCAGGCCAGAAGTTCTAGAGGAAGTGATTTTGAGTTTCTATTACAGAAGTTTTACATCATACCATTACACTCTCTCATAGCCACCTATATATAGCCATAGTTCAATGGATAAAATGACTTACTAAAAATGGAAAGAGATTGTAGACTAATGACTCATAAGCCCATTATACAATAAACCACTAAGTCTATTATACAATAAACTACTAAGCCCAAATACACTAATACTCCCCCTCAAGGTCAGTGGGGAAACATGGATTCTTCAGTGACCTTGCAATCTAGAACAACAACAACTTTGAGTTTGCTCTTGAGATCTTTAAACGCAAAGCTCGAGAGAGGCTTAGTGAGCATGTCAGCCAGTTGTGCAGAAGCTAGTACATGTTGAATGCGAAGTTTATTTGCCACAACTATCTCATGAACAAAATGAATATCCAACTCAATGTGTTTAGTTCGAGCGTGCGACACAGAATTATGACTGTGTAAAACAACACTAAGATTGTCACAAAGCACAGTTGGGGGGAAACATTTCACCTGTAACTCAGTGAGTAAGGATTACAGCCAGAGTAACTCTGTTGTAGTATGCACCAATGCTTTGTATTCTGCTTCGGCACTTGAGCGAGCTACAAGAGTTTGTTTCTTGGAGCTCCATGAGATCAAGTTGGGTCCAACAAATATGCACATGCCAGAAGTTGATCTTCTATCGTCCAGATCGTTCGCCCAATCAGAGTCATTATAGGCTCTTACTGACAGAGCTTGAGTAGCATTAACAGGTGACAAAAGCAAGCCATGCGTAGAAGATCCACTGAGATATCTGAGTATGCATTTAACCATGATCCAATGACTGTTTAAGGGGTTAGCCATGAACTGACAAGCTTTGTTCACACAATAAGCAATATCTGGTTGTGTCAGAGTGATATACTGCAGAGCTCCAACAATTGATCTGTAAATGAAAGGATCTTGTATTTTATCTATGCCAAACCTGCTAGGTTTACAACTGCTGAGCATAGGAACAACTACACCATTTGCTTCTTCCATGTTTACTTGACTCAGTAGATCCCTTATATATTTAGTTTGAGTCAGAACAAGCGTGCCATTGTGCTGATATTTGACTTCAAGGCCAAGGAAATATTCTGGCTTGCCAAGTTTTTTCAAAATTCACTGTGAAGCTTGGAGATAACTTTGTGAATCAATGGAGCAAAAGATCTTGTGACAAGTATATCATCCATATAGACCATAACATATAGAGTGTCTCCTTAATGATTATATAGTAATAGGGAATGATCACATTTACTTGCCACAAACCCAAACTGAAAAAGTGTGTTGTGCAACTTCTCATACCAAGACCTGGGAGCCTGTTTAAGCCCATACAAGGCTCTATTCAATTTGCAGACAAGAGATTTGTTGGCAGATTCAAAACTTGGTGGTTGACTCATGTAAACTTCTTCTTCAAGAGAGCCATTTAGAAAAGCACTGTTAACACCAATTTGTTGAACATCCCATTGAAATGTGAGAGCTAGAGTGAGTAGAAATTTGATAGTAGCAGGTTTGATGAAAGGAGAAAATGTTTCATGATAATCAAAACCATATTGCTGATTGAACCCTTTAGCAACCAGTCTAGCTTTGTATTTGTTGAGGGAGCCATCAGAGTTTTCTTTCACCTTAAACACCCATTTGCATCCTATTGCCTTTTTGTGGGAAGGAGATTGGTGAGAGTCCAAGTATGTTTTGCCATTAGAGCATTGTACTCTTGCTGCATAGCTTCAAACCAATGAGGTTGTGAAAGAGCCTGTTTAACTGTGTCAGGTTCAAAATGTGCTAGAAAGACTTTGGGTTTTAAAGAACCAGATTTGCCTTTGGTTACCATGGGATGATTATTGGTTGAAAGACTAGATTTTGGCACTGTGTCATGAATAGAGGGAGAAAGTTCTGACTTAGTGAACACAAGAGAAGAGTTGCTGATGGCCTGTGTGGGCACAAATACATGAGTAGACTGACTGAGGTCCAAGGAAGTTGCAGACTCAACAGACACAAAAGTATTGTTTAGACCATTGGAGATGTCTATCAGAGTTTGAGGAGAATTACCAGGTGAAAGTTGTTGTGCGGAGTTATCAGTGTTGTTTTGAATGACAACATGATCTAATGCATCTAGAGACTGATCAGGGCTAGACTAACTAACTGCAGTATTTTCAAAAGTATTTTTGTACACCATCAATCTAGACATAGAAAGATGATTATCAGAACATGAAGTGTTGGACTGACTCGTGCCACCAGAAGGAAACAAGGAAGTAAAAAGATATTTTGCTTTATCAAAGACAACATCCTTTGAGATATAAATATTACTCTCTTTACTAAGGCACTTATGACCTTTATGCTGAGGAGATACACCTAAGTAAACACACTCATAACTTCTGAGCTGGAGTTTATGCTTATTAAAAGGTCTCAGATGAGGGAAACAAATACAACCAAAAACTCTTATGCCTTGATAATCAGGAATGGTGTTAAAAAGAGCATGAAATGGAGATGTGAATGCTGGAAAATTAGATGTGGGAAATCTATTCAGAAGATACATAGCCTGAGTAAAGTTGTGATCCCAGAATTCAACAGGCATATTACCATGAGCCAAAATTGTTAAGCCCATATCTACTATGCTTCTGTGTTTTCTTTCCATAATGCCATTTTGGTGTGAAGTGTGTGGACAGGTTAATTTGTGAATTATACCTTTCTCACTCAATTTTTTTGTCAGAGGTCGAAATTCTCCCCCAAAATCAGTCTGAACATCTTTTACTTGTACTTGAAACTGAGTTTGAATATAGATAAGAAATTGGGTTAAGCAACTTAAAGCTTCAGATTTTTGTTTTAGAAAATACACCCAAGTGTACTTGGTGTAAGTGTCAACAACAACCATATAGTACAAATAGCCTTGACTAGAAGGACTGGGAGATGGTCCCCATAAATCAACATGCACAAGTTCAAAAGGTATGGAATAAACAGTTGTGGATAAAGGTGCATACAATCTATGAGATTTATCAATATTACAAGAACTACAACAATCAATATCATCTTTATTAGATGAGGCAACATTACAGATTTTCAGTATAGAGTTGAGATTTACAAAATTTGTATGTCCTAACCTATTATGCCAAACATAAAATTTATTGCAGACAGAACTTGCAAGAACTTGAGACTGATCTTTGGTGGACAAGCTAACAGTATTTGCAGCTGGAGATTTCACTGACTGGGAGGAAAAACTATAGAGACCACTAGTATCTAGGAATCCTTCTAGAAGAACCTCCTTAGATACCTGAGATTTAATGAAACAGGTGTTAGCATGAAACTCAAAAAACACATTATTATCTTGAGCAAACTTTGACACAGACAGAAGATTTCTAGTGATTTTGGGTATATGCAATAAATGCTTCAAGACTAAGTTGGAGTGAGATAATGAAGGAGTCTTGATGTTAGCTAAGCCAACAGACTCAATGTTCAATCTTTGACCATTGCCTACAAGTACTTTATTGACACCAGAATAACTTTTTTTATTTTGTAGTAAAGATTTATTATGAGTGAGATGATGAGTAGCACCTAAGTTTGCAAACCATGCTTGAGACTCTAAATCTGCTGGAAGCTGTAGGTCATCTTGATGAGTAAGATATGCTGAAGCTTGGACTGAGTTGGCCTCTGGATCTTTCCTCTCACCATTCACCTGTTCAGTAGAGTCAGAGGCTTGATTCTTTGATTGTGTTGGCTCAAAGTTTTCATCATAACGATGTCAGCAGTCCATAGCTACATGACCATATTTCCCACAAAGCTGACAAGTTGGTCTATTGCCAAAAGATGCAGAGGATGTGGCTCTGCCACGACCTCTACTGCGAGAGCTACTTCTGCCTCGATGATACTGAGAACCACCTCTGGTGGATTTAGAGCTGAAATTGGCTTCAGATTGAGCAACATTTGCTATGGCATTATCAAGAGAAAGCTCTTGACGATATTTGTCAAGTTGAGCTTCTTGCACATATAGCAGTGCCTCAATTTCATAGAGTGTGGGAGGTTCCATCTTGCCATACACCATAATGATAAAAGGATTGTATTCCTCTGGTAAACCCTGCAAGATAGAGTCAATTTAGTCGCGCTCAAAGATTGGTTCGTCAACTGCCAGAAGCGCATCTGCAATTGCACGAATGCGAAGCACAAACTCTGAAATCGAACGATTTGATTTCTTGGTGACTTTCAACTCAGCACGAAGTTGATGAACCCTAGATTTCATGACTGCTGTGAAATACTGGTGTATCTGCTCCCAGATTTGATATGAATGATTGCAAGAAAGCACACGAGGAAGAACAAACTCAGAAATTGTGAATAGAAGCCACGTGAACAGGGCTTGATCTTCAGTAATCCAAGCCTCATATTCATCAGAATGAACATTGGCGTGACGATCTTCGTCGTTCTTGAACATTGCAGGAATCTGAGGGTTAACTACAAATCTATGTAGTTTGTGAGCATGAATGATACCTTCAACCTGTTGATTCCAAAGAAGAAAGTTTTTCTCTTGCAGCTTGATGGAAAATTTGGGCCCAAACACTGTGTGACGGGACGCATTGTTGAGTGACGACGATTATGTCATCGTGAAGGGATGAAACTACGAGTTTTCCAGTGATGTAGCCATTGATGAAGCTTCTCTGGAGCAATGGAGCAAGAACGTGTAACAGAACAAGATTGTTGAATCACGAAGGAAGATGTTGCAACTTCTCAGCAAGAGTGTGAGAATGATGAAACGAATAGCGGAAGACGGTTTGGATCAGCAACAATTGATACCATGTTTGAGTTATGACAAGCTTGCATTATCAATGGAAAAGATGAAAGCAAGATTGCAAGAAGTTCTGAAAGAATGAGTCAGAAGTTCTGGGACGAAGGGGACCAGAAGTTCTGAGACTATCAGGCCAGAAGTTCTGGAGGAAGTGATTATAAATTTCTATTACAAAAGGAGTTTTACATCATACCATTACACTCTCTCATAGCCACCTATATATAGTCATAGTTCAATGGATAAAATGACTTACTAAGAATGAAAAGAGATTTTAGACTAATGACTCATAAGTCCATTATACAATAAACCACTAAGCCCATTATACAATAAACTCTTAATCCCAAATACACTAATATTATATATGTTTTTTTTTAATTTTTTTAAAAATTAATTTTATATTAATTTAATAATTAATAATTTCATTTTAGTATTTAATTGAAATACACTTACAGTGTAAAGAAATTTTACACTGCCAGTGAATCATGACCGTTAAATTATAAATTATGTTTTATTTTTATTTTATTTATTTATTTAATAGTATTAGTGGGTGGTTGTGATACATTGACCGTGTAAAATTTTTTACAATATCAATTAATCTCTTTAATTTATATAATTTGATTATGAAAACATTTTATATAGCAATTAAGATTTAAAATTCCAATATTTATTTGTTTTTCCTTTTGTACTATTTCCTTTTGTGGTTTTATACCTTTCTCTTTCTTTAGTTTTTTTCTTTATCAAACTTTTTAGATTTAGAAATATAATAAAAACACGATTGTGAACTATCTATTAAATTGAAAAAAATCTGTAATTTATGGTTTTTCATTCTTTGACCATTTTACTAATTTAGATTTGAAAAAAACTAACACATGTCTTAAGGACACGGACACATGACACATGTTAAGAAGTTATTTGGAGAAATATTCTCTTAAAACGCGTGCATTTAATATTTTGAAATTTTAAATAAAATTTAATTATATTTTATTTTATTTTATTTTATTTTTTAATTATAATATATTTAACATGTGTTCTTATGGAACAATATTAGCATGACCCATTTAAATTTATCTTATGAAGTCAAGTATGTTGCATAAATAATTAATTTAATTTGAGTTTAAATTTGAATTTGAATTCTTTTGAAATATTTATTATTAGTTAAATTTTATGAATCATTTGAGTCCAACTACTTATTTATCACTATAATAAAATTAATTTAATTATGATTAAAGTGAATGACTAAAAAGAAAAATAAATATATTAAATTGCACTTTTGGATAAAAAAAATTGTGTGGAGTGGGGACAATAGTTTGTTACTCCCTCAGTATCAAAATAAATGTTTTTTATCTATAAAAATTTGTCTCAAAATAATAGATTACTTACTTTCTCAATGTAATTTTTACCAACTTTACCCCTTATCTACACTCTTTTTAAAATATGACAATCTATAACAACCAATAGTAAGTTAAGGATAACTTTGTAAAAATACTACCTTTATTGACTTAATCATTATTTTTCTTAATATGTGTGTAACAACTTTAAACAACTTTTATTTTGAGACGGAGGGGGTACTAATTTGCAGGCCTATTATGAAGGAGGCCTTGGTTTAAGATCCTTCCAATTATTAATGATGTTGCCAACCTCAAAATGTGTTGGAAATAGTGTTTTTTTTTTAAAAAAAATGGACCACTCAAGGAATCAATCATTATATCTTCCCTTTTCTTTGGTGCGGTCTAAAGGGGTGCCATAGGACATTGGTGGACCATTCTAGTTGGATATGTTTTTTTTCCTTTTGCATTGGTTCTCGATTTATATAGTAGATCAATTAATCTGATTAGTGTACGGAAGTTTGTATATTGGTCAAACGTTGTTTATGCCAGGAATCAAATTTGATATTCCTCGAATGTCGTCTTTTACAAAGATTTCTTTGGTAATGAAAAGTGCATCAACTCTTGACTGAATAGTAGTAGGTGTAACATGTCTTTGACTCATTTTTTTACCATCACTTCAAGCAATCACCACTACAAAAAATATTTCTTATTTTTAACGCGAAATGCATATAACTTCGAATAAGTGGAGTAACGAAGGACGTCATGAAAAATACACCATCTACTCACTATTATACTCAATACAAAAATGACCCATTGAATAATTGATGTACATGTTCATTATTATATATCAGATACATTAATTGTTCAATGATACTTGATAAGTTCTTCGGAAATTATATAATAAACTCTTATTTTTCTATCATTTAGGGATGCTTAATAAGTCCTTCAGAAACTTAAATAAATATTATATTGCTATTCTTTCAGGGATGCTTGATAAATTCTTCAGGAACTTATATAAATATTGTTTTGCTATCCTTCAGGGATGCTTGATAAGTTCTTCAGGAACTTATATAAATATTATTTTTTAATCAATATTATGAATGACGAGTAGAAAATATATATCAGAAAAACAAGAAGAAATAATGTTACCTTGCAATTTTTGGAGCTTCGTGCTGATAACGTGTTATGAAACTAAATAAAAGAATAGAAGAGAGAAAGAGAAGAAAATAGTATATTATATTATTCATATTCTGAGTGAATGTTTCAAGTACAATATGAGTCTTATTTATAGAACATATATAATAAATAGAAAATCAATTATAATCTCCTAATTGATGGACATCCATAATCATACCATTTATAACAATACTAACGTTTTATCTAATTTTTATTGATAATTAAATAGTAAATCAACTCCTTTAAATTAAATACATAATATATTCCTTTCTGTAGTTAGGTCTCTAGTCAAAACTTCAAAACAATGTTTTAAAAATCGAATCAGACCGGCCATTCCAACCGATCAAATCGAGAATCGGGCAAGTAATCGATCTGGCTTGACTACTGGATTAGTGTTGCTATCAAATTGGGACAAAATCGAGCAAAACCGGAAAAAACCGAAAAACATGCAGTTTCGAAGCATGTATTTTTTTGAATTTTTTTTACTCAAAACGACGCCGTTTTGAGTTTTTATAATTTAAAAAATAAAAAAAAGAATATGATAATACGTTTATTTTCCAGTTTTCCTTTCCATCGTTACACAGAAGAAGAAAAAAGAAAGACGAGTTATTGAAGGCTTGAAGCGACGATAAAACCACTGACGCCATCTTCGGATTCTGTGCCACCAGTCACCGCGCCGCCGTCTCCAGATTTCTACCGAATGTTGTTTACCCTTTTGATTTTGATTCTAATATTTGATATAAAAAAATTAGGGTTTGTTGAATATTCAGATATGTTAATGAAAACATTTTGTTAATGTAAACGTTTTGTTTGAATAATGATGAGAATGTTGGAGATGTTGGATCCATCGGTGGTAATTGGTACAAAAATTAAGCATATACAGTTTTTCTATCAAACTTCAAAGTTGGATATATGATAATTAATTTTAGATAAAAAATTAACTCCTTTTAAAAACTATTGCATCCGTCTAAATTTGTTTTTGCATAAATATGGTGGAAGGAGTTATCAAAATATACTTTATTCATTGATGTTTTGATTTTCTCAAAATATACTTTCTTTCAAAAGTGACACCTTGTTCCATTCACGAAGAAGTTATAATGCTAAGGTGTCTCAACATAGTAATAGGGTTTAAGATTTTAAACCAATGTTTTTTTATGGAGACATTCCTTCTATTTGGAACACAATTTGGCTGTTATGGATTAATTCTTAGTTGTTGTTTTATCATATTTGATTAATTCTAAAAAAACATAACTTGATGAAAATTTGGATTATGGATATATTGCATGTTTTAACGTATGGTTTAGTCGTCAATAATGGCCATAGCATGTTTTAAACTAGGATTATGGATATATTGCATGTTTTAAAGTATTGACAAATAGTATTTTGTTTTATTTGAGAATTTTGAACTGTTGGAAAATGGTATCTTCTGAAACACCATCATGGCAACCACCACCACAAAAAACCTCTTCAGCTCCTAATTTAGTTCAGCATAGTGTTAGAGGAAAGTTATATGATAAACTTTATGCATTTTAAGTACAATGTCAATGTGTATTTTAAAATTTTTTCTAATTTTTTCACATGCATTATTCTAGATCAATGATGGAAAACTTATGGAACCGAAGCGTCCAATTTGCAAAAGTTAGCTATTCAGATTTTGAGTCAAACTTGTGTTTGAGCATATTCATTAAAAAAAAAAAAATAGGTTGGAGCATTAAAAGCTTAAAGATCTTGTCTTTGTTCGTTATAACTTGCGGCTACAAAATAGGTATTGCACTTATTACATTTTATATGTTGGTTTAATAGTTAAGAAGTATTGCTTTATGTTCGATACTTGTTATGATATGGTTAAGAAATATTGTTTGGTTTGTTTGGTTTATTAAGAATATTCTGGAGAATATATGATATTTCTTGGGTTGTTAAGAATGTATCTTATTGTTTGATTAACAATATGTTATTTTTTTTGTTTGTTTGGTTTGTATGGCTCTATAGTTAAGAATATATAATATTTCTTGGATTGTTAAGAATGTATTTTATTGTTAAACTTGTTAAGTTTGTTTGGTTCTATGTTTGACGTTATCGTTAATGAGTTATAGAACCAAGAAGAAACAAAATTATGATCCTATCAATTTTGAAACACTTGGTGGTCATTCTAATTGTTAGAATATAGTATTCTCCATGAATCTTTGATTCAAGTGGAGAAGATGAAAGTTTTCTTTACTGTGTAAAACTGTTATAACCAACATACAATGCAATGTAACAGTTGGTAGCTTATATACAAGGGGGTTCATAACAGAAGTAGTTATGCATCTAACTGAAAGCAAGAGAGTGGGCATAGCATTCCTAACAAACTAAGCCCAATGACTAAACACACATAAAGCCCATATACTTATTCTCTAACACTAATTGGGTGTTGGAGGATTCGCCACCATTATTGACCATTGAGGAGGTGGAAGCACTACACAAAGATCTTGCTAGTATGACAATTCAACATATTTCAAATGATATTGGTATGGTATTAGTTATTGTGATTATAATTATATTTTTTATTTTATTACTATATGTCAATTGGTAAACTCTTTAAATTGATGTTGTTACAGATGAATCAAATTTGAATGAGATTGACGTTGAGGGAGATGCACAACTTAATTATGGAGAAAACAACCAAAGTATTGGTATCACTGATGGGAAAGATGTTGCAAATACGATTGATTTTGGTGTATATGGTTTTGATGTTGAAGGAGATCCCAACATTGAAATAATTTTACCTTCTTAAAACTAAACTTAATTGATTGGAGTACTTTTATTCTAAAGTACTCAATTAAATTATGTTGCAATTAGACTTTGTATTTTGTAATTTGTATTATTTTGTTTTGTGGTGAAACGTATGTTTAAATTTGAATTTGAATTTATGATCTAATGAATTTATGGTATGATATTTTCCAAAAGTTAAGTGTTATTTATATTTTTTTGATATTGAATGATTCAGTTCGATCGACTTTATACATATATATAATTCGGTTTTATACCTATATAATGACAGGTCTATAAACTAAATTATCTGATTTAATCCGGTTTGGTCATGCAGTTCAATCAGTGACCCAATTATTCGACCGATGAATCAGTGACCTAATACCCTTATCGGTTTGATGACCAATCTGATTCTTAAAACATTGCAAGTAAAACTTAAAAAAGATAAACTTTAAATCCATTAGACGACCATAAGTCTAATCATTCTAGACTTCATTTATTTCGTTTGTTTGAAAAAAAATACTTCAGCTTAATTATGGGTCAGTTTATTTCAGCTTTAACAAAATAGATTTTTTCTTTATAATATTATAAGTTTTTTTATATTTGTTTTTTCTAGACGGTGAGACTAATTTTGACATCTTATAACATAAATATACATCATTGAAGATCATAACATTGTCAAAATCACAATTTTTTCAAAAAATTGTATTTTAAAAATGATTTTTATAAAAAACTATTTGAAATAGCTTCGAAATTAAGCGATTTTTTGAAATTTTGATGTCAAAATTTTTTTCTGCTAAAATGAAGAATCAACTAAAAATAACATTTTAAAAATAGTTATTCAAACTAAACTTTCATTTAGAATTTTTATAAAAAAATTCTTTGATAATTTTTTTTATACAAAATAATATTCATCATAAAAATCATTTAAAAAAAAAAGCCAAAACAAACTGAGTTACTGACCCTAATGTTATTACAATATTAATATTAAAAAAACTCTATAATATAGAATCTTAAAAATCATTTAAATTAAAACAAGTGAAATTTATTCAGCTCGCCAAGTACGAATGAATGAAAGACTAGAATCCAATTCCATGGCGTCTCACCAAACAGCATGATATACTAATTTATTAGTTAGGTCCCACTAAGTATAAAAGTCGTTAATTGCACCATGAGCTATGTTATTTTTTATTTGAAAAAGTTAAACACGTTATGTCGCTTTTTTTGATCTCATTTGATCTCACTCACATTATTGTGGAGTTTATTATTATTTATATAAGAAAATAATACTACTACAATAATTTCATTTTCATGTATGATTAAAAAAATGATAGAAATAAACACGAGCTGTCTCTATGTAATTTAAAATCTCTGCGTTGTCTTTATGCACATTAAATTAAGAGTGTAGAAGAGATAATTTGTCAATTATTCATTCAAAGCAATTAATAAATCTTTTTCTAATAACTTTGACTATACACATTTTTTAATTATGTAGATAAATTCACACGGTAATTTATAATATTATATTTAAGTAATGTGAATGTGCTCAGAAATTAATTTTTCGTTCAGTTCCACTCTATTTATTATTTATTTTAATTTAGAAAAGTAAATATTAGTAGATTTCTTAATCCATCTCATAAAAGTGGGACGTATCCTGTGAAAATCCCAAAATATTCTTCGTAAAATTGGAAATTTATTTTCGGTTCGTACCACTTTTTAATTTTGGAATATTTTGATGAAAATCGAAAATATATTTCCGATTTCATACTAAATAATATAATATTAAAAATTTATTTTAAATTTGATCTCACTTGTTCTGATATAAAATTGAAAATATATTTTCGGTTTACACCCAACCATTTTCAACATGATTTGAATGATATAGGGTGCTAACCGAAAATATATTTTTGATTTTCAAAAACAATTTAGAAATTTCGCAAGGGTGGATAAGAAGGTCATGAGATAGGTTTAGAAATTCACAAATATTATTATGAATGGAATATTTGTGATGATATTTTAGAGTTCTTATATTTTCTTTTGGTGTTTGGAGGGTAAGTATTTTTATTGTTTAGTTGTTGTGATGTCTAGGATTGGACAATAAACTGTGATCCCGGTCCAACCCACACTAATGAAATCTAAAAAATTATGGAGAGTTCTTAATCATTGTATAGGGTTGAGATCAGTGGCGGAGCCAGGACCCTGATCCAGGGGTTGCAAACATTTGAAATTTAATTAATAATTAAAATTATATATATATATATTAAAAAATTATATTGTACTGAAAAATTATATATATTATATATTTTCCTCTACGCGGTCTCCTGTTAAGAAATCGGTAAAAGTAGAGAAGGAGTTGCTTGGACACAAACAAGCCATACAAATGAGTCATCGGCTATTTGTCTCATTAAAATAGTTGTTACGTACTTAAAGCTGCTTGTTGGCAACAATATATAACAATTCAATTCGATAACGATTCAATATATCATCCATATTTGAATTGTCAATGTCATGCTCAATGCAAAATAAACTCACCTCCTTCAATAAAAGTTCTCATCCATTATCACTTAGAGTTTGTAATATTTCTTTGTGGTGTTAGTCAAGTTCATAGCATTGACGGTGCCTTGATCTTTCTTTTGCAATGTACAACTCATTTGAAATATCTAAGACATTTTTCATCAAATGCAAAGTGGTTAGTGCAAGATCAAAATTATCCAATAAAGATAAAAGATCATTTGCTTCGCCTTTACATCTTTGGCAGATACATCTTCTTTCAACATTTTAAGAACATCGGTAACAAATCTATAATTCAATATCAAACTCACCAAAGCACTAAACTGATAACTCCAACTAGTATCAGCATGTCATAAAACCAATAATTTCAACTTACACATTTCATTTATAACAAATTTGAAAAGGGGAAAACAAATTCCACAAAACCCTAAAACGAAAATTTAAAATTAATTACCTTAATAGTAGTTGAATGGTGTTGAATGCTTGAGAAGTTATTTTTTAGAATGGTGGTGGTGGCACCGCCACCGTCGGGGAACAAGGGTAGAGGAGGAGTGTTTAGGTTATTTTGGATGAGAGAGTTTAAAATAGAGAGGTTTAGAGAGAAGGTGAAATCAGAAAATGAGTAAAATAAAATTATTTTGGATCAGTTGGATTAAGGGTGCAAAATTATTTTTTCAGGGGGTTCAAAATACAAATTAGAAAGGGGTATTGGTGCAATTATTTTAAATCAATTGAACCCAGTCATTCTACTCTGCCTCCGCCACTGGTTGAGATTTCTTTTATAGAATTTCGTAATTGTCTTTGCCTAACTAAAAATATATTTTTGGGATGTATATTTTTTTAAAACACAAATTAAAATCGGTAACAAAATTATGAAATTTAACCATAAATATATTTTTTGTTGTTATGCAAACAATAACAAAAAAATATATCGACCGAAAGCATTTTCCGCATTGTTTCATATATTATTGAAAACTACAAAATGAATATATAAAAAATATAACACACACATGTACACGCGCGCACACACACACAACAATACAAAAGGTGTCATCAGTCAATAAAGGCGGTAACCTAAAATACAATTTAAATATGGACAAACAAAATCTAACAATGAAGAAGACTATTGATATGAAGGACTATGAGTCGTGCCCTCCTCCTCCTGGTGTTTCTCCATTGCCTCCTATACAACAGAGTCTCCTCATCCCTGCCATGATGGCAACTAGAACACCTCTTACATCAGAGCCATCAGGAAACAAACCACCATTAGTACATGCATGCACAATGCCCGTGATACGATGACATCTAGGCAACACATCAGTGGTATGATCGGCCATAGCCTGCTCCTCCTCTAGAATCTCCTGATGAGCTGGCCTCGGTGGTTTTTTGTAGCATCATGTACCAGATATGGATGGGACACTATGAAGAACTATATGATATAATTGTACGCGTAGTTCTAGTCGTCTGGTTCTAAGGTACTATGGTCCTCATCTGACACAAGATGATTTTCATAATCATTAAACAAAGCATCCATATCTCTGTTTCACCAAGCACTACAACAAATAATGCATCTAATACCGGGCACGAAATGTGTTTTACCTCGGCATCTAATGCGAGGTAAATAAGGTCGTCATGAAAAATAAAGACTTATCACCTTGATGTTTTAAACATCGAGGGACATTTAAATAGTGCATCAGTTAGATTCACAGTTTCGTGTTTTTATAATTTACAATAATAGTGCCTCATGTATCTCGGTTTATCAATTAAACTGAGGGGCAAATTATTAGTATTTTTTCCTTTCAACTGGTTTCATTGTTTACACAGAAAATTAATAAAATAATTTATTTACAAAATACAATATTTACTCGGGATATTAAACTGGTTATATTGTTTACACAAAATATCAATACAAAACTTAAGTTGTCCATGAAGATCATATGTTGGATCTTCAAATCGTTATATCCTAGAAAGATCAAATGCTGAAAAATAATATATATTCTCAGTTGCTTTTCCTTGCATTTGTTTTTGATATTAATAAAAAAAAGATTAGATAAATAAAGGGTTAGATGAAAAAAGGGTTAGATAAATAAATATTTAAGCAACACAAATATTTTTCTGCTCTCGCAATCCATCATATAGAACACTTGATACCAAAGGCTCTTGCATATCTTAAAGTGGAGGATAGTTCCAAGCGCTTCATGATATTTTATTACAACCTTTTGATATTCATAATATTTTTATAATGGAAGTTAACCTAGGTTTCACGCGGATTGCTAATGGTAGTGTCTTGAACGTTGATAGTCATGAAATGGATGGCAAGGATTTAATTAAGTGTGGTGACAAATATCATGAACTTTAACGCTAAAATTTCCCCTCGGCTTTGAGAAAAACCGATGTGGAAATAGCCTTTATTCAGCCCAGATCTGCAAATTAATATTAAACCACACAACATCACTAATCATCATTATTTTTAGCGTATTTAAACTGAATGTTCTAGCGAAAGAATTTAGTAGTGCACCTGAAATCTATCGGCAAATAGACAAAATCATAGGAGAAAGTGTTTTCAACAACAGATGTTTGGTGGAATCTAAATTTTGTTGCATACCTTTAAGTCACATGTCCAAAAAATACTCCATAACTTATTCACCTTCAGATAAGTTATGTTAATTTCTACACTTCCAATCCATCTCAGAGATCTGCTCTTAAGCGCTTTTAGATAAAAAATCATGGTAATGGACAATAGTAAATATTTCATGTATTTGGTGCGGCTATATATATGTTAGAATTAGGGTAATATCTGATAAACTAAGGTATTTATAGTAAAAGCTTATTATTTTATCCCTCAAATTTAACTTAAATTCAAGGTGAATTATATATTTTTTTGAACTTACATTGTTTACACAAAATATAAAAATAAATAGTTTTAAAACAAATATTTGCTCCTTTGAATGAATATCTTCGCTGATATCCATCATCATATTAGTTAAGTTCAATTCTTTGTGTAACTTTTGAAAACAGAAGGGAGCTTAGCTTCCTTCATTGTCTCTTTGAAGGGAGAATGGGTTTTCTGCACTTTCAATCTATCAAATGAGTGAAATTACAACAACAACAACCCCAAAAAAACATCAACACCATTATGTGAGATAGATTGCAAGGGCATAAAAAACGTTTTGTTCTATAAGAACATTGAAGGTTTTTTCTGTCTTAAAATCCATCTCAAAGAATGATGTAATTTCGAGTTTGGGGCGACTACAAATAAATAAGAATTAGTCTGCTTTTTATAGTGTAATCTGATTAGTAAACTCCTCGATTATATTGAAACATCGAAGGGTTAGTTAATTTAACTTACAATAATAATCAAAATAAAACATACACTACTAAAGTTAGGATTCGAAGCGCGTCCAGAGTAATTTTACTCGTCAAATTTATTAGAAATCGAGGTAGGTTGATGCTTTTCCAATTAAAAAATATAATACATGGTGTGCCTAGGCTTTATACTTTATTGTTTTTCTGGACAACATGAAAGCTCTGTCATGAAAAGTGTTATTTGTTGTAGTGAAGGGAGGAGTGAACACAACATGATCCCAAGGAATATACTGCATGTACCCAAAATGATGCATGACGCGCTCAGACAGATAAGCAGTCGTCTTGCGTGATATGCAATCCAACCATCTATAATACAATGTAACATTGTCAAATGGAATCGTGACACGGTGACCGGTGTAACGCCCGAATTTAATTAAATTAGTTAATGATTTATTTGTTGGAATTAGTCAAAGTTGGGAATTATCGGTATTATCGAAGAGGCGTAACTGGATTATTATGTTGTTTGGACGATTAAGTTGATAGTCGAGTAATTAGTCGGTTTAATCGGAGAAATAATATTAGAAATAATATTATATATTGGATTATTATTTAATAAAATTTGATTTAGTTGTGGTGTGTTAAATAGCAATTTGGAGGTGTTGATTAGCTGGCCCATTAGACCAAATAATAGTACTATTATTATTATATTGATAGTTGGAATATAAATAGAAGAAGTATTAGTACGGAAGGAAGGTTTTGGCGAAAAGGAAGAAAATAAGGGTTTGTAGAAAAGAGGACTTGTTGTACGAGAAGAGGAAAATAATTGCAAAAGGAGTTTTGGGAAACTGATCGAGGAAAGTTGCTGAGAAAGAGGTTGGAGCCATGGAAAAAGTTGGAAACTGCGACGAAGATTGGAATCGACCGAAAGATTATAGAGAGACCATAAATCCAAGGTAAGGGTGGGATTCAATCTCTATAATCGGGTGTGTGATAGACCGTATGTGGGGTTAGGTTGTATAAATTGATGCCATGGATTTGTTTGGTTGTTTGCTGTGAATTTTGTTGTTTCTGTGATGTGCTGAAAATATAGTTGATGTTGTTATTCCATTGATCGATTAATTTTGGCTATGTATTTGATGATTGTGTTGGTTTTGGGATTAATCAAAACTGGAACTTAAATTTTTAGAACAATCGAAGATAGGATTTCAGTAGGGTGCAGTTTCTGGAATTTATGAAGAAGAAGAAATTTAAAAAGAAAGTTTTTAAGGGACGACCACCCCTGGATGTGGGAGGCGCCCGTCCTTAAGGGAAATGGGGATGGGGGGAGGTCTCCCTAGAGGTTGTGGTGGGGCCTCAAGTTATATGGTGAGCGTCTGTCCGTCCCTTAAAATGTGTGGGTCATGCCTTACTTTTCCAATTCTTTAATACATTATCCATTGTTTTATTTTTTTTGGTTTTGTCTGTTAGCTTATAAATGGTATCAGTGGAGTAGTACTTATCTTAATAGCATATTACTTAGTTAGGTGGAATGATAATTTATCATTTGGTTAGATTAATAAGAATGTATTGCAACAGAAGTTGAAAAGAGAGAGTATAGCAAGTTTGCATCTTACTGAACAATAGAATCCCGTTTCACATCTATATTCATATATACAATATTTTAACATATGAATAATAATAAGTTGATATCCTTAGTAAAATAGTTAGTATCATATTGAAATAAATTATAGCAGGGTATAATATATATCTATCAGTAGCAACAGTGAAATTCAATAGAGTATGGACAGAAACCAAAATAAAACCAGGTTGTAGATGTATAGCAGAACCATAACAGTGGTATACTTAATTAATTTAGCCGAAGGATATTAAATATGTCTTAGTAGAAAATAGATAGAAGTTGATGAAAACAATGTCAAATAGTAATATTTGTAACTTTAAACGGTAATATTAGTTAACCGGAATTGATTGAAATTTTTCGGATTAGTTCGTATGTACTAGTAGATACTTTTGGTTGGTTTGTTGTGTTGTAATTATGTCGAATAAGTTGATTTGCAGGTGAAGTTGGATTGTCCGATTTATGGAATTATTGTTGTTTAGTGTTGTGAATTGTCGAATACATTGTTGTTGAATATGTTGTTGTTATATGTTGTTGTTATATGTTGTTGTTGATGATGAGTTGGTTAAGCTGTAGGCCTATGGCCAGTGTTGAAGCAACATTGAGTACCTCTATTTATTGGTACAATGTTGATATGGGCTTGTGCCTTTTGTGACGATGATTGTTGTGTTGTATATGATTGTTGAATTTATTGAGTCACATACATTTGCATTATTAAGTTGGCCTGGATTGACACCATGTTGGCCTGGATTGGAAAATTAGCGACAAATACTTATGCCTTGATGCTTCGATAAACTGGAAATTTCTAAGTTGGGAATTCTGCTTCGTTTTTAAGTTGGGATTTTTCCTCCAATGGTACCACATGAATTTGCATAGTTGAGTCACATCTTGAGTTGTGTGTTAAAGTTGTTGTTGTTGTTAAGTTGTGATAAATCGAAGCTATATGTCATAATTTGTTATGTTGATGTGTTGGTTCATTAAAGTTGTTGTTGCTATTATGTTGTGTTGATTTAATTTGTTACGTTGATTGATTAAAGTTGGCATGTTGTTGTTATTAAGTCGTTAGTTGGTTATTGTGTAATTCTTGTTATGAAGTGGTGATATTTGTATGATCTAATTCTAATATATTGTTTATCATACGCTTGTTTATATTAGTTGATATCTCACCCCTTCTATTGTGATGTTGCCTCTACGTGGGTGACGTGCAGGTATTAGAGAATGAAGAATTAGTTGTTGTTAGTCCAAGTTGGTTTAGATGCTCTGATACGTCGCACTCGGGGGGGGGGGGGGGAGAATGTTATTTGTTGTTGAAACTTGTTTTAGTTGAATAAAGTTGTAAATGATTTCTAAATTGAAAGTTGTGATTCTGCTGCACAGTTAATTAAAAAGGTTGTTATGTTTTCATATGAATAAAGTATGTTGTAAATTGTTCATCTGAATGCTATGTATCTATGTTAAATGCAATACAGGTTGATTGTTTTATGTTGAAATGTGATACCTAGAACATGTTGAAGGTTTTTAAATACTATGATTTTCATAATAATTTTCGGGTATTTTTGGGGTGTTACAGTCGGCGTAGGTATGGAAGTGTATATCATTAAATACCAACCGATCGATATACGCCCGAAATGGATATGTCACCTGGTTCCTTCAAAACGTGTTGAATGCAGCAGAACACGACCTTTTTCAATATAACCCGAAGCCAGTGACCAAACTAAAATACGGGGAAAGTGTTATAGGATCCAAGCCTGAAACAATGATTATTAGTCTGTATCAATAATTAACAAAGCAGAATCACAATATAAGAACAATAAGTTTTACCGTCAAGAGTGTGATGTTTCCGATCATCTGCTTCGTCTTCCACCTTCGGCCTTCAAACAACTTATGATACAATTACACCAAACAAGTAGTCCCCCAGTTCTACTTATGGATATGCTCAAAATTATCAAAGTAGCCCATGTACATGATATCATAGATCACCCCTGGTGATGGGTAACCTACTCAAGATCACCATAAGCTAATTGTGCATGTCGCATCTCATATGTGAACACCCTATTCAAATAACTAAATCTGACGTGAGTAGCACGGGTGACTTTCTTCTCATCCATAACATACTCATGGGAAACTCCCAATATATCTACCAACAACTTCAACGCCTCCTCTTTGTCGCACCTGTCATGGTCTAAAAACCTCCATCGTATCAGAAGATGCAGCAGACATGCGACGTCGTCCAATGTGATCAACATCTCACCATGTGGTAGATGGAACAATGATGTCTCATGGTGCCACCTTTCAACAAAAGCGTTAATCTTACCATGACTAAAAATAGTATATTCACAGAGGACCAAGTCTTTCAAACATGAAAGTAGCAAGAGCTCATTAAACCATGGCTCTGTAGGAGCTACGAGTTTAGTGATCTTTCGCGCATGATTAATGATATTAAAGGGATCATGTTCCTACATACTTGGTTTAATAGAATTTATTAAACAAAAATTAATAATAAATTAATAATATAATTACTAGAACAATTATAAATTCATACCTCCCAGTCACAGATATGTCTAGCTACATGGTTCGGGTAAATATGATAAATCAACAGGCTCTCCTCAAAACTTTGAGGCGTCACAGGTGCCACTTTAGTTGTCTAGGCCTTAGATGCAGGTGCCTCAGGTGCAAGTTCCTTAGGATGTGTGGCCTCTGGTGTTGGATGGGAATTGAATGTCTTTCTTGCCTCAAATACTATTGTGATAAAGTGCCTCCACGGGAGGACAGAGGCATGGAGGTATGAACTGGAGAACCTTGCCTACTGAGGGAGGACGATGAAGTAGGTGTAGAAACAAGAACACCATAGGCTGTAGACGCATCCGGTAGAGCTTGCCTAGAGGCAGAAGAAGTCTGGGATGCCTGACTCCTTTTCCTCCATACAGAAGCATGTTGTGCAATCTTGTTGTGTCTCAATCTAGATGGTCTCTCTTCAATTACTCCTATAGAAGAAAGAACCAAACGTTAACAATAAGATTCAGGTTCAAAAAAATATAAAAATGCAGCCAGACTGAAATCGGATATGCATTTCCGGTTGTTGATTGAACTAAACTAAAAACTCATATCTGATATGACCTGCAACTTTACAGCTTCGTCAATGGCGAAGATTTGTCCCAATGACCTCAAAAAAATGGTTATTGATCATTAAAAAACATACCTAACACGTCTCTTATGACTCATAACATTGCAAACACTAACAAAAAAATTGAATTTTTGACCCTAAAACATAATGTGTAGGTAAAATTACATAAACTCTAAAAAGCTCAAAAATAACTTACAAGTGATGTTTTTTTTGCTTAATCTGCGTGAACAATAAACTTTGTTTGATGCTTGATGATTCCTGGTGAAATTTTTACAAAATGGAATGATTTTGACACAATAGGGTGTGAGAATGTTTGGTTTTTAGGTGTTGGGTGTTTTACTTTTCAAATGGTTTCTGAAAATGAGGAAGGGGAAAAGATATCGTGCGTTTAAGTTATTATACAAACCGTAAATACAACTACAGACGGTTCCAACCGTAAATGCATTTTGGGTTTGTATTAGTGTGTTAGCTTGAGTTTCCCTGTCATAAAAATTATGTGTATTTGGGGTGCTTCCAAAAATATAGTTACTGATCTATCCTTAGTTGTATTTTCGATTAATTTTCAACTGATACATATGATTTTGTTCACCAAAATCTAATATTTAGTGCAAATCGGAAATGTATTTTCGATTTTCAGAAATATTTTTTATATTTTTGTGTGGTATGTTAGAGAAATATGGAGTGAATTAAAAAAATACTAAATTAGGTTAAAATAGGTTAAAGATTCATCAGATCTGAACTTAATTTTAGGTTAATTTAGATAGACGAATTTGATTTATTTAAACCGGTCCGCAAATAATTTAATCAACCTCAATGAATATTAAAATTTTATGTAGAGGATGTGGTAGAAATTTGTGACACTCAGTCATTATGTTCCACTAAAATTAATTTGAATTTTCAATGAGCGATTCAAAACTATTTATTAAATAAACAAATTAAATTGGAATTTAAACATAAATGTGAAATTTAATTTAAAAGTGTAATTATATTTATAATTCTTTTTGTATTTAATTTTAAATGTACAGAAATATTATGTTGCCCAATTTAGATATTTGGCATATTTTTACATTTAAAATACAATGTAAAATTTATGTCAAAATAAAATAATGACATTAGGTCTAAAAATAAATAAGCTCAATTACTAGGATAAACCAGTCAAAACAACCTTAACCCATATTGATCCAATCCGTTAAAACAAATTTAAAAATTAGGCAAAAATAAATCTTGTTGAATCAATTATGATTTAGGATAGATGTCACGTTTGGACTTAAACCCGTTCAATCCGATCTATTATAACTGGTGTCAATTATAATTAGAAGGTCAATAAATTTGTACTTTCAAATTGACAAAAAAATAAAATAAATACATGTGCTTACATTTAAAGATTATGGGTGTGGCAGATGTGAGGAATTTAAAATCTGCAAAAGGTAGGAAAATGTTTGGTATTTGGTGAAAATAATGTAAAACATAAAATCCACATTAAATTGAATATATACATTTTAATTAATTTTACCATTCAAACATGAAACATCAAATTGATTTTATATTTACACAGAAATTGTTATTTTTATAAAATCATGTAAATATTTTTATTCCCAATAAATTTAAAGTAAAAACTAAAAAAAATCCAAAAATGTCAACAAAAAAAATCGACATGAAGATGCAATACTTTGGCATCAGCTCATGTGGAAACATCATACATAAATATATTCTGATAAACAATTTTTTTCTAGAACATTCAGTCGACATTACTATTAACATTAAATTTTTCAAAAAGAATTGTTCTAGAGAGTAGACGAAGTTGAAGGTTGACCGAATCGATTTTTCTAATAATTGAAAGTGATACAAATGTGTCAAATTTAGCAACACCGTTTGCTATTAGGAGCTGAAAATCTTGAAACGTGACTTTCGGGTTTCATATTCATTCTATTTTTGGGTAAATAGTGAAATCAATATCAACATATAAAAGTTTAATTTCAAGAATTTTTTTATATTCATGACTTCTAGAAGTTAATCAACAAAGATGATAAGGTGGATGGTGGGAGATAGATTAAAATATTTTAATTGAAAGAAAACTCAGGTCATGTATTTTTAAGATGTTTATCAATACATTTATATGAAATCACTAGGGTCAATGCAAACCGCAATTCCTAATAAAGTGAACCAACCTTTCTAGCTATATATTAATCAAAATTGAAGAAGACAAAATGTTTTACACTTTAAAAATGAGAATTTCTTAATGCATCGTATGAATTCCCAGCACATAACGTAAAAATACAATAATACTTTTAGATTTTGAACATGTATTTCCGGACTCATCAAACGCACTATCAAAGTTGATTTTGAGTCAAACCTCATATTTATATCTATTTTTAATCTGGAAATGCATTTCTATAAAACTTACGGAGTTTCTTTTTCGTAGCATATTGAAATAGAAGAACATAAATCAAACATTACATTTCAATATCTAGGTGGATGTTGCAACATCTTCAACCGATCTTGAAATAGTCGCACCCATCTCGATCGAAACTTTTATTTCTAAACGGAAAAGTATTCCACACAACCCTTAAATCTTCAGCTCAAACTTTTTGAACTTTATCTTTCATTCGTTGTCAATTGACGGTAAATGATGCTCAATCTTCACAAATTTTTGTCTTGGGGTAGGATTGGAGATCCTGCAAGAGATAGATACTCATTGATCTTAAATTCCCTTGAGGTTTTCGTGTCGTTAAAGCAGACATTTGCAACATGTCAATTGATGTTATTATGGTGTAATATGTTTTGTATGAAACATGAGACAAGTGACCCATATTTATAATATTTGTAGATAAATATGGACCTCTGGAGTTCTATCTTGTCCAAGAGGATATTGCGGAAATACATCTTCGGTACCACCGTTTTATGTTATTCCGGAGATGTATTTTCTGAACCACTCAGAACAAAATGAAAATATGTTTTAGACAGAAACATAACCTATAATAAATATAGTATTTTTTTGCAAACTTCAAAATATATATTAGGCATCATTAATATTAATACAAGATTACATGCAATATATTTGTAATATCTCATATCCTCTTAAGTGCTTTGTTCCTTGTTAGTTGGGATAGATTGAGCTCTTATATGCTCTATTTATTGTCAGTTGAGATACATTAAACTCTTATGTGCTATATTTGTTGTGCGTTGGGACAAATAGAGTAATTAATTGACTCAATTGATATGTCTAGAGATTATGGATGAAAATAGATCAAGTCAACCATGCTTTGGGAAATTAGAGTTTGTGTGAAAATATATTACTATTTTGTGCTATACACGATATTTGTTTTGTTGTGATAATCCATGTTGTTTCTTGTTATTGAATGCATTAAGATGATGTGTGTTGAAGTATTTGGTTTTCCTTTTTTTATTAAGCTTTTGTTTAGCTGAATTTTGTCATCCTAGCTAGGTGAACATTCATGCAGCCCAAAAAAAAAGCATTTTGTCATCCTCGCTAAGTGAGGAAAGGTCTTTCTAAGCGAGACATGGGATTTTAGAGGAAAATGAGGTTCTTTTTCTATCGTTAGATACTCAGTAAGATAGAGGTCGCTTGAAGCCTCACTAAGCGAGAGTGCTCACACTACTATAAAAAACACCCTTCGTAAAAAATATTACAATGACCTCCTTGTTAACCGTGGTAATATTACAATAGAAGAGTTTTTAAAAGCGTTTGAAGAAAAAATGGGTATGGAATTTAATCATGCAGGTGACTATTTTATTAAAATCTCGTTCGATATTTTCAAAAATGCATCTCCGAAAATGCTTAACATGCAAAAGTGACAAATTTTCAAATTCCCGCTTCAAAACTACTCCACTGGAATGCTCAAAAAATTACATATTGAATTGATATGTCTAGAGATTATGGATGAAAATAGATCAAGTCAACCTACATGAATTTATAGTCTAGTCTATTTAAGATCAGGTCAGGCCGGACCTATTTAATAAAAGGGTCATACTTATATTTTTTTTAAATACTTAATTAAATAGGTCATAGATAAAATATGTTAAATATGTCGACCTATATATGTATATATGTTTAAAAAAAAGAAGCTAAATAAATCGGCCTATACATGCATGCATATATAGATCAGCCTATAAAATTTCATAGATAAAATGGACTATTTAAAAACCTTAATGTAAAATAAACTTTTAACTAGGTTTTTTTTTTTTTTTGCAAACTCAATCTTTTAAAAATGTCAAGTCATATAAAAAAAAAATATAGTAAGTTAAAGATCAGACTTAATCCTTTTAAATTTAGAAGATTTTTTTATGCACCCTATGTCTTCTTATGAACCCCTTATGAAATTTCTATAATACCCTTTTAATTAATATATGCATATCCGAATGAATTCAATATTTTATTTTCAAGGAGTTTTAGAATATGCATATTCAAATGAATTTCTAGAGGGTTTTCGAATATGCATATTCGTAATAAGTCAATATTTTATTTTCAAAGGATGTTCGAATATGTATATCCGAAATAAACATATTATTTAAAACTAAAGTTAAAATCTTTAATTATTATTAACTTTTTAACATAATTATTAATCAAAATAATATACTAAATAAATTATAAACTACAATAGAAATTCCTATTTAGAATAAATTATTTACTTTTTGCAACTCCTTTGTATTCTTTTAAAACAATTTCAAATTAAAATAATAATTTATTTAAAACAAAATAAAACGGATCATGTATCTTTTAAATTGAAAGAAGTTAAAACATTAATATGTCAATTGAAAAGTTAAAACAACTTCTCCCTATTTCTTTTGTAAAATTTATACATATAATTAGATCAAACTTATAATATAACATTTATTTTCTAAACAAAGTGGAGAAATTATGCTTTAAAACTATAATTATTTTTTTTTTCTAAAAACAAATTTGAAATTAATAAGAACAACAAAATTGTATCTATGTAAAATAAATATCATTCAAATTTAAAATGATTACAAATTGAATTCAAAATAATATCAAAGTAAAATTGAGATATTGAGTTATTTCAAATATGCATAACCAAAATCTCCCTAAAAATAAAATATAGAAATTCATTTGAATATGCATATTCGAAGGATAATTTGGAATTTTCATAAGTTTTTTCACTCGGGTGTATTAAGAAATCCCTTTAATTTATCGCAGGTCAGACCCAGTACTTTTAAGACCTAGCCCGACCTATTTCCACCCCTATTGAAGATGCATACATCTCCAGAATAAAATTTAGTTTCAAAATTTAGTCGACTCAAACCTTATAGTCTAAATTGTCAGTTCTTTTTTGTGTTCTTAACCTATCTCATGAAAATGGTATAGATTGATTATCAGTTCTCTATAACTATGAATAGAAACTTCAAAGCAAGCATTGGAAAAGTGATATACAGAGGGAACTTCAACACTCGCGTAATTAACATCAAACATGGCTCCGAATTATGATACAAATTCAAATGGTATGTTTTACCATAACCAATTCAGGAGACAAAACAAGAATTCGGTTCATGCATGGCTTCAAGTCCTCTTGATCTTTGAAAATGTTCCTGTTTCAGAGAAGTAGGTGCTTTGAGTTCCACTACCAAGTTGGTGGGCATGAGCCTGTGGATTTGTCAGCTCGATCCCCTGAAAATAGATAATAAATAAACATGACTAATTAAATTACTGAGCTAAAGCATTTTTAATTCAAACTCAAATATTCACCATCCATGCTAGTAAATAATATAAATATTATTGATATATACATCAATTAATACTCCCACTATTCACACATGGATTAAGAAAAAATTGAATTGATGTGTGTTATAACAAGATACATTTACTCATATCATTAATTGAATGCTTTACAAATACTCATTTATCTAATCTACTCTCAATATCATGAGGTATAATTGGAAGAAAAATCATTTATATCTTGGGTATCTAAAACCCCCAATGCTTTGAACCAGAATAAAATCAATATACAATTTCCCAGAAAAGTTTTTCTACATTTAGCTCTTAACTTGTCCAAGTATTGACACTGTGAATTGGTTCATGGAAGCCAAATGCTAAGGCACAGAAGAGATTCAGGTACAGTTGTTGCAATTACTCCAAAGTCTTGAAAACAAGGTGGTTGATTGTAGGAAGTGACTGGAGATTCAAATGTTTGAAGGAGATAAGGCTCAAGGGTGATCGAGATTGACAGGCTTTCTAAATGAAGGAAACAACTAAGGAGAAGAAGCAACTGGCGGATATTGTGATACTATACGACTAGTTAGAGTATAAGAGCAAATCTGAAGATACAATTGTATGAAGGGTGTTTGAGAAGTAGATACTTGTATCACTGTTTCTCATGAGACAAGCAATTCAGAGTCCAGCACCTAACAAGCAGCAATTTGCCAATGGGGAATATCTTTAGAATGTCACAAGACAGACCGAAAGGTGGAAGAAGTGATAATCAAGGAAATACTATTGACTAATGAAAAGGATGAAAACAATTGTGGTTGCTGGTGAGAGTGAAGGGCAACAAATGAGAGAAGTCAACCACAAGGAACTACGATGCATGGTGGAGATGCCAAGAGGGGGGGTACGGTGGGGATGATAGAAAATTCTACTCCATCTTAAAGAGCATAACAAGTTCAAAATAAATGAACAAATGGACAATGACAAGATTCAACATTGCTAAAAGTGAAGGATGGTGGAATAGTTGGGTTCCCTCGTCGTAGGAGCAAGATTCAGCTCATCTGAGTTGGGTTCATTCCCCTAATTGACTTGAGATCACTGTAAAATTGAAACAACGGGTTTTTGTTCATGTTTCCTGGTTGATGGTAGCTATGGAGTTGTGAATCAATACAACCTTGTTAGCCTCCTTTACAAATGGGTGTGTTGTGATTTTAGATGTGTCATGCATCTATGGGGTAGAGTGTTGCATTTACTACAATAATTTTTTGTGCACTAGAGTGCCTTATATTTATTTACATTACTAAAACTCTTATTCGTGTCTGGGAGAAAATAATCATTATATTTGTTGACTCGTTCTATAAACCTTAAACTTGAGTTCTAAGCAAGTCTACACGAGTTTAGAAAAAAGTGATTTTGCGGAGAAGCTAGTTTGGTTTTAAAGCATAGAATTCTAAACTCGTACGACACTGAGTTACTTGAGTTTACCAATCATGTCTCTATTCTCAAGTTAAAAAAGAATGACGAGTTTTCACAAAATGACTTCTGCAAGGACAGAACCTAGTACGGAAGTGGCTCAATGGGTAACATAGATTTCTAAAATACTTCAACTACGGCATCATTTTGATGATCATTAACATACCATTGATTTATTTGAGGGCCTGGAAAACTTATGATGTGATTTTCCCCTAAATTTGCTTCCCATGCTTCACAATACTTATGATGTGATTTTCCCCTAAATTTGCTTCTCATGCTTCACAATACTTTCATTAACAGTTTCCCATAACCAGTTTTACACAGAAAACCAAAAAAAAAAAAAAACAAATCAATAGTAGTCATGCAGCTACAGAGCAAGAGAAAATATAAAGAAACATTAATAAATGAAGCTAACCTGCACTGGTGTAAATGCAAGACTTGAGGTTAAACCAGATGTAGCACCACTGCTACCATAATTCTTTTCCTTAAATCTGACAATTGAAAATAGATCATCAGAATTGTCATTTTGTTTAATTAGATAACTTACTGAGACAGGAATGATGATTAAGAATATTGCAAAACAATTAATTAACCAGGTCTAACATATGGAGAACTAAAATCAGAAAGAAAATACTAACTTTTTAGCGACTTTTGCAGCAAGTTTGCTTTGACCTGCTGACACACGAAGCTTGCCACTGCCAGCTTGCCCAAGCATTCCATAACCCTCACCCAGACCGTCCCCTATAACACACCATAAAAATATAAAAAAGAAATGAGAAAATGACATTATTGCATATTAAGCATATGAAAAGAATAAAAAACAAAAAAGGGATGAAGTCACTTCCAAAGGATTTCCCACTATGCCTTTATCAAAAGGTTAGGTATTAGGAGTCTTATCATGTTAGAAGGGAGGTTTGTTTAAATCTTGGTCACACTAGTGTGATCTGGATTATTGGAATTGAATTTGTGGCACCACAATATTGTGTCTTCCAATCCTAAAATTGGTAATAGTTTTACCCTTTTACAACCCTTGTACTTCCAATCCTAAAATTGGTAATTTTTCTAATTTGTATTTTACTTTTCATAATTTATTGTTAATTTTTATGTTATATTAGAAAAAATCCAAGTCCTACATTGAATAAAGATAAGGTAAGAAATGAGTTGATAAAGAGTGACACCCTCACCTTACAAGACCGTTTGCAAGGATGAGTTAAGTTCAATATAAAGGTAAAACAAGTCAACCAAAAGTTGCCTGATATTTTTACTTGTCCTGTTTGAGAGTTTCGAATAGAATCTTATAACAATTCCTTTAAGCCATGTTAAGTTTCATGCATACAGTGTACTACTTTCTGTGTCCATTATTAATATAACAATTAACAAGTATAATAGGAGTATTAATTAATGGGAACCAGATCTAAATTACACTCAGACAATCCAGCATAGTCATGGCTAACGGGGAGTTTGCGATCATAGTATCACAATTATTCAAAGTAGCATTCCTGATATTATGCTTTTCTTCTTCTACCTATTCCTTAACTCCTTAATTTTTTTAAAAACAAAATGCAGAGCATTCCACTTCAAATGTGAATCAGATCAGGACAAGTGAAATCTGGTCAAATTACCTAAAGAGCTCTCTTCAGGAATTCCAAATTGCATCCTATTGGCTAACTTCCTCATGTCTGTTATTGCATACCTGACACAAGAATCAAGAAATCACGAATTAGAAAGAAAAAAAATAATAAAAAAGTAATATACTCAACCCTGCACCCTGAGATAAACAAGTGCTACAAAAAATTATGCTAACCTCTCCTTCATTTTCCTAAGCCTTCGACCACCTCTCTTCTTTTTAGGTTCAGAATCAGGCACTGGAAGTGGTTTCGGTTGCTTGGCAGGAGGGGGCTCTTGCCACTTCTCAATTTTTTTATGGATCTCATCCTTGAGTAATCTTCCAGTTTTCCCAGACGGGTCCCCACGTATTGAGTCTACTCGTGCCGCAAGTGTAGACTTTGCAGCCAGGAGTCGGCAAGCACGCATCCTTAAAGGAGGAGGAGTAGTCTGAAATATTTCTGTTTGCTCGATGTAACCAACATGAAATTGTGAGGTTGCAGTAGAGAATCCAGCGAGATTTTTTCTCTTGGCTCCAAGAAGCTGAACATTACAAGCCGGCATCTTTGCAAGCGCAGATAAACCACCAGCCGTCCCCATGAGTTTAGCCGCGACAGCACTCCCAACTATAGTAGAAACATTAGGGGCAATGTAACCCATCCTACTTTCTACAAAATCAAGAACCTTCTTCTTGGCTGAATCAAGAGCAAGAGCTCGATCACAAGCCTCAATTGTCTTACCAAGAACTTCTTCCGGAAGTGGCTTGCCAGTTGTAGTCGACGCTGTAACCGAGACAACCATGATAATCGCCGACGGTAAAAGCCCTTCCAAATCAACAAGAGTCAGATCCATTTCATTTCCTATCTTCTTAACAACACGCGCATAATCAATTGGGTGATGTACCAACGACTCCAGCTCGGGAAACTTCAAACGGTACTTATCGCGAATAAAATTATGAATAATGACAATTTCATTCTCAATCTCAACCGACAACGCATTACATTCCACAATCAATTGATATTCCGGATCGTCCTCTAAATCCACTCCTTGAATTGATACATCTGAACCCTTGTTAAGGGCTTCTTCAACTTTCTGCAACCATTATAAGGAATAACATTAACCCTAAGTTACTAACAAAACATGTATACTACCAATATAAAAACCATTAAAAACAAACCTGTATAATGTCGATGTATCTCTGGGTTTTCTGCAACTTGGAAACACTATCCAAGTCTTCATAGTGAAGGTTTTCCAAATCGGCAAGATCGCCATCAACATCTTCATCCATGTCTGCCGCGTCTACGTCATCATCCGCGGGAATTTCAGCCTCGTTATCGGAGAGTTCATCGAGGTCGGCAAGAAAAGTGTCAGCGAGAGTAGCCTGCAAGAAAATACAAAGAAAATCGGAAAGTTTAGTTCGATGCGATGAAAAATTAGGGTTAGGTAGGAATAGTAGGAAGAGAATAAAGAGAGGGAAAGTACCATGTTTGCGAGAGATTGGAAGCGTTGTGATTGTGAAAATTGTATCGGAGAGCAAGAATGAATGAATGAGGGCAAATCCTCTTTACAATCTTATATAATGGGCTTTTATAAGGTTGATTGGTTTCAGATTTTAAAAAGATTTGAAGATTTTATAGAAAAAGTTTGTTTGCAAATTTTATTACACAAAATTATGTAATCTATAAAAAGCATTTTTAAAAATAACATAGACATCTCTTCTAATTTTAAATCATATATTAACCTCCTTTAAAGTTTATTAAAACAATATTAACACCCTCTTCTAATTGACAATAAAAAAAATGTAGATATAGATGAGATTTACTCACAGTTTTTGTCTGTCACTAAAATATTCGGTTGGTATAACTAATCCTAAGGGAGGTTAGTGCATATTTTAAAATTAGAGGGGGTGTTAGTGCATATTTTAAAATTAAAAGGGGTTGTCAGTGTCATTTTACCCGAACGGTTAGTGTAATTATCCCTTTAAATAAAGATGTATTTTCAAACGCAAAGACAAAATAGAGTTCGGAGATGTATCTCTGAATAAACTCAAGGATAAATTCGCAAATTCAACTCCGAAGTCACATTTCTTCATGAGTAAATCAAACATCCACCACATTTCTTAGGAAAATAGTTTGGAGATATATCTGAAAACTTTGTGAGGAGTAAATTCGAAAATGTATCTTTGAATTCTAACCTACATGTTTCTTTCGTAGAAACATTGTAACCAGATTGTAGTTTTTCAATTCAACATAATTTTAAATCAATTAACATTTCCATTATTTATTTCAAAGATTAGTACACATGTGTATCATGTAATTGAGTAATGCGTTAATTAATCATAAAGACAATCATAGTACAAAAATCATTCTCCAAGTCGATGAAAATTACAAAATACAATCTAATAATCTACTGAGTATGCTTAATCCTAACACTCTGACTCCTCTTATGTCTACGGCAACCCAAGGCATTTTGTGTCTCAGTAAGAATGGAATGTGCTAGGTTAACTGCTTCATCGTCGTCTCTCTCAAACAGGCCAAATTTGATGCTCTCTTGTCATCCGCATAATATTCTAACAAATCACCTACACAACAATGACATGATCATCCATGGCCTGCTCATTCTCCAAGATCTTCTCATGAGCAGATCTAGGTACACGTCCAGGAGTTTTTGGTATCATGTAAGGGTGTGACACATAATGAATTAAGTCATGTAATCATCCATATAAGACTACTCAAATGTGGATTCCTAACTATGATACTCCTCTGGTACAATACGACTCTAAAAATCCTCCAGAATGCCATCAGTTTGTCTGTGGACAATGCTCTTTGAAGCAGCCTGAAAGGGGAACCTCAAAATGATATGCACGTACCCAAAATATTGCATGCATCGCTTTGGAAAATACATATACATGATATTAATCTCACATGCTAGCCATCCAGAGTATAATGAAATGTGGTCGAATGAAATTATATTCAGGTGAGTAGTGTATGACATTCAAACGATGGCGTCATGCTGAGTCTGTTTAATATACACACAGACCGGCGCCACAACATCATTCCTTATGCGCAGAAGGTACAAGAAAGCACGTGGAGAATCCTCAGTATATGAAGGTTCATGCTTAAACCTGTGAATATGGTGATAGTAGCCAAGGATTCGTCCCTAAAAACGAATAGGAAAATAGTAATAAGTGTGAAAAAAGTTGTTTTTAAATTAATAGCGGGATTTGGAAATTATTGTAAGTAGGGTGCATGAGTCTGTCATTTGTTTTGTCGCCTAATGAGAACCTTCGCTCATCTTGGAGTATAGATACACCAAGCATGAGGCCCAGTTCCACTCGTGAATGGCCTCTCAGTCGATGAAATACTTGAGGTATGTCACATCTACGTAGGTTACACTTTTGTCCAAAAACATTGACGTGTCAACTAAGAATAGGAAGAAGTGCATCAATTCACACTCCTTGTAGTAGCCAACCTCTAAATCATCGGTGTATAGGTCTTCAGATATCTCCAAGTTTTCTTCATACAAATTCTTCAACCAAGAAAACTTGTCATGTGCACCCTGTCATACCCCAAAATTTGCCCTCCTACTTCTCAAAACATTTCATACATCCATGCTCAAGGATACCTCAAGGGTTGATCAGACAAACCCTCTCCTAGACAATCAATCCAAACTAGGGTTTGGTAATTCTCAGATTAAGATGGACTTCCAACATCTCCAATGGTCATCATGCCTCCTCATATGCTTCAAAGATTCTCCATGTCAAGTTTCAAGCCTCACATGTCAAATTTCCTCAGACAATTGCTTAGATGGTTGAAAATCAGTTGTATTTGACAAAAAGTCAACTATGGTCAACATACAGTCAAACTTCATGATTTTTGGTCAACATCCTCATTTTGAAGTCACATTCATCATTTGATCAAGGGTTGATCATGATTCATCAAGAAACTCAAGATTTGCTCAAAAGTCAAACTTTCCAAATTAGGGTTTTTTAGTGAAAAGTCAACTGAACTTTGACTGAGCATAATTTCTTCATACTTTCTCAGAAATTTTTCCACCACCTCTCATTTTGAAGGAAATTCAATTCTCTACCACTTCATGTCTCACAAGAATGTTCAAAAAATGCTTCATTTTGAAGATATGGATCAAAATATTACAGGTCCTTTTCAAAGTCAATAAAAAGTCAACTTTTTGTTTTGAAGTTTTATTGAGCATGGAAACTCCAATTGAGATGAAACCAAAGAGGTTGTTTAGAGGACACCTAGAGATTTCTAAAAAGTCCAAGAACAGTCAAAAATGTGGAAAATTAAGCAAAATACTCCTTGCACAAGTTGGGCATTTTTGAAGAGGTGCACAAAGAGAAATACTTGTCAAAATCCAAAATTTTGCAAATGGGCCTAGTTTTTCTTGGTTTAAACTTGTTTCTTATCTTATTTGGAACCTTCAAGCCCAATGCCACGAATTTTGTCTTTATTTTTCTATTTAATTTGAATTTTATTCATTTAAAAACAAATTAAATTAAAAAATAAGGTGTAAAATCAAAATTAAATGCAAAGTTGATTTTTCTCTCATTCTTGAGATCCAAGCAACTCATACAAGCTGGCAAATTTCGAAATTTGCATTGATTTGGCAAGAAATTGATTGAAATTGGATCAAAAAAGGAAGATTTGATTTTGTACAAAATCAAATAATTTTTGCATTGATTGATCAATATTTGTTCTTCAAATCAGCCCAAAATCCATCCATTATAAATATACAATGCATACAACATGATAAAGAAGAGAAAAATTGCTCAAAAGAACCCTAACCTAAAGTCAAAAAACCGTGTTCTTGAGGCAACTTGCAGCCTTGGTTTTAGCTCGTTTCAATTGATTATAAGCCTTCCATTGCATTCCTTGGAGTCCCTGGAATCGATCCAGACCTTTACAAGTCACAAAAACATCAAGAATCAAGCAATCCCGATTTCGGTTTGTCAAACTTTTTCCAAAATCGATTTTTAATTCTCATGCGTTTTTAACATGTTTTGATGTTTGTTTTGTGTTTAGAATGAAGTTTGGAAGCTTTCTGCATAGTTTAATTGCATTTTAGTGGCCTGAATCGAAATCCACCATAGCTAGGGTTCCATTGTTCGAATTGGGATCTCATGAAATAGGTAAAATTGGACCAAACCAAGGCTACCAGGTGTTAGCTGAAGATTTTGATGTCTTGTGATTCGAAGAAATATCATGGAGCTCGAGACGAGATGACGTTAAAGTATTCAAGGGAATATAGTGAATATCATAGTTTGGAAAGAAAGGAATTAGCCCTTCGAATGGATGTATTGAGTTCCGGAATGTCGAACAGAAATACTGGTGATATATGTGAAACAAGCTTCGATCGGGTAATAGAATCATATCAGAGGAAATGGGTTCGAGATCGAAGCGAGTGATACATTTGAAATTCAAACGCAAGCGGGATAAAAGGAGTTGGCAGCGAAGAAACGGTTCGAAAACGTGGAAGCAAGAGGAGCATGGTGTGTTGCATGTTCTAAGCGTGGCAAGATCTTATGGGTTAGACCGTTATGGTCGAATTAGTATAAATAGGAGTCTTAATGTTAGGATTTCGTGTGTCATATCTATTGTACTAAAATTCACCACATTCAAAATACCACATGGCTAGGGAAGCGAATGCACGAATGATGTACGTATGATTGCACCAAGACTTTATTATTCAATGTATCTTTATTCCTCCGGTCTAGTTTTATCTTGCATCAATGTCTTTTAAGTTTCTTTATTTTCAAAGTCATTTCATTTAAATGCTTTTTCTACCATTACTGAAGTTCTTTACTTTTCCAGAAACCTTTACATTAACGTTGTTATTTCCCGAAAGTTTTTATACATTTGTTTACATTCTGTCTTTTACGTTTCACGATCACTTTGAAAATCTTTTACACTTTAAGAGTTTATTTGAATATTGCTGCATTTATATACTTTGTTGCTATTTCGAATACTGCATGTTCTTGTTTGTTCGAACTAAATATACGTTATTAACTTGATCACATCACTAAGTAATCGAAACGTATTTTGACATATACAAAACCTCCAAAAACAAGTCTCAAATATGGATCTTTATCTTAAGTTTATACCAACAGCCGATACCCCATAGGATCAATCTAGTCGATCCTGCAAGTTACGGAGGATTGAATAACATAATAGTTATAACGCTTATTCAATAGTTTGGAAGACTAGCGGTTGTTTCACCAGAAATCACTGTGAACAAAATGGCACGCCCAGTGGGACAGAGTTTGGCTGTTACAAACTAGGAAAGTTATAACCATCATTATTATAGAAATTCTTTCTGAGTAAACAAAGTTCATTGGTATATGAACCTTAGGAGTGGTAGAATAACTAAGAGTAACCAACCTTTACCCAGAAAAAGCGAAATAATAGAATGTCTAATAATCAACAAGGAACAAAATGCCCCACATGGAGCAGCACTAATGCATCTGTTTATTGCAGCGTCGGTCACGATCCCGAATGCATCGGTTGCATCTTCGACTAGTAATATAGCCACGAATGGAACAAGTGGCACGTCAATAAATAATTCGATCTTGGGCAATACAGAACCTTGGTTACCACGGGGATCCATCCCACAACCAGGACACAAGCCCATTTCGCCACCCCACTACAAACTAGACCACCGGTTTCGAGGGTAATAGACCCGAAACCCTTCTTGGGATGCCAACATCTTTCATGGCGGGTTTGCAAACTTGACGTCAAATGCATCACCCCAATTAGGATCGGATCCGGGTTAATCAATTTCTTACAAATAACCAAGGTCGGGGGTTATAGCGCTTTACCCACCTTAACCACGAAAACCAAATGGCTTTTAGGCAACGATGGATGATAGTAACCATAATATGATCGAGTGTTAGCACAAACTATGCAAGAAATCTTTGCCCCAATAGTTCGAACGTGACCGTGACGAATAGGAAAACGCAGATAATATGAGTCGAATAGCGATTTCTTTGCCCCAGAGGCGTGAACCGTGGTTCGAGCAAACACACCTATCATCGAACAAGCCATTGACCCACCCTATAGGCGGTTAGAGAAGAATTTGACACGAGGGCAAGGGCACAAGAGGAAATGCCCGTGATTCGAGAAGAACCACTTAGGGAGTTGTAGAACCGATGGCGAGGATCGAAAGATATGATGCTCGATGGTCGAGAGGAACCACGGAGGTAGTTGGGGAACCGGGGCGGGCTCGAAGGCAAGAGGCCCAGTTTGAGACGAACAACCTAGAGGAGTAGTTATGATAGGTAGAAACCAAGATCGTGGTCCATAGAATTCAAACGATAATATCTTGGCGAAAATAACTTAACCACCATGATAGAGAATAATGGCCCAACGGTATTAATCTGAGGATTAGGAGGCCAAATTATGCTTCTCCCATAGCGATTACGTGATGCATACAGACTTACCAAGGGACACAAGATCCCTAAGTTTACAAAGTTCACCGGAGATACTAACGAATCAACGATCGAACACATAGCAGTATCTCATCAAGCGGAGACATAGCCAATAATGAGAACCTTAGGATTAAGTATTTCCCAAGTTCACTTACGAAAAATGCTTTCACCTGGTTCACCACATTACCACCTGGATCCATAGATACATGGGCCCTTTTAGAAAGATTGTTCCATGAACAATTCTACATGGGATAATCCAAGATAAGTCGAAGGAACTAGCTAGTGTTAAGAGGAAGTTCTTCAACCCATAGACGAATACTTGAATAGGTTCAGACTATTGAAATCCAGATGTTTCACAGTGGTCCCCGAACATGAAATAGTCGAAATGGCCGTTGGTGGCCTTGACTATTCGATTCGAAAGAAATTAGATACACAATACTTGAGAGATATGGCTCGGTTGGCGATAGGGTTCGATGTCGAAAGACTAAAGGCCGAAGGCCGTGGCTTTCAAAAGTAACAAGAAAGAATTTCCTATGTCGAGGAAGTCAAGGCGTCCCGATTTCGAGGAGGTCAGTGGACCTAGCGAGTTAAAACAGGCCCCACCTTACTCTTGTGCCGTTGGTTCCACAAGGGAAAAGAAATTGTTGAAAATGAAAAACGACAAATTCCCAAAGAAGGTGTACACCTTTGATGTGACAAAGTGTGATGAGATTTTGACCCTTGTCAAAGATGGTCAACCGATTGTGCCATCGAATGTTAAAATACCTCATTTAGACCAAAGAAAGAAAAGGGATTACGTAAATATCATAGTTTCTTAGGCCACAAAACCTCACGGTGTTTTCTTTTCAGGACTTAATTGAATGCAATCAAAGAAGGCGATCAAGTTTCGATAAGCCAAAGATGAAGGTAGATGAGGATCCTCCGGATATTGCGACACCAACTACTCCGAACTGCGGGCATGAGAGAAATAAATATGGTGGAAAGCAGACCAAGGGTCAATACATTGAAAGATGAAAACACGAGAATGAGAGTTGGGGACCGATCGAGTCAACAATGGCGCCAAAGACATCCATCGACCGGAAGCTTCGACTAAGCGCCATTTGTTTCAAGGACATCCAGCTCGAGGGCCGGAGAGTCGTGATGGGAATTGGTGCAGTCAAGGTCGAGGCGCCAATTAGAAAAGGTCCAAATTGCAACCAACTCCCCGAGAAAGAGATCCGGAGACTTTGGGAGAACCCGTGGAAGATTCGATTATCCGTAAAACATTCTGCGAGAGTGCAAAAATCCCAATCGAAGCCATCAAACCATCGGGTTGGGAGATGAGGATACAAAAGGCGGAGAGGTCGAAGGACACGAGTCCAAGAAGGAAGTTTGGGACACTGGGGAGCCTAGTGGCAAATTCGACTACCGGTGAAATCCCCGGAGAGTTCAAAATACAACTCAAAGACATCGAACCATCGGGTTGGGAGATGATGAAAAGATGGAGAGGTGGATGTTAATATGGTGGACATGGAGAAACCTTGTTCGAGATGCAAGAAATGGAGAAATACCTTGAGAAGGAAAAATACAAAATGAATGAAGGATTTTTGCAGATATCGGTTTAAAAATTACCTCATGGTGTGCCACAAAGGAAGCGAGATGATCATGCCCCGGATGCAGATCATCCGCAATGAGAAGATTGCTGCAGAGTTCGAAAGGAGCCAAAGGGCTCGAGCGCGTCAATGGCGCCAAGACAATCAATTTTTAGATGCTATCCTCGACCGGAGAGTGTGTTGGAGTTCTTAGTATCGCCATAAAGGGGCAACGGCGTTTGATTTGCCCAAGGTGTTCAAGATATGACCAAAACATGGTAGGGGCATTCAAACCATTCCTTTCGCGCCATCGGAATCACAAGGAGATGGGAAGGGTTCACCTCCATGGCAATCATAATCAAAGAAAGCCGATAGTCCTTACCCCAAAGGTGCTCAAGAGTAACATTGAGTCCCAAGTACCAACCGATAGATGGCACGTCAAAACCAATAGGGGGAAAGATAATTGGAGAAGCAACGAGCAAAATGCCCGTCATGCCATGGTGTACAGGAGATAGTTCAACAACAAAAGAAAAGAAGAGTTGAGGTGGAAAACTATAAGGGAAGAATCCCATGTCAAGATCCCAATGGCGAAGGCAACAACGTGTTCGAAAATGAGAAGGAAATCTTTGGCATTGAAGAGGTAGTTTCGACCAGCAGAAAGAGATGTCCAAAGACTAACAAGCCAACGACAAGCAAGCAACCCGAAAACAAACCTCCGTTAGCGGAGACTTTTGCGACACAAAACCGGATGAATCAAAAGAATATACTCGGGGCGGAGGAAGATGAAGATATGCTAGCGATAACTTCGAATCGAAGGAGAATCCTCACTCAACCTAAGCGCAACGTGGTTATGCACCTTCCGAGTTCGGACAAGAAACCGAAATCAAGAACAGAAGAGGATGATAACATTGATATGATGAAACATAGGCGGTTGCTATTATGTCATGGATAATGGCGCCGTCGAAGAGTAGAATGCCTTCTTCGAACATCCAGAGCCAGCAATGAAGAACCATTTGAAGCCACTGTTCATTCGAGCAATGGTTAATGCCCATGGTGTGAATAAGGTCCCGTAGATGGGGCGCGTTAATCTAATGCCTCATTTTATGTTAAAAAGCGGGAATATAAGAAAGTGATGTTAAACCGCATAACATGGTGCTATCAAATTATGAAGGGAAAGTTGGTCAAACATTGGGAGTGGTGCAAGTGGAGTTAACCGTTGGTTCGAGCTGCAGGCCCACCATGTTCATGGTAATCGAAGCCAAGGCCAATTACAACCTGCTGTTAGGAAGAGAATGGATTCATGGCGTAGGGGCAGTTCCTTCGTCAATGCACCAAAGGTTAGTGCTATGGAGAGAAGATGGGATAGTGGAGAACATCGAGGCAGATCAGAGTTACTTCATGACTACAGTCAACCTCGTCAACAAAAGGAATTATGACAAGTATCTAGCACGAATAGCCCCTTGTGCTCCAAATGAGGAGATGAACGGCCGAGATGCAATATTATATGACCCTTCGCCATGATGGCATGTATTGGGACAGAAAAATAAGTAAAGAAGACGAAGGACTCGATGGTACTTCGAGAAGACGGCCAGAAGGCTGGGAATTCGACAATAGTGCTCATGACTGAGTCCTCCTTCTTCGAAAGGATTTCGGCCTATATGGCTGAGAACAAATGGATAGCGACTTGATGAAATAGATAGTATAGTTGAAGAAAATAACATGAAAGGCGGGTTGAAAGACTCACCTGCCAAGAAAAGAAATAGAACAAAGGTTAGATGCCATATATGATCAGAACCCACGGTTTCGGCAGGATCCTACAAACATAGGTGCTAAGATGTTGTACAGGATCAACTCGAAGAGGTAAATTTGGGGATGACAAAACAAAAAAAAAACCTATATAAGTGCGGTGGGTCCAAGTCTCAAGCAAGAGGTGATCGAAATCCTCAAACAAAATAAAGATTGTTTCGCGTGGGATTACGACGAAATGCAGCTTGAAAAGAGTTGGTAGAGCAGACTTCCAATCAAGGATGGCAAGAAGCCCATCAAGCAAACTCCTAGGAGGTTCGCGCAGCATGCTCACGAAGATTAAAGGCGAGGTCGAAGGTTGCGCGTTGCAAGTTCATCGTAACCACAAGGTATGTCGAATGGTTAGCTAATATAGTGCTGTTATTAAGAAAAATGGTTCCCGAGAATATGCATAGACTTTAGGGATTTAAATGAACCCCAAAGACCAATACTCATGCTGTGGCGAAATGTTAATAGACTCTGCTGCAGGTTGAATACTTAAGCATGCTAGATGGATATTCGTTATAATCGATTTTATTCTTTGAAGAGGATGTTGCCAAGACAGATTTCGTTGTCCGAGCCTTAGGCACCTATGAGTGGGTAGTGATGCCTTTTGGTTTGAAAATTGCCGGGGCCACTTACCAACGAGCAATGGATTCCATTTTTCACGATTTTATTGAGACTTTTATGCAGGTGTATATTGATGACATAGTCATCAAGTCATCTCTTCGAAACCCATCGCACTATCCGAGCCAATCATTCGAAAGAATGAGAAAACATGGCTTGAAAATGAACCCCCTTAAATGTGCATTTTTTGTGCAGGCAGGAGACTTCTTGGGCTTTGTGGTTCATAAAAAGGGAATCGAAATCAACCAAAATAAGACCAAAGCCATCATGGAGACTAAAGCACCCACATCAAAAAGAGAGTTGCAGTCCCTGTTGGGGAAGATAAATTTTCTTAGAAGATTCATCTCGAATCTAAGTGGAAAGACTCAAGCATTCTCTCCACTACTTCGTTTAAAACAAGGCCAAGCCTTCGAGTGGAGTCAAATACATCAGGAGGCCTTCGACGAAATTAAGAGATACCTCTCTCAACCTCCTATCTTGTCTCCACCTTCATGGGGAAAGCCCATGAGATTGTATATATCTGCTTCTGAATTTACTATAGGTAGTATGTTAGCACAAGAAGATAATAATGGCATCGAAAGAGCTATATACTATTTAAGTAGGGTGCTAAATGATGCATAAACTAGATATAGTAACATAGAAAAGTTATGCCTATGTTTATACTTCTCTTGTATGAAACTTAAATATTATATAAAGCCTGTTGATGTTTATGTCTCTTCTCATTTCGATGTTATCAAACACATGCTGTCAAAACCAATTATGCATAGTAGAGTGGGTAAATGGGCTTTAGCCCTAGAATATTCTCTAACCTTCATGCCTTTGAGAGCGTGAAAGGTCAAATAATTCTTGATTTCATTGTGGATCACCCGGTCGAAAAGACCATTATGGGTTATGTTGAGACGCAACCTTGGAAATTATACTTCATGGTTCGACTCACAAAGAAGGTAGTGGTGTTGGAGTTCTTATAATTTCTCTGAAGGAATCCAACAAAATTCAAGTATAAATTGATGGCCTCGTTGCTCAAACAATGAAGTGAATCGAGCGCTTATTGTTGGACTTGAAGCTTTGTTGGAATTGGGGCAACTAAAGTCGAAATTAAAGGTGACTCGAGTTAGTGGTCAAACAAATAACAAAGGAATATAAATGCATAAAGGAAAATTTGATGACATACTTATCATAGCTAATGATGATCAAAAATTGAATATATGGATATCCAACATATACCAAGAATAGAGAATCAAGAAGCAAATGACCTAGCACAGTTGGCTTCAGGTTATAAAGTCTCTACACAAAACTTTAAAGAGTTGATCGAAATAAGAGGTAGGGTTATGGCTACCAGACTAACGCCATCAGATCTAGAAAATATTAAGTTAGGTTGTAGTGGTAAAGATAGATTCGAAGTGTTAGCCACAAACACCGTATCAGATGCAGATTGGCGAAGCCCAATTATAAGCTATCTAAAAGATCCAACCATAAACGTAGATAGAAAAACGAAATATAGAGCATTATCATATGTCCTTATGGGAAATGAATTGTTCAAGAAAACCCAAGAAGGTGTATTGCTCAAATGCCTAGGAGAAAGTGAGGCGATCTGGCATTATCAGAAGTTCACAATGGGGCATGTGGGGCACATCAAGCAAGGCCACAAGATAAAGTGGTTGCTATTTCGATATGGTATGTATTGGCCTAGCATGCTCAAAGATTGCATAGACTTCGCTAAAGGATGTGAAGAATGTCAGAAACATGCAGGGATTCAACATGCTCCTGCGAGTGAGCTGCATTCGATCATTAAACCATGGTCCTTTAGAGGATGGGCGTTAGATTTGATAGGAGAAATCAATCCTGCCTCGTCTAAAGGTCAGAAGTACATCTTGGTAGGAATAGATTATTTTACTAAGTGGATCGAGCGATACCATTAGTAGCGCAGATCAAGAAGCTATTATTGAATTCATACGAAACAAATAATCTATAGGTTTGGATTGCCGTAGTATAACTACTGGACCAAGGGTCCATTCGTAGAAAGATGCAAGAGTTCGCTCAGAGATGGGATTTAGACTATTGACACCAACACCATATTATGCTCAAGCAAATGGTCGTCAAGCGACCAACAAAGTAATAATTGGTTTGATCAAAAACACATTGGTAAAAAGCCAAAGAATTGGCATAAAACTTTAGACCAAGTACTATGGGCTGTAGAACATCTCTAAAGAAGCTACCAATACTACACCTTTCCAACTAACATTTGGCCATGATGCGTCTTACTGAAATTCATCTATCGGTTCGAATCCAAAGACAACATGAACTCCCGCGTCATTATATTGGGAAATGATGGTGAATGAGTTAGTTGAGTTAGGAAGTCGACTACATGCATTGGAAATCCTAATGAGGCAAAAGGAAAGAGTGGCCAGGGCATATAACAAAAGAGTAAAAGGTAAGACATTCAACGCTAATGACTTAGTATGGAAAGTCATATTGCCCATGGACAAAAAGAATAAAGCATTGGGTAAATGGTCACCTCATTGGGAAGGCCCTTTTCGAATAGCAAAAACGTTTTCGAACAATGCGTATGAAATAGAAGCGGCCGATGATAAGCGAATCCTAAAGGTAAATGGGAAGTATTTAAAAAAGTATAAACCATGCCTGCAGGAGATTCGAATACTAACAATGTAGTCACAATATTGTAATGAAATGCCAAAATGGTAACATAATTGCCAAAATGGCGTTGTTCAAGCGTTACAAGTAAACATTTAATCAAAATACAAGAGTTACAAAAATAATCAAGATTCAAAAGTAGGATTGTTCCTCGGTAGGTCGAAGATATTCTTGAAAGACTCAAGTCTTTGTTGGGTAAAGCGCTTGGCACCTTCGAGGATGGCAACTTCACCTTTGAGTTGCTCAGCCGCTTCTGTTTCAGCAAGGCCCTTGTTAAGAAGTTCTTCAAATCGGTTCCCAAAGGTGTTGGATTCATAGGCAATTTGTTCTTCTTGGGCCTCTTTGATCTTAGCCTGAAGTTCTTGAATCTGTTTCTCCCAGAGGAGGATGGATTGAGATCGAAGCTCATAGTCAGCTCTAGCTTGCTTAATATGCGTGGCTAGCTCTTCAGCTTCTTTCGAAAGCTTTGAGGCATGTTCATAAGCAGCATCCATTGAAGCTCTTTTCTCTTGAACCTTATTTACTGATTCATCCGGAGGAGGCATCCGGTCACATTATCCAACAAAGGCGAAGTTCGAATAGGATGGTACTAACTTCGGAGAGCGGTAGTGAGGTCAACTTGGTTGATAATCCCTTCATGATGAAACAAGCGGTGCTATCTTGTTTAAGCACTTGAATAGATCCACATTGAGGATTGTTTTCTAATTCTATGAAGAAGCACAACCCTATCATCGAAGGCATAGACCTAGAGGTCGAACCGGCGATCGCAGAAAGTGGAATATCCCTTTGAGCCAACTTAGCCTTCATGTACCCAATAGGGTCATTTCTTTTCAAATTGGCTAATTCTTCTTCAGCTGTTTGGGGCTGAGAAGACCCAGGAAGTTCCATACGTAATGGAGTAACATCCATTTCGAAGTCCATTGGTTCATTAGTACGAAGACCATCACCGTCGTTATTCACGTTTCCATCATCTTGTTCATCATCAGTCAAGTCCACCACTTCGATATCATCATTCTGATCACCATCAGCATCAGACCCCGTTCTTTCGCTCGAAACCTCTTGAGCGTCTTCTCCTTCTTCATCCTCAGACCTTCCCTCGCTAGAATCTTCACTCTCTTGAGAGGCAGTGGTTTTTTCCTCTTCAGTTTGAGGTATTTGTTCACGCTCTTGAGGGATTGTTGGAGGAGATTTTGGGTGAAGAACCTCTGAAGGTAGTTCTGTAGCATCTTCAGGCATTATTTCATTGGTCTCCTTGAGAGGAGGCGAAGTGCCTTGATCATCAGGTCGATCAGAAGCTCCAGTTGGGAATGCCATATTAGAAGAGCCTCTGTTTTGCACTGGGTTATTCGAATCCCCATGAGGAGAAGAGTGAATCGGAGCGGATGCTTGCGGAGGAGGAGTCGAAGTGGTTGGGATCTGGGTCGAATCATCCTACATGGAGAAAAAGAAAAAGAAGATTAGAAACTGATAACTAAGGTACGAATAATCATTTTAAGAATTCGAAGTAAACTTACCTGTGGGTTATCCGTAGATATGTTACTGTCTATATGTTCCAATATTACATTGGAGGTCGAAGGTGGAATTTTGGATTGGTATGTGGGAGCAACATCTCTTGAATCAAGTCGAGCGTCGGTATCCTTTGGTATGTCTCTTTTTTCTTTTGCAAAGCCGTTGTAGAACTTTCTCCAGTTTTGAGAGTCTTCCCAATGGTGCTAGTTTTTCTCTTTTTTGGAGTGGTCGGAGGAAGTTTACTTGTCTGAAATGGTACAAAACGCAATTTAGACTCAAGTTATAGAAAAATCAGACCTATTTCGAAATAGCGGGATAAATTGTTTACCTTCGGAATCGGAACAGTTGTTGTAGGTGGGGTGACTTGAGTAGTTGTTGGAGTGGGCGTGTGTTCGTTGTTGTAGTTGCGAGGATTGATTGTTGGAGTCACTTTAGGCACACTATCATTTGTCTCGTGGGATTGTTGAGAATTCCTTCCTTGGTCTTGGATGCAGTAGTCCTGATCCTGAGGGCTGGAAATCGAAGCAATTAAAACGAAAGTTAAAACAAAGAAAGTAATATATATTTGGGATTTCCCAAAACATTCGCACTTGCGCCCTCTTTCGAAAGAATCGACATGGCGGAAAGGTCATAGCGAAGAGGTCCTGGGAAATTATGAAGCCAGTATCGAGCCCATGTCACAGTCTCAGATGGCTTTAGTTTCTTGTGGGATTTATATTTGAGCATTTCACTGCAAATTAACCACCAAGGATATGGAGGAAACCAAGCCAGAGCCAATTCTGAGGTAGGTAGTTGTGGAAATTTAGGTGGATGCATTTCGAGTGCCAACCTATACCTATCCTCAGGTGACAACCTTGAAGGGAGTTTGAACTTAGAAATTTTTTCTTTAAATTTTTCCCTCAAGGTTTGAGCAGCTCGATATCTGATGGTTTGCGGTGTGGGATCATAAGTAGTTTCAAGTAATTACGAAAAGCTTTAATCTCTCGGCGTGGGTCAACCTACCTTTCTTTTGTGTACTGCACATCGAGCAGATCGGTTTAGCTTGAATGGTAAGAGTGTCAAACATATGAGATTGATAGAATTTAATCCACCAATCTAGAAAACTCTTTGAAGAAAAGGGGTGGTTCGAAGGGATTAAGTTGAATTGGGCGAACTTTTGATATTGTTCTTGTTGAAGCTTGGCATCTCGGCTTTAAAAGTTCGACCGAGGTAATGGTGCTTTGAGTTTGGAACAAGGGTTCGGTATTAATTGACACGAGACCAAATTGTCTCGAAAAGTTAGGTTGATAGGTAAATAAGAGGATCGGTTCTTGGTCGGAGTAATTCTTGAGGAGATCGGTCTTGGTAATAAAAGGCCTTCCGGATATCTTGGGTTTCCTTGCATTTAGCGACCTCGAAAGAGACATAGTGAACCATGATGGTCCATGAGTCCTCGAAGCAAAAGGCGCCATAGTTTCTTTAAATTCATGTTGTTCGGAGAAGTATAATGTACTTTGAAAATGAAACACGGAAATCGGCCTTGTCATCACTAGAGTCGGTCTCCTTAGCCTCGTGCCCTCAGCGTTTCGATCAACTATCTACGGATCTTGCTCATTAATAGTATCTGCGGTGGAGGCGAAGACTCGAACATAGCATTTAGCCATAATGGAGCAACGGAAGGGACCAGCTAACAAGATGTTCTTGGAGGTATGAGATTTCAAGCTCGAAGCGGTGATCTCGGGCTCATAAAGGTCAACTAGCGGAGTTCGCAAGTTAATCCTCCTGTTCTCATGCAAATCTCTTGCGGAGGAATGAACCTACTAGCTACTTGAAGTGACTGCTGCAGAAAACATATCGTGATAGCCAAAGAGTAAGGAAGGCAATGTGTTCAACATCGAGACACTATCACCTTACGTATGGTAATAGCGTGATTAAGGATAATCATTGCTTTCAATAAATGCACCATACCGTAGTTCTTGTGTAAAAGTGGTTCGAAACCAGGGTCATCGTGATTGACATGATGGAAATCGTATGGTCATAATTACTCAAGAGTCACATCAAAATCTTGTAGATATATTTAAAATAAGTATTTCTTAAAAGGGATTCAAATACATATTTTAAAGGGGCATTTTGTTAGTGAAGATTTTGATGTCTTGTGATTCGAAGAAATATCATGGAGCTCGAGGCGAGATGACGTTAAAGTATTCAAGGAATATAGTGAATATCATAGTTTGGAAAGAAAGGAATTAGCCCTTGAATGGATGTATTGAGTTAGAATGTCGAGCAATCTTGGTGATATATGTGAAACAAGCTTCGATCGGGTAATAGAATCATATCGGAGGAAATGGGTTCGAGATCGAGCGAGTGATACATTGAAATTCAAAGCAGCGGATAAAAGGAGTTGAAAGCTTGAAGAAGCGGTTCGGCGTGGAAGCAAGAGGAGCATGGTGTGTTGCATGTTCTAAGCGTGGCAAGATCTTATGGGTTAGACCGTTATCGAATTAGTATAAATAGGAGTCTTAATGTTAGGATTTCGTGTGTCATATCTATTGTACTAAAATTGGTCACATTCAAAATACCACATGGCTAGGGAAGCGAATGCACGAATGATGTGCGTATGATTGCACCAAGACTTTATTATTCAATATATCTTTATTCCTCGGTCTAATTTTATCTTGCATCAATGTCTTTTAAGTTTCTTTATTTTCAAAGTCATTTCATTTAAATGCTTTTTCTACCATTCTTGAAGTTCTTTACTTTTCGAAACCTTTACATTAACGTTGTTATTTCCCGAAAGTTTTATACATTTGTTTACATTCTGTCTTTTTCGTTTCACGATCACTTTGAAAATCTTTTACACTTTAAGAGTTTATTTGAATATTCTTTGCATTTATATACTTTGTTGCTATTTCGAATCTGCATGTTCTTGTTTGTTCGAACCAAATATCGTTATTAACTTGATCACATCACTAAGTAATCGAAGCGTATTTTGACATATACAAAACCTCCAAAACAAGTCTCAAATATGGATCTTTATCTTAAGTTTATACCAACCCGATACCCCATAGGATCAATCTAGTCGATCCTGCAAGTTACCAGAGGGATTGAATAACATAATAGTTATAACGCTTATTCAATAGTTTGGAAGACTAGCGGTTGTTTCACCAGAAATCACTGTGAACACCAGGATGATCAGGGGACAAAAAGGAATCGAACCATGGCTTTGAATTGCATTTATATTGCTTGTATTGGATTTTTGATTTTTGCAGGGGCCTTAGCGTCGAGCAAGACCGACGCTAAGTGTTTGAAAATTCAAACGAAGAAGATGAAGATCTTCGCGCGTGTTCTGGGCAATCAGAAAGCAACAACGTTTAAAAACAATTTGTTTCAATTCTTAAACACGTGGACGCTCTAGCTCAGTTGGTCAAGGCGCGTGTGTGTGAAGGAGAGGTCTCCGGTTCGATTCCCAGCCATGACATATATTTTTTACAAGTTTGAAAACTAACATATTTTTCTTTAATATTTTTCATGCTATTTAATTTATCTTTTTAATATTTTTATCATGCATTTAAAAAACTTCAAAAATATTTCTTTTTTGCATTATCATCAGAAAAATACTTATTTAATTTTTAAAATTAAAATTATTATTTTTGCATGCATATTTTATTTAATTATTAATTAATCATTCGAATGACTTTTAATTGTTTTTAAATTACCAAATCGATTCAGAAAATTACCAAAAATTTATCTTATCATATTAATGTCATCATTAATCAAAAACCTTTTTCCTCATTCAAAAATCATGCTTTTTACTAACATTTTCTTCTTATGCAATTTTCTCGTATTTCCGATGATGTATCTGTTCACAGGTTGTAGCGTTTCGGACAATTTTCTTTCGTTTTCTTTTTCAATTATGTAATTGCCTATGGGATGTAATAGTTTAATTAGGACTTTTATTTTCCGCACTCTTATTATGTAACTGCCACAAAGCCATGTAATAGCGTAGGACTTATCTTTCCGCACTTTACTTTCCATTATTTACTACCCTATAAATTGCTAGTAATTAGGTGTATGGCAAGATAAAATTGGACATAGATCACTCATAATTTCAAGATAACATATCCGAATTTGACACACTCTTTTCACATGCACCCTTAGGGTAATTCTCTCGTTGCCTTCTACGAATACAAATGGTCAAGTCCCTCGAGCGTAGAGGTATCCTAGCACCGTTGCCTTCAAAACAAATCATCATAGTCCCTTCGATACAAAGATCATAGACCACGATGTCGCCTACGAATACATGATCTTGACCCTCGATTGTCGCCTACGAAAATGATGATCGTCCCTTGAATGTGCTGGGATACTCCTACAATTTCTATGACCATCAGATGTTCCTTCGAATGTCCTTCTACATCCAGCGAATAGGGTTACCTACCAACTAATGGTACGGATAGCTATTCTAAAGAAACATAAAATAACGAAAACGACCATTACGGTAGGTAATAAGACTTTTAGTTGCTTGCTCAAATCAAATATTTTTCACACCTCACTTTTATCAAAGTTCCTCGACATTTTGCCAAAGACAAAGTTCGACCAATATCTCCAATTCTACTCCTGTTGATACTCAATCCATGGTTCATCCTGGTGAAGAAGCTTCTACAAACAATTCAAGTGCTAGCATCACTCAAGAACAAATGGCTCGATTGATAAGCTTGCTCCAACAAACAAATTTGCTGCCTCTTAACCCTAACACCAACACGAGTACAAACCACATTTCCACACATTTTGGTATGTCACCACATGAGTCATCAGGTAAAACTTTCATTTCAACTGTTTCATATACCTTTTATTTATTTTATTTTTTAAGAAATTTGAACTACTAATTATTTACAATAATATTATATAAAATTTATAGATTTATAATATATAAAACTCTACATCCACTGCTTACTATTTATATATTGAAAAATATGCCTTAGTATATCATTAAGTGGTACATGTATAATATTGGTGTCCTATTTTAGTTAACATCAGCTAACTATTTTGGTTACATATCATTATACATATACATGGAAGTGTAAAACAACTTCTCACATGACTTAGAAGATAGTAAGTAGGACATATTTAAAGTTTAAATTTTTTCACAAAAACAAGGCTTTCAGCACAAAGCGACACGCGTAGAAATTTGTCTCTGTCACCAAATTCATGTGGTAGTTTCTATTGCCTTTCAATTCATGTGATTGTGAGCTTTAGCGTCACAGTAGCTGCATATGGGTAAACTCAGTCAGAACAACTATGTTAACCAGAACGTGGATGTAAAGCTACTATCAGTGTTTATTATACTTGAATCTACTACCTTTTGTATTCTTTGTTATTTCATACTCAAATGCTAAGTGTTACACTTACTGGTGTGGTGCTTATTATAAATTGTCCATACAATGACTTTTCATGTTCGAAATTGACTTATGCATGCTGCAGTTTTGTAATGGAAATTATTTTATATTATAAACAAAATCTATAAATAGAAGTGTGAAAAGGACAATAATTACTCATATTTTATTCTATTAAAAAAGGTTGATGAATTAGTGCACTCAAATTGTCTTTGAAGACATATAAATCGAAATATTGGACTATCACATAATCCATATATATATATATATATATATATATATATATATATATATATATATATATATATATATATATATATATATATATATATATATATATATATATATATAGGATATTTATTAAATATAAAACATATATTTTTATATTCAAATACACATCTTTAGTCGAGATTGAAGGGTTATTGGATATTGAGACTAAGTTGAAAATCATCAAAGATTTGTCGTGGAAGTCCCTTAATGAACATGTAGACTATTTGGTATCATGAAGAAACATGTAATCCATGAACTTGGCCACAAATAACTTTTTAGGTACTGATGTGCTCGATGTGTTGATGTTGAATGAGATTGTTAGAGATATATATGGCGCTTATGCTATCACCATAGACTAACATGGCCTTCAAGAAAGGGCAATGTAGTTCTGGAAGAATATTCCTAAGCCAACGTGACTCATATACTACATTAGCGACTCCACAATATTCAACTTCAACACTAGAATAAGACAGTGAATGTTGTCGTTTATCAAACCAATAGAGATGGTTGTCCCTAATATATACATAATGCTCAGATATTGACCTTTTGGTGTTTAGAGATCCATGCAAAAATTCAGCACAAAGCGACACGCATAGGCCATGCTTCCGTTTTATCCGCCTTTTGAGAGGCCGGCCCCCGAAAAATCAAAAAGGTATCGAGGAATTGTCTGAACGCTACGAAACTTTGCAACCCCCTTCTATTTGTTGGAAGAGAACTCCATGCAAAAAATCAGCTCAAAACGACACGCACATCCCATGGTTTGCGTTGCTCCATATTGGGCGCCCGGGGCTCGAAAAGCCGAAATATATCGAGGGATCGCCCGAATGCTACGAAACTTTCCAGCCCCCCTCTATTTGTTGGGAGAGAACTCCATGCAAAAATTTAGCTCAAAGCGACACGCGTAGGTCATGCTTCCGTTCTATCCGCCTTTTGAGCGGCCGACCCCCGAAAAATCAAAAACGTATGGAGGAATTGTACGAACGCTACGAAACTTTGCATCCCCCTATTTGTTGGAAGAGAACTCCATGCAAAAAATCAGCTCAAAACGACACGCACAACCCATGGTTTGCGTTGCTCATATATCGAGGATCAAAAAGCCAAAATATATCGAGGGATCGTCTGAATGCTACGAAACTTTCCACCACCCCTCTATTTGTTGGGACAACAAGAAGAGCTGCGAGTGGCTACTGACCAGATTAGCCAGCAGAAGACTGATTTCCTTGACAGGACCCAACAAGATATTGGAGATTAGATCGAGCAGATGGATGAAGTTCGCCTAGAGTTGACAGATTATGTAACATGTCCCTCACCCATTTTTTTGGAGAGGAGGCATGGGACGACACCGCGACCGAGGTCGTCATCATTGAGATACACCAGGTTTATCTACTCCTTCTTTCACGTTGTATTAAAACATTGGGGATAATGTTTAATTCAAGTGTGGGGGAAGATCTCAACCTTGATATCTACATGACTCTCGGGTTGATTATCCATCTTATTCTATACATTCCTCTCGGGTTGATCAACCATATCTTCATGCTCCTGCAGATAGTTTATTACCAATATCCCTTCATTCCACTGGGAGTTCTTCTGAAGAAAAATCCATAATTTATTGCTCAAGTTCAAAGGATTTGTCATGACGCATTGCAAAATGTTAAAAAACTCTAATAGTGCAATATGATTTCCTCTTTGAAAATGAAGAAATTTGTATAATTAATTATATAAAATATATGCGTCATGCTGACAAAGTTATTAAAAAAATGAACTAATGAAGTATGTAAAAATGTAAGAGGCCGGTTGAAATACGCCTCATTGATCCTCTAATTACTATGGACCTAACGTTGGGACAATGATGTAAAACAAATATCTGAAAAATAAATAATATGTGATGATCATAGTGATTTAGGGTTTTGGACCAAGAAGGATTTTCTTTTATATGTGATTTTTAATTATTTTACAAACAAAAATAATATTTAAATATATTTGATTTATTAAATTGTTTAATTTAAAAATATATCGACATAGAGGAAACCTGAAGAAGATTGATGAAACAATATCAATACTAGATTTATATTGAGAAAACATGCATGTGCTGGTAATATGCAATGATGCAACATGACAGGATCAAAGCTCCACAACACTGGATACAGCTGAACTGTTGCATAGGAAGAAATGACTTTTTACTTCGGGTAAAAAGTAATTTCATCATAGTCCCAACGTTGGGACGAAGTGATAAAACCTTTGACACGATATCCCAACGTTGGGACGATGTTATAAATTGCAAAATTTGCTGTTAATTTATATTAATAGTTTATAAAAACAATTTAACAAAACTTTACAAAATAATAATAAAGAAGTTTAAAAAATATTATATAATAAAGTAATAAATAAATAAAGTCCATGTGGTTAAAAAAATAATTAAAATAAATTACCACGTGGATTGCCACGTATGCACTTAGAGAGAATCTTGGTTGAAATGTGGCGATCGGTGTATCTGAGGAATCAAGAGCGCAATAAGCTCTTGCAGCGACGTAAAGCCTTTCCATCTAACTTCACCACATTACTCTTGGGAATCCACTTTATCGAATCAATCAAATCATACGCTTAGAAGCGGACCCTTGGCCAATCCCTTTCTTCTCTATCCTAATGATTTTTATCGTAGTCGAAAAGGACCGGCCAATCTTCAATCTCAATCCATCTCTCTGCTCATTCTCATTCTCGAGATAAATCATCAACATTATCTTCATCATTCGCAAAAAGCGAACGAGATCGTTTTCTCGCTATGTTCTGAATCGTTCAAGTTCCTCCTCGAACCGCGTAGCTCTTTGTTATTAGCGAGTTTCTAGATTGTTCTATAACATTTAATACAACGTAGTAATGTTCTTTTATCGGAATCATCATCCTGCTTTCATCATCACTTTCATTGTTAACATTTTCATCAATAACAACGGTTTCCTTCCTTTCTTTGTTTCCTCGAATCACCATCATCGTTTAGTTTATTCTTTTTGAGCGTTGTTTTCGAATCGTCTTCGTTTGCGATGGTGATTCTGCGTTTGAAGATTTTTGCACGATCGAGTTAACGTGTTGTCGGTTTGATTAGGTTTGGATTTGGAATCAGTTGAGCGGATAAGTTTGATTTTGGGTTTTGATTTGGAAACCTAGCGGAGGGTTTAGGGGTTTGGGGAGGTTCGGAGATGGAAATGGCAGCGAGGCGGAGGCTGCGTCGTCGCGGCGGGGAGGAGGAGGATGAGATGGGAGGGGATTCGGTGGTTTGAGAGGGGGTGAGAGGGTGAATGGAGGTTGTTTTGGTTGGTGGAGACATTTTTTCCGATGAAGGGTAGGGTTTGGAATGAGTGTGGAATGAAGTGATTTGGAGGGAAAAAAAGGAGAATGAGTATTTATTGGGGGAGAGGGAAGGGTAATATGGGAAATTGTGTGAAGTTTGCACTACATTGAAGTGAAGTCTAAGTCATTCAGATGAAAATGTATGCATACAGGGAAAACTGGACCAAACTGAAATCTGGGTGACTTAGGCAAATTATATATATATATATGGGGAGACAGACAGGCGCAGGCAGACCTGGTCAGGTAGGCGCGCGCAGGCAGCAGGCGTATGCGGGCAGGCGTAGGCAGGCACGCTTGGGCAGGCATGCATGCCTGTGTAGGCAGGCAAGCTTGTGCAGGCAGGAACGTTTGGGCATACAGGAAGGCTTGGGCATGCAAGAAGGCTTGAGCAGGCACAAAAGCAAGCTTGGGCAGGCATCTCAGCATTGTGGGTACCTGTGTGTGCACTCTTTCATCATATAATCCTTCTGTTTCCTGCACTGCTTCCTCCACTGATGTGTAGTCTTCTGGGTTAGGAGCAGTTAGGAATAGTTAGGAGCAGTTAGCAAGAGTTTACAATTACATACCACGATTCTGATCTGATTTGTCTAGAATTTCTTGTCCAAACTAATTCTGATAAATTATTGAATCATTTTTTTGTATGTTGAAAACTTCTGTAGAAAATTCAATTGAAAGTTGCTCGGTAGATCAATGCAAATCTGTCTGATGTGTTACCTTACGCTTGTTTTAATTGTACGAATATATCTACTCATTCCTAATGTTACCAATCATTGTTTCACTTATTAGTGCAAGGGTTTACATTCCAAGATTTATGTTCTTATTTATTACAATAACATGATTTATGTTCTTTTCTCCTCTATATATTACTTGTTATTTGATATGTTTTTCAGGTTGAGAGTATTTTGCGTGTTTTTTATCTTAAATTCACAACATTTTGTAGTACAATGAGGAGCCAGGCAAAATTAATTTTGTCACGATGATGGTACCATTACTCCATCAACATACAAAGTTAGTTCTTGAGCCAAATTAGCCCAAATTGAAATATATATTTCATTTAAATTTGAGTGAGTTGTTACTCATGGTTTGATAAATTTGTAGGATATGAAATATTCTCTTTCACGTTTGAAGAGAATTTTGGTCCAGCGAGTGGTTTTAAGGCTCAAGCTGGAGTTGTGGAAAAGTCTTCCACATCATCTCAATGTGTAACTTGTATTGGGATGGTATTTTAAATTACTTTTGTCCTAATTAATTTTTATCTTTGATTTTATTTGAGTTGATAAAACACATGCTCTTTTTTGCGGATTTATACAGGCATGGATAAATGAATCCGGAAACGAGATGCTGACCGACTTATATCAAACGGGTCAGCTGCACCCCTCCCCCTCAAACTTTATGAATGTATCTTTCATAATGTAACAATTACTTAATTTTGTTGGTGTTCAATTTTGATGCATGGACTTAGAACTTTGATGCATGGACGAACCCATTTCCCTCCATTTTTTCCTTTTTTTTGCGTTAACCTCGTCTCTCTCCTCATTCACTCCGCCAATTCACCCTCATTCTCTCGCGTGCGTCGTTTCTTTGTCTTTCTTCCAAAACTGATTGATCTCATTTACTGCTGCTATAAATGTTGATGGATTACACACACTCTCTTTCTGTTGGCGTCATTTCCATTTCTTGAGGTGGTAGATGTGAATCAGATAATGTGGAAACTACCCCTATACAAGAAAAGATAATAGCGGACCTCTTACTTTGTCACACAACCTCTTTGTTATACTTTGAATCAACTAGAATAGAATATCAACAACTAAACACTCTATAATGTCTCCAGATACTTTGGAAGAAATTTTCTATTTTAAAATTTAGCTAAGAAACTCATCTTTGAAACTCGTATTACAGAAAATTAAAGAAAAGAGAACAAGATTTCGTCTACCTTCTTATCTTGCAATGGATTTGGTTTTGACTGTTTGAAGCAATTGATTCTTCTCCATCCATTCTTGTCTTGCAATACCGTAATAAAAGCCTGTGACATCAATCCATCGAATCGATAAAGGGGTAGTTGAGTACAGTAAATGCAGTGAATGGAAGGTTTAGTGATTCCGCCACCATACTCCCCAAAATAAAACCCTTGATGTTAGCCATGGAATGAACGAGAGAGAGATTTTGTGATATATATTCTATTTGTTTTTATTAAATTATTTTTATGTTATTAAATATTATTTTGTAGAAAATATATTTAGTTTTAAGGTTTTTATTTTATTTTAGTCTTTTTCATTTTTGTATTTTTTATATATATACTAGTAGATACCTGTGTGTCCACATAGATATTGATTTAGATTGTATCGGATAGATAATTGTATATGTTTTTAAAAACAGTCGTTGTGCAAAATAGATAAAAATAAAAAATAAAAAAAGTTGTCAAAGGTAAATATATATAAGTTAATTAAATCAAAGATTTCGGTTTGGTTTTGTGGTTGATTATTATATATGATTTTATAACCTGATGTAGAAAACAAAGATTTGTATTAATTGTATAAAAAAATTTCAATTGATTTCGTTTGAAAAATTGAGAAGATGTTGAATGTTTAAAAAATAATAGGAATCAAAATAATTGTAAATTATTTTTTAATATGACAGTAAGAATTTGAATTATAAATAATATCTTATTATAAATAGTGAAAATTTGAGTTTTTATTTATTTTTTCTAGGATGTATTATTTTATTTTTTAAAATTATTTGTAAATTTGTAATTATAACTTTTTTTAAAATTATAATTAATTTTAAAATATTTTATTTTATTTAAATAAATTTTATCAGGTCGGAGTGGTAATTGTTTCATTACTCTCATTCCAATATATGCTACAGAACTAGGTCACCATCCATCTTGTCCATTACGTATGGCAAACATTTTGTATCTGCCACTTCTCTTTTGTTTCTGCAATACCGTACACCCAGACCAATTCACCCATCACGTTAACTACAGAAAATAGTTATTCCAAATAAAATTAGGATTTTTATTTTAAAAAATGAATTCTAGGCCTAAGTTAAGAATTTTACCCGTTACTTTTTTTTCTTTACTATTTGATTAAACTTTTTAGATAGTTTATGCTGAATGAATTTATAATATCTTAATTTTATTATAGTAATTTTTTAAGTCATTTATTTTTTTATTATGAAATTTTAAAATAATATATATATATATATATATATATATAATATATATTCGAAGTCTACCCTTACAAAGTACGATACGAAGAATTCCAACTATAAAATTAGGTTTATCTCATGCTCTGTACACGTTGATGCTAGCCGATAGAAAAAGAGATTGATTTAGGGGAGTAACGATTGAGTAACCAATGATAAAACTAGGTTTTGCGAGCATTGAATTGGTTTAGAGCATTGAACAGAAAACAGATTGGGGGATTGAATCAATCGGGATTTAGATTGGTGTTGGGGGAGAGGGTGGTGGAGAAATGGTTCGGCGATGGAGGTGGAGAAAGCAGGAGGAAGAGACGGAGGTATCCATATTGGGTCAATTTACATATCCACCGCTCAATTATTTTTAATAATATATTCCTAATCGTATCAAATGGAGTATTTATTATGAATTATCAACTTAATATGGGCTGATTGAAATCACTCACATGTTTCCCTGAGTGTGTCCCTGAATTATGCAGTTATTTTTTTCTTTTCAACGAACGTGATTTCCTTGATTAAACCAGGTGAGTGATAGTTTTATCCTCAGTAATGATTCTTGTTTTCTTTAAGATTTTGAAGTTTGTGTTATGAGAGTTTGTTGTGGTAAAGTGTTTGTTAGATCTTTCTTTATTTTTGTATGAAGAGATTTTGTATGGAACGTGATAACATTAAAATATTTCTTTGGATAGGTATGTTTGGTCCTTAATTATGTAGTTTGCAAGATTTGAATATATTTTGATAAATTTGAGCTTATATGATAAACGTATAAATGTTGATTGTGCATTTCAAGGGATCTCCCTCTAAGCAAAGTTTATAAATTGGTGAGAGATGCCTCTCAAGTAGAGATATCTTGTTGAGATCTCTAATATTTAAATTTTTGGTTGAGACTTTTAATTTATCAACATCTTATATCATCGTTTCATGACTATTTTGTCACCAACATGAGTGATTGTATTGAAGATGCAGGAGATAACAATGAAGACGGGGGAAGAAACAAAGACCAAGGAGACACTAGGCAAGTGGAAGCAACATGTACCCATTCGTCTTTTCCTATTTTGTTGTTTGTGTTAGTACATTTGTATTGTAATGTCAATAGTTTCATGTGGGATTTTGTGAATTGTTTTTCACGATTCTTAGGTAATATGGTAGAGAAGAAAATGATTATACATCTTTGTGGACGATGCGATCAAAGAGTTGAAAAACTCGACATGTGCTAGAGGTTGGACAACTAACTTCAATTAAACTTCTTTTAATTGTGTTGAACTTTTCACTTCTAGGCTCACATTTTTGCGAATCCATAGATGCAATCCCAAAGTGTTGGGACACAGCGTTGGGGTTTGGGAATTGGGACATCCCTTCTAGAAAGTTTGGACGAGACTCTTGTTTGGGAGCTGAGATTTTGTTTGCTTCAAGTTTTCTCTAATTTTTATTTATTTTATAAATAAAGTTGATATTATCTTAACCACGATTCTTGTATGTGCGATCGAAGAGAGAAGAATAAAGAGGAAAATGGTTATAATAGAGTGAGGAAGAAGAAGATGAAAACGATCGTATCGAAGGGTCAACAAGTAGAGATATATATTTCAAAGTTGTATAAGCAACCTTGATCATCTCTGCACTTCTTGGATTTAGATTCACGACACAGTAAATACCGCCTTCTACCTCCATGCGAGGTAAATATAGGCTTGTGAGCCTCGCGATTTATTGGTACTATATCTGAATCCTTCCTTATGACCAAGTTCTTCGTGAAATTCGGACAACCATGGATGTAAAGAGAACTAAAGAAAAGAGTTTACTTTATAGAGTGACAAAGTTATCTAATTGGTCATAAGTGATTAAGCTAACCTCTTGAACTCGTTTGGTGATAATGATTTAAAAGCAACTTTGCTGCATGTTGATTTCCTTCAATGTAGAATAGAACTTAGGAATCTGGAAGGTCATCCATCAATTGTAACTTTGCACTTGAACGCTTAACATGAGGTGGACCCTCCCACTCGGTAGCATACTCCAAGAGACTTAAGTTTCTCTTTTGAGCGTAATTTTGGAGATGACTCTTGTACAAATGAGCCATAACTACGACAAAATTGAACATCAAAAAAATCAAACCCATAAGTAACATAATCAATATGATTAGCTATTATGGCTTGGCTGATTTACTTATCCAACCCTACCTAAAAGCATTAAACACCATTGTTTTTTAATGCTTTGTAAATTCCACATATCATTGAAAATTTAGAAGAAATTTTACAGTTCATTTATTTTGAGTGTTATTATATCTGCATGTAAGTGGAATCAAGCCAATAGGGAAAAGAGAGCTGACACCTTAGTAGTAAACAAAGGTAGTTGATAAATAGCAGCTATTGTTTTATGCTGCATAACACATGCTATGTTCTCTAGAGCAAGGAGAGCAAGGACACGCGCTGATATGAATACTTTTCCAAATGAAATGAAACTGTGTACCACTCAACTGAGTGGCAAATTAATAAAATCAACAAAAGGCAGAAATCAAATTACTTTTCAGGTCTTGTTCTTTCGGGGCATCCGTAACAGTTGCGACGGGGCTATTGATTTGAGAAGTTTGGCATGCTGGTTCAGAACTTGGTTGCAACACTCTGTTGGTGGGAAGTCTGTTGCCAACATCAGGGCTGAGAACAGGTGAACCTGCAGGTCCAATGGAAATAAACATGAAGCTTTTGTAAAGATTAAAATCTGGAATACAGTGTCATAAAGGATTCTTTTAGGGATTCAATTATGTTACATGTGTGCTTAGAAGAAGATCAAATGTCCCTACATTTGGTTACTGAGTAAGGAACACAACACAATTCAAATGAATATATATGGAAGTATTAACCAAACTAATAGTGTAATGGCACTCAATATGTGGTTAATATCATTTCCATGCAAAGAGGAAGTTGTCAAACTACAACTGCATATTACATAGTATAATTCATTAATTACAATTTATTAATTACAATTTATCATCCAAATGCATTAATTAACACAATAAAAACATGGGAAAAAAACAACAACAAATCATCTTAAAAGGGAAAGCACACCAAACATGACCAATTTAAGTATTTTTATCTAGGAACCTTCTGACTTATTTAATCATGAGCAGTAAAAAGTAACAATTAAACCCTTAAAAATGTCAAATGCAAAACTAGCCTCTAATAAGTAAAACATCACTAAGAAATATACTAAAAAGGACACATACGACATTCTTAAGAACAAATTAAGAGCTCTTATCATTCGAAATCAAATATGTCATATAAGCCCATGTATATCATTTTCATAATTTCATTCCTCCAAAATTCAAATTTTGTATCACCGCAAAAATATGATGAGTTCCCAAACTTTTTTTATCATTTTAAAATTTTCATAATTATTTTTATTCCTCCAAAATTCGAGAATTAGCTAGTGAATCAATGATTCCGTAGGCTTGACTTCTACGACATAAAAAATCCTTTCGGTCGTGAGATATCGCGAAAGGTTTGCTGTTCTTCGCAATAAATAGTTGTCATCGTTGTTCGAGTACCATTAATTCATTCGCTTCCACCATGGCGTCTCTGTTTTCCCTCTAAAAAAGTAAGGTTGATGGATCATTATCCGAGAGTATAAGAAGGTTTATTTAATAAAGTGTATTTCTACGAATCTTACCATAAAAGAAGAACGGATATAAAAATACCTTCAATTTAATTCAAGCCGTGCGAGCACGCATTTTTGATTTTTATATAGCATCGGCTCTACTTTCAAATTTTGATTTTTGGACCTTTCATTGAAGAAATACAAAAAAATCTACGGGTCTATCGGACCCGGATCGATAAAGAATCTAATAACCACCCTTTAAGTTTTTTTAGAGTATCTTTTTCACAACTATGATGATTAGTTGCTATCTTATTTCTTCTAGTTTTGATTCAGAATCCCAAAGTTTTTTTTGAGAGAATAAGTAAAAAAAAAATTGTGACACTAAAAGAGGCTCTAATAGATCAGATAAAATCGTAAATACCCCTTTTTAATACTACTCTTTCAATATATAATAGAATGGTTTTGAAAAAAAACTTATTTTTGCATATTGAACTCAAAGTGCCATGCTTTTTTTACTGAATACTGGTGTAGACATAGTCTTCTTTTTTTTCTACAAATAAGAATCATTGGCGCCAAGCGTGAGAGAAGGCTAGGCGTTTGGTAATTTGTCATCCTACCAAAGAAGAGATCCCATTAGCGGCTAATCCTATGCATATTATGCGTACCGCCTACAACTTGCATCATAAATCCAATATACATACCACTGTTGGAAGTTAAGTGTAAAAACTGACAAAACCAGTTTTTAGCAGATTTTTAAGGTAACCTCCACTGGTGGAAGTTAAGTGTAAAACCGACAAAACCGGTTTTAGATTTTAAGGTAACCTCCTTTGGTGGAAGTTAAGTGTAAAAGTGTCATAAACCAGAAAACCAGTTTTTCAATACAACTTCCTCTGGTGGAAGTATAGTATAAAAAGTGTCAAAAATCAAAAAACCAATTTTTCAATACAACTTCCACTGGTGGAAGATAAGTGTAAAACCGACAAAACCAATTTTAGCGATTTTTAAGGTAACCTCCTCGGTGGAAGTTAAGTGTAAAGCCGACAAAACCGGTTTTAGCGATTTTTAAGGTAACCTTCACTAGTGGAAGTCAATTGTAAAAACTGACAAAACCAGTTTTTAGCAGATTTTTAAGGTAACCTTCACTAGTGAAGTCAATTGTAAAAGTGTCATAAACCGAAATTGGTTTTTCAATACAACTTTCCTTTGGTGGAAGTATAGTATAAAAGTGTCAAAACCAAAAACCAGTTTTCAATACAACTTCCACTGGTGGAAGATAAGTGTAAAAACTGACAAAACCAGTTTTTAGCAGATTTTTAAGGTAACCTCCACCGGTGGAAGTTAAGTGTAAAACCGACAAAACCGCTTTTAGCGATTTTTAAGGTAACCTCCAGGTGGAAGTTAAGTGTAAAACCGACAAAACCATTTTAGATTTTTAAGGTAACCTCCACTGGTGGAAGTCAATTGTAAAAAGTGTCATAAACCAAAAAACCAGTTTTTCAATACAACTTCCACTGGTGGAAGTATAGTATAAAAAGTGTCAAAAACCAAAAAACCAGTTTTTCAATACAACTTCCACTGGTGGATGATAAGTGTAAAAACTGACAAAACCAGTTTTTCACCATTCAAAAGACTTCAAACAACATTATAACACATATTTCACATGCCTGCTATTAATCATCAAAATATAACACCAACACATGGTTATATCATCAAAATCACCAAAAACTTAATTTTCTTAAAATTCAAGAAACTTGAAAAAACAAACAATCACACAAATCATCACTACACAAACCATACAAATTCGATTGTTAATGAGTTATTATTTGATACCTTGCAGTAGTTTGTTCTGTTGCGAGCTCTAGTATTGATTTTCCTACCATAATGTGGTGTAGCATATAGAGCAAGTGAGTTCGAATTTTGATTTTGACCCTTCTTGAGCTCTTAGGCAACATCAGACTAAGGACAAAAGGTTTTATAATTTCTTTCTTATTTATTTTTTAAATTATATTATTATTTTATTTTTATTATTCAATATTACTAAAATTTCAAAAGGAATTGAGAAATAATAATTGAAAAAAAACAAAAGAATAAATAATAAAATAAATAATGTTAGAATTTTTAAAAGGTAAATTTCTTTTGAAAAGTCTTTTTATCGTATGTACTGGAAACCCAATTTTTTAAGATTTCAATTAAAAAAAATTTATTTTCATAGATCTTAAATACAATTAAATGACAATTACTATAATAATAGTCAAATTATTATTTAATGTAGATATTAGGAAATTTTATTCCCATAGAACACATAGGATCTATTATAGAACAGATGTGTTCTATAATATAATTTCTTTCTTATTTCTAAACATTTTTTTATTTTTTAAATTATATTATTATTGTGAAGAATTATAATTGACAGCATATTATCCTAATACACACATGTTTAATAAATATTCAAATAAAATATAATAAAAAACAAAAAGAAACAGAAGAAGCTACAGGGGGTGGCTATGTATTGTTTTTATTTTTTTATTTTTTCAATAACCACGTTTCTTTTTCTTTTATAATTTTTTTTAATCTTTTTATTTTTATCCTAATAACAAACAAAAAAAATAAATAATGATAATGAAAAAAAAAAAAGGGCGCAGCCCCTGATGCCTTTTTTTTTAAACTAATATTTTCTTTTTCTTTTTTATTTATCTTATTTTTTTTATATAAAACTAAATAATGTTTTTCTTCTTTTTTTTTTAAAAAAAAAACTTTTTTTTATAATAACTAAAATGTTAAAAACAAAATCAAATAAAAAAAAAGATGGCAGGGGCCACGTTTTCTTAATTATTATTTGAAAATAAATTCTTTCAGTTTATAATATAAAACTATCTCTATAAAATAATATTTTAGTCTTTCTTCTTTACTTCTCCACAGTACCCATCCTTTCTATGCTTTCTTCTCCAGTAAGTATGACGGCGGTACCAATGGATGGCTGTGAACAGATTTTTGACATGCCAACATGAGTAATGGCAAGGATGTATAATAATACGTAAACACTTCTTGACTCACGAATGTTTATTTTTTTCCGCATTACAAGGGTCAGAATCTGGTTTAAACATCATGGGCCGAAATACCCAATCTCCAATATTTGCTACTTAATTACCCACGATAACAATAAATTCTGCAACGACATTTAGACAACAAATGGATGACATCAATCATGAAATAGTTGGCGTTTTAGCCCAACAAATGGTTATGAGCTTTAACTTGATCAGCGCCACACAAACTAGTCGACAAATGCCCAAGCGAATCAACAATTGGCAACACGGATGGCGCAATTGCGATTTCTTCGGCTCCCCTCAGCCCTAGTTCAAAACCTTGTAGAGGAAGGTAAGAAAATCAAGAGTGGTCTTGAACAATATCCAACAATTAACCAAGCCCGGTTGTACAAAGCGTTAGTGAAGTAAACCAAAACCAAAGAGTCGAACAACCTAGGATCAAACAAGGAATACGAGAAGTTCTAGCCCAAATAGTAATGGTCAATTAAAACCAAGATGTCGGTGAAGTCCTTCAGCGTGTTCAAGACGAATCTGCGGGGAAAATAATCTTGCGGTCATGGTCAAGGATAATGCGAAATGGAGTAAACATAGGCCTTCAAAGGCCAAATTATACTTCTTCTTTGTCCAGGTATGTGTTACAAGCTGAATTACCAGGATGGAAAGTCCCAAAGATCACAAAATTCTCTCGTGATACCACTAAATCCATTGTTGAACACATAGCTCGGTATTTGAGTGAGGCTGGGGACATAACAAATAACAAAAACCCGGGGATTAAATACTTTCCTAGTTCGACCAATAATGCCTTTACTTGGTTTACAACTCTTCATCAATTCCACTCATGATTGGACTAGTTCGAATTGATTGTTCCATGTGCAGTTTTACATGGGACAGTGTTGTACCCCAAAATTTACCCTTTTCATTTTTTAATAAATAATTGGCTAACACTTAATTAATAGGTGCATCGCATACATATCATTCATGCATTGATCATGGGTTCGAGATTTTCCAATCGTATGAATACATACAATTAGAAGAGGTTTGTTTCTCACAAGTTAAATATTTGAGGTTACATCGATTCGGGCGTCATTTCAATGCAAGCGTGTCGAAGCTTGATTATTATCTAGAAGTTTTGGTATTACGATCGTCTATCGGTGGATCTTGGTTACAATTTCAAGCTACTGATGTGTTGTGGTCGGATATTTGAACCCGGCGATTCTATGGCCTTAGTGAGTTGTGAAGCATTGGTATTTGGCTTATCGATCTCGCGATTTATCGGAAAATCAAACGAGCAGATAAAATGATGTTTGGCGCGTGTATCGAGAAAGTCAACAAAAGTCAAAGTTTGGTGAGTGGAGTTTTGGTCAAAATTATGGTCAAAAGTCGTGATTGAGAAAATGCGATCATTCTTGAGAAAATCGGAAGAATCGGGTGAAAATGAGGTTTCTTGCATTTTAGTAATTTTGGACTTAGAAATTTTCTAGTTTAAAGTATGTTGCATCCGTATCTTGCCGTCTGTAATGGAAGTTTGTGAATTGATAGTTCGAAGAAGCGCATTTCATACTCCGACTTTGTCTGGTGAAGATTTTCGAAATGCTCGGTTGAGTTATAAAGCTCAAAATTTGAAGTTCATAACTTTTGAAGTTTTACACTTAGTAAAATTTTGAGTGTTTTAGCATGTTCAGCGCTTGACTTGGAGGCAATTTACACGTGTTTGGCGTCGATTGAATTAAGTTCAACATCAAAGTTGTTCATTTAATGGCAATCTACAACTTTGCTGAAGAAATCGAATCCATTCGAAATGTATCAAAGATTACGAGCTCGGAAGTTCACGGTTTATCATTCCTCAAATCTCAACACTTAGAAATATTTTGAAGTGTTTGTTTCTATGCTTTTTTGACGACTTGAGTCGATTTTATCATAGTTCATGGCTCGAATCGGAAAATGCTCAACTGGAAAGTTGTTCATCTCAGCGGTCTAAAACTTTGTTGGAGGTCGAATTCATTCGGGACTCGGATCGAGAAGTTATAAAGCTCGAAAATAAGAACTCATTATGTTTGTTAAATTCGAGTATTTTGTGCACATGTTGGGGCTGTTTTAATCAATGATTCGATCGCCACGAAGAAATTCGAACACGAAAGTTTGAGTTCGTAATTCCATCTACAAGTTCCGTTTAGAAACTTTTTCATTTCGGACGTCGGAGCTGGAAGATACGACACCGTAAGTGTGACTTGAAGTTGCTAAAATGCAAGACAGCATGCACATTTTGCCATGGCTATGAGGCGTATTTCATCGAGCAGTTTTGTGCACATGTTAGGGGCTGTTTTCCGTCGATTCGATCTCCATGCGAAAAACTTGAACATGAAAGATGAAGTTCGCCGTGTCCTCTACAAGTTACATTTAGAAACTTTTTGTTTCGGACGTCGGATGGAAGATCTGAAGCACCGTAAGTGAAGGCTTGAAGTTGGAAATTGCCGCAGACCAAAACTTGCCCAGCCAGGCCAAGCATTTAAATCGAACACTCATGGTGCAAACTTCAAACACTTCTTATTCGATGATAAAAGCTTTGTTTGGATTTTCGTCGAACTATAAAGTTGTTCTTTGTCATGCGAGCTATCCAGCGATCTGGGTTTGCGTCATCGGTCGAGTATTGAAGGAGTTATAAGACCTCAAGTCGTAAACAAAACATTGACAAACTTTTATCGTCATCGTAATTTTGTAAATTATGATTTCTAAACTTGAGCCGATTTAAAGCATCTACGAGTCCGTTTAGGAAAGTTGTCAACACGAAAATTGTTCACGGAGTTTGTCCTCCGACTTTGATCTTTGGACTTTTTAGAAGAGCTCGATATTTCGTTTTTCAGTACAAAAGGGATGTATGTGCGGGAGGAATGTATGATGTGATGGGAACTCAAAGGAAGCTTTTGCATATAAAATTAATAGAGTCAAAATTCTCACTTCTTGTCGTCTTAACAACGGAACCTCTCATCTATTTCCATACTACCATCTTTTCTTATCACCATTTTCTTTTTTTCTTTCACCCTTCATTAAGAGAACAAGCGAAACAACATTCGGCAAGAATAACCATCACCATTTTCTTTTCTTCTACACACTTTTTCTTCACATTTTCTTCCACACCTTACACAAAAACTCCATGAATCAAAATTCTCACATTTTACTCCATTCTTCTTCCAATCATAACCTTCACCATTTTTTATGAGACCTTGATTCTTTTCTCTCTCTCGCACAATTGTCCTAACAAATTAACGGTAACAAGAAACTCCATCCATGATCCTCTCACCTCTCACCGGATCAATCTTTGGCATGTAGCAAGTGTACAAAAACTTTTCTTTTGATTCAATAACAACTCTCACCATCTTTACGTAACCTCATGTGAAAACTCCCTCTCTTAACCTTCATCACTAATCCTCTCTTCTTTCTTTCAATAACCATGACAAGTGTGAGTCGATTATAACAACATTTCTCACGTTTCACCATTGCCATAGCCTCGCCCTTCTTCGTTCACTCATTTCCATTTTCTCCCTCATCCACAACGAAACTCCTTCTTGACAAACTCCATTTCCTCATGACGGTTCCTCTTTCTTCTTGGATTCATCACCTTTCTTTCTCTCAACAACCTTTCTCTCTCGTTGAACCACACTTTCTCCGAATCTTCTCCATAACAAATCGGTATCGGTTCTCGATCTATAGCGAATTCACTTCAATCTTGAATCTCAGGTATTGTATCAGCGTCAATATCGATTTTCATCAAGGTGCGAGGATAGTTCTCATATTCTGCACAAAGCTAAAAGCGGGCGAATCGGAAACTTGAATCGAAGTCTTCTATTACGTTGGTCAAGCCGCGCACGCACCTCGTTCGTTTGCGTAAGTTCGCGTTAAGTCATCGTTTAAATGCAGCGTTTATTCGCGACAAGAATCACTCGTGAGAACTTCGCGAGGAATGTGGACGTCGAAGTTTCAGAAGAATCTCAGTATACTCGCCGTCAGTAAGTTTAGGCTACTAGCTTGAATCATTTGTATGCTTTAGAATCGGTTTAGTACACGAAGATGTGCGAAATTTGAACATAAGCGTGATATACATACGTGACGTCGAGTCCGTGGGATTTCAACTTTTAGATCCGGGTTTTATGTTCGGTTTCGTGAGGTTTGAGTAGCTTTTAGGGAAAATGGAGACAAATTCATGACCAGCCTTGAAAACGAGTTAGGCAGCTTGGTTTGTTTCGTTTTTTCGAGATTTGTTTTTCGCCACCTTGGGGAGGATGGCCAAGCGATCCTGTTCGTGATATTGTTTCCTTGCCTATGCATGCCTTTACGCCATTGGATCATCTGTTTTCCATGCTAGCCGCTAGGATTTTAACACGTGGCATTTCATTTTAATTTAACAAAATAAAATCGACAACTCATTTAATTGTACATGTCCAATTGATATTGTTGTTAAGCTAGCATACATGTACATGATAACGTGACACACGAGAAAAATAAATAAAAATGTGACATGTTATAAATAATAAAATCGGATAATAAAAAATAATAATTACGATATTGTTTGAAAAAATAAGCGGACTCAAACAAAAAGCAGTTGGACTTAATGAACAAAAGCAATTTGGACCCATGTGCATGTTGCTATCTCACCCCTGTTAATAGGCCCACGTGGTAATTTAACATAGTTTAGTTCATTTAGAAATTAGGCATTGCACCCCAACTTCCATGTACCATAATACTAACACCTAATCAATTTTGATTTGATTTCGATTATTTGGATTTGTAAAAATCCATAGAAAACATATTCGACATTTTAGGATATTAGAACATTTTGACATTTTTGACATTTTTTAATTCATTTTTAATAACATGATTAAAAGTATGTTTCACTCATACCACTTGAAGTTCCACGTGTGCATTTCTATACTTGTTTTTGGGTCTAATTCCTTCTTGCGGTGTTTTGTGTTTGTACACCCGTGTACATCCTTTTGTTTGCTTTTGGGTCTAACTCCTTCTTGCGGTGTTTTGCATTTGTACACCCGTGTGCATTTCTATACTTGTTTTTGGGTCTAACTCCCTTCTTGCGGGTATTTTGTGTTTGTACACCCGTGTACATCCTTTTGTTGCTTTTGGGTCTAACTCCTTCTTGCAGACGTTGTTGCTTCACGTGCGCTGTAGCGCATCCTCTTTGCTCACGATGCCTCGAGCTATTCTCACGGTTTACTCTTATTGCATGGCTGCGATACTTGAAGTTTTCGGGTATTTCTATAGCTTGCGTTGCTCTTGGTTTAATATCGTCGGGTATTTATTTCTACACCATTTACGCATTCTCTTACACTTTTCCTAGATATCATGAGAAGTAGGGCTTTCTGACTTTCTTTTGCCATGAAGTAGGAATAGAGATGCATGAAGGGGCTTCCGTGGTTGGAGCATGTTGGGAACCCTACGGTTTATTTAAAGACCCGTTTAGGGCAATTACTTGTGATCGTGCATATTTACTTGTTTGCTTCTACGAGGTTCCCTTGGTTAGGTTTGGTTCTTTAGCCTAGACTTTAGGATTCACATCCTTTGCATGTTAACATAGGTAGAGATTCCCTCATCTTAAACCATAGGGCTAACCTTTTGCTTTGCTAGTTTCTTTTACATGTTGCATTGTGAATAAAACTAAAACTTGCTTTTCTTTTCTTTTCAAACTCAAAACACTTAATAATGGTTTAAACTCCTTTCTCAAGGTAAAACAACCAACCAATACCAACTCTTTTAGCCTTTGCTTTCTTTCTTTTGTGTTTAAAACCTTTTCACAAGTAAAAACACAAAACACACCAAAAGTGGTAGAACTACGGGCTCGACTTTCCATTGCGGAATACATAGGCATCTTGTCACGGGGCTCGACCGAGCGAACTTTGTAAATACTTCCTTCTTTTCCCCGTGTTTTCTTTATTTTCTTTTCTTTTGCATGCATTTAGCAATTAAGCGTGTAGCATATATAACACACCCGTTAGATAGAAAATAGAAGTGGATACGTGGTAAGTACTACGGGCGTGTAGGGTGCTAATACCTTCCCTTGTAATAGATTCCCTTACCCTATCTCGGTCATAAGACCGTGCCTTATCCTTTTAGGTTTTCGCGATCGTTTGCCTTTCTCCTTTTACGAGATAAAAAGCGTTCGATGGCGACTTCATTGATCTGATTATCGGATGATGTTGGTAGGTTGTTTGTTGGCGACTTCAGGGGATCGGAGACTGTGTTGGTCCGATCAGTCGATCTAGCTTTTATTTTCATGTCTATTGGGTGTTTATTTATTTGTTTATCTATTTACACTTTCGCTTTATCATCCTTTGTATGTTTTGCATTGCATTCTATGTGGCATATTTATCGCTTTCATATATCTTTGTCACGAATTGCTGTCTTGGTTTTATCTCTTGATCGGGTGGGTGTTACTTGAGGTAAAGGCCAACTACCCGACCCGATGACATATAGGTTAGATGGATGTCCATGTGAATCCGCGTCCGTGGTGCGTGTGAGGAGGCATGGAGTACAGTCGAGGCGAGATTCGATTGGCGGTGCTCGCCTACACCACTGTTGTGTAGTCGTGAAGTACTCGATAAAGGATCGTCGACTCTGCATATCATTAGGGACATCTGTTGAGTCTAGAATCACCACAGTGAGTTGGGCGGGATATGATTATTACAGTGGATGGTGACTATGTTACATTGGTGACTTGGTATTTTCTATTGATGATCGATGTTTTACATTGGTGACTATGATATCATTCGGTGGCATTTTCTAGCGATTACTGTCCGATTTTGGTTTTTTTTCGGAAGCGCTTAGTATAGCAGTTTGATCGATGTTCATGGAAGTAGTAAACCCATGATCAATGCATAATGTATTTGCATCATAGCATGTTTATTTTTAAAGAAATGTCGGAAAAAGCATGTTATTTTGTCTAACCCGCATGCATATCATTTCGGGACTTCTTGTGGTTTACTATCAACATCGGGATGGATACCAACAATCAAACCAACAGGGCCCTAAGGAAGACTTCCTCATACTCTTTTTGTGCATTCGACATCTACGAAGTAAGAGCCGGTATTTTGTGAAGGATCGATTGAAAGAGTTCGAGAAAAGATCATGGGAACATATTGCCGTTACTAATGGAGGATTATGAGTTCTATGCCATGCAATCTCTACTCGGTTTTATGATAGTGAGCTCGGTGTTTTACCTTTCAAGATTATCGATTAGCACCTACTTGAGAGTACTCTTTCCTTTTGGGTATCGATATCTGCGGTTTGCCTTTTGTCAAAGAATGGGTACTCGATTTTGAAACCATTGCTAAAGCCCTTGGTTTCGTTAGTGAAGTAAGGGGCATTGGGTTCGAAAGATCACACTTGTGGACTTAGTTGGGTTTCCTTTTAGTCGGATGAATTTGCCAAGGTTGGTAGTTGGAAAAGCTTAATACTATCTTAGCCGTCATGATCTATGGTATGGTGATTTTCCCTCTTTTGAGAAGTTTGTGGATGTTCTGCGATTTACATTTTCATGGATGACAATCAGGTTCCTACCATCTTGGCGATACATATTATGCCATTCACTCTGCCATGGTCAAAGGCGTGTTATGGGTTGTATGCATTTACTTTATCGTTGGTTCACACACATTTGCCAAAGAGGGGCATTTGTTGAGTATGCTAAAACCATGAAGTGGTCAGCGAATCATCGCATTCACCATATGATATAGTTTGGAATACCATGTCGGCGGTTATGAGATCATTACTAGTTGTGGAGAGTTTCCAAATGTACCATTGATGGGAACTAAAGGTTGCATCGATTATAATCCTATATTGCACTGTCGACTAGGATATCCTTTGTTGAAGTACCTTGTTCGTCGATTGGCGGAAACTATCTTCTTTCAAATGATGAGAACTCGGTTTTGCTAAATCAGTTAGCCGTTGCATGGAGCTCGGTTCCAAAAGCGCCGCGGTTTTCTTTGGCAAAAAAATTATCGTTTGATTCTTACAGATTGGTTAAAGATCGGGTCTCCAGATTGACTTCCATACAAAGGAAGCACCTTTGTATTCTCGACTGGTTCCTTGGTTAAAAGTCGGTACCTAATTTTGCTACTTCCATTCTTCATCCGTAATCTCTCCTCCGGGTTTCGTGCGTATTGAGGTTTACAAACAGCTCAATCGGAGAATTCGACTTTAATGAGCGATTACAAGCTCGAGCCATGGACCTAGCATTTGCTCTTCAAGATAAAAAGGTTATCTGTTGAGATCGGCGGAAAGACCAAGTTTTGAAGGCTTATGGCTTACTTGAAGAAACCAAGAGAGCCAAGGTGGTAGTTCCTCTTCTTTTGATCGGATGACCAAAGAGTTTGACAAGGTACAAGAGAAGTTGAAGAATATGCGGATAGCTAATGAGAAATTGAAAGCCAAGCATGGTGAAGAAATCCGGGTTTAAAGGCGACTCCATGAGGAAGAATCCAATGCTAAAGAGTCCTTGAGAGAAGGAAAGAATTTGAAGTTGAAGCCCAAAGTCGGAGGAGCGAGATGACTATCTTTTCTAAAGAGGTTGAAGATTTGAAGACTAAGTGGCAATATGCTAAAGATGGAGAATATCGATATACACCATGTTGAGGGGTCGAGACATTCATGTGGCTAAGCTAGTGGCAGAGATCCATACACTCGAGCCTGAGTGGCCCCTAAATAAGTAGTTGCAAATGTTATTTGATGTTATTTTATTCGATGAATCACCTCTAGGTTTGTTGGATGGGGTTCGCTCCTATTGTGTTTGTATTAATACTACTGTGATCGTGGACTCTTGTATGACTCTATTTCATCTATGCACTTGGCGTTGATTCTCAATCGATTGTGTGTGCGGTCTTGATAATTATTGTTGTCATTATCCTATTATTTGATGTTTGATAACAAATTGCAAGAATGTCTGGAAGTGATCATTTCATGCATCATGCATTAACCATGCATACCGTACATTGTGCATAACAAGCATTTGAACTTGGGTTTCTCTTACTCGAATCGGTATTTTCTACTCGAATGTGAACTTTGCCTCCGTGCCATTCTGCGTTTGAAGCAGAGTGATGAAGCAACTTGGCGGGGAGGCTGGATGAGATGAAAGAAGCAGATGGGATTTCATCTTTGGACATGCAAGACTTGAGAGAAGAGAACCAGCAGTTGAAGACTCATTAGGCTTGGTGATGGAAATTTTAGGGACCGTGTTGAGAAAGGAATGACCATTTTCCTACAACAGCGAGTCGCTATTCCTCCTTATACTCGGGGTTTTCTTTGAGCCCTAAAGGTGGGCATGCATCTACTCCATCACCACAGAGGGTCTCCTCGTTCATGTCCAATTCTATTGTTCGGAAAGGTCTAGAAGGTAGAGCTCTTGACCATGGTGCCACACTCGAAAAGCAATTCGATCTATTACGATGCCATATGCTCGATTGCTTCCTCATTTGCTCAAGTTTCGGTTGGTTGAACTCAAACTCTTGCCATGCACGAAGGATTCTATTCGAGTATGATGTGATGGCTAGGTGTGATTTCCATTAGGGCACCTGTCATAATCTGAGAGGGCGTGTGACCTTGAAAAATGAGGTTCGAGTTTCCTTGACAAAGGATCATCTGGTTTACTCCCAGGGTTGAGCATACAAGTCAATTTTCTCCATGCTGACATGACCGTTATGCTGTGCTATACCTCAACGAGTTTGTGCGTCGAAGAGGATAATCGACCGCTCATGCCGGCTCATCAAGCGCTTCATCGAAAGAATCAAAAGGAAAACCATGCTCTTAGAAGATTCGACGTCGTCCAATGTCTTATCTTTGAGATGTTGACACAACTACTTGAGCTCAATTGATAGTTCCCAAGCACGCATTGGCTCCCTCCCTTGGATAAGCGGCCCGAAACTACGATGCTAATGCTAGGCATGAGTTTCATTACGGAACCAGGGCATAGTATTGAAGATTGCCATGCATTCAAGTGCAAGTCGGGATCGATTGAGGCAAAAGCTATCGGTTCACACGGATGGTCATGTTCGGGTCCTCAGCTAGCTCGGCAAATATCAAGACTTCAAAATGCATCATCAAAAGCAACAAGTCAAGTCTCCTCAACGACAATTTCAAGATTCATTTGCATTCTCATTTGTAATCTTTCTTGTTTGTTTAGTACATGCTTGTATAGAACATTTTCATCTTGAATGATTATCATAATGCATTGAATATGTTTGTCTTGAACTAATCCATTTGTATACACTTTTAATTGTTTTCAAAGCGCTTTTGATATTCAACTCTTGTTAATAAAGCAAAACCTCTGTAGGGAGGATGGCGAAAATATACCAGAATTTCAAGCGGTATTGCTTTCAAATAAAAACCTAGCGACGATGTACATGCCTTGTTTCAAATCCCCAACAGGAGATATAAGGGAGTTAGACCCTCGTTAACCCCTTGAGCCTTGAAGTAGGAGTTTCTTTTACATTGGAGAAAACCCTCATTTTAAACCAGGCGGGGTAGTGTTCGATTAATCAGTTGAGCATTCAAAACTCACAGGTATACATCAAAGGATACAACAATGGCTATCCTTCAAAGGTTGAAAGCTGCGATCAGTTTCAATTGACAACAATGTGCATCATGGAAGGACAATACCCAGCAGAACTCCTTATCTGAAGAGGACTTGGATTACAATCACATCTAGCAAATCAAAGGCGGTGTGAAGATCAGTGGTTCAAAAAAAAAAAGCAAAAACAAAGAAAAATCCGCTACACAACATCCTCGATGAAGAACAAAGTCGTTGATCAAGCTCTAAGCAAAAGGGTGAGTGGCTATCGGGTCCGAAGCCAATCTTAACAAAGTCAAAGTGGCACGACCAAGCTGGAATGGTTTCTCAACTTTCAATTTCCTCTTGTGAGAGATGATTGCTCACATCAAGTTAGCGAACATAGGTTGGGAGAATATCATGAAGGGGTGGGCACCAAATATTTTGAGCCTAAAATCTTTCTTTACGGCAAGTGAACCGGGCCGCGTTACTGACCCTCAAAGTCCTAGCGGCGGGGTTAATTTGAAAGCTAATTTGTGATGAGAGCGGTATCGACTCTGGGAGGTTTACTAACACCTTTGAGTTGGTATCACACAATCTTTTGTTATCTCTCGCACAAAAAGCGATGTTTGACATCTTTTCAAAAATCTTTTGTTTCAAGACAAGCATAGGATTTGCGGTAGAATTATCATTTTAGGATAAAACATTCTTTGCATATGAGCGGTGCTCAAACATCGATGGCTTGCATAATGAGCATCGGATGAATACCTTGATCATCGAGGCGGGTTGTACGAAAATATATTGAGCGGCCTTTCAAAGAACCATCTTAATCAGGGGCATTCAAAATGGTATTATATCCTTGAGGCTCATTAAAGCGGGGCAACTTTGTCAAGGTTGGCCAATCCTTTCGAGACAGGGGCATGTTGATTATCTATGTTTCACTCGGGGTTGAAAGTGGCGTATGGGTGACGGTTGGCGGATGCGATTACTCGTTTGATTGAAATTCCTACATCTTGAAGAATACTCTTCAATGTAGGGTCCTCCTTTAGTGTTTCTAAGCGAAATGGTCTTGATTGGGTCTTTAGAAATTTGTCGGTTTGATTTGCTCTTCTTGACTCAGTTTTGACTGTTGTCTTTTTCGCAATGAGTCATACTCTCCGTTTGTGCAAAATCGTCGGTTATCTTACCGTGTTTGCATTACCTTTCAGGCAGCTTGGGTATCCATACTTGGTGTGTGGTAATCCAAATGTGTGATACTCTTGAAGAATTATACCCCCTTTGGCACGAGGGATATTATAGTTCTTGGAGACACTTCCTTCGATGTCATCATCTTGGTAAAGTTAAATGCGAGTTCGTCTTAACTAGGCGTTCTCTTCCCTTTGCAAGTTCATCTTCACACGGATGTCCTTCCCATGAGTTCGTCTTAACTAGGCGTTCTCTTCCCCTGCAAGTTCATCTTCACAGATGTCCTTCCCAAGTTCGTCTTAACTAGGCGTTCTCTTCCCCTTTGCAAGTTCATCTTCACACGGATGTCCTTCCCATGAGTTCGTCTTAACTACGTTTTCTTTCCTTTGCAAGTTCATCTTCGCGAGATGTCCTTGCGAGTTAAATCTACACCGCGTTCTCTTTTTCCTTATTAATTCGTTTTCATATATTTGCCTTGTTCTTTCTTACGCGGTTCGTCTTAGTGGCGTCCTCTTCTTCTTTTTCCTACAAGTTCATCTCATACGGGTGTCCTTTCCTCGAGTTCGTCCTTGACCGCGATGCTCCCTCTTATGGATTTTCTTCCATTATCGGTATCTTGACTTGGTGCCCTCGCCACCCTCAATGAAATTGATATCTCGTTTCGATGGCATAGGCAGAAACCCGAGTGAAACTTCGCAAAGAATCGGATGTAGCGTTTGTCATCGATATCATATTTGGTGAATCTCCCGGAGATGTTGTTATCGACAAATCCTTATTGAGAACATGGTACCAATCCGATGCGAGTTGACAATATTTGTCTCGATGAAAGTCCCTAGTGGATGTTCTCCAAGTCGCAAGTGTGTTGTATCACGATATTCCCTATGGGTGTTATACGGATTGTTGATCGGGCGTTTGATTCCCCGATGAGTCGCATATTATCCCAGATGATCCTCCCGGAGGTTCTCATCTCTTGACATCCCTGATTGACATATCTTTGTCTCCCGGCTAGAGTTGTAGTGGGTAGCGGTGGAAGATCTTCTCGGTGTTCCTTTTATTCCCAGTGGATCTCTGTCTGGTGACAAGCTTCTATGACATCATCTCCTCGGCGGGATCATATGGTATATCTCGGTATCTTAGTGGTCCTTCAGTTTATCGACTTGACCGTATCCTTGGTTGATCTCCATTATTATCCCAGATGAATTATCAGTTGAAGTTGGTCATCTTGTGACCTTTTGGTCGTGATTCACATTTCATCTTTTGAAAACATGCATCATCGCATTTGCATTACCTTTTAGGGAATTCATGCATTTTCATCAAATTATAAGCCAAGAGCAATGAATCTTGATCTAGTGGTGTTCAATGTCTCTTTGAAATCCCAAGGATAGCTTTTGGGTGTGGGGCATTTCCTTTGGTGTTGAAGTTGCGGTATTCTCGGTGCAACCGTCTTTTGGTGTTAAGCCGAGCTCTTACCCGGTGCAACCGTCTTGAAACCCCCACCCTTGCTTCCTTTTTGCACAAGTTGAGTCGCTACCAATTCTTGGTCAAGGTCGAGCATCTCTCTTTCCTTACACATGATGCAAGTTGCTACGTGTTGTGTGTGGCACTGGTCATTTCGGTCTTAGCCGTTGAAGCTGCCGACATCCCACAGGTGCAACAATTCTTAGGGCGGGTCCTACTCCATGCCTTTTAGAACAAATACTCACTTTTGTCTCCTTCTCGAGTGTAGCGTTACGAGTCGATAAAGCCTACTCGACACTTTCTAGCCTTTGCATCACTAACCCGTCAGGTTATTCCACAGTAATGTGGTAGTCTAGTCGGTGTATCAAGTCTTTGCTTCCGCACGTGTCACTCTCCACGACATTGCGGATTGAATTGGGTGAGGCCAATTCTTCTTAGGTCGAGTTAACACTTGTACTGCCTTCCACGAGTTCATCATTTATTACGTACCTTTTAGAACAAATACCCACTTTTCTCTCCTACCAGTGTAGCGTTACGAGTCGATAAAGTCTACTCGGCACTTTCTAGCCTTTGCATCACTAACCCGTCCGGTTATTCCACGCGTAATGTGGTAGTCTAGTCGGTGTGTCAAGTCTTTGCTTAAACTTACGTGTCACTCTCACGACATTGCGGATTGAATTTAGTAGAGGCAATTCTTCTTAGGTCGAGTTAGCACTTGTACACCTTCACGAGTTCGACATTTATTCTGCTTTCTTTGGTTGTGGCCCGATTAAGCTGGCGCAACATGCTCCTTTCTCTAGTGAGGTTCCTTAGAATTTTGGAATGACCACACTATCTCTTGATGCGACTTTTGGGATTTAGAGTGTAAATTTACGGGTCCGTTTGGTATTCAATCACTCATACCTTGTCGCTCGAGGGCCAATCTAGCTCTGAGCTAGAGGATGATTGAATAAGGCATTGTTGTACCCAAAATTTACCCTTTTCATTTTTAATAAATAATTGGCTAACACTTAATTAATAGGTGCATCGCATACATATCATTCATGCATTGATCATGGGTTCGAGATTTTCCAATCGTATGAATCATACAATTACGAAGAGGTTTGTTTCTCAAGTTGAATATTTGAGGTTGTCAATTGGGCGTCATTTCAATACATAGCGTGTCGAAGCTTGATTATTATCTCGCAAGTTTTGGTATTACGATGCGTCTATCGGTGGATCTTGGTTACAATTTCAAGCTACGGTGTGTTGTGGTCGGATATTTGAACGGCGATTCTATGGCCTTCGTGAGTTGTGAAGCATTGGTATTTGGCTTATCGATCTGCGATTTATCGGAAAATCAAACGAGCAGATAAAATGATGTTTGGCGCGTGTATCGAGAAAGTCAACAAAAGTCAAAGTTTGGTGAGTGGAGTTTTGGTCAAAATTACGGTCAAAAGTCGACAGTTGAGAAAATCGATCATTCTTTGAGAAAATCGGAAGAATCGGGTGAAAATGAGGTTTCTTGCATTTTAGTAATTTTGGACTTAGAAATTTTTCTAAGTTTAAAGTACTATGTTCATGGAGCCATGTTGCTTGCCAAGTATCTTGCCGTCGTGGTCGGAAGTTTGTGAATTGATAGTCGTTGGAAAGAGCGCATTTCATACTCGACTTTGTCTGGTGAAGATTTTTCGAAATGCTCGGTTCGAGTTATAAAGCTCGAAATTTGAAGTTCATAACTTTTGAAGTTTTACACTTAGTAAAATTTTGAGTGTTTTAGCATGTTCAGCGCTTGACTTGAGGCAATTTACGTGTTTGAGGCGTCGATTGAATTAAGTTCAACATCAAAGTTGTTCATTTAATGGCAATCTACAACTTTCTTTGAAGAAATCGAATCCATTCGGAAATGTATCAAAGATTACGAGCTCGGAGATTCGGTTTATCATTCCTCAAATCTCAACACTTAGAAATATTTTGAAGTGTTTGTTTCTATGCTTTTCTTGTGACTTGGTCGATTTTATCATAGTTCATGGCTCGAATCGGAAAATGCTCAAGCTGGAAAGTTGTTCATCTCACCGGTCTAAAACTTTGTTGGAGGTCGAATTCATTCGGGACTCGGATCGAAGTTATAAAGCTCGAAAATAAGAACTCATTATGTTTGTTAAATTCGGTATTTTTGTGCACATGTTCGGGCTGTTTTCGTCAATGATTCGGTCGCCATGCGAAGAAATTCGAACACGAAAGTTTGAGTTCGTAATTCCATCTACAAGTTCCGTTTAGAAACTTTTTCATTTCGGACGTCGGAGCTGGAAGATACGACACCGTAAGTGCGACTTGAAGTTGCTAAAATGCAAGACAGCATGCACATTTTGCCATGGCTATGAGGCGTATTTCATCGAGCAGTTTTGTGCACATGTTGGGGCTGTTTTCCGTCGATTCGATCGCCGCGAAAAAACTTGAACATGAAAGATGAAGTTCGCCGTGTCCTCTACAAGTTACATTTAGAAACTTTTTGTTTGGACGTCGGGCTGGAAGATCTGACGCCGTAAGTGAAGGCTTGAAGTTGGAAGTGCATGAACATGCCAAAACTTGCCCAGCCAGGCCAAGCAAATCGAACACTCATGGTGCAAACTTCAAACACTTCTTATTCGATGATAAAAGCTTTGTTTGGATTTTCGTCGAACTATAAAGTTGTTCTTTGTCATGCGAGCTATCCAGCGATCTGGGTTTGCGTCATCGGTCGAGTATTGAAGGAGTTATAAGACCTCAAAGTCGTAAAAAACATTCGACAAACTTTTGTCGTCGCCATAATTTTGTAAATTATGATTTCTAAACTTGAGCCGATTTAAAGCATACTACTGAGTCCCGTTTGGAAAGTTGTCAACACGAAAATTGTTCACGGAAGTTTGTCCTCCGACTTTGATCTTTGGACTTTTTAGAAAGAGCTCGATATTTCGTTTTCAGTACAAAGGGATGTATGTGCGGGAGGAATGTATGATGTGATAGGAACTCAAGGAAGCTTTTGCATATAAAATTAATAGAGTCCAAAATTCTCACTTCTCATCTTAACAACAGAACCTCTCATCTATTTCCATACTACACCATCTTTTCTTATCACCATTTTTCTTTTTTCTTTCACCCTTCATTAAGAGAACAAGCGAAACAACATTGGCAAGAATAACCATCACCATTTTCTTTTCTTCTACACACTTTTTTTCACATTTTCTTCCACCACACACAAAAACTCAAGAATCAAAATTCTCACATTTACTCCATTCTTCTTCCAATCATAACCTTCACCATTTTTCGATGTGAGACCTTGATTCTTTTCTCTCTCTGCACAATTGTCCTAACAAATTACGGTAACAAGAAACTCCATCCATGATCCTCTCACCCTCTCACGGATCAATCTGGCATGTAGCAAGTGTACAAAAACTTTCTTTTGATTCAATAACAACTCTCACCATCTTTACGTAACCTCATGTGAGAAAACTCCCTCTCTTAACCTTCATCATAACTAATCCTCTTCTTCTTTCTTTCAATAACCATGACAAACTGACAGAATCAGTTATAACAACATTTCTCACCGTTTCCGCACCATTGCCATAGCCTCACCCTTCTTCATTCACTCATTTCCATTTTTCTCCCTCATCCACAACCGAAACTCCTTCTTCAACAAAATCCATTTTCCTCACGCTGGCAGTTCCCTCTTTCTTCTTGGATTCATCACCTTTCTTTCTCTCAACAACCGCTCTCTCTCGGAACCACACTCTCTCAGATCTTCTCCATAACAAATCGGTATCAGTTCTCGATCTATAGCGAATTCACAATCTTGAATCTCAGGTATTGTATCAGCGTCAATATCGATTTTCATCAAGTCGAGGATAGTTCTCATATTCTATCGCTTGTTGCTACAAAGGAAGCGGGCGAATCGGAAACTTGAATCGAAGTCTTCCTGTTATTCTGGTGGTCAAGCCTTGCGCGCGCCTCGTTCGTTTGCCGTAAGTTCGCGTTCGTCATTGTTTAAATGCAACAGCGTTTATTTCGCGACAAGAATCACTCGGTGAGAACTCGCGAGGAATCGTGGACGTCGAAGTTTTCGAAGAATCTCAGTATACTCGCCGTCAAGTAAGTTTCCGGCTACTAGCTTGAATCATTTGTATGCTTTAGAATCGGTTTAGTACACGAAGATGTGCGAAATTTGAACATAAGCGTGATATACATCATGAGCGTCGGTCGTGGGATTTCAACTTTTAGATCCGGGTTTTATGTTCGGTTTTCGTGAGGTTTGAGTAGCTTTTAGGGAAAATGGAGCAAATTCATGACCGACCTTGAAACCGAGTTAGGCAGCCTTTGGTTTGTTTCGTTTCCGTCGAGATTTGTTTTCCGCCTCACGGAGAGGATGACCGGAAGCGTCCACTGTTCGGAGTATTGTTTCCTTGCCCTATGCATGCCTTTACGCCATTGGATCATCTTGTTTTCCATGCTAGCCGCTAGGATTTTAACACGTGGCATTTCATTTAATTTAACAAAATAAAATCGACAACTCATTTAATTGTACATGTCAATTGATATTGTTGTTAAGCTAGCATACATGTACATGATAACGTGACACACGGAAAAATAAATAAAAATGTGACATGTTATAAATAATAAAATCGGATAATAAAAATAATAATTCGATATTGTTTGAAAAAATAAGCGGACTCGAACAAAAAAGCGAGATTGGACTTAATGAACAAAAGCAATTTGGACCCATGTGCATGTTGCTATCTCACACCCCTGTTAATAGGCCCAGCGTGGTAATTTAACATAGTTTAGTTCATTTAGAAATTAGGCATTGCACCCCTGCTTCCATGTACCATAATACTAACACCTAATCAATTTTGATTTCGATTTCGATTATTTGGTTGTAAAAATCCATAGAAAACATATTCGACATTTTAGGATATTAGAACATTTTGACATTTTTGACATTTTTTAATTCATTTTTAATAACATGATTAAAAGTATGTTTCACTCATGCCACTTGAAGTTCCGTGTGCATTTCTATACTTGTTTTTGGGTCTAATTCCTTCTTGCGGTGTTTTGTGTTTGTACACCCGTGTACATCCTTTTGTTTGCTTTTGGGTCTAACTCCCTTCTTGCGGTGTTTTGCATTTGTACACCGTGTGCATTTCTATACTTGTTTTTGGGTCTAACTCCTTCTTGCGGTATTTTGTGTTTGTACACCCGTGTACATCCTTTTGTTGCTTTTGGGTCTAACTCCTTCTTGCGAGGCGTTGTTGCTTCACATGCGCAAGCGCATCCTCTTTCTCGATGCCTCGAGCTATTCTCACGGTTTACTCTTATTGCATGGCTGCGGTGCTTGAAGTTTTCGGATATTTCTATAGCTTGCGTTGCTCTTGGTTTAATATCGTGGTATTTATTTCTACACCATTTACCGCATTCTCTTTGACTTTTCCTAGATATCATGAGAAGTAGGGCTTCTGACTTTCTTTTGCCATGAAGTAGGAATAGAGATGCATGAAGGGGCTTCCGTGGTTGGAGCATGTTCGGGAACCCCTCGGTTTATTTAAAGACCCGTTTAGGGCAATTCTACTTGTGATCATGCATATTTACTTGTTTGCTTCTGCGGGTTCCTTGGTTAGGTTTGGTTCTTTAGCCTAGACTTTAGGATTCACATCCTTTGCATGTTAACATAGGTAGAGATTCCCTCATCTTAAACCATAGGGCTAACCTTTTGCTTTGCTAGTTTCTTTTACATGTTGCATTGTGAATAAAACTAAAACTTGCTTTTCTTTTCTTTTCAAACTCAAAACACTTAATAATGGTTTAAACTCCTTTCTCAAGGTAAAAACAACCAACCAATACCAACTCTTTTAGCGCTGCGCGCTTTCTTTCTTTTGTGTTTAAAACCTTTTCACAAGTAAAAACACAAAACACACCAAAACAAGTGAGCGAACTACGGGCACGACTTTCCATTGGCATCTTGTCCGGGGCTCGACCGGCGAACTTTGTAAATACTTCCTTCTTTTCCCCGTGTTTTCTTTATTTTCTTTTCTTTTGCATGCATTTAGCAATTAAGCAGTAGCATAGATATAACACACCCATTAGATAGAAAATAGAAGTGGATACCGTGAAAGTACTACGGCGTGTAGGTGCTAATACCTTCCCTTGGCGTAATAGATTCCCTTACCCTATCTCTCGGTGCAAGACCGTGCCTTATCCTTTTAGGTTTTCGCGATGCGTTTGCCTTTCTCCTTTTACGAGATAAAAAGCGTTCGATGGCGACTTCATTGATCTGATTATCGGATGATGTTCGGTAGGTTGTTTGTTGGCGACTTCAGGGGATCGGAGACTGTGTTGGTCCGATCGAGTCGATCTAGCTTTTATTTTCATGTCTATTGGGTGTTTATTTATTTGTTTATCTATTTACACCTTTACCGCTTTATCATCCTTTGTATGTTTTGCATTGCATTCTATGTGGCATATTTATCGCTTTCATATATCTTGTATACGAATTGCTGCTTTGTCTTTGGTTTATCTCTTGATGCGGGTGGGTGTTACTTGAGGTAAAGGCCAACTACCCGACGATGACATATAGGTTAGATGGATGTCCATGCCGAATCCGCGTCCGTGGTGCGTGTGAGGAGGCATGGAGTACGTCAGGGCGAGATTCGATTGGCGGTGCTCTCGCCACACCACATTGTGTAGTCGGAAGTACTCGATAAAGGATCGTCGACTCGCATATCATTAGGGACATCTGTTGAGTCTAGAATCACCACAGTGAGTTGGGGCGGGATATGATTATTACAGTGCGGATGGTGACTATGTTACATTGGTGACTTGGTATTTTCTATTGATGATCGATGTTTTACATTGGTGACTATGATATCATTCGGTGGCATTTTCTAGCCGTTACTCCGATTTTGGTTTTTCAATCGAGGCGGATAGCAGTTTGATCGGTGTTCATGGAAGTAGTAAACCCATGATCAATGCATAATGTATTTGCATCATAGCATGTTTATTTTAAAAGAAATGTCGGAAAAAGCATGTTATTTTGTCTAACCCGCATGCATATCATTTCGGGACTTCTTGTGGTTTACTATCAACATCGGGATGGATACCAACAATCAAACCAACACGAGGCCCTAAGGAAGACTTCCTCATACTCTTTTTGTGCATTCGACATCTACGAGTAAGAGCGGTATTTTGTGAAGGATCGATTGAAAGAGAGTTCGAGAAAAGATCATGGGAACATATTGCCGTTACTAATGGAGGATTATGAGTTCTATGCCATGCAATCTACTCGGTTTATGATAGTGAGCTCGGTGTTTTACCTTTCAAGATTGTCAGTTAGCACCTACTCTTGAGGAGTACTCTTTCCTTTTGGGTATCGTATCACAAGCGGTTTGCCTTTTGTCAAAGAATGGGTACTCGATTTTGAAACCATTGCTAAAGCCCTTGGTTTCTTGCGTTAGTGAAGTAAAGGGCAATTGGGTTCGAAAGATCACACTTGTGGACTTCGTTGGGTTTCCTTTTAGTCAAAGTGATGAATTTGCCAAGGTTGGTAGTTGGAAAAGCTTCAATACTATCTTAGCCGTCATGATCTATGGTATGGTGATTTTCCCTCTTTTGAGAAGTTTGTGGATGTTCTTTGCGATTTACATTTTCATGGATGACAATCCGGTTCCTACCATCTTGGCTGATACATATTATGCCATTCACTCTCGCCATGGTCAAAAGGGGCGTGTTATGGGTTGTATGCATTTACTTTATCGTTGGTTCAACACACATTTGCCAAAGAGAGGGGCATTTGTTGAGTATGCTAAAACCATGAAGTGGTCTAGCCGAATCATCGCATTCACTTCATATGATATAGTTTGGAATACCATGTCGAGCGGTTATGAGATCATTACTAGTTGTGGAGAGTTTCCAAATGTACCATTGATGGGAACTAAAGGTTGCATCAGTTATAATCCTATATTGTACGCCGTCAACTAGGATATCCTTTGGTGAAGTACCCTTTGTTAAATCGGTTAGCGGAAACTATCTTCTTTCAAATGATGAGAACTCGGTTTTGCTAAATCAGTTGCCGTTGCATGGAGCTCGGTTCACAAGCGCGGTTTTCTTTGGCCAAAGGAAATTATCGTTTGATTCTTACAGATTGGTTAAAGATCGGGTCTCAAGATTGGCTTCCATACAAAGGAAGCACCTTTGTATTCTCAACTGGTTCCTTGGTTAAAAGTACCTAATTTTGCTACTTCCTATTCTTCATCCGTAATCTCTCCTCGGGTTTCGTGCGTATTGAGGTTTACAAACAGCTCAATCGGAGAATTGACTTTGTGAGCGATTACAAGCTCGAGCCATGGACCTAGCATTTGCTCTTCAAGATAAAAGAGGTTATCTGTTGAGATCGGCGGAAAGACCAAGTTTTGAAGGCTTATGGCTTACTTGAAGAAACCAAGAGAGCCAAGGTGGTAGTTCCTCTTCTTTTGATCGGATGACCAAAGAGTTTGACAAGGTACAAGAGAAGTTGAAGAATATGCAGATAGCTAATGAGAAATTGAAAGCCAAGCATGGTGAAGAAATCCGGGTTTTAAAGCGACTCCATGAGGAAGAATCCAATGCTAAAGAGTCCCTTGAGAGAAGGAAAGAATTTGAAGTTGAAGCCCAAAGTCGACAGGAGCAGATGACTATCTTTTCTAAAGAGGTTGAAGATTTGAAGACTAAGTGGCAATATGCTAAAGATGGAGAATATACGTTATACACCATGTTGAGGGTCGAGACATTCATGTGGCTAAGCTAGTAGCGAGATCCATACCTCGAAGGCTGAAGTGGCCTAAATAAGTAGTTGCAAATGTTATTTGATGTTATTTTATTCGATGAATCACCTCTAGGTTTGTTGGATGGGGTTCGCTCACTATTGTGTTTGTATTAATACTCTGTGATCGTGGACTCTTGTATGACTCTATTTCATCTATGCACTTGGCGGTTGATTCTCAATCGATTGTGTGCGGTCTTGATAATTATTGTTGTCATTATCCTATTATTTGATGTTTGATAACAAATTGCAAGAATGTCCTGGAAGTGATCATTTCATGCATCATGCATTAACCATGCATACACATACATTGTGCATAACAAGCATTTGAACTTGGGATTTCTCTTACTCGAATCGGTATTTTCTACTCGGTGTGAACTTTGCCTCCGTGCCATTCTGCGTTTGCAAGTGATGAAGCAACCGGCGAGGCTGGATGAGATGAAAGAGCAGATGGGATTTCTCATCTTTGGACATGCAAGACTTGAGAGAAGAACCAACAGTTGAAGACTCGGCTAGGCTTGGTGATGGAAATTTTAGGGACCGTGTTGAGAAAGGAGATGACCAGTTTTCCCTACTGACGAGTCGCTATTCCTCCTTATACTCGGGGTTTTCTTTGAGCCCTAAAGCTGGGCATGCATCTACTCCATCACCACTGTATTCGAGGTCTCCTCGTTCATGTCAATTCTATTGTTGAGAAAGGTCTAGAAGGTAGAGCTCTTCAACCATGGTCGCCACACTCTGCAATTCGATCTATACGATGCCATATGCTCGGTTGCTTCCTCATTGCTCAAGTTTCGGTTGGTTGAACTCCAAACTCTTGCCATGCTGAAGGATTCTATTCGAGTATGATGTGATGGCTAGGTGTGATTTCCATTACAGGGCACCTGTCATGAGAAGGGCTGTGTGACCTTGAAAAATGAGGTTCGAGTTTCCTTGACAAAGGGATCATCGGTTTACTCCGAGGTTGAGCATACAAGTCAATTTTTCTCCAGTGCTGACATGGCCGTTATGCTGTGCTATACCTCAAAGCGAGTTTGTGCGTCGAAGAGGGATAATCGACCGCTCATGCCGGCTCATCAAGCGCTTCATCGAAAGAATCAAAAAGCGGAAAACCATGCTCTTAGAAGATTCGGCGTCGTCAATGTCTTATCTTTGAGATGTTGACACAACTACTTGAGCTTAAATTGATAGTTCCCAAGCCTGCATTGGCTCCCCCTCCCTTGGATAAACGGCCCAGAAACTACGATGCTAATGCTAGTGAGTTTCATTACGGAACAACAGGGCATAGTATTGAAGATTGCCATGCATTCAAGTGCAAGTACGGGATCGATTGAGGCAAAAGCTATCGATTTCACACGGATGGTCATGTTCGGGTCCTCCGCTAGCTCGGCAAATATCAAGACTTCAAAATGCATCATCAAAGCAACAAGTCAAGTCTCCTCAACGACAATTTCAAGATTCATTTGCATTCTCATTTGTAATCTTTCTTGTTTGTTTAGTACATGCTTGTATGCGAACATTTTCATCTTACGAATGATTATCATAATGCATTGAATATGTTTGTCTTGAACTAATCCATTTGTATACACTTTTAATTGTTTTCAAACGCTTTTGATATTCAACTCTTGTTAATAAAGCAAAACCTCGTAGGGAGGATGGCGAAAATATACCAGAATTTCAAAGCGGTATTGCTTTCAAATAAAAACCCTGCGACGATGTACATGCCTTGTTTCAAATCCCAAACACAGGAGATATAAGGGAGTTAGACCCTCGTTAACCTTTTGAGCCTTGTAAGTAGGAGTTTCTTTTACATTCGGAGAAAACCCTCATTTTAAACTTGGGGGGTAGTGTTCGATTAATCAGTTGAGCATTCAAAACTCACGAGTATACATCAAAGGATACAACAATGGCTATCCTTCAAGGTTGAGCTGTAGCGATCAAGTTTCAATTGACAACAATGTGCATCATGGAAGGACAATACCCCAACGGGAACTCCTTATCTGAAGAGGACTTGGATCGCCACAATCACATCTAGCAAATCAAAGACAGTGTGAAGATCAACGACTGGTTCAAAAAAAAAAAAGCAAAAAAACAAAGAAAAATCCCGCTACACAACATCCTCAATGAAGAACAAAGTCGTTGATCAAGCTCTAAGCAAAAAGGGTGAGTGGCTATCGGGTCCAAGAAGCCCCGTCCTTAACAAAGTCAAAGTGGCACGACCAAGAAACTGGAATGGTTTCTCAACTTTCAATTTCCTCTTGTGAGAGATGATTGCTCACATCAAGTTAACTGAACATAGGTTCGGAGAATATCATGAAGGGGGTGGGCACCAAATATTTTGAGCCTAAAAATCTTTCTTTCTGAAAACCGTGAACCAGGCCACGTTACAACCCTCAAAGTCCTAAGCGAGCGAGGTTAATTTGAAAGCTAATTTGTGATGAAGCGGTATCGACTCTAGGAGGTTTACTAACACCTTTGAGTTGGTATCACACAATCTTTTGTTATCTCTCGCAAAAAGCGATGTTTCGACATCTTTTCAAAAATCTTTTTGTTTCAAGACAAGCATAGGATTTGCGGTAGAATTATCATTTTAGGATAAAACATTCTTTGCATATGAGCAGTGCTCAAACATCGATAAGCTTGCATAATGAGCATCGGATGAATACCTTGATCATCGAGGCGGGTTATGCGAAAATATATTGAGCGGCCTTTCAAAGAACCATCTTAATGGGGCATTCAAAATGGTATTATATCCTTGGGGCTCATTAAAGCGGGGCAACTTTGTCAAGGTTGGCCAATCCTTTCGAGACACGGGGCATGTTGATTATCTATGTTTCACTCGGGGTTCGAAAGTGGCGTATGGGTGACAGTTGGCAGATGCCTGATTACTCGTTTGATTGAAATTCCTACATCTTGAAGAATACTCTTCAATGTAGGGTCCTCCCTTTTGAGTCTGTTTCTAAGCGAAATGGTCTTGATTGGGTCTTTAGAAATTTGTCGGTTTGATTTGCTCTTCTTGACTCAAGTTTTGACTGTTGTCTTTTCGCAATGAGTCGCGCTCTCCGTTTGTGCAAAATCGTCGGTTATCTTACCGTGTTTGCATTACCTTTCGACAGCTTGGGTATCCATACTTGGTGTGTGGTAATCCAAATGTGTGATACTCTTGAAGAATTATACCCGCCTTTGGCACGAGGATATTATAGTTCTTGCGACACTTCTTGATGTCATCATCTTGGTAAAGTTAAATGCAGTTCGTCTTAACTAGGCGTTCTCTTCCCTTTGCAAGTTCATCTTCACGAGATGTCCTTCCCATAAGTTCGTCTTAACTAGGCGTTCTCTTCCCTTTGCAAGTTCATCTTCACGGATGTCCTTCCATGCAAGTTCGTCTTAACTAGGCGTTCTCTTCCCCTTTGCAAGTTCATCTTCACACGGATGTCCTTCCCATAAGTTCGTCTTAACTAGGCGTTTTCTTTCCCTTTGCAAGTTCATCTTCGCGAGATGTCCTTGCGAGTTAAATCTACAGCGTTCTCTTTTTCCTTATTAATTCGTTTTCATATATTTGCCTTGTTCTTTCTTACGCGGGTTCGTCTTCGTCCGGCGTCCTCTTCTTCTTTTTCCTACAAGTTCATCCTCGCACGGGTGTCCTTTCCCTCGAGTTCGTCCTTGACCGACGATGCTCCCTCTTATGGATTTTTCTTCCATTATCGGTATCTCGACTTGGTGCCCTCGCCACCCTCCAATGAAATTCAGTATCTCGTTTTCAGTAAGCATAGACGAGAAAACCCCGAGTGAAACTTCTGCAAAGAATCAGATGTAGCGTTTGTCATCAGCATATCATATTTGGTGAATCTCCCCAGCAGATGTTGTTATCGACAAATCCTTATTGCAGAACATGGTACCAATCCCCGGTACGAGTTGACAATATTTGTCTCAGTGAAAGTCCCTAGTGGATGTTCTCCAAAGTCGCAAGTGTGTTGTATCCTGATATTCCCTATGGAGGTGTTATCTGGATTGTTGATCGGGCGTTTGATTCCCCAATGAGTCGCATATTATCCACAGATGATCCTCCCCAGGAGGTTCTCATCTCTTGACATCCCCGATTGACATATCTTTGTCTCCCGCTAGAGTTGTAGTGAGTAGCGGTGGAAGATCTTCTCGGTGTTCCTTTTATTCCCAGTGGATCTCTGTCTAGTGACAAGCTTCCTATGACATCATCTCCTCGGCGGGATCATATGGTATATCTCGGTATCTTCAGTGGTCCTTCAGTTTATCGACTTGGCCGTATCCTTAGTTGATCTCCATTATTATCCCCGTGAATTATCAGTTGAAGTTGGTCATCTTGTGACCTTTTGGTGCCGTTCACATTTCATCTTTTGAAAACATGCATCATCGCATTTGCATTACCTTTTAGAATTCATGCATTTTCATCAAATTATAAGCCAGAGCAATGAATCTTGGTCCCTAGTGGTGTTCCAATGTCTCTTTGAAATCAGCAAGGATAGCTTTTGGGTGTGGGGCATTTCCTTTGGTGTTGAAGTTGCGGTATTCTACGGTGCAACCGTCTTTTGGTGTTAAGCTGAGACTCTTACCCGGTGCAACACGTCTTGAAGCCCTACCCTTGCTTCCTTCTTTTTGCACAGAGTTGAGTCGCTACCAATTCTTGGTCAAGGTCGAGCATCTCTCTTTCCTTACACATGATGCAAGTTGCTCGTATTGTGTGTGAAGCACAGTCGACATTTCGGTCTTAGCCCGTTGAAGCGCCGACATCCCTGGTGCAACAATTCTTAGGACAGGTCCTACTCCATGCCTTTTAGAACAAATACTCACTTTTGTCTCCCTTCTCGAGTGTAGCGTTACGAGTCGATAAAGCCTACTCGACACTTTCTAGCCTTTGCATCACTAACCCGTCCGGTTATTCCACAGGCGTAATGTGGTAGTCTAGTCGATGTATCAAGTCTTTGCTTCGCTTACGTGTCGCTCTCCCGACATTGCGGATTGAATTGGGTGAGGCCAATTCTTCTTAGGTCGAGTTAGCACTTGTACTGCCTTCACGAGTTCATCATTTATTACGTGCCTTTTAGGAACAAATACCCACTTTTGTCTCCCTTCCGAGTGTAGCGTTGGTCGATAAAGTCTACTCGGCACTTTCTAGCCTTTGCATCACTAACCCGTCCGGTTATTCCCTGGCGTAATGTGGTAGTCTAGTCAGTGTATCAAGTCTTTGCTTCCGCTTACGTGTCAGCTCTCCCCTGACATTGCGGATTGAATTTGGTAGAGGCCAATTCTTCTTAGGTCGAGGTTAGCACTTGTACGCCTTGAGTTGACATTTATTACATGCTTTCTTTGGTTGTGGCGATTAAGCTACGGCGCAACATGCTCCTTTTCTCTAGTGAGGTTCCTTAGAATTTTGGAATGACCACACCTATCTCTTGATGCAGCTTTTGGGATTTAGAGTGTAAATTTCTGGGTCCGTTTTGGTATTCAATCACCTCATACCTTGTCGCTCGAAAGGGCGCCAATCTCGCTCTGAGCTAGAGGATGATTGAATAGGCATTGTACCCCAAAATTTACCCTTTTCATTTTTAATAAATAATTGGCTAACACTTAATTAATAGGTGCATCGCATACATATCATTCATGCATTGATCATGGGTTGAGATTTTCCAATCGTATGAATCATACAATTACGAAGAAGAGGTTTGTTTCTCACAAGTTGAATATTTGAGGTTACATCAATTCGGGCGTCATTTCAATACATAGCGTGTCGAAGCTTGATTATTATCGCAAGTTTTGGTATTACGATCGTCTATCGGTGGATCTTTGGTTACAATTTCAAGCTACGGTGTGTTGTGGTCGGATATTTGAACCGGCGATTCTATGGCCTTCCGTGAGTTGTGAAGCATTGGTATTTGGCTTATCGATCTCGCGATTTATCGAAAATCAAGCGAGCGGATAAAATGATGTTTGGTAGCGTGTATCGGAAAGTCAACAAAAGTCAAAGTTTGGTGAGTGGAGTTTTGGTCAAAATTACGGTCAAAAGTCGACAGTTGAGAAAATGCGATCATTCTTTGAGAAAATCGGAAGAATCGGGTGAAAATGAGGTTTCTTGCATTTTAGTAATTTTGGACTTAGAAATTTTTCTAAGTTTAAAGTACTTTGTGTTCATGGAGCCATGTTGCGCATCCAGTATCTTGCCGTCGTGGTCGAAGTTTGTGAATTGATAGTCGTTGGAAGGCGCATTTCATACTCCGACTTTGTCTGGTGAAGATTTTTCGAAATGCTCGGTTCGAGTTATAAAGCTCGAAATTTGAAGTTCATAACTTTTGAAGTTTTACACTTAGTAAAATTTTGAGTGTTTTAGCATGTTCAGCGCTTGACTTGGAGGCAATTTACGTGTTTGGCGTCGATTGAATTAAGTTCAACATCAAAGTTGTTCATTTAATGGCAATCTACAACTTTCTGAAGAAATCGAATCCATTCGGAAATGTATCAAAGATTACGAGCTCGGAGATTCGGTTTATCATTCCTCAAATCTCAACACTTAGAAATATTTTGAAGTGTTTGTTTCTATGCTTTTCTTGTGACTTGAGTCGATTTTATCATAGTTCATGGCTCCGAATCGGAAAATGCTCAACTGGAAAGTTGTTCATCTCACAGCGGTCTAAAACTTTGTTGGAGGAGTCGAATTCATTCGGGACTCGGATCAGAAGTTATAAAGCTCAGAAAATAAGAACTCATTATGTTTGTTAAATTCGAGTATTTTTGTGCACATGTTTAGGGCTGTTTTCGTCAATGATTCGGTCGCCATGCGAAGAAATTCGAACACGAAAGTTTGAGTTCGTAATTCCATCTACAAGTTCCGTTTAGAAACTTTTTCATTTCGGACGTCGAATGGAAGATACGAACACCGTAAGTGACGACTTGAAGTTGCTAAAATGCAAGGCATGCACATTTTGCCATGGCTATGAGGCGTATTTCATCGAGCAGTTTTGTGCACATGTTCGGGCTGTTTTCCGTCGATTCGATCGCGCGAAAAAACTTGAACATGAAAGATGAAGTTCGCCGTGTCCTCTACAAGTTACGTTTAGAAACTTTTTGTTTGGACGTCGGGTGGAAGATCTGACGCCGTAAGTGAAGGCTTGAAGTTGGAAATTGCGCAGACATGCACCAAAACTTGCCCAGCCAGGCCAAGCATTTAAATCGAACACTCGCGGTGCAAACTTCAAACACTTCTTATTCGATGATAAAAGCTTTGTTTGGATTTTCGTCGAACTATAAAGTTGTTCTTTGTCATGCGAGCTATCCAACAGTACCGGGTTTGCGTCATCTGGTCGAGTATTGAAGGAGTTATAAGACCTCAAAGTCGTAAACAAAACATTCGACAAACTTTTGTCGTCATCGCCATAATTTTGTAAATTATGATTTCTAAACTTCAGAGCCGATTTAAAGCATGCTACGAGTCCCGTTTCGGAAAGTTGTCAACACGAAAATTGTTCACGGAAGTTTGTCCTCCGACTTTGATCTTTGGACTTTTTTCCGAAAGAGCTCGATATTTCGTTTTTCCGAGTACAAAAGGGATGTATGTGCGGGAGGAATGTATGATGACAGTAGGAACTCAAAGGAAGCTTTTGCATATAAAATTAATAGAGTCCAAAATTCTCACTGCTGTCATCTTAACAACAGAACCTCTCATCTATTTCCATACTACACCATCTTTTCTTATCACCATTTTTTCTTTTTTTCTTTCACCCTTCATTAAGAGAACAAACAGAAACAACATTCGGCAAGAGAATAACCATCACCATTTTCTTTTCTTCTACACACTTTTTCTTCACATTTTCTTCCACACCACTACACACAAAAACTCCAACAGAATCAAAATTCTCACATTTTACTCCATTCTTCTTCCAATCATAACCTTCACCATTTTTTCAGTAACAGACCTTGATTCTTTTCTCTCTCTCTGCACAATTGTCCTAACAAATTAACAGTAACAAGAAACTCCATCCATGATCCTCTCACCCTCTCACCCGGATCAATGCTGGCATGTAGCAAGTGTACAAAAAAACTTTTCTTTTGATTCAATAACAACTCTCACCATCTTTCTGTAACCTCATAACAGAAAACTCCCTCTCTTAACCTTCATCATAACTAATCCTCTTCTTCTTTCTTTCAATAACCATGACAAACTGACAGAATCAGTTATAACAACATTTCTCACCGTTTCCGCACCATTGCCATAGCCTCACCCTTCTTCATTCACTCATTTCCATTTTTCTCCCTCATCCACAACCGAAACTCCTTCTTCAACAAACTCCATTTTCCTCACGCTGACAGTTCCCTCTTTCTTCTTGGATTCATCACCTTTCTTTCTCTCAACAACCGCTCTCTCTCGCCGAACCACACACTCTCTCCGAATCTTCTCCATAACAAATCGGTATCGGTTCTCGATCTATAACGAATTCACTTCAATCTTGAATCTCAGGTATTGTATCAGCGTCAATATCGATTTTCATCAAGGTCGAGGATAGTTCTCATATTCTATCGCTTGCTACAAAGGAAGCGGGCGGAATCGGAAACTTGAATCGAAGTCTTCTGTTATTACGGTGGTCGAAGCACGCGCACCTCGTTCGTTTGCCGTAAGTTCGCGTTCGTCATCGTTTAAATCGCAACACGCGTTTATTCGCGACAAGAATCACTCGGTGAACTCGCGAGGAATCGTGGACGTCGAAGTTTTCGAAGAATCTCCGTATACTCGCCGTCAAGTAAGTTTCGGCTACTAGCTTGAATCATTTGTATGCTTTAGAATCGGTTTAGTACACGAAGATGTGCGAAATTTGAACATAAGCGTGATATACATCGTCGGTCCGTGGGATTTCAACTTTTAGATCCGGGTTTTATGTTCGGTTTCGTGAGGTTTGAGTAGCTTTTAGGGAAAATGGAGAGCAAATTCATGACCAGCCTTGAAAAAGGTTAGGCAGCCTTGGTTTGTTTCGTTTTCCGTCGAGATTTGTTTTCCGGCCACCTCGCGGAGAGGATGACCGGAAGCGTCCTGTTCGGCGGTATTGTTTCCTTGCCCTATGCATGCCTTTACGCCATTGGATCATCTTGTTTTCCATGCTAGCGCTAGGATTTTAACACGTGGCATTTCATTTTAATTTAACAAAATAAAATCTGACAACTCATTTAATTGTACATGTCCAATTGATATTGTTGTTAAGCTAGCATACATGTACATGATAACGTGACACACACAGAAAAATAAATAAAAATGTGACATGTTATAAATAATAAAATCTGGATAATAAAAAAATAATAATTCTGATATTGTTTGAAAAATAAGCGAAACTGGACTCAAACAAAAAAAACGAGATTGGACTTAATGAACAAAAACGGACTGGACCCATGTGCATGTTGCTATCTCACACCCCCTGTTAATAGGCCCAACGTGGTAATTTAACATAGTTTAGTTCATTTAGAAATTAGGCATTGCACCCCCCTGCTTCCATGTACCATAATACTAACACCTAATCAATTTTGATTTCGATTTCGATTATTTGGATTTGTAAAAAATCCATAGAAAACATATTCTGACATTTTAGGATATTAGAACATTTTTGACATTTTTTGACATTTTTTTTAATTCATTTTTAATAACATGATTAAAAGTATGTTTCACTCATGCCACTTGAAGTTCCACGTGTGCATTTCTATACTTGTTTTTTGGGTCTAATTCCCTTCTTGCAGGTGTTTTGTGTTTGTACACCCACGTGTACATCCTTTTGTTTGCTTTTTGGGTCTAACTCCCTTCTTGCAGGTGTTTTGCATTTGTACACCCACGTGTGCATTTCTATACTTGTTTTTTGGGTCTAACTCCCTTCTTGCAGGTATTTTGTGTTTGTACACCCACGTGTACATCCTTTTGTTTGCTTTTTGGGTCTAACTCCCTTCTTGCAGACGTTGTTGCTTCACATGCGCACAAGCGCGCATCCTCTTTGCTCTGATGCCTCGAGCTATTCTCACGGTTTACTCTTATTGCATGGCTGCGGTGCTTGAAGTTTTCGGAGTATTTCTATAGCTTGCGTTGCTCTTGATTTAATATCCGTCGGTGTTATTTCTACACCATTTACCGCATTCTCTTCTGACTTTTCCTAGATATCATGAGAAGTAGGGCTTCTGACTTTCTTTTGCCATGAGAAGTAGGAATAGAGATGCATGAAGGGGCTTCCGTAGTTGGAGCATGTTCAGGAACCCCTCTGGTTTATTTAAAGACCCGTTTAGGGCAATTCTACTTGTGATCTGTGCATATTTACTTGTTTGCTTCCTGCAGGTTCCCTTGGTTAGGTTTGGTTCTTTAGCCTAGACTTTAGGATTCACATCCTTTGCATGTTAACATAGGTAGAGATTCCCTCATCTTAAACCATAGGGCTAACCTTTTGCTTTGCTAGTTTCTTTTACATGTTGCATTGTGAATAAAACTAAAACTTGCTTTTCTTTTCTTTTCAAACTCAAAACACTTAATAATGGTTTAAACTCCTTTCTCAAGGTAAAAACAACCAACCAATACCAACTCTTTTCGCCTTTGCGCGCTTTCTTTCTTTTTGTGTTTAAAACCTTTTCACAAGTAAAAAACACAAAACACACCAAAACAAGTGAGCCGAACTACGGCGCTCTGACTTTCCCATTGCACGCGGGAATACGTAGGCATCTTGTCACGGGGCTCGACCGAGCGAACTTTGTAAATACTTCCTTCTTTTCCCCGTGTTTTCTTTATTTTCTTTTCTTTTGCATGCATTTAGCAATTAAGCAGTAGCATAGATATAACACACCCATTAGATAGAAAATAGAAGTGGATACCGTAGAGTACTACGGGCGTGTAGGGTGCTAATACCTTCCCTTCGCGTAATAGATTCCCTTACCCTATCTCGATTCGCAAGACCGTGCCTTATCCCTTTTAGGTTTTCGCGATGCGTTTGCCTTTCTCCTTTTACGAGATAAAAAACGTTCGATGGCGACTTCATTGATACAGTTATCGGATGATGTTCAGCCGGTTGTTTCAAACAATCGAAGATAAGTTTGAAAGAATTGACTAGCATGAAGCGTAAGTTTAGCGAGCCAATAGATGATTACCTCAATAGGTTTTGATTGTTGAAGGCGAGATGTTTCACTCAAGTGTCGAAACATGAGATAGTCGAGATGGTTGTGGGAGGTTTAGACTACTCAATTAGAAAGAAATTAGATACCCAATATTTAAGAGACATGGCCGGTTAGCGAGACGAGTTCGACAAGTCGGATGTAAAAGGTGAAAAGCAAGGGATAACAAGAATAGTAGAAGAGAAAGGGTAGTTTATGTCGAAATGAATGAGGAAGAACCAAAGGTGTATAGTGACCCTATAGGCCGACAAAAACAAAATAGATTTGGCTAACAAACAAGGGCCACCTATTCATGGAAAGTTCTTGCTTCTTGAATGGGAAAAATATCGTCGAACAAGAAAAGAATGATAAGTTCCCGAAAAGAACATGCACACTTTCAATGTAACAAAGTGTGCTGAAATCTTGGACTTACTAGTTAAAGATGGCCAAATGATAGTGTCACGTGGCGTTAAAATTTCTTTGTTAGAACAACGAAAGAAAAGAGGATTTTGCAAATATCATAGTTTCTTAGGCCTTAAAACCTCACAAATTTTTATTTTCAAAGATTTGATGCAAAACGCTATCCGATATGGAAGACTTAAGTTCGGTGAGAAGAACAAAGTATAGATAAAGGTCGATTCAAATCCTCTACAAGTGGCTATCTACCACTACATAGAGCCATCAGACATGAATATGGTCGAAGTTGTTGGGACTTCGATGACTAGAACACCAATGCAAGCAGTGAGTTTAAATCAAAGTGTTAAAGTAATAGAGGCTACCAAGGTCTCGGACTTAAGTTACAAAGGTTCAGGATCACCGATTGTCCTATGGTCGAAATCAACATGGTGGAGATAAGTGGAGAAACAACCATGGATGCTAACAAAGAAAGCATTCAAGAAAGAAGAAACACAAATGAAAGTGGCCTAAAACACAGATAAATATTTAAATAAAGGTTTAAGAAAACAAATCTTAAACCTAGATAATTTTTTGATCTTGTAATCCATGATAGAGAACTTTTCCAAACGTCTTTAAGTTTCAAGCGCTTCATTTTTCATGTAACATAGAAATATTAATATTCATCACTTTTATAATGGACACTACAAGAAAAATTCCCTATGGCCACGCTAAATTTTTCCACAGCTCAGAAACTGTGGCTACATATAAGCTTTCGTCGGGGTTTTCAAACCGTAGACATATGTTTTGAGTTATTGACCCCAAATTGTGAAAAAGTGGCATTTTCTTCGATTGTCATGTTTACAGAATGACACTTGTACTTATACCACGATTAATATACCGTGGCATTATGATTTTCAGTTCAAACTATGGCCCAAGCCCAAAATTTTATAACCCGCCAATTTTTTTCTAGTTTCCCTCTTTTTAATTATTTTCTTTTCTAATTGTTTTTTTATTAAAAAAATTGGAAAAACAATTAGCCTTTAACGTTTCATTCTCTCTCATATTTGGTCTTGCTCTTCCTTTCATTTTGTCGCTCACCGCAGCATTTCTCTGTCTCTCTTCTTCTATCATCTCTCTCTCGCCTTGTCATTTCTCTCATTTCTATCATCTCTCTCTCTCTCTCTCTCTCGCCTTAACCTTAACCTCTCATTCATCGTCTCTCTTGTTAACACCGCCGGTCAATCTCCCTGTCAACTCAGCTTCTTTATCGGCTTCAACAACATGGATCTGGTTATCGTGGAGGTCGATCTGACATCAAAGCAGTTGAAAGAGGCAGAGTTGGATTCGATGAAGTGGATATCTCCATCTTTGTTAAGGATTAGGGTTAGTTTCTTCCTCTATCTCTGCTAAAAAATTAGGGTTTTTCTCAATAACCCTTTCCAATTGGTAACAATGTCTCTATCTCTCCCAAATTTCAATTTAATCTTAAACCCTAAGTAGCGTGAGTCACCTTATCTCTCAATCTCCCTGTCTCAATCGAAATCCCTTGCAACCACCACAAGCCGGTGAAGTTCGTGTCAAGATACTCTTCACCTCCCTTTGCCACACTGATGTTTACTTCTGGGAAGCTAAGGTAGATCCATGAACTATCTTTTTTTAATCCAATCCTGAACTATCATTTTAATAAGATCTGTACTTACACTTATTGGTTACAGGTATTGTACTGGTGGAATCATGTGTGAAATGGTATCACCATATATTAGGTCAAAGGTGTTGGGTTTGAGCGTGTTTCGTAAACTCCTTGTTTGGAAGTAAGAAGTTTTGATTAATATCATATACTGTATTTGTATTGTGTTCATACTTATTAATGAAACTACATTTGGGAACAAAGGAATGGCAAAACATACTGTCAGTCGTAAATCGTAGTGATCTTGATATCAGTTTGCGATCTAATATGACGGAGTTTTGAAATCTCGTGGTTGTGTATCCTTTTTTATATAAAAAGTTTGTTATTCATCATCGTTATTTCTTGTTTTGAATATAATTAATTGCGATTATCGGTGATATACAACGGTATTTGGAGCAATTCCCAAATGGTGGATTTTTCAAAGGAAAGAATTTTGTTTTTGATCATCGGTATGTTTGTCTTTAATTTTCAATTTCTTATAGGCGCGAATCGTGTATAATTTGTAATTCTCTCATGGATTGAAATATTGACATTAAGGTATTCAAATGAAATCATTTAAGCTATGGGTCGTTGAGACCCATGACCCATTAACCATAGAAATTATTTCTTTTGTGTGATGGGATATCAATTGGAGGTTCAGACTAGTAGTACATATATTTGGATATTATGGGCTTGAGCTTTGGATATTATTTAAAGGATGTATAATTTTAATCATGAAATGCCCTTGCATTTGATCCTACACCACGTGTTTTTAAATATAATGATGAAATATTTGCAGATTATATGGAAATGCATCATTTCTTGGATTGAATAGGCTTTCACCTTACAACACGTACATCAGTTGGTAAGTATCTTCTCTAATCCATGTCATTTAAGCGTTATACACAATCAATATTATTTTCACTTTTAGTGGCTTATTCTGCCATATTTTCTGGCCTTTGTGTTTTATGGCTGGTCTTTGTGTTTTCTTCATGATTGCATTTCCAAACAAAAGATTTCTAACTTTTGACGGGTTCGTGAGGTGTGGATTTTGGAATGTTCAATTGATTTTATTCACGAAAGGAAGAAGAAAATAATCAACCTATCCATGACTCAAGTATTATATGAAGGAGATTATACCAAATAAGAGTGGGATTACTATTGGTGCAAACAAATTTGCTTCAAATTAGTATGATCTTCCAGTTGCAAGGGTGGAAGGATATGATTAGATGCAAGATATTGGGCTCTTATGTCTAACAAAGATGAATTTACAATACAAAGGCTAATGCTACTTGTGGAAGACCTGGTAAAAAATCTGATTCACTACCATATTACCTGATTATTAATCTATAGTTTATCGTATTACCTAATTTGTTCTCAAATATATTTCACTGTTATCACCAACTCAACCTGGATCTACGGCGCTGCCATGAGTTTGATTTAAATACCGGTATGTATTGGTACTATTTCCTTAGATCTAATTCCACGTCTACTAAATTTCACTTAATTTCATTCGTATTATGATATTATCATCTCTACTAAATCGTGTACTATATTATGAAGCCTCATCATAACAGTTTAAAATGAAGCTTATTCATTCGACAAAAATTTCTACGATGCAATCTGATTGGTCTCTTGTCGATTATTTTTTCTTTTCAACGACCGTGATTTCCTTGATTAAACCAGGTGAGTGATAGTTTTATCCTCAGTAATGATTCTTGTTTTCTTTAAGATTTTGAAGTTTGTGTTATGAGAGTTTGTTGTGGTAAAGTGTTTGTTAGATCTTTCTTTATTTTTGTATGAAGAGATTTTGTATGGAACTGTGATAACATTAAAATATTTGCTGGATAGGTATGTTTGGTCACTTAATTATGTAGTTTGCAAGATTTGAATATATTTTGATAAATTTGAGCTTATATGATAAACGTATAAATGTTGATTGTGCATTTCAAGGGATCTCCCTCTAAGCAAAGTTTATAAATTGGTGAGAGATGCCTCTCAAGTAGAGATATCTTGTTGAGATCTCTAATATTTAAATTTTTGGTTGAGACTTTTAATTTATCACTGTCTTATATCATCGTTTCATGACTATTTTGTCACCAACATGAATGATTGTATTGAAGATGCAGGAGATAACAATGAAGACGGGGGAAGAAACAAAGACCAAGGAGACACTAGGCAAGTGGAAGCAACATGTACCCATTCGTCTTTTCCTATTTTGTTGTTTGTGTTAGTCTGTTGTATTGTAATGTCAATAGTTTCATGTGGGATTTTGTGAATTGTTTTTCCTGATTGCCGGTAATATGGTAACAGAAGAAAATGATTATACATGCTGTGGACGATGCAGTCAAAGAGTTGAAAAACTCGACATGTGCTAGAGGTTGGACAACTAACTTCAATTAAACTTCTTTTAATTGTGTTGAACTTTTCACTTCTAGGCTCACATTTTTTGCGAATCCATAGATGCAATCCCAAAAGTGTTGGGACCTGAGCGTTGGGGTTTGGGAATTGGGACATCCCCTTCTAGAAAGTTTGGACGAGACTCTTGTTTGGGAACTGTGAGATTTTGTTTGCTTCAAGTTTTTCTCTAATTTTTTATTTATTTTATAAATAAAGTTGATATTATGCTTAACCACGATTCTTGTATGCGATCGAAGAGAGAGAAGAATAAAGAGGGAAAATGGTTATAATAGAGTGAGGAAGAAGAAGATGAAAACGATGTCGTATCGAAGGGTCAACAAGTAGAGATATATATTTCAAAGTTGTATAAGCAACCTTGGCTGCAGTCATCTCTGCCTGCTTCTTGGATTTAGATTCCTGACCTGTAAATACCGCCCCTTCTACCTCCACTTGCGAGGTAAATATAGGCTTGTGAGCCTCGCCAGATTTATTGGTACTATATCCAGAATCCTTCCTTATGACCAAGTTCTTCGTGAAATTCGGACAACCATGGATGTAAAGAGAACTAAAGAAAAGAGTTTACTTTATAGAGTGACAAAGTTATCTAATTGGTCATAAGTGATTAAGCCTAACCTCTTGAACTCTGTTTGGTGATAATGATTTAAAAGCAACTTCAGCTGCTGCATGTTCAGTTTCCTTCAATGTAGAATAGAACTTAGGAATCTGGAAGGTCTGTCCATCAATTGTAACTTTGCACTTGAAACGCTTAACATGAGGTGGACCCTCCCACTCAGTAGCATACTCCAAGAGACTTAAGTTTCTCTTTTGAGCGTAATTTTGGAGATGACTCTTGTACAAATGAGCCATAACTACGACAAAATTGAACATCAAAAAATCAAACCCATAAGTAACATAATCAATATGATTAGCTATTATGGCTTGGCTGATTTACTTATCCAACCCTACCTAAAAGCATAAAACACCATTGTTTTTTAATGCTTTGTAAATTCCACATATCATTGAAAATTTAGAAGAAATTTTACAGTTCATTATTTTGAGTGTTATTATATCTGCATGTAAGTGGAATCAAGCCAATAGGGAAAAGAGAGCTAACACCTTAGTAGTAAACAAAGGTAGTTGATAAATAGCAGCTATTGTTTTATGCTGCATAACACATGCTATGTTCTCTAGAGCAAGGAGAGCAAGGACACGCGCTGATATGAATACTTTTCCAAATGAAATGAAACTGTGTACCACTCAACTGAGTGGCAAATTAATAAAATCAACAAAAGCAAATCAAATTACTTTTCAGGTCTTGTTCTTTCGGGGCATCCGTAACAGTTGTGACGGGGCTATTGATTTGAGAAGTTTGGCATGCTGGTTCAGAACTTGGTTGCAACACTCTGTTGGTGGGAAGTCATTGCCAACATCGGTGAGAAACAGTGAACTGCGGGTCAATGGAAATAAACATGAAGCTTTTGTAAAGATTAAAATCTGGAATACAGTGTCATAAAGGATTCTTTTAGGGATTCAATTATGTTACATGTGTGCTTAGAAGAAGATCAAATGTCCCTACATTTGGTTACTGAGTAAGGAACACAACACAATTCAAATGAATATATATGGAAGTATTAACCAAATTAATAGTGTAATGGCACTCAATATGTGATTAATATCATTTCCATGCAAAGAGGAAGTTGTCAAACTACAACTGCATATTACATAGTATAATTCATTAATTACAATTTATTAATTACAATTTATCATCCAAATGCATTAATTAACACAATAAAAACATGGGAAAAAAACAGCAACAGATCATCTTAAAAGGGAAAGCACACCAAACATGACCAATTTAAGTTTTTTTATCTAGGAACCTTCTGACTTATTTAATCATGAACAGTAAAAAGTAACAATTAAACCCTTAAAAATGTCAAATGCAAAATTAGCCTCTAATAGAAGTAAAACATCACTAAGAAATATACTAAAAAGGACACATACGACATTCTTAAGAACAAATTAAGAGCTCTCATCATTCGAAATCAAATATGTCATATAAGCCCATGTATATCATTTTCATAATTTCATTCCTCCAAAATTGATTTTGTATCACCGCACAAAAATATGATGAGTTCCCAAACTTTTTATCATTTTAAAATTTTCATAATTATTTTTGATTCCTCCAAAATTGATTCGCTAGTGAATCAATGATTCCGTAGGCTTGACTTCTTCTTGACATAAAAATCTCTTTCCGGTCGTGAGATATCGCGAGAAAGGTTTGCTGTTCTTCGCAATAAATAGTTGTCATCGTTGTTCGAGTACCATTAATTCATTCGCTTCCATCACGGCGTCTCTGTTTTCCCTCTAAAAAATAACAGTTGATGGATCATTATCAGAGTATAATAAGGTTTATTTAATAAAGTGTATTTATCGAATCTTACCATAAAAAGAACGGATATAAAAATACCTTCAATTTATTTCAAGCCGTGAGCACGCATTTTGATTTTTATATAGCATAGGGCTCTACTTTCAATTTTTGATTTTTGGACCTTTCATTGAAGAAATACAAAAAAATCTACCGGTCTATCGGACCCGGATCGATAAAGAATCTAATAACCACCCTTTAAGTTTTTTTTTAGAGAATCTTTTTCACAACTATGATGATTCCGTTGCTATCTTATTTTTCTAGTTTTTGATTCAAGAATCCCAAAGTTTTTTTGGAGAATAAGTAAAAAAAAATTGTGACACTAAAATAGGCTCTAATAGATCGGATAAAATCGTAAATACCCTTTTAATACTACTCTTTCAATATATAATAGAATGGTTTTGAAAAAAACTTATTTTGCATATTGAACTCAAAGTGCCATGCTTTTTCTTGAATCTTGGTGTAGACATAGTCTTCTTTTTTCTACAAATAAGAATCATTGGCAAGCGTGAGATAAGGCTAGGCGTTTGGTAATTTGTCCTCCTACCAAAGAAGAGATCCCATTGAGCGGCTAATCCTATGCATATTATGCATACGCTTCTACAACTTGCATCATAAATCCAATATACATACCGGTGGAAGTTAAGTGTAAGCCGACAAAACCGGTTTTAGCGATTTTAAGGTAACCTCCGGTGGAAGTTAAGTGTAAAAACTGACAAAACCAGTTTTTAGCAGATTTTTAAGGTAACCTCCACTGGTGGAAGTTAAGTGTAAAAGGTGTCATAAACCAGAAAACCAGTTTTTCAATACAACTTCCACTAGTGGAAGTATAGTATAAAAAGTGTCAAAAATCAAAAAATCAGTTTTTCAATACAACTTCCACTGGTGGAAGATAAGTGTAAAAACTGACAAAACCAATTTTTAGCAGATTTTTAAGGTAACCTCCACTGGTGGAAGTTAAGTGTAAAAACTGACAAAACCAGTTTTTAGCAGATTTTTAAGGTAACCTTCACTAGTGGAAGTCAATTGTAAGCCGACAAAACCGGTTTTAGCGATTTTAAGGTAACCTTCACTAGTGGAAGTCAATTGTAAAAAGTGTCATAAACCAGAAATTCAATTTTTCAATACAACTTTCACTGGTGGAAGTATAGTATAAAAAGTGTCAAAAACCAAAAAACCAGTTTTTCAATACAACTTCCACTGGTGGAAGATAAGTGTAAAAACTGACAAAACCAGTTTTTAGCAGATTTTTAAGGTAACCTCCACCGGTGGAAGTTAAGTGTAGCCCGACAAAACCGATTTTAGCGATTTTTAAGGTAACCTCCGGTGGAAGTTAAGTGTAAAAGCGACAAAACCGATTTTAGCGATTTTAAGTTAACCTCCTTGGTGGAAGTTAAGTGTAAGCCGACAAAACCGATTTTAGCGATTTTTAAGGTAACCTCCTTTGGTGGAAGTTAAGTGTACAAGGTGTCATAAACGGAAAACCGGTTTTCAATACAACTTCCATGGTGGAAGTATAGTATAAAAGTGTCAAAAATCAAAAATCGGTTTTCAATACAACTTTGGTGGAAGATAAGTGTAAGCCGACAAAACCAATTTTAGCGATTTTTAAGGTAACCTCCTGGTGGAAGTTAAGTGTAAAACCGACAAAACCGATTTTAGCGATTTTAAGGTAACCTTCACTAGTGGAAGTCAATTGTAAAACCGACAAAACTAGTTTTTAGCGATTTTAAGGTAACCTTCACTAGTGGAAGTCAATTGTAAAAGTGTCATAAACCGAAATTCAATTTTCAATACAACTTTCCTTTGGTGGAAGTATAGTATAAAAGTGTCAAAACCAAAAACCGGTTTTCAATACAACTTCCTGGTGGAAGATAAGTGTAAAAGACAAAACCGGTTTTAGCGATTTTTAAGGTAACCTCCACGTGGAAGTTAAGTGTAAAAGCGACAAAACCAAATTTTAGCATTTTTAAGGTAACCTCCTTTGGTGGAAGTTAAGTGTAAAACCGACAAAACCGATTTTAGCGATTTTTAAGTTAACCTCCATGGTGGAAGTTAAGTGTAAGCCGACAAAACCGATTTTAGCGATTTTAAGGTAACCTCCTTGGTGGAAGTCAATTGTAAAAAGTGTCATAAACCAAAAAACCAGTTTTTCAATACAACTTCCTCTGGTGGAAGTATATTATAAAAAGTGTCAAAAACCAAAAAACCAATTTTCAATACAACTTCCGGTGGAAGATAAGTGTAAAACCGACAAAACCGGTTTTAGCGATTTTAAGGTAACCTCCACGGTGGAAGATAATTTTAAAAGCGACAAAACCGGTTTTAGCGATTTTAAGGTAACCTCCTTTGGTGGAAGTTAAGTGTAAAAGTGACAAAACCGGTTTTAGCGATTTTTAAGGTAACCTCCGGTGGAAGTTAAGTGTAAAAAGTGTCATAAACCAGAAAACCAGTTTGTCAATACAACTTCCACTGATGGAAGTATAGTATAAAAAGTGTCAAAAATCAAAAAACCAGTTTTTCAATACAACTTCCACTGGTGGAAGATAAGTGTAAGCCGACAAAACCAATTTTAGCGATTTTTAAGGTAACCTCCCCTGGTGGAAGTTAAGTGTAAAAACTGACAAAACCAGTTTTTAGCTGATTTTTAAGGTAACCTCCACTTGTGGAAGTTAAGTGTAAAAACTGACAAAACCAGTTTTTAGCAGATTTTTAAGGTAACTTTCATTGGTGGAAGTCAATTGTAAAAAGTGTCATAAACCAGAAATCCAGTTTTTCAATACAACTTCCACTGGTGGAAGTATATTATAAAAAGTGTCAAAAACCAAAAAACCAGTTTTTTAATACAACTTCCACTGGTGGAAGATAAGTGTAAAAACTAACAAAACCAGTTTTTAGCAGATTTTTAAGGTAACCTCCACCGGTGGATGATAAGTGTAAAAATTGACAAAACCAGTTTTTAGCAGATTTTTAAGGTAACCTCCACTGGTGGAAGTTAAGTGTAACCGACAAAACCGATTTTAGCGATTTTAAGGTAACCTCCACTGGTGGAAGTTAAGTGTAAAAACTGACAAAACCAGTTTTTAGTAGATTTTTAAGGTAACCTCCACTGGTGGAAGTCAACTGTAAAAAGTGTCATAAACCAGAAAACCAGTTTTTCAATACAACTTCCACTGGTGGAAGTATAGTATAAAAAATGTCAAAAACCAAAAAACCAGTTTTTCAATACAACTTCCACTGGTGGAAGTATAGTATAAAAAGTGTGATAAACCAAAAAACCAGTTTTTCAATACAACTTCCACTGGTGGAAGATAAGTGTAAAAACTGACAAAACCAGTTTTTCACCATTCAAAAGACTTCAAACAACATTATAACACATATTTCACATGCCTGCTATTAATCATCAAAATATAACACCAACACATGGTTATATCATCAAAATTACCAAAAACTTAATTTTCTTAAAATTCAAAAAACTTGCAAAACAAACAATCACACAAATCATCACTACACAAACCATACAAATTCGATTCTTAATGAGTTATTATTTGATACCTTGCGGTAGTTTGTTCTGTTGCGAGCTCTAGTATTGATTTTCCTACCATAATGTGGTGTAGCATATAGAGCAAGTGAGTTCGAATTTTGATTTTGACCCTTCTTGAGCTCTTAGGCAACATCAGACTAAGGAAAAGGTTTTATAATTTCTTTCTTATTTATTTTTTAAATTATATTATTATTTTATTTTTATTATTCAATATTACTAAAATTTCAAAAGGAATTGAGAAATAATAATTGAAAAAAAATAAAAGAATAAATAATAAAATAAATAAAGTTAGAATTTTTAAAAGGTAAATTTCTTTTGAAAAGTCTTTTTATCGTATGTACTGGAAACCCAATTTTTTGAGATTTCAATTAAAAAAATTTATTTTCATAGATCTTAAATACAATTAAATGACAATTACTATAATAATAGTCAAATTATTATTTAATGTAGATATTAGGAAATTTTATTCCCATAGAACACATTGGATCTATTATAGAACAGATGTGTTCTATAATATAATTTCTTTCTTATTTCTAAACATTTTTTTATTTTTTAAATTATATTATTATTGTGAAGAATTATAATTGACAACATATTATCCTAATACACACATGTTTCATATTATCCTAATACACACATGTTTAATAAATATTCAAATAAAATATAATAAAAACAAAAAGAAGAAGCTACAGGGGGTGGCTATGTATTGTTTTTATTTATTTTTTATTTTTTCGATAACCACGTTTCTTTTTCTTTTATAATTTTTTTTTAATCTTTTTATTTTTATCCTAATAACAAACAAAATAAATAAATAATGATAATGAAAAAAAAAAGGGCGCAGCCCCTGATGCCTTTTTTTTTTTAAACTAATATTTTCTTTTTCTTTTTTATTTATCTTATTTTTTTTATATAAAACTAAATAATGTTTTTGTTCTTTTTTTTTAAAAAAACACTTTTTTTTTATAATAACTAAAATGTTAAAAAAAAATCAAATAAAAAAAAAGATGGCAGGGGCCACGTTTCCTTAATTATTATTTGAAAATAAATTCTTTCAGTTTATAATATAAAACTATCTCTATAAAATAATATTTTAGTCTTTTTTCTTTACTTCTCCACAGTACCCATCCTTTCTATGCTTTCCTCTCCGGTAAGTATGACGGCGATACCAATGGATGGCTGTGAACAGATTTTTGACATGCCAACATGAGTAATGGCAAGGCTGTATAATAATACGTAAACAGTTCTTGACTCACGAATGTTTATTTTTTTCCGCATTACAAGGGTCAGAATCTGGTTTAAACATCATGGGCCGAAATACCCAATCTCCAATATTTGCTACTTAATTACCCACGATAACAATAAATTCTGCAACGACATTTAGACAACAAATGGATGACATCAATCATGAAATAGTTGGCGTTTAGCCCAACAAATGGTTATGAGCTTTAACTTTGTTGATCAAGCGCCACACAAACTAGTCAACAAAATGCCCAAACGAATCAACAATTGGCAACACAGATGGCGCAAATTGCAGATTTCTTCGGCTCCCCTCAAGCCCTAGTTCAAAAACCTTGTAGATAAAGGTAAGAGAAAATCAAGGAGTGGTCTTCGAACAATATCCAACAATTAACCAAGCCCAACCAGTTGTACAAAACGTTAGTGAAGTTAACCAAAACCAAAGAGTCGAACAACCTAGGATCAAACAAGGAATACCAAGAGAAGTTCTAGCCCCACAAATAGTAATGGTCAATTAAAACCAAGATGTCGGTGAAGTCCTTCAACGTGTTCGACAAGACGAATCTGCAGGGGAAAATAATCTTGCAGTCATGGTCAAGGATAATGCACGAAATGGAGTAAACATAGGCCTTCAAAGGCCAAATTATACTTCTTCTTTGTCCGAGTATGTGTTACAAACTGAATTACCCAGGGGATGAAAAGTCCCAAAGATCACAAAATTCTCTCGTGATACCACTAAATCCATTGTTGAACACATAGCTCGGTATTTGAGTGAGGCTGGGGACATAACAAATAACAAAAACCCGGGGATTAAATACTTTCCTAGTTCCCTGACCAATAATACCTTTACTTGGTTTACAACTCTTCATACGAATTCCACTCATGATTGGACTAGTTCGAATTGATTGTTCCATGTGCAGTTTTACATGGGACAGTCGAAGATAAGTTTGAAAGAATTGACTAGCATGAAGCGTAAGTTTAGCGAGCCAATAGATGATTACCTCAATAGGTTTTGATTGTTGAAGGCGAGATGTTTCACTCAAGTGTCGAAACATGAGATAGTCGAGATGGTTGTGGGAGGTTTAGACTACTCAATTAGAAAGAAATTAGATACCCAATATTTAAGAGACATGGCCCAGTTGGCAGACAGAGTTCGACAAGTCGGATGTCTAAAGGCTGAAAAAGCAAGGGATAACAAGAATAGTAGAAGAGAAAGGGTAGTTTATGTCGAAATGAATGAGGAAGAACCAAAGGTGTATAGTGACCCTATAGGCTTCGACAAAAACAAAATAGATTTGGCCTAACTTAAACAAGGGCCACCTATTCATGGAAAGTTCTTGCTTCTTGAATGGGAAAAATCGTCGAACAAGAAAAGAATGATAAGTTCCCGAAAAGAACATGCACACTTTCAATGTAACAAAGTGTGCTGAAATCTTGGACTTACTAGTTAAAGATGGCCAAATGATAGTGTCACGTGGCGTTAAAATTTCTTTGTTAGAACAACGAAAGAAAAGAGGATTTTGCAAATATCATAGTTTCTTAGGCCTTAAAACCTCACAAATTTTTATTTTCAAAGATTTGATGCAAAACGCTATCCGATATGGAAGACTTAAGTTCGGTGAGAAGAACAAAGTATAGATAAAGGTCGATTCAAATCCTCTACAAGTGGCTATCTACCACTACATAGAGCCATCAGACATGAATATGGTCGAAGTTGTTGGGACTTCGATGACTAGAACACCAATAAAGTGAGTTTAAATCAAAGTGTTAAAGTAATAGAGGCTACCAAAGGTCTCAGACTTAAGTTACAAAGGTTCAGGATCACCGATTGTCCTATGGTCGAAATCAACATGGTGGAGATAAGTGGAGAAACAACCATGGATGCTAACAAAGAAAGCATTCAGAAAGAAGAAACACAAATGAAAGTGGCCTAAAACACAGATAAATATTTAAATAAAGGTTTAAGAAAACAAATCTTAAACCTAGATAATTTTTTGATCTTGTAATCCATGATAGAGAACTTTTCCAAACGTCTTTAAGTTTCAAGCGCTTCATTTTTCATGTAACATAGAAATATTAATATTCATCACTTTTATAATGGACACTACAAGAAAAATTCCCTACGGCCACGCTAAATTTTTCCACAGCTCAGAAACTGTGGCTACATATAAGCTTTCGTCGGGGTTTTCAAACCGTAGACATATGTTTTGAGTTATTGACCCCAAATTGTGAAAAAGTGGCATTTTCTTCGATTGTCATGTTTACAGAATGACACTTGTACTTATACCACGATTAATATACCGTGGCATTATGATTTTCAGTTCAAACTATGGCCCAAGCCCAAAATTTTATAACCCGCCAGTTTTTTTCTAGTTTCCCTCTTTTTAATTATTTTCTTTTCTAATTGTTTTTTTATTAAAAAAATTGGAAAAACAATTAGCCTTTAACGTTTCATTCTCTCTCATATTTGGTCTTGCTCTTCCTTTCATTTTGTCGCTCACCGCAGCATTTCTCTGTCTCTCTTCTTCTATCATCTCTCTCTCGCCTTGTCATTTCTCTCATTTCTATCATCTCTCTCTCTCTCTCTCTCTCGCCTTAACCTTAACCTCTCATTCATCGTCTCTCTTGTTAACACCGCCGGTCAATCTCCCTGTCAACTCAGCTTCTTTATCGGCTTCAACAACATGGATCTGGTTATCGTGGAGGTCGATCTGACATCAAAGCAGTTGAAAGAGGCAGAGTTGGATTCGATGAAGTGGATATCTCCATCTTTGTTAAGGATTAGGGTTAGTTTCTTCCTCTATCTCTGCTAAAAAATTAGGGTTTTTCTCAATAACCCTTTCCAATTGGTAACAATGTCTCTATCTCTCCCAAATTTCAATTTAATCTTAAACCCTAAGTAGCGTGAGTCACCTTATCTCTCAATCTCCCTGTCTCAATCGAAATCCCTTGCAACCACCACAAGCCGGTGAAGTTCGTGTCAAGATACTCTTCACCTCCCTTTGCCACACTGATGTTTACTTCTGGGAAGCTAAGGTAGATCCATGAACTATCTTTTTTTAATCCAATCCTGAACTATCATTTTAATAAGATCTGTACTTACACTTATTGGTTACAGGTATTGTACTGGTGGAATCATGTGTGAAATGGTATCACCATATATTAGGTCAAAAGGTGTTGGGTTTGAGAACGTGTTTCAGGTAAACTCCTTGTTTGGAAGTAAGAAGTTTTGATTAATATCATATATTGTATTTGTATTGTGTTCATACTTATTAATGAAACTACATTTGGGAACAAAGGAATGGCAAAACATACTGTCAGTCGTAAATCGTAGTGATCTTGATATCAGTTTGCGATCCAATATGACGGAGTTTTGAAATCTCGTGGTTGTGTATCCTTTTTTATATAAAGAGTTTGTTATTCATCATCGGTATTTCTTGTTTTTGAATATAATTAATTGCAGTTATCTGGTGATATACAACGGTATTTGGAGCAATTCCCAAATGGTGGATTTTTCAAAGGAAAGAATTTTGTTTTTGATCATCGGTATGTTTGTCTTTAATTTTCAATTTCTTATAGGCGCGAATCTGTGTATAATTTGTAATTCTCTCATGGATTGAAATATTGACATTAACGCAAAGGTATTCAAATGAAATCATTTAAGCTATGGGTCGTTGAGACCCCATGACCCATTAACCATAGAAATTATTTCTTTTGTGACCGTAGGATATCAATTGGAGGTTCAAAGACTAGTAGTACATATATTTGGATATTGTACAGGCTTGAGCTTTGGATATTATTTAAAGGATGTATAATTTTAATCATGAAATGCCCTTGCATTTGATCCTACATGCCACGTGTTTTTAAATATAATGATGAAATATTTGCATTATATGGAGAAGTAAGCATCATTTCTTGGATTGAATAGGCTTTTCACCTTTAACACGTACAACAGTTGGTAAGTATCTTCTCTAATCCATGTCATTTAAGCGTTATACACAATCAATATTATTTTTCACTTTTAGTGGCTTATTCGCCATATTTTGCGGCCTTTGTGTTTTATGGCTGGTCTTTGTGTTTTCTTCATGATTGCATTTCTAAACAAAAGGATTTCTAACTTTTGTGAGTTCGTGAGGTGTGGATTTTCGAATGTTCAATTGATTTTATTCACGAAAGGAAGAAGAAAATAATCAACCTATCCATGACTCAAGTATTATATGAAGGAGATTATACCAAATAAGAGTGGGATTACTATTGGTGCAAACAAATTTGCTTCAAATTAGTATGATCTTCCAGTTACAAGGGTGGAAGGATATGATTAGATGCAAGATATTGGGCTCTTATGTCTAACAAAAGATGAATTTACAATACAAAGGCTAATGCTACTTGTGGAAGACCTGGTAAAAAAATACAGATTCCAGCTACCGTATTACCTGATTATTAATCTATAGTTTATCGTATTACCTAATTTGTTCTCAAATATATTTCACTGTTATCACCAACTCAACCTGGATCTACGGCGCTGCCATGAGTTTGATTTAAATACCGGTATGTATTGGTACTATTTCCTTAGATCTCATTCCACGTCTACTAAATTTCACTTAATTTCATTCGTATATGATATTATCATCTCTACTAAATCGTGTACTATATTATGCAGCCTCATCATAACAGTTTAAAATGAAGTTTATTCATTCGACAAAAATTTCTACGATGCAATCTGATTGGTCTCTTGTCGCAGTTATTTTTTTCTTTTCAACGACCGTGATTTCCTTGATTAAACCAGGTGAGTGATAGTTTTATCCTCAGTAATGATTCTTGTTTTCTTTAAGATTTTGAAGTTTGTGTTATGAGAGTTTGTTGTGGTAAAGTGTTTGTTAGATCTTTCTTTATTTTTGTATGAAGAGATTATGTATGGAACTGTGATAACATTAAAATATTTGCTGGATAGGTATGTTTGGTCACTTAATTATGTAGTTTGCAAGATTTGAATATATTTTGATAAATTTGAGCTTATATGATAAACGTATAAATGTTGATTGTGCATTTCAAGGGATCTCCCTCTAAGCAAAGTTTATAAATTGGTGAGAGATGCCTCTCAAGTAGAGATATCTTGTTGAGATCTCTAATATTTAAATTTTTGGTTGAGACTTTTAATTTATCACTGTCTTATATCATCGTTTCATGACTATTTTGTCACCAACATGAATGATTGTATTGAAGATGCAGGAGATAACAATGAAGACGGGGGAAGAAACAAAGACCAAGGAGACACTAGGCAAGTGGAAGCAACATGTACCCATTCGTCTTTTCCTATTTTGTTGTTTGTGTTAGTCTGTTGTATTGTAATGTCAATAGTTTCATGTGGGATTTTGTGAATTGTTTTTCCTGATTGCCGGTAATATGGTAACAGAAGAAAATGATTATACATGCTGTGGACGATGCAGTCAAAGAGTTGAAAAACTCGACATGTGCTAGAGGTTGGACAACTAACTTCAATTAAACTTCTTTTAATTGTGTTGAACTTTTCACTTCTAGGCTCACATTTTTTGCGAATCCATAGATGCAATCCCAAAAGTGTTGGGACTGAGCGTTGGGGTTTGGGAATTGGGACATCCCCTTCTAGAAAGTTTGGACGAGACTCTTGTTTGGGAACTGTGAGATTTTGTTTGCTTCAAGTTTTTCTCTCATTTTTTATTTATTTTATAAATAAAGTTGATATTATGCTTAACCACGATTCTTGTATGTGCAGTCGAAGAAGAGAGAAGAATAAAGAGGGAAAATGGTTATAATAGAGTGAGGAAGAAGAAGATGAAAACGATGTCGTATCGAAGGGTCAATAGGTAGAGATATATATTTCAAAGTTGTATAAGCAACCTTGGCTGCAGTCATCTCTGCCTGCTTCTTGGATTTAGATTCCTGACCTGTAAATACCGCCCCTTCTACCTCCACTTGCGAGGTAAATATAGGCTTGTGAGCCTCGCGGTTATTGGTACTATATCGTAATCCTTCCTTATGACCAAGTTCTTCGTGAAATTCGGACAACCATGGATGTAAAGAGAACTAAAGAAAAGAGTTTACTTTATAGAGTGACAAAGTTATCTAATTGGTCATAAGTGATTAAGCCTAACCTCTTGAACTCCGTTTGGTGATAATGATTTAAAAGCAACTTCAGCTGCTGCATGTTCAGCTTCCTTCAATGTAGAATAGAACTTAGGAATCAGGAAGGTCTGTCCATCAATTGTAACTTTGCACTTGAAACGCTTAACATGAGGTGGACCCTCCCACTCAGTAGCATACTCCAAGAGACTTAAGTTTCTCTTTTGAGCGTAATTTTGGAGATGACTCTTGTACAAATGAGCCATAACTACGACAAAATTGAACATCAAAAAATCAAACCCATAAGTAACATAATCAATATGATTAGCTATTATGGCTTGGCTGATTTACTTATCCAACCCTACCTAAAAGCATTAAACACCATTGTTTTTTAATGCTTTGTAAATTCCACATATCATTGAAAATTTAGAAGAAATTTTACAGTTCATTTATTTTGAGTGTTATTATATCTGCATGTAAGTGGAATCAAGCCAATAGGGAAAAGAGAGCTAACACCTTAGTAGTAAACAAAGGTAGTTGATAAATAGCAGCTATTGTTTTATGCTGCATAACACATGCTATGTTCTCTAGAGCAAGGAGAGCAAGGACACTGATATGAATACTTTTCAAATGAAATGAAGCATGTACCACTCAGTGGCAAATTAATAAAATCAACAAAAGGCGTAAATCAAATTACTTTTCGGTCTTGTTCTTTCGGGGCATCCGTGATTCTGACAGGGCTATTGATTTGAGAAGTTTGGCATCTTGGTTCGAACTTGGTTGCAACACTCTGTTGGTGGGAAGTCATTGCCAACATCGTGTGAACAGTGAACTGCAGTCCAATGGAAATAAACATGAAGCTTTTGTAAAGATTAAAATGGAATCTGATGTCATAAAGGATTCTTTTAGGGATTCAATTATGTTACATGTGTGCTTAGAAGAAGATCAAATGTCCCTACATTTGGTTCTTGAGAACACAACACAATTCAAATGAATATATATGGAAGTATTAACCAAACTAATAGTGTAATGGCACTCAATATGTGATTAATATCATTTCCATGCAAAGAGGAAATTGTCAAACTACAACTGCATATTACATAGTATAATTCATTAATTACAATTTATTAATTACAATTTATCATCCAAATGCATTAATTAACACAATAAAAACATGGGAAAAAAACAGCAACAAATCATCTTAAAAGGGAAAGCACACCAAACATGACCAATTTAAGTATTTTTATCTAGGAACCCGACTTATTTAATCATGAGCAGTAAAAAGTAACAATTAAACCCTTAAAAATGTCAAATGCAAAATTAGCCTCTAATAGAAGTAAAACATCACTAAGAAATATACTAAAAAGGACACATACGACATTCTTAAGAACAAATTAAGAGCTCCCATCTGTTCAGAAATCAAATATGTCATATATGCCATGTATATTATCAGGACAAATTTGAGTATTTACTTATTTCTATGAATTAAAACAAAACAATCTTTATGTGACAGTGTAAAAATAACTACTTGAGCATCTAATCAAACCATACTATGATGTTACTTTATTTTATTATATCTTAAAATATCTTTATCCTCTACAAATATCTACCGATAAGATATAGTTGGATGCAAATGTAGAAAACATAGTGTATACAACAACGGCATGTGTGGAAACAACAACAGAACAAGCAGCGATGTACCTGAAGAAAATGAAGGAATTGTAGAAGCGGAAAGATTAGGTTGAGGAAAAGAAGAGGTTAGGAAGAAACATGCCAAGATATAATTTATAATTCTTCTAAAAACATGCAAGCACCGTTCTTTTTCAATACAAAAAAAAACATGTAAGTAACATTTCCCTCATTAAAATCAAAATAAACCAACAGAACAGACACAACGAATAACTTTGGTAATCCACATGAACAAACACAACTCAATAATCACAATTTAAGTTCAAAATCCAAATGCATTAGTTAGAGTAAATATCTAAGTAGATCCCAACAAAAACACTAAACCCTACTTGTTCATAGTGTTATCGAATGTTGTCCATGGCAACGCTGTGGCGGATATAAGTGGCAGTTTTTGGGTTCGCCATAATGGGCAAATATCAACCGATACTGCCGGGTTTTCTGCCATGAACTGTCATCTACCATAGACAACACAGCTTGATCATGAGAAATAAAAATAAAAACAATTTTATCATTAAAATGACAGATGTATGTCAAATAAAGTCTTCAATAGAGCTAAAATCCCACTAAAAAGGACGCAATTGACATTCTTCAAGGCCAAATTAGTACTTTTTCCTTTTTTCAAAGATCATATATGTCTCCGTGTATTTTATTGCGTCCATTTTAGGGTAATTTCTTCATACACACTGAAATCTATTTAATCATGACAAATAAAAAGTAACAGTTTGATGCTTAAAATGTCATATACATGTCAAGTCAAACCAAAAGTTATACTAAAAACAACACATTTGACATTCTTAAGAACTAAATCAGTACTTCTCATTTATCAGACATTAAACAAGTGTCATATGTCTCCGCATGCATTTACTCAATGAATGAAAACAATCTTTATGCAACTACAATGTTAAACTTTTGGGTAGGGATTGTCTATCTTTAAATTCTCTAAACAATGTAAAAAGCGGAAACGGAATAACATAATGAGAAACAAAATTCCTTAATCAACTAGTGAGCCCTAGCTAGACCAAACCAAAATTTGAAACCCCAAACCCTAAACCCTAAACCCTAAACCCAAAAGTCAACACCCATGTCTCCCCCAATACATTCCAACTTTCAAATCAGTGTGATTTCTCAAGGCTGTAGCTTGCTAGAATACAGAATTGAAGAAAACAAACAAGCAGGATGAATCCTCAAAAAGCAGATAGTAATAAAATGTGTTAAAATTAATGTGTTGTAATCACCACTATCTTTAGAAGCATTATGAGAGAATTGTAACCATCACATTATAATGGTTGTTTTTATTTAGATTTATGGTAGAGTTGTATCATTAGACATGAGAGAACCAAAGAGTCCTCATCTTGATTAGCAACCTATTTGTATTCTCTATCAGTTTCATTCAAGCCTATATAAAGGCTTTGTAATGCTAAGATTAAGATGTAGAAGTGTGTAGTGAATTCAATAAAAGCAGAGTTTTTCAATAGACTTCCACTAGTGGAAGTATAGTCTAAAAGTGTCACTTTTCACAAATTGTTCAGTTTTAAGTAAGACTTCCACCAGTGAAAGTATAGTGCAAAAAGTGACGAAAATTAGTTTTCCTCTGCAGAATCCTGCAACACTATAATTTATCACATACCACCTTTAGAATACCACCAACAAAATGAATGATAAAATAAAAGTTGCAGCATACTTGAGAAACCAGTACAACTTTGGGAACCAAAAAAACAGCAATGTAAGGAGAAGGCTTTCGAAGGTGATGAGCGTAGCTTCTAAGAAGCATGATGGCTATCAAAGTCTTTCCAGAACCAGTCTCTAAATACACTATGGTATTCTCACGAATCGCTCTGTCCAACGCTTCAAGTTGATAACTAGACACACAAAAATCAATCAGGAAACACATAACATAAATTATTCCAATCAAGATGAGAAATGAAAGGATTGAACAAACCTTCTAGCAAAGGAAAGAGTGTCAAGCACAACGTGTGTGTGATTATAATGATCAATTTCCATGAGGGCTTCTTCCATAGTATTTGATGACACTACATTATCAAATAAAAACATAAGCAATGAAAACATGCATAGTGATAAAGTAGGAAAAAGCCAAAACAGTGAAAATGATGGAACCCTGATGGGTGATTACGTAAGGGAGAAGGAGAGGAAAAGTAATGTTGGAAAAGAAAAAGCCAAAACAGTGAAAATGATGGAACCCTAATGGGTGATTAGGTAAGGGAGAAGGAGAGGAAGAGTAATGTTGGAAAAGAGCGAAGAAGAAGTTACAGATGAAGATGATTTATGATATATTGAATGATGATGTTAGTGGAAGCCAATGCAAACGGAAGTAAACGTTAGTCCCCTATATTAACATAAGTAAACCGCGGTGTTTTACTATCCAACAGATAAATCAGTTTTTTTTCAAAATTTAAAAAATTGACTTTTTTCAAAAATTTTAAAAAATTATTTTTTATAATAAAAACGTCAGCTTTTCTGAAAATATAAAAAAATAATAATTTTTTTCAGAAAAAATAAGTCAGTTTCTTTTTAATATTAAAAAAAATCAATTTTTTTGAAAAATAAAAATCGATTTTTTTTAAAAAAAAAGTCAATTTTTTCTGAAAATTTAAAAAATTGACTTTTTTCAAAAATTTTAAAAATGATTTTTTTAAAATAAAAAAGTCAGTTTTTCTGGAAAAAAAATTCAAAAAAAAAATTAGTTTTCGAAAATAAAAAAATATCGATTTTTTTTGTTATTAAACAAATGGTTTGGTTTGAAAAAATTGTCTTATAATGGTTTGGTACAGTTCAGAATCCCGAACCGTTGTACCAAATCAAAACTTTTGGTTCAATAAAAATCTAAGAATTAGAAAAGCTAAATATTAAAGAAACAATTGAAAAAATAAATAAATTAAATGCACATATAATTCCAAGAAGAAAAAACCCTTAGTGTATTGTATAAGCACTAAAAAAAAACTAAAATGAGAAGTCAACTCTAACTTTCCATGAATATTTCTAAGTTAGCATCAAAGTTTTGTAATAAATTGAAGATAATGAAAAGAAAAGAGAGTGAGACATATTAGAATATATTAGAACATATCAACTCATGTTTTGAGAGAAAACCAAAATCAGAGTAAGTCAATAGCGGCACTATAGAGGAGTGGAGGCCGACCGTTATGGGAAGAGTCGTAGCGGTGCAGAACACTAATGGTCGCTATGGGAAGAGTCGCAGCAGTGACAAAACACTATAGTGGCCCAGAAGACGAGTTTGTACGCTAAATCCCCTGAATCGAATGCAGATGATGCGTAGCGCAAAAGACGTAGAGGAAGAGTTGAGAGAAGATGATGATGACGTGGCAGATGCAGTAGCAAAAAAGGAGGCAGGATCGATTGGGCCGTAATGATTGGGCCGGGTCAGTTTTTTGGAGCAGGAGCGGGTCGAAAGAGACAAATCGTTCTAGTTGGCTCAACCCAACTCAAAAAACAGGGTCTAGTGGATCTAACACGCTCTCTGCGACGTCGTTATCTTCAACTGGGAAAAAGGGTGAAAATGATTCGCGATCTGAAAAATGGAAAGGGATTCGCAACATTCACAACGACGAGATGGCGGAGAGAAGGGCGAAGGGACTGTGCTTCAAGTGTGGAGGCAAGTATCATCCTATTCTCCATAAGTGCCCTGAGAGATCCTTACGAGTGTTGATTTTGGGTGAAGGGGAAACTCTTAACGATGAAGGTGAAATCATATCTATAGAGGAAGTGCAAACTGATGAGGAAGAGGAGGAGGTAGAATGCAAATCTACGGGGGTGTTGGGAAGTATGAGTGGAAATGGTACCATGAAAATTGAGGGAAAAATTGAAAATGTGGATGTGTTAGTGTTGATTGATAGTGGTGCGAGCCACAATTTCATCTCTCCTCAAGTAACAAATGCGTTGGGGTTAGAAATCACTCCTGAACCTGCCAGAAGCATCAAACTTGGAGATGGACATAGGGTTAATTCTCAAGGGGTGTGCAAAGGAATTATAATGAAGATGGGTTCTGTGAAGGTAGTCATTGATGCGTTGGTACTGGATCTGGGAGGATTGGATATGGTGCTGGAGGTCTCATGGCTGAGCACACTGGGAAAGGTAGTAATGGATTGGAAGGTGTTGTCTATGCAGTTCATGTATGAGGGGCAGATGGTAAAGGTGTTGGGTCAAGGTAGCAGGAAAAAGGAGCATAGTTATCTGAACTCATTTTTGGAAGACAAGCAGAATATGATGGGAACTGAATGGTGGTGGTCTCAGCATCACCAATTGGAACTGTGCCAACAGAATTAATTACAATTCTGGAACAATTTCCTGCAGTTTTTAAATATCAAATTCAGCTGCCTCCAGAGAGATCTCAAGTACACCATATCAAATTATTTCCAAATCATGGGACAATCAATGTTAGGCCCTACCGGTATCCTCACCATCAGAAGGAGGAGATTGAGAAACAAGTGACTGAACTGTTGCAGGCAGGAGTGATCAGACTCAGTATGAGTGCTTTCTCGAGTCCCGGTGATTTTGGTAAAAAAGACAGATAAAAGTTGGAGGATGTGTGTGGATTATAGAGCTCTTAACAAAGCTACAGTTCCGGATAAGTACCCTATTCCCATCGTAGACGAATTATTGGATGAAGTTTTATCATGGCAGGATGGTTCTTTCTCCTAAGTCCCCATCTATCCCTCTTCTGTTGGAGGAATTTCATTGCACTCCTATTGGTGGACATTCAGGTTTCTTGTGAACTTATCGGAAGCTGGCGGATAATTTATATTGGCTGGGATAATTTATGTTTTTCGTTTGTAGTACTTTTTCTCACATGAAGTACTTTTGCAATAAATACTATAAATCCACTGGTGGAAATTTGTCGTCAACACGAGAGCTCTCACCATTGTTTCTAGGTCTACCTATTGAAAATAAACAGCAAAACAACGCGGTTTTACATTCCTTTGTCACGAGGGTTGTCCCCAGCGGGGTAGACCAAGAAATTAGGATTTTCTTCAACACGAGGATTGATGCGTAGGTGAAGAAATGAGGTTTATATCACGAACATCTCTATCTTTGTCTTCAAAATCAGCAACAATAGGCTCCACACGACGTCCCCCTCATTCTCGCAATCACCAGAAGCATCAACACTCAGCAAAAAGATAACATCATTCTCCAATTTTCCAACTCTTTCATTCAGTCCGCGAAACTTCGTGTTCGGAGACTCAAGCAATTCCTAAACTCGTCTCTTCTCATCCGCCAATTTACCGTTTTCCCTCCTCAACTCTTTTATAGTTCCCAAATTCTTCTTCACTGATCCCTCCAATTCATCTTTTTTACTCACCAAAACACCTTCAACGATATCAAAAATTTCAAATTGATACGTTCCGCGTAAAATGCCGATAAGATCTTCAATCGACTTGTTTTCGAAGTTGTTAGGGTTCGTGGGAATGGGCCACGGTGGTGAACCGGGTTCGGTTTTGGGTTTAATGTTCATGGTTCGGTGTGGAGAGAAACGAGTGAGCAAAGAGAAAGAAGATGAAAATGGCGCTTAGAGAAGAATAAAGAGGGAAAATGGTTATAATAGAGTGAGGAAGAAGAAGATGAAAACGATGTCGTATCGAAGGCAAATGGGACAAAAATGAACATGAAACAAACAACGACTGTTTAGTTAAAAAGCATGTTTTTCGTTTGTAGTACTTTTTCTCACATGAAGTACTTTTGCAATAAATACTATAAATCCACTGGTGGAAATTTGTCGTCAACACGAGAGCTCTCACCATTGTTTCTAGGTCTACCTATTGAAAATAAACAGTAAAACAACGCGGTTTTACATTCCTTTGTCACGAGGGTTGTCCTCAGCGGGGTAGACCAAGAAATTAGGATTTTCTTCAACACGAGGATTGATGCGTAGATGAAGAAATGAGGTTTATATCACGAACATCTCTATCTTTGTCTTCAAAATCAGCAACAATAGGCTCCACACGACGTCCCCCTCATTCTCGCAATCACCAGAAGCATCAACACTCAGCAAAAAGATAACATCATTCTCCAATTTTCCAACTCTTTCATTCAGTCCGCGAAACTTCGTGTTCGGAGACTCAAGCAATTCCTAAACTCGTCTCTTCTCATCCGCCAATTTACCGTTTTCCCTCCTCAACTCTTTTATAGTTCCCAAATTCTTCTTCACTGATCCCTCCAATTCATCTTTTTTACTCACCAAAAACCTTCAATGATATAAAAAATTTCAAATTGATACGTTCCGCGTAAAATACCGATAAGATCTTCAATCGACTTGTTTTCGAAGTTGTTAGGGTTCGTGGGAATGGGCCACGGTGGTGAACCGGGTTCAGTTTTGGGTTTAATGTTCATGGTTCTGTGTGGAGAGAAACGAGTGAGAAAAGAGAAAGAAGATGAAAATGGCGCTTAGAGAAGAATAAAGAGGGAAAATGGTTATAATAGAGTGAGGAAGAAGAAGATGAAAACGATGTCGTATCGAAGGCAAATGGGACAAAAATGAACATGAAACAAACAACGACTGTTTAGTTAAAAAGCATGTTTTTCGTTTGTAGTACTTTTTCTCACATGAAGTACTTTTGCAATAAATACTATAAATCCACTGGTGGAAATTTGTCGTCAACATGAGAGCTCTCGCCATTGTTTCTGGGTCTACCTATTGAAAATAAACAGTAGAAACGCGTGGTTTGACAATCCAACATATGAAACCACGCGGGTTTACATTCCTTTGTCACGAGGGTTGTCCTCGGCGGGGTAGACCAAGAAAGTAGGATTTTCTTCAACACGAGGATTGATGCGTAGATGAAGAAATGAGGTTTATATCACGAACATCTCTATCTTTGTCTTCAAAATCAGCAACAATAGGCTCCACACGAGGTCCCCCCTCATTCTCGCAATCACCAGAAGCATCAACACTCAGCAAAAAGATAACATCATTCTCCAATTTTCCAACTCTTTCATTCAGTCCGCGAAACTTCGTGTTCGGAGACTCAAGCAATTCCTCAACTCGTCTCTTCTCATCCGCCAATTTACCGTTTTCCCTCCTCAACTCTTTTATAGTTCCCAAATTCTTCTTCACTGATCCCTCCAATTCATCTTTTTTACTCACCAAAACACCTTCAACGATATCAAAAATTTCAAATTGATACGTTCCGCGTAAAATACCGATAAGATCTTCAATCGACTTGTTTTTGAAGTTGTTAGGGTTCGTGGGAATGGGCCACGGTGGTGAACCGGGTTCGGTTTTGGGTTTAATGTTCATGGTTCGGTGTGGAGAGAAACGAGTGAGAAAAGAGAAAGAAGATGAAAATGGCGCTTAGAGAAGAATAAAGAGGGAAAATGGTTATAATAGAGTGAGGAAGAAGAAGATGAAAACGACGTCGTATCGAAGGCAAATGGGACAAAAATGAACATGAAACAAACAACGACTGTTTAGTTAAAAAGCATGTTTTTCGTTTGTAGTACTTTTTCTCACATGAAGTACTTTTGCAATAAATACTATAAATCCACTGGTGGAAATTTGTCGTCAACACGAGAGCTCTCGCCATTGTTTCTGGGTCTACCTATTGAAAATAAACAGTAGAAACGCGTGGTTTGACAAACCAACAGATGAAACCACGCGGGTTTACAATCCTTTGTCACGAGGGTTGTCCTCGGCGGGGTAGACCAAGAAAGTAGGAACAAGGGAAGCATATAATATAATATAATATAACTCAGGGAGTGAGCGAGCTAGCTATTAAGTCTTGAAGAAAATAAGAAGTGCAAAATTTAATGTCTATAGTTATTAGTGCTTATAAGAAGCATTAATCCCAAGTTGTTTACCACAATTCACTTTTTACGTGAAGGCATTCGTGCAAAAATATATCATTCAGATAAGAAGTCTGAGGCCTGCAGCTTTTCAATCATCTCAGCAAGAATAGGACTAAGCAGCCCACTTGTCATCGCTGATCTGCATCAAAGATCCACCATTTTCAACATCAACATTTGTCTATTTTGAATAAATAATGACCTTTTTTGGGCGCGAAGAGGTGCTGTCGTCTGCTTCAGTTGACATATTACTTGTCCTGACATCAACATTGTCACGGCCAAAGAATGAAGGAACAGGCTTGCACTCTGTTGAGGAGAATGAAGGAACAGGTTTGCACTCTGTTGAGGAAGAAACTACTGAGAAGCCATTTATATTTCGAGATGAAGACGGTTTTTTCTCCACTGTAACAAAAACAGTATCAGAATATAGAATTGCAGTATCATGTGTTTTACGTTCAAACTTGATCTCCTTCAAAGGCATAATGTTAGCAGAGATTATCATCATCAATAATTGCAAACTAAATGTTGAAATTACACCTTATTCTCACCTTAGACTAATGCCATTCAAAGTTGACAGTTTAACAGTAGTAGATAATTTCCTAATAAAAAAAAAAAAGCAAGTCACAAAATATAGAGTATATAGAAGGTACAAGGCACTTATAATATGGGCATATAATTTCTTTATTAAAATTATTGATGTTCCAGCCTGGTCCAAGCCTGAATTCATCTTGAGGCTGGTCGATATTGGTTTCACCCTGATAAACACCCAAGCACTTGGCTTTTAGGAGTAAAACTCTATCAGATAGAGCATAAGAGAAACCCATATATATAAATAGTTGTCTGAACCCTTTTCAGAGAAGACAGGCAATATTTAAATTCAAGTTGGTATCTAGAGTAAGGTTAATCCTATACTTCATAAGTTTGGTTGCCATTGGCTCTCAAAATAGTTACTGGAAAATTGGGAAGTCATTACTGGAACATTGGGAAGCTGTTACGAGGATCCTTCTGATATCTCAGTATAAGAGATGGAGTGTAGTTTCATAACCAGAACTGTGCCACATTAGAATAACTAACTTAGAAAGTTACAGTAGTTTGTTCTGTTGCGAGCTCTAGTATTGATTTTCCTACCATAATGTGGTGTAGCATATAGAGCAATTGAGTTCGAATTTTGATTTTGACCCTTCTTGAACTTTTAGGCAACATCAGATTAAGGACAAAAGGTTTTATAATTTCTTTCTTATTTATTTTTTAAATTATATTATTATTTTATTTTTATTATTTAATATTACTAAAATTTCAAAAAGAATTGAGAAATGATAATTGAAAAAAAATAAAAGAATAAATAATAAAATAAATAATGTTAGAATTTTTAAAAGGTAAATTTCTTTTGAAAAGTCTTTTTATCGTATGTACTGGAAACCCAATTTTTTGAGATTTCAATTAAAAAAATTTATTTTCATAGATCTTAAATACAATTAAATGACAATTACTATAATAATAGTCAAATTATTATTTAATGTAGATATTAAGAAATTTTATTCCCATAGAACACATTGGATCTATTATAGCACAGATGTGTTCTATAATATAATTTCTTTCTTATTTCTAAATATTTTTTTATTTTTTAAATTATATTATTATTGTGAAGAATTATAATTGACAACATATTATCCTAATACACACATATTTAATAAATATTCAAATAAAATATAATAAAAAACAAAAAGAAACAGAAGAAGCTACAGGGGTGGCTATGTATTGTTTTTATTTTTTTATTTTTTCAATAACCACGTTTCTTTTTCTTTTATAATTTTTTTTAATCTTTTTATTTTTATCCTAATAACAAACAAAAAAAATAAATAATGATAATGAAAAAAAAAAGGGCGCAACCCCTGATGCCTTTTTTTTTAAAACTAATGTTTTCTTTTTCTTTTTTTTTATCTTATTTTTTTTATATAAAACTAAATAATGTTTTTCTTCTTTTTTTTTTTTAAAAAAAACTTTTTTTAATAATAACTAAAATATTAAAAAAAAATCAAATAAAAAAAAAAGATGGCAGGGCCACGTTTCCTTTAATTATTATTTGAAAATAAATTCTTTCAATTTATAATAAAAAACTATCTCTATAAAATAATATTTTAGTCTTTCTTCTTTACTTCTCCACAGTAACCATCCTTTCTATGCTTTCTTCTCCAGCATTAGTGATAGATTCGGCGGTTTCTCCACAGTAACCATCCTTTCTATGCTTTCTTCTCCAGCATTAGTGATAGATTCGGCGGTAGGCAGAGTAGCATTCGGCGCTGATTTGATTGATTGTCAGGCATATGGCATTTATCACTAAGAGAGTGGATGAATTCAACCACCAACGACCACTCTTTCTCCCCTCTTGGAACGAATTCTTCCAGGTATGTTTCTTTCTCTCCTCTTTGAAACAGCTCTCTTCATCCAGCCATTTTTGTTCCGTTGTGTGAAATAGACGTGCCATTTTGTTGTGTGTCCATTCCGCTCCGTTTGCTGTCGATCTAAACATAGCCCTAAATTTTGAAAACTTTGAGTTTTGTAAAGTTTCTATATAATTTAATAGGAAAATATGTCTGAGTCCATTGGCTCCAATGCTTTCCCTGAGAAGAAAACGCATTAGAATCAAGAAAGAACGGCCATGCATGCACCTACTCCAAAGCTGAGAAGAGATTTTCTTTTTGGTTCTAGAAGGGATTAATTTATAGTGTTTTTGTTTTGTTTTATTTTGGGACAGTAGGGGCTTGTGTGTGTCTGAGTTGTACGAGGTTTTGAGTTTGTGGGGATAGTTGTAGCTCTTTGTTTCCTTTGTCTGCTATATGCCTCTGACAGTAGGGGCTTGTGTAAGTTACTGCCCAACTTCATTTTGTAAACTATCATTTACATTTACCGGTTGGAACTTTGTAGTGGGAACGTTGTGTCAGCCAACACCGTGAACATTCATTTACATTTTTTAATAGGACAATATGTCTGAGTCGTGTGGATCCAATGATTTCTCTCATGCAGACGGGGAAGTTTCTAGTACGAAACAGACACATAAAGAACTTTATGCATACGGGGAAGTTTCTAGTACGAAACGGACACATAAAAAACTTTATTTAGAAGAAGCTGAGTCAACAGAGAAGATGACCTATACAGCAGAACAACAAAGTCGTTCTAAGGTAATAATTAAATTTGGTGTTGTCCTTGTTCCTATTTGGTATTATGAGTCTCTAACACTTTGATTGGTATCTAATTTAAAGACAAGAAGAGTCATTCGCAATGATAACACGAAAATCATTCTCCAAACAGCTGCTGAATTCTCTAAGACCTACAAAAGAACGACTATGACCCAAGTAATTAACGAATATGAATCCATGACGATTGACAAATAAACTATTATTGCTTATTTTTCATATTTTAATTTTTAGAAAAACCAATGTTGTAAAAATAATAGTATCATTTTTAAATTACTTTAACGTATTATAAATAAATTTTTTTACACTGAATTATTTTATAAAAAACATTATACATCAAACCATTGTTACATGTTAAAAGAAAAATATATTACAAAAACATACAATACCATATGATTAACCTTTGGTTTCCAATGCCACTTTTGAGTTTCCAACATAACAATATTTAATGTCATACAATAATTTTTGGTGTTCTAATAATTGTTTTAAGTTTGGCCAACATGTTGTGTTGATGTCACATTAACTTTTTAAACCTCTACCCATAATTGTTAAGCTTTGGTAGCATATCCTATAATGTTGAAACACAATTAATGTAATATAGCAACTTGACTAATGCAGTGGCACTATACCTCCTGCCATATCCAATGTACATATGTAGTATCTGAGTACACTTAAAAATCAAAATACAAATGTTCTGAATTGCAAAACCAAACAATCCCATATAGGCTTTTTACTCTTACATTCATAATGTTATACTTATGAAGAGTTCTATTTTATCAACCATATTCTCTGCCAACTATGAACAACCATTTTGGAGATAGGAAATACTCTGCATCACTTGCAAGACAAAAGAGGAAGCATATTCTTAATGAAAGAAGATTTAAGAGGAATAGAGTTAATGAAAATTCATTTGAACACAAGCATGAGCTAAATAATTCAAGTTCTGTAAGCAGACATCATATAAGACGACCACCATCGATATCGATGCTTTTGTCAATGGGGTGGAGATGTTTACGCACGCAGACTGTGGAATGCTTAATTCACAACAAAGGCATCGGAATGTTGGTTTTAACCAGTGCACAACCCCAAACCCTGCATCTTCCCACAACTACTCATGCATTTCTACTGAGACAATTTCCCCCAAACAAATTTTTGCTTCAGCACGTCATAGGAGGTCAATAATGAAGCATAAAAGTCCCCAAAACAACAAGCATCGTTGTCATCTGCAGATCAACCCCGCTGCGAGTATGCCATTTTGTTCCTCTCTACCTTTTGATGCTAAAACACCTCTGAGTGGCGTTACCTCCTCCTCAAGTATTGAATGCAACAATAATTCATATGGACACCCGACTTTGTATGCATCTTGATCCAACAAACATCTTGATCCAACTCTAATTCGTTCAACGACTGCGAATCTATTGAAAAGCTTTTCAACTGTTACAGAAACGAATTCAACTTCCCTTAATACGAATCTGTGCACAAATACTGAAGCAGTGAACCCAGGTCACCAATCATTTGCAGAGTATTCAACCGATGAATCTATAAGCGATAGTTCGTGTGAATTCATAAATGAAAATCCGGATTATGATACAAGTTCAAGCTTGGACAACGATGAAGATCATTCTGCAAATGTCCCAACAATTGATTGCACAAATGCTGGTATGTATTGCTGGATTATTATTAATCGCAAACCATAGCTTAAATTCACTGTCATACCGTTTGATGTCTATGAATATACAAATGTGTATAAGATATATGATGTTTCATTCTATCTGATATATACATGATATTCAAATATTGGTGATCCTTGCATTGAATGCACTCATTGTGGAGCACATATGTGGTATCAGGAGAAAACTGACAAGAGAAAACATAGTGCAGTGCCTAAGTTCCAATTATTTTGTGGAAAGGGTAAAGTTGTGTTGCCACTTTTGAGAACACCACCACCGTTTCTTAAACATCTTCTATCGAATGAAAACGATGTACTATGTAGAAATTATCAGCAGAATTGCAGACTGTACAACATAATGTTTGCATTTACGTCTCCTGGAATGAAAATTGACAATAGATTCAATACTGGAAATGGACCACCTAACATGAGAATTCAAGGGCAGACTTGCCATAGAATTGGTAGCATGATGCCTCTGCATGACGAAAAACCGAAATTTGCTCAGCTTTATATATACGACAATGACAATGAGATTCAGCATAGGATGCAAGGAATAGGGTAATGTTTTTTAAGCCAACTGAGATCCCTACTTTATATTCCTTTTGCTATTATCGTGCATAAAATGTGTTTAATTTCTTAATGCAGCAACAACCAGAATATTATTGAAGAGACTGTTAGCCGTATACATGCTAAATCTTTTAGAATGACATCAGTTAGACTAAAGGATTGTCCTGTACCTGACCTCAAGTTGAAGTTAATATCCGATAGATCAAAGGACGAACGAATTTACAACCAACCTACTGTGTTTGAGGTTGCAGCCCTTATTGTTGGTGATTTTGATACAGGCTCAAAAAGGGATATTATCCTTGAAAGACAAAGCGGTAAACTAAAATGAATAAGTGAGTTTCATCCGAGCTATCTTGCATTACAATATCCACTTTTGTTTCCGTATGGGGAAGATGGATTTAGACTCGGTGTTCTACACAGAGAAACAATTCCCAAAAAAAAAAGGGAAGATGAACAAACTTACTATTATAGAATGGCTTGCTTTTCGCATTCAAACCAGACAACGTGAAGCACACACACTGCTCAGGTCAAGGAGATTGTTTCAGCAATTTTTGGTTGATGGATTCACTATGATGGAGTCACAGGGACTCAATTACATACGTAAGCATAAAAAAAAATTACGAGTATCCAAATACTCCAATTTGTCAGGAGTAGACCAACAATCTTCAAATGAAGGAGCCACAAAGGCAAAAGAGTGGTGTTGCCGTCAACATACGTTGGAAGTCGGAGATACATGGAACAATTATACTTTGATGGAATGACAATTTGTAGTCAAATTGGATTTCCCGATCTATTCATTACCTTTACTTGCAATCCATGTTGGCCAGAGATTCAGAGGTTACTTAAGAACATGAATTTACAACCTCAAGATCGTCCTGATATAATCTCAAGGGTTTTTAAAATAAAGTTTGACGAATTACTGTGTGATATAACAAAGAAGCATGTCTTGGGCAGAGTTGTTGCATGTGAGCTACATGAAATTAAATATGTAATACTTAATTGTTTCTTACTCTATATCAATCAATTTACATTAATATTTTACTGTATTTTAACTTTTTCCAGATATATACACCATTGAGTTCCAAAAGAGAGGTTTGCCCCATGCACACATTTTACTTTTCATGCATCAGCAGAACAAGTTTCCCACTCCGGATGACATCAACAACATTATTTCAGCAGAAATACCAGTAGAAACGGATGATAAGCAATTACATCATTTGGTAAAGACACATATGATTCATGGTCCATGTGGGTTGGCAAACAGATCTTCCCCTTGCATGAGAAATGGTAAATGCTCTAAATTCTTTCCCAAAAATTGGCAGCCTCAAACCATTGTCGATCAAGATGGGTATCCCGTCTATCGGAGAAGGGATACTGGCATTACTGTTCTGAAAAAGAGTATAGTTCTTGATAATAGGTATGTAGTTCCTTATAATGCATATCTGCTAAAGAAATATCAGGCGCACATTAATATGGAATGGTGTAACCAAGGTACTTCTGTCAAGTACTTATTCAAGTATATTAACAAAGGTTATGATAGAATAACTGCAGCGGTTGTTCGGACCGAATCGGACGGAAGTACAGTTGTTACAGATGTTGATGAAATCAAACAATACCTTAATTTCAGGTACGTTTCCCCAAGTGAGGCGTGTACTTCCAGTTGTTCCAAGAGCAGGGCGTTCTGATATTGTTCATGCTTCCATTTGTTCTTCTTATGCGTGGGACTATTGCCAAGTCCTAACACTAACCAAAAACATGAGACTAAAGAATGGAAGGGACAATACAACTTCTGATGAACTTGCAGAATTCTCTGAATGGATATTAGATGTTGGCGATGGTAAAATATGTGAACCTAACGATGGATTAGCTGATATAGAAATTCCTCCAGATTTGTTAATTTCCAATTTTGAGGATCCAATAAGAGCTATAGTTGAAAGCACATACCCAAATTTGATTGTCGAGTTTCAAAATATAGAATTTCTACAAGGAAAAGCAATACTTGCTTCAACCATTGAAGTTGTTGATAAAATTAATCATTACGTATTGGACATGATACCAGGTAAACTATAGTTTGTTTTCATATTTATTTTCGTGTAGATGTTTCGTTATTTAATTATTCTTGAAAAACATATTGGATTGATTCGCGTTTTCCCATTTCTTAGGTGAGGACAAAGAGTATTTGAGTTTTGATTCGATTGATAGAACTGATACAAGTTACACCGAAGCCTATGAATGTCTTACTCCATAATTTCTTAGCAAGCTTAGGACTTCAGGTATTCCAAATCACAAACTCAAATTGAAGGTTGGTACACCAATAATGCTTATGAGGAATTTGGACCAAAACGATGGTTTGTGTAACGGAACTAGACTAATTATTACAAGGTTGGAAAATCATGTTATTGAGGCAAAGATCATGTCTGGAAAGAATGTTGGTAACATCTTTTACATCCCTCGAATGTCTATGTCACCTTCCGAGCCATCGTGGCCATTTAAGTTGATTAGGAGACAATTCCCAATTATTGTGTCATACGCAATGACAATTAATAAGTCTCAAGGCCAATCACTTGATACAGTTGGATTGTATTTGCCTACTCCTGTATTCAGTCATGGCCAGTTGTATGTATTCAGACAATCACATGACTCTAAGTAGAGCGACAACAACTCCCATATTAAAGACAAGTAGGTTATTAGGAAAAAATTTCCATAGAATCTTAATCTACTTGTCTTTAATATGGGAGTTGTCGTCGCTCTACTTAGAGTCATGTGATTGTCTGGTACTAGGTACCTATTCCTTAATGTCTCCCTCATTCAGCTCGACTTTATTTTTCTTGCCTTTGATGTAGCATTCCAAAGCTTCAAAGTATGTGATCGGAGGAAGGAAAAGAAGTAACCCTAGTAATCTTCATAAATCATGTGTTTATTACACCGCTGCTAGCGATGGTGATAACATGTTGTGCATTCGTGATTTAGCTCATTGGGTGAGGCCTTCTTTCTGGGTCTACAACAAGATATAAGATATGGATGTATTATTCATTTTTAATGTCATTATATTCCTTTTAAACATTCATGACATGTTTGATGAGTACTACATTTTTTATAGTCCTTAATTGGACTCACATAATCGCAGTCTTTACATAGATTAAAGAAGCTAAATGGTCATTGTGACTCCAAATTTTAGCACGAACCACTTCATAACATACAAAATACTTGATTAAGATTTGATCATAGAGATATACAAGTGGAAATATTTGCTCAATAACCTCTTTCATCTTACTCGGGAGGTTATTGAATGCCTATTTCGCAGTGAGTCATGTTTTGACTGCATCTATGTGACTCAATTGTGGCATATCACAAAACATGTGTCTCTGGGCATAGATACCTATTCCTTAATGTCTCCCTCATTCAGCTCGACTTTATTTTTCTTGCCTTTAATGTAGCATTCCAAAGCTTCAAAGTATGTGATCGGAGAAAGGAAAAGAAGTAACCCTAGTAATCTTCATAAATCATGTGTTTATTACACCACTGCTAGCGATGGTGATAACATGTTGTGCATTCTTGATTTAGCTTCCCAAGGGGGATATGCCTTGAATTTAAGTTGGGATCATAAATTCGGGGACTAGACACATATCATTGGGATCTAGCCCGTAAATGTTTTACCCTTCCAGCGAAATCTATAAAGCTAGTAGGGGTTATATGATCACGGGCCGAAGTAAGGTTAGAAATATGGTCATAACTCCTTCTAGTAGGGGTTATACCCTTAGTAGGGTTATGCCCTACTAAGGGCATAACCCTAATAGTGTATGAAGCGGACGAGTTGGCACAAGGCGGTGCATGGTTACTTGAGTTGTGGGCGAATTTGGATTTTGGGGAGGAGCAAGATTTTGGCAAGCGAGCTTCTTGCATTAAATAAATATTTTTTCTAATTTAAATTGGGGTGTTACAAAACACACATGCATCTCCAAGAGAATCTTAAAGGGTCACCAAAGCACGTGCCCCCAACTATATCTCCCCAGACCATCCAAGTCCCCAAATAGTGATATATATTTCACATCGACAAGCGTAAACGTCTTGTCAGCAAAAATGGTACAACCAACTAACATCATAAGGTAAGCTACAGTCGCATATGTCCAATTACTAGCAGCTCTATGGGCAACAAATAGATCATACAACCACTCCAGCTTGTAGTAGGCACCTCTATTTCCACTAACCTGACTCATGGCTTCACCACGTGACACTCCTGTAGCAACTCGATTTTCAAAAATCATTTAAATTTTGAAAATAGTGAAATCGCCACCTAATTTTATTTGTTCCAAAAAGAACGGGAAAATATAGATAAAACCCCACAAATGCGGATAAGGCGGTCTACGACCAAAAAATATGGAATAGGGAGTTGGTTATGTAAGAGGAAGGTATTAACACCTCTTACATCCATCGTACTCGATGGGACCCGTTTAATTCTAAGTGTGTGTGTATATTCGTTAATCTCTAAGTTATAATCGAAAAAGAAATGGGATATGTTTATTATTATTTTGAGTTTGGCACGGTTTCGAAACTGTGTGCCTACGTATTCCCTTGTGCAATGGGAAAGTCAAAACTCCGTAGTTCCTCTTGAAAATGTTTGAATTGATTGTGTTGATTTTAATAGAAATGTTTTTGATGATCGCATATGAGCGAAAAAAAGAATTTGAATGGGTTGAGTTATTTTTTATGTGGGAGACAAGTATTGGACCATAAGCGTTCAACGACTAACGCCCCAATTACACGGATGAGTGGACAGAAACATCCTAATAATCTTTTTCTACCCAAAAATTTATTAAGAAAAAGGTGAGATGAAACAAGGTTCACGTTAATTAGATTCAATTAAGAAACCAAACATACAGTCGAGGGTCGATACTGGACTGACTACCATATGTTTGGGAGGAGGGAGAAATAGAATATTTATTTGTGAAAAATATTTTGAAAAGAGACTCGACGTTGGGTTGAGATTTAGAACTTTAATTACGAAAGTGTTTTGAAACGCGTGCTGAGATGAAATGTGGATTCGGGTTATGATTAATTAAGTATATGGACTTAATTAACCTCGTCTTCCCCTGAAACACTTACCAATTTTCCCTGGATTGCGAACTTCATCTTCTGATGGAGTGTGGACGTAACAGCGCATGCACTATGAATCCATGGCCTTCCCAATAGACAGCTGTATGCTGGAAAGATATCGAAAACTTGGAAAGCTAAATGGAATACTTGTGGTCCTATGAGCACCGGGAGATCAACCTCACCCATCACCATCCTTTTCGAGCCATCAAATGCTTTCACTACCATATTACTGGGTCTCAACTCAGCATTTCCGACATTCAACTGATCAAGGGTTACCTTGGGAATCACATTCAAAGATGACCCTGTATCCACAAGAACTCTAGCTAGAGTAGTGTCACCACAAATAACAGAGATATGAAGTGCCCTGTTATGATTACGTCCACATGGGGGTAAGTCAGCATCAGTAAATGTCAAGAAACTACCAGAACTTAGATTGGACATAACACCTTCTAGCTGGTTCACAGAAATCTCCTCATTAACATAAGCCTCATTGAGAAACTTGAACAATGTTGTTCGATGCGCTTCTGAATTTGCAAGTAAATCCAAAATTGAGTTGTTCGAAGGAGTTTGATTGAGTTGTTCGACTACTTGATAGTCATTTTTCTTTATAATCTTCAAGGTTTCATCCGGAGTAGGCGTGCTCTTTGAGGATCCTGTGTTAGGGGTAACACTAGTATTCTTCACGATGGGGGGCACCGATGTCTTCTCAACGACCCTACTCTGTAATACTTCCGGGCTGAATATACGACCATTGTGGGTCATACCGCTTGTTCCGGCAATATTGACAACATCAGGTTCTTTCAAGACAATTGGTTTACCGCCCACATGTACTGTAGGGGCGTAGTTCCATGGTACGACCTTAGTGCTTTCGTAAGGGATTTGAATGGGAGGGTAAATCACCATAGGCTCAGCAGCTGATGCTAGCTTGCTTTTTAGAATTGGAACGACCAAACCTGTGGGAGGTCTATCAATACTCATTGTGGATTCATTCCTCAGAATTGGGATAACAAGCTTCGCAGAATTTCTTCCAACAACCATAGTCTGCTCATCATTTGGGATTGGAACAACGAATTTTGTAGGGGATCTATCAAACTTCGTTACTGGTACCACGAGCGCAACATCATCAGTAGCCAGCCAACGCTTGACTAAACTGTATTTCATGTCGGTTCATCAGCTTTTGTAGAAACAACTTGAATCCAGGACACTTACTCGGATCAACACAACAAACTTGGCAATTATCATGCCCCTTTCCAATTAAACCTGCCCTGTCCAAATGTTCAAAGACCCCTTCTAGGGACATCGTCACCTGGTCTACATCTTTCACAAACACCCTTTCGCCATCACGTATGGCATTGATAGCAGGTGCCCCATGCTTAGGCAACGGATTATTAGCCACACTAGGAACATCAGCAAAAGAAAGAGCTTTATCATCAATCAGACCCTGGACTTTACATTTGAAAGCAAAGCAATCTTCAGTTGAGTTCCCAGGACTGTTAGCATGGTAACCACATTTAGCATTCGCATTATACCACGACTTTGATTCTATTCTAGGTAGTGGTCGCATTTCTCTAGGCACTACAATACCATCTTGGATCAGATACGGAAGCAACTGTGAGTATGTCATAGGAATTGGTTGAATATCACGCATAGTATACCTTCGGAAAGGTTGTTGCTGAGGACGCTGTTCACTATGACTTCTGTTTTGTTGTTGGGCCTGAACTGAGGAAGCTTGAGCAGCAGCGGGGGCAGGCACTTGTACAGGCGTTTGCTGGTAAGGGGTGCCGCCGTATGGGACAGCAGCTACATAAGGATATTGTGCATAGGGAACTGTAGCCTGATTAGCATCTGAGGTTTTCCTCTATAATTCTTTCCAAACACAGCATTAGTCTCATTTTCCCTCTTCTTGAAACCGTTGTATGATTTCTTAGCAGCGGAAGTATTACTATCTCCTCCCGACACCCTTCCCGATTTCAACCCTTCTTCAATCCTCTCACCCACAATCACTAGTGAAGAAAAATTTGAAGATGTGTTACTGAGCAACCTTTCATAATAATGGTTGGGAAGAGTTCCCATAAACAGATCATTTAACTCTCGCTCAACCAGAGCGGGTTATACCCTAGCAGCAACCTCTCTCCATCTCTGAGCATACTCTTTGAAACTTTCTCCATCCTTTTGCTTCAAACCCTGAAGTTGAGTACGACTGGGTGCCAAATCAGTATTGAATTGGTATTGCTCAAGAAATGCATCAGTCAAATCATCCCAGGATTGCACATTATTCCTTTCTAATTGCATGTACCAATCCAACGATGCCTCGGTCAAACTCTCTTAGAAACAATGCATCATTAGCTTTTGGTCACGCACATAAGCGGCCATCTTTCTACAATACATCCTCAAATGATTTTTCGGACAAGTGAGGCCCTTATACTTTTCAAAGTCAGGTACTTTGAATTTAGGAGGGATCACCACATCAGGAACCAAACACATTTCCAAAGCGCTTTGACTCGCAGACTGTTTCCCTTTTAGAGCTTTAACTTGTTCAGCCAAATCTCGGTACATCTTCTGAGCAGCAACATCTTGGAAAGTGACAGCAGGATTAAACGCCGGTATTTGACCTTGTCCATGAAAACGCTGAGCGTGGTACTCATCTTGCAAGTGTTCATCATGTATCGTGTTGGCTTGATAATCAAAATTTGGTTGTTCCTGAGCATTATGCTCGTCAGTGAATGCAGGAGCTGGTGCCGCAGGGATCATCCTCGCACCTTCCTCGGTGGGCATTAAATTTTTATGCATGCCAAAGATTAAAGGATTTGGAGTCTTCACTCGTGGGAATGGAGTGCCAGCATAAACAAGAGGAAAGTTTCTATTGGTGTCATTAGTGGCGTCAACCGTCGTAACATTGGCAGTGTTAGTCAAACCAGCAGTATTAACCACATTAGCAGCGTTAGAAGAAGCATTAACTTTATTAGAAGCAACATTGGCATCATTGGCAGCAGCGGCAGCTTCGTTGGCAGCTCTCTCTTCTTCTCTCCTATGTTGGGCCATCATTAGTTCCATCATTTGATCCATCTTTTCCTTCATGGAGTCCATTTCTCCCCTCATAACGGCCTGAGATGCTTCATATTGTTCCATAGCTCTTCGAACGTTGGCTCTTGTTGTGTGGAAATGGCGAGGATTCAGCTTGGATCTGAGTGAGAGGAAACGTAATGAGTTTGGCGTCCCTTTTTTTTAATTAAAAAAATGCATGATTATGTATGGTTAATGCAAAATGCATATGTTCGTGTTCCCATTCCCAAGGATCTTTATCAGACTCATTCACTTATAAGTAATCAGCACAATCAGACGGATAATCAACTCCTTCATTTCAAACATAAAAGTTGAATACAAACAATCAGTTCTTGTAGAGAAAATAAAGAGCAAGACTCCTAGGTCTGCTTCTAGTTTGACAGATACAATGAAGTTGAAAAGTGCATAAAGGTAACAAAAGATCAGAAGCGTTGTCCTCTTTGGGGCTTGAACTCTCTTATCTCCTTCTTGAATCGCTCCACCATGCCTTTGCAAAGGTAAATGAAGTACTCCACCGGCGGGGGCACTCGGTCTTCCTCTAGATCTTCGATAGCTGATTGAAGCCTCCATGGGACCTCCATCATCAACTGTCTGCAGAATTCCACCAAGCCTGAGTAATTGTCATACAAACTCTTGTTTTGCTCTTCTAGATTTAAAATGGTTTCTCCCCGATTCACCCAAAGTTCATTCTGGCGTCGGGCTTCCTCCTGCCATCCTTCACACTGGACCTCCAACTCCCCATATGTTGCCTCCCATTGGGCTACAAGGTTTCTCGCAGTATCTAACTCTTGGATTTTCTGGGCTAATTCTTCAGAGTCTATGTTACATGCAATGCGAGCTTCTTCCTTGAGGAGAGTTCACGCGCCAAGCTAGATTCGATGTTCTTTAGTGCAGCTTTTAACTCTTTGATAGCTCGTTCTTCATCTGCGTACGCTTTCCCTCTTTGTTGTTCAGCTTCGGCCAACCTACGATTGAATTCACTTAACTCAAAATTGGCCGCATCTAGATTATCTTTCACATGGAACTTTGCTTTCCTTTCTTTCTCTACCTGCTCTTGACTCTTTAGAAGCTCATCATCTCTTCCCTTGAGGCTTTGCATCAAATCGTCCCTTTCTCGAGCAACACGAGTAAGGATTGCTTGTTGTCGCCCTTCTTCAGCTCTCATTTCTGTAATAGTGAGTTTGAGCTTGTTGAACTCCTCAATAGGGACATGAGTGACTTCAGGCTCAGGAACCTTGACAGGGACCACCGGAGCGTACGGAAGTTTGACCTCTTTGACCCTACCAATTACTCACTGCTTGTAGGGTTCTTTTGCTACACAATCTCTTTTCCCTAACTCTTTTCCTTTCCTATGGATTCGAGTCCAAGCACTTCTGATTTGTCTCAACAATTGAGGATTTTCTTTCCCAAAGTCTTCCAAGAAGAGTTCCTCTAATACTGCATCATTGGGCTCAGTTTCCAAAGGATATCCCAACTGCCTTAACGCGAACCTAGGGTTGTAATTAATACAACCTTGAGATCCCATTAGCGGGACATTAGGAAAATCTCCACAGTTAGTAATGACTTCTCCCACATTCCAATTTGGTAAGTACCAAACCACGACATCTGAAGTGAGGCAAGCTAATGTTTGAGACCATGACAAATCTTTCAAGACGTCGTACCACGGGCCTCTGGTTGGTAGGTGAGACAAAAACCAGGAGTACAACAAAGGCGTGCAACATAGAACCACACCTCTCTTCTTCTCATGCCTTGTATGAAGGTGATAAAGCACATCTGCCACAAGAGCTGGAACAGGATTCTTCCTGAAAATAAACACATTAACATCATACTCTTCCAAGAATTCTTCTTCCCCACTAGGAAACATGACGATCCCAAAAATGAGTAGAGCAAGCACAACATAAAAGGCATTTGTATTGTCTGATTCTGCCAATTCCTTCGCCTTACTTTCTAATGCCTTTCGAGAATCCTTTAGCCTTACACATGGGTGCAACCTCTCGACCGAAAGATACAACACTTGACTAACACATCGGATGTTACTCTTTCTCCTAAGGTGGTGAAGGGATGCCACCTTTCAAAGGCCATCTAGCAAAATCTCAAACTCTTGATGGTTGGAGTCAATTGAAAGTCTTGAAAAGTGAAACATCGGGCGGGAGTCATAGTCTTGGTACAAGGCAACCATGGCACGCACATCAACATTTGTATCCACGACGAGAATGTGACCATATCTCTGGTGAAAGTGGTCATATCGCCTTCTTGACCTTTTCCTTCACGTAACAAAACCTCCAACTTTGGCATCTTGACCTTGATTGGATTGGTATGCCTTTTGTCATCCATTTGTTAACTGTTTGCTTACGCGAACCAAGTCCTTAGGATTCCTGAAAAAATGGGACAAATAAATGTTGATGATTAATGATGGATGCAATGCAATGTGATGCAACATGTTAAAGTTTTTTTTTGAATGGCCGAGTATAGTTTTGACGTCTACCCAACGACCCCCCCGGGATAGTGTTCACAGTGATTTCTGGTGAAACAACCGCTAGTCCTCCAAACTATCAAACAAGCGTTATGATTGTTGTTTAATCCCTTTGGTAACTTGCAGGATCGACTAGATTGATCCTATGGGGTTATTGGTCGTTTGCATAAACTTAAAATGATGGTTCATGTTCAAGACTTGCTTTTGAATGTTTTATATATATTTCAAGTGCGTTTTGATTATGATGTCCAATAAGCTAATAACGAAATCAAGTAAAACGGTATAAAACTAGTTCGAACAAATAAGATATAAAGACTTCGAATTGCGGAAAGTATATAAATGCGAGGAGCGTTTAAAGTTTCTTGAATGTAAAGACTTTCAAAATAAAGCATGAAGTGAAAAGACAAGAATTTAAAGGCAAGTATGTAAAAGTTTTGGAAAATAAGAGCATGAATGTAAGAGTTTCAAAAGTAAAGAGTTTGAAGCGAGAGAAATCGTTCAAAAGCAAAGAAAGTTAAATGACTTTGAATGTAAAAGATTTAAATGACATTGATGCAATATAAAGGTAAAGCTGGAAAGATAAAGATACATTATTGCATAAAGAGTTTGGTGCAATCATCGTACATTATTCGTGCATTCGTTTCCCTAGCCATGTGGTATTTTGAATATTCTTGAATTTAGTACAATAGATATGACACACGAAATCCTAACACTAAGACTTCTATTTATACTATTTTGGCCATAGCGGTCGACTTATGAGAGCTTGCCACGTTTGGACAAGCGAATACTATGCTTCTCTAGCCTCCACGTCTACGAACCGTTTTCCAGTAGCATATTGAACTTCCATTCATCCGCTCACATTTTGAATTTCAAATATCTAAACTGCCTTTCGATTCGAACTCGCTTCCTAACACCACGCTACTACCATTTCGAAGCTCATTCTACATGTATCATCACAATTGCTACTCGAAGCTCCAAGTCTCAATATCTTATTCGAAAAGCTAATTCTTTCATTCCAAATCATGACATTTTCCTCGTTCAATGAATACTGACATTGTTTCATTTCGAGCTCAGTGATTCTTATTCAAATCATCTGCATCAAAATCTTCAGCCAACAAAATGCCCCTTTAAAATATGTATTTGAATCCCTCTAGAAATACTTATTTTAAATATATCCTAAATTTTGATGTGACCTTAAGCAATGATGACACATGTATGACTTCCATTCGTCGGTCATGGCGGCTCTTGGGTTCGAACCGCTTCAAGCAGTTGTCACGGTATGGTGCGGTTATTAAAGATAATGATTGTCTTTAATCATGCTTATTTCAATGCTTACTTTCGCCACCTTACTCCGTGTCCAACCCACGTCCTCCACGTACCTTGCCCTTAGTTGACGATTGTTTCAAATTCCTTACTATAAAACCAACGGACTCGGTCTTTTACTCTTTTCCACACTCGAACCTTTTCTTCTCTCTTTCTTTGAAAAACCCTAAAATCTTATGACTTCCAACAATGTCTTGACAACAACATCTCGAAAAAGATTTCTAAGAAGAAGACCAAGAACGGAACTATCACGGAAAGCAAGGTTGAGACTCACCACGGCCAATCGGTACTCATTCCTCAAGGCATCTCGAAGGAACAAGAACTCATGTATTCTTCACAGGTATTAATCCCAACTAACGCCTCTGGAAAGAGGTTTGACCTAATGGGCCCTCTCACAGTTTTTGAGATTCTGAAGGACACTAGAACTATATTCCCTGTTTGCTATGATTTTAAACCGTTATTTAACAAAATGGAAATCCCTAGGTAAAGCGATAATGTGAGCGAACCCTGCTTCTAAAACCATAGGAACCCTTGATATTCCCCCAAAGGATCCTTTCATTTTGGACTATGTTAAAAGTAATTTTGAACCATTTCGATCTTGTCCTACTGCTGATGTAGCATACCAGAACTGGTTTGCTAAAATAGAGGTTAAGAAATCCCATCAGTGGGAGGAACTAGGTATTTACAATCTTCTCAAGTTATCAAAGCGGGCTTTACCTGACCATCCTCTACTTTTGCATCCACTGCTTACGGGATAGTACTTACAATACCTTTCACCTTCACGGAGGGATGATCACACCTCGTTCTTTGATATAGCTGCTATCACTGGATTATCACCACTAGGAGAAACATACATTCCTGATTCTGAGGAGCACTCGAGCATAATTGACTTCGATAGTGTTTCTGATGTTGAACACATTGCTTTCCTCACCCTCTGGCTATCAAGATATGTCTTTTGCAGTAGATCGCTTCAAGTGGCTAGCAGGTTCATCCCTTTAGCAAGGGATTTACATGAAAATAGGAGGATTAATTTAAGTGAACTCCTACTAGTTGACCTTTATGAAAGTTTGAGGTATTTGTTTGAGCTTAAAATCCCATACTCCTAAGAATATCTTGCTAGTTGGTCCTTTGGTTGCTTGACTATGGCTTAATGCCATGTTCGAATCTTCACTTTCTCGACACCATTGTTGAGCAAAACCGAGTGATGGATCGAAATATTGAGCACGAGGTTAAGAAGCTGACTCAAGTGATGACAAAGCGATTTCAGATTCTATTTTCCCGATTACATCATGCTATTTTCCAAGAAGCATAAGTTCGAAGAGACTATGGCGCCTTTTGCTTGAGGACCTCGGACCATCATGGTTTACCATATCCCTTTCGGAGGCTGCCAAGACCAAAGAAATCCAAGACATCTGGAAAGCCTTTTTGCTCCCAAGACTAATTTCTTCAAGAATCACTCCGACCAAGAATCAAATCCTTCTATTCTCCTACCAACCAACTTTGTCTCAAGACAATTTGGTTTATGCCAACTGATTCTGAACCACTCTTTCGGACTCACGACTCCATTACCTGCAGTCGAACTTTCAAGGCTAGAAGCCAAACTTGACAAGAACAATATCAAGATTTTGCTCAATTTAAATTGATCTCTTTTGAACCAACTTATTTTTCATCCAAAGGTTTTCTGGATTGGTGGAGTAGATTCTACCAGTCTTGTATGTTTGACACTCTTACTATCAAGAGAAACTAAGCTGCTGCATTCGATGTGCGGTACATAGAAAGAAAGGTATGTTCACTCACGCTCGAAATTAAAGCTTTTCAAACTTACTTGAAACAACTTATGATCCTACGCTTGGAGTCCACGGTATCGGCGTCCCAAACCTTGAAGGAAAAATTCTGGAAAAGTCTCTAAGTTCGGACTTCCTTGAGTTGTCACGAGGATAGGTATAGGTTGGCACTCAAATGCATCCACCTAAGTTTCCCAAACTACCTACCTCAGGCGGCTCGGCTTGGTTTCCCCATACCCTTGGTGGTTTACTTGCAAAGAGATGTTCAAGTACAAATCTCAAAGGAAACTAAAGCCATCGAGGCTGTGACATGGGCTCGACATTGGCTCCATAATTTCCAGGGCATCTTCGCTATGACCTTTACGCCATGTCGATTCTTTCGAATGAAGCGGTGCGAATGCTTAGGAAACCCCAAATAAGTCTTATTTACTTTATTTTAACATTTTGTCTTATGTGTTTCACTTTTCATTCTCGAATAAAAGCTGTTGCATCAAAGACCAAGGAAGGAAGTAGTTCCCAAACAACTACGAAGGCGATGACAATGTACCCAAGGTAATTCCAACAATCACTCCTGCAAACAACAACAACAAACACCAATGCTCCGATTCCAACAACTACTCGGACTCAACACTGCTCCAATCCAACAACGTTCCAACCCCAAAGGTAAGCAGTTCTATTTTGGCATTTGAAATAAGTTCAAGTCTATAGCGAAGTCTAACTTACGTTCGCATTATTTGACCTAGCAAACTCCACCAACTACTCTAAAGAAGAAAACCGGTGCTAGTGGAAAGACTCTCAGTGAGGAAAGTTCACCATCGGTTTAAGAAAGAAGCATAAGAAAGACACTCCAAAAGACACTAACGTCTACGGACTTGATTCGAGGATGTTGCTCCTCAAAATCCAAAATCCACCTTCGACCTCCAGCGTAATGTTGGAACACATAAACGACAATATATCTGCGGATAACCCACATGTGATTTTACTTGAATTTTGAAAATGATTATTCGTACCTTAATTATAAGTTTCTAATCTTCTTTTTGTTTCGTGTAGGATGATTCAACTCCGATCCCAACTACTTGACTCCTCCCCCACAAACAAGCTGCTCGATCCATTCTTCTCCTCATGGAGATTCAAGCAATCAGTGCGGAATAAAGGTTCGTCCAATATGGCGGTTCAATGGAACTTGACCATCGGATGATCAAGGCACTTCGCCTCCTCTCAAGGAGACCAACGAAACAACGCTCGAAGATGCTACGAAGTGCCTCGAGACTTCTCACCGAGTCTCCTCCCAAAATCCATCAAGAGGCGAAAGGGCAATTCATCTGAAGAAGAAAAACCAATAACTCCCAAGAGGCGAAGATTCAAGTGAGGAAGGTGCGAGGATGAAGAAGGAGAAGATGCTCGAAGGTTCGACGAAGGGCGACATCGATCTTGGTGGTAATCAAAATGATAACATCGGTGGTGGACTTGATTGATGATGAAGAGGATGATGAAGAAGCGAATAATGAAGGCGATGATGTTCCCACTAATGAACCAATGGACGTTGAGATGGATGTCACTCCATTGCATATGGAACTTCGAGTCTTCAAATGCCGAACAGAAGAGGTTAGCCCTCTTGAAGCCGACCCTATTGGGTACATGAAGGCTAAACTAGCTCGAGAAACACTCCCCTCCCTAAGGCTAATCTTTGGTTCGACCTCTAATTCGGTACCTTCGATGATAGAGTCATACTTCTTCACAAGATTGAAAAACCATACTTGATGTGGATTTATTGAGTACTCACAAAAGATAGTACATCTGCTTCGTGATGAAGGACTTCTCAATCAAGTCAATCTCTCACATGTTCCCGGAAGTCGACCATTTTGTTTGAACTTGATCTCATCGATAGCGTAGCTGGATGCCTTCTTCAAAGCGAATCTGCGCCAACAAAGTCCAAGAAAAGCGAACGCAATGGGCGCTTATGAACATGCCTCGAAGCTCACTAAGGAGGTTGAAGATCATGCCATGCATATCAAGCAAGCTAAAGTTGATTATGATCTTGAGCTCGATCCATTCTTCAATGGGAGAAGCGGATCCGAGAACTTGACATAAAATTAAGGAAGCCCGCGGCAACAACTTGCATATGAGTCAATACTTTTGGTAATCGATTGAAGAGCTTGAATAAAGGGCTTGCGGAGTGAGCAATTTGAAGAGCGGTTGCTATCTTGGAAGGAGCCAGCTCTACTCGGCAAGCTTGAGTCTTTTAAGAATATCTTTGATCGATTAAGGAACAATACCACTTGAACTTGTTTATTTAAAGCAATCTTGTATCTTAATTGAATGTTTGTTTGTAACACTTGACAATGCCATTTGGCAACTAATTTCACCATTTGGCCTCGAGTTATATGTTTATGATTTACGTTGCTACTATTCGAACCTCCTGCGGCGTGGTTTATATTTCTTTAAATACTTCCCATTAACCTTTAGGATTCGTTTGTCATCGCCAACTCTTGATTTCATACGCATTGTTTGAAAATGTTTTCGCTATTCGAAAGGTCCTTCCAATGAGGTGACCATTTACCTAATGCTTTATTTTTCTTGTCCATGGGCAATATAACTTTCAAACTAAGTCATTAATCTTGAATGTTTTACCTTTCACCCTTTTGTTATATACTCGCCTCTCTCTTTTGCCTCATCGGGACTTCTAATGCATGCAATCTAACTTCATCTAGCTCGACCAACTCATTCATCATCATTTCCCAATATAAAGAAGATGAGATTTCATTTTGCCTTTGAATTGAGGTGTAGATGAATTTCTCTTGGTAAGACTACATCATGACCAAATGTTAATTGGAAAGGTGTAGTATTAGTAGCTTCTTTAGGGATGTTCTGCAGGCCCATAGTATTTGATCTAAAGTCTTATGCCAATTTCTTGGTTTTACCAACATGTTTTTGATTAGACCTATTATTACTTTGTTGGGCTTGACGACCATTTGCACGAGCATAATATGGTGTTGGCGTTAGCAACTTGAACCCCATTTCTTGGGCAAATTCTTGCATCTTTTACCGGTAAACACGATCCTTGAGTACGTGGTTATGCTCTCTGCAACGAACCTATAGATAATCTTTTATGCGAATTCGATGATAGTCTCTTGATCTCTGACTACCAATGGTATTGCTTGATCCACTTAGTGAAATAGTCTATTCCTACCGGGATATATTTCGACCTTTAGATGAAGCGGGATTGATTTCTCCTATTAAATCTAATGCCCATCCTCTAAAGGGCCATGGCTTAATGATCGAATGCAACTCACTTGCGGGGCATGTTGAATCCACATGTTTCGGCATTCTTCACATCCTTTAGCAAAATCTATACAATCTTTGAGCATCTTGGGCCAATACATACCATATCGAAATAGCAACCACTTCATTTTATGACCCGCTTGATGTGCTCCACATACCCCATTGTGGACTTGATAGTGCTAGATATGCCTCACTTTCTCCCAAGCATTTTAGTAACACACCTTCTTGGGTCTTCTTGAACAATTCATTTCCCATAAGGACATATGACAACGCTCTATATTTTATTTTCTATCCACATTCAATGTTGGGTTTTCTAAATACCTTATTAATGGATTTACCATCATGTACATTAAAGTGTCTATAGCTAATACTTGAACCTATCCTTATCACCATAACTTATTTTGATATTCTCTAGATCGATGGTGTAAGTCGGTAGCCATGACTCTTCCTCTTATCTCAATCAAATCCTCTAAGTTTTTAGCGAGACTTTATAACTGAAGCTAATTGTGCTAGGTTATTTGCTTCTTGATTTTCTATTCTTGATGCGTGTTGAATGTCCATGTATTGAATTTTTGAGTAGCCTATTAACTATGACGAAATATATCATGATTTTCCTTTATGCATTTGTATTCCTTAGTTATCTTTTGACTACTAACTCTGAATCACCCTTGATTTCGACTCTAGTTGCCCCAATTCCAACAAAGCTTCAAGTCCAACAATGGCGCTTTATTGACCGTTGTTAGAACAGCGAGGCCATCTAACTTATACTTGAATTTTGTTGGAATTCCCTCGGGAGAAATTATGAGAACTCCAACACCACTGCCCTCTCTATGGGTCGAACCATCAAAGTATAGCTTCAGGTTTCATTTCGACATAACCCATGGCGGTGTTCGACCAATGAATGGTCCATAATGAAATCGAAACTACTTGGCCTTTCACGCTCTTAAAGGCATGAAAGTCAAAGCATATTCTGTCAAAGCCAATGCCCATTTACCAATTCTGCTATGCATTATTGGCTTGGAAAGCATGTGTTTAATAACGTCGAAATGAGATGAAACATAAACATCAACAGGTTTTATATAATACTTGAGTTTCATACAAGAAAAGTATAAACAAAGACACAACTTTTCTATATTACTATATCTAGTTTACGCATCATTCAACACCTACTTAAATAATATATGGCTCTTTCGATGCCATTCTTGTCTTCTGTACTAACATACTACCTATAGTAAGTTCGAATGAGATATATACAATCTCATGAGTTTTCCCCATGAAGGTGGAGACAAGATAGGAGGTTGAGATAGATATCTTTTAATCTTGTCGAAGGCCTCTGCGTGCTTCGCTCCATTCGAAGGCTTGGCCTTGCTTTAAGCAGTAGTGGAGAAAGCTTGTGTTTTCCACTTAGGTTGAAATGAATCTTAGAGAAAATTAATCTTCCCTAGTAGAGGCGTAACTCCTTTTTCGATGTGGGGCTTTAGTCTCCATAATGGCTTTGGTCTTGTTACGGTTAATTTCAATTCCTTTTTATGAACCACAAAGCCGAAATCTCACCTGCACAAAAATGCACATTTAAGGGATTCATTTTTAAGCCATGTTTTCTCATCCTTTCGAATGATTGGCTCAAATGATGCGAGATGATTTTCTGAGATATAGATTGATGACTATATCATCAATGTACACTGCATAAGCGTCTCAATAAAATCATGAAATATGGGTTCATTGCTCTTTGGTAAGTTGCCCAGCGTTTTTAAACCAAAGGCATCACTACCCATTCATAGGTGCCTAAGGCTCTGGGCAGCGAAATCTTGTCTTAGCAACATCTTCTTGACAATAAAATTTGATTATAACGGTATCCATCTAGCATACTTAGGTATTGAATCTGCTGAGAATCTATTAACATTTCCGCCACGGGCATAAAGTATTGATCTTTGGGGTTGCGGTATTTAGATCCTAAAGTCTATGCATATTCTCAATGAACCATTTTCTTAATAACGGTACTATATTTGCTAACCATTCGACATACCTTGTGGTTACGATGAATTTGCGGTAGCAACCTCTCGACCTGCTTTGATCTTCGTGAGCCTTCTTTGGCGCGAACCTCAGAAGTCTGCTTGATGGGATTCTTGCCATCCTTAATGGAAGTCTATGCTCCACTAACTCTCTTTTAAACCGGGCATTTCTCCATAGTCCCATGCAAAGCAATCTTTGTTACGTTTGAGACTTGATCACCTCTTGTTTGAGGCTTGGGTGAGTTTGGCTTATGTAGGTGATTCTTTTGTGTTGATATCCCCAAATTCACTTCTTGAGTGGGTCTGTGCCAACATCTTAGCACTAGAGTTTGTTGGATCCTTCTCGAAGCCCAAGGGTTACGTATCATAAATGGCATCAAGCCTTTGATCTATTCGTTCTCGTCACGGGGTGAATCTTTGGACCATTCCCTTGAGTTCGTTTACTTATTGTATGTTCTATTGCAGCCTCTGAAGCCGCTTTCCATTCATTCTCACCATATAGGCGAAATCCTTCGAGAAAGAGGACTCGATCATGATCGGTCGTCGGACTCCGGCTGGTGGCCGTCTTTGCAGTGCCTTCGCCTCCTTCATCACCATAATTATTTTCCTATCCCAATACATGCCATCATGGCGAAGGTCATATAGTAATGTACATCTCTTGTTTCATTCGATTCGTCACTTGGGGTCGAGGGGCTATTACGGCGGATACTTGTCATAATTCCTCTTGTTAACTAGATTGTTGTTGTCATGAAGTAGCTGGTCGCTTGATGTTCTACTATCCCATCCTCTCTCCACAAGACTAATCTTTGGTGCATCGGCGAAGGGCTGCCCCCGCCATGAATCCACTCTCTTCCCAATAGCAAGTTATAATTTGCTTTGGCTTGATCACCATGAACATAGTGGGTGCGGCTTGATCCGACGATTAACTCCACTTACTAAGCGTTTGTCCTACCTTCCCTTCATAGTTGGATAAAACCATGTTATGAGGTTTAACATCACCGTCTTGAATGCCTAACTTTTCGGCATGAATTTAGGCATCAGTTATTTGACGCCCGTACTAAGACCTTGTTCACCCGTGGGCTCCGGCCTTTGCTCGAATGAGCGGTGGCTTTAAATGATTCTTCATTGTGGGATCGGGTGTTGAAGAATGCGTTACGCTCTTCGGCGCCATTATCCATTACATAATAACTGCATGTTTCATCGAATCAATGGTGTCTTCCTCTTCTGTTCTTGATTTGGTCTCTGGCCAAATTCGGATGGTATCTGAGATACCACATTGCGGTTTAGGTTAGAGAGGATTCTCCTTGATTCGAAGTTATCGTAAGCATATCCTCGTCTTCTTGTGGACTTGGGTGTACTCTTTTGATTCATCTAGTTTTGTTTGAGAAAAAAGCCTCATACTAAGCGGAGGTTTGTCTTGAGTTACTGTTTGTTGTTGGTTGATTGGTGCTTGGCTTCTTTTTGTTGGTGCTGCTCCTTTATCGCTAAACCTTCCTCTCGACCTTTCGATTAGTTCTTTGCCTTCGCCATTGGGATCTTGACATGGGATTCTTACCTTTATAATTTCCAGCCTCGGTTCCTCCCTCTTTCTTTGTGTTGAATTGTCTACGGTATACCATGGCATGGCCTTTTTTCGCTCATTGCATCCCCATCTATCCTTCCCTTTGTTGGTTTTAACTTGCGACCATCATGCATTGGTACTTGGCGAGGATTTTAAATGTCACCCTTGAGCACCCTTTGGATATGGGCTATCGGGCTTTTTGGTGTGACTACCATCGAAGCGACTCATTTGACCAACTTCCTTGTGATTCCGGCATGGGGTGAAGGGAATCGTTTAAGCTCCGACCATGTTACGGTGGTATCTTCTTTGAACATCTTGGGCAAATCAAGCACTTGGTTGCCCTTTGTGACAACGTACTAAAAATTCAACAAACTTTCCCGACTCTGGGTAGCATCGAACAATTGGTTGTCTTGGCGCGATTTACTCGATTCGAGCCCTTTGTTTCGTTCGAACTCCATGGCAATCCTCTCGTTGCATATGATCTGCATCTTGGACAAAGCATCATTTGACATGTCCTTGTGTACAGCATGAGATATTGTTTTAGGCTAGTATCTGCGACATAACCATCCTCCATTTGTATTTTTCTTTTTAGATATCTTTCCATTTCCTACATCTCGAGCAGGGGTCTCTCCATGTCCACCATATTGACATCCACACGGTCCTTCGTACCATTATCTCCCCACGATGGTTTGATGTCTTGATCCGATCTTTGAACTCTGCAGTGCGAGTATCTTACCATATAATCAAATTTCCCGGGCTCCCTAAGGTGTCCCGGTCTCTTTCGAGGCGTTACCATCTTTATCTTCCCTACGTATCATCATCTCCCCATCACGATGGTTTGGCGTCTTGATTCGAACTTTCGAACTCTCGGGCGAATATTTTACGGATAGTCGAACTTCCCACTAGGTTCACCAAGGTATCCATGTCCCTTTTGAGGAAGCTTGTTTTATGTCTGAACCTTTTCGGTTTGAGCCTCGGGCCCTCGTGCTTTGTGTCAATTTTGTTTTGGCTTTCACGACCCTCGGTGCTTTGGATTCCTTCGAAACAACGGTGGAGTTGGTTCGACCGAGGCTCATCGTTCGTGGGCGTCTTGATGACTCCATTGTTGACTTGACCAACAGACTTTCACTCTTAGTGCTTTCCTCTTTCAATGTAGTGGCCCCGTGCCTTCCACCATATTGATGTTTCCAATGCTCAAAGGCTCGGAGTAGTTGGTGTCGCAATATCGGAGGGTCTTCATCCACCTTCATTTTGGTTTATCGCAAACTTTAGTCGCCTTCTTTAATTGCATTTTGAATCATGTCCACGAAAAAAACACTGAGGTTTTGTGGCCTAGGAAACTATGATATTTACAAAATCCTCTTTTCTTTCTTTGATCTAAAGGAGGCATTTTGACATTTGGTGGCACAATTAATTGGCCATCTTTGACTAGTAATCGAAAATTTCATCACACTTTGTTATATCAGTATACACCTTTTTGGAAACTTGTCATTTTTCATTTCAACAATTTCTTTCCCTTTTGTGGGGACTAGGGTTTACAAGGTAAGGTGGAGCTGTTTCAATTCATGAGATCTATTTGATCCCTCGAATTCGGTAGTCTTCACCTTCCTCCGTTTCGACATAGGAGACTCTTTCCTTCTTATTACTCTTAGAAGCCACGGCCTTCGGCCTTTAGCCTTCGACTGTCGAACCCTATCGCTAAGCGAGCCATATCTCTCAAGTATTGAGTATCTAATTTCTTTCGAATAGAATAGTCCGGACCACCGGTGACCATTTCGACTAACTCATGCTCGGGGACTCTTGTGAAACATCTAGATTTCAAGGCACGAACCTATTTAAGTATTCATCTATAGGTTCGGTGAACTTCCTTTAACACTTGCTAATTCCTTTAGGCTTATCTTGGATTGTCCCATATAAATTGTTCATGGAGCGACCTTTCTAAGAGGGTCGGTGTCTATGGATCCGGGGCAAAGTAGTGAACCATGTGAAAGCATTCTTAGTAAGGAACTTGGGAAATATTTAATCCTAAGGTTTTCGTTGTTGCTATGTCTCACCTCGATTAGGTACCTAGCTATGTGTTCATTGTTGACTCGTTTGTATCTCGGCAAACTTTGTAAATTTAGGGATCTTGTACCCTCAGGCAAATCGGTATGGATTACATATGCGCTATGGGAGAAGCGTAATTTGGCCTTCTAATTCTGTATTAATACCGTTTTGGGCCATGATCCTTTCTATCATGGTGGTTAGGTTTAGGTTATTTTCGCCAAGATATTGTCATTTGAACTCTATGAACCTTTGCATCGACATCTTGGTTTCGACCTACAAGGACAACCCCTCTAGGTTGTTCTTCTCGAAGCTTGAGACCTCTAGTCTGTCGCCCTTGGGTTCAATAATTCCCCTTTGTGGTTCTTCTCGAATCTTTGGGACCTCAATCTTCGACCCTTGGTGGTTCTATCAATCCCTTTGTGGTTCTTCTCGAATCATGGGACATCTACCCTTTGTGCTCTTGCCCCAGTTAACTCCCTCTGGTGGCCTATAAGGTGGGTCATCGACAATTTGTTCTATGATAGGTGCGTTTGCTCGAACCAATGCACAGTTACGCCTCGCCTTCGGTGAAACAAAGAAATCGCTATTCGATTCATATTATGCGTTCTCTCTGTTTGTCACGATCACGTTTTGAACTATCGGGGCAAAGATTTCTTGCATAGTTTGTGCTAATATTCCTATCATCTTGTGGTTACTATCATCCATTAAGCGCCTAAAAGCCATTTGATTTTACGTGGTCAAAATGGGCAGCGTACCATAGCCTCTTGACCCTTGGTTATTTGTCATGAATTGATTAGCCCGAACGACCCTAAGTGTGGTGGCGTTCGGCGTCGAAGTTTGCAAACTGCCATGAAGGATGTTGGCATTCCGTCTTGGGAATTTGGGTCTAGTATTGTCGGCCAATGGTCTAGTCGGTGGTGGGGTAGCGAAATGGGTTTGTGCCCACGATGGTGGGATGAATCCTCCAGGTACCAGTGGTCTCTACTACCTAGGATCGAATTGTTTGTTGACATGCCACTTGTTCCATTCGTGGCCATACTATTAGTGGAAGATGCAACAGTTGTGCGTTCGAAGGGATCTGGGCGTCCTGTCGAAGCGATCGCATTAGTGCACATTGCATGTGGGCGTTTGTTCCCCTTGTGGGTTATTTGGATCGACATCCTATTACTTGATTTCTTACGGGTAAGGGTTGGTTCTTGTTAGTTATTCTACCACTCCTAAGGTTCATATACTAATGAACTTTGTTTACTCGAAAGAACCTTTTAACAATAATTAAGTTTTTTTAAGCGTTAATTTTAATTAGCAACAACCAATCTGTCCCCTTGGCGTGCCAATTTGTTCACGGTGATTTACGGTGAAACAACCGTTAGTCCTCAAACTATCAAACAAGCGTTATGATTGTTGTTTAATCCCTTTGGTAACTTGCAGGATCGACTAGATTGATCCTATGGGGTTATTGGTCGTTTGCATAAACTTAAAATGATGGTTCATGTTCAAGACTTGCTTTTGAATGTTTTATATATATTTCAAGTGCGTTTGATTATGATGTCCAATAAGCTAATAACGAAATCAAGTAAAGCGGTATAAAACTAGTTCGAACAAATAAGATATAAAGACTTGGTGCGGAAAGTATATAAATGCGAGGAGCGTTTAAAGTTTCTTGAATGTAAAAGACTTTCAAAATAAAGCATGAAGTGAAAAGACAAGAATTTAAAGGCAAGTATGTAAAAGTTTTCTGGAAAATAAGAGCATGAATGTAAGAGTTTCAAAAAGTAAAGAGTTTGAAACGAGAGAAATGCGTTCAAAAGAAAAGAAAGTTAAATGACTTTGAATGTAAAAGATTTAAATGACGATGCAATATAAAAGGTAAGCTGGAAAGATAAAGATACATTATTGCATAAAAGAGTTTGGTGCAATCATCGTACATTATTCGTGCATTCGTTTCCCTAGCCATGTGGTATTTTGAATATTCTTGAATTTAGTATAATAGATATGACACGAAATCCTAACACTAAGACTTCTATTTATACTATTTTGGCCATAGCAGTCGACTTATGAGAGCTTGCCACGTTTCGGACATGCGAGAATACTATGCTTCTCTAGCCTCCACGTCTCCGAACCGTTTTCCAGCGCGCATATTCGAACTTCCATTCATCCCGCTCACATTTTGAATTTCAAATATCTAAACTGCCTTTCGATTCGAACTCGCTTCCTAACACCACGCTACTACCATTTCGAAGCTCCTTCTACATGTATCATCACAATTGCTACTCGAAGCTCCAAGTCTCAATATCTTATTCGAAAAGCTGATTCTTTCATTCCAAATCATGACATTTTCCTCATTCCAATGAATACTGACATTGTTTCATTTCGAGCTCAGTGATTCTTATTCAAATCATCTGCATCAAAATCTTCAGCCAACAGATAGCTCTTAGGGTTTTTGATACAACAAACACAAATCCTAATATTGAAGTGCATCGCAATTGATACTTGCAACGCTACAATATTTTTTCAGGAGAATTTGGTTTGAGGGAGAGTTACGTATTATCCGAATAGACAAAGCAGGTCTATCGATCTAACAAACGTAACCCTCGATACGGGATCGACGGGTACTCAAAATCATTGATCGACTTGGGCATATCATTTTCACCGTAAATAAATTTATGATTAGATGATATACCCAGAGCGTCTCATTTGAGTATTCTTAAAGCCCAAGGTTAGGTTTCCTTAAAGGTCAAAACTAGGGAAAAATCCTTCTAACAACACTATCATCAGCAAAATAACTTGCAATCGACGATAATGTCTTCGAAAGAACCTCCCCTAGGTGTGGTCTTCGCACCAACTTACAAGACATTTCCGTCTAGCAAATCAATACTACGCAACCACTCTAATTTATGTGTTCTATAGCCTTGGTAGTGGGCTTTTCCTATAGTCTCATCCATCATTCCCACACAACATAATATATTACAAGGTAATAATTAAAGCAATAGGAAATACATGACTAAATTATAAACATAAAATAGAGTGATAGGAAGAAAGCGAAAATAAACACACATATGAAGAGCTAAACTAGGGTTGACGCGCTTTAAAATATTTCCCCAGTGAAGTCGCCAACTGTAGCAACTCGATTTTCAAAAATCATTTAAATTTTGAAAATAGTGAAATCGCCACCTAATTTTATTTGTTCCAAAAAGAACGGGAAAATATAGATAAAACCCCACAAATGCGGATAAGGCGGTCTACGACCAAAAAATATGGAATCGAGAGTCGGTTATGTAAGAGGAAGGTATTAGCACCTCTTACATCCATCGTACTCGATGGGACCTGTTTAATTCTAAGTGTGTGTGTATATTCGTTAATCTCTACGTTATAATCGAAAAAGAAACGGGATATGTTTATTATTATTTTGAGTTTGGCACGGTTTCGAAACCGTGTGCCTACGTATTCCCTTGTGCAATGGGAAAGTCAAAACTCCGTAGTTCCTCTTGAAAATGTTTGAATTGATTGTGTTGATTTTAATAGAAATGTTTTTGATGATCGCATATGAGAGAAAAAAAGAATTTGAATGGGTTGAGTTATTTATGTGGGAGACAAGTATTGGACCATAAGCGTTCAACGGCTAACGCCCCAATTACTCGGATGAGTGGACAGAAACATCCTAATCATCTTTTTCTACCCAAAAATTTATTAAGAAAAAGGTGAGATGAAACAAGGTTCACGTCAATTAGATTCAATTAAGAAACCAAACATACAGTCGATGGTCGATACTGGACTGACTACCATATGTTTGGGAGGAGGGAGAAATAGAATATTTGTTTGTGAAAAATATTTTGAAAAGAGACTCGACGTTGGATCGAGATTTAGAACTTTAATTACGAAAGTGTTTTGAAACGCGTGCTGAGATGAAATGTGGATTCGGGTTATGATTAATTAAGTATATGGACTTAATTAACCTCGTGAGGATAGGTGCTCCTATCCCCAACCATGAGACCCTGGTGCATGGAAAATTGGTATATAGACCAATGTTATTTTCGGGTTATGATTAGTTAAAGCCACAAGGGCTTTAATTAACCTTGTGAGGATGGCCATGCCCATCCCCAACTATGAGACCCTATAAGAAATTGGCTTATGAGCCAATCAAAAGAAAAATCGGAGTTATTTTTATATTAATCGTTCGTGACGTGTATAATGGTGAATAAGCAAACAGACAATTCAAGCATATGAAAATAAATAAATATAAATCGAGGAACAATTAACTTATCCAAATAAATTCTGTTAGAAAAAATAAAATAAAATATAGTTAATAAAATGAGTTAAAAATATCATGTTTTAGTGAATAAAATTAAAGATCAATTAAAGATCGATTGGAAATCTTTTTGTTTTTTTTTTTAATAAAATGAAAATAAATAATGAAATGAATAAACAAAAATTATATAAGAAAAGAAAAAAAGGATAAGATAATAAAAAAATAAAAAAATGTGGGTTAAAAGAAATCCAGTTGGATCATTGGGCCGGACCGGTTCAACCCGGGTCCAGGCCCTCACCAAGGGAAACAGATTCGGGCAATTGGGTCAATAGCCCTAATTTCCCAAATCAAACTTCATCTTCTTCCCTTACGCGAAACAGAGAAAACGAAAAAGAACATGGCCGTTTCAGAAACAGTTTTCGTGAACCCACACCCAACCTTCATTGATTCCGGCGTTCTCACAAATCCAAACTTCAACCTTTTTTTTTTAAAAAATCCCCAACCGGAACGATCGTGTGTTTTCCGAGTCAACAACCCTAATTTTCAAAGGTTACCAATACAACCGATTCATATCAGAATCCGGATCTCCCTTGCGACCTCAACGAAGCAATGTGCTCGTGGTCACTTCTGGATCATCTTTGAGTACTCGATCGGTAAGGCTAACATACATTTTGTGACTTTCAATTTCTGAGATGTTAACCTCTAAACATGAACGTTTCTTGTTTCGGTTTTTTGCAATAAAATGAAAGGGATAGGGGTGTGCATACAGGATCGGCAGGATACCTCAACTCTATGGAGTACTGATTCAACATCAGCTTCTCCTCGAGCTTGTCATCGGTATCGCCACAGACTTCGAATACAGAACATTCAAATTAGCAGAAACAAATGCATCAGGTAACGTAAAAAAAAATCAAACCTTTATCTCGTGGTTAACTCACGTTACACTGAAATTCACATCTATTTACGAAATGGTATGCAGGGTATCCTAGGCTGACAGAATATGTCAGCTCTGTGGAGTACTAGTCAAAAGATAGTTTCTCCTTGAGCTTGTCATCGATATTGCACAGATTTCGGATACAAGGCATTCAAACTGGCAGAACTGTATCAGGTAACATGAAAAACTGAAAACATTTATCATTTCATTTAATTTATATTCTAATGTAAGTTGTACTTTTTTATGGCAGATAATGCAAGGTATATAAAAACTAGCAGAATATCTCAGCCTCATGGAGTACTAATCGAAAGGTAGCTTCTCCTTGGGCTTGTCATTGATATTATGCCGATTTCGGATACAAGACAATTAAGATGGCAGAAAAAGGTATCAGGTAACATAAAGAAAACCTTAAACATCTGTTTTATATTTAGTTTGTATTCTGATGGGATCTAATACTTAGTTATAAAACATGATGCAGAAAATCCTAGACTGATGCATACACAAGGATGGGTTAAAACTCAAGGTTGAAAAACATAGGGATATGTTACCTGAGTGAAGTTGCAGTGGCAGGTATGGTCAGCCTCTTCTTTCTTTCTGAACTGAACTGAATAGAGTGTGAGTAGTTTAGCTCTTTCTACTTCAAATTTCAGTGTGAAATTTGAAGAAGAAAATAGGGTTGAGATCTTTGAGTGAAAAGTGTTTATGGAGGAATTTCAGCAGAGTTTCCTTAGACTCAGTGTGGCTGCCTAATGAGAGAAAGCAGGGCTGTTTATATAGAGTGTAGGTTTGGGTGAGGTCAGAAAGGTGGTTTGGATTTAGGTTAGGATAGAGGACTAGGCTTGGAGTTAGTTAGAGTGGAGGGAGAGCACCTTGGTGCTGTAGATTGTGGGCAATATTCAAAAACAACTTTAATGTACTATTTTGTTTTTTATGAAGTTTTACTGATGTAACAGTAAAAGAAAGTTGGGTAAAAATGCTAGCAAACAACAGCCCTTAGATATGATTATGAATGGTTAGGATTAGAAATCATTTTGTGAGGTATAAAAGTGAGCTGTCCATAGGACAAAACAAGAGGTACAGGCTGAAAAACTGAAATTTTTATCTGTGGTAACAAATCTATCAAGGTGGGCCCCCTAGTTTGCACATTTATTTACAACAACATATTCTGTTTCATTAAAAAAGTATTGCTTTTCTTGCATTTGAAGTTTTCTTTTCTTAAAACAAAATCAAACTACATTTTCTCAATGTTGTCCCTGTGATTTATGTTCTTGTTGCTTCTACAGTTTTCGACTACTTGATGCTCACTGCATTTATGGCTCTTTGTAGGTTCGTCATTGAGTTTCTGCAACCTGGTTCTGGACAGCCTTTTCCATTCTCCTGAACTTTTCATTCATCACAGATTTATGAAGCAAAGCAAGAAGGCTTGTTCTGCTTCCTTGGCTTGGTAGTAGCTAACAACACAGATTGATCTTTACTAGCAGCCTGAATAATAACAATCTTCTTATTGGCCAAACTAGAATACTTGTAGGAGTTGAGATTGTTACCAAACTCCTTAACCAAAAAAGAGTTGTTCCTCTTCATGATCTCCCAAATAAGAGGTCTTGGAACTGTTGCCATCTTCTTCTTCTTTTTCTGCCTTGCCACTGAACTGTGTATGCTGGTTGGAGAGTATTATATCGCGTCATGGGCTTGCAACGTGGGCCGCTTGTTATCACTCCTTAAAATGTAAAGGTAAATGGTGAATTCTTGCGTTATGTCTCGATAGATTTTTCCATGCCTAAATCGTCGAGTGCACATTAATTTCTTATTAACATATCACTAAATTGATGTCATTTGATGATGCAAACCATGGTGTAGAATTCTGGTTCATTTGTCACTTATAGAAAAACATGAGAATTGGTTTATTGTTCGTGTATGTAGGTTGGAAGTAAAACAATGCAGAAAGTTGACGCACACTTCTCCTTGCTTAAAGAACTCGGGCTGCCTTTTACTGATGGTTGATATTTCGATTGTGGAGTAGTAGTCTCATTGCTTTGATTTCTTATCTTTAATTCCATCCTCTTTTGCCATGTTCAACTTCCATTGCACACCTGGAGCTCTTGACGATGCACTGATCCCCTTATTCTGGCAGATGGAGGAGTTCTGGTTACTGCTCTGGTGCGAAGCGATGGAGGGATGCAAAAACAGCTCTTGAAGAATGGATATTGAAGGGCTTCTGCTGTAGCAGGTATCTTGTATGGTGCATGATGTCGTAAGTTGCTAGCTTGCCGCTTATAGAAGATTCAAAAGAGTGACGCATTAGGCTATGGTGAATAGCAAGAAACAGAACTGTGGTACATCCAGCTTGGCAAAATGGAAGGAAATTTTGATCATCTTGTTTTCTTTGTATTAGGCTGCTCTTTTTTTCAATATTCCAAACATTCTTTTTTTTCTTTTTAAAAGAGTGACTTGTTGTAATACAGAAACAATGGCTTGTTGTAATAAAAACCTTGTTGTAATAGAAGCAAAAACCCAATGAAAAACTTATTCGCATTAATCCGTACCGTATTCAACCTTTCTTTCTAAGTGTTATGTATATCTTGAAATGTAATTTGACACAAACAAAAATATTGGGCTTGTAGCATTATTACAACATCTTCCATTAAACATATTTGCATCGGTTTTACCTCACATACGCCTCTAATGGAGTCATGCTAGTTTCAAAATTTGAACATTAAAAGGAAATGGATTAAAATTCAAATATAAATTTGGCTCCAAATTTTATTTCAAAGGTTTACTTCTAACTTGATAATTCCCTTCCCTTTTCTTAGAAATTGAAACCAAAATCCTAACACGACTACAAAGGACAAATGCCATTGTAGAACAAGTACAAAAATGAGAAAAATGATTATGGTTTCGTCCGCTTCTACACGGATGTTCTTCCACTTAAGAAATCAAACTTAATGTTTGAATCTACTTGCTCCTTTTTTTTAAGCCTCAATCACCAAACTCCTAGTGTTGTACCCCACACAAAAACCCAATCACAAATGAAACTAATGGCACGGTAATTAACCTTCCACCACGAGAAACCATCAAATTGACCGTCAAATTCAACACTCGCTTTTGATCCATCACAAAGATAACGCGTGTATGCATGCAATTGGATTAGGGCTAACAGTCATGCTCACTATGATTAGTAAAACAGAAAGTGAGGCAAATTTTGGGGTGTGACAACTCCTAAATAGGTCACAACAACCTCAGCATCAACATCTTCAGTGACATGTTGGGGATTCTAGAAAATACCCCTTATATGGAGGTGAAGAAGACAAGAGACATCACCTAGAGTAATCGTCATCTCACCAAATTTCATGTGAAATGACGATGTCTCTGAATGCCATCTCTCTACAAAGGCAGTGATCAAGTTCGAGTCTATCTTTGACAGACTGCATCTTTGCAACGATGTAAGACCTGAAGTGTTCACCCAACTTTCTATCTGTCCGAGGAGTTATTGGGGAACCCACTCCTTAAGTTTTTGCCTGTGTGCAACACATTTAAGTTGTTTTTTAGGTCCTCTTTCATGAAAAAAAAAAGGTAACATATTAATAAACTACGACAAAAATTAATAATTTATTTCACATTACAATTTAAACTGGAAAAAATTTCAAAACTATTCTGGTGCATTTTTCTCAAACCGAACCACTTTTAAAATCTGTTCCGAAAAAAATCACAATTTCAACCAAACCGTAACACTTTTGAAAATTGTTTCGGTGCATTAAATTTTTCGGAACACTAACCTGAACTGTTTCGGTTTGTATTTTGTAAACCGGAAGCATTTGTAAATCTGTTTCGATTTGCTGGCGTGTGGAGAGCTTTTCAGAACACTTTTTGAAATGGAATGTGAGAAATGAATTGTTTTGAAAACTTATACTATTTATATGAGGGCATTTTTGTCCAAAATTTACAGTTGTAGGGGTCCAGGATTAAAAGTAGGGGTACAAAACAAAGTTTTCCTTGTTTTTCCTTTTAATTTAGAATTTTGTTGCGTTGCTACGCCTGCATCCATGAGCCCATCCGAATTACTATGTATTTACTTCCCGTTTTACTTTTTTTTTTGCCATTTACATTGTTTTTTTCTTTTCTTTCCCAATTTGTTTTATTTCTTTTGCTTTATTTTATTTTGTTAGTTGTTAAATGATAATTAGTTTTGTTAATTAATTTTATTTAATTTAGGTAATGTTAATCAATTAGTTTTACTAAATATTTTCAATTCACTCATCAGCTTCAAAAGTGGTCCCACTCCTCGTTCCTCAATTATCATTTTTCTATAACGATCACTTTCATTTACGAGTGACACAAAGGAAGCAGTTGCATTTGAACGATCCTTTAGTGAGTTGATACGTAGACTAGCGATCAATTGTATGCAAGTTTGTTGCTCCCACCAAAAAGAGAAAAGGTGATAAAAGATGTCCTTGTCTCAGAGTGAAAACTGTTCATGCATAAATTTCCCAGCCGAGAAGTAAGACCGGAGGGGGGTTTGCAGACATCCGGGATGGATCTCGGACTAAGATGTAAGACCCTTATCTGGCATGATCCTCGGAATTGCGATAGGAGAACGGGTCAGCCCCGGGAAGGATCCTATAGTCGGTAACCGGTGAGCTCCTCGGCGAAACCCCGAGGTCGGACTGGCTTCCGTTATGCTACTTATGGAACAGTTACGGACGTTACGAATCATTAAGTAGCGGTTTCAAGTATTAATGGACGGTTACATAATTATGTTCATTAGTGATGGCTATGCTATAAAAGAGGCCTCAGGGCCATGAGAAGAGGATCATTCTCTCATTCCCTCTCTTGGCTACACGCTCAAGAGGGGTCATCTACTCTATCTCTAAGGGCTCCCAACTGCGGGGTAAGCTAGACCTATAGCTTGGAGGCCATGCATCCCTCGTATGAGCCTCTGAATCCCTTAAGATCAACAACATAGTTTTTCCTGCAAGAACAAAAACTCTTTCCATGCTAAACTCATTTGTTATACACTCATTAACCAAATTCTTACACGCTGTTAATTTAAGTTTGTTAATACCATGGTTTTGTGACTGGCTAAATTTTTCCAAAAACATGGTTTGCTATAACAGGTTTATTGTGAATTTTTTTTTGGAATAACCAATTTTAAAAAAAAAAAACAAAAATAACCAACTTTTGAAAAAATTTACGCAAATAACCAACTTTCAGGACAAAAATACAAGTAGGAGCCATCTCAGATGGCTCCTGCACGCACTGATTTTTAGGAGCAGGAGCCAAAGGGGTTGGCGCCTCCCTTCAACTTTTTGCCCTAAAAGCCATCTCAGATGGCTCCTATGTGTAAAACACATGGAAAAAGCCATCTGAGATGGCGCCTCAGGATTAATTTAAAAAAAAAATAATTTCAATTTAAATTAAAGTGCACGACAATGTTGTGAAAAAAATTTTGTATTATAAATTTTGATTACAGCAAAAAGCGATTACATAAGTTCATTCATGGCGACCCGGGACTCGTAGATGACCACCGGTTCCACATGCGCGTCCTCTCCTAACTCGTCTGATGCGAGGTTCTGGATCCGGTTGTTGTTGGGTCGATGGGACCTGATCATGGGTTGATGGCTTCCCGTAGTGAATGAGATCAGGATCCATGAATGCCTCAAGATTTACATTGCTTGTTGCACCAGTTTCGTATAAACGTGTCCCCATGTTCTCGAAGCTTGGTCGTTGCGGTTGGGGGTTAGGTTCCATTTGAGGACTATAGCAGTCATCATCCGTATATGTGGATTGTGAATGTGTGGGGTAAAAAGGAAATTGGGTGTTAGGAGTCTCGTACCCATATGAATGGCGGGGTTTGGTAGGACGATGGTTGGTGGAATGTTGGGTTGGTTGGAGAATATTCTTCAGGGAAGCCAAGGTCTGGGGTGAGGTGAGATGTTGATGGACCCATATAGGGGGGTTGGACATATGCCCTTTGTTCGGTGTATTGAACTTGGGTGTGTGGCATATGTGAGTATTGGGTGGGTGGGTGATGAGGTTGTTGTTGGGGTTGGGGTTGGGATTGAGTGGTGGTGGTTCTATGTCGTCGGGTTGATTGGCGGGAAGTTGATGGTTGTTGGTAGTGTTGTTGGGATGGTTGTTGGTAGTGTTGTTGGGGTGGTTGTTGGTAGTGTTGGGGTGGTTCTTGTTGTTGTTGGTAGTGTTGGGGTTGTTGTTGGCGGTAGCGTTGTCTTCGTTGTTGTTGTGACTCTGGAGGTTGCCCCCACTGGGTGCGAGGGTCGACCAAATAGCGAGGTTGGGAAACATGCATATCTGGGCTGTTGTGGTACCAAGCAATGTCTTGTGAGAGTGTTGCATAATCTCGTCATCTTCATAAACGGAAATTGTAAGATATGGTGCCTTTCGGTTTTCCACATCCTACAATACTCACAGCAAAATTTCTCCAATTATTGAGTCCCTCATTGGGCATCGACCCTTTTAGATGCCAAGGATCCAAGCATATCGGATCGCGGGTATGTCTTGGAACATAAAACGCATCTTCACACGGTCGTTGTGGTGCATCTCCACAATGTTGAACCGTATAATTGCGTCTTGCGGTCCAAACCTCGCATCTTCATCATTTGGTACATGGTCCAAACCCAAGTATGGTCTCCATGTGTTGAAAAAATAATGGAGATTAATAATAATGATAAAAATAATATACGTTAAATTTAAAATAATTTGGAGTTAATAGAAATGACGTACATCGGTTGGTCCAAGATGGTCTATTAGAGAGAGGTGAAAAGTGGAACGCGGTGGTACAATCCAGACAAGTGTGGAGTGAAAGCTGCCTGAAATTTATTAAGGCCGAGAGTGCCAAAGCTAGCACTCATCTTGTTACAAGATTCGACCGACATAACCATAACTTCATTGTCAAAGAGATAATCGACCACAATGAGGGTTTGCCTAGACAAGAGTACAGGGTTAAACTACCATCTCGGTGGTGCGACTGTGGAAAATTTCAGGCCTTTCGGATGCCCTGCTCTCATGTAATTGCGGCGTGTGCACATGTTCATCAGGATGCACTAGTACTTCTTTCTCCAATTTACAAGTCTCGGACCTTGCTCACGTATACAACAATGCCTTGAACCGAGCAAAAGTAGATTATTGGCTTGCGTCGAAGGGAAGTAGTTTGGCATAACGATCAAATGCGGAGAAATAAAAGGGTCGTCCAAGAGCAAGCGTATAACAACGGAAATGGGCGTTGATAAACTAGAAAGAAAGTGTGGTCTATGTCGTCAATCCGGACACAATCAAAAAATTGTCCCAGTGCTACAACCTCAACATCCTAAAATTTGTATTTCTTTTATCTGCACTTTTAATATTGTAACAAATCTTCTTCTTTCCATTAATTCGCATTTATTACAAACACCAATACGGAGACAACAAAATTAAAAACTACACGATTAAAAGAAACAACAACATGAACTATGACGCATCAACAACACAAAAATTTATTTAAGACACTACAACCGTCAAAACAATCTCATCGGAACCATACATCATCTCAATAACGTCGACGTCTGTTTTGACTTCCTCCAACCAAATTCGAGGTTGACCAATTGCGAAGTTCATGGTTGTTCGCTTCCTCTGAATCCTTCTAATTTCATCACCATCTTCAATTTCTCCCTCTAACCAACGCATCAACTCTTTTTTCAGTTTGGCCACGGTAAATATGTGCCAAAATTTCATTTTCATTGGAGGTTTTGAGGCCTAGAAAAAAACGTATCCATCTCTGGTATGGATGTATGGAGATGTCATGGTAGAAAAAAAGAGAGAGTAACAGAGAATGAGAGAGAATTAAGAGAGAATATGAGATGAGAAGTTGAAAAAATGTGAAAAATGAAGGAGGGATGGGTGTGTATTTATAAAAAAAAATTGAATTTTTTTTTTTATTTTTAAAAATTACACTAAGGCGCCATCTCAGATGGCTTTTCCCTTGTGTTTTACACATAGAAGCCATCTGAGATGGCTTTTAGGGCAAAATGCTGAAGGGAGGCGCCATACCCCTTGGCTCCTGCTTGTAATTTTGTCTTGAAACTTGGTTATTTGCGTAAATTTTTTCAAAAGTTGGTTATTTTTGTATTTTTTTAAAAAAAATTGGTTATTCCAAAAAAAATCCGTTTATTGTTATGTGTTTTCAGCCAGTTGTCGAAGACAATGTCATGACATCTTGGTCTGGTGCAGCTGACTTGCGTTGTTGCTTTATTCTTGATAGGTCGTTAATTAATTCTGTGAGATTTAAGTTGTTTTTATCTCGCTAATTTACTACAGATCAAGAATTGTAAATCTGGAATAAATAATATCTTCAGTTGTACATGTGTTTCTATAATTAGTTGATTGAAGCTAATTAGGAATCTTTGTATTATTATTCCAAGATTCAACGAGATTTTCCTGCACAGATTGGTGCAGCTCTCAGCGTGGACAACAAGGAATACTTGGACAGATATGCAAGGCCCAAGGATAGCTGAGAAGTATTTAAAGAAACTACTTAGACCTAATAGGATTAAGATCTTAAAAAAAGGGAAAGCCGTATTTTTTCTTAGTCTTGGGTATGAGGGTTCTTCGAAGAAGTTTCTGTTTTGTTTGGAAGTCCTCATGTATCTCTGATACATTTGAGTTGATTGGTTGTGCTTGATAGTTTGTCACGTTATTGTTCTCCTCGAAGCTGTGAAGCAAGAGTTGAGTATTGTTCTTGGTCAAAGCTTTTAAGAAGACTAAGTGTCTTTAATTTGGAAGGGTGTTCTTCCTGGTTTAGGTTTTGTGACAGTTTCTTGGGACTGGAATTGTCTTCCTTGTGATTGGGAGTTTTTATCACTGTAGTGATTGGAAATGGAATGTCAATTTTCCATATCTAGGAGATGCCTAGGTAGAAGTTGCATTGGATAGGAATTAAGCGAGAAGTTGCAAACTTGTGACTAGTTTAACTTCGAATTAATACTGCTAATAGTGGATTTTCTTCCTGACTTGATAGCCCAAAGAGTAAGTGACTTGCACCGAACTGGATTAACATATCATTGTGTTTGTTTACTTTCTGCAAGTTATACTTATGATCTGTTATTATATTGTTTGTTGTTCTGTCATCAAATATTGTAACATTTGTCGTGACATTGCTTATACGTTAAGACACCAGTCTTGACATCTTTAATTTATATGCGTGCCAAAAATTCAAAATTGATTTATCACTAAGACTTTATTTTTTATGTCAAAACACTCGGCAACCAAACTATGAGCTATATTAACCAATTTTATACAATCAATTAACCAACTTTTCTTTCCTATTAAGACAATTCTTTGATTATATGACACTCATATCAATCCATAAATTGTATTGATTAAGTTCTTACACACTATCAACCAAAAGTATTTTAAAGAGCATGACAAAATTAAAAGTAAAAGTCAAAATTAGCAAAATGTCACACTTTGAGTACATTATCATATTTGTTGAATTGACATCTTAGGAATGCACTCAGATTGTATTAGCCTTTAGTTGAGTATCTCTGGTGTCCGCATAGATGCACTGGTGATGAGTATGACGACAGAGTTGATGGCTTTGAGCAATCCAATAGCTCTTGCAGCATTATTTTTGCCTTCTGAGTTGCCTTCCTCCATCAGCTTCAAAAGTGGTCCCACTCCTCCTTCCTCAATTATCATTTTTCCATAACGATCACTTTCATTTGCGAGTGACACAAGGCAAGCAGCTGCATGGGAACGATCCTCCAGTGAGCCGATACACAGACTAGCGATCAGTTCCCAAATTAAGGCGATTATGGGATCACTGAAAGCAACAGAAGGAAGGATATGATTATGAATATGATACTCACCGTCGTGATTTCTGTCAGGGTTGGAGATACGTAGGAGCCATGAAAAGTCGCCGATGGAGTTTTCAAGTTCGGAAGATGATTTTATGAAATCGGAAACGGATACGATGGTGAAGATGCGTTTCTTGATATTAGCAGGGCAGTACTTAATGACCAACGAAAGAGCTTCACTGAGTACAGGGTTGGAGATACGTAGGAGCCTTGAAAAGTCGCCGATGGAGTTTTCAAGTTGGGAAGATGTTTTTCTGAAAGCGTAAACGACTACGATGGTGAAGATACGTTTCTTGATATTAGCAGGGCAGCACTTGATGACCAACGAAAGAGCTTCATAGAGTACATGTTCGGTTTGCTGGACGATCGACCAGATCGGACGTTGCATGTAGAGTTCGGAAGTTGCAGCTGATGCTTGCCCTAGAAGAGAGGAGAGTTTCATGGTTTTGGATATGAGGTCCCCGCATTCTTGTAGGAAAGGGATATTTGCCTCGTCTATTGTGTTGGTTAGTTTATGTGCAAGCTCTATCGTCTCTGCCAGTTTTTGCTTAAGAGTGTCACCCATTGATGATGGAGTTAGAAATAATAAATTATGATGAAAGATAGGGGGTTAGGAGATTACTGGCATTACTTACAGACTTTCAAGTCAAGCGAACCAGACGCGCTTTCTAGCTAGTTCGATATGAATGGGGTCACGTTGAAGTGTGGAAGAGATTTGATGATTTACCTAGTCAAATACGATATCTAATTCTATCCAAGTATGATATAGACTTGTATGGTCACAAATACAAATAGTTTAAATTTAAGCATTATTATATCAATAAAAGAAAATATAAAACGTTATTATATCATAATAATAATAATAATAATAATAATAATAATAATAATAATAATAATAATAATAATAATAATAATAATAATAATAATAATAATAATAATAATAATAATAATAATAATAATAATAATAATAATAATAATAATAATAATATTTTTAGTAAAAATAACATTCTCTCTTTTTATTTATTTATCCCTTTTATATATTAATGAAATGATTAACTAAATCACGAAGGAGAAAAAAATTCTTGAAAAGTGACTATCTCCCCTTAACCCTAATTAATACTAGACTATTTTTTAAAATTATAAAACGAATCTTGCAAAATAGAATAAAATGGAACCAAGTAGAGCGGAAAGATATCAAGATGTGAGTCTATTTTTCTAATATTATATGATAGAACAAAGTAATTTAGTCATTAAACCTAAATCAAAGATTAAAAAAAATGATGAAATGAAATTATTAAAAATTAGAATATATATTGTTTAAGATTAAAATATAAAATTATTAACTTTTTTTGTAATTTAAACCTATTAAACTTTTTTTTATACATTTAAATGTAATTTAAAAATTAGAATTGAAATGTGATATTTATATAGTCAAATTTTATAAAACGCCAAATTATATACAAAGTTAGGAAAATTAATTGAAAATATCTTATGTTACAAAGTGAATTTATATAGAAGATTTTTAATGTATCCTAAATATTTCTTAAGCACCCGTGTGAATTTTCAAAAATATCTTTGAAAATCGAAAATATATTTTCGGTGCACACCTTCACACATATATAATTTGTTTTAGCTTCTAATTAAAGAAAAAAGAGGTACCTTTATTATCATGCTAACATGAAATATATATTTTTGTTTATTAGAAATTCCTTTATTATCATGCTAACATGAAATATATATTTTTGTTTATTAGAAATTGAAACTATATTTTTCATTTATATCAGAAATATATTTTCGATTTATATCAGAAATGCATTTCTAATTTTCCGTAAAAGTAATTTTAAACAAAAAAGTGCATCCTAGATATATACTTCTAATGGATTTTTTTTTGTCTTAAGAAATTCTCATGCAAATAAACTTTGAGTCAATTTGTCATTTAGGTTGCTAGTCTTTTTTTGTGTGTCAAAAGGCATAACATTAAGACGAAGAAACACCAAAATTAATATAAAGAGTACTCCTTCAGCCTTATTTATAAGTTAAGATTATATTTTTTAGATTTATTAAATAATAAATGTATATGATATTTTATGTAGACCAGATACATTCATTATTTAATGAACCTAAAAAGAGAATATTTGCTTATAAATCAAGCCGGAGTAGTATCAGAAACATCCGTTGAAATACATTCCTGCAAAGTTATAAAATCTTACATTTTCCCTAATTAACTCAACCATGTTATAAGCTCCAACATTGAACTTCCTACTCAAGAACATAATTAAGACTTCCTTAAAACTATTTAAAAGTAACCTACAATCTACCCAGAGTTTTCATTCCTCCATCCAATACTACCAACTTCCCGATGTACTCGGTAATTAGCAATACCTTTAGGTAAAACTCGTCTGAGTGCAGTATCGCGTAGAAACTACTTCTGGATAACTTCGTAATAGTCCCCGCACTACCCCTAAAAAGGCCAGGATGGGTTATGGGTTCTTTGGATGCTCAGCTTCAGGGACTCTCAGGTCGAAAGCAGTCATGTCTTCTCGATCGCTTAGTAAACAAAATACCACACTCAAGGAGGTCTCCACTGAGTGGGGGATCTCATGTCTCCTTCTTCGATATTACTACCTAAAAGTTAACATGAATATACCGCCCGTCCTATCTTAAGTTTGCCTGAGTCCGCGTATAGGACTCAAAATGGAGATCACCAAGCACCCCTGAAAACTAGAAAAACATCCAGACAAACAAGCATACAATATATACAAAATATAGCACATATATACATATAAACAAAAAATAGGGTCAACCCACTTAGAGATGATCCAACAATAGGTCAAACATCCCCAGCAGAGTCGCCACTTTTCTATAGCGGCAAAAAATGAGAGTATAAGCCATTGAATTGACTTAACTCAAAAAATAACAAAAGAATCACCCTCATGCTTTTATTTTATCCAAAGGACTAGGAAAAAGAGCGAATAAAATCCTAAAAAAAAGATCAGAGATTTGAGACCGGGGGTTAGTTAGGCAAAGGGATGGTGTTTGGCACCCAAAGCATCTACGGTATTCCGCATGAACCTTTTTTGAAAATTTGTATATGTGTGCTAAAAAGTTATATGTACAAAATGGATGGTGGGGGGAGAAAAGAAGTATTTTTTATAATTTTTGGTTTGATAGAACTTCCAATGAGTTACAGGCCTACATACCAACAATGTGCAATGTTGAAAGCAACCAAGTAGTTCGGCTAAAAAACCAAAGTGATGTGTTGGTTGATTTTAGGAAAATGTTTGTTAGAAAAGTCACAAAGGGCTCAAAAAGTTTGAATGAGGTTAGTTTGAGCGGTGTTGTCGACTAGAACATCAATATGAGGCAGTGGGAAATCGTCTTTCGGACTCGCTCTGTTCAAATCTCTGTAATCCACACACATTCGTACTTTGCCATCTTTCTTAGGTACAGGTACCACATTCGCCACCCACTGTGGATAAGAAGTAACGGCTAGAAAACTGGCATTGAACTGCTTCATGACTTCGGCTTTGATTTTCGCAGACATCTCAGGACGCATACGACAGACCTTCTGCTTTACTGGGAGAAAACCTTCTTTTGTCGGTAATCGGTGCACCACAATGTCTATGTCTAGACCTGACATGTCTTCGTAGGACCAAGAAAAAACCTCGATATAGTCTCGTAACATCTGGACTAACCTCTCTTTGATACTGTTCTCAAGACCTGCTGTTATCTTGATTTCTTTTCTGTCTTCGTCAGTACCTAGATTCACAACCTCGACTGGCTCTTTGTGTGGCTGTATGGCCTGTTCTTCTTGCCGTAGCAATCTGACAAGTTCTCCTGGCACCTCACAATCTTCCCCATCTTTGTCTTCGGCTTGGTAGATCGGATTATCGAAGTCATGTTTAGCAATAGCAAAGCTGTTATCAACGAGATTCGGAGTGAATCTACAATGTATCACGTGGATGTGTGTAAGAACACATAGCTTTTGAAGGGGTAGTAAAGTAAAAGAAAAGAACGAAAACAACACTTAAATGCAAAAGTTCAATGATTTTATTGAATGAAAATATGCAAATGACAAATAATAACCCTCACAAACGAGCCGTGATGCCCTGGGCAAGGCATTAGGCTTTAAATTTTATTGTCTGAACGTAAATAAAGAGCGAAAAGCATAACAGAAACAGAAAGAAATTACTCCTGTCTAAAGGAGATTGGTATGACGTCTTCGGTCTTCCAATTGTCGGGTCCGTTGTCGGGAGTTGGGAAAATCCAGTTGCTGATGTCGAAGTCGCTGTCATTGTCTTCTATAGCATGGACCCCATCCTTGCTGATGTGGAAGAGAAATTTGTCGGCACGTTCGCGGTGTATCATCTTCTGACCTTTGATGGTGAAGCCTAAACCAGTCTTGTCAGATTTGAAAGGAACATCAGGGAGCTGACCCCAAATAGTGCGACCTCCTTCTTCAACTGCAGCTTGAGCATCCTTCAGTGAGGCCATTCTTGGTGGAACTTTAACAACTTCAGGGGTGACTGGAGAGTCAACAGGCATGACTCTTGGAATTGTTTCGAAAGCTTGACAGGGAGTTTCGAAGAATTCACCTTCCATTTCGAGGTATCGAAATGACTGCAAATGGCTCACCATATATTCCTCCTCACCACATACTGTAACAATTTTTCCCTTCACTGGGTACTTCAGCTTCTGATGCAGGGTAGAGGTAACAACGCCTGCCCCATGTATCTAAGGGCGTCCAAGTAGGCAAGAGTAAGCTGGACGGATGTCCATGACAAAGAAAGTGGAGTCGAAAGTCTGGGAACCGACTTTAACTGGTAGAATGACCTCTCCAAGTACTGTTCGTTTAGAACCATCAAAAGCTCTTACAATTATGTCGCTGGGCTTCAAGACCAATCCTTCAACAGCAAGTCGGTCGAAAGCATTTTTTGGTAGAATGTTTAAAGCAGAACAATATCTACCAAAACATGAGACAACGTAGTGCCCTTGCATTCAATAGAGATGTGCAAGGCTTTGTTGTGTTTCCTTCCGACAAGAGTTAAATCAGCATCAGAGAAGCGTAGACCGTTGTTGACAGCCAGGCTAGCAATACAACTTTCAAATTGATCTATAGTAGTGTCTTGCGGTATGTGAGCATTTTTCAGAAACTTCACTAAGGCTTTAGCATGAGCCTCAGACCACAATAGCAAAGCTAGCATGGATATCTTGGACGGAGTTTGTCCCAACTGTTCCACAACATTGTAGTCACTCTTCTTGATGATCTTCAGAATTTCCTCCATTTCTTGCTTGGAGATATCTTCAGCAACTTCCTTTAGTACTTCTGTCTGAGCAGGATGAGTTACTGGTTCTTTCCCTCGCGCTTCGGGAATTGGTTCGATAGCTGGAATACAAGCTAGAGTCGTAGTGTCTTTTGGTGGAGAGATCTCTGGAGAAAATACTCTCCCGGTTCTAGTTACCTTGCTTGATCCGGTGATGTTGTCGATGTCAGGATCAGAAGCTTCAACTGTAATGTCTTCGATGGTTAGCGGGTCTTGCTTGATGCCATGATAGTAAACTTCAGCTCCATAGTTCCACGGTATAGCTTTGTCAGAGGAGTATGGAATTGGTCTGGGAGAAGTAATGATGAGAGGTGTCACTCTAGGTGTAGGATCGGCAAAGGAGATCCTTATTGTGTTTACATCAGCATAGTCTTTTGGGAAATCGTCTCCCCATCCGGTTGCCTTGACATCTTCGATAGGAATCTTGTAGCTTTCAGGAACAGTATACTTCACCATGAAATCAAACTTTCCACCTGGCTGCCCCAAGGTATCCCAGACTTCTGGTACGGCTTCGCTCATGTCTTCGATCTTCAGATTCTTAGACATGTCTTCACACAGATTCTCCACAGGTGAAGGTTTTCAGAAATATCACTTCTCGGTTATCCATCATGCATTGAATACGCCTTCTCAACCAAGCACATCCGTCAGGTGCATATGGGCACCAACGACAATTCTCCGGGTATCCTGGAAAGACGCCGGCTTGCAGCAGATTCTTCTTAACATTCATCAGAGAAATAGTCAAGTTGTTTACATCATAAACATAAGAGTTCTTGTCAATAGCATTGGAACTTTTGTCGTGGTTAGGCATTGGCGTGTTGATCACGTTTGGAGTTTCAGCAGGAGGATCAAACTCAATTTCTTTGGCTTCAATCATGTCTTGAATCTTGTTTTTTAGAGCCCAACAGTTGTCGGTGTCGTGCCCTAGGCTGTTGGAGTGGTATGCACACTTGGCATTAGGATTGTATTTTGGAGAGGAAGTGTTGATGTGTTAAGGAGGATCCCTCAAGGTAATCAGCTCTGCTTTCAACATGTGTTGCAATGCTTGCGACAATGGCATGTTGATCTTCGTAAACTGTCTTCGTAGCGCGTTTTGGTTACGTGCGTTGTCTCGTTGAGGTTGCGCTGGTGTAGGATTGGAGATTACAACGGCCTCCACAGATTGAGTACGATCAGTTTTGACACGGCTTTTTTGACCATACACAGCATTGGCTTCTTTCTTACCAAAAGATTTCTTCGCAGCATTTGAGGATGACTCTACCTGAATCTTTCCACTCTTGATTCTAGCTTCAATGTGTTCTCTTGTCAATATCAGCTCGGTGAATCCGGCTGAAGAGTTTCCAATCAGATGATTGAAAAATGGGCCTGTCAGTGTTCCCATAAACATATCAACCAACTCCCTATTTGACAAGGGTGGTTGAACTCTGCCTGCTAGATCTCTCCATTTCTGAGCATACTCTTTGAACTTCTCGTCACGATCTATAGTCATGCTCTGTAGTTACATGCGAGTGGGTGCTAGTTCAGGCTTGTACTGGTACTACTTGTAGAAAGCATCTGCTAAGTCATTCCAGGTATGGATGTGGGTACTCTCTAGTTGATAATACCACTCCAACTGAGCTCTGGATAAACTCTATTGGAAGTAATGGATCCATAGCTTCCTGTCATCAGTGTGAGGATGGATCTTCTGAACATAGGACTTCAAATGCAGCTTCGGACAAGAGATGCCATCATACTTGGTAAAAGTAGGAACCTTGAACTTGCGGGGAATCACCACACCAGGAACTAGACTCAGATCATCAAAATTCAGCCCGGACATCTTCAGATTTTCCACAGCATTCAGACGGTCTTCCAGTTGTTTGTATTTGTCATCCTCAAGAGAATACTGCTCATTCAGGTAGTCTTCTTCTATGTTTTCAGACCCATGCTGGCTTCCTTCGTTGTTCTTGACACTTCCATCAGTTTCACCGCTCTTGTCTGAGACTTTTATCTGACTGACCACCTTAGGTCCACCCTTATGACGTCTTCCCATGTTGAGGACACCGATGACCTTCTTCCTTCTGGTGATGAGCTTCTTCAAGTCTTTCTGGCCCTGGACCAAGTTGGTGAACATCTCCTGGAATTGAGCATTTTGAGCCTGGAGATCTTTGACAGTCTGTTCAAGAGCCATTTCTGCTAAAATAAATAGCGAGAGAATGAGAAAATCGGTCTTCAATGTACCTGTTATGAAATGCCATGCCATGATATGCGATGTTTATGCAATGCAATGTTTTCAAGGACCTTAGGAATTTAAATTTGTTAAACAAGTACGAACAAACTTTTATTATTTTTTCTTTTTCTTTTCTCAAGTACAAAAGATAATAAAAAAAAACAAATTCCAAATGCTCTAAGTCTCCCATGGGCGCTTCCTCTTGGTGTTGAAGTAGGCGTTGATGTTTCGCTCCTCGTGAAGTAGCTTGGTCAGCTCTAGTACTTTCTTCTCGCTTGCATAGCATTGAGCTTCGAATGTATCCCTTTCTTCTTTAAGTTGAATCCAGGATCTCTTCAAGTCTTCAAAAACAGTAGGCATGTTTGGATGGAGAACGGTATATGGTTCGTCACCTATGGCAATAGGTTCCATGATCATTGGTAGAACAGGCGGGAATGGCATCATGAGGTTTTGAGCTCGAGCTCGCACCCATTTGAAGTAAGGTTCCCAAGGAATGAAATTTCTGTGTCCCAAAGTCTTAGTATCTGTCTTCTTTACCATGCTCCAAGCGTGCACAAATCTTCGACGGTAGTTTTGGAGATCGTTGTTGTAGTCAAACACAATGTCTTGGAGAAGCATATCATGCGGACCATCTCTTCGAGCATAGCCAAACTGACGTAGGGCTAGGGAAGGGTTGTAAGTGATACCTCCCCTTATGCCAAGGAGTGGTATGTTAGGGAATTCTCCACAACGCTCAATGAATGTGAAGTCCTTTTGAGAAAAGAGACACCAACGGATATCTGAATGAGAGAGTGACATCAGCCTTTGAGACCACTTCAATCTTTGCTCGTTCTTCATTACTGATTGAGGAAGGTGTGAAATAAACCACCTGGAAAGTAACGGTATGCAACACATGAGAGTTCCTTGTCGTTTGACGGTACGAGTGTGGAGAGAATGTAGAATGTCTCCAAGTAAAATAGGCACAGGATTACGAGTGAGGAATATCTTGATGGCGTTCACGTCTATGAACTGATCTGGAATATCTTTATGTTCTTTTTTGTTGGCATGACCTATAAGTTGTTTTAACATAGTTAAGTTGTTTTGAGTTGTGATTCATGAATGATGAATATGATGATGTTCCTTTAAAAGGATTTTTGAATGAAATTATGTTGAGAATAATATTCCACTGTGTAGTAAAGGATAATTGAGGTGATATCCGAAATGGAATGAATTATAAATGTTGAAAAGTTTGTGTTACGGAGCAAGATGTTTATTAGTGGTGTTTTTATGAAGCATGTGACATCCTTGTTGGTGCTTTGTGTGATTTATTAATTAAATTTTTTTATTTAATTCGTGGGGTTTTAGAAGGGTGTTACACGCACCATGTTTTAATTTGTTTTTAAAATAACATATTACCTCATATTTTATCATAATCGAGGAGAAAATTCAAACTGGAACCTCTCTTTTAATTATATTTTTATTTGTAAATTAAATGATCTAACCCGTCGACTTTCATAATAACCAAGGGAAAATTTAGCGTAAAATTGAGGATATTTGTCATCGTCCTTAATCAAATCATTATCATCCATTTCATGACTATTAACGCTTAAGACATTACCATTACTGATCCACGTGACATAAATAACTTTCATTATAAAAGCATTCTAAATATCAAAATTTGATAATGAAACATCATGAAGCGCTTGAAACTATCTTCTACTTTAAGGATCGCAAGAGTCTTTGTCATGAAGAGTTCTCTATGATGAATTGCAAGAGCAGTATATTATTTGAGTTTAAAGTTTGAGTTCTAAAATATTTATTTGAGCAGAAAATTATTTATTTATCTAATCTATTTTTGTCTAACCCTTTTTTTATTTCAGAAACAAATGAAAACAAAAGACATAGAGAATATTTTGCACCTATCATTTGATCTACCCCAAAATTATATGATTTGAAGATCTAAAATCTAAATCTTGGAAAAATTATTTTTTTCTGTGTAAACAATGTAATATTCTTGATAAATAATGTTGTTTTTAAATAAATTATTTTGTTAATTTTCTGTGCAAACCATGTAACGAGATTTAATTTAAAAAAAAAAAAAACTAACTACCCCTCAGTTTTATTGATAAACCGAAATATGAATCACTAGTACTATAAATAATAAAAGTGCAGATGATGAGGTTCGAACTCATGCGCTAATAAATTTATCCCTCTGTGTTATAAAAATTGAGGTGATATATCGCTACTTATTATGATGACATTTGTTACCTCGCTTCTGTAACTGGGATAAAATGTATTTAGGATTCAAGACTAAAAACATTTTTTTGTAGTTGTGTACATCAATCCATTATTATTTTTTTATAGATACAAGTAAGGGCGTATCCAATCCCTACTTGTAGTTGTGACATCTTTTTAACATATTAATTTCTTTATTTGTTGTTGTTATTGTAATTATTATATTATTGCTTGTTAAGATAACAAAATAGACAAAAGTTAACGATGATTACTGTTGGGTGTAGATTTGTTGTAGATTTTATTTTCAATCTAACAAGGAAACTTATCGGTTGCTTAGTTCTATGTATTTGTAATGTATTTTTTCAGCTCAATGCAACTTAGTAACATAATTTATTTCTCCAAAAAATTCATTGTTTCTTTGGTTTATCTTCGTCTATTTTCCACCACTTTACCACATCTTCTATTTTTCATCCAATAAAGGGCACAAATAACATCAATCTAGATGTGTATTTTATTCACTAAAAAATATCAGGGCACAAATAACATCAATCTAGATGTACTTTATTCACTAAAAAATATCGGAATACTTAGAACTTCTTATAATATTGGGGCACAAATAACATCAATCTTTTTATGCTTTATTCTTCTATTGTTTTCTTTACTTTTATGACGCATTTTATTATATTTTATATGTCTATTATGTTCATGTGATTATGGAGAATATTTAATGATAGCTTTTTTGTAAATCCCAATTCTAACCATCTATTATGAAGTTTAACTCTTACTATGATCTTGTTGTTTTGTCATTTATGCTTATGTAAAAATAAGCATAATATTTGATATCAATCGATGACCTAAAAGGTAAAGATTAATGTTTGGCATACAATATTAGATGAGAGAATCAAAATATAAAAATAGTTTTGATTCTCTTAAAAATATTTTTCTTTTTGAAATAGATAGAGTTTTGTCAGTAAATCTACCGTGAAAATAGAAGATTTATTGATTCAAGATAAATTTTTAAGATGCGTATCACGTTCTCAGTTTATCGAATAATCTTATCTCTACTTAAGTTTACAAATGATAATAATTATACAATAATATTTTTTATTGTCATTGTATTTTTTAGGATTTTACATTGGGAAGACAATTAGAGTCGTTTAAGAATATGGAGGGTTACAGTATCTCTCTGATGCATGAACGGATCAGAATATATATTATCTTTTGCATTTCAATCTCATTTAGAGTCATATTTTGTCTCTAAATATGACTTCAACTCAAGTGTTTTGGTCATCCTCTTTTTTATTAATGAAATACATGATTTCATCCCTATTTTCAAAACAATATGTTGAATATTTTAAATGTGATATTTATTAGTTTTCAAACCTAACTGAACTACTATTCCTTCGAGTCTTACTAAAAGGGCGATGAATCATTATTCATTTTTATGATTTAGATGGTATAAGATGTTTATTTCTTTTATTAATAATTATTTTTGAGTCACTTAAATTTTTTTTGATAAATACTTCTTTCGTCTCATAATAAGTGTCTTATTTGAATAATACTATGTGATTTTTAAGAAAATGATTGAATGTGTTAGTTTTAGTGAAAAAATTAATGTCATTAACTAGAATATCCCAATTAATTATAATTAGTAGAGTAGTTGAATAAAGTGAAAGTTAATAAATAAGGGTATATTAGTGGAGAAATAATAATGATTGATGCATTGAAATTATAAATAGGCAATTAATTTAAGACAGAGAAAAAGTGCAAAATATTTATTATCAGACAAAAGGAGTAATAAATTAGAAGTACCACAATTATTTATTCAATTTAATTTATTGTAAGATATAAAAAGAATTAGAAAATGTATTAAAAATATGTTCTCACAATGGTAAAGAATTTGCCGAGCACCATTTTTACAACTTTACCATTAAACAAAGCATAATTTTGATATCTTACTTCACTCGTCCTCAAATGAATCTGACTCTGATCCCCAACCATATCTTTCCTAAAACACCTAAACCTACTTCTGAGTCTGAGTTGTTACCTATTGTGAAAATTGGTTTTTAAAATCCTAGAATGAAATATTTCTTATTCCTAGTTTTGTTATCCTGGTTGAAAATTTGTAAAGATATTTTTAAAAACCCATAACTTAAACAGATAGGAAGATCAACTTGGAATCGGATTTTCTTGAATCCTGCTTTCTAATGAAATCCAAATCATTATAGGAAATAAAAACCAATTTTTTTTATATCAGCGAGGATCGAACTTGGTACCCTGTAGTTTACAGCACTCACAGAGTGCACCAACCACTTGTGCTAGAATTTGTTGGCAAAAGAAAACCAAGATCCAGATTCAACCAAACTTCTGAAATTACAATTATCAATATCACAAACATTGCACTAATCAAGTTTCAGATTTGACCAATTTTGCTATTCTTCCATAGCATCTCCTTCAATTACTTCAACCTTCTCCTTCAATGGTGTAACTTTTGTTGAGAGAACCTCTGTAACAGATATAAATATTAGATATCATATACCAAAAAAATTAAAAGGAATGCACTCCATTCTATTTAATCGGCAGAATAAGTTAAGATGCCGAAGAGGTAAACTATATATCAATAAACAGCCAATAAGCCATGTGTATTGTACTACGCCATTTTATTGTGAATGAAACCGGATGAAAAACTGCGTAGGTATTTGCTGTCATCCACATTTCTCTTCTATAAAGCCAAATACTCCGAAATTGCTTAAGTTTTAGTGTGGTACTCGAATTCAATATTCACGTACATATACAATATAGATATGTATCCACAGAGTATCATCTTTTATTTTTGTAAAACTATTAACGCAAGGAGTATCTTAGGCATAATATTTATATTTCGAATATGACTCCAAAAACTTGTTTTAAATTTTCTTAAACAACATCCTCCTTTATTCATTTTATTTGAAGAAACAAAACAACTCTTAAAAGGAATTTGGTTAGTGCAACCTTGTTTTTGACTAGGACACACCAGAGGATATAGATATACCATACGAGATGTAGACAATCTCCTTGATAATGGAGGTCGACTTCTTAAATTGGCAAGTCGTATTTCTCGACTAGAAGCTAAGCATTTTTGGTTAATGAGAATGAGACTATGGGAGATGAAAATGATAGTTAATATAAGATGATAAATATCAAAAGGCATGACTTCTTTTAAATAGTATATATATAGAAGATAAATCAGTAAGAACCCTGCTTAGAGGCAAGGATTAGGAGTTTCACCGACATAGTTTTGATTGCACATACAACTTCCCTGGTGGCTCTTTCATATAATCATATTCAACAATCATATTCTACAAGCAATCAGAAAACATATAACCTTTTCTTTGTTCGAGAACAGGTCATCAAAAGAGTTTGAAGGTGTTACACATTCCATTGTAGAGGCGGCATTAGCTCTGTTAAATAAAGCCTTGTCTCCAACCAGATTTCTACTTTTAGGGGATATAAACTCACTTGATTTTCACTCTACTGGTCAACAACCTTAACCTTAAGGGGGTATGTTAGAGAATTCCATAAGGGACATATATAGTGGCGCACACTGTATCCCCCTCGGTTATTTAGAGGCGGTTATTGACAGTTAACCCGCAATTGGATTAGTTTAACAGTTGTCAGTTGTAAACTTGACTACTTGAGTCAGTGTAACTAGGCGGCTTATAATGTACTTTTTTAGCAGAACAATAATTTCTTATTTGTGCGTATCTTATTCATGTTGTCCCAATTATCTAAGCTTCATATGATACCCTAAATCCCTGCTTCCCTTTCCTATTTTCCTAATACATGCATCCGTATGTATTTCTTCTAGTAGTAAAACAAAGTAGCAAAATATGATATCCAGATAATGTGAAAAAAATACTGGCAGGTTAAAACTTAACACAGCATAGTCAATAACGCACACCAGCCCCTTGCCACTACAAGACGAGCAGTAGCAGCTGCCGAAGCAAGATAGCAACACACCTTTTAATGAAATTGAAAATTACAGAAAAGCCCTTAAAGCTTAAAGGTTAGGAAGGTTTTTGAATGGGTGTTTTATTTGCCATTTTAAAACACCAAAATAGCAATAGGGTCTCTCCTGTTTCACTGTTGCTGCCATTTTCACCCATGCTAGTGAGTCAAAGCTAGTTGTAGAGGTTTTATGTATGAAGTATATAAATTGTATTAAAATGGGCAATGTTAACCAGTGTCCTTGAGGCACTATTTAAGTGCTTAAAGTAGTAACATTTTTTAGAAATGTGTGTAATCAATGTATCGGAAATTGGAATAATTAACTTTTATGAAGAATATTTTCTTTAATTGGTATCCTTAAACAGTGCCCTAAGGGCACTGGTTAGCATGACCCTTAAAATAATAATAATAATAATAATAATAGTAGCAATCATCATGCATTATGCTACCCAGCTAGTGTTTTTGGGGTTGTTCCCTGTGTTCCACTATCTAAGATTGATAACATTGCGTTAAATTGACATTGGATAATTTCAACAATTATCTAATTCACAGCACCATATTCCTTGAATCACCATAATATTTCTTGATGGGTGACATAATATATCATACCCATATGATTGCAAAATATTGACTTCCAGAGATAAGCAAAATAATAGTGGTATGGCAGTCTCAAGGGTAATAAAATAAGTTAAGTTTGCAATAAACCTGTCTTTTTGGAGAAGGTAAAGCCTCTTGGATTAACAAAAGTACGAGGATTTGGTTGGAGGTGATTCCTTAGATATTCCTTATGTCCCTGTGCAGCATTAACAAAGAAGTTAGATTTATATGTATCCCCTCAAACAATTTGTAGGATTGGGCATCAAGGCACTAACCTTGGTTATGACACAAACATCAACATTACTTCCACTTCCCAAGTCATTGAATATACCAGCACATATTGCCTCAACAACTATCTTAATTCCTTCATCCCTCTGCACCAGATTAAATGTTTATAGCAAATTAAAATATCTATCCAGTAACAAAATCAAGACATGATTGAAGTTACAAACACCATCAGCATCAATTGAACAATTATATTATATTCCCTCCGTACTAAATTATAAGCAAAACTAACTAGCTATACGTATATTGAGGATGAAAATGAAGAAAAAATGAAATACATTTCTTAAACAACCCTTAATGGTACTTATGGTCGAAAATCTTCATATTTCCCTTGTCTTAAATTATGTGACGCGTAATCCTGGAACAATGACATCAAATAGGTCAAGAACTAGGTAAAATTTGCTCATAATTAAGTCCAGCAAACTAATGTCTTCTTTTTGTTTATATTCAAGTTTGGTGAGAGTACACCTTTATATATACAATAACATTTGACAGATTATTAAAAAGCTTTCCAAGAGACTATAAATGTGCCAGTCACTCAACTAATCCAACCCACACATCACTTGTTTCTTTTCATCATTAATTTGTTTCTTTGCAGATTGGATTAAATTGGTTTTGAGGGGAAAATCATTTGATATTATCTTTTTGATTTTGCTATTGGATCATACAATTTGTTTGGTTTTAAAATTAAATATGACCTGATCCCATTGGTTTAGTTTTGGTTATTGACTATAGTATTATGATTTAACTTTTTATCACCATATTAAATGGTTACAGCAAGCATAGTAGTCAATACATTACGCACATGTGCCTTAGTCAAATATATCAAACTTCCAATAAACTTTAATAACCAAACATTTAGTATGATAATTATGCATGAATACTAAAGGAACGGACATTACCAGTATAATATTTGGGTTTGGATTGGACTGGTAAGCATCATAGTAACGAAAAATTGATCTAATCCATTAAAAAAGTGATTTTTTTTTCAATTTTTAAATGTCCAATTTGATAGTTGTTGCGCTTTATATTGGATTGGATATGAACACCCCTAGTTGGAAGTAAATTGAACATTTTGAATTGGATGGGAGATTTTTATTACTTTTAGGTACCACACACCATGGATGCAGTCTAGTTATTTTAATAAAAAGCTAATTTTAAGCAGGCATGATTTCTTTGCCTTAATATGATTACTTACACTCAAACTTTCCTTGTATTTAGACTCAAATACAGACATCGCAGCAAGAGAACCAGATCCCATTGTAGCAAACGGAAGCGTATCAGTTGACCCGTGTGGATAGATCTGCAAAACATGAACTCAAATAGTCATGAGAAATCCAACTATACCCATTCCAAACAAGATAACTTCAAGTATCAAAGAAAAGTTTAACAATGAACTAACAGTATGTAAATGCGGTCCAGTGATGTCAACCCCACCAAGAACTAATGCAGCTGAGACATGACCTTGGTAACTGCACATGATTTAAAGTGTTATAATTGGTGGTTGATAACAAGGAGCAAAATCACTTAAAGCAGACGGAACTTCTAATACTCAACTTGAAAAGGTGTCTCTTGAGAAGTGTTAGGGCTGTAACAACCCTTGATTCTCGACCAGTATGGTAGCGATGTAGTTGCAGCTGTGAGCTAACCATGTCTACAATCAATAACAAACATCTCACTTTTAATGGTTTAACAATATTAACAAAATCAAAACCTAAAGAGTAGCTAAATGCAACATTTTCATAAGGAATGTAATGAAAATTTACAGAAGGAAATATGCATACGAAAAATACCTGTTACGGCCTCTGTATCAGCAGCAGTGCCTGCTCCGCAACAATAAATGTTGGGTGCCATGTAATGAATTTTCTCACAATTTTTATCAGCGACAATGGGTCCTTCAGTTGCCCTGGTATCTGCTCCAAGAATGATACCATCCTGAGACAAATTTATTTCTGGGAAACGTCAATATTCAATTAAACTATACAAATTGAACATAAACACAAACAGTTACAAAAAAAAAATCATGCGGAATAGGTGACTGTTCCACTGAAAGTCATGAAGAGCACAAACATCAAATGTTACAATTCTGTCATGAATAGGTGACTGTTCAACTGAAACTTATGAAAACAACTTATAACATGTCTATAAGTTGTTGCAGCTTATTTTCACAGCTAACGAAAACAGATTATACAAAAACAGTTAACTTTATTTTACCCTTATAAATATATCTTACACATAAACACTAATATGATAAGTGCTTATTCTATAAGTGCTTAATTAAGTTGTTTATCCAAACATGAACTAAGTTTTTGGATTCAACAATTAAAGGTTGAATTTTAACAAACCCCATAAACAACATATAACAGAAATTGAAAACCCATTATTATTATTACTATTACTATCAATACCTGAAAAACTAAACCAACAATAGTGGTTCCAGTCTTCAAATAAGAAGGGGGTTTAAGACCCTTGTTTTGAAGCATATCATTTCTTCTGCAGAGATCGAAACTGAACCCGCCCTTAGGAGGAAGATCCATTGACTTAGTCATACTCTGAATTCGAATTGAACCTGGAAAAGTGACGACAAAAAGATAATAATCGTCGCAAACAAAATCAAAAAAGATAAAATCCTTAATTTCGGTGGTTTGAAAATGAAGGGTTTGATTACGAGAGAGATTGTTAGAAGTAATGCGATGCGGATGAATGTGAGAGTGGAATGGAGGGAAGAAGGAGAGAGGTTTTTACTTCGCGACTATATCGTGGACAGGAAGAAAAGCAGCGACGAGGTTTTCACTTTGAGGGGGTAAATAATTGTTTTTTTATTTTTATCTATGTTCAACTAAGAATGACTATCACAATATAAATTAAGTGGAAGCATCTATGAAACAATTATTAAACAATTATGTTATACTACTAGGAAAGAAGTCGTACGAAGTAAAGAATACATTTGCATCGGTAGTATAAAGTCGATATAAAAAAAGATTTTAATGATGATTGTTATATAAATGTTAATTTAATTTATCAAGTTACAGTAATTATTAGGATATAGACTTGGATTTGTTGTAGTCAGCAAATCCCCGCAATCACGCAGTCAGGCATGCACAACTGTTTGATCAAAATTGTATGGTTCAGATTTAAATTTGATATTATTAGTGTTCTAGACTGCCCGAAAGCTTGTCGGGAAGGTCATTCCTCCCCAAGATACGACGACCTACCGGGACTCAATGACGTACTGGGGGCTCCCCGCGACATCCTCTGCTCGACACATATCGAGCAGACCCGCAACTTGTCACGTTAAGAACTACGCCCGTTACGTCCCCCATGCTCGGCACAACGGCTAGTTACGAGCATTGTTGCTCGGTTCTGACTTAGTCCGCTCGAACAACTATATTTGCGGGTCCGCAAATCCCAGCCCAAATATAACAACCAATGAGAATCCTCCTGAGATTATTATATAAACCCCTATATCTTTGAGGGCACGGTATCACTTTCTTACACTCAAAACCCTAATATTCAATATCCCTTTCTTTGAACATTTACTTACTTTAGCATCGGAGTGTCTTGCAGGTACATCACCCCTCAATATCAACTTGCTCGAAGAATCTTCAACCGTTTCGACCGTCTCCGATTCTGATCATTTGTTAAGATCAATTAGTATATTAAATATGAAAAAAAATATGTCACTTTTTAACCGTTAGATCAAAATCCAACGATGATTAATGTTGTGACTGCGTGATTGCGGAAAAACTTTGACTGCAGAGAATCATCTTTCGTCAGGATATACATAGATTTGGTAATTGCTATTAAACCAAATATATGGTGGGAAAATAGGTTTGGCCCGTCTGGCATGCCTATAATTTTTATAATTATTTATAATTTTAATTTTATAATTTCTATTAACAAATATTATAAAATAAAACATATCATATGTTCGGGGTCGGGCCCACGTTCACTTAGGCTCAATCCGGTCATACCGATAAGGCGAACTAACCAGGACGAATCTGCCCACCAGTTGGTCGGGTAGAGGATCCATCCTCAAGCACCGAGGACACTCCTTCCCGAGGAGACCACTCCTAGCAGCGGTTACACCCGTTGGATCTGACATCCATGAGCACGACTCAAAGACGGGCAGACTACGTCATCCTCAACAGGAGAGCACCCGCTCGACAACACGCATCTGAACATGCCCGAACCCACAACGTATCAGGAGATTCCAGTCCCCTGAATGTTGATCCCACCACCACGACCATGTTCACAGCCATCAATCAGACCAACAACCTGTTGTTCGCGCAAGGAGAGCGTCTCAGCATGCTGGAGGAGACCCACAGGTCCCCAAAAAGACACTGAAAACCAGACTCGCAGACTCCATCCCCGCAGAGACACAATCAACACTCCCGAACTCCTCTACGGAGACATTGATGGGTAATTCTCAGAGCCCTACTCGTCGATGCACTGGACGCGAGTCTACGTTGGAAAGGCCCCAACCTGAATCTGGCAAGAAGCGCGCCTTATTTCCCCCTTGCAAAGAGCGTCAAGTCGGGGACTCCAAGAGTAAAAGTGCAACGAAGACGGGAATCCCCGACCGAATGACCTTCCTCGAAGGAACCGCCGCCACGACCGTTCCCCGACCTGTTCCCCTAAACACAACGATGAATACAACCCACACGGTCCCTTATCCCAGACTATCATGGAGGCTCTTATCCACAGAGGAATGGAGAAACTCCTCTCTTTGACCACTTACGACAGTATTACTGACCCTATCGACCACCTCGACAGCTTCAAAGCGATGTTTAATTACCACAGCATCGGGAATCTCATTAGGTGCAGACTATTCCCCATGACGTTGAGGAAAACTACTATGGACTAGTACAAGGGCCTCTCTGCCGGGTCCATCCACTCTTAGAGAGATCTGAAGAGCTAGTTTTCTAGCACTTTCACGGCATCTCGCTAACATCCGAAGACCGAAGCCTCCGTCGAGACCATCATTCAGCGGAGCTCCGAGACGCTCCGAGAGTACATAGACCGGTTCAATAGGGAAACCATTCAGGTCCCCTATGATGACCATATGAAGAGGTACCTTCTCGAGAGAGGACACCTCCCGGGCACCGATTTTAGAAAGATTGTCGGTATCGAGCCTCCGAGGATCTTCGACGTCCTCCTCGATAAGGCCCGAGCCTACATCACTTATAAGGAGAAGGAAGCGGACAACAACCCCCATGAAACGAGGAACCGCAGAGTAACCAGTATCCCATGCCACAATGACGCTCAACAAGGCGACACCGACTATTCTCAATGGCCTGGAGAAAAGAGAAGGGAAGAAAAACCTCGTGATTCCCACAAACATTGCGGACCAGATGGGCATTTTACATACTATGTGACACCCCGATTTAATTCAAATATTAAATAAATGGGAATTTAATTATTTATTTAATTAAAGTCTTAAGTATTTATATTTTTGTATTTAATTGGATTAATTGAGGAAAGAAGAGTTGGAGGTGTGCAGAGTAAATAGTGGGTGTGAGGAGTAAATCACTCTACCTTTACTAATTATTAATTATGTATTTTATTTGGAATATTAAAAGGAATATAAAAAGGAAAAGAAGGAAAAGGAGTCTTTTTGGGAAAAAGTTATTTCACGTAGAATTGGAGAAGAGAAGAGAGGAAAAGCCGACGCCGAGGAAATCGAAGATCATCGCGAGGTAAGGGGTGATTTCATTCGGTTTTAATGCCTTATGGGTTTTGGGAATCAACCGGGTAATTGGATATGTTAGGAAATTGATTATAGGTTTGTAAATTGATTATAGGTTTGTAGGATGAAACCCTATTTTGTGTCGGTGTATGGAATTAGGACCATTGGTGTGTCAAATTAATAATAAGAATGATGAAATTATGTTATTTGATGTTATAATGGTGTAAAATGGTTGTAAATTGGTGTTCCTAATGTCACAATTCGTGTTAGAAAGTTTGGAAGTGATAAGGGATGCATAATGCTGTCAAAAGTAGCAGATTTTGCTGTTACAGGTCGTGGGAACCGGTTCCCTGTGGGGAGGAACCGGGTTCCCAGTGTGTAAATTTCAAAACTGGGCATTTTTGTACGTGGGAACCGGTTCCCTGTGGGGAGGAACTGGGTTCCCCATACAAAATTCCAGGGAGAGCTTATTTTCAAATTGTGGGAACCGGGTTCTCGGTGAGGAACCGGTTCTCGATGAAGAAGTTACCACTGTATTTTTCCAAAACTTAAAACTTCAAAATTCATATTTTCCAAACCGTAACTCGATTCGGCCGTTTCGGCATTATTTCTTAAATTTAAAATACTATCTTTTAGAAAGGAAAAATATTATTTTCGCCGAAATTATTTTAAAAGAGTCGAGCTCCCGATTTTGAAAAGTACGGATAATTAAGGATAATGGGGAATTAATACAAATGGTCTGAGTTACCGGATGAGAACTAATGCATATAATGTTGTATTTTGATATTCATTATGATTGAATGTGGTACATTGGTGAAATGGCATTATGTGAATTATATTGATATTATGATCTGTGAAGTGATGTTGCATGCTTTTATGATGCATGCATGAGCATTTGTTAAATTGGTTCATTCCCATTGTGCGGAAGTGAACTGGCAGAGCCAATAGACTTACCCGAATTTAGAGGTAGTGAGGCTAGATTCTTGACCCGATGGTTGTGGGTGAATCATGGATGTACGCTGTCTTTCCACATGTAAACGGAGCAGTGGGTGAACTCGGTTCACGTTTTGGTACCACATGCATAGAGTCTGCATTGCATATGGGATTGTAACATGCTAGGATGGTTTCCAGTGTTGCAATTTCCATTGTTTGTTATATACATGTTCATTGTGTGAAATGCCTTGTGAATTGTATTCGATTAATGTGTTTGGTTAATGGATTAATGTATTCGATTATTCTGTTGTATTTAAAAACGTATAATGCATTTTATATTGAATCAAAATATCACCCTTACTTTAACGATTTCGGATCCAAGTGATTAGTGCTTGAGTTGGTGAGGATAGCTCTAGAGTCGAGTCGGTTAGATAATCCGTGTCGTTGTCGTGCTCGTAGATGTAACACCGGGAAACGTTTGTTTTGAAGTCCTTTGATGGATCCTTAATGATTTTGAATTATGTTTTGGTTTATTATCCTGGAATAACTATGAATGGCGTATTCAGGATTTTGTTATGTTTCATTTCCGCTGTTAAACATAACTTTAAGTTGTTTTATTTAATGATTTTTCTTCAGTAAAAGCATGACATCCGTGTTGATTGATTGAATTAATTAAATTGTGACGCCTCTTGATTTATGTGATTAAAAACTCTGATATTATTATTTATAAAAACGCGGGTAATTAGAAGGGGTGTTACAATAGTGGTATCAGAGCATAGTCGATCTTGTCTTAGTGTCGTTATCCCTATTAGTATGCGACTAGTGTAAGTAACATTGTCGATACTTGTGTGTTGGAACAATGTAATGAATGATGATTTTGAGGCTTTGGGAATGTTGCTCGGAAGGAACATGTGATGCCGGCAATTGGGGAATTTTCGAGGAATAATCCTCCGTTCAAGGGTGCACATGATCCCGAGGGTGCTGGTTAAAGAGATCTTTGAGATTGATGATAAATGGAGGTGCTCAAGGAATCAGACGAGGGCTGTGATTGGTGTTGACGAGAGGGAAAGAATTTTCGGAGAATAATCCTCCGTTGTTCAAAGGAACAATGTCCGGTAGCTCAGTGGTTAATTAAAGATCGAGAGGTATCTTGAGAATTGTTGATGTATAGGAAGGTTTGATCAATTAGAGAAGATCTTGAGTCAAGTCATATGAGATGATAAATATGATGGAATATTAAAAGGAAAACTGAAATTCTTGGAATTGCGAGGAAGTGGAATCATTTAGATTGTAGATGATAACTTGTTACAACTGATGGATCAGGACTAACAATGGGAAAGTGTTTGCTTTGTGATCGACGATAGGTTGATTAAAGGTACATGTTTTATTAATGGAATACCTTTAATTGCAATTATTGATACTGGAGCGACACATTCATTTATTGCTTTGGATTGTGCAAAAAGATTAAATCTGGAAATTTCTAATTTGGATGGAAGTATGGTTATTGACACTCCTGCGTCGGGTTCAGTGACTACTTCGTATGTTTGTAGGAATTGTCCTATTGTTATTTTCGATAGAGGTTTCGGTATGGATTTAGTGTGCCTACCTTTAGAACAACTTGATATTATCCTTGGAATAAACTGGTTGGTCTTCAACCAGGTTCATATCAATTGTTTTGAGAAGACGGTCATATTTCCTGAGGTAGCTAAAGTTGAAGAGGTGACTATGTCAGTTAAGCAGATGAATTTAGCCGTTAGAGAGGGTGTTGTAGTGTTTATGTTATATTCTTCGACGGAAGTGAAAGGGAAGGCTAAGAGTGGTGAATTACATGTTGTGAATGAATTTCTAGAAGTATTTCCGGAGGATGTTAGTGAGCTACCACCTGAGAGAGAAGTGGAGTTTACTATAGATTTAATTCCTGGAACTAGTCTGGCGTCGATGGCGCCTTATCGCATGTCGGCATCTGAGTTGTCTGAGCTGAAGAAACAGTTGGAGGAGTTGCTTGAGAAGAAGTTTATTCGTCCTAGTGTTTCACCGTGGGGTGCGCCGGTATTGTTGGTTAAGAAGAAGGAAGGTACGATGAGACTATGTGTTGATTACAGGCAATTGAATAAAGTGACAATCAAGAATCGGTATCCATTGCCGATGATTGATGATTTGATGGATCAGTTGGTCGGAGCTTGTGTTTTTAGTAAAATTGGTCTGAGGTCTGGATATCATCAGATTCGTGTTAAGGCGGAAGATATCCAGAAGACTGCGTTTAGAACGAGGTATGGGCATTATGAATATTTTGTTATGCCATTTGGAGTTACTAATGCACCTGGTGTTTTTATGGAGTACATGAACAGGATATTTCATCCGTATCTTGACAAGTTTGTGGTGGTGTTTATTGACGACATTTTGATCTATTCAAAGAATGATGAAGAGCATGCAAAGCATCTTAGGATTGTATTGGAATTATTGAAGGAGAAGAAGCTTTATGCGAAGTTGTCAAAATGCGAGTTTTGGTTAAGCGAAGTGAGTTTCCTTGGTCACGTGATTTCCAAGAGTGGTATTGTTGTTGATCCTACAAAAGTAGAAGCAGTATCTCAGTGGGAAGCGCCGAAGAATGCTTCAGAGATTCGTAGTTTTCTTGGTCTTGCGGGTTACTACAGGAAATTCATTGAAGGATTTTCGAAGTTAGCTTTACCGTTGACTAAGTTGACGAGAAGAGGTCAAGCGTTTGTTTGGGATGCAGATTATGAGAAAGGATTCCAAGAATTGAAGAGGAGGTTGACTAGTGCTCTGATTCTGATTTTGCCGAATCCGACAGAATCTTTCGTAGTGTATTGCGATGCATCTTTGATGGGTTTAGGAGGTGTTTTGATGCAAGATAGGCAGGTTGTGGCGTATGCTTCAAGACAGTTGAAGATTCATGAAAGGAATTATCCGACTCATGATTTAGAGTTGGCAGCTGTTGTATTTGTTTTGAAATTATGGAGGCATTATCTGTATGGTTCACGGTTTGAAGTGTTCAGTGATCACAAGAGCCTGAAGTATCTTTTTGACCAGAAAGAGTTGAATATGAGGCAGAGAAGATGGCTAGAATTTCTCAAGGATTATGATTTCGGTTTGAATTACCATCCAGGTAAGGCAAACGTTGTGGCAGATACGTTGAGCAGGAAGTCCTTGCATATGTCGATGTTAATGGTTCGTGAATTGGACTTAGTGGAACAATTCAGAGACTTGAGTTTAGTTTGCGAGACTACTCCGAATAGTGTGAAATTGGGCATGTTGAAGCTGACTAGTGGTATTTTGGAAGAGATTCAAAATGGACAGAAATCTGATGTTGGTTTAGTGGACAAGCTGACATTGATTAACCAAGGTCAAGGAGGTGAGTTCCGAATTGATGAGAATGGCGTTATGAGAATTGGTAATAGAGTGTGTGTTCCGGATGTTGCTGAGATCAGAAAGAGTATCTTGGAAGAAGGACATCGTAGTGGGTTGAGTATTCATCCTGGTGCTACTAAGATGTATCATGATTTGAAGAAATTATTTTGGTGGCCTGGAATGAAAAAGGAAATTGCCGAGTTTGTGTATGCGTGTTTGATTTGTCAGAAATCAAAGATTGAACATCAGAAACCGTCAGGACTGATGGAACCGTTGTTTGTTCCGGAGTGGAAATGGGATGGCATTTCAATGGATTTCGTGTCTGGGTTGCCGAGGACAATGAAGAACTGTGATTTTATTTGGGTTATTGTCGACCGATTGACAAAGTCTGTTCACTTTATTCCGATAAGGATGGATTATCCGATGGAGAGGTTGGCAGAATTGTATGTTGAGAGGATTGTAAGTTTGCATGGTATTCCGTCTAGTATTGTGTCGGATAGAGATCCGAGGTTTACTTCTAAGTTCTGGACAGGATTGCAGGAAGCTCTGGGTACTAAGTTACGATTGAGTTCCGCATATCATCCGCAGACAGATGGTCAGACGGAGAGGACGATTCAGTCGTTAGAAGATTTGTTGAGGGCTTGTGTGTTAGAGAAAGGTGGAGCTTGGGATAGCTACTTGTCGTTGATAGAGTTTACCTACAACAATAGTTTTCATTCGAGCATTGGTATGGCTCCGTTTGAGGCATTGTATGGTAGGAGATGTCGGACACCGTTGTGTTGGTACGAGTCTGGAGAAAGTGCTGTGATTGGACCAGAGATTGTTCAACAAACTTCAGAAAAGATTAAGATGATTCAGGAGAAGATGAGAACTTCTCAGAGTCGTCAGAAAAGTTATCATGATAAGAGAAGGAAAGATCTTGAGTTTAGTGAAGGAGACCACGTGTTCATGCGAGTTACTCCGATGACTGGTATTGGTCGAGCTTTGAAGTCAAGGAAGTTGACTCCGTGTTTTATTCGTCCGTTTCAAATTACCAAGAGAGTTGGGAAGGTTGCTTATCAGATTGCTTTACCGTCGTCACTTGCGAATTTGCATGATGTTTTCCATGTATCTCAGTTGAGGAGGTACATTGCGGATCCGTCTCATGACATTCAAGTAGATGATGTTCGTGCACGGATAATTTGATCATTGAAGCGACTGCGAGTGAGGATCGGAAAGTGAAGCAATTGCGGGGTAAAGAGATAGCACTAGTAAGAGTAGCTTGGGGAGGACCAGCTGAGGAAAATGTCACTTGGGAACTGGAGAGTCAGATGAAGGACTCGTATCCCGAACTTTTCGTCTAAGGTATGTTTTCGAGGACGAAAACTCTTTTAGTGGGGGAGAGTTGTGGCACCCCGATTTAATTCAAATATTAAATAAATGGGAATTTAATTATTTATTTAATTAAAGTCTTAAGTATTTATATTTTTGGATTTAATTGGATTAATTGAGGAAAGAAGAGTTGGAGGTGTGCAGAGTAAATAGTGGGTGTGAGGAGTAAATTACTCTACCTTTACTAATTATTAATTATGTATTTTATTTGGAATATTAAAAGGAATATAAAAAGGAAAAGAAGAAAAAGGAGTCTTTTTGGGAAAAAGCTATTTCACGTAGAATTGGAGAAGAGAAGAGAAGAGAAGAGAGGAAAAGCCGACGCCGAGGAAATCGAAGATCATCGCGAGGTAAGGGGTGATTTCATTCGGTTTTAATGCCTTATGGGTTTTGGGAATCAACCGGGTAATTGGATATGTTAGGAAATTGATTATAGGTTTGTAGGATGAAACCCTATTTTGTGTCGGTGTATGGAATTAGGACCATTGGTGTGTCGAATTAATAATAAGAATGATGAAACTATGTTATTTGATGTTATAATGGTGTAAAATGGTTGTAAATTGGTGTTCCTAATGTCACAATTCGTGTTAGAAAGTTTGGAAGTAATAAGGGATGCATAATGCTGTCAAAAGTAGCAGATTTTGCTGTTACAGGTCGTGGGAACCAGTTCCCTGTGGGGAGGAACCGGGTTCCCAGTGTGTAAATTTCAAAACTGGGCATTTTTGTACGTGGGAATCGGTTCCCTGTGGGGAGGAACCGGGTTCCCCATACAAAATTCCAGGGGGAGCTTATTTTCAAATTGTGGGAACCGGGTTCTCCCAGTGAGGAACCGGTTACCACTATGTATTTTTCCAAAACTTCTAAAACTTCAAAAATTCATATTTTCCAAACCGTAACTCCGATTCGAGTGCCGTTTTCGGCGTTATTTCTTAAATTTAAAATACTATCTTTTAGAAAGGAAAAATATTATTTTCGTCGAAATTATTTTAAAAGAGTCGAGCTCCCGATTTTGAAAAGTACAGATAATTAAGGATAATGGGGAATTAATACAAATGGTCTGAGTTACCGGATGAGAACTAATGCATACAATGTTGTATTTTGATATTCATTATGATTGAATGTGGTACATTGGTGAAATGGCATTATGTGAATTATATTGATATTATGATCTATGAAGTGATGTTGCATGCTTTTATGATGCATGCATGAGCATTTGTTAAATTGGATCATTCCCATTGTGCGGAAGTGAACTGGCAGAGCCAATAGACTTACTCGGATTTAGAGGTAGTGAGGCTAGATTCTTGACCCGATGGTTGTGGGCGAATCATGTATGTACGCTGTCGTTCCACATGTAAACGGAGCAGTGGGTGAACTCGGTTCACGTTTTGGTACCACATGCATAAAGTCTGCATTGCATATGGGATTGTAACATGCTAGGATGGTTTCCAATGTTGCAATTTCCATTGTTTGTTATATACATGTTCATTGTGTGAAATGCCTTGTGAATTGTATTCGATTAATGTGTTTGGTTAATGGATTAATGTATTCGATTATTCTGTTGTATTTAAAAACGTATAATGCATTTTATATTGAATCAAAATCTCACCCTTACTTTAACGATTTCAGATCCGAAGTGATTAGCTGCTTGGAGTTGGTGAGGATAGCTCTAGAGTCGAGTCAGTTAGATAATCCGCGTGTCAGTGTCGTGCTCTAGTAGATGTAACACTGGGGAAACGTTTGTTTTGAAGTCCTTTGATGGATCCTTAATGATTTTGAATTATGTTTTGGTTTATTATCCTGGAATAACTATGAATGGCGTATTCGGATTTTGTTATGTTTCATTTCCGCTGTTAAACATAACTTTAAGTTGTTTTATTTAATGATTTTTCTTCAGTGAAAGCATGACATCTGTGTTGATTGATTGAATTAATTAAATTGTGACGCCTCTTGATTTATGTGATTAAAAACTCTGATATTATTATTTATAAAAACGCAGGTAATTAGAAGGGGTGTTACATACTACACCCCGCTCACCACCTCCTGTGAGTGCATTTTGGTAGAATATGCCAACACTGAGTTTAAGGAGGCAGAGTTAGATGTCCTCGGCCAACTCCTCCCAAGCCCGGGGTTGACAGGACCAAGTATTGTCAATACCATTAGAGTCACGGTCACTTGACTGAACATTGCGTCCATCAAAGGATGCCATCGAGATGCTAATAAAGGAGGGGAGGCTCGAGCAGTACCAGAGGAATGAAACTCCTCGAGAAACCCGTGAGGTTAAAGACATTGATAAAGATGCTCGACTGACAAATGAGACCGGTCCCTTTCAGATCGCCTACTCCGTGTCCAAGACCGAAGACTTCCACATCCCCAATGTAACACGGTGGGAGAACTGACTTGTTTGTTGTGGTTAGCAAGAGTCGCCACCGACTTTTATTTTATTCAATAAGGAAAGGTGAAAAGTGTAACACCATGATTTCCCCATAGCATATTTATATAATTATCAGAGTAATTTAAAATTTCATACAACATAAACCAGGATGTCACATTCTTCAAAAACCACAATAGCTCAATCAATTAGATACATAACACATTTATAGGATAACATAATATAGTCTGATTCAAAAGCTCAATTGAAATAGCAGAAATATTTCAAATCCAACAAAACAACTTCAAATAATCATTCTGGAGTTTAAAATGCTCCTATTGGAATCAACAACAGAAAACCAAACCAAATTAAAACAAATCATTCAAACGTTTATCCCCAACCCGGGTGTTATATATCAGAGCATAACGTCGACTCAAACAAAAAAGAAGAGCAACCTCTTCGACTCTTGCTACTCGAGATACTCCTGAGTATCTACATGTTACCCATGTAAAGGTAACATAACAACAGAAGGGGTGAGATATCACAACAATATAAAGAACATTATAATCAGATATATATATATATATATATATATATATATATATATATATATATATATATATATACGAGATTATAATGCATAATTATAAGTGTTCAAGCATTTCATCCACATAACACAATTGTCATAAACCATACTATATAACAATTCACAACCAACATCAAAACAATTATGGAATGCAACTCAACATAGACACAATGCATACGGTACCGAGATTTCCACCGAATCCACTCCATCTAGGATCGGGGTCACAATTTTCGTGAACAATTGGCTCACCTAACTACTAATCAACTCCATATAGGATTAGAGCCATCAGCAGGGGAAATAATTGTATTCGCCTTGCTCGTATCCACTCCATCTAAGATTTGAGCCAACAATAACAACAACATATGCAACATGAATGCATGGGACCAAATCATACAACCAACAACACGAAATATTGATTTTCGACATAACCAATACCTTACCATTTCCAGCCACTTACTGCAAACCAACAACAACGATACAACGAAATACAACATCGAATTTCACACCATCGTTTATAAAAGTATAAACATACACCACCAAAAGAAATACAAATCCCAAAATTATCAATTTATTGACTTTGAAAACATTTTTATAATAAAGATCAAGTTTTTAGCTTCTCGTAGGTTCGAATGGCACGTCAAACGGACACCCGAGCACAAAGATATGCTTTTTCAAAGTTTATAAAATTTTCAAAATTGTACAATGGTAATCGGTTACCCCCTGGTGGGAACCGGTTCCCTCAAAACGTAGGAAGTCATTGTTTTTGAACAGGTGGTAACCGATTCCTGCAAAATGCCAAAAGTTTCTTTTTGTAAATTCGAGGAACCCTGTTACCCCTAGGTGGTAACCGGTTTCCCTTCACAAAAATTTCCAAAAACCTGTTTTTAACGTGTGGTAACCGGTTCCTCCTAGGTGGTAAACGGTTACCACTGCTATTTTCAGAAATTTTTTGCGACATTCTAGTTGCGATTTCACTATTGTCAAAACCCCAAAACCAGATTTTTCTCATACAATTAGCAGTGATAACATCACCAATCATACCAAAAACATATGGGTCAATTAGAAACTATCTACAATCATCAAAATCAATGATTTTACACCAATTCATCATACAAAATCATCAATTTTATCCTCAAATTAATAGATCTAAAATACTTCCAACGACATTATTTCTGACACTACCCCACACCAAGCAATGTCAAAACACACCATTCAACGCACCAATTTTCATATAATTTCTAACTACACAATTAAATAATTATTTAATTAATCGGGGCGTTACAAAAAAAACAGGAAAAACTTTTTATCGATTCTGAGTACGGGGATAATTATGAAAAGAGAAGGTATTAGCACCATTTCCATCCGTAGTTATCTACGGGCTCTTATTTTTTGTTTTCAAAAATATATCAATACTGTTTGTTAATTTTAAAAAATATACATACTATTTTTTGTTTTAAAAAACATATAAATATTGTTTTTTGTTTTTTAAATTATATAAATACTGTCTTTTATTTTTAAAATATACAATATATCCAAAATTATTATAAACAAACAACTCTTATTCAATGACATAAAATAAAACACAAACCAAACCTAAAACACACTAAATAAACAAACTACATAAAAACTAAGATTTGAGATAATGCCTCAACATGTCATTTGAAACAATGAGAATAGTTGGTAGGAAACATAAACCAAGGTTTGATAAGAGGATCACGAAAAAAAAAAGCCATATCATTAGATCTACCATTAGTATTTCACCGAGTTGAGAAATAACAATCGATCTGAAAGCTCCATTATTTGTGCCCTAATAACATTGTTTGCCACCTCCATTTCAGCATAGATATCCTCAGTCGTCTAAATGATTTGCTTTAGACAATTATTCTGAATCGCCTCGCTGATTCGCACGTGCTTTTTCTCGATTTTCACCACCGATATAGTCCAACGCCAGTTACTATTAGGCCAACTAACGATATATATATATATATATATATATATATATATATATATATATATATATATATATATATAATCTTTAAAAATTATTCTAAGCTAGTTTTTGTTTTGGTATCTTTTCCTATTTACTTTTTCTTACAAAGTAATCTTCTTTTTAAGACCTCTCTTATTTTCTTTTTAAAAGCAACACATTAAAACATTTTTAAAAGCAACACATTAAAACAAATGGCATATCAATTATTGCTAGCATTTACAGTAATATTAACAAAATATGACCGTTTAGTGATATGTTAGATAGTTGATCTAAATTTTTGGTTACAGTTATAACAAAATTTAATTGGCCTCAAATCGTTTTTATATATATATTGTTTGATAGTGCATAATAAGGTTGAATTAAAACAAATTAATATTAAAAGTAAATCAAAATCATTTACTTATTTGATTTATAATCTTTATTTGTCATTATTATCAATCGACAACAAAGAGCAACCAATAAAATTATTTTTATTTAATTGTTCATTTGTTCGTGAAAATTAGAATTCTAAACGATTTTTATAAAATATCTAAAATTTAATCACTTCTTTTATTTTATATTTTAATAATGACAACAATCCTACATATTAAAAAATAAAATAAAATTATAAATTATTTAAAATAAAAAATATTATTGTTTAAGATTGACCTAATAATTGTTCACATTCGGTTAAGTTTACTAATACATAACAGTTAGGGGTAGAAATAGGTCAGACCAATTAAGAGGAGTCAACGGCCCAGTCTACACAAGCTAAGGCCAAACCAGAATTTTTTTTAAATAAAAAAGACATATAGACATTTTTATAAGCATATTTAGTTAAATAGGTTAGGCCATATGCCATGAAAAAAACCTTTTAACCCTATCAGGCCGACCTATTTTAATAAATATGAATTCATTTATTATTTTTTATATTATATTTTATACTTTATGTTATGTTATAAAAATAAGTTGAAAAAAATCTTATGAATAATGTCATAAGTTGTTTTCATAAGTTTTCCCAAACAAATAATCTCAAAAAACTTATGCTACCATGTATGATAAAAAATGTCAATGTAAACAACCATTTAGTCTCGTGTGCTTTTGAATTCTAATATATTTAAACATTAGTTGAATTTCATATTTACATATGTTCAAATGATATAAGCTTTTTAAGCATGCTAATAGATTAATTAGGCATTTTAAAAGGTCAAACTCGGGAAAAAAATAAGTTTATGATAGGCCACATGCCAAGCCTAGGATTTAAATTTTTTAGCATATCAGGCTCAAGATTGGCAAAGCCTAACTCGGCTCAGCCTATTCCCACCCTTAAGAGCAGTGTATGGATTATTGTATAATTTTTTGAATCATTTACAAAGATAGATCCTTTATTTCCTTTTTATTTTTAATTATAGAGATATACAGCCTAGTCTACACAAGTTAAGGCCATACCAGAATTTTTTTAAATAAAAAAGACATAGGCCTTTTTATATGCATATTTAGTTAAATAGGTTAGGCCATATGCCATGAAAAATGCATTTTAATCCTATCAGGCCGTCCTATTTTAATAAATATGAATTCATTTATTATTTTTATATTATATTTTATACTTTATATTATGTTGTGAAAATAAGTTAAAAAAATCTTATGAATAATATAATACCAACCATTACACTCGAAAGCTAAAAATCAAATTACACCCAAAAATTACACCAACCGTTACACTCATTATTAACCCTTAATTTTATTTTAATCTAATTATTAATAATTGACTATTTAATACTCATATCATATTTATTAAAATAGTATTCTCTTATTTTGATAATAAATCATAATATTTTTCTTATAAAAAAATCATAATATTTTAATTATATAAAATAAAATAGATTTTTGTAACACCCCATACATACATTGCCTAGGATATATGTATATGGCATTAAATGGTACGCAAAACGATCAGACATAAGCAGCGGAACATAGATAAGTATTAGTATAATTTACAATAATGCCAAACTGTCATGGCCAAAAGATACAAGTCTTGAAAGATACTAATACATAATCCCAAAAGGGTACATAAGCGGAAAGATACGAAGTGAATAAATCATCGTCAACTAAATACCACTGCAAAACTAAGCCATCTTACCCTTGCCTTTGTCCTGTCTCGAAGATCTTGAAAAAAATAATAATTGGAATTGGGTGAGATTACTAAATCTCAGTGAGCCTCCCTATCTTAGGGGTTCGTTCGATTCTACAAGGAACATGCATCACAAAACGAATTCACCTAGAATTCGGGGTCATGCCTCACGGCCAGGTACAAGTTCATCACAAGGGAACACCACCAATGGAAGTCCTTTGACTAACCAGTGAGGTGGTAACAAACACAATATCAAATACAAACAAATATGCAAACCCGTACCCTTGTATGAGGAATCAAGGAGTACGTTAATACCTTTACCACGATTACACTTCCACGTCCTCGGTGAGTACCCGAATTCCTAATGCCTATATGGAATTCCATCTGCGACGAGTACACGAAGTGACTTTCGCCTACATGGCGTCACAACCACGTCAATCATCTATACGCTGATAAATTACACAAGCACGCAAACGCCTTCTCGATGCATGGCCCACTGGGTGATAGCCTAGTGGTGTAGCCTATGTGGCACCACTAGAGGTGAGTTATATACCCAAGGATTGCCTACATGGCATTTTCCTCCCCACCATACCAAGAAATACATATGAGTTCAAGGTGGTATGCCCTTTTTCATCGGCCCACACAAGCACATCACCTTTGGTAGCTCAGACGTGTACAACATACCCATTACACACAGTAAAGTATCCCAGATCACACAGCAAGGAACGAACTAAATTACACACAGCATTAGTCCTGGTCATAAGTGATTTACGTCCTAGTGTAAGGTCTACTCTGATTTCAAGCATATGTTCACCGAGATCACACAACACGACACACACACAATCATATGCATATCAACCCGTAGGCAACATATCTGAATCGTCTTCCCCGAAACGATTGGAACATAATATCATATAATTCTCAACAATAATGCATTTTCCACACATGGTCTTTATTATACAAAACCAATCTTTCCGATTATTCACATCATGCTTAATCACACATTAATATCCATGGAAATGCATATAATCAATTCAAGTCATTACAACAAATAGTTCTTGAAATGAGAACTATTCTGTACATTTGGGGAAAATAATGTAGTTCTTTCCAAGAGGCGCGGCGGAGGCGCCCGAGCGGCCTCTAATTATTTATTTTTAGATACAGAGGGCTACTGTGGCGGCAGTGCGGTCTATTTTCTGTATAAAAACCATAACGCTATCAATTCTGTTTGGGGTTCCAAAGCTCCATTTTATCACTCTTAACTTCAACCCACAACCACCAAGTACGAGAAACAGTATCATATCATGTTATTTAACATCATAATCATGCATGCATCATCAAATTAACTCATAAAACCCGAAATTCCCAATTTTTACAAAACCCCAACTTTTCCCAATGTTTCTAACTAGAGACTAACCTTGATAGGGATGAATAGCAGCGAAAATCAGAATCGAAGGTGGAGGTTTGGCTTGATCTTGGGTTGCATGCAAGGTTGGTGTTTGAAATTGGAACTCCTTCTTCTTCTCTTTCTCACGCTCAAACTCTCTTCTTTTCCTCTTATGCTTCTAAAATCTGAATTACAACAATAACAATTGATAGCTTAGCCAAACATGTCCTTCTTATGATACTAAAAGTCCACTTTGCCCCTTAACTAAACAAAAATTCCCAAATTGTCATTCAGTCCAATTCAAACTAGATTGGTTATTAACAAATTCTTATTTTATTTCCTTGTGTCATAAAATAAATAGACGAGGTGTTACATTCTCCCCCCCTTAAATAAGAATTCGTCCTTGAATTCGAAAACTTACCAGAATAGATGAGGGTACAATTCTCGCATCTTCGCTTCAAGCTCCCAAGTAGCTTCCTCAGGGCGAGACTCTTCCCATAAAACCTTCACAAGAGGTATTTCCTTACTTCTCAAGGACTTACTAGCATATTCCAAAATACGAACGGGTTGAGGTTGGAATAAAAGATATGGTTCTATCTCTATGGCATCGGGAAGGATAGGATGAAACGAATCTGGCACAAACTTCCGAAGTTGAGACACATGGAACACGTCATGCAGCCCGGATAGCGAAAGTGGTAATACTAGTTGATATGCCACTTCACCTACTTGTATCATGATTTGATACGGTCCCACATACCTCGGACTATACTTCTGAACTTTAAATGGTTCTTTCAACCTAAGTCTCGGAGTTACTTTCAAGTACACATGATCGCCTTCTTCAAAACTCAAAGGCCTTGTTCTCTTATCCACATAACTCTTTTGTCGGTCCTGAGCTTTCTTCATCTTTTCTCGAATCTCTTTAGTTTTCTCAGTCGTCTCTTGAATTATTTCCGGTCCAAGAGTTCCCTTTTCACCAACTTCCGACCAATACAAAGGAGAACGACATTATCTTCCATACAAAGCTTCAAATGGTGCCATGCCTATACTCGAGTGGTAAATATTGTTATACGCAAATTCTATCAATGGTAAATGATCCTTCCAACTTCCACCACTTTCTAGAATACAAGCTCTCAACATATCTTCAATGGTTTGGATGGTTCTCTCAGTTTTTCCATCAGTCTGAGGATGATTCGAAGTGCTTAAATTCAGTTCCCTTCCCATTTCTCGATGAAAAGCTCTCTAAAATTGAGAAGTGAACTTTGGATATCTGTCCGACACAATGCTAGACGACACACCATGCAACCTTACAATTTCTACTACAAAGATTCGGGCTAGATGAGGTACTTTATGAGTGGTTTTCATAGGTAGGAAATGTGCAGACTTCGTCAAACGGTCTACAATCACCCAAATAGAATCATGACCACCTAGAACACGAGGTAGTCCCACAATAAAATCCATGGATATGTTGTTCCATTTCCATATAGGAACATCTAACGGATGCAACATACCACCAGGTATTTGGTGTTCTATCTTCACTTGTTGGCATACACCACACTGCTCCACATAACTAGTAACATCCTTCTTCATACATGGCCACCAAAAAGTACTTTTTAAGTCTTCGTACATCTTGGTAGATCCAGGATGAATGGTAAATTTACTTTTGTGGGATTCGTCCAAAATCATCCTTTTCAACATCATATCATTAGGCACGCACACACATCGCCTAAACATAATGACTCCATCTGACGCTCGAGAGAATTATGGAAATCTCTCCTGATCTTGCAATTCTGCATCATCATATTGCGCCTGTCGAAGTCTATCTCGTAAGATACTCTCAACATTGAGATTTCTAAGAAAAACACCCGTAGTCACCCACTCAAATTGCAATTCAAGGTTTCGAAATTTCTCCAAAAGATCAAATTTTAACACCATTAATTCGGAAACTCGAATTTTTTTCTACTCAAAGCATCTGCAACTTTATTAGCTTCCCCAGAGTGATACTTCAATACAAAATCGTAATCCTTCAAATATTCCATCCATCTTCTCTAACGCATGTTAAGTTCTTTCTGGTCAAAGAGATACTTCAAGATTTTGTGATCGCTAAACATTTCAAAGTGTACTCCATATAAGTAATGTCGCCACACCTTGAGTGCAAACACAATAACAACGATTTCGAGATCATGGGTAGGATAATTCTCTTCATGAGGTATTAATTGTCCAGATGCATACGCCATAACGTGACCATCTTGCATAAGAATGCCGCCTAAACCCTTCTTAGAAGCATCACAAAATACTTCATAAGATTTCTCTGGATCTGTAATTATTAGTATTGGAGCGATAGTTAACTTCTTCTTCAATTTCTGAAAACTTTGCTCACAGTCTACATCCCATTCAAAGGAAACTTCTTTTCTTGTAAGCCTTGTCATAGGTAACGCCAATTTGAAAAATTCCATTATGAAACTCCAATAGTAACCCGCCAAACCAAGGAAACTTCGGACTTTAGTCGCATTCTTGGGATGTTCCCAATTAATTACCGCTTCCAATTTAGATGGATCAACTGCCACACCGCCACCAAAAATGACATGTCCAAGGAACTTTACTTCAGACGTCCAGAATTCACTTACAAAGCTTTGCAAATAATTGCTTCTCACGAAGAACTGACAATACAATCCTCAAGTGCTCTACATGCTCTTCCACTATCCTGGAATAAATCAAGATTTCATCTATGAATATTACGACGAACTAGTCTAGATATGGCTGGAACACACAGTTCATATATTCCATAAAGACAGCAGGAGCATTGGTTACTCCAAACTCCATAACCAATAATTGATAATGACCATATCGCATCCTAAAAGCGGTCTTCGATACATCTGAACTTTTTACCCGAATCTGATGGTATCCCGACCTGAGATCAATCTTCGAGAACACACAGACTCCTTTCAACTGATCAAAGAGGTCATCAATCTGTGGCAAATGATAGTTGTTCTTTATGGTTACTTTATTCAATTGATGGTAATCAATTCATAATCGCATGCTACCATCCTTCTTCTAGACCAATAAGACAGGAGCACCCCATGGAGAAACATTAGGTCGAACAAAATGTTTCGCCAATAACTCTTCCAACTGAATCTTTAATTCCCTCAACTCCGTAGGAGACATTCGGTATGGAGCGATAGAAACCGGGGCTGTTCCATAATGAGATCAATGGAGAATTCAACTTCCCTCTCTGGAGGAAGAGAGGCGACATCCTCGGGAAACTCACACACAATAGGAATATCTGATACACTCTTCTTACTTTCGGGATCCGTAGTAAGAGCCAAAAGAAAAGACTTCTCCTGAACAAAAGGCAATTGATCAAGTTAATTGTACCTTCGATCAGATTCCCAATAGCATCAACAGGAGTAGTTTCTTCCGCATGAATGAAAATAGCCTTCTCTTTATAACCAATGTATACTGAGTTAGCTGACAACCAGTCCATACTCAATACCATATTGATCTTCTTAAGAGGTAGACATATAAGATCAATAGAGAAGTTCCGGTCATTGAAGGTGACAAAACAGTCTCTACAAACTATCAGGGCTTCTACTACATTGTCCGTAGCAAATGAAATCGCCATAGGATTAGGAAGGTTAGTAGCCTCGAATCCAAGCCGACGCACACAAGAATTTGAAATAAAGGAGCGTGTCGCTCCACAATCTACAAGAACAAATAGAGGTTGGTTGTTAACATAACACGTACCAGCAACAAAACTTGTGTTTTGCTTGAGCCTTTCAAGCATCCAAGGTATACACTCGACCTGTAGTCTTCTCAGGAACACTTCGGTTTGGGCAGTCTTTTACGGTGTAGCCCGACAACCCGCACTGATAGCACTTCTAGCAATCTCCATGATGTATTTTGTTACACTTGTTACAATGAGGAAGTTGAGCTGGATGATCACCATAGGTTGGCTTCCTCACTGGAGGAGAGTTGCGAGGCTTCAAATACTGACCCATCTTCCCTTGATCTTTGCGTACTGGCCTATTTTGCTCTCTATCTTAGGGGTTCACTCGGTTCTACAAGGAACATGCATCACAAAACGAATTCACCTAGAATCCGGGGTCATGTCTCACGGCCAGGTACAAGTACATCACAAGGGAACACCACCACTGGAAGTCCCTTGACTAACCAGTGAGGTGGTAACAAACACAATATCAAATAAAAACAAATATGCAAACCTGTACTCTTGTACGAGGAATCGAGGAGTACGTTAATACCTTTACCACGGGTACACTTCCACGTCCTCGGTGAGTACCCCAATACCTAATGTTAAGATACTCGCACAAATCCATCGCACGATGAAACATATAATTCCTATATGGAATTCCATATGCGATGAGTACACAAAGTGACTTTCACCTACATGGCCTCACAACCACGTCAATCATCTATACGCTGATGAATTACACAAGCATGAAAACGCCTTCTCAACGCATGGCCCACCGGGTGATAGCCTAGTGGTGTAGCCTATGTGGCACCACTAGAGGTGAGTTATATACCCAAGGATTGCCAACATGGAATTTTCCTCCCTACCATACCAAGCAATACAGATGAGTTCAAGGTGGTATGCCCTCTTTCACCGGCCCACACAAGCACATCGCCTTTGGTAGCTCAGACGTGTACGACATACCCATTACACACAGCAAGGTATCCCAGATCACACAACAAGGCACGAACTAAATTACACACAAGATTAGTCTTGGTTATAAGTGATTTACATCTTGGTGTAAGGTCTACTCCAATTTCAAGCATATGTTCACCGAGATCACACAGCACGACACGCACAATCATATGCATATCAACCCGTAGGCAACACATCTGAATCGTCTTCCCCAAAACAATTGGAACGTAATATCATATCATTCTCAACAATAATGCATTTTCCACACATGGTCTTTATCATGCAAAATCGATCTTTCTGATTATTCACATCATGCTTAATCACATATTAATATCCATGGAAATGCATATAATCAATTCAAGTCATTACAACAAACAGTTCTTGAAATAAGAACCATTATGTACATTTGGGGAAATAATGTAGTTCTGCCCAGTAGGGCGCACTGAGCAGAGGCTCCCTACCAAAGGCGATGTGCTTGTGTGGGCCGGTGAAAGAGGGCATACCTTGTCCTCCATTTCAGTCAGATAACCCTAGTCCTCCATGTTTGTCAATTCTTCGATCCTGACCTATAAATCTCCAATGCTCCAAATAGCTTGTTTCAACTCATCTTCCTCGTACTACAAAGCCTCTTACTTTTATTCCTACTTCAGCCTTTGACGAAACATCTCTACCGGAAACCACAAGGATATACCATCCCATAGTTATAACCTTCATATTCAACAACTCCACTCAACTTTCTATCAATGAAATCCAATTCTAATGGTTGATCCGCAACCATCGCCCAAGTCTTCGTGCACGCCCAAAATTTGCACAAGACACAACAACGAAAAGTCCACTTCAAGTGAAAACCCTTTCCTCACTTAATGCCCAATACTTACTAGTGCAATCACTATCTCCATAATATCTTACCACATATGAACTACACAGTCTGCTCTATGTCGATCCATCAACAATATCTCTCTGGATTATGGTGGATCCTTGAGAGACAAGAATGAACAAAACATTTCTTGTAGAGCTTCTCCTTGAGAAGGTTATTCCACTCAACACTTGTCACAAGTATCCCACATACTCCTACTACCATCTTATCTGGTCCTCCTTTCATCCGTTGCGCTACTCTAATCTCAATCCGCTGCGCATCTCTCGAATCCTATCAAATTACATTTCCACTGTATCACGCTCAATTCCATTACTCCACTACGCCTTGCTCGATCCCTCAAATAACAACAGATTTCTTCTGACTTCTTTGTCGTACTACAACTATGATAACACTGCTAACTTTTCCATAGTTCATCTCTAACCACACCACTTCACTTTCTTAGCATGACAACACCCTTGATAACCCCTCAAGCTTAACTGATGCAACAACCCTTTCATAATCACATTGCGCCCAATAATCGACTAACAGTGTTCCTAATACTTTATATTTCCTTTGGGAACACTTAATTAATATACAAACCAATACTAATCCTCATACGATCTCCTTTAACCATGCAGTCCCATACCTACACAGCCGCATGATTCTCCTCATACCCGATAGAAATCTTAATTCCCACTCAAAGTTGCTAGGATCATCTCGTCTTCATGCTTCATCATTTCTGAAACTACTACTAAACCAATTATCTCAATTGTGCTCCCAAATGCAACATATCCAATGTCTTGAGCTCGACTATCATACAAGAATCATACTTCGTGCTTCGAACATTCCCCTTTGGAATCTCTCGGCACTCTAAATCCAATGTGTCTCTGCTTACCGATACTGACATTGCTTCACTCCTAAGAGTCTATAGACACTCCCTTAGATACATCTCATATCGGCTAAACCAAAATAAGTTTCATCTATTCCAACACGTCGACCAAGATATAATAATTTCTCATCTGTTTCGCCTCTAGAAGTCATGCATATTCATCACTTACCACTGTACGAAACAAGAAACGTCGATAAGGTATCATCTGATATCATCCGCGCGGTTATGACCACTCAGAGTCCTCATAAACGTAGCATCAAAACTTGATCCATCTCACTGTCGCCTGATAGTTCACTACTACCTAGCACGACATATGGATCCTTGCTACACCTGCCTCATGAGAATTCGAATCCGCGTCTCACGAATATCCATAAGAAATTTATCTTAAGCTCTAGATCCACGTTGTCCCGCATTTATCAGATCTTGTGCACGATAGCGATACAGTGGTGCTATACCTGTCTGGTAGTACTAACATGGTGGTCCAACTTTGAGGCCATGTACTCACGTAAAATACCCAGTAGCGTATAACGATCTCCACCCGCATCCTATAGTCACGGTCGATAAATCCCTGAACAGGTCTCCACTAAGGTCACTGTTCCTCTATATTACACCAACCAAACTCCTTAGGATGCTAAAACTTAAGAGTGCCACGCGTTCAGGGTTTACTTACTAGGAATAATACTAAGAATAATAAGCTAGATCATAAGGATTAAGAATTCGGTTTGAATTGCTATGACATGCGTGTACTCACTTGCACAATGCATGCATAAGAAATTCTATGGATAATTCTTCACATAAGAAGACCATGGTTTCGAACAGTCGGTACGACTTCGATCATCTCGTGAATGCTTCAAAAAGACACTAGTTTTTCATTCATCTAATTACCCAACACCAAGCGTAGTTATATGGCATCACTCGGGGTTAGACGAATTATAGCTAGTAAGAAACTTAGGCCATAATATATCCCGCTTTCACTTGCTTCAGTTTCCGCCTAGCGTAGTTCTATGACTTAACCACATATTAGCAAGAACAAAGATGTCTAGCCTTTCTCCTAATCGGGTGTCCAATATTCTCCCAATTAGAGATTTCCATATCTACTCTTCCAATAAATCATTTATTGAGTAATCCAGACACATCTTACGACATACCAAATGATTTGAAGGGTTGCACTTTGCTCATCCAAGCACTTCCCATGCTAGGGTAACCAGATAATCTGACTTCTTCGTCCAAATTCCCAAAAGTCTTTCGTCCGACAGATTTTTAAGTCATTCTCCCCCACTGGCACTAGGACTGAACAGTGAATTTCTAATATTCTTATACTCCGTTCATTCTCGGTATTCCTCATAATAATCCCACTCAAGTTCCTCACAAAATTTACTCCACTACTATCGAGATCCACATAAGGTCTCACTTCGCTCAATCGAATCTTGGAAACTCCTGTTATTTCAAACCTTACTACGTCAGTTTGGCCGTCGACCATTCCATGTCAAATGCTCCATTCATACTCAACAATCCCAACACTCTCCAAATTCAACAGGTTTCCACCACTTCTACTGAGTCGCTTCGGATCTTATGCATCCTCGTGGTAGCTTTACCACGATTCTATCCATCGCGTATGCAGTCAGTGAGGTGATCAGACCCATTAAGTGAGTACTACGTCAGTAGAAATTAGTCTAGAAACACACACATATGAGGGAGAAAAGAATTACTAGTGAAGTTTCATGGCAGGGACAAGAGTCGACCTGCTCTGATACCAACTGTAACACCCCATACATACAAGTCTATAATAATATGCAGTAATGTTATTTATGGTACAAGAAACATACAATTAGATGAAAAAGACAAGAAATTAAAACTGAATACAATACAAATTCCAATTATAATGTATACAATAAGCTTGTCTTTTTTATTGCACAGCGGAAAGATACATCTACAGAGGTCCTCCTGCCTTCTGCTCATCTGCAGTCCTTAAAATTGACCATCTAGCAAATCTACTATTAACCTGTTCCTGAAAAAAAAAAGAGGATTGGGGTGAGATTACTAAATCTCAGTGAGCCTCCTTATCTTAGGGGTTATCTCGGTTCTACATGGTATGTGCATCGAAAACAGATTCACCTAGAATCCAGGTTTTATCTCACGGCTGGTTGCAGATACACAACAAGGATACACCACCACTGGTAGTCCCACAACTAACCAATGAGGTAACAAAGAATTCAGACACACAACCATAAACAACAAGTACGCACTTGTTAATACAACAGATTACCACGATTTTTCCAGCACACTAGCGAAGGCCCAATGACATTGCCTACACGGCGTCATTAGGGTGAGTAATCAAGTGACCTTACCTATATGGCATCACAACCTCACTAAGCCAACGTCTAGTGGCATCCTGCTGGAGAATGCTTTTCGCCGTGTCACGATGAGTATTCACCAGATTATTCCCATCGAGGACTAACATCTTCTCGATACACGATGAGTATACACCAGATCATTCCCATTGGCATCCTCATTCTTTGATACACGATGAGTATACACCAGATCATTCCCATCGGGCATCTGCATTTCTTTGATATGCGATGAGTATACACCAGATCATTCCTATCGGGCATCTACATTTCGTTGATACGCGATGAGTATACACCAGATCATTCTCATCGGGCATCCTTGGTAGCGCGATGAGTATACACCAAATCATTCTCATTGGGCACCCGCATATATATTGGTAACATAACGAGTATACACCAAATCATTCCCTTCGAGTACCCGTATATCTTTCACCGATCAATGAGTATACACCAGATCATTCCCATTGAGAGCGGTGACTATGCTCAACTATCCCCTCCCACCAATTAGTATACACCAGATCATTCTCATTGGGGAGGTTTAATGCAATTGTATAAAGTTACGTCATTAGTCTCATCCCATCCATGGAGTATACACCAGATCATTCCCACGTGGGGGCGGACAATGCAATATCACGAAGTTCACGACATGTACAGATATACAATGCTACCGACATATGCAATGAGTATACACCAGATCATTCCCATTGCATATTTGATATTGCACAATTATCATAATGTACATGATGAGTTAGGCTTCAGTACCTTGTAGCCTGGTTCTATTCCGATACGAGCATAGGGAAAAAACCAAACAGATCATTTAAACACAACTATATCAGCCATCAAGGCAAAACACTTTTGAATCGCTTATCCCGAAGCGATTGGAATTCACATGCTCATTCATTTGTCCAATACATGAATTTGCTCATTCATAACATGCATAGCAATACATCAACTTTAAACAAGCATGTCATATTACTAATTAAGCACCAAGGTAATCTGTTCCCGATTCCGGAATAGATTCTGCACTTGAATTTTTTACCAATATGCCATGATTTGAAAAAAAAATTCCAATATGCCACCTTTCCAAAAAAAATACGAAATTGCCACCAAAATATTGGGCCTCTCCACTGGGTCGTCCTAGGGAGGGACGCACGGGCCCACATAATTTTCTTACAGCACCGGTTCGTCCAAGGGAGGGACGACCGGGTGAAGAATTTTTCTTTTTTTGCTTTTTTTTTCTTCTGATTATAAATATGAATTTATTTAATTGATTATTATTATTTTAATTGATTATTTAATATTATTTTAATTTTAATTTAATTTAATTATAAATATGAAATTATTAAATTGATTATTATAATTTTAATTGATTATTAAATTCATTATTATTATTTTAATTGATTATTTAATATAATTTTTTTTGTTTTATATATATTATTTAATTGATTAATATTATTTTAATATAATAAAAAAATTAAAAATATTTTTTTTGTTATTATATTTTAAATTTGTATTAATTATATTTATTTGTAATAATATAATTAAATATTTAAATAATAACATCGAACAATAATAAAATTTTATTTATTAAATCAAAATGTATTACATAGTTCACTTTTACTTTCTTCTTGGTGGTTGATAAACATGTGAACCTGTGTAGCATCTAGTTGGGAATCTTTGGCGACGTCCTCTTCCACGCGGTTCTGTTGGAGGATCATCTTCACTTTGAGGAGTACTATCGAATGATAAATTTTCTTCCTCTTGGTTTGATGGACCTTCTTCATTACCGCGTTCAATGTCATCAACACCAAAGTCCGACATACTCAAAAGTTGCTCATCTGTTAGATCAAAGTTGGAGATGTGTTGAGGCACCGGTATGGTTGAGAGTGGAACATTAGATTCAAAAGGTGGACGATATACATTTTCAAACGATGGGTTGTAGGTTGGTTGTTGGAATTGTGAGGATGGATAGTCATAGTTAGGTTGAGAGGAGGACGGGGTAAAGGTATGTTGTTGAGAGCGAGAGTGATCGAAGTTTGGTTGAGGGATTGGAGAGTACTGGTAGGTTGGTCGATTTGTGGTTTGGAAGGGTTGATGTGCTGGAAACGGATTTAGGGGTTGTTGTGAAGAGGTGGCATAGAATGAGTTGTGTTGTGTGGTTTGGGTGTGATGATATGTTTGTTGTTGGAATGGTGATGTTTGTGGTTGGAAAGGTGAATAATGTTGTTGGAAAGGTGGAGGCATTGTTTGGGGAATATGTTGATACATGTTGGTTTGTTGGGTTGGATAAGAGGCGAATTGACGGGGGTCGTTTAAAAATTGTGGTTGAGAAGGAAACACAAAAGAGTACTTCTAAACCAATTAATATATTCATTGGTATGGATGAATTCTCCATTCAAACGGTTCCCATTCAAAACCAGATTTCTTTTATTGTTCTACTCTTGATTTTCTTGTTCATTGACGGTACTCCAATGGACACCCCAATGGGTTTGCATGTCGGTATCGTGTTGTTCTATCAGACATCTTGGTTGAGAAGGGATATCTTGCTCAAATCCAAACATGAATTTAACCTAATCCGATTGATGCATCTCAACAATGTGAAGACATATAATCGGAGTCGTCGCACTCCACACACGCCTATCAGCACGAACAACTTCTGGATATGCAGGGTATGGCCTCCATTTAAACTGTTAAAGAAAAAATTAATTAAGTGTTCTAAAACATATAATTAAATATTTATTTTGTGGTTATACAACTTACATCAAAAGGAATCATGTGATCAAAATGATTTCGATATCCACGTAAAAAATTACGGGGATTTGTTTCGTATTCCATGCCTCTTTGAGCGAACCTAGCATTTTGAAAACAAACACATGTCATAAATTATCCATATGCATATAGAATTTTGTATATTAAACTATGAAAATATAATTTAAAGTTACCTAGTGGCGTATGGATATTCGGGTACTTGGTTAGTCATAGGAGCAATGAACGGTATATGCCAAAATGCCCAAATGTTCATGAGGAGTACGCAACCACCAATGCTTTTGACTCCTTTGTAGGACGCTTTGCACACATACCTTAGCCAAACATGTAGAGCCCCAACTATAATTGTTGCATGTTTCTAAATTCCCAACAAATTGTACCCAACAACAATGCATTAAATTTTGACTTTTGTTAGGGAATAAAAAACAAGAAATAAGAAGTAAAATATAGATTTTTGCGTGGAGGATGTTTTCCTCTTCGGTAGGTGCTTCCCTATTTTTAAGATAGGCTAACACCTCTTGTAACCATGTTATTTTTACTTGACTTTTCACTCTATCTTCGGTCGGCGGTTCTATACCCAAGTGTTCCATATATACACTTCTCCCAAGTTGTGTTGGACCATTAACAGCTTGGCCATCAATACGAAGACCAAATAACATATGTACATCTTCCAAAGTGATGGTAGATTCACCCGTTGGAAAATGAAACGTATGCGTCTCCGGTCTCCATCGTTCTAATAGAGCAACAACAAGCTTTGAGTCCACCTTAGTTGTGTGGATTTTTGCAACGTCGCCAAATCCGGCTTGATTTAAATATGGAATGATACGAGCACTAGGTGCCTCAAGACAATGAGAATGAAGTCTAAACCTAGTGTGACCTTGTTCCTGTTGAAAAAAAGTGTTAAAAATGCCTCTAGACAATGATATATATATAAATTCAAACCTCATAGATAATTTAAAAAACTTACGTATTCGGCGACGTTGGCGGGTGTTCCACGGTGTTTATCTCCCATCCATAACAATTGCTCCATTGAGATACTTAAGAGAATAATAAAACTTGAATTTAAAGAGTGTATGAGAATGATAATGAAGAGGAATGGTTGTGTGATTTATTATAGGAATGAGGGGGGTTTTTATAGGGAAAAATTCCTACGGTTGCATGCAAAAACCTAATGTGTAATAACATGTTTTGCAGATGGATTGGACAATACGTAGGTGGTTTGCAGGATAATGCATGGGGAATGTAAGATTGTATGCTGAATATTAATGGATCGTCCCACCCTAGGACGATGGAAATGTTGACCGCATAGGGTCGTCCCACCCTAGGACGATTTGGAACTATTCATGGCAGGGGTGCGTCCCATGCAGGGACGATTGGCTGAAAAGTGGCAGGGGTGCATCCCATGCATGGACAATTGGGTCCCACATGTTTGTTTTATTCCTTTCTTCTTCCACAGATGCAATGGGGTAACAACTATTATATATGCATGCAATGGCTCAAACACAATCAATTATCCTCTCAAACACTATCAATTTTTCCATACACAATCAATTTTCCTAAACACTATAAATTTTAATGGCTCAGAGAAATGTCATCGAATCGCATTATTACAATGGTACAATTTTCAATGATGTTAATATTGGCTTCTCATTTGTCAATACAACAATTAAACGGTTCAAGATCCACGTTAATTCCGATTTGCTTCATTTGAAAGAGCGAATAGAACAAAAAATACAGTTGTCGGTATGAGAAATTATTTATCGACTTCCGCTATTTAATGGAGACGATGGAGGCGTGTTTTATGTAATGAAGCCTCTAGAAGACAACGGCGTGAGTGATGTTTGATCGTCACTCGTTTTGGTCAACTTGAGTCTATTGAACTTTACGCTCATGTTGTTCCGTGGAGGCGGACCAAATGCAAGAGTCACAGAACACCAATATGGAATGAGTCAACCAACTGATGAGGAACTTACACAAAACAACGAACCATTCATAGCAAATGAGGAGGTTGGTGAATACGATGACGATGAACTCTGAGATACAATATGAAGATCTATTTGGAGATGATGATGACAATGAGGTCAATCCTTCCCATACTCAGACGTGTGATGAATTTGTACAATCCAGCTGTTCATATGACAAATGTATGTTTGGAGGCACAACCAGTTTCTGTTTTTAGCAACTTGGCTCCCTATCACATGGGTGATAACTTAGAGCTTGGAATGGAGTTTGAAAACAAGGAAGTGTGCATGGCTTTTGTGCAACAATGGCATATAATCAATTGTCTTGACTATTGGGCATACAAATCTGATAATACAAGGTACATAATAAAGTGTAAAGACAAAACATGTCCATTCAAATGCAGAGCTGCGGTCCGTAAGAAGAACGCAAAATGGGTGATTGCTAAGCTACGTGGTCCACACACCACAGACAACTTACTTCAAATCTTGTAAGTCAAAGCATAAGGGAACTTGTTAATAGTGACCCTTCACTTAAAGTCAAGGTAATCATCGCTCATGTTATTGAAAAATTCGGGTACACAATATCATATAGGAAAGCGTGGAGGTAAAGGCCATAGAATCATTGTATGGAAATTGGGAGACCTCTTACAACGATCTTCCACAATGATTGTTGATTATGAAAACCTACCTCCCAGGTACCGTTATAGATTTGCAAACACAGTTGGGTGACAGAAGGATATTCCATAGGCTATTTTGGGCATTTCAACCCTGTATCAGAGGTTTTGCTTATTGCAAGCCTATTGTGCAGGTTGACGGAACATGGTTGTATGGGAAGTATAGAGGCACCTTGTTGATGGCTGTCGCACAAGATGGGAATGGTAACATTTTTCCAATAGCTTTTGCAATAGTTGAAGGTGAGATAAAGGATGCTTGGAGTTTCTTCTTGAGGAATTTGAGAAGGCATGTGACACCTCAAGCTAACCTGTGTCTTATATCTGACAGACATGCATCAATCAAGAGTACATATGAAAACCCTGAAAATGGATGGCAACAATCTCCAACTACACATGTGTACTGCATAAGACACATAGCGCAGAACTTCATGCGTGAGATTAAGGACAACGAACTTCGCAAAAAATTTATCAACATGGGTAAGAATCTGCAATTAAACTTACTACTTGTAGTTCAATACTTTGGAAATTTTTTTTTGACAATTGTTACAACAGGATATGCGTTGACGGAGGCATCATTTAATTACTACGGAGGTGAAATACGTAGAGCAAATAAGGATGCCATAAGGTGGATAGGCAACATTCCCCGAGAGAAATGGGCAAGGGCATATGATGGTGGACAACTATGGGGACACATGACAACTAATCTTGCAGAATCATTGAACTCGGTTCTTAAGGATACTCATAATCTTCCAATCACAGCTTTGGTTAAGGCAACATACTTTCGAATGGGATCTTTGTTTGGGAAACTAGGTCATCAGTGGACACAACTGTTGGCTTCTGGTCAAACCCATACGACCTCATGCCTCAAGGGATTGGCACAAGAAGTTATTGAAGCAAACAGTCATAATGTCATGCAATTCGACCGTGAAAGATTCTATTTCATGGTGGCCGAAAGAATAAACCGGCGCGACGGTCGACCATTAGGTACTTTCAGTGTTGATTTTAGGAAGCGAGTATGTGATTGTGGAAAATTTCAAGCTTTTCACTTGCCCTGCTCCCATGCTATCGCAACATGTGCTAGTATACGACAAGACTACACCATGTACATACCTGAGGTGTTCACAATTCTTAATGTTTTTAAAGTCTACCAGGAAAGCTTCCTTGGACTACCACATGAGGAAAATTGGCCAATATATGGGACTTACACTGCCATGACGATAATATGCGAAGGAAAAGAAAGGTCGCCAAATAGTACTCGCATTAGAACTGAAATGGATGAATGTGAAAAACAAAAGAGGTTGTGTGGGATCTGTCGTGAAGTAGGTCATATACGTAGCAAATGTCCGAATATAGCTGGCCCGTCTAATAGGACTTAGTGTTTTCATAAATATTTTAGCAATGTAATATCAACCAATGTAATGTCATGTCTTTATAATGGTTTCTTTCATTTCAAATTCAACAGACAACAAACAACAAGAACAACAAACAACAACAACCTAAGAACAAATAATGACACAATAAACTGATAAAACGACCAAGAACACAACAGATCTACGCGATTACAACAATCAACACAATCGGATCCTCCGGTGTTAGCATCATCATAAGGACACAGGCGTCGTTATGCACAAGTCTTAAAGACGGAGTTTCTCCATTTGGACCGGCAACCATAACTTTCCTCTCAATTTTAACGATCTTCTCACCATCGAATCTCTCCGCCTAACCAACGATTCAATTCCCTCTTCAAATGCTCCAACGTCTGCGTGTTGCAAAGCAACATCTTCATCGGAGGCTTTATTGGTGAATAAATCACATAAGCATCTCTTTTCATGAACGGAAAAGTTGGAAGTGGTTCCTCTGACCCTGATGATGGACGTGTTTGTCTCAAGAATTCAGACATACTTACAAGCGAGATAATTATTTTGGTGCGAGAAAGAGATGAGCATGCTTGACCTCTTTATAACAAATAAAAATATATTAAAATATTATTCGGTTCGTCCGTTGGATGGGCGAACCTGACACACTTTTTCAATATGTGGCATTTTCGTAAAAAAATTTCAAACTATATCGAAATAATAATATAATAAATAAATTATTTTTAAAAAATATTCTTTGAAATATTCAGTTAATTATATATTAAAATATTATTCATTCGTCTGTTTGATGGGCTTAACGACACACTTTTTCAATATGTGGCATTTTCGTAACAAATTTTCAAACTGTATCGTAATAATAATATAATAAATAAATTATATTATTATAAATAAATATACTTAATATAAATTTAAAATACATTAAAAAAAACTATTTTTAATTTTTTTATTATATTAAAATAATATTAATCAATTAATTAATATATATAAAAACTAATTTAATTAAATAAATTCATATTTATAATCAGAAAAAAAAAAGCAAAAAAAATAAATTCTTCACCTGGTCGTCCCTCCCTTGGACGAACCGGTGCTGTAAGAAAATTATGTGGGCCCGTGCGTCCCTCCCTGGGACGACCCAGTGGAGAGGCCCAGTATTTTGGTGGCAATTTCGTATTTTTTTTTGGAAAGGTGGCATATTGGAATTTTTTTTCTTCAAATCATGGCATATTGGTAAAAAATTCTTTGCACTTGGGGAAAATAATCTAGTTCTGCCTAGAAGGGCACACTGAGCGGGATCACGCCGTTGAACGAGATCCCGCAATTTCTGAATTTTCAACATTGAGTGGGGTGCGCTGAGCGCAACCCCGACCACTGAGCATGGTCTGTGTTATGCAGAAAAATACATAACAAAACGAGTTCTGACTTAGGGTTTCCAATCCCAAATTCTTCACTTCAAACCACTACCCACCACATATAAGCATGAAAAACATAATTATAATGCATTAATCATCATCATTAACATGCATGCATTGCCAATTACACTAAATTTCCCAAAAATCCTAATTTTAGAAAAACCTCATTTCCTCCAAGTCTCTATCTATGAGACTCACCTTAGGTTAATGGAAGTTTGTTTGTCATGCTTGCTGCCATACAACTTCCATCTTGGTCAAGATTTCACCTTCATCATCAACAATCCCGAAATGCCTCTTTTCCATTTTCCAGCAAGAAATCCCAAATTTCAAACGTGTTTTTCTCCTTCAATACATAAGCTATGAAGACGAATTAATATATCAAATTGAAGAGAATTTTGTAAGCTTTCCAAAAAGTACGGAATTACTTGAATCGGAGTTACAAGCAGAATGTTATGGTCAATTTAATTGAGATTGATCCTTGGATGCAAAAATGGAGATGTTGAACATAAAACATTCTTTCTCTTTCATGCTTCTAAGCTTCTCACTCCCCAAATTATGATTTGTTATTACCTTCCTCCAAACAAGTCCTTTAAACACATGCAATTATTCCCTTTGCTCTAAAATGCCCCTCAACTAAGCCATTCTTACAAGTTTGCCATTTAATTGGTTTTTAACCAATATCATTTGATTCCAATTAATTCATTTACTTTTCTTAATAAACATACATTCTCATGCTAATAAATAGAAATGTTACAATTAGAGGAAACATTTATTTATAAAAAATATTTGATATTATAAATAAATAAATAAAAATTCATTATGAAATGTTAATAAGAATCACCTTTATTATCAGAGTTGTTAACAAAAATTAGAAAAATGTAATTGATATTGTAAATTCCATTCGTTTTTGGTATTAAATAAAATTGATCAACTTTCTGATATTTTAAATTTTTCTTACACAAATTTTATTTTTTTATGTTTAAAAGTTATTTTTAATTCACAATTATATTCTTATATACTAATTATTTATTAATCAATTTGTATACAATTTTTTAGTGTTATTTCATATTGTATATAAAAATGTATCAGTTTTATGATTTAGCTTAAGTGCATAAAATATAATTTAAATTAAAAAAATGAAATTTGTTTATAAATAAGGAGAAATAATGTTTTTTGTAATCAATATTTTTTAAATAATACTTAGAATAACATTTTTACTAAAAGAAAGAATTACGTGAGTTGTTCGAAGAAATGAGAAATAACTATTTTACTTTATATAATTAAATAATTATGATTTGGTTTAGTAGAACTTATTTTTTATCATAAAAATAAAATATTATATTAATAAATATTATATGAGTATTAAGTGGTTAATTAATAACCATTAGATCAAAATAAAATTAAAGGTTAATAATGAGGTTAATAACTATTATTTAATATATATTTATTAAAAAAATATATATAAATATTGTATTTGTTTAATTTTTTATTTAAATACTGTTTTTTGTTGTAAAAAATATATCAATGTTGTTTGTTAATGTTAAAAAATATACATACTATTTCTTTTGTTTTAAAAATTATATAAATACTGTTTTTATTTTTAAAATATACAATATTTTCAAAATTATTATAAACAAACAACTCTTATTCAATGACATAAAATAGAATACAAACCAATCTAAAACACACTAAATAAACAACTACATAAAAACTATGATTTGAGAACAATGCCTCAACATATCATTAGAAACAATGAGAGAATAGGTTGTATGAAACATAAACCAAGGTTTGAGAAGAGGATCACGAAACAAAGCCATATCACTAGATCTAGCATTAGCATTTCATCGAGTTGAGAAATAACAATCGATCTGAAAGCTCCATTATTTCTGCCCTAATAATATTGTTTGCCGCCTCCATTTCAGCACACGCATCCTCTGTCGCCTTAATGTTTTGCTTAAGACGATCATTCTCACTTTTCAAGTTGTCAGCCTCTTTGGTAAGATCTTCCATCTGTTTCTGCTTCTTCATTCTTAATCGCCTCGCAGATTTGCACGCCATAAGCTTGTTTCGATTTTCACCACCGATATATTCCAACGCCAGTCACTACTAGACCAACTAACGATTGATAAATATATATATTGAAAATAATTTTACGCTGTTTTTGTTTTGGTATCTTTTCCTATTTACTTTATCTTACAAATAAATATTCTTTTTAGGACCTCTCTTATTTCCCTTTTAAAAGCAACACATTAAAATAAATCACATATCATTATTGCTAGCATTTAAGGTAATATTTAAAAAATTGGACTGTTTAGTAATATGTTAGATAGTTAATCCAAATTTTCGGTTACAGGTATAACAAAATTTAATTGGCCTCAAATCGTTCCCCATATATATATATATATAAAAGGAGGATCAAATTACACCAATTACTTACACTAATTATTATATTCAATTACAATTTTTGATTTAATTAAAATTCAATGGCTCTTAAAATAAGATCTTAATATAATATTTCATTTTCTCATATTATCAATTATTCCATATATATATATATATATATATATATATATATATATATATATATATATATATATATATATATATATATATATATATATATATATATATATATATATATATATATATCTTTGTAATCAATTCCATATATTTTTCTCTCACATCAATAATCAATGTCATGTATATTTATTATTAGGTACAAAAGATTTTCAACAAAAATATATACACACGTTAATTTGTTTTTTAGAAGATGTATTACATTTTATTTTTATTTAGTTTCGTTAAAACTTATATAATTTTACTACAAAATTGATGTTATATGGAATTGAAAGTTTCTTTTAGTTTTTATATATATTTTTTTAAAACATTTATTTTGATTAATTATATTATATTAATTTAAATTAAAGGATAAAATGTACGTACTAATTTAAAAATTATATATAAATTATAGATATAAAATATTTTAATTTAAAATAATAATATATATAAGAAATCGCTCTAAAATTTAAAAACCATAAAGATGATTTTTTTTCATTTTTCTCATTGCTATGAAATCCCTCATCATATATAAAAAAAAGTTTCTTTTAATTTTTAAACAAATTTCTCATTGTTTTATTTTCCAATTAAATTAGATTCTACTTATTTCATTTAAAGGATAAAATTAATATATTTTTAAATAAAGTATGAAATAATATTCAAATCCATATATATATTAACAAAATACTATTTTTTATATATAGTATGAAATATTGTATCTAAAATATTCTCTATATATTAATAAAATATTTTTTTCTCACATGACTAATCAATTTCATATGTATTTATATACATACATGTAACTCTAATCAAAATTTAATACTTCATTGTAATAAAAAAAGAAAAGAAATTATTCTAAAACAAATAAGATGTCATAGTAGTGTATTAAGAAGTCATTTAAAAATACCTTGAAACAAGAAAATAAATAAATATATGTCTATAATAATAACTATAAATATGTTCTATCTCCATATGCTAGCCTCCTTTTCTCCATCTTTCTTTATAAGTATCCACAAGTTATTTAATTTAGTTCTTGCATGAAGACCTGTAAAATAGTATGAAGCATTATAATTATAATATCATGTTTGTACTATTATAATTCTATAATATTTATTTAAACAAAATATATATACAAATACTTACAAAATTAACATGTTAAGTTGTTTTATTTTTGCAAGTTGATTGATAGTGACCATATTCTCCACAGTATTTACACGCCCTTCTTTTAACTAGCGCCTTATCCATCGATACTTCTAGACCACTTCTATATCTTTCTTGTACACAGACACTCTCAAAATCTTTTCTCTTTCTACCTTTTGTTTGTGATATATGAGGGTCTTGAATATTAAAAACATTACCAGGTGTGCCATCTGTATCTTGTTGTTGCAAATCTTTAGGAGCTTCATTCACATTGGACAACTGCAATCCCATTGTTTCTAAAGAATTACAAATGCGATCAAACTCTACCATAATAAACTCATACGCTTGTTTTGATTGTTTAGCAAAATTTGAAAATTTTCTAAAATGTTGATGCACGTGTAGGCTTCTCAAAGTATCCACCTCATCATTATGAGATTCCATATTCGTAACCTCCATGTCCAGAGATGCAATATATATTGATTAGGAATTTGAAGTATATTTACCTCCATGTCCAGAGATGCAATATATATTGATTAGGAATTTGAAGTATATTTTTAGCTTGAAATATTGTCAAAATGTGTCTGCATAATATTCCCATAAATTCAAAAAGTTTGCATCCACAAGTAGCATCCTTTTATCACAATCTTTAAAATAATTAGATAGTTGATACCTATATTGTGAGCCATTTTTTTCAATCTTATGCTTTGTAAAGAGGCTAACAAGTGCAAACTCATCTTGGAATTTTCCAAACATATTTCGAGTATAAATCGATGCTGCATGCTCCAATATTTTTGATCTGATACTCATAATGCGTGATTTATGTTTAGACTCAAAGTCCCCTCTCTTTTCAGCTTCATAACGATTATTAATCGCCTTCTCATATTTTACCACAAATTGTTGTAGTGTCGTGGCTGAATTAACAAAAGAGTCAAAAAAAGAATTGATGCTCTCACTTCTTTGTGTAGTATTCATACCGGCAAAAAAGGTTTTTCTGTTATAAACGGGTATCCGTGACTCTCTAATATACTCTCTAATTTTAAACAACCGTTGAAGCCATTCATTTTCTTGTAAATTATACACGTCCATTATTCGCTGCCAACCAACTTCAAAATCATTTACACTCGGTGATTCTCGAATGCATCGCTTTAGCTCGTGCTTGAAATTTGAATTTTTGTGATATATATGTGCAAACTTTTCTGGAAACTTCTTTCTGATGTGCCACAAACATAAACGATGACGAGTTTGTGGGAATACCTTAGTTACCGCAGCTCCAATGGCTAGGTCTTGATCTGTTATTATTGATATTGGTTTTTTTCCATTCATTGCTTCAAACCAAGTTTCAAACAACCATGTAAAAGATATCTCTGATTCATCTTGTAATAATGCACAACCAAATAAAATTGATTGGAGGTGATGGTTTACCCCAGTAAATGGGGCAAATGGCATACTATATTTGTTGGTTTTATAAGTGGTATCAAAGGTAACAACATCTCCAAAATGTTGATAAGCTAACCTCGACCTGACATCAACCCAAAAAAAGTTTACCATTCTAGCTTCATCATCACACTGTATTGCATAGAAAAAATTAGAATTTTGAGCTTGCTCGTGCTTGCAATAATTAAAAATAGCTTGTGCATCTCCGACATCCAAACTATTTGTTCGAATATTTCTCATGTGATTCCAACAGTCTCTACTAGAAAAAGCTAAATCACTATCGTTTAACATTGTAGCAACCTTTCCAGTAGGCAAACCTTCTTCACTAAACTTCTCAATAAGATTTTTGGCAACCATATTCATATTTTTATGACACCTGAAATAAGATACACTTTTGGGACTAGCCATTACATGATTGTGATTATTGTCAAATGATTTGACCGTCCACATGTGGCTATTATTTTCTTTTGATATAGTAAGTGATGCTTGACATCCCATGCGCATGGTTGAACATTTTTTCTTGACTTCCACGTTATCATCATTCTTACTTTTCTCTTGTAGTTTAACTTCCCTAACACATACTAAAATGCAATAATTTGGCTTACATGATCGAATACGAATTCCAAATCCTTTTGCCTTAGAAAATAATTTATAAAAATCTATAGCTTTTTCCATTGAATTAAATTCCATTCCTACATAAGGCTCAATATTCTCTTCTGCCACAATAGCAATTTGTGACTCATTACAAGAGTTGATATTTGATTCAAGTTCATCATCCAAACTAGTCTCATTCATCATGTGAAAAAATTGGCTCTATTCATAAAAAAAATTATAATAAAGTTTAAATATAAATTTTATCCCTCTAAATATACAATTATTTTCATCTCAAATCAAAAATACATATATTTGTAAGAATAAAAACTAAACTACAATTATTTTCATCTCAAATTAAAAGTACATATATTTGTAAAAATAAAAAACAAACTACAATTATTTTCATCTCAAATCAAAAGTAGATATATTTGTAAGAATATAAAACTAAACTAAATTTTTTATAAAAATAATATAAGAACATAAACTAACTATATATTTAAATATTTTAATAAGAACATAAAACTTATAACTAAAAGTAGTCAATGACAACTAAAATAAAAGAGGAAGAAAACTTATTTGATGAACTTGATGAACAAACTCGTGAAAAAGAAACAGTAGCAAAATATTTGATAATACTTTCTTTCAGCACGTAAAGATTGTAGAAAGTAAGACAATCAAGTATTGAAAATTTTGATTAGGGTTACATGTATGTATATAAATATATATGAAATTGATTAGTCATGTGAGAAAAAATATTTTATTAATATATAGAGAATATTTTAGATACAATATTTCATACTATATATAAGAAATAGTATTTTGTTATATATATATATATATATATATATATATATATATATATATATATATATATATATATATATATATATATATATATATATATATATATATGAATTTGAATATTATTTCATACTTTATTTAAAAATATATTAATTTTATCCTTTAAATTAAATAAGTAGAATCTAATTTAATTGGAAAATAAAACAATGAGAAATTTGTTTAAAAATTAAAAGAAACTTTTTTTTATATATGATGAGGGATTTCATAGCAATGAGAAAAATGAAAAAAATCATCTTTATGGTTTTTAAATTTTAGAACGATTTCTTATATATATTATTATTTTAAATTAAAATATTTTATATCTATAATTTATATATAATTTTTAAATTAGTATGTACATTTTATCCTTTAATTTAAATTAATAGAATATAATCAATCAAAATAAATGTTTTAAAAAAATATATATAAAAATTAAAAGAAACTTTCAATTCCATATAACATCAATTTTGTAGTAAAATTATATAAGTTTTAACTAAACTAAATAAAAATAAAATGTAATACATCTTCTAAAAAATAAATTAACGTGTGTATATATTTTTGTTGAAAATCTTTTGTACCTAATAATAAATATACATAACATTGATTATTGATGTGAGAGAAAAATAAAATCTTGTTAATATATATGAAATTGATTACAAAGATATATATATGGAATAATTGATAATATGAGAAAAGGAAATATTATATTAAAATGTTATTTTATATATATATATATATATATATATATATATATATATATATATATATATATATATATATATATATATATATATATATATATATATATATATATATATATATATATATATATATATATATATATATATATATATATATATATATATTGATAGTGCATAATAAGGTTGAATTAAAATAAATTAATATTAAAAGTAAATCAAAATCATTTACTTATTTGATTGTCTTCAAGATTATTGACCAAATCAAATGTGATACTTTAATCTTGAAAAGATTTATAATCTTTATTTATCATTATTATAAAACCAATTGACAACAAAGAGCAACCAATAAAATTATTTTTATTTAATTGTTCACTTTTTTATGAAAATTAAAATTCTAATGGATTTTTATAAAATATCTAAAATTAGTTACTTCTTTTATTTTATATTTTAATAATTACAACAATCCTCCATATTAAAAAATAAAATAAAATTATAAATTATATAAAATAAAAAAATATTATTATTTAAGATTGAACTAATAATCGTTCACATTCAGTTAAGTTTACTGATACATAACAATTAGGGGTAGAAATAGGTCAGACCAATTAACAGGAGTATACAGCCTAGTCTACACAAGCTGAAGCCAGACCAAAAAAATTTTAAATAAAAAAGACATAGGCATTTTTATAAGCATATTTAGTTAAATAGGTTAGGCCACATGCCATAAGAAAAGCCTTTTAACCCTATCAGACCGACCTATTTTAATAAATATGAATTCATTTATTGTTTTTATATTATATTTTATACTTTATATTATGTTGTGAAAATAAGTTGAAAAAATCTTATGAATAATCTCAAAAAACATAATCTCAAAAAACTTATGCTACAATGTATGATCAAAAACGTCAATGTAAACAAACATTTAGTCTTGTATACTTTTGAAATATAATATATTTAAACATTAGTTGAATTTCATATTTACATATGTTCAAATGATATAAGTTTTTAAGCATGCTAATAGATTAATGGCAAAATACCATTTTTGGTCCCTTAAGTATACCTCGGGGTCCATTTTGGTCCCTTATCTAAAAAAAATGTCAAAGTGGTCCTATAATTGTACAAAAAGTTCCACGTTAGTCCTTTGGTCATCAGACACGTGCCATAGTAAGCATAACTTTTAAAAACAATTCAAAATTTTGCACATACCAGGATTTGAACCCAAGACCACTTGATTACTACATACTATACTTACCACCAAACCACTTTGCTTCATGTGTATTCCATTAACAAATAATATATTTATATATATATATTACACATTATTAATATTATTATTAATATTATTATTAATATTAATATTATTATTAATATTAATATTATTATTATTATTATTATTATTATTATTATTATTATTATTATTATTATTATTATTATTATTATTATTATTATTATTATTACTTTGATTTAAAAAATAAAAACTGAATAATATTCTATTTTGCATATAAATAATATTTTTACCATTTTTTTGCATGAATAAATTATTAAAAAATAAATAAAGAAATATTATATGTTTTTTAAAACTGAATATTATATTTATAAAACCGAATATATGTTTAAAATGGTATAATATATAAGGATATTATTATTATTTTTAAAACGAAATATTGTTAATATTATTTTTAAAAAATCCAGAATATTAATAATATTATTAAATTTATTTATATTATTAAATTTATAAAACTAATATTATTAGTAATATTATTAATATTATTTTTAAAAATTCAGAATATTATTAATATTATTTTTAAAATTCAGAATATTAATAATATTATTAAATATATTAATAATAATATTCTAGATTTTATTAATAATATTAATAATATTACTAATATATAAATTTAATAATATTATTAATATTAATAATAATATTAATAATATTATTAATATTAATAATAATATTAATAATATTATTAATATTAATAATAATATTAATAAAATTTAATAATATTATTAATATTAATAATAATATTAATAAAAATTCCAGAATATTAATATTATATGTAAATATATAATATTATAAAAATTATTAAAAATCCAGAATATTAATAATATTATTAAATATATTAATAATAATATTCTAGATTTTATTAATAATATTAATAATATATGTAAATTTAATAATATTATTAATATTAATAATAATATTAATAAAATTCCAGAATATTAATATTATAAAAATTTAATAATATATATAATATTAATAATATATGTAAATTTAATAATATTATTAATATTAATAATAATATTAATAGTATTATTATTAATAATATTATTAATATTAATAATAATATTAATAAAATTTAATAATATTATTAATATTAATAATAATATTAATAAAAATTCAGAATATTAATAATAATATTAATAATATATGTAAATTTAATAATATTATTAATATTCTAGATTTTTAAAAATAATATTAATAATATTATTAAATCCTGAATATTATTATTAATAATAATATGATTATTATTTTAAATTTAATAATATAAGTAAATTTAATACTATTATTAATATTTTGGATTTTAAAAAATAATATTAATATTATTTCATTTTAAAAATAATAATAATATCCTTATATATTATACCATTTTTAAACATATATTATTTGGTGTTATAAATATAATATTCAATTTTTTAAAACATATAATATTTATTTATCTATTTATTAATAATTTATTCATGCAAAAAATATGGTAAAAATATTATTTATATGCAAAATAGAATATTATTCAGTTTTTATTTTTTTAAATCAAAGTAATAATAATAATAAAAATAAATAAACTTGGTAATAAAATTGCACAAAGCAAGAGCAAGATGGGAGTGCTTACTTTGGAATACCAGAAATAATAAATTTTGTAATAATATTGAATGAAACAATAAACATCAATTGTTAAATGGTGTAGTGGAAATTTGATGTTACTTGCACCCAAGATGTCCTAGGTTCAAATCTGGTCTAAAACAAAAGTTTTGGAATGTTTTTTCAAACTATTAATGACCTTAAAAATGAATGTTGCCAAGTCATGTGCCACGCGTACAAACATGAGCTACGTCATCTGCCACCAAGTCAAAGTCATGTGCCACGCGTACAATTATAGGACCACTTTGACACTTTTTTAGATAAGGGACCAGAATGGACCCCGAGGTATACTTAAGGGACCAAAAAGGGTATTTTGCCTAGATTAATTAGGTATTTTAAAAGGCCAAACTCGGACAAAAAAAAAGCCTATGATAGGACACATGTCAGGCTTTGGATTTGAATTTTTTAGCAGACCAGATTCATAATTGACAAAGCCTAAATCGGCCCAACCTATTCCCACCCTTAACAACAGTATATAGATTATTGTATAATTTTTTTAATCATTTACAAAGATAGATCCTTTCTTTTCTTTTTCTTTTTAATTATAGAGATTAAATTACAAATGTTGATATAATTATAAGGATCAAATTCACATTGTGCTTAATAGGAAAGATTTTTTAAAACTTTAATTTCTAAATAATATTGGAAATTCCTCTAAGATCTTTTTGAGAAGAGGATTTTGAGGGATTATATATATATATATATATATATATATATATATATCCAGTGAGAACTAATACTTATATGAGAAATGAGAACTATCAATATGAATCGTCAGATATTTTTAATGGATATGATTTATAAATTTCATACGAAGAATACTTTACCAAATCTTTTTCTATTACATTTAATGTCTAAATATTGCATAGAGATTCTTATCAAAAATATATTTATATTCTAACTAAATAATTGTTAAAATTATTTTTTTAAATAACTTAATAAACAGTTAGGATATAATATAAAATATAATTTAAATGATTGTTAAAATTATTTTTTAAATAACTTAATAAACAGTTAGGATATAACATAAAATATAATTTAAATGTCTTTAAATTTTTTATTTATAATTAAAATTATATAAACCATAATACTTTTGAATACTATAAGAAATTTCAAAATAAAAATTCAAAAAGATAATATTAATTAAAAAATATCAGAAGAATAAAATATTTACTCATCTTCCAAATATGAAAATTATTTATAAGTAACACTATATAAATAAAATTATATCATATAATTTTTTTGTAATAATAACTATTAAAAAATTAAGTTAATTAAAAAATCAATTTTAAATACCATTAAACCTATACAAGATACCAAAAAAACACCATTAATTCTCAAGAATTAACTGGAAACTCCGTAATGATCAAACATTAGTAATAAGTCCTGTCAGATAATAGATGCCTGTCATATGGATAACCTTGATAATTACTACATATTTACCAGATATGCTAATTTTCGGCCAAACTATGTCTTTCTTTTGGCTGATCATAACAATTTGCATGAAAAATTACGCACCACATCTTTTGTAATTCCGAATTAGTCAATTTTACACAACAGATGTTATTTTTACAACTTGTTTTTTCAACCAACCGAACTAAAATCACTAGACAATTTTAATTTAATAAATTAAATGGAAAGTTCTCAAAAATTTACACAAATATTATCTGTAAATGTAATGTCAAAATTATATGTTTATCCGCTTAATAATCAATTGATTATTAAAATATTTTAATTATACAAAAAAAAACTCGTCTAAATCAAATTGGGAAATTAAACACATAATAGTGTTTATGTTATATACATGATTATTATAATACAAAATTAAATTATTTTTTTTGACATAGTGAATAAAATAAAGCAACCATTATTTTTAAAATATTACAGTAACTATTACTGGATCCGTGAACAAAAGAAAACACATACCGAAAAACTATGTTCACTTACTTAATCATATAAATTTTAATTTCGAATAAAACAAAATTAGTTATTTTGACTGATAGCCAAATATGTCACAAAGATTTGTTAATTCAGGATTTAAATGAAACAATAGCAAAATGTTAGGTATATTTCATACAGGAACCGTACCGGAACGGAACAATGGTTGGGGAGCATATCCAATGAGAACTAATATTTATGTGACAAATAAGAACTATCTATATCAATCATTAAATATAATTAATGGTTACGATTTAAAAATTCTATATAATGAATAATTTTCAGGATTTTTTTTTATTATATTTAATATTAAAATATTTCATAAAAAAAATTCTTACCAAAAATATTTTTATTTACTAATTAAATCACTATTAATTATCTGTCTTAAATATACTTCATATTAAATTAGGATATGATATAAAATATAATTCAAATTTATTCAATATTTTTATTTAAAATTAAAATGATGTAAAATATAAATGCTTTCAATAGTTATCGAAAAATTGCAAAATAAAACTTTTGAAAAAAATATTAGTTTTAAAACAATCTGAAGCATAAATTATTTATGCATCTTCCTGATATTTAATTTTAAATAAAATTATATCATATAATTTTTTTAAAATTATATTAACTCTTAAAATTTTGGTTTAATTTAAAATAAAAAATTCAAATATTTTAATCATAATTTAAATATCACATTAAAGATTAACAAGTAAAATTTAACACCGACTAAATAGCTTATTAGTTGAATTACCAATAGTTTTAAAATAATTTGTTTTATTAAACAAAATCAATTATTGTTTAAAATGAATAAGTGGTTAATGTAACTCATCCTGATACAAAAACACTTGAATGATAATTTAACCAGATACTAAATACAACCAACAAATTAACTAGTAATAACTCATACCAAAACAATTTACGGCATCGACGCTAGTTATGTATAGCAACGTGTATATTGAAAAATCAATTGTATATAATTTGTTCCTATAATTTTCCTTCGAGCAATTAAAAAAAAATCTGACGTTAATCCATATAATTTATGCGGTAATCTTGAAAGTGATGGCTTGTTCTTCCTCAACGGTACTTCTAATGTCTTAAATATTCTTTAGATAAAGATAAGAGACAATTTATTTACGGTATATTGGAGACCAAAGCCTATATATATTGTGAAGGCCAAATAGGATTTCCATTATTCCCAAATTAAGCCACCTTACACCCACTCATATATGAGCCCAAATTCAATTATTTAATCAATTAATTAAATAATTTTTAAATGAAATCTAAATAGCCTTTTTAATATTATTTGATCACATAAATATTTAAGACACTTTATTTGTTAAAACTAACAAATATAATTAAATAAATATATTAGGTCACATAATTATTAGAATGTTAATATTTAATTAAATAAATAAAATATTCAAACAAAATTATTCATTATATTTTATTTATATTCTTATATTTTAACTTTCTTTTTTTAATTTTAATATTACTCTAATTCTAATAGTAATAATATATTTTGGTGTAAATTATTATAAATATATATTAATGTCTTTTCTATTCCATAACCACCTATAATTTTTTTATTTTTTCCTATCTCAAACTATTTTATTAAAGGCGTCATAAAATTTAATACTTTATTTTTGTTTATCATATACTATTTTTTTTAATGGGTAGAATATCCAACGTGACATTCTTCTTCCAACTTCTACATCAGTTTTATATTTGGTGTATCATTCTTCTTCTATAGTGGTTACAAAATAGTTTATCTTCCATATGCAAAAAAAAAAAAACGGTTCCTACAACTATTACTTCACAACCGTTACATATGCATCACATATCCCATAAACAACCCTAAATTCAATAACTTCATTTGCATCTACATCACCTTAGTTCTTCTACCCACTTCACCAATATATTTGGATTCAGATTTGTCCAACTTCATTCGGATCTTTTCAACTTCGACAAGAGAAAATGTACTGTTTCTAAATTATTTTGCTAATTTTATTAGGAGTTGATCCATGTGAGGTTTTTAAATTGGGTCAGTGTTAAGGGCTTCAAATGCAAATTTTTGCATGATTTAAATGTTCGAACGAAAGGAAAATATATAAATTATATAGTAATAAGTGTGATGATGATATGAGGTTCATTGATGTTGTTTGTTTGTTATTGTTTTGGTTTCGATGAATTTTCATTTTTTTTCCTTAGCTTGTTTTGGTCTTAGAGTGAAGCAAATGAGTATAATCAAAATCAAAATAAATAGGATTTACTTTGAAAGCATGTTGTGCCATTTATTTGTTTTTTTATTTTCAATACAATAAATGGATTATTGTTTCAAAGTATTATTGTTTAAAGCTTTTCCTTTATTATTTCAATTAATTGGTATTCGAAATTGTAATATTTAAAAATTGATATAAATGCTAATAAATAAATTGTAATGTTTAAAATTTTATAATAATGCTAATAAATATTATATGATATAATTAATAAAATAAAATCAATATACATTTATTAGCAGTATTTTATATATAGAATAACATGATTTACTCAATTATAATTTCGTAATTGTGCTTTTAAAATTTTAATAGTAACATATTTTTAGTACAATAGTTAAAATTATGTTTTGTCTCAAATTCGATATTTATAGTATATTTACTATAAAACAAAAACAATATATTTTAAATATTAATTTGTAATGTATCCTTCAATAATTATTGTGATTTACATTTAAATAATATACTAATTTTTAATTTCTTTTTCAATAATTAATTTATTATTGTTTACTAATAAAAAATATTATTTTTTAAAGAAGACAATAATAAAATGACAATATAAAAATATTAATTGAATTACAATAATAAGTTGGATACTTTGCACGCATTTTATTTTCAATACAGTAAATTAGAACAATGTAGAATTTCATTTATTATGCATTGTCCTTTTATTTTCAGTACTTTAAATTGGAAACTTTTATTTCTCGAAAACGGCTAAACTCGCCTTTTATTATTGCCTTTTATTATTATAATAAATTAGTATTCGAAATCATAATGTTCAAAATTCAATAATAATGCTAATAAATAAAATATTAATCTAATCAATATTATATGATCTAATTAATAAAATAAAATCAATAATTACATATTTAACCATATGTGTATTATATAAATTTATTACATATAAATGTATATATAAAATAACAGGATTTACTAGAACATAATTTCATAATTATGCTTTTGAAATTTTAATAATTTTAATAGTTACATACTTTTTAGAACAGTAGCAAAAGTTAATATTTTTTCTCAAATTCGATATTTGTAGTATATTTACTATAAATATGAGATTGTTGTTGACATAAATACATTTATTTTAATTCTAATATTTTTTATTTCTACGACATTATTATTGTTATTATTACTAAAATTAATTTAAATTACATGTTAAATGTTAAAATTAATATAGTTTGTAATATTTTTATACTCATAATATTTTAAAATAACTTACTTGTTTTCATATATAAATGTAGCCATAATAGATTTTCTAATAACTGAGAAAAACACAATAATATAAAATATTTTTTTAATTATTTTTTATCATTAAAAAATTAAAAGTATAATATCCAAACGTAATCTAAATGAGCCATAAGATAATTTTATATGCAAATAAAAAGTTTAAGATCGATTATTTAGGATACATTATCAGAACACTTATAATACCTTTTTTTAGCTTAATTTAATAATTTTTCGAGATACTTTTGTCACATATAAAAACAATTTAAATTTATTTTATATTTATTTTAAAAATAATTTATATAAATTTATTTATAAGTAATGACTTTTGTATTAGAAATGAAAAACGCAGAAGGGAATTTATTGAAGTTCTGCATAACTTATATAAAGGGTTCTCAGACCCTCCTCAACGACTTCCTGAGTAGCAGATGTTAGGCATGGATCTGTTGCCTTTAGGCCTTGTTCACCTTCCAGGGCCTTCGCCTTACGATACCTGCTGCATCCACAAGAAGACCAAGTCCAACATATGACTTAGAAACCAGAGTATAATAAAATAAGTAAAGTGAGGACTGAAACAAATGATTTAAAGAAAAAAGTTACTGGTATGGGCATAGAGGTTCAAATAATAAAATAGTAAATCACTCAGCTACTCCTTCATAATTACCATAGTATCAAATGCACAGGTGCTCCACAAACTAGGGAAGCTTTGACTTGAAACATAAAACGAAGGAATGAATATGAGGAGATGAGATGATGCATTTGACTACCTGTTACAAAGTATCCCGAGAGACTTCAGAAACATGAGGAATTTTCCACAAACTAGGGTGGGGACGGGAAATAAAGTTTCCAGAAGGCACTTTGTGGATGGGAGTGGCGAACATATCCCCGTCCCATGGAATCATAATACCATAATATCATTAACTAATATATAATTTAAGATTTTTATATAGGTTTATTAAATATGATGTTCATGAATCTCAAAATTAAATATTGTAAAAACAATATATTTATCATAGATAAATATTTTAATAATTTATTGTGGTTAGTTTTTGAATTTTTTCTATTAATTTAGTTAAAATAACAAATAAAAATATATGTTTATAAATCTTCGCATAGACAGTGGAGATCCGCGGGGACCTGTGAGAACGAAGATGGGGACAAAATTTTTCGGATGGCGGGAATCCGAAATGGGGATGGGGATTAAATTAGGGTCGGGATTGAGATGAGAATGTATCCCCACCCCCGTCCCGCCCCATTAACATCCCTAAACCAGGCCAATGATTTTACAAAGCATCACCATACATAGATATTGAATGAACTCAGATTTCATAACTATTATCATCCAATATTCTTCCACCTATCCCTAATAAATTGATACTTTATAACGATTTGCATCTCAGTTATCTAACAATATTTTACCTATATTAGACTACAGAGGCTACCAATCGATCTGAAAGCTCCATTGTTTGTGCCCTAACGACATTGTTTGTCACCTCCATTTCAGTATAGGTGTCCTCCGTCGCCTTAATGTTTTGATTAAGACTCGCTTCGAGAAGAGGAAGAGAAAGTGTATGTTGTCGAACCGTAAATCTGCGAGGCAATTGAGAATGAGGAAGTAGAAACAGATTGAAGATCTGACCGAAGAGGCTGACAGGTTGAAAACCGAGAATAATCGTCTTTAGCAGAACATTAAGGCGACGGAGGACGCATGTGCTGAAATGGAGGTGACAAACAAAAGAGTTTTTGGATCGATTGTTGTGTTTGGTTTGGGTTAGTGCATGGTTTTGATGTTCGAATAAACAATAGGTTTAGAAAGAAGATATAAAAAAGTTGAACGTTTACGGTATAATATCTAGGGTTTGGTTTATATTTGTATATGTTAGAATACAATAGTTCGAGATTTCAAAGTTGGAGGAAAACCAAAAAGTAAAGAAATATTAATTTAATACGTTGAATTAAATTTATTTTAATATAATAAAATTAATTATTATAAAAATTATCTAATTAGCCAAATTAAAACCATTTAGACAATATTTTTCATACTAATTACAATAATTAAACTTTAATTAACCTAAAATTCTATTTTAATATTATTTATTGATTATTTTTTAACTTATTGAACAAACCAATCCATAAATCTTATTTTAGTAATACTATTTATTGAAGATAATTTTTTAACGTATTGAACAAACTAATCTATTATTGTCTGGCTCTACATTTATCTTGAAACGTTGACAATTCTTGACTTTGGAAGAAATTTTTAATTTAATATAATAAAATTAATTACCATCAAATTACCTAATTAGTCAATTCTTAACTTTTGATAATGTTTTTCACGCCCCTAAGTATAATCATAATTATTAAACCGTTTAATTTTTTTACAGTAACACTATTATTATAATTTTATCTATGTGATATGTGAACATAAATCAACAATAATTAATTATTTAAATATTTAACGCAATGATGTAGACCTTCTGTTTTTGGTGAGTAGGAGAGTGGAAGCCCAAACAAACGAGACACTAAATTAGGAAAAAATTAGTTTCTACAAGACCACTATAAACAGTCAAGACACTCTTGAAAAAAATCAGGACAATTCTGAAAACTGAGGCAACCATATGTTGAATATTTCTTCCTTTTGACGCAAGAATATGAGCACAAACGTTGGATTTCCGAGGAGAAAAAGATAGCTCAACATTAACAATTTTTTCCATCATATAGATAATTTGAGATTCCAAATTTAAAAAACCGAATCTACTACTTCTGACTCTGGATATTAATTCAATAACCGCTTTAGCATCAGTATTAACTATTTTCATGGATGTGTATCTTATAAAAGAAAAAATATTATTATTTATATTCAACTTTTAACTGATATGGTAATCGAGTAAAGTGACAATAATAACTATATATTATTAATATTAATATTCTGAGTGAAAATGTGACAACAAGAATGATACACTATTAATATCAATATAGGAAATACAAAATAATCAATGTTAATAATAAACATTTATTACTATTAAGATTTACTATTTAATAATAATAATAATAATAATAATAATAATAATAATAATAATAATAATAATAATAATATATCAATAGTATTATCAATAATATTTAATTTTGGAGTTTTTAAAAATGAAAATTTAATATTTATGAAATATTTTATTTTAATATTAGATTTTAATCTTAGGAATTGTAACACACCCACGTATCATTGTCTAAGATAATACGTGTATGCCATTAAATGGTAACCAAGTTCATACATAAGCAGCTGAAAATAAAAGAGAGTACAAGTACAATTATAAACTTTCGTCGAAATAGTCATGGCCAAAATAATTCAAATTTGAAGTTACTAATACATCATCCAGGTACATAAGCGGAAAGATAAAGAAGATAAAGATTATCGCCGAGAAACATCGTCACAAGTTAAGCCATCTTACTCTTGCCATGATCCTGCCTCGAAGAACCTGAAAAATAATAATTTGAATGGGGTGAGATTACTAAATCTCAGTGAGCCTCCCTAACGGGTGCATGCATCAATACGAATTCACCTAGAATTCGGGTTATTGTCTCACGGCTAGGAGAAAATACATAAAAGGTGGTAGCACCATCAATGGAAGTCCCATGACTAGCCAATGAGATAACAACACACAAATAACATAATACACAATATGCAAACTCACATCCATATGTGAGGAATCAAAGAGTTATACTTATCTAACTAGGCTACCTCCGTCGCGTACCCTCGGTTAGTACTCGTATGCTTATATGTCAAGAGACTTGCAAAAGCACACCACTCGATGGAATCAGATCATTCCTACATGGAATTTCATCCGAGATGAGTTGCCGTTGTGACATTGCCTAAGCAGCGTCACAACCCCATCACCAAGCACGCCAATGTGTTACGGCAAATGAGGAAAACGCCATGAAAGACGCTCAAGAGCACATTGCAATGTCATCCATCTTTATACGCCGGTGTGTTACGGCAAATGCAATACTGCTTCTTGACGCACATGTTCATCGGGCAAAAGCCTAGTAACATTGTCTACTTGACGTTACTAGATGGCAAGTAATCCTTGTGACTTTGCCTACATGGCGTCACACACTTACCAATACCAAGCACACAGGTGATTTACCAAGTGGGAATGCCATAAAGACCTCAATCTTGTTTCCACCGCAATAGTAGCTCAGGTAACACAAATATACGGATAACACACGTATATAAAACATGCATAAAAGCAAAACATATAAACTGCCACATGGGCTACCAACGGGTATCCACCTAGAGGGTTGTTGCACCCCAAATTTTACCCTGCTATTTTTCTACTTGCATTATATTTAAAATTAAAAAAAACAGTCATTCACACATTGCATTTGCATCATTTCGTCGCATTTTAATTGACCAAAAGTTAGTTTAAATTGATGTTTGCATCGTTTTTAGTTGTAAAATACCTGTTATGTTACTTCATGCATTTTTACCTCTCTCTCTGTTTATTGCATTATTTTTTAAATTATTTATATGTCGATGATATCGATACTTCGATTTTATAAACAGACTGTTAAAAGCAATTTGATACTGTGCGAAAATTAGCGGAGAAAATATTTCAAGTTTTCATCTTTTACGATCGCTTTATGAATCTACGTGTCGCGTAGATCATAAAATGTGTTCTCCTAATTTTTGGTACATTTCAAGTCTTGTTTTTAACGTAAATGTTTTAAAGTCGGTATTCTTTATTATCATTTTATTTCGATTTTAATTATTTTGATAATTTTTCTTCAATCTTTGATACTGTAATTTATTTTAATATATTCATTTTATTTATCGGATAAATTTTGTCCGAACTTTTACCATTTTGACAATTTTAAATGTTCAATTTTTATCTCAAAAAAATCAAAACAAAATACTTTTGGGCTTGTCATTTTTTACCCAATCCAATTTTGTGGCCCATTTAATTATGAGGGCATTTTTGAAAAATAACTTAAACCTAAATTTTGGGTATAAATATGTGGATTGTTATTGTTGCAAGGGACGAAAATTGAAAAACAACGGTAAAACGGCGTAGGCTACAGAAAAATAAAAAAATTTATAAACAAAGAAATTCCTTCATCTTCAACTTTTCCTCATTATCAAACCCAAATGGGAAGAACCATTATCCTACCATCTTCCTCACCGAGACCACTCTTCACGCATACTCCCTCTTGACTCCACTGTCTTCTCAAAACAACAACATCCATACATCTCATTCCCATCATAACCCCCTGCTCCTTCCTATTCATCATCGTGATACCCCTGTCGCCGTAACCCTCATCTTTTTCACCATCCACCGTCTCATCCTCATCACCGAAACCCCCTCCATCAGCACTGTCTCCATTCCGCCGTACCCCCATCTTGTTGTCTCTCTCTCATTTCTGCCGTTCACTACTTCCTCAAAACACCTTCCCTGCGACCCTTCATCCCTGTAACCTTCACTCGCTGCTACATTCGTCTCATCTCTAGCCGCGACCTCCATTAACAACCCTTAACCCCCATCTTCGCCTCTCTCTGTAACCGCGAGCTTCACCAGAATACCCCTCTCGCCGTAAACCTTTCCAAAATCTCCAACACCCGCCTCGGTTCCAACCATTCTCGCCGAAACAAACATCATCATTCATCTCTTAATTTTCAATGTTGCATTTAAATAAATTTGCACTTTTATTAATAATTGAATTTACAATTAATTGAATTCTATATTCTTTTAATAAATGAATTGGTTATTATTAAAATTGACATTTTCATTTTTATTTTTTAATTCAAATCATAAATTAGATTGTGGGTTTAAGTCCTTTCCAAATATATAAATTTAATTCGCCTGTAAATTTTCATTCATTTAATTCTTATTTATTTATTTTATTTTATTTTATTTATAGCAATTAAACACTTTCCTCTTGTAGATTTATATTCTCGTTTTTATTAAACATTTGCATTCTTGATGATATATATATATATATATATATATATATATATATATATATATATATATATATATATATATATATATTTATTATTCATATTCTTCATTCATGTCCAAAGTTAAATTTTGATTTTTATGTGTCAATCTCTTGCATTTGACTTTGCATCGGAGTCATTTAAATGACATTTTATATTATGTGAATCATTTTTCTTTTTTTTATATGTAATTAAATTGATTATTGGAAGAATTCATTTTCTTTAAAAAAAGTAAGTTAATTGCATAAGTCATTTTTGTTTTTTTATAATAATAGATTTTATTATTAGAATTGTCCATAAGTATATTTATATAATTGGGTTTATCAGAAATTTATCTGTACAGAAGTTGCGGATTTACATTATTTACATAGAAATATCTTTAAGAAAACACAGAAAAAATTTGAAATTAAAGAAAAAAAAAAACAAAGTTTACAGCTTGCAAATTGTACACAAAGCTCCACTCTTCACTCCACTACCCTGCAATTTGTACTCCATCTTGTACCATTTTGCAACAACCCGCAAAAGGAAAAACAAAAGTCAGTGCAATTTTCAAATTCATTCCACTCCACCACTACTTCATCCTGATTCCACTACCTTGTACCTTTGTCCTTCATCCTTATCCTCTCAATTTCTCAGAATTACCTATCCAATCCCTTACACTTCACCCTCTATAAAAAAGACCAAAATGACAAAGAGGCGGGGAGAACACGATTAAAAATATAACTTCTCATCTCCAACACAAATCACAATCTTCACCCATCATATCCTCAACCTTGTTCCACAACCATCCTCACAACCTTATAACTCGCTTCACTATCTACCTTCAATAACCTCCATACATAAAGAAAACTCGCTGTAGCCAACATCTAGACCACAGATCCAGAAATAGATAGGCATCAGAAAGTAGACCGAAAAGACAATATTCAGAAACTACAACGCATAGAAGAAATAGGTTTGAGCAAGAACCGCATACCTTTTTCGATTTCGTTTCTTCCTTCCATTGTTCCTTTTTATCGTGTATTCTTGTTGTAATCTTGCTGCAATCATAAATCCGATTTGGGGTGTGGGTTTTATTAGGGATGAGGTTTTGATTTATTCGCTGTTATTTTGTGTTAATGATGAATCGATTTGATGAGAGAGACGAGAGAGGCATCGCGAAATCGTGCAGATTGCAGATGATGAAAATCAGAAGCGAAATCTAAGAGAAAGAGAGCGATGAAAATTTGTGTTTTTTTGGCAGAGATATCGTGTTTGAATGAGAAGGGGAAAGGTGTGATTTAGTCTTGGAAAGAGCAATGTTTTGGCTTTAATTGTTATTAACATATTTAATAAATGTATAATAAATAATAGTAGTGAAAAAAAATTGGAAGCCTGAGCAAGAGAGAGTTTTTTTTATTATTTATTTATATATATTTATTTTGGTTTAATCTTTTTTTATTATTTTTATTCTTATTTAATTAGTTGTTTTAATTGTTAGTGAGAGAAAATAGGATAGAATAAGTCATATACTATTTTATTTTTGTTAATTTTTTTTTATTAATTAATTTTTGTTTATAAAAACTAAACTAATTTTGAGAAACTTAAGGGAGGTGGCAATCAACCCACGTTCTCTCCCATTCATTCCTTTTATTTTTATTATTATTATTATTATTATTATTTTAAAATAAATTTAATAATTAGTTAATTTTATGTAATTTATTTGAAATAAAAATCAATTATGAGATTTTTTAGGGAGCTAACGTTTTTCCCCCCTTATTTCTAGGAGTATCTTTTTTATTCATTATTATTTTATTATAAATTATTTTTATTTTTATGCAATAGATTTAGTTTTGACAATAAAATCAAATAGTTATTTTTTTTTGTAAATTTAATCATGGGTCTATTTAGTCAACTTCTATTTGTTTCATCCATCATTTAATTCACACCCCCTTTTAGTTTCTATTTTAGTTTTTATTTTCCTTTTTTAGTCTTTCATTTTATTTTAACATACATTTTAATTATTAAAAATTAATTGATTAAGTACTTATTTTTCTTGTACAATTATAATGACTTGTAATTTATTTTTATCATTCCCCATTTGGAAAAATGTACCCCAATCCCTTTGTTGCGTTGTAATTAATTTACTGCTTTCTTTTTTATTTTACCGTTTAATCCCCATTTACATTTGATGTATCCCTCTCCCAAGAACAAATCTTGTAATAATTATCTAGTGCACATTTATTTTATTTTTCACTTACACAAAAACCAAAAAAATCATTTTTTTAAACTAATAACTGTGAATCATTTTAAACCGGTAAGTCGACAAAGCTAAGAAGCGTCGCGGTGACTACACATGCACACATGTACGCTTGATCCTGGGCCTTCTTACAGTGAGCCTATTTCGATTAATTGTTCCAATTAGTCGTTATAGTAGACTAGCCCACTTTGCTAGTACACATGTAATTTAATTATTTTTATACTTAGGTTGGCCACCTTGTATGGGCTTTGTCGATTTTATTTGTTATTTACAATTATCTTGATCCTGATTCTTTCTCCATTCACCAAGTACTTAAAACACTTTTCAATAAAAACTCGATCCAACGTCGAGTCTTCTTCTCAAACCTCGATCCAACGTCGAGTCATTTTAAAAAATGAATTTCTACAAAAAAAGAACACTTGGATAAGATTTGTTTTAATGGTTAGAGGTTAGCCCAACGATTAAAACAAATCGAAGTTTCTAATTGATTAGAGGGTAACCCAATAAATTGAGAAACTTCAAATCCATGTTCTAAAATAAAAAACATGGTGCTATGGTATTTAATTAAATTGTTAGAGGATATCCCGACGATTTAATTAAAATGTAAAGTATTTGGGCCATTAGAGGGTAACCCAATGACTTAAATAATTTATTCCATACACTTAATAAAAGTGAACTTTGTTTCACCTCACTCTTTTCATAATAAAGATTTTGGATGAGAGATGATCGGTTGACCTCAATCACCAATCTCGAGTATTGAATCGTTAGAGGATATCCCAACGTTTTGGTACTTGTCATCCACAATTTAAAATCAATTCCAACTCACTCAAACTTCTTTTGTGCGCTCTAAGCACCTTTTACTTTTAAACCCTTTTTCAAGATTAGACATGATTCATTTATAAATGAGATGCTTCTTCCTCTATTCCCAAGGTTCTTGACTTCTCCACTTGAGTACTAGAGGTGTTCTCAAACCCTCCCTCATGTTGGTGCGTAGTCCTTTATTCTTTATCACACCTTGTGGACGTTAGACGAGTCTTCTCCTTTAAAAATGATGACTTGTCTTTTCATTTAAAATCAATCAACAAACAATTATTTTCTAGTCGAACTACGGAGTTTTGACTTTCCCATTGCACGAGGGAATACGTAGGCACGCGGTTTCAAAACCGTGTCAAACTCAAAAATAATAAAAACATTTCTTCTCCCTTTCTTTCTCATTTCAAACTTAGAAGATCGTAAAAATTTTCACACTAACACACAACCACATTTTGAACTAAATGGGTACCATCGAGTACGATGGATGTAAGGGGTGCTAATACCTTCCCCTTGCATAACCAACTCCCGAACCTATATCTCTTTAATTTCGTAGACCGTCTTATCCTTTTCTCTCGTGGGTTTTATCTATATTTTCCCGTTCTTCTTTTAGAACAAATAAAATTAGGTGGCGATTTCACCGTTGTTTTTTTGAAAATTCATTTAAATGATTTTGAAGAAAAAAACGAGTTGCTTCAGTTGGCGATTTCACTGGGGACATTTTCTCAAGCGAGTTAACCCTAGTTTAGTTCTTTGTGTGGTTGTGTGTTTATCGTTTTATTCTACTTTCTTCTTTGTACTTTATCTTATGTTTATGTTTCGGTTATTTATTTTTCTATGCTTCATTTATTATCTTGTTTATATATCCATTATGTGGGAATTCTTGATGGGATCATTTGATGCGTAGATAGGCCCACTACCCAGGCTTCTAGGTCACCTTTTTAGGAATAGAGGGGTTGCGTAGCCTAGGTCCACCTGACTCCATTGTCTTGTTGGCCCGAAGAAGCGAAGACTCCGGCTTAGAGTTGGTTGTTTTAAGGAGGTTGTTGGCCCGCGATAGCGCAGGACATCAATCTTTGGACAAATGACCTATAACTCTAAGTTTGTTCATGTTGTCCTAACCGAGACCAAACACTCAAGATTTTGAGCATCCCGTTAAGAGCCGTTTCTTGGGGTATACTTTTCCAAATACTATTACCACGTAGGCCTCTCGCGTGATGATAGTGTTTGTTAAAGGGGATCTGAGACTCCAAGAAACACTTAGCAAAATCCTTAGAACGGTCCCATGGGGAATTTGGGTAGAAAACTTAAAGCCATCCTATCATAGGATCCCACCTGAATAAGTTGTTTGATTACCGGTATCATCCCTGTTTCACATTTCTGTGAACCTGTTACTGTCATTATGTTGCATTCCATTTATATATGTGGTATTGCGTTTCATCACATCTTTTTCATTGATGATATTACATTTCATTGCATTCATCTGGATATTTCATGCATACATTCAAGTTGTCGAAAGACTCATTTTGTCTGTCTCCATCTTCAGTTGATTGTCTACCGTCAATCTGATTCCTCTGCACAAGCACGGAACTAGAGCCAACGTCAAGAGAAGAATGGAATACCAGGAGCAACACGATGCAGAAGTCCGAATGGAAATCGATGAGTTGAAGTCAGGCATGACTAAACTTACTGAAATGATGCAAGTTCTGATCGCCAGAGGTGAGCAACCTCAAAGGACTATAATTTCTGAAGTCTCACCGTTGTTGATCCTCAATCTTCTCGGATGCCGCCATTACTTGGCGAATTGGGTTACCCGAAATTACGCTCCACCCTGCAACTACTCAATGGTTGGCGAGTCTTCCCGACAGTTTTCCAGCTCCGCCATCGAGCCTCAACCGATCGTGCATACCGCTCTTCATCGACCTTTTGTGCATCAACCTCGCACAAGTTGCTTATGAGAATCCTCTCTTTGATTACCGTAGTGACGCCCCTGTGTAGAGAAGATTTTGATGAACTTGAAGAAGTCCGCGAGCAATATCGGACTCTGGAAAGAAGGATGAGAGCTATGGAAGGCAACGATGTCTTTGGTATTGCTGCAGAAAACATGTGCCTGGTTTCTGATCTAGTTATGCCTCATAAATTCAAAACTCCTGATTTCGAGAAATACAAGGGGCACACTTGTCCAAAAAGTCATTTGCTGATGTACTTCAGGAAAATGTCGGCTTATACGAGGAATGACAAGCTTCTTATCCACTGTTTCCAAGACAGCCTGAGTGGAGCTTCATTGAAATGGTATATGGGACTTGAGAAAGACCATATTCAATGCTTCCAAGATCTGATTAATGCTTTCATGAAACAATACCATTACAATCTTGACATGGCTCCTGATCGCCGTCAATTACAAAATATGTCTCAGAGTGATAAGGAATCTTTTAAGGAATACGCTCAACGGTGGAGAGAGTTGGCTTCACAAGTTGAACCACCTTTATCTGAGAAGGAGCTCACTGGTTTATTTATGGATACCTTGTCTCCTTTCTATTGGGAGAAAATGATTGGTAGTGTGTCCTCCCGCTTCACAGATTTAGTGACTATTGGCCAAAGGCTAGAAGAGGGAATCAAGAGAGGAAAAGTGTCTGTTGCTGGTGAATCCTCTAGTGGTGCCAAGAAATCTTTGGAAACTTCCATAAGAAGAAAGATGGTGAAACTAATGTTGTCTCGATTGAAAGGAGAAGACCTCGTCAGAGGCCTCAATACTATGACCAACCGCAAGTAGATGCCATCACTCCCGCATCAAGGCTCAACAAATTCAGATTCCTCAACGCCAAGTCGGACAAAATCGAACTATAATGCAAGGAATAGGAATCAGTTTGACCCTATTCCAATGACTTACACCGCATTGTATCCTCACTTGGTTGAACTAGGTTTAATCACAACTAGGCCTCTAACTCCTCCAGATCCTCTCCCAACTGGATTCAGGTCTGATCTTCATTGTGAGTTCCACCAGGGAGCTGCTGGTCACGATTTGGAACGCTGCTTTGCGCTGAAGGCTAGGGTTCAAGAGCTAGTCAGAAGCAAGGAGATAAATTTTGGAGATCCTCCACCGAATGTTATCAATAATCCGTTGCCAGGAAAAAGTGGCTGAAGACGGGTCAGAATATCCCAAGTCACCTCCTAAAGCCAGTGTTTCAGACAGGACAACTCATCCTTGTAACTGATTAGTCACTAGGCCATTTTTCTTTTCCAATTTGCATTTTCCTTTTGTTTATTTTAAATTGTTGCTTTCAAATTTAGTTTGTAATTTCAAGTTAATTTTAATGAAATGAGCATTGCACTGTTTTGATTCAATTAATTTTTATTTACTGCTTTCTTTCCAAAAATATATATCTTCCCTGTTTAATTTCTTTACCAAACTTTTGTTTTTGCAAAGATTGGAGGGAGGATGATAAAAACAAAATACCCATAATTGATGTTGGTATGCTTTCGAATAAAACTTTGCTGATGATATACAGGCATTGTTTCAATTCCCAAACACCGGAGAAATAAGGAAGTTAAACCTTTGTCAACCCCTTCGAGCCTAGAAGTTGGAGTTTCTTTCTATACAAAAAAACCCCACAATTTTAACCTGGGGCAGGGTAGTTCTCAGTTAATTCGGATGTGCATTCATTCAAGACGCCTTTAAACAAAGGTTGTATTAAATCAAGCTTCGTTCGCACACATCAAGAAGTGTTGGAGATGTTATACAAGTCAAAAAGTGATGATGATGGTTCTCCGTAATCATAAAAGTCAAGCAGTCACTGTCTTTCCAAAAATATATATAAAAAAATTAGGGCATCCCGCTGACCGTAATCTAAAGCGGAACGGTTCAGGCAAAAGTTAGGGATGACGAAATTCAAAAAAAAGAGTTGACCAAAGTCCTCAAACAGCAAAATGTTGCAAAAAAGAAGAAGTGATTGCTATCCCAAGAATATATCAGCTTCTGAGCCATCATCACTATCAGTGTACAATCCAAAATCTATTGGAAACTGAGTGCACAATCTGATTTAATTGAGCGTAGGACTGAAGAACATCACGAAGATTGGGTTGGGTACAAATAAATTTTGAGCCTTTATCATTTGTTTCTTAAACCGTGAACCAGACCACGTTACAACCCTCAAAAGACCTAATTGAAGCCATGCTTCTTTTGAAAGTATACTACAGAAGGTCGTAATATGACTCCTAAGGTCTTTTGCAAATCAATTGTCTTGGTATATCCATACATTGGTTTTCTCTTTCGCCTTTTAAATTTTTTTAAACCGCTGTGTTTTAACCAGTGATCCTTTTTTTATATATACAGCAACTACATCATTTCGAAAAATGTTTTTTATTTCAAAACTTGTGCATGAACTTTGCATTAAATTTACCATGATTGAATAAATAATTTTTGCTTGCAAATAAACTTTCATCATCAAAGAAGTCCAAACTGTTAGGAAACTTGGTCAGTGATCCTAATCAGGGGCAAGTATTTTTCAGATCCTGTTGTGAATCAGTTCAAGATTTGTTGCTCAATGCAAGCCATGCTCAGAATTGTTTTAATCAGAAGATCTTTTTCAAGACTTATACCGGGGCACTCCTTTCCCCTCAGTCATTTCAAGAGTTGAAGCCATGATCGGTTTATCCTCAACAACTAGCTAATTTGGGGCAATCCTTAAGCAGCGTTGCAGTCCTTCCTCCAAGGATCATCATTTCAATGCAATTCGCAAGTGTGTTATAAGTGTTTCTCAAGAAATTTTGTCTCTAAGCAGAGTTGGTAGTGTTCTCCGTGTTGAGGAATCAGAGTTCCCGTCTTACCTCCACAAAAGAGTCAATCTCCGTTGTCATAAACGTCTACATTACATACTACATGCATAGATCATTCATATATCATGCATCACAAAATTCATATATCATGCATATCAAGAGTGTTTTATCATCATTTGCATTTCCCGATGTCTTGTTGCAGTCAATATCTTACCTTGTGGTCAAAATCCAACATACTTGGTACCTACCAGTTTATTTCCCTGATGTAGCTTCGGATCTGTTTAAAATCTGATTGTCTTTTCCAGTTTATTTCTCTGATGTAGCTTCAGATCTGTTTAAAATCTGATTGTCTTTTCCAGTTTATTTCTCTGATGTAGCTTCAGATCTGTTTAAAATCTGATTGTCTTTTCCAGTTTATTTCCCTGATGTAGCTTCAGATCTGTTTAAAATCTGATTGTCTTTTCCAGTTTTTTTCCCTGATGTAGCTTCAGATCTGTTTAAAATCTGATTGTCTTTTCCAGTTTATCTCCCTGATGTAGCTTGATCCGCTTAAAATCGATTGTCTTTTCCGTTTATTTCCACGATGTAGCTTCGGATCTGTGTAAAATGATTGTCTTTTCCAGTTTATTTCCCTGATGTAGCTTCAAATCTGTTTAAAATCTGATTCTCTTTTCCAGTTTATTTCTCTGATGTAGCTTCAGATCTGTTTAAAATCTGATTGTCTTTTCCAGTTTATTTCTCTGATGTAGCTTCAGATCTGTTTAAAATCTTATTGTCTTTTCCAGTTTATTTCCCTGATGTAGCTTCAGATCTGTTTAAAATCTGATTGTCTTTTCCAGTTTATTTCTCTGATGTAGCTCCAGATCTGTTTAAAATCTGATGGTCTTTTCCAATTTATTTCTCTGATGTAGCTTCAGATCTGTTTAAAATCTGATTGTCTTATCCAGAATCTTTCGTTGATGAAGCTTCAGATCTGTTTAAAATCTGACTGTCTTTTCCAGCTTGTCTTCCATGTTGTATCAGTTAATCTACCACAAATTTCTAGCTTCAAAGTCTTCCAATAATTACCACAAATTACCATAGAGTCTGTCTCATATCATACATCATTCAAAAAATATGTCAAAAATTGCATTCAACACTTTTCTCATTATATTTTATTCACAACATACCCATTGCATCTCAGGGCAAAATTTTGGGTTTTTGATATTTAACTATCTCCCACTGCGATAATATGAAGCTTGATCATCTTCATATCATCTGGTCGAAGATATTTAAATAGGGGCAACTGTTGCACCCCAAATTTTACCCTGCTATTTTTCTACTTGCATTATATTTAAAATTAAAAAAAACAGTCATTCACACATTGCATTTGCATTATTTCGTCGCATTTTAATTGACCAAAAGTTAGTTTAAATTGATGTTTGCATCGTTTTTAGTTGTAAAATACCTGTTATGTTACTTCATGCATTTTTACCTCTCTCTCTGTTTATTGCATTATTTTTTAAATTATTTATATGTCGATGATATCGATACTTCGATTTTATAAACAGACTGTTAAAAGCAATTTGATACTGTGCGAAAATTAGCGGAGAAAATATTTCAAGTTTTCATCTTTTACGCACTGCTTTATGAATCTACGTGTCGCGTAGATCATAAAAATGTGTTCTCCCTAATTTTTTGGTACATTTCGAAGTCTTGTTTTTAACTGTAAATGTTTTAAAGTCGGGTATTCTTTATTATCATTTTATTTCGATTTTAATTATTTTGATAATTTTTCTTCAATCTTTGATACTCGTAATTTATTTTAATATATTCATTTTATTTATCGGATAAATTTTTGTCCGAACTTTTACCATTTTTGACAATTTTAAATGTTCAATTTTTATCTCAAAAAAATCAAAACAAAATACTTTTGGGCTTGTCATTTTTTACCCAATCCAATTTTGTGGCCCATTTAATTATGAGGGCATTTTTGAAAAATAACTTAAACCTAAATTTTGGGTATAAATATGTGGATTGTTATTGTTGCAAGGGACGAAAATTGAAAAACAACGGTAAAACGGCGTAGGCTACAGAAAAATAAAAAAATTTATAAACAAAGAAATTCCTTCATCTTCAACTTTTCCTCATTATCAAACCCAAATGGGAAGAACCATTATCCTACCATCTTCCTCACCGAGACCACTCTTCACGCATACTCCTCTTGACTCCTTGTCTTCTCAAAACAACAACATCCATACATCTCATTCCCATCATAACCCCCTGCTCCTTCCTATTCATCATCGTGATACCCCTGTCACCGTAACCCTCATCTTTTTCACCATCCACCGTCTCATCCTCATCACCGAAACCCTCTATCAGCACTGTCTCCATTCCGCCGTACCCCATCTTGTTGTCTCTCTCTCATTTCTGCCGTTCACTACTTCCTCAAAACACCTTCCCTGCGACCCTTCATCCCTGTAACCTTCACTCGCTGCTACATTCGTCTCATCTCTAGCCGCGACCTCCATTAACAACCCTTAACCCCCATCGCCTCTCTCAGAATCATGAGCTTCACGAATACCCTCTCGTAAACCTTTCCAAAATCTCCAACACCCGCCTCGGTTCCAACCATTCTCGCCGAAACAAACATCATCATTCATCTCTTAATTTTCAATGTTGCATTTAAATAAATTTGCACTTTTATTAATAATTGAATTTACAATTAATTGAATTCTATATTCTTTTAATAAATGAATTGGTTATTATTAAAATTGACATTTTCATTTTTATTTTTTAATTCAAATCATAAATTAGATTGTGGGTTTAAGTCCTTTCCAAATATATAAATTTAATTCGCCTGTAAATTTTCATTCATTTAATTCTTATTTATTTATTTTATTTTATTTTATTTATAGCAATTAAACACTTTCCTCTTGTAGATTTATATTCTCGTTTTTATTAAACATTTGCATTCTTGATGATATATATATATATATATATATATATATATATTTTTTTTTTTATTATTCATATTCTTCATTCATGTCCAAAGTTAAATTTTGATTTTTATGTGTCAATCTCTTGCATTTGACTTTGCATCGGAGTCATTTAAATGACATTTTATATTATGTGAATCATTTTTCTTTTTTTTATATGTAATTAAATTGATTATTGGAAGAATTCATTTTCTTTAAAAAAAGTAAGTTAATTGCATAAGTCATTTTTGTTTTTTTATAATAATAGATTTTATTATTAGAATTGTCCATAAGTATATTTATATAATTGGGTTTATCAGAAATTTATCTGTACAGAAGTTGCGGATTTACATTATTTACATAGAAATATCTTTAAGAAAACACAGAAAAAATTTGAAATTAAAGAAAGAAAAAAAACAAAGTTTACAGCTTGCAAATTGTACACAAAGCTCCACTCTTCACTCCACTACCCTGCAATTTGTACTCCATCTTGTACCATTTTTGCAACAACCTGCAAAAGGAAAAAACAAAAGTCAGTGCAATTTTCAAATTCATTCCACTCCACCACTACTTCATCCTGATTCCACTACCTTGTACCTTTGTCCTTCATCCTTATCCTCTCAATTTCTCAGCAATTACCTATCCAATCCCTTACACTTCACTCCCTCTATAAAAAAAAGACCAAAATGACAAAGAGGGCGGGGGAGAACACGATTAAAAAATATAACTTCTCATCTCCAACACAAATCACAATCTTCACCCATCATATCCTCAACCTTGTTCCACAACCATCCTCACAACCTTATAACTCGCTTCACTATCTACCTTCAATAACCTCCATACATAAAGAAAACTCGCTGTAGCCAACATCTAGACCACAGATCCAGAAACAGATAGGCATCAGAAAGTAGACCGAAAAGACAATATTCAGAAACTACAACGCATAGAAGAAATAGGTTTGAGCAAGAACCGCATACCTTTTTCGATTTCGTTTTCTTCCTTCCATTGTTCCTTTTTATCGTGTATTCTTGTTGTAATCTTGCTGCAATCATAAATCCGATTTGGGGTGTGGGTTTTATTAGGGATGAGGTTTTGATTTATTCGCTGTTATTTTGTGTTAATGATGAATCGATTTGATGAGAGAGACGAGAGAGGCATCGCGAAATCGTGCAGATTGCAGATGATGAAAATCAGAAGCGAAATCTAAGAGAAAGAGAGCGATGAAAATTTGTGTTTTTTTGGCAGAGATATCGTGTTTGAATGAGAAGGGGAAAGGTGTGATTTAGTCTTGGAAAGAGCAATGTTTTGGCTTTAATTGTTATTAACATATTTAATAAATGTATAATAAATAATAGTAGTGAAAAAAAATTGGAAGCCTGAGCAAGAGAGAGTTTTTTTTATTATTTATTTATATATATTTATTTTGGTTTAATCTTTTTTTATTATTTTTATTCTTATTTAATTAGTTGTTTTAATTGTTAGTGAGAGAAAATAGGATAGAATAAGTCATATACTATTTTATTTTTGTTAATTTTTTTTATTAATTAATTTTTGTTTATAAAAACTAAACTAATTTTGAGAAACTTAAGGGAGGTGGCAATCAACCCACGTTCTCTCCCATTCATTCCTTTTATTTTTATTATTATTATTATTATTATTATTTTAAAATAAATTTAATAATTAGTTAATTTTATGTAATTTATTTGAAATAAAAATCAATTATGAGATTTTTTAGGGAGCTAACGTTTTTCCCCCCTTATTTCTAGGAGTATCTTTTTTATTCATTATTATTTTATTATAAATTATTTTTATTTTTATGCAATAGATTTAGTTTTGACAATAAAATCAAATAGTTATTTTTTTTTGTAAATTTAATCATGGGTCTATTTAGTCAACTTCTATTTGTTTCATCCATCATTTAATTCACACCCCCTTTTAGTTTCTATTTTAGTTTTTATTTTCCTTTTTTAGTCTTTCATTTTATTTTAACATACATTTTAATTATTAAAAATTAATTGATTAAGTACTTATTTTTCTTGTACAATTATAATGACTTGTAATTTATTTTTATCATTCCCCATTTGGAAAAATGTACCCCAATCCCTTTGTTGCGTTGTAATTAATTTACTGCTTTCTTTTTTATTTTACCGTTTAATCCCCATTTACATTTGATGTATCCCTCTCCCAAGAACAAATCTTGTAATAATTATCCAGTGCACATTTATTTTATTTTTCACTTACACAAAAACCAAAAAAATCATTTTTTTAAACTAATAACTGTGAATCATTTTAAACCGGTAAGTCGACAAAGCTAAGAAGCGTCGCGGTGACTACACATGCACACATGTACGCTTGATCCTGGGCCTTCTTACAGTGAGCCTATTTCGATTAATTGTTCCAATTAGTCGTTATAGTAGACTAGCCCACTTTGCTAGTACACATGTAATTTAATTATTTTTATACTTAGGTTGGCCACCTTGTATGGGCTTTGTCGATTTTATTTGTTATTTACAATTATCTTGATCCTGATTCTTTCTCCATTCACCAAGTACTTAAAACACTTTTCAATAAAAACTCGATCCAACGTCGAGTCTTCTTCTCAAACCTCGATCCAACGTCGAGTCATTTTAAAAAATGAATTTCTACAAAAAAAGAACACTTGGATAAGATTTGTTTTAATGGTTAGAGGTTAGCCCAACGATTAAAACAAATCGAAGTTTCTAATTGATTAGAGGGTAACCCAATAAATTGAGAAACTTCAAATCCATGTTCTAAAATAAAAAACATGGTGCTATGGTATTTAATTAAATTGTTAGAGGATATCCCGACGATTTAATTAAAATGTAAAGTATTTGGGCCATTAGAGGGTAACCCAATGACTTAAATAATTTATTCCATACACTTAATAAAAGTGAACTTTGTTTCACCTCACTCTTTTCATAATAAAGATTTTGGATGAGAGATGATCGGTTGACCTCAATCACCAATCTCGAGTATTGAATCGTTAGAGGATATCCCAACGTTTTGGTACTTGTCATCCACAATTTAAAATCAATTCCAACTCACTCAAACTTCTTTTGTGCGCTCTAAGCACCTTTTACTTTTAAACCCTTTTTCAAGATTAGACATGATTCATTTATAAATGAGATGCTTCTTCCTCTATTCCCAAGGTTCTTGACTTCTCCACTTGAGTACTAGAGGTGTTCTCAAACCCTCCCTCATGTTGGTGCGTAGTCCTTTATTCTTTATCACACCTTGTGGACGTTAGACGAGTCTTCTCCTTTAAAAATGATGACTTGTCTTTTCATTTAAAATCAATCAACAAACAATTATTTTCTAGTCGAACTACGGAGTTTTGACTTTCCCATTGCACGAGGGAATACGTAGGCACGCGGTTTCAAAACCGTGTCAAACTCAAAAATAATAAAAACATTTCTTCTCCCTTTCTTTCTCATTTCAAACTTAGAAGATCGTAAAAATTTTCACACTAACACACAACCACATTTTGAACTAAATGGGTACCATCGAGTACGATGGATGTAAGGGGTGCTAATACCTTCCCCTTGCATAACCAACTCCCGAACCTATATCTCTTTAATTTCGTAGACCGTCTTATCCTTTTCTCTCGTGGGTTTTATCTATATTTTCCCGTTCTTCTTTTAGAACAAATAAAATTTGGTGGCGATTTCACCGTTGTTTTTTTGAAAATTCATTTAAATGATTTTGAAGAAAAAAACGAGTTGCTTCAAGGGTAAACAGGATTTACTATCCTAGTAGTACGGTTCTACTCTGATTCACGCATATTCAACCAAATCAGATTCATAAGTCCAATCATCCGAACGTCCCACCGGAACAACGGGAAACAAGGTTCACAAGCATCAATAATGCCAAAGTAATACATTGAATCATATTTAAACACAAAAAGGCATAATGGTAATTTTCCGCGCATGCATAACACACATGACTCGGATGGACAGTACCACTAATCACACACGAGGCTTAACCATCCATAGAAGAGAGAGTCATCACAAGTTGAATTGGAATTATATTAACCAATCAGAAGTTACACGTCCAATACAAGACACCCAAGGGTTATCACCGAAAATCGGTCGAAATTGGAAAAGTCATAGAAATTCCAATTTTTCTCTTATTCTAAGTTCTTAGGGGTTTTCTAAGACTAATAGAGTTATTGGACAAGGCTACGATGACGAACTACTTTTCTTGACCCAAGAAAAGGGGTGTCAGGCAGAACTTTTCGCGCTTAGCCCAGCCTAGGTCGCGCTAAGCGTGACCTGGGATTAAGTTAATCTTTTTTCCAAAAAGTGCAGGGCACGTTGAGCCCTAAATACCACGCTGAGTGTGACACCCCAAATTAATTCAACTATTAAATAATTAGAAATTTAATTATTAATTTAATTAAAGGTTTAATTATTAATATTTTTGGATGAATGGATTTAATTAATTAATTAAATAATGGAGTGTGGAGGTGTAAATTGGAATTGGGAGGTGTTTGGAGCAAAAGGCTCTACTTAATCCTAATTAATTAATTTCTATTATTTGGCAAATAAAAAGGAATAAAAGAAAAAAGTGAGAAGAGGAAATTAGGATTTTTGCATTCTACGTGAGATTGGAAAAGAGAAGAGAAAGAGGAGAAAAAGCCAAACGCCGAGAATTCGAAGATTCATCGCGAGGTAAGGGGGGATTAAATCTGATTATTATGCCTTATAGGTTTTGATGATCAATAGAACGAATCGATCCGTTAGGAATCTCGAATTACGATAATTGAGTGTGCCCTAACGTTATAATCCGACGTAAAACCATGATTGGAACTGTTATGAATGATTAATCTATGTATGATGAATATAGGTTAATTAGAAAACAAATTCTGTGATCAATTGGATATAAAAACACAATAATTAATTCTGTTATGATGTATTATAAGGTTTGGTGTTGTATGGAATAAATGGGAATTCGTAACAGTGAAGAAAAACTGAGTTTTTGATGAAAAACAACAATATGGGTCGACACATAGCCTTATGTATCGATGCAAGCAGAAGAAAATTTGAAAACCAGAAGCGTTGGAAAGCTATGCATCGACTCATAGAGCCATGCATCGACCCATAGGCCAAAGAACAGAGTTATGCATCGATACATGATGCGTATGAATCGATGCATATTGAACAATTTTTAAAAAATGCAGAATTTTACATGTATGCATCGATGCATACGAAGTATGTGTCGACACATGCAGTTTATGTATTGATGCATAGGCTTATGCATCGATATATACTGAAGGGATTTTTAAAAATTGCATAATTTTAACTGTATGCATCGATGCATACGTTCTATGTGTCGATACAAACAGCCCATGTATTGACACATGAGCTTATGGATCGACCTAAGTTGGACAGGAATGGGCAGGATTTTCTAAAAACGATTTCGATCATATCTTTGCGACCGTAACTCCGATTTAAGTATAGTTGGTATCGTTGGAAAGCTTAGAACGAGTACTATCTAATAAAAACATTTCCAACACCAATAACTGAGATCTGGAAGAATTAATTTGGATTTCGTAATGAGGACTCATTGTGAATTTGTGAACCATTTGCTATATGCAGTATGTTACTTTCCTTGAATTGTAATTAACTTTAGATGCTCATGATTGTTGTTATCATATGCTGTTATGGTTATTGATTATAATTGGAATAGTGTTGTGTGATTCTATTCCATTGTCATACCCCAAAATTTTCCCTCTTACTTCTCAAGACATTTCTCATATCCATACTCAAGGATTTCACAAGGGTTGACTAGACAAACCCTCTCCTAAGCAATCAACCCAAACTAGGGTTTTGCCATTCTCAAGTCAAGATGGACTTCTAACACTTCCAGTGGTCATCATGCCCCATCATATGTTTCAAAGAATCTCCATGTCAAGTTTCCTCAAACAATTGCTCAGATGGTTGAAAATCAGTTGTATTGGACAAAAAGTCAATTGTGGTCAACATACAGTCAAACTTCATAATTTTTGGTCAACATCAATATTTTGAAGTAGTATTCATCATTTGATCAAGAGTTGATCATGATTCATCAAGAAAAGTCAAGAATTGATCAAAAGTCAAAGTTTCTAAATTGGGCTTTCTTAGACAAAAGTCAACAGAATTTTGACCAGGCATAACTTTTACATACTTTATCAAAAAACTTTCCACCACAGCTCATTTTGAAGAGAATTCAATTCTCTACAACTTCATGTCTCACAAGCTTGGGCAGAAAATGCTTCATTTGGAAGTTATGGATCAAAACATTACAGGTCCTTTTTCAAAGTCAACAAAAAGTCAACTTTTTGTGAAGAAATGTTCATGAGCATGAAAACTTCAATTGAGATGAAACCAAAGAGGTTATTTAGAGGACATCTTGAGATTTCTAAAAAGTCCAAGAACACCCAAAAATGTTAAGAATTGAGCAAGATACACCTTGCACAAGTTGAGCATTTTTGAGGAGGTGCACAAAGAGAAATACTTGACAAATGCAATTTTTTTCCAAATGGGCTTATAATTTTATGATCAAAACTAGATCTTAACATTATCCATGGCCTCTCTACACCTTGCCACGCCTCTCCTTCAATTTATTTAATTTATTTTGAATTTAAAGCATTTAATTCAATTTTAAATTAAATAAAATACAAAAGCAAGGTATAAGACAAGTTGGGCTTGATTTCTATCTATCTTGAGGACCAAGGAAGCCCAAATAACATGCCAAATTCGTGCAACATGCTACAAGGAAGGAAAAATCCAATTTTGGAAAGATTTGATAAATATTTACAAGGGAATATTTTTGCATTCAAAGCAATATATTTTCTCATTATTTATGCAGGTTTGATTTTGGAAGCAACCGAAGAAGATGACCGGAGCTTTCCCCCGGCGTCTTTGATTGCAGGTCAACCGGCTGGCTCCCCAGGAGTTCCAGAAGGAACACCAATAGAATTTCTAGAAGGAACACCAACAGAAGTTCCAGGAGGAACAACACCCGAAGTTCCAGAAGGGACACCAACAGAAGGTCCAGAAGGAACAACGCCAGAAGTTCCAGAAGGGACACCAACAGAAGTTCCAGAAGAGACGTCAACAGAAGGTCCAGAAGGAACAACGCCAGAAGTTCCAGAAGGGACACCAATAGAAGTTCCAGAAGAAAGGAACTTCCGTGCCAAAAGGAAAGAACTTCCGTGCCAGCCGCCAGAAGCTCTAGAAAACAGGTTTCCAGAGGTTCTGGAGGGAACTTCCGTCAGATGTTCTGACGGAAATCCTTTTTTATTTTTAGGCAAAATACCCTTTTTGGTCCTTTAAGTTTACCCCAAGGTCCATTTTGGTCCTTTATCTAAAAAAAGGGTCAAACTGGTCCTATAATTCTTCCAAAAGGACCATAGGAGTCCTTTCCGTCCAAAAGGCACAAACGGACGTTTGGTTTGCGTGGCGGTGACATGGAATGTTATGTACACCATCTTCAACTCGCCCAAAATCCTCAAATTCTAGGGTTCACACATTGCATCTCAATTTTCCCATTTTGAATTTGAAATTCCTCAATATGATGAAGGAAGCATCATCGAGATCCGGTCTTCGACGATTTCAATAGAGATGGAAGCTTAGATGGAAAGTTGCGATGGAGACCTATATGTGGTTGTGGAGAATCATGTTCTTCAAGGGCTACCACCGCACAAACTTTGGGAAGCAATTCTGGGGTTGTCGTCATTACAAGGTAAGCATGAAATTAAAATAGGTTTTCATATATTCTTGTTCTGATAGTTCCTGCAATAGCTGAGATGAATCTGGATGTCACCATTATAGGGTTCATCTGAATCTGGGTGTGGATACTTTCAATGGTTCTTTGATGATGTGGTGGATGAGAAGGATCAGTTTATAAAGAAGCAGAATAATAGGTTGGAGAAGCTGCAAAATGAGCTTGATGGAGCAAAGATGGAGATACAACATCTAAAGGAAAGGAAAAATGGGCTGAAACATAAGATAATGGAGTTACAAATTGAAATGAAGAAGATGATGAATTCTCAGAAAAAATGGAAAATATTCTTCTTTATTATGTTAGTTGTGGTAATTTGGATGATGTTGTAATAGACTGTTGAATTGAGATTGTATGTTTAAGGTGTAAGAGAGTATCATATGTAATAGAGTATCATATGTAACACAGTCTCAATTTGAACATGGTATCATTATGAATTTGAATTTTTGTATCAACTTGAATTTTTGAACTAGTAGCATTTTGATCAATGTAAAACATACTGTAACATATAGAAAAGCAATTGAAGATAGGTAACATGGTATCATTTTGAATTTGAATTTTTGTATCAACTTGAATTTTTGAACTAGTAGCATTTTGATCAATGTAAAACATACTGTAACATATAGAAAAGCAATTGAAGATAGGTAACAACATATAATTATAAGGTGGTGGATACCACTAAGTTGCAGACAAAACAACCTGATATTACTGGTCCAATCAAAAACAACCTGATATTACAGGTAAAAAAAAAACAAAACAGCTTGATATTACATGATCAAAACAACTTAACATAACCAATTCTAATATTACAAGTTAACAAAACAACTTAACAACTATAGGTCCAATCCTAATCCAAAACAGACATCAAAGTAAACTAAAGTTTCCACTTTGGTGCTGCTCTTTTAGTTGGTGTTGTCCTTCTTGTTGTTGGACCTACAACAGTTCTTGATGCACTTAACCTCGTTGTTGGACCTGGTGGGACAAATGGTGCATTTGGCCTTCTAACCGACAACTTTTGGATGATTTAGATTGAGATGGAGAAGCTTGACGAAACCGACTTAGATGTTGAGATGCCATCGCATGTATGCCACCGGCATGATGCCACATGATGCTCGAGATGGTTGAGAAGGTTGAGAAGCCACTGCATGATGGTGCTGGTACGATGGTTGAGCTGCATGTGGTACTTGTGTAGTAGTTGTCGACTAGTAGAAGGCACCTTACAAGTAAGCTTGTTGTGACCTACCTTCTTACACCTGCTACACTTTACAATGAATCCTTCTTCTCATCTTTTATCAGCACCATCTAGCTCACCTTGCTCTAAATTCCTCCTTTTCTTTGGCCTTCTGCATTTTCCTAATTTGGGTGGCATAACATCGTGGTACTCGTTCTAACCCATAGGTTTGAGCCATTAATGAAATATGACAGTTTGTACACTTGCAAATATCTTGATTTCCTGTAATAATCAGGAATGTATTCATCAATCCTATGGTTCCTATTTTTGATTGCTGCAAGTGAATGAACACATGGTAGGCCTGTTAGCTCCCATCTTTTGCATGAAAAGATTTTTTCCTTCAAGTTTACAGTGAATTTTTCAGCAGAATTTTCCAGATGCCTCACTTCAAACATATGCTCATCAGACATCCTAACACAGAAAAATGGACATTCCAAATTAAGACATCAAATGGACATTCCAAAGTCAGACATTCTAACACAGAAAAATGCTTGTTTTAATAATTTTACCTGACAAGCCACATGTTTGTGAATGAACTTGTTTTCTCAACCTTTTTCATAATGTTTGGCAACACTTCTACATCTGCCAATTTCTGAAACCTCATCCTGTTTGATGCCCATCTCTCCATCATGTATATCCTAATTTCTTCCACCATGGTTATTAATGGCTTGGCCCTTGACTCCAAAATAACACTATTAAAGGATTCTGACATATTATTGAGAACTGCATCGCATTTGTTATGAGTCTTGAAGTATGATCTGCTCCAAAACCTTGGAGGGGTAAACATCATGTGATTGTATGCTTCTCCATTGATATGTTTCATAACTTTCATCTCTTTTTCCCAAGCTTGGTAGTAAGTTGACTTGGATGTCTTCCATATAATTTCCTTTAGTTTTTTTCCTGGAAATCTCTTCCTAAAGTTGTTGTAGAGATACCTAACACAGAATCTTTGTTCAACTGTAGGCAACAGTTCCTCCATTGCAGGCAATAATCCCTGAGTCATGATATGTGTAACATGAGAATTTAATTATTAAAAATACTAATCAATTGGGAATTAACAATTAGGGCTGCTCATTTCATCCGCGGATACGGATATCCGCCGAATATCCGCTTGTACGGACCGGATCGACCCAATCCGTTTTCCAACGGATCGGATAACGGATGCTAATATTTTCCATCCGCAGAAAACGGATAATTTGGATATATCCGGCGGATATCCGCGAATATCCGTTATCCGTTCATTTTAATCCAAAATCCAAATATTCATTTCATTTTATCCAAACAAAATCCAGGTTCACTACTTCACTTTCGTCTCTCTCTCTCACGCTCTTCTTCGCCCTCTCGGCCCTCATCCTCTCCGCCTCTCCGCCTCCTCCGCCCTCTCCTCTCCTCTCGCTCTCCGCCTCCCTCTCCTCCGCCTCTAGTTCTCCAATCTCCGCACTGCTGCCTTGCCCTAATTTCCTCCATGGCGCCAATCTCACTTCTCTCGTTCTCCAATCTCCACTGCTCTCTCAAAGGTATGTACTTTCCTATTTCTCAGTTTGTAATTGAGAATGCTTGTTCTGGTATTGACTGTTCCACTCGCCTATTCATTCTTCATAATGATTTTTCATGTTTTAATAGCTTTTCTGAGGATTAAGATTTGTGGTTTCTGGATTATTTAACAGTTTTCCAAGATATATTCATAAGGATTTGTAACTGTTTAGGATTGATTGTTTTTTTTAGATTTTTTTTGCACACTTCATGTTAGTATTAATCTTGCATGCTTAATGCTACGTTTTGCAGTAGCTGTTAATCTGAGCTGACTCCAATTCTGAGGTTGTTCTGTTGGTAAGCATGTGGTTGCAGGGGATTTGGAATTTGGGGACAATGATCCATTTGGATTTGAGCTATACTTTACAGTTTAAAATGGTTATGATGCTGATTCTGTTCTTAAAATGGGGGGTTGTTTAAATGGGGGGTTGTTTAAAATGGTTATGATGCTGATTCTGTTCTGCTGCAAAGGCATTCCTATGAATTTTGAAAGAATTTATCTTCTTTATTAATATTAGGACTATGTTTAGTTTGAAGATTATTTGAAAGCAGGTAGTGTATTTGTTTGTAGTGCATCTAGTGCATCTAGCAGGTAGTACATTTAGATCTCTTGTGCATCCGACATGCTCATGCGTAGTAACCCCAATTATACTAGTACACTATATATTACATGATAAGTTACTTAATACGCCATAACTAATATCTTAAAATATAATGTAAGCCATTGTCTTAGATTAGATAGATATTTTACGATATTCTAATACTTGATTTGAACTGCTAGAATGCTAAAGATTCTTTTATCGCTACAAAGGAAAATAATCACCAAAATTAGCAATGAAGGAAATGGTTTCGCACACCTTATGCATTTCTTGGTTCACAAATACATACCGAGATGATTTAACAAGAATTACTTACACAAATTTTATTCTCACTTTTGCTTCATGTTTTCGGACCTCCAATGTCGACACCCACACCTTCGAGAGTTGCTAATAACAATGGAAGCAATACTACGGAGACTCCAGTTGGTGGTTCACCAAAGAAAAGAAAAGGTCAGTAGTTTGGGACCACTTTCATCTTTATATGGAAGATGGTAATCAGAGAAGTAGATGCAATTATTGTCCAGCAAATTATGTGTATGGTCCTTCTAGTATGGGAACTACAAACTTGTTAAGTCATATGCAAAAGTGCAAAAATAATCCTGATAATCGTAAGAAGTCTCATCAAATTGAGGATTTTTGTCGAGTCGGTGGTGGGGAACCGAAAAGAGAGATATCTGGTTTGACTAAATTTGATCAGAAACTTGTCTTGGATGCCTTAATCAGGATGATTGTGATAGATGAGTTGCCATTTCGATTTGTTGAAAATGAAGGGTTTAAGTATTTCATGTCTGTTGCTTGTCCTTTATTCTGCTTTCCATCTAGAAGTAAGGTTGGAAGAGATTGTCTAGCATTGTACAAGGTTGAAAAAGAATCTTTGAAAACCTTTTTCAGAAAATCCAAACAAAGAATTTCCCTCACCACTGATTTATGGACATCAAATCAGAACCTTACTTACATGTGCTTGACTGCTCACTTTATTGATGATGATTGGAAGCTCCAAAAGAGAATAATAAACTTCATGGCATGTCCTAGTCACAAGGGGGAGGAAGTTGGTCAGTTGATAGAGGAACTTTTGAATGGTTGGGGGGTTGATAATGTTTTCTCAGAAACTGTTGATAATGCAATTGCAAATGACAAGACGGTTGCTTACTTGAAAAGAAATTTGTGAATAAGGGACTTTGGTGGTGGGAAATATCTCGCAGATGTGTTGCTCATATAATAAATTTGATTGTGAAATGTGGCTTGAAAAAACATAATGAGTCAATTCAGCGGATACGCCACTTAGTGAAGTATGTACGAGGTTCTCCTGCTAGATTGCTTAAGTTCAATGAGTTTGCTGGAAAAGAAGGCGTAGAAACAAAAAAGTCTTTAGCTGGTGATGTTACTACAAGATGGAACTCTACGTATTTGATGTTGAATAGGGCTAATCTGTACAAGAATGTTTTTGAGAGATACAGGGATGAGGATGCTTCTATGCGTGGGGATTTTCCACTTACTGGTGAAAATGCATTTCCAGAGGAGTCTGATTGGGCTGTTGGAGATTTTATGGAGAAAATCCTAGAACCATTTCATGATATTACCATTCGTGTATCTGGTACTTCTTATGTCACCTCTAATATTTTTATGGATGAAATTGGAACCATTTATAACTACTTGAAGGATTGGATAGGAAGTGAAAATGAATGTTTGGTGGAGTTAGCTACAAAATGAAAGAGAAGTTTGACAAGTATTGGGAGTGGAAATGAGAGGCTAACTTGATATTTTATGTTGCTAGTATCCTCGATCCACGATATAAATTTTACTTGGTGAAGGCAGGTTTGATTCATATGTTTGGCGAGGAGTTGGGAAAGCCTTTGGCTTTGGCATTTGATTGTTTGAAAGAGTTGTTCAAGACTACAAGAAAACTACTCATTCCAAAATCGCAGCTAGGAATTCTGGGGTTCATCTTCTTCCGCTTTTGGGTTGGGTAAGAAATCTTCTAAATTGGTGAAGCCGAATATGTCATTTTATAACAATTTGCAAGCTACTATGGGTATATCAGCAGATGACCGAGCTTGAGAAATACCTAGTCGATTTACATAAACAAGAAGCGATGACTTTTGTGATTTTCAAATTCTTGAGTGGTGGAAGGATCATAAGAGGGATTTTCCTGTTTTAGCAAGAATGGCTCGGGATGTATATGCTATCCCTGTATCTACAGTTGCATCTGAGTCGGCGTTTTCCAGGTGGTCGTGTGATTGATGACTATAGAGCTCAATGGCCCTTCAACCGCGGAGGCCTTGATATGCACACAAGATTGGATTCGCCATGGACGTATCTTGACGGATGAGGAGGAGTTTGAAATAATTCAAGAGATTGATAATGGTAACTTACTACTTTTGTGTGTTTTAAACTTCTTGAATTTGGTTGTTTATATTGCTAATGTATTTGTTGTTTATATTTGTTCAGAGTTGTCTCAAATGCGGCTTAATGATGAAGTGTCGGTAAATCATGGTTGATTGGATTTCTACTTGATGAAGTTGAACAAGACTACAAGTTGTTTTATTTACTTTTCGATTTGGACATTTGAATTTAAATCATGTTATATGTATTGAATTTATGTTACTATGTGTAATGGTATTATGGATTTGAATCATGTTGAATTTGTAATATGTAAAAAGGGCTGCTCATTTCATGTTGATCGATCTGTGTCCGTTGCGCAGCCCTATATGTAATACTGAATTTGGGACAAAATAGTAATTTTTTATTTAATTCTGACGGATAACGGATATCCGCCGGATTTATCCGTTATTCAGCGGATTTATCCGTATCCAATCCGTTCAAAACGGATCGGATAACGGATCGAGTATCTGCCTATCCGTTTGAACGGATATCCGTGTAAACGGATGCGGATCGATCCGTATCCGTCCGTTGCGCAGCCCTATTAACAATAGAGTCATACCTTTTGTTGATCAGAAATAAAAGTGTATGTGAGACACTCTTCTCTTCCACCTAGATCACCAATAAGCAGCTCCAAGAATCATGTCCAACTTTCCTTGTTTTTACTCTCCACTACTGCATATGCTATTGGTAGCATTTGATCATTGGGATCTCTCGCTCATGGTGATGGATTTGACCTCCACAAAGCCCTTTCAAAAAACATCCATCAAGCCCTATGAAATGTCTACTTAACTGAAGCTTTCCTCAAGTGCCAAGCATATGTAAATCCTTTTGAAGTGTAATTTCTGAATACCACTACCTTCTTGAGCTGGTTGGACATGTACTTTCACAGTTGACCCTGAGTTAGATCTTAACAACTCATGTGCATAGTCATAAATCCTTGCATAATCCCCTAAGAATGACCCATCAACCATATCTCTTGCTGCAAACCTAGCCCTTATAGCCTTGGTTTTGTTGACCCCCACATTCCACTTCTTCTGCACCTTTTCCTTAATGTCCTTAAGCTTCATTCTAGGTTGGTTTTAAGTGCATTCTGCAACCTCTTGCTAAGCCATTTAGTCTTCAACAACTTCACATTATATTCTCTACTGCAACTATGGGTGTCTACCACCTTTCTTAGTTGCCAAGTATCCTCAACATCCAACTTAGCCCAATAACCTTCCCATTCACATCCATCCTTACACCTAACCCTAACCCTTATGTTGTCATTTTTAATGTACTTTAAATTTCTGCCAGATTGGACTGCATAAGAGGTAACTGCTTCCTTGATATCTTCTTTTGTACTAAAATATGTACCCACTTCCCATTTGTAATTGGACATATCCTTTAGAAGCTTGAAAATGAGATACTTCTTTCTCTTGGTAGTATTGCTATCTTCACTATCACATTCACTTACAAGATCCTCACTTTCATTATCACTTCCTTTACTATCTTCTTTATTTGCTTCAGACTTTTCTTTACCCTTATGGATTTTTAATTGTTCCTCATCTTCAAATTCATAGTCAAGGTTACCTTCTTTCTCTTCCAAGTCAGTTTCACACTCATCAGTTTCATCATCAAATACAACCTCCTTTGCACTATCATACTTGAAGCTACTATCATCAGAGCTATCATCATCAGAACTATCATCATCATTTTGTCCAACAGCATCTTCACTGGCCTCCTTCTGTCCAACAACATCTTCACTTGCCTCATTCTGTCTAACAGCATCCTCACTTTCATCATTCTGTCCAACAACATCTTCACTTGCCTCATTCTGTCTAACAACATCCTCACTTACCTCATTCTGTCTAATAGTATCTTCACTTACCTCATTTTGTCTAACAGCATCCTCACTTACCTCATTCTGTCTAACAACATCTTCACTTACCTCATTTTGTCTAACTGCATCCTCTTCCATTACATTCAGGGGTGTCTCATCTAAAATAACTTCACTCTCATCAACATACTCAGGCTGTGACAATGTGTGTTGAATAAAGACTTCAACACTTAAATGAACCCTATATAGATCAGCAATCTCTAAGGCCCCTTTGTCATCAAACAACAGATTCATTCCAGCAGTTGGATCCCTATAGTATATCTTCTCAATGGCTGGGTAACCTAGTTCCTTAATAGCACCCAATAACTCAAAATAGCCCCACTTATCAGCATCTACTCTCAAATCAGCAATCTCACCTCCTTCGTACACACTCAAGTCCTCACTAACAAATTCACCACTGTGGTGTATCGTAATATTAAGCAATTCCTCCATTTCACACAATGCCCTAAATAGAGAGATGAATTTCAGAGAAGACAGATGAATTTCAAGGAAACCCTAACTATGAAAATAGAATTCTTGCAGAAACTTACCTCTGATGAGAAGTCTGGTTTCACCTTCGAGAATGTGGAATTTTTCCTCGCTCACATGCAATGTGTCCTCACTCACCTTCAAGAATGAGGAATTTGTCTTCGCTCACGTTCTACTTGTTTGTCCTTTCAAGAAAGTGTTGTTTCACCTTCCAACAAAAAAAGAAAAATGTTTCTATCTTTGTTTCAGGCCACATGCAATTTTAATAAACACACTTGTAATGCCACACAATGCCACATAAGCGCTGCCATTAACCATGACTAACGGAGTGGACGGAAAGGACAAACGTGGTCCTTTTAGAAGAATTATAGGACCAGTTTGACACTTTTTTTAGATAAAGGACCAAAATGGACCTTGGGGTAAACTTAAAGGACCAAAAAGGGTATTTTGCCTATTTTTTATTTTCCTGCTAACTAATTTATTTTCTTTGCAATTTTCTTTAAAACTATTTTTCTAAAAAAACTCTAAAAAAGTTCTAACTTTAAGGTTTAGGTTCAAAAAACATTTATTTAATTTTTTCACAGAAAACATTTTCTTTTCATCAGAATTAGGTTTTTTTAATTAAAATTAATTATAAAAAACTCAAAAAAAGATAATTTTTAGTAATTAGGGCTGCTAACTTAAAACTCTTTTTCTACTAACTTCCAGAACATTTTTCACTAACATTTTCTCATTATTTTATCTGTTTATTTATTATTCCGCATTTAAATTCTAGAAAGGTTGTATAGGTTGTAGATTTTTTATCATGTAATAGCGTAGAATTTACTTTCCGCACTTTATATTTCCGCCTTTACTTTCTGCACTCCTATATTATGTATCTGCCCCAAAGCTGTGTAATAGCGTAGGACCTTTACATTTCCGCAATTTACTTTCTGGACCTTTCATCTGCTAGTAATTAGGCGTGTATGGCAAGATTAACTTAATCAATCTAGATCACTAATCACAAGATAAATATCTGAACATAACCCACTTTTCACACATGCACCCACCTTAGGGTATCCTCTCTTGTTGCCTTTCGAATACATGGTCAAGTCCCTCGAACGTGGGGATATCTTAGCTAAGATGCTTACAAACATATCATCATAGTCCCTTCGAATTAAAGATCATAGTCCCTCGATGACCCTCGATGTTGCCTACGAATATATGGTCTCGTCCCTCAATTGTTGCCTACAAAAAGTGATGATCATCCCTACGAATATGCTAAGATATCCCTACAAGTTGCCTTCTATGACCATCCGATATCCCTTCGAATGTCCATTTACATCCAACGAATATGGTTACCTATCAACCAATGGTATGGATAACCTTATTTTAAAGGAAAGCAAAATAACACGGAAATGACCGTTCTGAGTGGGTAAAATAAGTCTCGTTTGCTTGCTCAATCAAAATACTTTTCACACCTCACACTTTCAAAACTTTTCAAAACACTTTGTATACATTCCAGCGTGAATCATTACAAAGTCCTTTTCCAAAAACAAAACATTTCCAAACACTTCGTATACATTCCAGCATGAATCATTACGAAGTCAAAGTGAAATGCCTTTTCAAAACATTTTCAAACACATACACACAAAAAGCAATTTGTAAAGTGTTCTAAAGCAATTAAGAGCCCGTAGATAACTACGGATGGAAAGGGTGTTAACACCTTCCCTTTTCATAACTGTCTCCCGTACTCAGAATCTAACGAAGGTCTTTTCCTGTTCTTTTCGCATTCCCTTAATTGGATAAAAGAAAAGTCGGTGGCGACTCTTGCTATCCGCAACATTTGCGATAAGACGCAAAACAAACAAGTCAGTTCTCTCACCGTGTTACACTAGTGGTTTTATAAAAGTAGATAGGCTTCCCAATCATTCAAAAATGTGTGTATGTGTGATTCAATAGACGAGGCAAGCTTTTACACTTCCACTCTTTCATAATTTTGAAGATCCAAGATTTTTCTTCTTAATTTAACAATGATCCAACACTTCATCTAAGACTTGACTAGACTTCTATCTAAAGATGTTTGATAAGGCTTCTTGATAGCTATCATCATGAAGATTTCGCATCACATTATTGTCATCATCAAAAATCAAATAGGTCATCCGATTGTTGCAATCATTATAACTGTAAGCACATATATCCACAAAATAATGAGAAATTAATTCTTTATACAACTTCTTTTTTGTTGACCGTTTGAAGATTTTAATATTTTGATAAAAGACTAGTTGAGATCTTTATACTATTTCGCGTGCTTACTTATACTATGGCTTGTTGCAATTAGCATTGTACAAGTTTTATTAAATAATTTTGTTTATATACCATAAGCATAAACTTGTATATCCACATAGATGAAAAATATTTAATCACAGGCATTTTTTTATTTTTATGTTTTCTTATTAAGATGCATTTTCTATAATTTACTATTTACAAAAATCCAAGAAATGACGTGGTTAACTCAGCATAACTCGGGTTTGAGAAACTGAGCTGAGGAACGTTTTGACTCGGCATGTTTTGAAAAAACAAGCAAATAAAACAAGTAGTTCATTGCGTTGCTTTGTTCATGCCTTGCGATTTCACCTTCTCCTTCTTTCCTTCATCAAAACCAACCAGGTTCTCTTCTTTTTTTCGTCTTTTCTTCTACATTAAGTTCTCTTCTTGTGCACAATCATCTTCATGTCTTTATTTTTCTTATTATTATTATGTGTAATATATTTGTATACTTGATGAAAACAAAACCTTAGCATTTCACATTTCAATCACTTTCTCTTCAAAGGTTAACAAACAAATATTCAACTAAGTGCTTCTGTTATATATTATATATTTGTGTCAATATTTCGATTCATTATTTACAGTATTTCGTTCTAATAATGTAGCTGTGTGTTTGTGTGTGTGTTTTCAACGCTTTTGATTGCGAACTTGCATATTACTGGATCTGATGTTCAGTTTCTTGTTTTCCCTTTCTCATTCTATGTATATATGTGTTGAAGCTGTGTCAAAATTGGTGTCTTTGAGAAATAAAGTTAACATATTTCGGTTTATTTATCCCATTTTTCCCATTTTGAAGCCTTGATTTTGAGTTTATGGTTATCAGGTTTATTTATCCCATTTTTCTTGGCAGATGGTGTCCTTTGAAAAGAATGATAATGATGTTCTCATGGAGCAGCATGAAATGAGTCCCCGAATAGGTCCCGACTATCAGGTGGAAATTCCTTCCTTGATTAAGAATTCAAACCAGCTTTCTGATTCAGAATATGTGCTTTGTGATAAATCACTTTCCTATGATTTTGGTTTGCCCATCTCAGTCACATGGCGTGATGCTGATACAAAAAGTTTAGTACTTGGTTTGTTCGTTTTTGGGAAGAATTTTATTCAGATTGAAAGATTCTTGGAGAACAAAGGGGTGGGAGAAATACTTTCATTTTACTATGGAAAATTTTACAAAACTGAAGGATATCGTAGATGGTCAGAGTGCAGGAAGTTAAAAGGGAGAAAATGTATGACTGGAAAGAAACTTTTTAGTGGACTGAGACAACGTGAACTACTGTCTCGCTTGATGCATCATGTCGCTGAAGAATCTCATGATACTTTGTTACAGGTAGTCAACTGCGCTATCTCATCTCTTCATATTTAGCCCTTCATTTTATGTTTCAAGTCAAAGCTTCCCTAGTTTATGGTACATTATCTGTGCATTTGATACTATGGTAATTGTAATGGAGTAGCTGAGGAATTATTCCATGATTATTTGAACATCTTACTTTACTAGGGAAGCTTCAGTTATATATGTATCATTTGTTTCAGTCCTCACTTTACTTATTTTATTATACTCAGGTTTCTAAGTCATATGTGGATGGCAGAATTTCTCTAGAAGAATACATATCTTCTTTGAAGTCTACTGTTGGACTTGGCGTTCTTGTGGATGCAGTAGGTATCGGTAAGGAGAAGGGAGACCTCACTAGGTTTAGTATGGAACATAGGAAGAACAATCGCGCACTTTCTGCACAAACTTGTAAAGCTTTGTCTTCTCTTGGACCCTGTGATATTATACAATCTTTGACAGGAGGAATTCGGCTTAGCAAAGCCAAAAGTAATGAACTCTTCTGGGAAGCTATTTGGCCCCGCTTACTAGCAAGAGGTTGGCACTCTGAGCAACCAAAAAATCGAAGCTATGTCACCTCCAAAGAATATCTGGTTTTTCTTATTCCTGGCGTTGACAAGTTTTCAAGGAGAAAACTTGTGAAAGGTGTTCAATACTTTGATTCTGTTAGTGGTGTTTTGAGCAAAGTTGTAGCTGAACCAAATATTCTTGTGCTCAAAGAAGAAGAAGAAGAAGAAGCTAAAGTTGGTAGCTGCAGTGAGGAAGATTTAGAAAAGGGATCAAATGAAGATGATTTATCTGACGATCATCGGCAATGTTACCTCAAGCCCCGATCTTCTACCTACAGTAAAGATCATATCCAATCCATGTTTATTGATAGCAGTTTGGTGCATGGGAGAAAGCCATCCGGTTTAAGGGGATTGAAATCTGTGCCTGTTAATTCAGTGTGTAAAGTTGAGGTAGATGCTGCTGGTAAAACATTTAAAGGGCAAAAATATATGAGGAAAGTGAAACATAGCAAGGATATGCCTAAAAGAATTAAACAGAATTCAACAAAGTTGACTGTTATTGATACCAATAGACTTTCTGAAGGAAAATTATTGAAGCTGAAAGTTAAACAGCTGAAACATCTGCCAGTTGAAATAGAAGATTCGTCTAAGATGACTACTAGTCTTGTGAGAAAAAGTAAAATTGGCTCTTCAACAGATGTTTCGCCAGAGATAGTGGACAATGAGATGCCTTTTTGTGGCAAAAAGATGATTATAAAGACTGATAGTAGCAGAAGTGTATTCAGCAATGGTGCAACCTATAAGAATGAAGCATATGATAATCCTGATAATGATGCAAACAAGGAGGTCAAAAGCCAGAAAAATCAACATGCCTTTGTTTTTGTTGATAACGGAATGAAGAAGATCATAAAGAATCAATTTAATCGGAGGGTAGGATCAGGTGATTCTAATCATACAGCTGTTCCTATTAAAAGGAGGAGATTGTCTGCTTGTGCCAAGGCAGAGAGAAGTTGCATCAATGAGAATTCATCAGAAAAACTAGGACTCTCTCGGTCTTCTAGCTTTTGTGAAGCCAACAAAAATGTTTGTGATCCAGTTAGTCATCAGCATAATGGAAGTACAACTGCTTCTTTTACAGACAGAAGTGTGGAAGAGAATAATGAGAAGAACATTCTCAACGGCAACTATCAACGCACAAGTGTTCCATGTGCTAAAGTTGAGAAATGTGAATCTTTCACCTTCAATATTTCGCAGGTTCCATCCAAGTCTGAAATCAGCATAATGATGGCAAAGGCGGAGGAAGGTGAGCAAGGCTTAATGGCAAAAGATCCATGCCTAATATCTGCTACTCAGGAAGTGGTTGAGGAGGGTCTGAGAACCCTTTGTGATGTTGATTCTTTGGAACAACAGACTGATATAAATCCCAGGAGACAGGGCACTAGAAATAGGCCATTGACAGTTAGAGCATTGGAATGTATAGCAAATGAATTCTTGCATGTACAAAAGAGAGAAAAAAAGAAAGACATCCAGACACGCAGAGATCCTTTCAATCCTTGCCGCAAGGCTCGTACAAGTGGCAAAACAATGCTGTGCCGTCAATTTCCAGATCATGGGAATGCAGTTTCAGTACAAGAAGAAAAAAGCATTTGATTGAAGATGTGAGTATTAGCTAAATACTCCACAGATGTGTAAAGGTTTTTTTTAAAGATTATAGATGTAGATAAGTTACTATACAAATATGGTTCTCATTAATGATTTGAAGCAGTGTTATCCACTCTACCATGGTACTATATCAGTGGAAAAGCTAGCAAAGCTACTCTGAGAATGATAAATTAGAATGAGTTTGGATGAATTTTTCTATTACTAATTTCTTTGTTATGACAACAAATTTTGAGAATCTTAAATATGAAGGCATTTTATGAAATATTTTGTTAAGGTCTATTTGGAAGGGGATTTAGAGTCATTTTAGGTAATAGGTTATTTGCAGCTTAATACAAATGTTTATCAAAATAGTGTAAATAAGAGTGCAATACAGTTTGGTTGTTGATAGAGTAGATGTCTGTTATATTTCTGTTAAGAGTTTGTTAGCTAGCTAACTGTGAAGTCTGTGTTGAAGACTTGAGTAGTGCTATGGCTCAACAGTTATCCCTTTCTGCGTTTTTCACTTCTAATACAAAATCATTACATATAAATAAATTTATATAAATTATTTTTATATATATATATTATTTTTATACTAAAGATAACATAAATTTAAATTGTTTTTATATGTGACAAAAATTGTTTTCATAAGTTATCTTGAAGAAATTATAAAATTAAGTTAAAAAAATATTACAAGTGTTTTGATAATATATCTTAAATAGTGTTACAAAATTTATCTCAACTAGAATGCCCACCCATGCTCCGAATGAGTTAAATTAAAAATAAAACTATATTATTTTATAATAATTGATATTAAATTTTTTATTTACATATAAAATTATCTTATAGTTTATTTAGATTATGTTTGGAATTATACTATTAATTTTTTAATAAGAAACAGTAATACAAAAAATATTTTATATTATTGTTTTTCTAGGTTATGAGAAGATCTATTATGGTTCTATTTATATATTAAAATAAGTAAGTTATTTTAAAACATTATGAGTATATAAATATTATGAACTATATTAATTTTAACATTTAATTTATAATTTAAATTAATTTTAGTACAAATGAATATGATAGTAAGAATAGTAATGTCATAGAAATTAAAAAAAAAATATTAGAATTAAAATAAATGTATTTATGTCAACAACAATCTCATATTTATACTAAATATACCACAAATATCGAAATTGAGAAAACAATAATTTTTGCTACTGTACTGAAAAATATGTAGATATTAAAATTTCAAAAGCACAATTATGAAATTATGTTCTAGTAAATCATGTTATTCTATATATAAAACATTTACATTTAATAAATTTATATAATACACAAATGGTTAAATATGTAATTATTGATTTTATTTTATTAATTAGATCATATAATATTGATTAATAAATGTTTTACTTATTAGCATTATTATTTAATTTTGAACATTACGACTTTGAATACTAATTTATTGAAATAATATAAGACAATAATAAAAGACAAATTTGACAGTTTTCGAGAAATAAAAGTTTTACTATTCTGATTTAGAGTATTAAAAATAAAAGGACAATGGATAGTAAATGAAATATTACACTGTTTCAATTTACTGTATTGGAAATGAAATGCGTGCAAAATATCCAACGTTCGGAATGGTATTCGTGGCCACCACAGGCCCTGGACTCATCGGTGTGGTCTGGGGAATGGAAATTGATACTGAAGCAGTCGGCCCTGAGACAGTTGTGTTGCTTAATAGAGGAAATGACGCAAGTTGCGAAACAACTGGGTCGGCAATACCCAACGTTCGTGATGGAACTTCATCCGCATTCGATGCGGGAGTATTGTTTGTCATCTTAGGTGTACGTTTCCTAGTAGGTGGTGGTTTCTTATTTGCTGAATATCCACTTCTAAGTTTCATGCACTTCTAACGCTACAGACAAACTCTAACACTTAGCACATTATCCCACCAGGTGTGCCAATTTGTTTACTGTGGAAAGTGGTAAACAACCGCTGGTCCTCCCTAGGTCCTAAAACTAAGGGTTACTCGCAAGATCGACCAGTTGATCTTAAGACACGTGCTAAGATTTGGTATATTGTACTGATTCTGCAGAAAAGACCTTGGCCAAGAAACGGTTTTCAGAGACCAACGGAAACAGTACAATGGCTTTCGACACAGACAAAATTTCGACTACCTGCTAACCGACTGCAGGCGCTGGATAAACAAGACTCAACCGACACTAATTGGTGATTCGTGACCAACAATTGACATTGAAGTGTTTAGTGAAGAAATCGTTCGAAATGAAACAGAAGTAAACAAACAGTAAAGATAAACTTAAACATAAATTGATTGCATTGAAAAGTAAATACAGTGATTCACGTACATCAAAGGCTTGAATGACTCTTTCTTCCTTTAGCGCGAAATTGGGCAGAGTTTCAGCAAGCAATTTGAAGATACAAATGAACACCCCAAAATTCGAACAGACTGACTTATTTATAGTATCTTACAAGATAACTTCTAAGAGTAATCAACGGACGAGATTCAAACTAAAGACAACTGCTACACACGATCTCGTCATTCGTTTAGCGCTTCGGAACCATGATCTTCTGAAATAACTGCCTATGATCTCCATATTTTGACTTTTTCCTGCTTTGAGACTTCAAAAAGGGCTAACTGCCTCTGGTTTCGATTTACCTTCAGGCAATGATAATATCCTCTAAGTCCTTTGTCCTACATCTTTGACAGCGTCCATCCTTCAACCAACTTCTTCATTTAACCTAAAAAAACATATCGAATCGACCAATAGTCCTTCTTCACCCATCTTGTGATATGATTTTGTCTTCGACGCGGTTTCTTCTGACTGCTTGGTCGATTTGGTTGGTTCTCTGACTCAACTTCTCAACCGACACATGTTTTCTGATATTTCTAACTTGGCTTTGAGATCTTTCTTAAAGAAGCTATATTCGTTTAGAATTGGCCCTTAACTCATAGGAACACTTGCCTTTAATAAGTGTCCTCAAACGTATTTAGAAATTTTCAGTTAACAGGGTGTCCTTTCTTCATTATCCCCGGTAGGTCGCTTTAATACAAGTGTTCTCATGAGCGGAATGTCCAAGTTCAGTTGTATAATTTTACCCTCTTTATGCTCTTCCCCAATGAGCACTGATGAGAGATCCTCAAGTGAAGTTATACCTTCCGAAAAGGATCAGATGCAATGGTTATCATCAACATAGTATCCCTAATGAAGTTCCCCAACGAATCTCCATTGGTTTTCAAGATGCTCTGATAGAAGGCTTTAGCCTTCATCCCCCAATGAAGATGGTGTTTGAACCATTGATGAAGGGTTGTCATCCCCAGTGAATTACTGATTAATGAATACCTTATCGGTGAAATTCCTCGTGAAGTGTACACACAGGAGGTTTCCTGCACGCTTTGACGACAGAACCGTAGTCCCCAGTTGAAGTCAAATGGACCATTCATGATGTCCCCAGTGAGGTTGTATCCCTCTTTGTTTCCCAGTCGAAGCATGTGAATGGGAATCCCCGACGAAGTGGTGGCTCAGTAAAGTTTAAATCATATTTGTTCCAACTGAAGCCATGTTGTAGATCTGATATTCTCGACGGGTGTAACGGTGGAAGTGCTTTATCAAGTGTCTCTGATCACTCCTCAGTTAATCGTTGTCTAGGGAATATTTTCCGCATGGGTCATTATGTAATGATTGATGTCCCCAGGGAGTCATTTATCCAATGTAGCCGTTATGCAATGGTTAACTTCCCTCAAGAAGTCACATTCCCCAGGAATCCATATTCCTCAGGAGTTTTGTTATCTAATTCCCCAAGTGATCACCGAATCAATGATGTTATTTTTGCTCTGACGACACACTCAACTTGTGTGTTCTTCCCCTAATGGAAGCTTGCAAATTTGAGCCTGATTATGATGTGACATGTGGTCACCAGTTACTCATTTTTTGCAAACATGCATCATCGTATTGCATTACTCCATAGAAAATCCATACATTGCATGGAATTATAAGCCGAGAACAACAATCTTTGTCCCCAGTGATGCTCCTGTAATTCCTTGTTAGGTCTGGTGTGTTGAATGTCCCAGTGTGACGGAATTCTTTGATATGTCTATATCCCCATGAAGTCTAGTGTTCTCCTAGATTCTTTTTCCTTGTTGTTTCCCCTGTTCTCGAGATCAACATGTTCGGAGCAGGCGAAATACTTGTTTCTCCTTTTCAGGAAGTCTAGTGTTCTCATAGTCTTCTTTTCCTTGTTGTTTCCCCAGTTCTCAGGATCAACATGTTCGGAGCTTGTTTTTCCTTTCTAGGGCACGGAGGATCTGCGTATCCTGATTGAAGTTTAGCGTTCTCTTATTCTTCATTTCCTTGTAGTCCCCTATTCTCGGGTGCAAGGGTGTGTTTTCCTAATTGAAGTCTGGCGTTCTCCTGGTCTTCTTTTTCTTGGTGTTTCCCCTATTCTCGGGATCAACATGTTCAGAGCTTATTTCTCCTTTCAAGGGCACTGAGGATTTGCGTATCCTGATTGAAGTTTAGCGTTCTCCTATATTTCATTTCCTTGTAGTCCCCTGTTCTCGGGTGCAAGGGTGTGTTTTCCTGATTTAAGTCTAGCATTCTCCTAGTCTTTTATCCTTGTTGTTTCCCCTTTTCTCGGGATCAACATGTCTGAGTTCCCTGATTGAAGTCTAGTGTTCTCCTAGTCTTCTTTTTCCTTGTTGTTTCCCCTGTTATCGGGAGCAACGTGTTTGCGTATCATGTTTGAAGTCTGGCATTCTCCTAGTCTTCATTTCTTTGTTGTCCCATGTTTCTGGGTGCACCATCTTCCTTTTCTTTCAGGGTGGGGCCAGTGTTTCTAGACCTCACACTTATCTGTGTTAACAAAAAAATTGGAATTCTTAGGGTAAATTTTTGAGTTCATATTTGTATTAAATCACCTTTTACCTTGTCGCTTTGATGAAGCCCATGGATGATGAGATGAAGTCTCTTCATGATAACAACACTTGGGAATTGATCAAGAAACCTGCTGGAGTCAGGTTAGTCAACTGTAAATGGATTTTCAAAGTTAAGGAAGGAACCAAAGGAGTGGCGTCGAAAAGATACAAGGCAACGTTGGTTACAAGGGGTTTCACTCATAAAGAATGTGTAGACTTCAATGATGTGTTTTCTCCTGTTGTGAAGCATTGCTCCATCTAAATGTTACTTGCCATGGTGGCACAGTTCGATCTTGAATTGGAACAAATGGATGTGAAGACTGCGTTCTTGTAAGGTGATCTAGATGAAGTTGTTGTACCCCAAAATTTACCTTCTTCATTTTAACATTTCTGGCTTATAGTTTCATCATCATGAACATACATGCGTATACATACATATCATTCATGCATTAACCATGGGATCAAATTTTTCTATTTAAGCGAGAGTGCACAATTCAGGAGAAGAGGTTTGATTTTTAGGACTGGATATCCGAAGTTTCATCATCCCAAATTTTATCTCAATAATCAAGACGTGTACGTCTAAAAGTTTCTGATTATATTACGAGAATTAGAGTTTTAAAGTTCTGATCTTATATCATATGGATATTGATTAAGGGTTTCGAGCAAGAGCTGGTTGTGGTCGAATATTTGAGCCTGAGGCAATTCTATGGTCTTGGTTGAGTTTCAAAGTATTTGTATACGGCTTATTGATCCGTACAATTCATCATAAAATCAAGAACGATCAAATAGAAAGATATTTGAGTGTGCTCGATGAAAATTCAACAAAAGTTCAAAGTTTGACCGAGTGGAATTTTTGGTCAAAATTATTGTCAAAAGAAGTTGAATTCATTTGGGATTCGGATCGAAAATTACGAAGCTCAAAAGTTATGAGTTTTTCATGTTTACAATGTTTGTAACTTAGAATTTTTTTGGAATGTTTGGCAATATGGTCAAACTGACGACCTCGGGTCCGATTTTCTCACAATTATCGACTTCGTATCGAAAAATGTTCAAATACGAAGTTTTTCAATTCATGGCAAGCTAAAACTTTGTAGAAGAAGTCGAATTCATTCGGGCTTTAGATCGAGAGTTATAAGGCCGTAAAGTCATGGAAAAAAACATCCAGTGAATTTTTGCCGACATTGCCGTCATTTTATCGATTGCAACCTCTTAACTCCTCAGCCATTTTTCAGCATGCTACGGGTATCAAATCGAAAAACTTGCAACATGAAAATTATTCACACTAATTCCCTCAATAACTTTGATCTTGGGTTCGTGACGTGAAAAGGCTCATGGTTCAAAATATCGAGTCGAGAAAAGTACTAAATGGGCATGGTTGATGTTGATCTGTTGGGCCGAAAATTCCTCCTTATGACCATGCAGTGCGTAACGCATATAAAAAGGTTTTCTTCAATTGACCAAACCATGAGAGGTATGCATGATAATGGAGAGATTTTACTGGATATAACAGAAAACAAAACGTAACAACTGGGGGCTCCATAACAATCTTTTCTCACCACCATTCTCGCAACACCATCTCTTTGATTCTCACGCTAACCACCATCATCACCGTCGCCCTTCATTCTCTTCTCGTCCACCCTTTCTTCTCTTCCATAATCGATTTCTCACTCTCACCGCCAACAACCGCAACAAACTACAAAAATAGTTACAACAACCTTCTTCTTCCTCTATCACCATCCTCACCTCCATAACCTATAACAAACTTTCAACGAACCACCATTCCATAACCATCCACATCCATCTTCCACCATTGTCAGCCCTATCCTTCATCGATGATCACCATAACTGAAACTTGAAAAACAGAACAACCTCACTCAATTTCCATAACCGTAACCTTCACCCTCATCTTCAATCTTACTCTAGCTCTTCCCCATATTCAATGCAACGGAGCCTCGAGGCTTCCCCACCCTCTCTTTTTCTCATCTCTAACCATAACGGGGAAATGGTTATAGCCATCAGTTTATCTAGATCGTCACCATCTTCGTCTCCTAAAAGCGAAGCTTGCTCTTGAATCTTTAGCAAGATCTAAAGTAGTCTCAACGTGCCATCATTGTGTACAAGGTCTCAAACAGCAACTGTAGAATTTTCTGGTAGCTACGTGAGATCAAGAAGGCAATATGGAGGATTTTCGTTCATTCAAGTCCAAATTCTAGAGAACTGAGGTGATATTAGTGAAATGTAAGGTTGTATTCATAACAGGATGTGAAACCGTGTGGAGTGGTGATGGTAGCGTCCAGCATCGTGCAGGAATAGACGTCGCCGGCGGCAGCGCACGGCTGAGGAAGACAACCTGAAGTTGGGATTCCGGTGAGTGATGTTGTTCGTCTTTTTTCTGTTACCCTAGACGTGACATTATCCCATTAGCTTAGATTCTTGGTTTATTATTATTATTATTATTATCATTTTTTATATCTTCTGATATTAAATTAATTCAAATTGGCGAATTGACAACACATGTTTATAACATCACAAGAAAACGTTACAGGAAGCATAAAAAATGATTTTTCATTTTCCATTTCTTTTTTTTCTCTCTTAAGACTATAGTATAGATTTCAGACCATGGACCATTGAGTGGAATGGGCCTAGCACCTTTATGTCCACCTCCCACACGTTCTAGGCCCAACGGGATACATAGTCTATTGTAGTTCAGTCCTAGAATTTGGCATGCACACCCTTGTTTCCATGTACAAAATTCAACATGTGTCAATTTTGCGTTTGATTTCGATTCTATAGAATTATAAAAAACATAGAGAAATAAGTTTCTGACATTTTAATGTCTTAGTATATTTTTGACCTTTTTTGTGAATTTTTATTAATAAATTTTCATTAGTTTCTTAGTCGATTTTCGATAATACGTTTAGAAATAACTTTTTCTACAACACTTCAAATTTCTTTTTGCATACGGCGTATAATACTTATTCTAACCCTCAACTAGCTTCTTGACTAAAATGCTGAAATGTCTAGGTAGTTTACACCTTGATTTGTAATTCGTAATTGAGTCATATGATTAGGGTACCATGACAACTAACCCTTAGAGCGACGATTGATCGTTTTGACTTAGTTTCGCATATAATTTTGTTTTAACCATGATTTTTCTTGTACATTTTGAAGGCTTGGAAAAACACTTAGAAGGGGGGGTTGAATAAGTTTTTCTTCTTTTTAATTCTTTTACCCAAACAACAATACTAAAATACTCAAGGATTTTTATCCTGGTTCGTTTGAAACTCAAACTACTCCAGTCCACCCGTTAAGGTGATTTCGCCTCTCTCAACGAGGACTTAATCCACTATAATCAACGATTACAGGGTGCACTACCCAACTGGTGTGACTAACTTCCTCTAAGACTCACTAGTCCTAGACCTCTCAAGAACACTGACCCAGATGGTCTTCTCAAGGAACAAACCGAACAGCCAATCGTTGTGACTAACACCTCTAAGACTCAACTAGTCTTAGCCCCCTCAAGAATACTGACCCAACTGGTCTTCTCAAGGAACAACTATTAGAAAGTGTTTTCTGACTTACTGTGTACAATATTGCTTCTAGAAAAGCTATTCTTCACAAAGTGAAGTTTACACAAAAATGAAGTTCAAATGTATAGTAAACTAATTTACAAAAATGACTCTTTGTTCTTGCAGCATGAGTTTACTTGAGAAAATGAATGAATATTTGTTATGCGTTGAAGTTCTTTTCTTGTTATTGTTGTTTTCCTTTTTGAATTGAAGACTTTATGTAGAGATTTCTAGGAAAACTTTCTGTTAGAGGTAGCGTGTCTTGAAGAATGGAAAACATAATTAACTTGCTAATCTCCACGTGATTTTGCTTAACCAATGAACCTTGGAAGTTGTGTCACTCAAGTACTTAGCTTTTTTAGCTTAGTAGGATAACATTGTTGTAGCAAGTTTTGTCTCTTAGAAGATGACGTATATTTAGATGATGATCTTCTGTAAGTCTTGTTAGAATATCTTCTAGTCAGAACATTCTGTTTGTGCTTCCTATCAGAATTGTGCTTATCTGCTTCTATCAGAAGTTACTTCTATCAGAAGTTGTGATATGCTTGCTTCTATCAGAAGTTTCTTCCTAGCTTGCGTGACCAGAAGTTTTGTCTTTGTTAGAACTTCTAATACTTCATGATCTTTTGTAAGCCATGTTAACATCTTCTTTTTAGAACATGCTTTTGTTGCTTCTTATCAGAGGTTTCGCTTTGCTTTCTTTTCTCAGAAGTTGAATTTCATTATTTACTTTAGAAGCTTTATAGGTAGCGTGTGTGTTCTAGAAGTTCTTCTCTCATTAGAATTTCTAAAGCTCGTTTCTATCAGCAATTGCTTTGAGCGTGCTTGATTAGAAGTTCTGTCTCATTCAAACTTCTAAAGCGTGTTTCTATCAGCAGTTGCTTTGAGCGTGCTTTGTTCAGAAGTTTTGCTCTCATTAGAACTTCTAACTTCATCTTCTGCTCAGCATGACATATTCTCCATTTTGCGCTAGAGTCAAAACATCTTCTGAAATGAAACATGTACAAGTCAGAGTATCATATTCATTCATACAAAATTTATTATGCTTGTTATCGTCAAAAATTTACTATATTATTAGAAACAAACTTTGTTCTAACACATTTTGTTTGAGATCATTGAGTTTGAACTAGCTACTGACTTGTAGAGTTCCATACTTAGCCTAATTCGATACTTACTCATTTTCTAAGTTTCGATTTAGTTTGCATCGATTAAAAGCATGTTTCTCCTTTGTCACTTGAATTGATTAATTGTAGGAGTACGATACCATGTGTTTATTAGAAATTTTAAGACATTTTTCCCAACTTAATTGTAAATAAATATAAACCTCATCTTAGGGTTGTAAATAGAACTTCAAAGCTAACTCTTAGTGATGCAATTCTTAGGAACTAGTTTAATACTTGCATAGTTCTTCTAGGTTCCTCTTGCATGATTAGTTTGCAATCTTCTCCTCTATCTTTAGATATGTTTAGGTAAACCCTAGCATTTGTAGTTGCTGCCCCCATTAGGAAGTTATACTTCATGCCCCGATTCTTGTGAATAATCGCTTTCGAGCTTTGTATTTCCGGTAAGCACTCCACCTTGTTATTTCTAACACTTTGTTACTTGTGTGAGGTACTTTGAGCTTTATTTTGATTGATTAGATGCACGTGACACGTATTCTCTTGCTTGCACACATGTATGTGAATTCTATTGTTTGCATTGTTAGCGTTCTCTTTTCATGCAGGTGTTTTGATTCGAATACGCGTGACGCATATTTTCTTGGTTGCACACATGTGTGTGCATTCTATTGTCTGCATTGTTAGCGTTCTCCTTTCATGCAGGTGTTTCGATTCGGATATGCATGACGCGTCTTCTCTTGATTGCACACATGTGTGTGCATTCTATTGTCTGCATTATTAGCGTTCTCCTTTCATGCAGGTGTTTCGATTCGTATACGTGTGACACGTATTCCCTTGGTTGCACACATGTGTGTGCATTCTATTTTCTTCACTATTAGCGTTCTCCTTTCATGCAGGTGTTTCGATTCGGATACGCGTGACGCGTATTCTTTTGCTTGCACACATGTGTGTGCATTCTATTGTCTACACTGTTAGCATTCTCCTTTCGTGCAGGTGATCCATTTGATTCAGATGTGCATGACACGTATCTCATTGCTTGCACACATGTGTGTGAATTCTATTGGTTGCTTGCTTGGTTTTCTTGCAGGTTATGTGATTGGTTTTGATACGCGGAATGCGTATCTCCTTGCTTGCGCACATGTGTGTGCATTCTATTGTCTGGATTGTCACCTTTTATGCAGGTTTACTTGCCTTGGATGTGCGACTTACACATTCCTATCATGTTTTCATGCCTCCGCGCATTACTCGTCGGTTTCTTTTATTGCTTGATGGCAGTAATCAAAGTTTTTCGGAGTATTTCTTAGCTTGCTTTCTTTACGGATTTTTATCCGTTTGGTATTTTCTATACCTTTTTATTGCATTCTTTTACCGCTTTTCTAGAGAGCATAAGAAGTAGGGTTTTACCGCTTTCTTTTGCCATGAGAAGTAGGAATAGAGATGCATGATGGAGCTTCCGTAGTTGGAGCATGTTCAATAACCCCTCTGGTTTATTTAAAGACTCGTTTAGGGAAATTCTGTTTGCTACTTGTGTGTGATTTGTTTAAAATCCTCTTTCGTGCATAGGGAGGTACCTTGAGTCATTGTGTTTACTTTTGTGCTTGCATAGGTCAAGAATGGTTATTGATATATATGATGATATGATGGGCACGCGGAAAGGGTCCGTAATCGACCCCTGTAGAGTTCTAGTCTGTGTCAGCCTAACACATGCAAATCGTGTTGCTTCCTTTATCGAGTCAATAATAAAGTGGCAAGATTTTCCTATTCTTACTCTCCACGCTTTCCTAGGGTTCGAATTTACTGTTGAACTCGCTTCATTTGCTCTTCACACTTAAAAATTCATGTCATGCGGTGATACCATTCACGGGAATCAGAATATGTTGGCTCCTGGTTGCTTTTGGCCCTTGGCTTGCTATTGTAGGCTCATGTCATGCGCTTGTGTGACATTTGTTTGTGCATTTCATTGCTTGTGTTGTTCTGCCAAAGCACTTGATTTCCTCTTTCCTTTGCATCCCTTGGTTTTACAACCAAGACGGAATATGATAGATTTCCCTTAGGACCACTCGGTTAGGATAGCTCTCGAGCCTAGACATTAGGATATACATCCTTGAGATGTCAACATAGGTAGAGATTCCCTTCATCCTCAACCTTTGGTCCAATCTTTGCATGACAACATTAGGGCTAGTACTAGTTAGTTTCCCTTTTGTTTTGTTTGTTTCTTTTGCATCCTTGCATGTAATTAAAACTAAAACTTGCTTTCTTTTTCTTTTGAAAACTAATACACTTAATAATTGTTCATAACTCTTTTCTTAAAGGTAAAAGCAACCAACCAATGCAAACCTTTTTTCGCCTACGCGCGCTTTATTTTGTGTTTAAAACCTTTTTCATAAGTAAAAAACACAAAAACCACGAAAACAAGTGAGCCGAACTATAACGCTCTGACTTTCCCATTGCACGGGGGAATACGTAGACATCTTGTCACGGGGCTCGATCGAGCAAAACTTTGTAAAAACTTCCTTCTTTTCCCCGTTGTTTCTTTATTTTTCTTTTCTTTTTCATGCATTGTAGCGGTTAAGCAATAGATAGATATAACACACACTTAGCTAGAAAATAGAACTGGATACCATAGAGTACTATGGGCGTGTGGGATGCTAATCCCTTCCCCTCGCGTAATAGACTCCATTACCCAGATCTATCGGTCGTAAGTCCGTGATTTATTCCCTTTTAGGTTTACTCGATGTTTTCCTTTCCTCTCGCGGGATAAAAAACATTCGATGGAGACTTCATTGATATCCTTATCATTCGATGTTCAGCCGGTTGTTTCAGAAACAATCCTGATGAGGCAACCTGAAGGGTATGTCGAAAAGGGAATGGAAGATTATGTGTGCAAGTTGAATAAATCTTTATATGGGCTGAAACAATCTCCTCGATAGTGGAATAGGAGATTCAGTAAGTTCATGGCACACATAGGTTTCATTAGAAGTCAGTTCGACCACTATGTTTACTTTAGATTTCGATCTGGTAATTCATTTGTTATTTTGTTGCTTTATGTTGATGATATTCTCATAGCAAGCAACAATGTCGAAGAGGTAATGAGGGTGAAGGCTAAACTCAATAAGGAGTTCGAAATGAAGGATCTGGGAGCAGCTTCCAGGATTCTTGGAATTGACATTCGAAGAGATAAAAAGCAGTCGAAATTATACTTATCTCAAGAGGCGTATCTACGAAAGATTCTCGAAAAGTATGGTATGTCGAGTTCGAAGCCTGTTGTGACTCCAACAAACCCTCAATTCAAGCTGAGTATTGATCAGTGTCCCAGTACCGACGTCGAAAGAACTTATATGAATATCATCTCATATGCTAGTATAGTAGGTTTTTTATGTATGTTATAGTTTGTACTAGACCAGACATAGCATATGCAGTAAGTCTTGTAAGCAGGTACATGGTGAATCCTGGAAAGGCTAACTGGCGAGCATTGAAGTGGATTCTAAGGTACATAAATGTGTCTCTAAATAGAGTCTTAATTTATGGTGGAGCCTTGGGTGAAAATAGTAAAGTAGTAATCGAAGGATATGCGGACTTTGATTATGCGGGCTGTATGGATTCTAGAAAATCTATTTCTAGATATGTTTTCACTATGTTTGGTACAACAATTAGTCGGAAAGCAACACTTCAGAAGGTTGTTGCATTATCAACCATTGAAGCAGAATACATTGCTCTAATTGAAGTTGTGAAAGAAGCATTGTGGCTTGAAGGTTTTGCTAAGGAGTTGAAAATTCAAGGTGAAGTTATCATTGTTAAATGTGATAATCAAAGTGCAAGACACGTGTCAAAGAATTCAGCCTATCATGAGCGAACCAAGCACATTGATGTGAGGTTGCATTTCGTTAGAGGGATAATCAAGCGTGGAGAAGTCCAAGTGCTGAAGGTTTCGATAGATCATAATGTTGTTGATATGATCACCAAGACATTGCCTAGTTGTAAGTTTTTCCACTATATGCAGTTAATAAAGCTGCAAGAAGAAAGCTAGTTTGTTCTTTGATAATAGAGTCTGTTCCAAGGTGGAGATTTGTGAGATATTGGATTAAACTCTATTGGGTCGAAGGTAGTATTTTGGTTCGACGGTTCGACGGAGTTTAGCATGCAATCGAAGGTTGCTCACATGTTGTTGTCGAAGTGTTACAAGTTGTATTTGAAGTGTGTTCTAGCTTGTAGTGCTGAAGGATGCTATGATTGTTAGCATCAAATTGGGCCTGTTTGTTATGTCCAATTGGTTAAGTTAGCTTGTACTCTAAGTTAGCTTGTAATGGGTATTTGTGATAAAAGCTCATTAGTTTAGTATGTTAGATTTATTATAAATAGCATACTAGTCTCTCATCATTGCATACTGGAAATCCTAATTTAGGGTGAGAGGGTTATTTGTTATTCTTGTATACTTGTAATCTTGTTTTGAAGATAAAGGAAAGAATATCTGTTAATAACCAATCCTTGTGCTCATCGTGTTCCTCATATATTTTACCCTAGTTTGTTTCTTGATCATTAAGCAACATGTTTATATCTTGTTTCTAAGGCATCCGATTCACAACACTAGCATTTCAGGTGTCAATTGTGGTGGACGTGACGTTCCTCCCCATCTCTAACTCTTTGAAATAAAGTTAGATCCCCTCCTCTCAAGGTGTCCGTCAAACTTCCACAACCAAAAAACACTAATTAGATCCTTTTTACCATTGACTAAACTCCAAATATAAAAATCCACATGTACATTAAGCAACTCTAAACCTCTCAGAATATATTGAAGATTTTCAATCAAAAATTATACGAGTAATATTTGATAATCCTGCTACACATACAACAAAAAACTTAAGTTCAATTAAGTTCAATATTTTATTATTAAAAACATGTAGCAACGTGATAATCACATCACAACTCCCATTTTTACCACGTCACTATATCACGTGGGTTGAGAGAAATTTTCTTTTAGTGAAAATCTGACGCTCACGCTAACCAAAATAGTTTCTAGAGAAAGTGCTACATCAACAACAGAGAAAACAATGCTGAAATTAGGATGCCAAAAAACACGTCCTCGACGCCGACAGCTCTCACCTCCAAAGTTGAGGCTAACATAATAAACATAAAATTGCATATTTTAAAAATTTAAAAATTTATAAAATATATGTAAATGATTATTACTTACAAGTAAATACATTAACTATTTATCTATAAATCATCCAACCACGACTCAAATTAAAACTATAAACTTTAAAATATATCGGTACTATGTTGATTAATAACAATTCAAAATTAATTAAAAATATTTTTACAACTTTATTATTTAAAATACTAATATTAATTTTAATCAAAATATATTTATTTAATAATAATCAGTCTCACCACGGTCCAATTTTGATTATCTATAACAAAACAATTAAAAATATTAATTGGAATTTAATCATAACAAATACCTTATTTAGTTATAATTTAATTATGAAAAATTTGAAAATATATGTTGTAATTCACTTGTACATTTCGGCCCAGTTGATATCTAACTAGTGTATAAATAAAATCCTACACAATCCATTGATCTTTAATATAGTATTTAAAGGTAAAGAATAGTTTAAATTAGTTAACTATAAAAATGACATATCATCCATTGATTAGATGCATGACATCATACCTTAATTTAGAAAACAAAGTTTGATCAACTCTTTTTGTCTTCGTTTGTATAGTCTACATAAATATGAAAATAAATATGATGGACCAGTTTGGTAATTTGACGCCTGTTTCAACTTTCAAACATTCAACCAATTTTCATAGATGTTTCTAGAATTGTAAATTCAAATACTTAAATGTTTTGAATTGTTCCTACAATTTCAAATAACCTATTCTTCGGTCTTCACAAAGGAATTTACTAATTCCACAATTGGATTTTCATGACAAGTCAAACTTTATATATAAGTATATCTTAGAAGCCTAAATTATAAATTTGGAGGACGTGTAACACGTGCATATTTTGAAAAATCTTGCAAATTCCTTAAACTAAATGCAATGTGGGAAACAAATTTATCGTGGAAAATATTTTCAAAAATCAAAGAAATATGAAGAAGAAAAAGGGGAATCCTCCTTAAAAATGGTAAGTATCATTCCATATATATATATATATATATATATATATATATATATATATATATATATATATATATATATATATATATATATATATATATATATATATATATATATATATATATATATATATATATATATATATATATATATATATATATATATATATATATATATATATATATATATATATATATATATATATATATATATATATATATATATATATATATATATATATATATATATATATATATATATATATATATATATATATATATATATATATATATATATATATATACCACTGTATAATGTTAATCTAAATAGTCAATTTATTAAATTTTATCTTTATAGACTTTATATCAAAATTGAGGCAATTCGGGATCAACACAAAGGAATATTTTTAATGTTTGGGTTTTCGTTTATAAACAACACATCCTTATAATAGATATATAATATATTTATTAAAAATTTAAAATGATAGGTATGTGTGCTTTTTTATTTATGAATTTTTAATTTTTCACGTTTAATTAATGCGAATCTTTTTCATACTATTCATACTTTAAAATAAGTTAAATAATAGATTAATTATATTATAGTAAAAAACATTGATATATAATCAACATACAATATTTGTTTGTTTCAACTTTTTTATTAAAATTATTTTTATTTTTTTGGTAATCACATATTTTTGTTTAAAAATATTTATATATATATATATATATTTTAATTTGAAATGGAAAATTAATTTAAATTTTTTCTTAAAATGTTATTTAAATTATTTTAGCCTTTTTACTATAACATATTTCTAATATCAAAATTTAAAAATCAAATAAATTAAAAGTCATTTGTTTTATAAAAAATCATTTTTAAAATAGGTCTTTTTAAAATTTATGAATTTTGACAATGTTTTATTCTTTGATAGTTAAAAGTCTATTTATGAAATTGAAAATTAGTATTTTAATTTATAAAAAATAAATCAAAAAATGTTAAATTCATTAAAATAACTTTAAAAAAGTCAATTTTAAAATTAAATGAAAAGTGTATTTTTTTTTAAAACTAAAACAAAAGGACCTAATAAATAGTATTTTATAATTTTAAAGATACATTTATCTATTTGCAAAAATAAAGATTCTATCAACTTGTTTATTTCTTTTATATATTAAAAACTCTTGACCCTTTGGTTAATTAAATAATGTATTAGTGTACATATTCACCTCCTCTCCTCATGAATGTGAAAAGAAATTGTAAAGTAAATATATACAAAATCTGTCATCGAAAAAAAAAAATATATATACAAAATCAGAACACTTTAAGCAAGGCATTTGATTGGATCATTTATGCACCAACACTTTAAGAATGTGTCATTGTTTCCTTCCTATAATATGTGCAACACTTGTGAGGACAAACCTTGTACTAACAAATATTATAATTTTCTTATTGAAGTTAATACTGACCAATATTTAAACATAGTGAAACATGTTTTGGTCTATAAAAAATAGAGATTTAAATTCCTCATAAAAACAAACATTATGTTTATGTTATGATGACTATATAATACTAGTAAAGAATTATAGTTATTTTAAATGATGAAACATTGTCTAATTGTCTAAACGATTTCAAGACCTCAAAATTTGAAAATATTTCTAGGAGCATATTTTAAATCCCTGTATTCTTTTGTTGTTAAATGTCCTTTTCTTCTTCTTTTTAAACATACTAATAAATTTTACTAACTTTTAGGTATAATAATTATATATTTTTTACTTATAGCATTTTTAACTATAATTTTAATTTATGCGGTTTTTTTTCTATTTTCTTATCATAAATAATTAAAGATAATTTTGACAAAATAATAATTAATACTATTTTAAATTTTAAAAAATGAAAATGAAGTGTTTTTTACATAAATCTCTTCTTTTTTTATCTATAAAGTGAATTATGATTTGGACTAGCTATAATAGTATAGGCTTCAAAGCTTAAATATTATTTACAACAATAACATACTTTTTCATAACGAATTATAAATAAAATTGATTTTTTATATATTTAATAATTAATCTATCTAATATATATATATATATATATATATATATATATATATATATATATATATTAGATACATTAATGATCCAATGTATTAAAAAGTTAACTTCATTTATAATTCATAGAAGAAATAAGTGGTCACAGAGTAAAATTAGTAAACATTTTCTTACACTTTTTTTAAATTAGTGGATCAATAAACACAGTTCAAAATATATAAAAAGAAATGTAGATCTACAAAAATTAATTTCTTTTTGCATCCTATTATTTTTTTTCTTGCTTCTGGCAAAATATTAAAAATGCTTCCAATTTTTAAAGATATCTCCAAATGTACAATTTATTCATTTTATCAAAATTAAATTTAAAGATGCATTTGCAAAGAAATATTTTAGAGACTTATATCCGAAAATACTTGATACTATAAATAAATAAATAAAAAATAAATAAAAAATATGACACTATGATCAAATTGAAAATCAAACCAAAAACAACTTGACATTAAATTAAGACACTCAATATTATACAGATCTTCTATGAATGAGACGTTACAACATAATGATTATATCTTCGACAGATCTTTGAATCCTCACATCTACTTCAATTAGACCATTTGATTCATAATAGTGAAAAACACTCCACATAACCTTTAAATCTTCAGCCGTCTATAGTTCAAAGTTGATGAAATGTATTTTCTCTTTGCTGTAAAATGAGGTGTGAACGATACTCAAGCTTGACAATTGTGCAATTTTCTGAAAAGCGCATAAGAGTATTCAGTTTGGATATCAGATCTATGAGAGATGTTTCTTCGATGACCCTAAATAGAAGTGGCTACTTCTCGCCATTAAAATACACAAAAGCAAGGTGAAGATATTAATTCATTATTTGGTTTTACTATACTATGTAGAAAAAATGGATTAAGAGACACCCTACTTATACAAGTATTGAGTTACTTTGGACCTCCAAAACCTTATCATGTCATCAGGTAAATTTTTGAATATGTATCTGATCGCGACTTTGTGTGTCTTAAAGAATCTAGACCGCAAGTATACAGTCCTATCACGTGTAGCTTTAAAGATTATTGAATCCCAAGGGACTAAATATCGACATATCACTATCTTAGGTTACTACGTAAATCTAAGGCTAATAATGTAAGTGATTTGGTGTTAGGGAACCTAACTGATTATAATCTAGTTTAGATTCAAGGGGGAATATCGGTATGTAATGGTCGGACTTCGGGGATTTAGCAACTCATTGACTCAACTCCGAGTATTAAAATAGTTTTCAGTAGAAAATATTTGTTTGAAAACCCTCTTCTCACACTCACGTGTTTATTGATTCAGATCCTACAATCAAACCTAAGTGAGCGCTCTCGCTGTATCAATTAGAGTTTAAAAATAGTTTTTGAAAGCAAATAAGACCTAATCAACTTAAAAACGCTCTTGCTATATTTTAAATTGATTCCCAATTACTACTAGTTTAAGCATATGTTTACCATACAGACCCATTTAAGCATATGTTTACGAGCAGTAAATAGTTGTTCATTTATGAAACATTGAGCAACATATATCTCGACAAGAACTAGTTTAACATCCACCTTCACTTTATCCGATTTTACATTGTTACTTACAACAACTTTGAAAAACATATCTAGATGCACCATATCTAATAAGAACCAAAACAGAAAAATGCTTTAAAACTAGTGTCAATTTTTTTTGGATATACACATCTGAAATTATGGTAAGTAAGTTCGGATTTGTATATCCAGACCAATCACACATTTTTTAGCTCAAAAACAAGATTAATACAAACAATGAGGGATGAAATGAGTAAACTTTACCTTAAATTACAATTTCTTTTGTTCCCTTTGATGTAATAAAATTCAAGAATGCTGGTTTGGAATCGAAAAGTTGGTTAAAAAAGATGATCGTGCAGAGTAGTTATATATTCAATTTTTCGCTGATTTTTTTTGGAAATACATCTTCGAAGTTATCTAAATGAAATTGTTAGAAAATGACTTCAAAAATATATTTAAAAATATATCTACAAATTAACCTTATAAAAATACGCAGTTACATCTCTCAATTAAATATTAATAATAATATTTAATACGTTCAGAGATGTATTTCTAAATAAATATAAAAATATTTTAAAATTTTTCAGATCTGCGTCCTACTCTACAAGTGAAATTTTTTTCCCTGTAAAGACAAATAAAATTAATCTCTCTAATACACTTTGAAACTAAAGATCTAGTTTGTGCTTCTTTTATTTTCTTTCCTTATTTAGTTCATTTCATATTTTCTAAAATAAAATATTTAATTATAATATAAATTTAATAAAAAACAATAAAAAAATCGACAATGTATTATATATTTTTATTCATACTATGATAAATAAGTTAAAAAATTAAAACCAATATTTTTTAGATAAAAAAGTTTCTATATTTATAAAAAAGAATTTCACAAATATATAAAACAAAAAGACAATAAGTGGTGATGATATTTTTTTAAGCAAACAAATTATAATATTTTATTCTTTAAAAAGCTAAATATACCAATTTTTTTATAATACATTTTATATTAAATACTTTAACTTGATATATTAAGATACAAGATAATAATACTAGTCCATATTATAAGAAAAACATACTTTTTAAATTTATTCAATGATAAATATATTTAATTTAAATATGCATCAGTTATATTAATTATTAATAAATCTGAAAAATAAATTTTCTCTTATGCTAAAGATAGATCACAGGGAGTAATATTTAATAAATCATAAATATTTTAAATGAATGATTGACATTGTTTTTACTAGAAAAGTTGTTTCTATTATTCAATAAGTTAAAAAAATAAAAAATCCAAAATGCCAACTAGACACACCGCACCGGCATACCAGCTAAAAGCTGTATCTAAAGCAAATCTTCCAAAGCCATCAGCCCATCACACATCTCTTTCCTCAATTATCTCTCACCTCACTCCATCTTCTCCCCCAACCAATTTCTCTTTTTCATAAACCCTATTCCCAATCTTCTAAACTTCAAAACATTGTTATTATTATTCAGATATCCAATCCAAATTTCAAAACTGGAGTTGTTTTCCTGAGAAATGCCAAGTGTGGCTGTGAAACTCTACAGCGTATTCTTCAAGTTCCTCTTGAAGCACCGTTTACAAAACCGGATTCAAGCCCAACCCGATAGTAATAACTCCAACTCGTTTGGTATCACTTCTCGACCCGAAGAATCCGTTGCTAACTCTAACCCTTCTTTTACCGACGGCGTCGCTACCAAAGATATCCATATCGATCCTTTCACTTCTCTTTCTATCCGAATCTTCCTTCCTCAATCCGCTCTTTCTCCTCCCGAACCTAACTCCAAACCTAAGCAGCACGATCCCGAACCTGGATCCGTACGGAGAAGTAGCTATGGTCCTCCGTTCAGGGAAGAGCAGTTCCGAGGGAGGAGTAGTAACGGTGTTGAGGGTTTGAATTTGATGGGAGTTGGTGTTGAAACCGGTGCTGGATTGTACCGAGGTTACGCGCCGGCGTTGGATAATCGGCGGAGGAAATTACCGGTGATGTTGCAGTTTCATGGTGGGGGGTGGGTTAGTGGGAGTAATGATTCGGTGGCCAATGATTTGTTTTGTCGGCGGATCGCGAAGCTTTGTGATGTGATTGTGGTTGCAGTTGGGTATAGGTTGGCGCCTGAGAGTAGGTATCCGGCGGCGTTTGAGGATGGGTTGAAGGTGTTGAATTGGTTGGCGAAGCAGGCGAATTTGGCCGAGTGTAGTAAATCTATGGGGGTTGGTGGAGGAAGCCATGTTGGTGGTGGTGGGGAGTTTAACAAGGATAATCATAGGCATATTGTTGATTCTTTTGGTGCATCGGTGGTTGAGCCTTGGTTGGCTAGTCATGGAGATCCAACAAGGTTTTCACTATTTCATAGCTCTGTTCCATTATTTCGATGAATCATGGTTTGTTTGCATAATCTCATTAAGCATTTCAAGATTTAGAATTTAAGGTTCAAGTGTCGTCCTTTTCTTACTCGTATTGTCAATAGCAAAACATGAAGAGTAGCGGTTGTTCTAATCCTGCTAGGCTAAATTGTTATATCCGCCATTTGAATTTGACAACATTTTGTACTAAATCGCGTGTCACAAAATTTTAGTGGTTTGTTAAGTTCTGATACTCTATACTGCCACTATTTCACAACTTTTTTTTTAATGCTATGCTTGTTTGTGAGTGAAATGCCTTCTGTTATTGTTTTCTCCTGTAGATATATAGTGATTCTTAGAGGTGTACTATAATAAGGTATCTCATGGGATCCTTGAATTTTGGGAGATAGGTGGGGAGGGGAATATACTGATGAATGAAACTCTATTTATATGGATGCTAGTTTTAGTTGAAATCCAATTTTTCTGTTCGAAATGAATTGATTGAATAGAGGTGCTATTTGATAGACAACTAAAAGCCTATCAGAGTAATCTTGGATTTTTGTTTTATTTATTTCATAGGATGCATATTTCCACAGTTTCTGATTTGTCGGGCAGATTGTTTGCTATTTAACCTATTATCTTGTTTGTACCAATGTACAAATTTTAATGTGGTCTTAATCTAACTCTTTCTTTGCTAAAATCATGTTTTGTTGCATTTTCTTGTTACAGACCTGTAGATCTTGTTCATATTGGGGGTCGGGATACTCAGTTGTCATAAGAAACGAAAGTGCATTGATTTTCTAGTGTTATATTTGCATAATGATTCTCGTTCCATTTTAACCAAAGGGATTTTGCTTGATCATTTTCACGTTAGTACGCATATTTTGCTCACACTAACTTATAGGCTCTTTGTTGATGGAAGAAATGAAGTATCAGATCTGTAGCTCTTTCTTTCTTGCTTTTATCTGATAGTTTGTTTACTATACACGTTATTGATTTATGGTCGGGGTATTGAGTTTCCTGTTTTTCTAGAAGGAAGTGTCTTCCGTACTATGCCTGTGAAGTGTCCTTTTTCATTTTTTATTTCCATCTATTTAATATGTTAATGCTGTTTTTTAGCTGTCCCCACAGAATGTCTCTTTATCCTTTGTAATTTAGCGGCATCCATTGACACTATTATTAGTTTTTTGACTAGTATGCCCTTTTAATCGTCCTAAGTAATTTAAATGCATCCTGGAAGACCTTATTCTGCTTTATTCATTTTATTGACAAGGGGTAAGTAGAGTGTTGTCAATTGCGGATAGCAGAAAATAGATAATTGTTGAAACACCACTGTGCAATAGTGCTAGAGCGGCTATTTGACGACATTTTGTACTAAATATAGTGGTTTGTCTAAATTCTGCCACACTATGCCGGTATAGTGCTGTTATACTGGCTATTAACAAGATTGTCTAAGAAATTACTATATGTAGTAGGCCCATAGTAAGGGCCCTCAAAGAAGAATAATGACATGCTTCCCTTAAAAAAAATTTATTCTCTTCTATAGTTGATTCTATAACCATTTTTGGAGTTTTCTGGTTTACTTTTAATGTTTTTTTCCGATGCTCTTCTTTATCTTATAGATATGGCTAAGAATATCATGTCATCTTTAATCTTTACTCCCCTATATCTTGGCACCTTATCCCCACATTATCTTCAATACTAAGCTGATTTCTAGGATGCCTTTGTTTAACATCCCAAATATTTATACTTCAAAGTTGGTTAGGGAATATTTAACAATGTTGATGATCAAATATTATAATTTTTGTTAGGACCCGGGCCTACAATTTGAGAATTCATTACAGAAAAAATAAGAGAGGAAAAAGGAAATGATAATGACACATGGGGTGAGGAGAGAGTGTTATCCAACTTAGGGGATACAGTTATATTTGGACAGAGGAGAGAGAAGGAAGGAGTATCTTGGCAAATTATTCCGGGGTTCGTTACGGGCATAGAACATTGTTCTCGCTAGGAGCTCAACTCTGTACAACATGATATTCATTGTTATGGAGTTGTCTTTATTATTTTCAGCAATAATACACCTTGTTTTTCCACTATTGATCTGGTTTCTCTGTTAAGTGCTACTGTGTGCCATGAGTTCGCATCAATTTTTTTTCTTGAAGTAGTGGTTTACAAGTAACAAGTCGCGTATTATTGAAGTGCATATTTTGCTATTATTTAAGTGATTAGGTGAATTAAGACTATTGTTTGGGCATGTGGTGGAACGTACTGGGATACTGATAGGTAACCCTGATTAGCTAGCCAGTTAATGAATTGGTTATTTAGGGGAAAAAGTGAGAAATGAGTGTATATAAATAAGAGGAAAGGTTTAGAGGGAAATCATCTTGTCATTTGGTAAATAGTTGAGGCCTTAGAGCATTTGGGTGATAGGCTGTGCCTCAAATTTTTGCTGCACTTCTCTGTATCCAGAGTATTCTTCCTTATTTCCTTGCTGACTAATACTCTATTAGTTCTATAAAATGTTCAGATAAACTTTTATATGGTGTTGCATGTTACATTCTTAGTGAACTGGTGTGATACTCTCTGTCTTGGAATACCTAAGAGTCTCTTCCGACTGAGCCCTTCTTTGTGTGAATTAAAAACTATAATAACATCCTAAGTTGCAGAACCACACTTTTACATAGAATCTGTTATATTGTTTGTCATTTCTCGCTGTCATGCTTCCTTTTTGTTCCAGTTGTAATTGACCTTTTTTTTTATTTCTTTAATATTGAAACAGATGTGTTCTTCTTGGAGTGAGTTGTGGTGCAAATATTGCAGACTATGTGGCTCGAAAAGCTGTGGAAGGAGGCAAGCTTTTCGACCCTGTCAAGGTGGTAGCGCAGGTCTTGATGTATCCATTTTTTGTTGGCAGCGTTCCCACGCGTTCTGAAATAAAATTGGCAAACTCCTACTTCTATGACAAGGCTATGTGCATGCTTGCATGGAAACTTTTCCTACCGGAGGAAGAATTTAGTTTGGACCATCCAGCTGCTAATCCCCTGGTCTCAGGCCGGTCTCCTCCTTTAAAGTCAATGCCTCCAACATTGACAGTGGTGGCAGAGCATGACTGGATGAGGGATCGTGCCATTGCTTACTCAGAGGAGCTCCGGAGGGTGAATGTTGATGCACCTGTTCTCGAGTATAAAGATGCAGTGCATGAATTTGCAACACTTGATGTACTTCTCAAAAGCCCTCAGGCCCAGGTTTGTGCCGAGGACATCGCCATCTGGGCCAAGAAATATATTTCACTTCGAGGTCATGAGTTCTCGTATTGAGTAGGGTATAAAAAAATTACGATGATGATTCTCCGGTAGATATTTACCTTCACTCAACTTCAAAATTAGCTTCAGATCACTCTTTTGCTGCTATTACCCTGGAAGAATTCTATTATTTGATTGATTTTGATGCTTTATAAGGTGTTGGATATTGACTTGTTCCATGTTTGTACCACTTACCGTTCTTTTGTAAGATAGATTTAGTAGGATTAGTTGAGCCATTGAAAGATGCATATACCGCCATTGAGAGATGCATATACCTCATGCGTACCAACCATCTTAGGACATTCTTGAGCATTTTTTCCTGTGTATTATGTGTCATATTTCTTGTTGAAATTTATGAAATTTAATGAGCCATTTTCTTGGCATGTGTGTGATTTCTAATTCATCTAACGTTCTAGTAGTACGCCCTTTAATGTTAATTTATCTCATTGACCTGAACTTCTCAGATCTTTTTTTTTCCTTGCTGCAAAAAACTCCACAACTCCTAGGAAATGATATGATATACATGATAAGAGCTATATCCTATAATTACTGATATCCTTCTTGCCTGCTATGACAAGAGGTCTGCACAACCTCATCCACAAATGCGTTTGGGAAGTGATGACTTTGTTCTAGCATAATATTAGTTAGAGCTTTTCCTTTGATGATGATAAACTTGCTAGTGTTCGGTTTTAGCTTAGCCTCTTTCTAATATATAAGCATTTGTTTCTTTTTTTGTTTCTCTTTTCTTTCATTTATGCTGAAACTGTTTGTTGGAATTTGTCAAAGTGTAGCCGTGCATGTGTATTGATAAATCCATATTTGCTCTGGAGTGTGTGACCAACAATGAAATTAAGATTCTATATTGAAAAAGACTTTTGCAATTAAGTTACAATTTAGTGAAGCCCTATGACAATGTAAAGGCCTATGCTTCCTTAGTAAACGTACGTACATTGTTGGACTCAATATTATATATATATTTCCTTGATGATTATTCTTTCTAGGATTAATTTGCTGATTATAAATACGGCAATGTCTTTACATTAGTGCCTCAGTGTTTTTCTCTCAATCCTTTTGAGGAGATTGCATCACATAATCAATGCCTGTGTGAGGGTGATACATATGGAAGCCTAATCAAGATGTTGAGACTCTCACAAAGTATGTAGTCTTACTATGCTGGCCAAGTTTAATTTTGCTTGGTGGCCTCGATACTGGAAGCACTTTGAGGGTATAGGGTACTACCAACTCTGGTGTGTGCTCATGTAACCATGTTGATCATTCTATTTGGTTTTCTGAGTGTATACTGTAGTTGTATAGGTTGTACTGTTATAAATCATTTATTTGTTCGATAACATGGATGACTCTATCAGTATCATTTATTTGTAAGGTAAAAATGTATGTTAAAAATAAGTTTGCGTGTGCATACACATTTTTTTTTTGGTTTTAATTTCTCTATTAGTATATCATATTCAACAGCAATGACCAAATTTGTTGACTAGAAATATTTGAGGACTAGTAATTGAAAAAAAAGTATAGACATCCCACTTATAAAATAGACTTTTGTCTCGATTATGAGACCGAGACTGCAAAATTGGTTACATTAAGGTTCAATATTTTGTTACGACGCAAGACATTGATAAATCCTATTTCCATACATATTTGTTAAACAGTTAGTTTTAAATATAGAACATGTTTGTTTTAGTTTTAAAAAAACAAATTTTTTTTTATATTTTTAAAAATGAATTTTACAAAACTGTTTTTTAAGATATTATAAATTTTTTATATTATTTTTTTAAGAAGAAATATTAATTTTGATATCTTATATCATAAACATATATTATTATAAATCAAAACATATTTGAAATCACAATTTTTTTTAAAATTATATCTCAAACAATTTTTTATGAAAAATTATTTGAAAGAACTTTAAAATTAAGATTCTTTAAATTTTAATATTAAAAATAAAAAATAAAATAGAGGGTTTTTATTCAACTTTGACTCTTTAATCATAATTCAATAGAGCGAGTTCCTTCTTCCAGCTTCTCACACCAAATCCCTTCCTCTAAGCATCCAAATTCTCCTTCTTACATCTCCTAAAAGCACACTTCTTCCAATATCTCATCTGTTTCTTTCTTTCCTTTTTTCAAATTTCAAATTTAGTTCAACAAAGGAAATAAATTTAGAGATCATTTACTCTTCTTTTCCTCTTGATCTAGTTGGATAGGAAGGATGTAAGAGGTAATGAATACTAGAAGACGATTGTTGATTTTATTTTTCGTGAGACGATGTGTACGTACAAACATTATGACGATCAAGTTAGTATAAGTAATGATTGCGATGTTTAAAATTTTAAATAATGTGTACTATAATATGTATTTGTTTTTCTTCAATTTATAGTAGAGGTTTAAGGTTCAGAGACTTTAAAATTGATTTTCCTATTTTAGTTACATCTTTTTTATAAATCTTTCAAAATTGAATTTGGTGAGTTTCAGAATCTTTGTGATCAGATTATCATATGGCAGACACACTCCTTCTTTCTTGCTTTTCATTATGTACTCGATTATTTGTTTTGTCAGGTTCACCTTGATTTTGTTCTCTATTGACCATACAACTTCAACATCAAATTGGATTATGAGACCAAAGTTGTTTTTTTTTGTGTGGAAAAAGCATGTGATTGGTCACACGACTATCAGGGCAGATGTATCCAGTACTGAATTGATTTAGTATTTGTGTGTGGAAAAGCATGTGATTGGTCACACGACTATCAGGGCAGATGTATCCAGTACTGAATTGATTTAGTATTAAGGGTGATGGATTCTTCACTCGAGAAGATTCGACAAAATTGAAATTGAAGTTGTATCCTTTGTCTCCAGATTCGAGAATGATATCTTCATGAGGAAGTTTCAGAATGTCCCGAAATCCTTTTATTAACATAGATATCAAGTCAAGTTTTTCTTTCCCTTGGATAAACGTAACTAGGATTTCATGTAATTTAATTACTTCCTTTTGCAAAGAGACACAAGTCTCACATGATTCACCGTAATTTTTAATCTGGGATATTTCTAATTTAAGTGATTTATTGATTTCTTCAAGAAACCCTAAACACTCTTTAAAGTCTAAGTTGCGTTTCTTAAATTTACCGTTTTCTTCAACCAACTTAACATAATTTTAAATAATTACTTATAGGATAATTTAGTTACCTAAACATTATATTCCTCGTAGGAAAATTCATCTTCTTCAGTTATAGTTCTCCCTAAGGTTGATGTCCCCCTCATTTTCTTCTTTCAAAGATTCCACTAGAAGTAGGCATGACAAATAAACCCGCCTCCACCGGGCCCCACCCTGAAATTAATGGGGAAAACCCGGTTTAATCGGGGGCGGGTGCGGGTGTGGGGAAAACCCGCTTCTTATTTACGGGTGCGGGTGCGGGGAAAACCCGCTTCTTATTTACGGGTGCGGGGCGGGTGATGCTAATACCCATACCGCACCCGCCAACTAAATTTAATTTATTTTAATTATTTTTAATAGTTTTATTACTCATTTACATTTTTTTATGTTATAATATCATGTTTATTAGGATTACTATTTATTTTCTTGAAAATAAAATTTAAATAAAAATATCAAACTTTAAAAATACTTTTAAAATAATCTATTATTTAGTTTAGTTATTGATTTTTATCTTTATTAAAAAAATATGAATTTTAAAAAAAAGTTATATTTTATTCGGACGGGTGCAGGGAAACCCGTTTCTTATTGAAGGCGGGGGCCGGTGAACAAATTTTAGCCCCAAACAAGTTTGGGGGCGGGGGCGGGTGCGGGTCTTGATGTGCTTAAACCCGCCCCGACCCTCCCCGTTGCCATCCCTAACTAGAAGATACTTCTTCTTCAAAATTTCTTACACATGGGGCTCCTTCATTTGTTGTTGAATCTTTCGAAGATCGTTTATCTACTAAGTATGTTCTTTCAAAGGAAGTCATTGAAGTTGTTTGATAGGAGTTTGATGAAGTTGATGGTTCTTCCATTTTTGAGCTTGCTCCTTAATCCTTAAGTAATTGAACTAGTTCGTTCAATTTCTCTATAATTTTCTTCTTTAATTTTTTCTTAAAATTCACGAAGGCTTCCATATTTCGATTTTAAGATTGGATTAAACTTTTAATTCTCAAATCTTAGATATTCGTTAGTGACAAACATTCCCAATATAATTTCTAATATTTCTAAAATTTGAAAAATATTTAAAAGTAACAGGGCCGACCTTTGCCATGTGCAGCAAGTGTTGCAGCACTGGACTCCCCAAATTTTGGGGTCTAATATATTTTTTTAATTACAAAATAATAGAATTTACACCTATTATTTTAAATGTAGCTGTAAAATCATAACTCGTTTTCAAGCACTTATAATTGTATACCGGATTCTTAAAAAAATAGGTGTAAAAACATATTTTTTTTAAAGTGTATTTTTTTTAATTTAGGCATATTTTTTTAATTGGAACGGGGCCTCCTGACTAATTGGGTCGGCCCTGAAGAGTAACATCTTCATCTTCTTCACCTTGAGTGTTCATCTCTTATTGTTCGATACTTGGACAACCTCCATATCTCATTTCAAGAGTGTCCCATATTTTCTTGATAGTTTCACAATTGTAAACATAAAAGAATGTAATATCATCTAGAGACATTATTATAAAACTATTGGGTTTGAAATTTATTTCAAATTTTTTCTTTTCTTCTTTGGTCCAAAGGAAATCGGGCTTATTTACTACTTTTCCATTAACTTGGTAAGTAGGGATAAACAAACCATTGATTATAGTTTCCCACAATTAAAAATTAATATTTTTAATAAAAAACATAAATCTAGCTTTCCAAAATTCAAACCTATACTGGATGTGTGTTTAGAAAGGATCTCTTGTTGGAAGTCATCTTCCTCCTGAGACGATTAGTCCTTGATCAGAAGTTAGGCTATGATACCACTTGTTGGGCATAAGAGGGAGGTGAATTGTGTGTTTCAGAAAAATGACAGTTTGAAATTTTTTTAGCATCAATTAAGAGTTTAAAAACATTTTAGAAAAGTTTTAGAAACAAGCAATGGGAAATAAAATGCATAAATTAAAGAGTTAAGGGATAGAGAGATAACGCCAAAAGTTATAGAGGTTCGGTCGAAACGAAAAGACCTAATCTTCTCCCATAGATTTGTTCTTGAGGGTATCCAATAAACCTAAGAGCTTTTAGTAAGTTGAACTCTTGAACCCCCTTATACAAGGAAAATGAAGTTTGCGACTGACTTCTAAACAAACTGCAAACAAGGATAAAAGCGGCGACTCTTCTATCCAAATGATGAATTGAAGCTGTTAGTCTTATTTTCAAGCAGAAACTTGGAGCGGTTAGTCTTTAAGTTTTAAACTAAGATGTTACTTTTGGAACAAGTTTGGTTCTACTTCTCAATAATTAAGTTCTGATGATAACAAAGCATAGAGAACAATTTTGTACACTAATCGTTTCATTCAGTATGTTAAATATGAGCACAAAATCTGAACTATATGGATTCTGATACATGCTGATCCTGAAGACAAGATCTGGAGAAATTGTACTTAGAAGAAGAATCATCATTTGAAGATAGAGACTTTGATCAAGCAGACTCTAGGCTCTGGACAAAGACTAATTCTGAACGGTGTTCTAAGAAACTCTTAAACGTCAACTGATTTTGAGAAAAAGTTGTAAAATAAGTAGTGTTTACTCTATAGTAAATAATCTAAAGCCTCAGGACTCTAAACGTTAAATACTCTGAATTCTCACTCTCTCCAAGTTTTGAAGACAGGCTCTAAAACTTGATCAAGCTTCAAATCTCTTCATACTCGAAGCCAATGATTAGAAGATTGATTGAAAGAATATTTTTAGATAGTGCAACATTAAAATAGGAAAATCGAACGTTCCAAAATGACAAATACGATGATCTATTCCACTACCTTATTTTCAAGAAAAGGACTGTACTATTGTACTAATGTTGTTGCCGCAATATTCATCCTCACCGCCACTACATGCAATAAACAAATTTTCATTACAGTTGGAAAATTTGAGGATATTCCTGATAGAACAAGATTTGGTTCTGCAATTATGTCTATGAGTTTTGATGATAAGAAATAGTATGTTTGAGTGAACAATTTTTTTACTCTAATGTTTGTTGTATTTTTAAGAATAAACAAACATGTTCTGCTTCTCATAAATGGCATGGCCAAGACATTAGAAGAGAAAATGTTCCGCTTCTAAGCTACAGAGGTTCTGATGAACAAGTAGCAAGGAAAGATTCAGAAGGCTCTGAAGCTAAGTTACTCTGATACGACCGTCTGAAGAAACCAGTCAGAAGATCTACAGACAAAAGTGTTACTTATGTCAAGATGTTGAAGGCTTAAATTTCAAAAGACAAAGGGTTCTGAAGACCAAGTACTTGAAGACTCTGAAGACATGGATTTGAAGATTCTAAAGACTTGAAGTTCTTCTGAAGTTATGTTACAATACAAGGTTACAAAGACCAAGTGCTGAAGACTTGAAGCTCTTTCAACCTTATGTTACGATGCAAGGTTCTTCAAAACCAAGTGCTGTAGATTCTAAAGAGGAAGATCTGAAGACTCTGAAGACTTGAAGTTTTGATTAACCAGATGTTATGTTACCACTTCTAAACTCATGCTCGTAGAAGCCTCTAAAGTGCAGAAGAAAGAAGATAATGTTAACATGGTACAATAGTACATGGTAAGAACAAACGATTCATTCCACGACCATAAAGGAAAAACGTTGCGTACGATCTTGTCCCCCACGTTCTTTCAAGCCGCCACAAGTTTCATATTCCAAATATACCCTCAAAACGGTTACATCATGCAAGGAACTGTATAAGGGCTTGAGAACTTGAAGAAAAATCTGCTAATTCACGAGGAAACTCTCTACGCTTAAACGCTATTTTTATTTGTAAAAAGATGGAAATTCTTTCAAGTCATTTGTAATAAAAATATGTTTACGTATCAGCTTGTGTAGAAGAATATTTATTTGTAAACAAACTTGTTATTAAACTGTTGTTTGATTGTTCCTTGAGTGACCAGTTGGGTTAGCTTCTCAAGAAGTCTAGGAAAATTAGTCTTAGAGGTTGTTAGTCACACACAGTTGGTGTTTGCAAGTGTGAGTCACCGGCGGTTGTCTGTGCAAGCAAAGCATATTTAAGGGGATTGTTTTTAGAAGCAAAGTTTTTCAAAGTATAAAACCCAATTTAAACCCCCTTTATTTGTGTTTTTCGCACCTTCAATTGGCATCAGAGCAGTTCTGAAGTGATAAAAAGGTTGGATTTTTATCAAGCACCTAACAGTGTTCAGTACCAATCTAGTGTGTGAAAAACAACAATGGCTGCTCGCAACGAAAATGTAGTTGTTATTGCTTCTGATCAAGAAAGAGATTCTTATAGTTCAAGACCTCCGATCTTTGATGGAGAAAGATTTGACTATTGGAAAGACAGGATAAGAAGTCATCTTCTTGGATTTGACCTAGATCTATGGGATATTGTAGTTAATGGCTACACATACCCAGTAGACGAAGAAGGAAGAGAAATTCCCAAAAGCACCTTGACATACTCTTAGAAGAAGATGTACAAGAACCACCATAAAACAAGAACAATCCTTATAAGTGCAATATCTTATACAAAGTATGAAAAGATCACTAATAAAGAGACTACTAAGTCTATATTTTATTTTCTTCAAATGACTCACGAAGGAAATGCTCAAGTCAAGGAAACTAAGGCGTTGGCCTTAATCTAGAAGTACAAAGCCTTCAGAATGGAGGAAGATGAGTCTGTGGAAACGAAGATTTCAATATTTCAGATGCTTGTTGCAGGACTCAGAGTTCTGGAAATAGGATATACGACTGCAGATCACGTCAAAAAGATTATCAGAAGTCTATCAGTCAAATGGAGACCCATGGTAACTGCTTTGAAACTGACGAAGGATCTAAACAACACTAGTCTTGAAGAACTCATTAGTTATTTAAGAAGTCATGAGATTGAGATTCAGCAAGACGAACCTCAGAAGAAAGATAAATCAATCACTCTCAAATCTATGTCCAAAAATACTAAGGCTTATCATGCAATGGAGGAATCAGAAGAGTCTGAAGAAGACTCAGATGAAGATGAACTATCTCTGATCTCTAGGAAGATAAACAAACTGTGGAAACACAAACAAAGTAAGTTCAGAGGGTCAAGGAAATCTAGAGATAGATAAGAGTCTACATCTGACCAAAGAAGATATTCAGAAAAGGAAGTCATATGCTATGAATGCAATGAACCTGGGCATTAAAAAATGGTTGTCCTAAGATCATAAGAGAAAGAAAACCATAGAAGGTTTTCAAAGCTAAGAAAGGTCTAATGGCAACATGGAATAATTTAGATTTAGAAGAAGACGATTCTGATGAAGAACATGCCAAAGTGGCTTTTGTGATGGAGACTAGCACCAGCGGATCAATATCAGAATACGAATCGTTTCTTGATGAAGAGTCAGATTTTGATGAAGATAATGAGGTACTTTTCCCCCTTTCTCACTCTGAATTAGAATTAGGATTAGGGGAACTTATAAAAAGGTATCAGCTTCTTCTGAGCAAGCACAAAGGTATGAAAAAGACCTTTTTGACTGCCTCTTAAACTTCTACTAAGAGTAAGCCAAATATTTTGAATTTAAATGAAAAATTAATTTCTTTAGAAAGAACAAATGCTGCTCTTAAAAGTAAGGTATCTAAATTAGAAGAAGAGATTACATCTAGTATATCTGCCTCTGATGAAACTGAGAGATATGATAGAGCTTTTCAAAACTTGCTTGCTAAAAGCATAGATAAAAGCAAAATGGCTTCGATGATCTATAGAGTTAGCAGAAATGGAAGTAGAGGTTTAGGATACTCTGGACCACCCAAGCCAATGGATGAGCCTGAGAGTTTAAAACTAATACCTCTATTTGAACAATTCGTGCTTGCTGGCACAAAAATAGAATGTTCAAAAGCAGAAGAACCATATTCTAAAGCATCATAATCACTGACACATAAAGATGGTTCTAAACCAAAATATGATGTACGGATTCCATACGATTATACTACTGCACAAAAATCCAAAGGTGTAAAGACCTCTAGAAAGACTAACATGAAATGGCCCAAAGTATGGGTTCCAAGAGACCAGATTGTCTATGTTGCAGATGTTTTAGAGAGTGATTCTGAGACACCAGTTATTGCACTTGGAGAATGGATGCTTGCCACACTTGCTGGAAAGAAGATCTATGTTCCACGGTTTGGAACTTAAATCTAGAAGGCTCTATAAATTTCCAGAACAATTGGTTCTGAAAGAAGCTGTGAAAAGTCAGAAGGAAAAATCATCAGACTCAACAACGTAACTTCTATATATTTTTTTATTTTGTTTTATTTGTTCTAAATCTCAATCATCAGAAGATGCTTCGCTCAGAAGTGTCTCTGGTCAGAAGGAAACCTTTTGGTTTTCCAATTCTTGAGAATATCAAGCGTATCTCTTAGTAAGTGCAGTGATTAACGTGTGTAACCTTTTGGTTATCCTTAATCATAACATGCTATCTAAGCTAAATAATGAACAATATGCTGATTCTTGTAATTGATCCGTCATGATTACCTTCATTAATTGCTCCTCATGATTACATTTTTTTATTTTAAAGTCATTATATATGAAGTTTAATATTTTATTTTATTCTCAAGGGTATTTTTTTGTGTTCAAATATTTTCTATATATATATATATATATATATATATATATATATAGCTTATTGTCTCCTCTCTTTTCACCTTCTCTTGTTTTATAAAACCCTAAACCCTAAAATCATTTTCTGTCAACTATCGAGAAACTTCTCTCCTTTTCTAAATCTTCATTCGTTCATCTTCTCGTTTCTCTCTCACATCATCGTGATGAATATCGAACAACAAGAAGTTGTAAAGTTTTCAGAAGAAATGGAACGAGCATCAAACCCTAATGCGTCTACAAGGATTCCATCGCCAACAACAATAACAATATCCACTACATCATCAATGGTTGCTCCTCCATCAACTTTTGTCAAGGTTGAATCATCATCTGGAAAAAGGATTGATGAAATCCATATAACATAGAGGGCTCTTCAAGTTCACTGAAACATCAAAGTAGATGACTTGGTAGTGCTTAAAGAATTGATGGTTGATTTTGAAAATCTGGATAACAATGGTTGTAGCATAAACAAAGAACTGGAAGCTCAAGGTTGGGAAAATTAATTCAAAAGGCTTCATGGTCCCACTTATGAACACCCAGTGAAAGAATTCTGGAAATATGCAGACTGTGATGATTTGTATATCGTCTCCGATGTTCTTAGGCAAAGAATTATTATCACATAAAAATCTATTGCAGATTTACTAGGATTAAAGTTCTTGGAAGGGAAATGCACATTCTTTATGAACTTTAAGTCTGATGAACATAAGGAACACCTTCAATACCTACTGTTTAAAAACTACTCCAAAGAGAGGAAAGAGTATAAAAGCAAGGATCTTCATGACACTCTCATAATTTGGCACAAACTTATTCTAGGATGCATAAACCCTAGACCCTCTACCAGTTCTGCAGATTACTTTAATATCAGTCAACAATTTATGTCGTACTATATAATGACCAAGAAGAAAGTAAACCTTCCATTTTTTCTCCTTAATCATCTAAAAGAAGTCATTACAAAAACAAGAACCACTGCAGATCCAACGAAAAGGTTCCCAATTATATTCCATGTGGGAGTTTGATTACATATATTCTAATTGAAAGCGTTTTAGTAACACTTTTTTTTATAGAAGAGGCTAAGTGTACTGATGATCTGGTACCTACCAATGGTGACTCATTAACAACTCAATCTCTAAAAAATATGAAGATTATTTCTGAAGTCAAAAAGAGACATCGACGTAATCTAATTGAGATTATAAACAGAGTTCCCATTGAGAACTTTCCTCTGTTTACTCTCTCAAGAGATCTGACAAAAGTGGTGAAATACGTTGAGCCAATGACCAAGGTTGAGCATGATGTGAGTATCATATCTGATGAAGAAGACAATAATCGTCCTTAAGGTAAAAGGAAGCAAAGGACAGATGGTTCTGATTTTGAGAAGAAAAAGAAGAAGAAGAAGTCAAAGCTTCTAAATGATGCTATTTTGGCTGAAAAGCGCCCAAGTAAGTCATCATCTGCACCCTCCATCTCAATTTAGGTCCCTAAACCACTAAATGATTAACCAACCATATCAAAACCTAGTTCTTCTATCCCTTCTAAATCACCTTCATCTGTATCACAACCTTCTACCACCAATATCTCAAAAACAATTCCATAAATATCCCTTTCTGATATTGTAACCACTATCTTAACTCCCACTTCTGCCACAAACTTCTACCACCAATATCTCAAAATCAAATGAAGATATTCAAGCTCAATGAAGAGGCTAGGATAAGCTCTTCACACAAGGATTTGGATGCCTCCTGGGCTCAATGCGAGCTTTGGATGAAGTCTGAGGGTCAAAGAAGTTTCAATTTATTTGCAACTTCTAGAACAACTTATGGAGCTTGTCAAGCAGAAGGAGGGTGAACTAGAAAGAATTCGTGCCTTTCAGCTTATTGCTAAGAGGCAAAAGGAAGCAGAAGCCAAGGCTCTTCAAGATGCTGCTGAGGAAGAAAAGAGGAAAGAGGAGGATGAGGCAAGGCTAAAGGCCGAAGAGGATGCAAGAGTCCAAGCTGAAAATGATAAATTGGTTGCTGAGGCAGAGAAGGCAAAGGAATCTTCTCAAGTTTCTTTGGTTGATCCCTTAACTCAACAACAAATCAACATTATAAATTTTACTCTTGATGAGTTGAAAGCAGAACAAAGAGACGTGAAGCAGAGTCTGGCTGAGCAGAAGAGTGTCAACGCGAATGTTCAAAATATGCTGGAGCTGATTCTAAGGAAGATGTCTGGACCAGACCCTTCTCCATCCACTTCTTAGATTTTCTTCTTTGCTTCTGAATCATTTTTATAGTTTTTCATCCAAACTTTTGTGATATTTCGTTGGCCGTTTTAGCTTTATGTTTTCCTATTTTCAATTAATGAAAGCACTTTTCTTCTGTCTATTACTTTATTTATGTGTTTTTCACACTTTTTAAAATATAACTTTTTGATTATGACAAAAAAAGGGAGTAGTTAAAGAAGTAATTTTGATTCTCAATGATCAAATTCTCTGAAAAATGTTGCTTACATTTCTAACCAAATACAAACTGTTGTTTCTTGGTAGAATTGTGTTGCTTTTCTTTTTAAGGATTTTTAGGGAATCTGAAGAAAGTCATGCATCTGACTCCTTACACTAGACTCTGAAAGAGTTAGTTCGAAGTCAAATTCTAACTGGAGAATCTGGAACTTGTCTGAGTGACATTAAAGTTCAAAGATCTCAGTTGAGAAGTTATGTCTTCAAGAATCAAGACTCTCAAGATCTTCCATCTAATCTGTTAGAACCAGGGGGACCTATTACTCAGATGATCCTTAGTCAGAGTTCTGGTCTTTCACCAAGTCTGTGATTTAGGGGGAGTTTTCATGTAAAGGTTAAGTAATCCTTACCTTTCTCATTTTTAACTTTATTTTGATGTTATGAAAAATTGTTTCACAAAATACATAGTTTTTTCGTCATCAAAAAGGGGGGGGGGAGATTGTTAGAACAAAATTCGATTATGCAATTATGTCTTTGAGTTTTGATGATAACAAAGAGTATGTTTGAGTGAACAATTTTGTTACTCTAATGTTTTTTGTATTTTTAAGAATAAACAAACAGGTTTTGCTTCTAATGAATGGCGTGGCCAAGAAATTAGAAGAGAAAATGTTCCACTTCCAAGCTACAGAGGTTCTGATGAACAAGTAGCGAGGAAAGCTTCATAAGACTTTGAAGCTAAGTTAGTTTGATACGTCCGTCTAAAGAAACCAGTTAGAAGATCTAAAGACAGAGGTGTTACTTATGTCAAGATGCTGAAGGCTCAAGTTTCAGAAGACAAAGGGTTCTGAAGACCAAGTGCTTGAAGACATTGAAGACGTGGCTCTGAAGATTCTAAAAACTTGAAGTTCTTCTGAACTTATGTTACGATACAAGGTTATAAAGACCAAGTGCTGAAGACTCTGAAGAATGTGGTTCTAAAGACTCTGAAGACTTGAAGCTCTTTCAAACTTATGTTACGATGCAAGGTTCTTCAATACCAAGTGCTGAAGACTCTGAAGAGGAAGATCTGATGACTCTGAAGACTTGAAGTTTTGATTAACTAGATGTTATGTTCCCACTTATAAACTCATGCTCGCAGAAGCCTCTGAAGTGCAGAAGAAAGAAGATAATGTTAATGTGGTACAATAATACGTGGTACAAACAAACGCTTCATTCCACTACCATGAAGGATAAACGCTACGTACAATCTTGTCCCCCACATTCTTTCAAGTAGCCACAAGTTTCATATTCCAAATGTACCCTCCAACGGTTAAATCATGCATGACACTATATAAGGGCTTGAAGACTTAAAGAAAAATATGCTAATTCACGAGGAAAATCTCTACACCTTAAACACTATTTTTCTTTGTAAAAAGTTGTAAATGCTTTCAAGTCATTTGAACTAAAAACCTGTTTACATATCAGCTTGTGTAGAAGAATATTTATTTGTAAACAAACTTATTATCAAACTGTTGTTTGATTGTTCCTTGAGGGACCAATTGGGCCAACTTCTCAAGAAGTCTAGGACAATTAGTCTTAGAGGTTGTTAGTCACACACAGTTAGTGCGTGCAGGTGTGAGTCACCAGCAGTTGTCCGTGCAATTGTAATCAGTTTGGTTATAGTGGATTAAGTCCTAGTTGGAGAGAGGAAAATCACCTCAGAAGGGTGGACTAGAGTAGCTTGAGGTTTCCAAGTGAACTAGGATAAAAATTCTGTGTTTTTTACTACTTTCTTTATCTTTCAATCTTCATTAAAGCAAAGCATATTCAAGGGGATTTTTTTTAGGAGCAAAGTTTTTCAAAGTATAAAACCCAATTCAAATCCCCCTTACTCATGTTTTTCGCACCTTTAATTCCAACTTCAACCTCCAATAGATATTTTATCCATCTATTTAAAGAAGTCTTGGAAGTTTGTAAAGGTGTCTGCAAGTAGTGAAAAATAAGAAGAAAAATGAGTGAAACAACAATATGAAAATAACGAAGAAAATAGAAAAAGATTGAATCATCTTTGAGAGAAAACTTTTACTAAATTTTTAACTTCTCATTGTAAAAGTTTTCTAAAGTGTAAAGTTTACATTTCATAGTGTGTGTATCATCTTTTTGAAGCAACTTTGTAAACACATTACTTGTTTTGTAAACTTTGATTTTATTTCCTTGAGAGACTACGGTATAGCCAAAAATATCAAGAAGACATAGAAGGTTAATATTTGTGGTTGTAATCAAAGGTTTGATTAGTGGATTAAGTCCTTATTGAGAAGGCGAAATCACCTTGGCGGATGGCCTGGAGGTAGATTTGTTAAAAACGAACCAGGATAAAACCCTTATGTCTTTTATCATTGTTGAATATTTGTTGTTTGTGCTTTTGGGTGATAAAAAGTTTCAATCTTGAAACCCAATTCAAACCCCTTTTCTTGTGTTTCTCCGCACCTTCATTTACAGGAGATGTTCTTTAATTTGGGTTATCTGTTAATCTAAACCGAACTCATGAACCTAAGAGATTTTACACAAGATAACCACCAACCAAGTCAAGATTTTTATACCAGGTTGATCTTAAATCGATGAAGACTTTTCAATGGACAAAGCCTTCGAACCGAACCAGTGACTTAGTAACTAAATCCCCAAAACTAAAGATTTTAAAGTGGTTAGATTTGAGCCAAAATAAGTAATCCCTAAATGGGTAAATCAAAACTAAGAAGCTAACACTAAGGTTTATCGTGTATTTCCAAATTCTTTGATGGATATGACCTGTTGCATATCATATTGCCTTGCTGCCAAACCTGTCTAATGTTCGTGATATATTCCATTCATCACAAAAGAGGAAGTATTATCCTGATCCTTCACATGTCATTGCACCAAAAACTGTGGAACTTAGATATAACTTAGAATATGAAGCCTTACCTATCAAGATATTAGGCCATCGAAATAAGGAACTTCACGGAAAATAGATACCATTGGTTAGAGTTATACGGGATGAGGTAACCATTGGTTATACTTGGGAAAGAGAAGAAGACATATGTCAGAAGTATCCTCATTTATTTTAGGTATGTTGAATTTTGAGGACAAAATTTCTTTTAAGGGGGTTAGTAATGTAACATTCTGATTTTTTTGTATCATACTAGATTTACTTTACGATAATTAGATAAAACAAATATTTTTTATATAAACTAATTACTATTATTATTTTCTAACATTGGTAAAACTTGATGATCGACGAAAATTAGGCTATTTTCTAGATTTGAAAGTGATGTCTGAGGAACGTTTTGCAACGTCTTCAACAACAAAAAGTGGGGGGAAATATTTCGTATACGTTGGAATGTTTAGCATAAAATAGCTTAATATATATGTGTGTAGTGGTGACCGAAGCCCTACTAGAGATAAATAAGTAAGGAGATCCTATCCTCAAATAATGATTTTCACGAATCACTAAATGAGGTTACACCGACCTTAATTATTTATCATTGGAATAATCACTACAACAAATAACACTTTTCATGATGAAGCTTTCACAACAAATGAAACAAAACCGCGAGTACATGTGAATAAAGTGCTTTGTTTTATTTTGAAAAAAATCTTATTACCACAACTTTTAATAAAATCGACATAATTAAATGCTCAAGGCTTGAGGTTCGATTCCCAGCTACTGCTATTCAGTGCTTTATATGGAACCAAAAAGGCGCCATTATAATTTAAATATTTTACATCGGATATGTTACCTCGGTTGTTTCCAAAACCGAGATAAAAAATCCTTAACTTTTTATTCCTTTGGCAAACAAAAAGGCGCATTTTTTTATATATTTCACGCCGGCTATTCTAGCTCGGTTTTTTAGTTTAGCCGAGATAAAGTTTTTATATATGTTTGATTCCCCTAATTCATTTTTCAAGCCCTAACGAAAGAATACTACTTCTCCATCCAACAAAAGAACACTTCTTCTCCAAGGAGCATAGCCAATGAAAGAACACTTATTATACCTCGATATGTTCTTGTTGTTCTCCACGCATTGTTTTATTGTTGTTGTTGAGAATATTTATTTATGTACTATTTTTTATTTTATTTTCAAAAGCTTTATATGATTATGGATCGTAGTTGGATGAAAGCCAATACATTAAGTAGTGAGTTTGAGAGTGGATTGAAACAATTTCTTGGTTTCGCGAAAAATTCTTCCTGACAACAATTAAATTTGTTGGTATCCTTGTATGAAATGCTATAATATGAATAAAAATTCAAGGGATGTTATATTCAATCGTTGTAGTTGTGATGGAATTATTCAAAATTACACGAAATGGGCATAACATGGTGAAAGGAAAAAAAAAAAGATACCTTGTCGCAAACAATTGAAGATGATGAACGTATGATTGATAATCTAGAAGACGTCATTCATGATATTGGGGTAGATGCTTTCAAGAAAGTTAGTATAGTGGATACTTTGCGAAAAGACATGAAAGATTCATTGTACCAGGGATGACGAATAAAAGTTTCACGGAATTGCTTGAATTGTTGAAATAAATGCTTCCTGAAGGTAACATGTTGCCAAACCGTACTTATGAGGCCAAGACGATATGGTGTCAAATGGGTTTGGATTATGTCAAAATACATGCTTGTTGTAATGATTGCATCTTATACAGGAAAGAGTTTGAAAACTTGAAGGAGTGCCCAAGGTGCAGGGTGTCGTGCTACAAATAGAAGGACAATGGTGTTGATAACAACAATTGTGCAACTAACAAGGATGTTCCTTTCAAGGTGATGTGGTACCTACCAATAATTCCAAGGTTCAAGATATTGTTTTCTAATGTTAGTGACACAAACAATACTAGATGGCATGCAAATGAAAGAGTGTGTGATGGAAAAATTCTCCATGTAGCTGATTTATTGCAATGGTAGAAAATTGATTTATTGTTTCCAGATTTTGTCCTTGAACCGAGGAACCATAGGCTTGAACTTTCCACATGTATAATGACCCCTTTTGGTAATATGAATACTAACCATACGTCATGGCTTATTCTTCTCTTAATTTACAACCTATCTCAATGGTTGTACATGAAGCGCAAGTATATGATTCTTCCGGTGATGATTTTAGATTCGAAACAACCAGGGAACAACATAGATGTTTATTTATCACCATTGATTGAATATTTAAGAATTTTATGGGACTAAGGTGTTGATGTTGATGATGCGTATACAGGTGATAACTTTAAGTTGTGTGCCATGTTGTTTTGCATAATAAATGACTTTCCTGTATATGGTAAGTTGTCTGGGTACAACTTCAAGGGTCATAAAGCGTGTCATGTATGTGAAGGTAATACATGTCACCACCAATTACCAAAAGGAAAAGACAATTTATCTAGAACATCGACGATTTCTAAGAGTAAATCATTTGTGTTATAGATTGCACAAGGCTTTAAATGGAGGGTAGGAGTTTCATATCGCTCCAAAACCCTTAATCAAGAAGAAAGTTTATAGAAAACAACAACACATTAAAGATGTCTTTGGAAAGAAACAAAAAAAGCCCGTGGAGAAAAGTTATTGGAAAAAGAGGTCTATGTTATTCCATCTTCCATACTGGTCCAGTCTTGATGTAATACATTGTCTTGATGTGATGCACATGGAGAAAAATATATAATAGTTTGATTGGAAAATTTCTCAACATTAAAGGCAAGACAAAAGATACTAAGAAATCCCACAAAGATACGGTTTTGATGGGTATATGACAAGAATTAGCCCCAAACGAAGTAGGAAACATAACGTATTTTCCCCTAGCATGCACACTCTGTCTAAGAAAGAAAGAAAAGTTTATGCAATTGTTTGTAGGGTATCATAGTTCCTCAATGGTTCTCATCAAATGTGAAGAAACTTTTGTCAAAGAATGATCACAAATTAATTGACTTAAAATCTCATGATTTTCATGTCTTGATACAACAATTTTTACCAGTGGCTATCTGTGGCATCTTACCAAGAAATATAAAGGTGACTATAACTAGATTGTGCTTATTCTTCGATGCTATATGTAGTAAACTTATAGATCTTGGAAATTAAGATGAATTGGAACATGAAGTAGCAATTATCTTGTGCTAGTTAGATATGATTTTCCCTCAGTCATTCTTTGACATTGTGGTTCACTTAGTTGTTCATATAGTAAGGGAGATTAGAATTTATGGTCTAGTTTATTTATGGTGGATGTACCGGTAGAGCGTTACATGAAGATTTTCAAAGGGTATACAAAGAATCATCACCGTCCAGAGGCTTCGATCGTAGAAAGGTACATCACAGAAGAAGCTATTGAGTTTTATACAAGCTATTTGTTAGATGTTAGACTATATAGGAGATCTCGAGTCTTTTCATGATGGATTTTATGATGGTAGAGGTATTCAAGGTTTAAATGTTAAGACATTTAGTTGAGAAGTAGTTTTTCAAGCACATTTGTATATATTGAATAACCTTAGTGAAGTTGATCTTTACTTGACTGCACACAAAGCTCTTATAAGGGAAAAATACCCCCAGATGAATGAAAATGGTTGCTGACGGAACATAACATAACTTTCATAGATTGGTTTAATGAAATTATTTCTAAGAGTGGTTCATCGGATGATTGCAAATGGTTGTCACATTTGACTAAGTTTAATGTAATTACATGGAGTCCATACGACATCAAAAATATTCGTTCTGTACAAAATCAAAGGATAATCGTATCACCATGCAAAATAGTGGTGTTATGGTTGAGGCTGAATCCATGTACTTTTCTAGTTCCAAAGTTAACAATCTAGTACTAGCATCTAGAGAGTTCTTTGGGATCATTGAGGAGATTTTGGAGATTGACTATGCTTCTTTTAAAGTGGCTTTATTTAAGTGCAGGTGGATGACAATAAAGTTGGAGTAGAAACCGATGAATTAGGATTCACAAGGGCTGATCTTCGAAAGGCAACTTACAAGAACGAACCATTCATCATGGCAAACCAAGCCAAACAAGTTTTTTATGTCACTGATCCATCTAACACTAGATGGTCAATTGTTCTTAAAGGAAAACATCTTTCTGATAATATTGATGAAAATACAGATTTTAACTATGAGACTCCTTGTTTAGAAACACGTGTAAGTCAATCATCAGAAGAAAATGACTTAGATAATGTGCATGTTATTCTTCGTGATCATGAAGAGGGCATGTGAGAAAAATAGTAAGTAAATGGCTTATAGCTTTTGTTTCTTAATCATTTGTTTTAGTTTTGATGTAAAATTATAAAGCGTGTGCCATTTTGGGTTTGAATATTTGATGTAAAATTGTTTTTGGTAATCAATGAATATTTCTGTTTCAGATGGAGGAATGAGCGCATCATTTTGAGTTTGCATTGGTTTTGTATTATGTAGTCTGGGTTCTGTATTTTATAATTCAGGCGCAGACGATAGTAATTTTTTTTATAACCCCTCAGTTTCCCAAACAACCCAAAGTAATAATATTGATATATTACCTCAGTTCATCAAAAAACCGAGTGTTAATAATTGGTGCGCCATCAAGTAATGAAAATAATAAAAATGCCGAGGATGGGAATCGAACCCACATGAAGTTAATGTAACCCTTTGACATTTTAATACCTGAGGTGACAAGGGATAAACTTTAATGACACCCTTATTTACCTCAATTTCGCGTCCGACGTGAAATGTGTTTTTAGTAGTAGTGAATCTATGGAACTTTTATGGTTGTATTGTGCTTTTATTGTTTGATTAGTTGTCTAAATATTTATTTTATTTATACTTAAATTATTGTGATTGTTAGACTTATAAAATGGTCCATTACTCTTTTAAGTAGAGAAACAACAACATAGTTAGACATTAAGTGTTAGATTCTCAATAACATAAGGGAAGTTAGATACATTGGGAAGTTGTATTCGGTTGGGTTTTGGCTAAGGAAAGACTTGGTCGACTATGTCCTTTACGAATCAACAATCTTACCTGGGAAGTCAACCATACCATATCCATTTTACTAACTAAACTGATTATATAGAGATAAGGATCACGATTAGTGAAATTCTGGCAACAGATACTTAATGTCAAAGAGAATGTTATGACACCGTATCTGACATACTGTTAACAATCCACACAGTATTTTAAAAGCAGTAAAGAACACAATCAATTGTTAACCCAGTTCAGTGTGTAACTACACCTACATCTGGGGGCTACCAAGCCAGGGAGGAAATCCACTATAAGTAGTATTAATTCAGGAATAAACCAACCAGTTTATCTCCTTCACTTAAGACCTACCCAATGCAACTTCAATCTAAGTCCTACTTAGACCTGAGTTGCTACTCACTCCCCCTCAATCACAACAGTGATACTAACCTAATGATTAATAGACTAGTGAAGACATTCTTCAATAAACATACTTGATTTTGCTTCAAAGCTTTAATCAAGAGACACAACACTCATGATTCAAAGCTTTGAGTGAACAAACTACCCTTACAACCAAATCCTACTCCAAGACACTTATCAAAAGATAATTGCTTGGCTCACAAGAATTACTAAAACACAAATTACAATCTGCTTCTTCTTCTACTTTCAAAAGGTGCAGCTGACAACATAAGGGTTTGTTCCATATTATAGAAGCAGTAAAGTCTTCAACTTGGGCTTCCATAAAAATAGCTAGGGTTAACCAAAGTTAACCTAATGACTTGGTCTTTACAACATAACAAAATAGGGTTAAACAAGGTTAACCTCAAGTCCACGTGAGCATATGATTCAAACATATTAATCCACATCATAACAACTCAACAAAATCCTGAAAACTCTCAGGAAAAGCAAATCTGCACAACAATATATTCTGCACAGAATGTCATAACATTGGTCATGACATCAGTCATTCTTTTTGCAGATTTCAGCATAACAGATCATAGCATGATTATTATGCTATGCAACCAAACTGAGCTGTACATGTAGAAAACTTCTTCTGCAGAATTTATCTTCAACCCAGAATGTCATGACATCAGTTAAGACATTGACAAAATCTGGTTTTACCAAAAATTAAAGCCAACATAAAAACACTTACAATTAGAAGGAATGAAGAAATATTTGATGGATTTGGCACTCAATCTTAGTATCTAGATAATAAGTATAACCTAAAAGGTTGATACGATAATTCCCGAGCATTAACTTAATACTTATTGTTGAGATTTGCCACAAGATGATTGAGTGATCATATAAACTTGCATTGATAAATGTGTAAGTCCATTGTCGTGCGGTATAAGACGTACCAGGTAGGTCGTTTTCATACAATTCCGACGTGGATTATTAATCACGCATGCTAGGCAAGACAAAGTTCTTGGCCTGATTTCTCAGGGAGGATCAAACTATATCACCTGGACTCCAAATGAAGTTAGGTGGCATAGCTCTTGGTAATTGAGAGTACGTTGGTGACATGTGGTCTTGTGATATCTGATCTTGGTAAATAGGATGTATATCCTTGACAATGTTTAGTGGTCTGAGTCAACATATAGTACAGGGGTGCATTTAAAATAAACAGAGATTGAATAGAGGTAAATATGGGATAAGGATACATTTGTTTGAATAATTGTGTTTCTTATATATATATATATATATATATATATATATATATATAAATAAAATAATAATAATAATAATTATTACTATTATTATTATTATTTTACACCCCATCCCTACTTTTAAACTTGTGCGTAAATCTTAGCCACGTATTCTTTTCATTTGCATTTTTGGATTGATCTATGACCATCATATGATAAGCTAGACTCTCTCTCTCTCTTACATACCGATAGAAGGAAGGCCAGAGAGTGACTTGAAGATGGATTACAATGACGTCAAGAATAAAGGTTGTTAGCGTTTTGTCAAACGCTGATCCCATTACTAATATTATGTGGTATTAGGTACAATCAATATATGTGTCAGTCCCGTTGGACTTAAGAGGTCCTTTTTATCATGTCTTTCTTTTAGTTTCCTTTTTTTACTTTTCTATTCAATTTTAATCTATGTAGCAGTACCACTAGCCTTATATGTGTCCAAATCTGTGTAAAATATTTGAAACTTATATATGTGAAGCAATATATTTTAATTAGTCCAATGGTTTTATAAAAATTTCAGTAATTTTTATAAAGGTTTATAAGTTCTAATTAGAATTTCACTAATGGGACCGAGGCTATCTCAATTAGTAGGAGGATGAAATGTAACCCTATAATCTTTATTTCAATGAGGAACTCCCCTTTTGTCGAACAGGAAACAAGGATATGACTTTCCCCAATTGGATCATACCTTATGATACACCCAAATTCTTCTGCAGCATCTTGGTCATACACCGCATCAAACCTTGGGAACAACCCAACCTTAGAATCATTCAGCATGCATCTTTCCAGGAAACACATAGTCCTTCGTCGACATGTGGGTAAATTGAACACACTCATCGAATCACAATTGCAAGAGTTTCATCAGTTGCTTCGACATCCATATCGAGACCTTCAGTAGTCTCGACCATCATCACTTTAAATGGTTCAACATAGAGGTCGATGTCAACTTGCATAGATGATTTTAGCTTTTCTCCAAATTGGAGTCTTCCCTCCTTCAGAGATTTTTGCACCAAATCCCTGAAAATTACACATTGAGAAGTTTTATGACCAAGAAAATTGTGGAATTTACAAAATCCCCTTTTCCTCTTTTATTCTAATGTGAGATTTTTTTAGGCCTGGTGGCATTATTATCTCCCCTTTAGTTAATAATAAATCAAATATTTCATCACATTTAGTTATATCGAAGGTATATGTTTTTGTAGCGAAATTTTCATTTTTGCTAGGTCCAACATGATTTTTCCCATTCGATGGCTTCAACAATTTGCAACCATAAGGAGGTACTAGTTTAAGTTCTTCTAGATTAACCTCACTTTAGTCGAGTATTTCATCAAAGTCAGATGCATACTCTTCAATTGCCACATACACAACTTTCTATTTTTTATGATATTTATTTTTTCTGGCTTTCTCAACTTTTAGACGTTCGACCTAGCGAACTCTATTTGCATGTGTCAGGTATTGAATGTCTAGCCTTTTCCTAATGGAATGATCCAAACCTCCTGCAACCATTTTGGCCAACTCATATTCAGAGACTTGTGTAAAACATCTTGCCTTAATAAGTCTAAATCTATTTAGATATTCGTTAATCGACTCAGGCATCCTTCGCCTCACACTTACTAATTCCTTTAGACCTATTTTCATTTGTCCCATATGTTATACCCCAAATTTGTCCTCCTTATTTCTCTTTTACATGGTTTACATTTCCATTTCACCTGCGTCACTTCGTTAGGTCATTTGCATATCATGCATTTTTGTTTGGGTCTTTTACTATTATATGGTTTGTTGTTTCCTTTTTATTTTAATGAATGAGATAGCACAATTGGTAAAGACTTAGGTGTATGAGCGAGAAGTTCTGGTTTTGAATCTCACCGTTACCACTTTTTGCAATTTTCCCTTTTTATTTGCTATTAACATTTTTTATTTATTTTTATTCAAAAATCTCTAAAAATTGCATTTTAAATTTAATTTTCGTTTTTTTATTTACCATTTTTAATAAAATTATTTTGTTCATTTTATGCATTTTGTTACTTAAAAAGAGTCCAAAAAATACAAAAATATATTATTTATTATTTATTATTTATTTTGTTTAAAAGAAAATTGTTTTTCATTCAAATCATAATTTCATGCATTTTATCACTCAAAAATCTAAAAGAGAAGTTTTAACTTTTTATTTGTTATTTTAAGTATTTTTTTTTTAATCTTGGCGATGAAGCACAATAAATAGACAGTTATTAATATGATTATGGTTTTGATAAATATGGCAAAAGTACCGAATCACATAATATTGTGATTTGATGAAATTGGTTATATTTAATTAAAAAATATTTTTTTCTTTTCCATTTTAAGTTTATTTTTCACTATAAATACACCAATTCACTATTTACACGGGGACACCCGCAAGAGGCCAATTATATTCACACTTACAAAAAGTCACGATACAGATAATTAAGGGTATTCATGGATCAAAAACCAAACCAAATTGAACCATATAAATATTTTGGTTTGGATCTTAAAACTATTTTTATAAAACCGGTTTGATTTTTTGAAACTGGTTTATATGTGGACCAGTTTGGTTTAAAACCGATTTTATACTATAAAGAAATAGTTTTTAATAAATTAGTTTTAAATCGGTTTTTCTCAAAACCAATTTTTTATTTACTTAAAAAAACAAGTTTTATAAGAAAACCAATTTTATCAAAAAAATTAATTTTAAAACCAATTTTGTAAATAAAAATATGACAATTAAATTCAAAAAAGAGAATTTTGTTAATAATGAATCTCATTAAGACATCATGTTAAGCTTAAATAACAAAGGAAAATGTATAACCTTGCTACAATTAACAAAAGAAAATATATTAACCTGGCTACAATTAACAAAAGAAAGGTATTAACCTTGCTACAATTAAAGTTTTTAAATACACTAAATATGACATCATGTTAAGCTATGCAACATAAAATAGAATGATACAAGATACAAAGTGAATAAACATCAATGTATCAAGTGCATAATATATGTAAACTTCCACTACTAAACTTAAAAATTAAAATTATACCTTGCATTCAAGACCAGCAGAAGCAAAATGATGCAAGTTATACCACTCTAATTGTCACAAATAGAGAAACTCTCATTCCAATTCAGTGCCCTTGAGAGTAGAAACTTGTTCAGAAAATCAAGTAAAACCTCTTTGTCTTCAACGAGTTCAAAATTTCTATTCGACATACAAAATTAATCAACTTTTTCAATAAGCTTAATGCTACATAGAATGGAATGAAATTACAAGAATGTCAGCATATAAAATAGTTGTTTTCAGCTCAAGAATATGATCTTAAATGTTGTTAACTCTGGAATTGTATGCCATTAGAATAATCTAGATGTAGAAATATACTTTATATTTCCTTGTCTCTGATGAGAATTACATATGCTGTATTGATAGAGTACATAAGGCAAGATTTGAAAGAGAAATCTGACCTAAGAATCAGGGGAATTAATTTCCCATGAATGCTAATTCTAATTACAGAAAAGAACAGGAAATAATAACTAATTAATTACATTAATCCTAATCCTCATTGAGTTGTACAAACAGAATATTCTGTATTGGTTATTCCACACCCCCTCAATCTGGGTGGTAGATATCTATCATACCCAGATTGGATATGATATTCTCATATATGTTCATTGGAAGGGCTTTTGTTAGAATGTCTGCAGTTTGTTGGCATGATGAAATATGGTTAACACTTATAATTTCATGATCAATTTTCTCCTTGATGAAATGTCGGTCTATCTCCACATGCTTTATTCTATCATGCTGTATCGGGTTCTTTGCAATGCTAATAGTAGCCTTGTTATCACATAATATCTTCATGGGGTGATTGGTAGGAATTTTGATCTCATCTAGCGTTCGCTTAAGCCAAATTCCTTCACAAATACCTTGTGACATAGCTCTGAATTCTGCTTCTGCGCTACTCCTAGCCACAACAGACTATTTCTTGCTTCTCTAAGTTACCATATTACCCCATACAAATGTGCAGTAGCCACTAGTCGATTTCCTATCGGATAAACATATTGCCCAATCAGAATCGGTGTATACTTCAATACCTCTGTTTGAGTTCTTTTGAAAATAAAGTCCTCGGCTTGGCGTACCTTTCAGGTACTGGAGAATTCTGTTCACATTTCTCATGTCAGTGTCAGTTGGATTTGACATATAATGACTAGCCATGCTTACACCAAAACCAATGTATGGTCTGGTGTGAGTTAGATAGATTAGTTTTCTGACTAGACTTTGATATTTATCTTTATTAGCTGGTACATTCTCATCTTCACTCCTTTTTACTTGTTCTATGGGAGTATTGGCAGATTTGCATCCAAGCATACTTGTTTCTTGAAGTAAATCCAGAGTGTACTTCCTTTGAGAAACTGAAATACCATTCTTTGTTCGTGCAATTTCCATCCCTAGAAAATACTTTAGTTGTCTTAAGTCTTTGGCTTCAAATTCTTATGCTAGAAGTTTCTTTAACTGGTTGACTTGTTCATCACATCTCCCATAATTACGATATCATCAACATAGACAATAAACAAAGCTATCTTTCCATCTAAGTAGTGCTTTACAAACATAGTATGGTCTGTTTGACATTGAACAAAACCATCTTGCTTGACAACTTTTGTTCGTCTGTCAAACCAAGCCCTTGGTGATTGTTTGAGGCCTTATAGATATTTTCAAAGTTGACACACCATATTGGAGGTTCCATGTGATTCAAGGCTCGGGGGAATTTGCGTATATACCTATTCTTCTAACTCTCCATTTAGAAATGCATTCTTTATGTCTAGTTGGTGTAGGGGCCAATCTAGATTTGGTTCCAGAGATAGTAGAACCCGGACAGAATTGAGCTTGGCAATAGATGCAAAAGTCTCCTCATAATCCATCCCATATGATTGTACCTGTTTATACTCCCATCAGCATTGTGCTTAATTGAAAATATTCACTTTCATCCTATCGTTTTCTTCCCTTCTGGTATAGCAGTGATCTCCCATGTGCCATTTCTTACAAGTGCTTGAACTTATTCTGTTACAGTCGCTGCCCATTCAGGTTTCTGCAATGCTTCTTGAATATTATTTGGAATTTCTATGTTGTCAACAGCTGCTACAAAGGACCTGTAACTTTGTGATAGTTTTCCATATGAGATATATTTTTCAATAGGGTGTTTAGTGCAAGTTCTAACCCCTTTTCTCATAGCAATAGGAATATCAATATCTATTGTATCAACATGGTTAGAGTTAGGAAGAATATTACCTGTGGCAACTTCATTTTCTAGAGCCTGGTTTGACTCATGGCCTTGCATTGGAGCTATGCTTGACTCTACCTCCTTCCTCCTTCTTTTGTAATAAAGACCCTTCCAATTATTTGTTTTTGGATCACAATCCTGTTGAGATGTGGTTGAGACTATAATTGGTCCTCTTTCCATCACAACTTCTGTTGTCCTTTCACCCGGCTAAATGTTAGAGATTTGGTTTGGTAATTTTTCAACTGGTTTAGGCATAGGTTCGGCTAACGCAAGAGCCAAAATTTGGTATCCTGAATTTTCAGTATGAGGTAAGTATGATTGCTACCTCTAAATACCAGTTTTGGTGTAATAGGGTTGATTTTCAAAGAAGGTTACATCCATAGTGTGGTACAATTTGTTGGTATGGGAAGAGTAACACCTATGTCCCTTTTGGTGAGGAGAGTAACCAAGAAAAATGCATTTGATGGATTTTGGGTCTAATTTTCTTCGGCGAGGGTTGAGATTATGGACAAAAGTTGAGCATCCAAATATTTTTAATGGAATAGAGGAAAACATTTTGCTGGTGTCTATTCTTCCTTTTTGCTACTCCATTTTGTTGGGGAGTGTCCACACACGAGCTTTGGTGAATAATTCCAACCTTTTGAAGATAGGAATTTAGAGCAAGGTTGTAGTACTCACGACCATTGTTAGTTCTAAGTATCTGAATATTGGTTTGGAATTGTGTTTGTACCATCTTATGATAAATTTCAAATATTCTCCCTACTTCATATTTTTCCTTCAATAGAAACACCCAGGTAACACATGTGTGATCATCAATAAAGGTGACAAACCATCTCGAGCCTGTAATGTTGTGGACTCGTGATGGTCCCCATACATCACTGTGAATTAATGAAAAAGGTTTGGAGGGTTTATATGATTGTGGTGAGTAATGGTTTCGGGTATGTTTAGACAATTGGAAAATTTCACACTGAAAATGTTCTTTGTTTGTATTGAATAAAGAGGGAAACATATTTTCCAAGTATATGAAATTTGGGTGGCCTAATAGGAATTTGTCTAGCCCTATCTAGGTCCTTGTTTATCCCCAATAGGAATTTGTAAACCCTATCGTTTTCCACCAGCTCCTTATACTTATTTTGATCTTCTGTACAACACCATGCAACCTCTTGATATATGTCGAGTTGCTTCCAGTGTATGTTAAGTATATTAAAATACCCAGTAATAGAAGATTCTCCCTGTCGAAGGTCATGAAGAATGCTTTTAATCTCAAATACGACATATGTATTGTCAATATTTGAGTATGTTTCCTTCACTACATCCCATATCTCTTTTGTAGTGTCATAGAACATGAAATTTTCACCAATTTCATTTGTCATGGTGTTGAGCAGCCATGACATTACTTGGTTGTTCTCAAGTTTCCATTTCTGAAAGTTTTTGTCTCCTTTTTCGGGACATTTAGAATCTCCTGCGGTGTAGCCTTCCCTTCCTTTTCCTTCGAGGAAGATCTTGACGGACCTTACCCATTGGGTATAGTTTGACCATTTAATTTATGGCATGTGATGAGGTGAGTGAGCCCTTCGTGTGAACTGGTCGAAAATGATCCAGTCTCCACTTTGAGCGATTTATCAATTTTGGGATCTTCCATAGTCTGGCGACGCTAGGTTAGGGATGGTTCAGATCGTGATCTGATACCATGTAGAAATATATTTTATATTTCCTTGTCTTTGATGAGAATAACATATGCTGTATATATAGAATACATAAGGCAGGATTTGAAAGAGAAATCTGACCTAAGAATCAGGGGAATTAATTTCTCATGAATGCTAATTCTAATGACAAAAACGAACAGGAAATAATAACTAATTAATTACATTAATCCTAATCCTTATTGAGCTGTACAAACAGAATATTATGTATTGATTATTCCATAATAGTAAAGCTTTGTTAACAGATCTCTTTCAAAGACATTAAGAACCGACAGGGATCACAAAAATTTATAATTACTTTTTGGGGTTTGAAGTTAAGTGATTAACAAGAAGAAGTACATTAAAATATTTGCATTCTTGACTGCAGGGATCACAAAATTTCTAAGTACTTTTTGGGGTTAAAAGTTAAATGATTAACAAACAGAAACACATTTACTTCCTTTTTTTGATTTACAAGAATACTTTCCATTGGAATCAAAATAAAGATCAATAGAAATGATAACAATTCTTCTTTATATAAGGAATGAACCTGACATAGGTAGAAGAAGATCCCAGAAAACATTCAAACAATGACTAAGCAAAACACCCACAAGATAATATATATATATATATATATATATATATATATGAAACTGTGATCATAAATTAACACATAGTAATAATGGTACTTAGAAATGGTAAGGTAGGTTTACACATCACATGTAAATGAAACAACTACCAAACATAGAATCCAACTGGTTCTAAATAACTAATGCTGACACTATGAGATTTTTTATTTTTACAAAACTAAACAAAATCCTTAAAAGTTTTACAAAATCTATAATTTCAGTAAAACCAAAGGTTACAAATTTGTTTGAATTAACATTGTCATTCTAACCAAAGATAAAACATGATAATTACTAAAGAATACTAGACCAAAAAACATGTGAAAGTTTTTTAAGAGTCTTTTAGGTTATTAGTATGAAGATAATCCTAACAAAGAGTGCATATTCCTCGCACTTCTCAATAATAACAGCAAAAGTGGATTCTCCAAACGATTTCACCATTTAATTTATTTTAAGTTAAGCAAACCTTGAACAACATAAGAACCTTTTAAGTTAAAGGTGTGCAGTGCAAGTGCAATAGTTTTTTCAAAGGCAGATTTTGTTGTACTTTGAGTACTCTCAACAGTCATATGTGATATGTGATGCTCTATCACAACTTGTATTCAGTAATGCCACCACAACTAAACAAAATCATTTATCAACTTCGACTCTGCAGAGAAATTTTGAACAATCTCATGATCCTAAGAAAATTATTTACCTCTAATATCTTCATTAATTTTGCAGGTTGATATGGATTCTTAAATCTAACAGCTTCACGGTATTCTCAAGCTTCTCTTTAGTAATAACCCATAAATAACTTAAATCAACTGCACTTCACAAACCAATCACACATAAAAATAAGCACTTAAATCAACTAAAAACTGAAGCTTTAAGTAGAAATTTACTTAAATCTGAAACACAGAAGAAAGCTTGAAGATGTTGTCAAAGGACGATTTCATTAGATTTGAAGAACGTATTCATCGATTTTATAACTATTTTTATAAACCCATAATTGTGATTCGAATGATTTCTTTGAATTTGAAGAACGATTTTGTCAATTTTCGTTGGATTTTGGGATTAGCGTTTTGAAGTTGAAGGAATGAGAGAAGATGTATCGTGTGATTGGAAGAAAGAGTTGAATCTGAAATAAGATGTGGTATCCATAAGTTGATTCAGTTTTAGAATATGGTAATAGGTTTTTTTGAATTTTATTAAATGGGCCATCAGTTTTAAAATTTAGTATTGGGCTGGATTTTAAAATTTGGATAGTAATTTGGATAGTAATTTGGTTCATGGTTATTGGTTTATTTGCACACCCCTATAGATAACCATTGACAACAACAAACTCCTCACCTGCAGCCGCTCACTTTCGTACGATGCCTGTCGATTCCTTCACTGCCGGTAAACCACACCATTTACTCTATTTTTTATGTTGATTCTTGTGTTGTTATAGAAGAAAAAAATGGCGTTCTCGTTGGTTCTCTGAAGAGAATGGAAATTGGGATAGAGAATCCAAGAACACTAAAAAAATGTTGAAAATTGAGCAAGATACAAATTGTGCAAGTTTGACATTTTTTAGGAGGTGCACAAAGGAAAATACCTAGCAAATGCAAATATTTTTCAAATGGGCTTAAGTTTTTATGATCCATACTTATTCTTGAGAATATCCACGCCTCCTTTCCATTTATTTAATTTATTTTGGAATTAAATCATTTAAATTCAATTTGAATAAAATAAAATGTAAGGAGCAAGGTTATGACAAGTTAGGCTTGGTTTCTACTAGTCTTGAGGACCAAGATAACCCATGCAAGCTGTCAAATTCGTGCAAGAAGCATTAAGGCAATATTGAGCCATTTTTGGAAATATTTGATAAAATTTTCAATCAAATATTTTGTGCATTCAAGGCCATATATTTCCTTCTTTTGTTGACCTAATTCTACCCTCCTATAAGTACACAACAAGATCAGACCACAAAGAGAAGGAACCTTTGCCTCCAAGAGCAACCCTAAATATCTCAAAAATTCCAAGAAGCTTGCAAATTCGTATTCCATTCTACAGCCATTCTCAATCACTTACAACCATACAATCGTGCTCCTGAGGTAAGTATGATTAAGTACACCTCATTACCCATGGCCAAACATGCTTGAATCGTGCATACCATGTTACATCCGTTTACATGTTTTTCTTGAATTCGTATTTTAATTTTTGTTGTGTTTTGATTGAAACTAACCGTACTAATGTGTTTGTGAGATGCCATAGAGTAGATCTAGGCCATCGTTTGGAGCTTAGCATGCCTAAATCGTGCCTTGCCATGGTTAGGGCATAACTGTTCGTGGCTTTCGAAACCCTAGTTACAGACACTTTCAGGCTAAAAGGACATCACCACTGAATTCGCAGCCCTCGATTTAGGGGGGTAGGGTCCCTCTTGACTATTTATTTGCATCGTTTTTGCAGGTTCCAGGTTGGCTTGGCCGGAGAAAACGATCGGAGCATGGCTCCGGCGTCCTTGAGTTGTTTTGACCGACGAGGGTCTTCTGACCTAGGTGTGGCGCGTTTCAATTTATTCGTTCCAGTAGCATGGGTCCCACGCGAGTGTATGCCTGAGAGATCAGAAGTTTTGGAACCTGGACTCACCTATATGTTTATGAATGCCCTTTAATTCATGGATGTATCGTCGCCCCAACGGTCCAACATGCGCACGCTATATCATTTTCCTCTTAAGGGCACGGGTTCAAACCCTGCCTTTTGCCAATGTTTTTCTAACATCTTTCTGATTTACGCAGGTAACATATACAGCCTCCAGAAGTTCTGGAAAACTGATGACACATAAGTTCTAGAAATCTGATGACACAGAAGTTTTAGAAAACTGATAACACAGAAGTTCTGGAAGGAACTATAATACAGGTTTCCAGAAGTTCTGGAAGAAACTATAATACAGGTTTCCAGAAGTTTTGGAAGGAACGATTTCCAAAAGTTCTAGAAGGAACGATAACACAGAAGTTCTGGAAGAAACGGTTTCCAGAAGTTCTAGAAGGAACGATAACACAGAAGTTCTGGAAGGAACGGTTTCCAGAAGTTCTGGCAAGGTAAGCTAACATAGGTTCCCAGAAGTTCTGGGAAGGAACGATGACTCAATTTCCAGAAGTTCTGGAAAAAGTGAGCCAAAAGTTCTGGGACGAACGAAATCATAAGTTCTGACACAAAAACAAAAAAAAAAATCATTTATTTTTCTAATTAATTCCTAATTAAGTAGAGTTAGTTTTTTTTCATTAAAATCAACCTCCAAAAAAACCAAAAATATCTTTCTATTATTTTTTGTATTTAAATTCTAGAAAAGATGTATAGGTCGCAAAGTTTTATTCGTAACCGCGTAGTATCTTCATTTCGCCTTTACTTTCCGACCCTCCTACTTATATATCTTCCCAAAGTTGTAAATAGCGTAGGATTTACGTTTCGTCACTTTACTCGCTTTATTTCCCTCGCGATGATATCCTAACTACTAGTAATTGTGGTTGAGCCACATGGGATGCTGACCCTGAAGCCATGAAACCACATGGTAGACTCAATATAAGACATCACATAAAATCATATACATTCCAAATGAATCATTCAAAACAAAACATTTCCAAACACACAGAGAATCATTACGAGAATCATTATGAGAATCATATACATTCCAGAAATTAAGTCTTTATTTTCAAAATATCACAAACACACACACACACACAGAAAGCAATTTATAAAGTGAGCTAAGAAATTAAGAGCCCGTAGATCACTACGGATGGAAAGGGTGCTAATACCTTACCTTTTCATAACTGCCTCCCGTACTCAGAATCTAATGAAGGTCTTTTCCTGTTCTTTTCGCCTTCCCTTAATTGGATAAAAGAAAAGTCGGTGGCGACTCTTGCTATTCGCAACATTTGCGATAAAATGCAAAACAAACAAGTCAGTTCTCCCACCGTATCACACCTGCAGAGGACGATCCCTCACCCTGTTGGCGTGGAGCCCGAGGTGGAGGAACCTCTCACTCTCTAGCAGGTGGATCTGCTTCCATAGCATCACCTGCAAGAACATCATCATCTTCCTCATGCTCAGGGTTAACAACAATATATAACCAATTTAAAGCATTAGAAATATCATTCCTGCTAGGATTAGGTAGTCGCAAAAACTGTCGTCTTTGACTTACCAACACATACCCATGCTTACCGACTGCAAGCATCCCTTGTTGGCACAAAGAGTTTAGATCTAGCTTGTGCGCGGGTGGCACCGGGGTTTCCCCATTTGTGACCTGCCTACAACCACAATACTCAACAATCTGAGTGATCAGTCCACCCACCATAGTACCTAAATGATCAACTACAAAGGCGACCACATTGACAGGTTCCTCATGTATCATGGCATGCAGCAAATAAAGTTCTCTTTTGGCAGCCAGCCCGGTACTATCATCGTGTCCAAACAAGGTATATGCCAACCTTTTCTGAGCTAACGGAAACGCAGATTTTGGATCCAAGAGGCCTTAGAACTCCTGGGTTCATACTGAGGCAGGCCGATGATTGCTAACCAAAATTCACCTGCAAGAAATTTAGATGGCACGACGCCATGTCCCACCAAGGGTAGACGCAGACACTGACCTAGTTGTATAACAGACATGGAGTACTCCTCGTTATAAAGTCGAAATATTAGTGTACCGAACTACTCCATGGAAGACATTCAGGATAAATGATCAGTTACTGTGTTTTCACACCCTTCTTATCCCGAATCTCCAAGAAAAATTCTTGCAGTAGCAAAATCCATCTCAGCAACCTTGGCTTTGATTCCTGTTTGGAAAAAAGATATTTCAAAGCAGCATGGTCAATATAAACAATTACCTTTGTCCCCAACAAATAGGACTTGAATTTGTCGAAGGCATACACCACTGCCAACAACTCTTTCTTTGTAGTGGCATAATTCATTTGGGCAAGATTCAACACGTGACTCGCATAGTAAATTACATGCAAGATTTTTCTCTTCTTTGCCCAAGTACTGCTCCCACTGCTATGTCACTTGCATCACACATGAACTCGAAAGATAGAGACCAATCAAGAGAGATAACTATAGAAGCAGATACCAACCTGTTCTTCAATGTTTCAAAGGCTTCTCCATATTTTTTATCAAACACAAAAGGAGTGTCTTTCACTAGAAGACTAGTCAACGACTTCGTAATTTTTGAGAAGTCTCTTATGAACCCGCGGTAGAATCCCGCATGTCCTAAGACATCTTTGAAAAGTTGGTCAAACACTTATCGAACGAAGGACCGAACACCGAAAAATCATCCATAAACACCTCCATGTTCTTCTCGAGCATGTCGGTGAATATCGATGTCATACATCTTTGAAAAGTTGCTGGTGCATTACACAAGCCAAATGGCATCCATCTATAGGCAAAGATACCATATGGACATATGAAAGCTGTCTTTTCTTGATCTTTCGGGGCTACAACAATTTGATTGTAGCTAGAGTACCCATCCAAGAAACAGTAGTAATCATGACCAGCTAGCCTCTCTAACATCTGACCAATAAAAGGAAGAGGGAAGTGATCCTTCCTTGTAGCCCTGTTCAACCTTCTATAATATATGCATACTCTCCATCATGTAACTGTCTTGGTTGGAATCAACTCATTTTTCTCATTCATTATAACTATTGTTCCTCCCTTCTTTGGAACTACATGAACCGGACTTACCCATGAGCTGTCAGATATTGGGTAAATAAGCCCTACGTCTAACTTTGCCCATAACCATGGAGTGGAGATCCTGACGCTTGAACATTTGCCAATTGTTGTGCTATTTGACCCATCTGAACCTCTAAATTTTTTATAGAGGCGGAATTGTTCTTTTGATTATTCCTTGTTTCATATTAGAATTGAATATTGTGAGTGGCCATCTTTTCAATAGCTAACTCCCAATCTGCTTTCTTTGGAGTTTGTTGTTGCTGTTGTTGATACTGGTTTTGGTATTGACTCTGGCCTTGCTGTTGAGTGTTCCCTTTTTGATCCCTTCACCCAAAGTTTGAATGGTTCTTCCAACCTAGATTGTAAGTATTGGAATAGGGATTATTCTGCTTTATAAACTTGATATCTTCAATCTGTTGAGATGTTGGAAGAAAACGCACTGTCAAATGAGGTCCGCCACAAATATCACATACAATGTTTTGGCTTTGTTGAATTTGAGCCACTTGCTGAGTAGTAATATTCATTGCCTTCAGTTTCTTTTCTACTTCAGCATCTATTGTCTCTTCAATTTTCAACTGCTTATTGGCTTCCAACTTCAAGTCAATTACTCTATCTGGTTTGCTTGCAACCCTGTCATATAATTCCAGATGCTCATTTGCAGCTATAGCTTCAATAATCTTCTTGATGCCAGTGGCTATTGAGAAGTTATATGAGCCACCAGTTATGTGTCAATGAGTTGTTTTGTTTTAATTCTAAGACCATTCATAAACATCTGTATCTGCTCAATCTGATCCAAGTTATAAGTAGGGCACGCCACCAGGAGTCTCTTGAATCTCTAGTAAGAGTCCCCTAATGATTCACCCTCTTTCTGCTTGAAATTCAGTATCTCATACCTTTTTCTCATGAACACTAATGCAGGGAAATACTCGTTAAGGAACGTTGTTTCCATCTCTTCCCAATATGTAATGCTATTTGACGGAAGGGAATATAACCATTCTTCTGCTTCGTATGCCAAGGTGAACGGGAACATTCTCAACTTTTTATGTTCTTCATTATGCCCATCTATTTTTAAAGTGGTGCTCATATTCAGAAATCATTGCAAATGCTTGTTAGCGTCTTCATTAACCCTTCCAGAAAAGGAACTTTTCTCCAACTGAGTGATGGTGCTCGGGTGGAGCTGAAAGTTAGGAACATTCACCGGTTGGTTGACATTGGTCAATCTACCACCAATGCATTTGTGCCTCCGTAGTCACCTAGCAATCTTTATGGTGTGGCCTCCATGGTCTCAGTACAAAATATTAGTACGAATAAAATTAACAGAAAAAATAATATAGAATTTTAATTGCAGAGCAATAAATTTTCAATTGATTAGCAATCAACTTTGTATTTTGGCAATCCTCGGCAACAACGCCAAAAACTTAATCCGAAAATAGCAAGTGTACTATTTTTACCGATGTAGTAATAATGGGTTTTACCCCAAAGTTATCGATCTCGAGGATTGCGTAGGAATTACTAAGTATGATGACTTACTCAATTGAACAAAAACAATAGTTTGATGTTGATTTGATAAAATCCTTGTAGAAATATAAAACTAACTAAATGTAAAATAATTTACTTCTTGTTTGACTTAAACATGCTAGGGTGAGTGTATAATTTGCCACGTAAAAACCTTGCTCTTTGGTCTAATCAACAAGTTCATATGCCTCAACTACCGATTCTCAATATTATCTTTTCCCAATTCCTTAGTGAAAAAACCTTTAACCTTCTTTCCTAATGTCATTGTCCATTTAAATTAGCAAAGCAGTTAAGCATTTGGTTATCAAAAATTATTCTAGTTATTGTATGATTACTCTAGTCCTAGATGAAATCCTTAACAATATTGTTGTTTAGAAAACCTTAACACAACCGTCCGGCTCTAATGTGTTAAAACAATGAAAACCTACGTTCCCATAGGGCAAAACTATAAATTATTCTAAACCACAAAGTTGATGCATAAAGAACTCACATTTTGAATAAAACAAAGTGATAAGTATTCTTAACATAGCAAACTAGGGACACCCCCTAGCATTGGGGGGTTTAGCCTCTCATAATACTCGTATAAACTACAATATGAATAAAGATAAACATTACAATAGATTTGGATTGGTTGATTCCTCAATTGCTTCCGCGCATGAAAGAGTCGTCTTCTCCAATTTTCCTTGAATGCTCCAACTTTTGGTCTCGTGTAATCTCTCGATTTCAAAAATTCAAAAGTCCTTTCTTCATTCTCAAAATTAACTTAAATAGTCTCCATACAAATCCCAGCCAAGCAGAATATCCAAAGTGCCCTCCAAAGTTCAAATTCACTTAAAAAAAACCTAAAATATAAAACCTTGTCCGCGCTATCAACACGGGTCGTGTTAGGAAACACTGGCCGTGTTGGTCTCTATTTCTTAAGTTTGAATTTATGCTCCAGACCTCCTGGCACGGGCCGTGCCAAGCCACACGGGCTCCCGTGTCAACCCTCTGGTTTTACTATGGGTGACAATCCAACTCCTGACACGGGCCGTGCTGTGAGACACGGTCCGTGTTGCTTCCAAGTCCTTCTATTTTTCTTTCTTTGGATCTTGCACTATTAGTTCCTCTCCGCACTATGCCTTGGATCATTCACTTAACCTGAAATATGCATGCTACCAAACACAAAAACATCAAAAACATCTAGATAATTTAAAAGCATCAACACTCAAAGAAATTGAATAAATACGGAAACTTAAACACAAACACTCAAACATGAACTAAATTGTTACCAAATTGACCAACTTATACCGAATGCATGACGAAAATCAAGTAAAAATGGTGATCGATCAGTCGCTTCTTTGGATAATGGTCTCGAGAGGCAGTGAAAGTGTTGGTGAATTGGGCCTTCAGGTCTCTCCAGGAGTGGATAAACCCTGGAGGCAAGCCTTTGTACCAATCCATGGCCGTTTTCCTCAGCATGGTAGGCAATAACCTGCACTTCATAGGACCCCCGACGTTGAGGTAGTGAAGCATCGCCTCAAACCCGTCGATGTGGTCGATGGGGTCGTCCACTCCATCGTAGCTTGTGAGTTGGGGAGGTTTTTCCATGCCCCTAGGGATGGAGACCTCCATGATTCTAGAAAACAAGGGACCACGAGGGTCTTCTCTGTCGCTTCGCTTGGGGGAGCGGGGCGGGGAGTGACGGTGGTGGCGATATATTCGGGGAGGTTCCCCTGGTCGAGGGTTTCCGCCGTGGTTCTCTGTTGTTCTTATTTAACTCCTTCGTTCGTGTTATTTGCATGGAGGGGAAAAGGCTCGCTTCTTGGCGGGCTGTTCAGGTTGATTTCTTTCAGGGACAGGTCCTCGGCCCCTATATCGATGGGTAGGGCTAGGAGTGTCCTCTCTTCTGGTCCTCTGTAGGGGAGTCCGAGAGCGGTGCCTTATCAGGGAAGGAGACCACGAATTTGGCCTTTGGTGTCTCCTTGGTGAGCGGCGGGAGCTTTCCAGCATGTTAAGTCGCTCCCCCTAAGTGAACAGCATAAGGTTCGTCTGATTGATGGTCGCGAAGAGGGCGGGGACGGTAGGATCCGCGTTGGCGGGAGGCTGAATCTCTTGAAAAACAGCAGGGTCGGGGACGTGTTGATGGTGTGTACCTCCCCGATGGGAGCTTGTTGAGGAGGAGGCCGTGCGCCTGTCCCTGGGATCAGTTTCGGGGATGACATTGTTGTTGTTGTTCTCCAGGTCGGCGAAGAGAGTATTCTGGTTGGCGTTATCATCTTGGTCAACCATGACGATAATAAAGAGTTTGTTTTAGTCCTTAGAATGAAAGAGACGGAGAAACAAAGGTTCCCACAGACGGCGCCACTCATCGTACCTGGTCAGAAGGATCATCGATGGCCCAAACTACTGCGGTTGAAGAAAGATGGGGGGGTACCTGCAAGACACTCTGATGTCAAAGTGGGAAAGGGCGAGAGAAGAGAGTAAGTAGAGAGTGAGAATGAAAGAATGAATACCTGAGCCTCTCGAATGAGAGGGTATTTATAACCTCCAGCGTTGGGCCAAGGTCCAATTAGTAGGTTGCTTAGCGAATCCCACTAAGGGACTGCTGGGGTTACGTGAGTAAGGAGTCCAACACGTGGCCTCCTCTCTAGTTTGCCACTCCGATATGCAAGGGGCGTTTGACCCATTATTCTCGGAGGGCATGATGACGGTTAAGTAACTGTTGGCGTGGCCCTAACATGCACGTGGGGATATCCTTAGCGGTTATGGGAAAATGGACCTTTGGGTCCTTAATGCCCATTGGATTGGGCCTTAATAGTAGTGGGCCAGATGCTGGTCCAATCCATAACAGATTTCGACATCAAAGTTTGGAGTATTTCCTTCATTTTTCCGCATTCAATTCGACTCAAATTGGAGTTGTTGGTTTTGAGCTTCTTGTCGAACATTCATAGCTTCGATTTGTCCATTGCAAGTGAGAAAGTGATGAGCCCTATATCGGGTTGGGTTTGTTTGTGAAGGTTATTTAATGTGGAAATGTGAAAGTGGAAACTAGAAAGTTCAATGCCCTTAATGGATCAATTCTATGATACGAAAGGATTCTATCAATTCTATGTGAAAATGGTAGGGTAGAATGATTTTGGTTTCTTTCCATTGTGTCTATCAAAGTGACTTTTGAATTACTTTTAAGATGTATTTGAAAAATGAGAAGTTGTGCAAATAAACTTTGCACAAAAAATATCATTATAAAATAGTATAAAACAAAAGAAAAATCAGCCTACAAAAATATAAGATTGACACCTCAACAACATTAAATACCAAATACGTAATACTGAAATAATGATTCAAAAAGTCACTTTTAAATCTGTTTTAGGTCCAGAAATTATAAAAAAATTCTTAAAAATATTTCTTCTCATTTTACAGTTTGTATAATTTTCAGAGAACTTTATTTTTAGTTTTACTATTTTTCTTTTCTTTCTATTTTACTGTGCAATTTAATTAGTTTAAAAATACTTGTATGCACTAAAAAATTCTGAAAATTTTATAATATGATTCTATGATGGTCTCTAACTTATGTTAAGTGACATATCAGTACCATTAGTAACACTTCAACTTTTTTAGAATGAAATTTGAGAAAAATGTCAATGATACAGGCGTTAATCAACATAAAGAACCTACATGTAACGAAAGAAAACATAAAAGATTGACATATTACAACTAAATAACATAAAAGGATACTAATGTAATTTTTGCCTTAGACTATGTACAATGACATTATTATTCAACACCATACTTTTTATCCTCCACATCATCTTCTTTTTCTTCCACCTAAGGCTATGTACAATGAAAGTGTTGAAGTTTTTTTTAATAGTTGAATGCTTGCAATGAGGTGTTGAAAGTGAGATGAATTATTTGGTGTTGAATGAGGAGAGAGTGAAGCCCATAAAATACTTTGCAAAATTTTATTGGTTGTTGTAAATGTTTAGATTTTTAGTGTGTTGTGAATCGTGGTGGGATAAAGTGTTGAATTTTATTAAACAAAACCATTGTAAGGCTATCTACAATAGTTTCATTATTCAATACCCTCTTTTTTCACTTTTTATACTACACATCATCTTCTTTTTTTTCACGTAATAATTCAACACACATTCGACTTTTACTCACTACAATGGTTTTGTTTAATAAAATTCAACACCTTATTTCACCACCATTCACAATACACTAAAAATTTAAACATTCAAATTAACCAATAAAATTGTACATAGTACTTTGTAGGTCTCACTCTCTCATCATTCAACATGTTGAACGTTTTCAACACCAATTAATCTACCTCACTTTCAACACCCTCATTGCAAGCATTCAACTATTGAATTTTTTTTCAACACCCCCATTGTACATAACCTATTGAGTAAAAGTTGAATGTGTGTTGAATTATTAGGTGAAAGAAAGAAAAGATGATGTGAAGTATAAAAAATGAAAAAAAGAGAATGTTGAATAATGAAATCATTGTTCATAATCTAACACTACCTCCAGTCTTATATATAAGAAAAAGTTAACATTCAACTATAATAATTTTTGTTTAATAAAATTCAATACCCTACTCAACCATCATTCAATAACAAACTAAAAATTTAAATAGTATGTGATTCTCACTCTCTCTTATTCAAATCTTTTCAATAATAATTAATCAAATACTATTTTCAACATCTCAATCAATACTCTATTACACGAATTCAATTAATAATTTATTCAAAACCCGTTATACATCGTTTTAGAATAAAAGTGAACCGACTGTTCGATGGAGTATTTAGCTTCAAGAAGGACGATGTGGCAACCTAGGATTAACCATCTCACAAGAATTCTGTCACTATCAACTTTTCAATTTTAATTTAAATTAAATTAAAAAAAAAAGCAACAACATAGAGAGAAGAAACGACAACCATAGAGGACAGAAAAAGAGAGAGAGAGAAAAGAGTCCGTTATTTCAGTTTAAAAAAACAAGAGAGAAGAAAAACTTGCAGAATGGTAGTTTCAGACGAAGAAGTATCCGAAGCAATACAGTCACTGTTCCTCGTAACAAACCCTAGAACCCGAAATTTCACCACATTGAACCAAGTCGTTCAAGAGCTTCAATCCAAACTCGGTCACGATCTTACCCATAAGCTCGATTTCATTACCTATCAGATCAATCTCCTTTTCGCTTCTCAACAACCTCCTCCGCAAATTCCGCATAGGCAGTTACAACATCCGCAACAACCTCCACTTCCACCGCCACAAACTCAACAAACTCAACAACTTTGTTTCTCTCATAAAGACCGTTTTACCCCTCACCGAAACCCTAATCCCTATTCTGTCCCTGTTACTTCCGTGTTTCGCAACAACCCTGTCACTGCTGATGCTACTGTTTCTCCACATCCTCCTCTTTCTCGCAATGTGGTTCCCAAGGATAGGTAAGGTCTTCAATTTTTTTTTTTAATATTCTGAAATGGTTGCATGAATGGGAAAATGGGTAAAAATTAGTATGAATGACACTTGGATTTGATTAATTAAGTGTTTAATTAACAATTAATGCTACTTAAACTGTGTTTTTTTTGGAAATGGGAGAATTTTGTTTTGTTGTTGTGTAGTAGTTAGGGTTTAAATGGGGAAAATGAAATATTATGAAGATGGGTTTTGATATGGTATGGGATATGAATCAGATCTATAAAGCTATGAAGCAGGGACACCCCTAATTTGACCCCAACACTGCCACAGCGACACAGGTAATCATTTGAAAAAATGAATAAATTAAATGTAATCATAAATGGTGGTTGCAATCATTTGAAAAAATGAATAAATTAAATGTAATCATAAATGGTGGTTGCAAGTGTCTGATACATATATGGACACGCCTTTTGTCAGAGGTGTCAGTGCTACATAGCTATTAAGTGATGCTAGGTTGTTTAGTTAATTAGTTCTAGGAGTGATTGTTTCCCCAATGGATGAATATAGGTTAAACATTTATTCTAAGATGGACAATATTTTCAGCTTTGTTTGGTATCTTTGTATGAATATGGTATGATATGATGTGGTTGCATGTCTTGTTAATTACTTTTTTGTTTGCAATGATGTTTGGTCATGTTAAGTAATTCTTGGTATGTTTGGTTTCACGGGTAGAACACTTAGAATTGATTTTGGATGTGTAGAATTGATTCAGATTTGTTTGGTTGCTTTTGAGTAGAATTGATTCTACTTGAAGTTAGGATTTGTAGCTTTTGAGTAGAATTGATTCTACTTGAAGTCAGGAGTTGTAGCTTTTGAGTCTAAATGTGATTTTTACACTAAATTTACTGCTCAACTCACTTTTGCGTGAATTTATCCAAACATAAATCATTTTACTTTTAAGTTGACAGAATCCATCTTACAGAATCAGTTCTCTTGGAAACAAGTTTATTGGCTCTTTGTCTTGCAGTGCTCAACCTAAGCCAAAGAGAAGAGGTGGCCCTGGAGGTCTCAACAAACTTTGTGGGATTTCGCCAGAACTTCAGGTCATTGTTGGTCAGCCGTCAATGACTAGGACTGAGGTTTGTTTCAATACTTTTAAAGTTTGATATTCACTGACTTGCCTTATTTTAATATGGTTTCCGCTTCCGGCGAGGTTTATAATATGAGTAATGAGTGGTTTAGATTGTGAAGCAACTGTGGGCGTACATAAAGAAAAACAATCTCCAAGACCCAAGCAATAAAAGGAAGATTATTTGCAACGATGAACTGCGTATGGTGTTTGAGACTGACTGTACTGATATGTTCAAGATGAATAAGTTGCTGGCTAAACACATAATCACCCTTGAACCATCCAGTAGGTATCTTGGTTACAATGGTAATAATTTTAAAAAAAAGTGGTTTAATGCATTTTTTGATTTTTCGTGCTTTGTAACTTTCAGAAAAACCTGCCCCGAAGAAGCAGAAGGTAGTGGAGTTGGGAACAAGAAGTGCCGAACCTGCTCCTTCTGTAATTATATCTGACTCACTTGCTAACTTTTTTGGCGTTACTGGAAGGGAGATGCTACAGACAGAGGTTCTGAAACGCATCTGGGAGTACATAAAGGTCAATCATCTAGAGGTAAGCAACAGAGTTTAGATTTATGCTAAATTCATGTGCAATGGCGTTGCTGCATAAAAGTTTAGTATCCTGGTTCATGAACATTGAAGGAAAATATGATTATATCAGTTTATCTGCAACATGAGCACACATTTGATTTTCACTCGATTAGTTTGGAAAGGAAAGCAGTTTTTGCTCATAATGAATAACAATTATCATTATGTATTGGTAAACATTTGTTGGAACATAACTTGTTCACTTACATGTCCTTTAAATATACCTGTAGGATCCTATGAATCCTTTGACAATAATGTGTGATGCAAAGCTTAAGGAGATCTTCGGTTGTGAAAGCATTTCAGCATTGGGGATACCTGAAGTTTTAGGCCGTCATCATATTTTTAGGAGATCATGATGCTGACAACATTCTATGGTTAGTACATTTTAGATATGCACTGTTTTCCGTAGCCACTGAAGTGATCTTTTCTAAACCTCTTTCAAGTTTCGGGGAACCTACTCTCTTCGAATAATGGTTGAATTGATATTGGTTTATACTAACTTGATGAATTGATATTGGTTATTGGTTGCAGTGACAGATTGCGTGGTGTTAATTCAAGTATAGTACAAGCTGATCTTGACTGCATGTTGATATGGTCCTGTAATTTATAACTAATTAGACCGTGTCTGTGTTTAGTTTATGTTGATATCTGATGACTTACTAGTAGAAGGAAGATGTTATAGTGATTGTGGTTTTTGTCTAACTTGGCACTTAGGTTAGAGTGACCTGTTGGTATTCTGAAATATATGTAAAATGCTGATAATAGGAAAGAAAATGATGTATCTTTGAATCATGACTATATGCTATTAATATGTAGTTAAAGTTAATGAAAATGCAGTTTGCTAGATGTACATATTAGATTTTGGTTAAACTAAGATTTAGTTTGTGCTGTGGTGTTTTTACCAAATATGATTTTCTTCCAAGGAACCCATATTTTACCTAACCAATTTAATATTATTCAAGTCGTTTTGAATGATGTGCATTTGAGGGAACTCATGTTCTGTTTATTAATTTAAAACAATTTTCACTCCTTGTTGGTTCTATCTTCACTCATGTTCTATTTTGATGAGTGACACTGAAAAAAAGGTAGTTTGTAATCTTGATAGAGATGTTTTCATATGCATATATGCCATGTTAACGAGAAATAATATATATCTCACAAGTGTCTCTACCATTACAATTAGGATTTTTAATTTTGCCACTACAATGACGATTTTTAATTTCACCAGGGTCGTATTTGCTAGTATAATATATTTTTAGGAAAATATTAAATTCATCCTATATATTTTTTAGGATTTTTTAAAACTTTTATTTTGTGGAAGGATCCTTAAACGCAGATAAATTCATTGGTAAAAATACAAGAAATATAAGAAGCTGAGGATAGATCATTAAAATTGAAAAATAATTAAATATATAACTTTAAAATAAATTATTAAATTAAATCAATAGAAATATAATTGAGGTTAAGTATTTGTTATGGTTGGTTAGTGTAGTTTTGGTTAGGAATACCACCTCAAAAATTATACATGTCACCTCCCATTCTTTTTAGAGTCATGCTATCTTGACACTCTCCTCATATTTATACTTACACATGTATATACTGTTTATCGTATTTAGTAAAATATTATTATTTTTTAAAGTATTTAGTAAAATATTATTATTTTTTAAAAAAAATATTTATTTTTAAAATTTTATTTATAAGACAAATATAAGCGTGTGTCATTAACCAATTTCACAACTATATTAACTAATTATTTTACTTATAATTTATTAACCAATTTCGCTACTTTATTAATCAATAAAATACATATTATTAACCGTATTCTAACACTAATTTATAAATGTATTAACCAACTTTTAAACTTCATTAACCAATTTTATTTTACTATTTAATATTTTTTATGTTTGAGAACTCGTTAACCAAGTTATAAATTGTATTAACCAACTTTATGTATAATATTAACCAAAGTTTGTACGGTATATATATTAAAATTTTTTGTCAGAATATATATTAACCAAACTTTAAACTATATTAACCAAATTTTATACACTATTAACCAAAATTATTTTAGAGTAGAAATTATAAAAAAGTTATTGTTCACTGTATTTGTGAACAGTAACTATGATGTAGGTGTAAGATTGGGTGTCAAAATAACATTACTCTTCTTTTTATTCCAATTTTATTACTGATGAGATACAAAGAATTTTCGGACGAAATTTTTGGTAAGAGGGTTGAAATTTTCGGTACCAATTGAAATATTTAGTACATCCCTACCAAATATTCGGTATGAGTAAAATTACGGTAATGTATTTGAAATTTTCGATCTATACCGGAAATTTCATTAGAACTGAAATTTCTGGTAGGTTTAAATATTAGGTTTTTTTAACGATTGAGATTTTACCGACACTTATGGAGGGTCCTGATTGCACCGACACATTTGTATGGTCTAGAATGCACCTCCATTTGTATAAATAGGGGTCTTAGGGTTATTGAAAAACATATCTCAACAAATTGCCTCTTCCTTAATTTCTTATTAAGGCAGAAGTGTATTACAACAACGACAAATCTCCTGCTAAATTCAACCTTCCAGATGGCTCTGAATCCTTTGCCACAGAAACGTTAAATTATTTGTTGACTGATTCCGATAACAGAAGGGTGACTAAGACCGACTTTCGAGACCATTATATTGGTATAGGTGGTTGGGTGAAATACAACCTAATCGAGTTGAAGAATGATGAAACATTTCATCAAGATGTATGATGTAGAGAAAATCTTGTTTGCCTAAACCCTAAAGCCAAAATAATGATAATTCATCATTTCATCAACCTATTAATATATTTTTTAATTAATTTTTCTTCTACAGTGGAACGATTATACAAATTGCAAGTAGAAAAGAAACATAAAATAAATGAATCTACTCGGAAAGGAGCACAAATCCTAATGCAATCCATGGGGAACATCACCACCGCCCATTTTGACACTTCTAACAGAAACCCCACCATGGAAAACCCATTTACTTGCTCTTTTCGAGTAATTTTGGCTATAAAGTTGAGAACTTGAAAATCCTGGTACAACAAAGGATGACATAGCCATGGAGATTAAGGTCAATGATTCTCCTCACCTGTTATTGTAGTACAAGAGCAGTGTGAGAAATGGAAAAGGAATAATAAAGTCTTTCTCCATTCATGAATTCAGTAGAAAAACTTGCTCAAAGAGATAATAAAGTTTCTCGTAAATGATAAAAGATTTAAGATTATGCAAGAGAGAAGAAAAATTAGTAGTGAATAATTATACTCTTATACTTTCAACATTTTTATGAAGCTTGAAGAATAATATTAGATGAGGGCAATGTCAAATAAAAGAAAAAAAATGAACATGAGAGTTGTATCTTGAAAATGAAAAGACAAGGAAAAAAATTATTGATATGTAAGATTATATGCCTATACGAAGGGATGGAAATTCGAGAGCAGTAACTTTGAAGAATTAGTTTGGTCTATTGTAATTATTAACGGCTTAAAAAGTAGGTAAGATGTAATTATTGAATCTGAAATATAACTGTAATAACAAATATTTTATTACTATCTCTGTTCCTATATATAAGAGACAATTCATTTTTTAAATTCATTGAATAATCAATGTATTTGGTCAATTTATAGACTAGGTACATTGATTATTCAATGAATCTAAAAATTGAATTGTCTCTTATATATAGGAACGGAGGTAGTATTATATATAGTACCACGTTTAATCTACCCATAAATTTGTGCTCTTTAAAATAAATAATTAATTAATAACATGGTCAAAATAATTCTATGTACCAAAGAAAAATTAAAAGACAAAAATCCATCTCTATTGAAATGTAGTTTATGGTTTTATTTTATAAGTGAGAGTAGAAAGTAGTGAAAGGTGTATCGTTTGTATATTTTGATGTAGTTAGAGTTACAAATTTGAGCTTTCAATACCATCATTAGTTCAATTAGTTCAATTAGTTCAATGGTCACTCAATGACTAATTACTATCCATCTATATCATGAATTATTAAGGGTAGTCTAGTCATTTTATTGATAGAGATAAGGTTCACTTGTAAAATGATATATATGGCCACAAAGTGTAATTCAGTTTTTTACCTTTTGATTGAAACAAAACTAACAGAATTCAGTTAGGATTCTGTTAGATTATACCTTCTTCTTCTTCATTCTTGAATGCTTCCATGGATCTAAGTATGATCATCTTGATCATTGAGCTACATTGTGATGTGTGGGGACCCTTTAAAAGACCTACATATAATGGCTCACACTATTTTTTAACCATTGTGGATGACAATACAAGGTATACTTGGATTCACTTGATGAAACATAAATCTGAAGCTACAATGTTGATTAAATTGTTCTTCAAATATGTTAAGACTCAGTTTAATGCTTGTGTTAAAGCTATTGATGACAATGCAAAGAGTTGCGATTAAGCGATTTTTACATGAAGGAGCTCTACATCAATTATCACGTCCTCATAGACCACAATGAACTTTGTAGTAGAAAGGAAACATCAAGACCTACTAAATTTGGCAAGAGCTTTGTTGTTTCAGTCAAAGGTTCCTATTCGGTTTTGGGGTGATTGTGTGACCACAAGTGCTTTCTTAATAAACAGGACCCCTTCTCCTGGCCTGAGTAACAAGTCTCCCTATGAGCTATTGCATGGTAAGCTACCTGACTATGCCTCTTTAAGAGTATTTGGTTGTTTGTGCTTTGCATCTACAATTCCTGCACATAGAAATAAGTTCACTCCTCGTGCCATGCCATGCATTCTGCTTGGATATCCACCAGGAACAAAGGGCTATAAACTGTTAGTACTTGAATCAAGAAAGATTGTGATCACAAGATATGTAATTTTCTATGAGTCTATATTCCCTTTTCACACACTTCACGATAACACCTTTGTACCTGATTTTTTTCCTGACACAGTTTTCCAAACAGTGTTCATGACCATTCCATACAAACTGCCCAAACTCCGTTAACTCTTCATGATCCTCCTGTCACACCACCTGACACGCCACAGATTCATGAGGAAAATCAGCAGCATAACAATGATTTACCTGTTGCCAACATACCTGTATCAACTACACAAACTCAAAACCTTAGAAGATCCAATAGAAATCATCGACCTCCATCTCATTTACAAGATTACCAATGCCACGTTAAATATCCTATTCAAGCTCACTTGTCATACAACAACATTACACCTTCATACAAAGCTTACATCAACCAGATTTCTACAATATATGAGCCCACATACTTTCATCAAGCTGTGTCAGACCCTAAATGGAGACATGCCATGGCAGAAGAAATAGCGCTGGAAGCTAACAATACATGGTCAATTGTCGTTGCCTCAAGGTAAAAGAACTGTTGGATGCGGTGGATACATAAGGTAAAGTACCGCTGATGGATCACTTGATAGGTATAAGGCACGCCTAGTAGCTCAAGGATTCACACAGATGGAGTAGATTTTGGACACTTTCTCCCTGTAGTTAACAAATTAGAATACTTTCTATTGCAGCTCAAAAGCAGTGGAAGTTTATTCAGTTGGATATCAACAATGCTTTCCTCAATGGCGATCTTGATGAAGAAGTGTACATGAAATTGCCTCAAGGTTATCCTGTTCAGGGGGAGAACTTGGTTTGTAAGCTTAACAAGTCATTATATGGCTTACGGCAGGCTTCTCGACAATGGTACCAAAAGTTTAGTTCCACACTCAACTCATTAGGCTTTGAACAATCTCCGGCTGATCATTCACTGTTCTTTAGTGGAACCGGTTTTAATCTTGTCATTCTACTTGTATATGTAGATGACATTATCCTTGCAGGTCCCAATATGCAAAGGTTGAAACAAGTTGAAACTATGCTGAAACAACACTTCAAGTTGAAAGTATTAGGGGACTTAAATTACTTTCTGGGATTGGAGATTGCCAAATCAAAAAGGGGTATACACCTTTGTCAAAGGAAATATACCATACAGCTTCTTCAAGACACAGGATACATGGCATCTAAACCTGCCAATGTTCCACTTGATGCCTCAATTTCCTTGGTGAACTATTAGTTGATATTTCTGGATATAGAAGATTGATTGGGAAGCTCATGTACCTCACCATTTCCAGGCCTGACATCACGTTTACAGTGAATAGGTTAAGTCAGTTCATGCAGCATCCTCGCACCACTCACTTAGCAGCTGTACATCATGTCTTGCAGTACTTGAAAGGTGTAACACCCGAAAATTATTTAATTAAATTATATAAGGAATTATTTATTGGAATTTAGTCGAAGTTGGATTTATCAGTAAAATTATAAGGAGCATTAATAAATTGATAAGTTGATTTAGGGTGATTAAATGAATTATTGAAAGTTGGGATTAATTAGTGATGAATTAATTTTATTATAGAATATTAGTAGAAATAATATTAGAAATAAGTGTGGATTAATAAAGTTATTTAATTGGTGTTAGAAGTAGTAGAAATGAGGTGTGGAAATTAAGCCAAATAGAAATAATAGAATTATTATTATTATTATTATTATTATTATAAGTTGGATTTAATTATAAGAGATATAAAAGGAGAATTATAAGGGTTCAGTGAAGATTTTTGGGAAAAGGTTGTATGTGGGAGAAAGAAAATAGGATTAAGTGAATAATCAGATTAGTCGGAAAATTAATATTATGAGTAGAAATTAATTGACTAAAATATTTAGTGAGTTTTATTATAATGTGAGAAATAAAATGAGAAGTATTATTTAATTGGCCAATAAAATATATGATAGAATAATACTTGAATTATTAAAGGAGTAGAATAATTAATTTAATTAATAATAGAGTAGAATATAAAGGAGTATTTAAAGGAAGAAAATAATAGGAATAAGGTTTGTACGTGAGAAAAGAAACTAAATTGAAGAAGGAGGAGGCACAAAGGTTAGGAGAGGATACCGGAAGTGCACAATCGGAACCGGAAAGTAGAAATTCGACCAGAAATTAGAGAGACCGTTAATCCAAGGTAAGGGTGGGGTTCTGACTTTCTAATGAGTTGTATGATGAGTAGTATATGAAAATTAGGATGATAGAGAATTTTGCTATGTATTTACGATTGTTCTATTTGGTGATAAATTATTTGATGTCAGTGTGTTGAAATTATTCTTGAATATGATGAAATTTGTCTTGAGTTTTAAGTTGCTAAATTGATTTTGTAGGTTGAATATGTATATATTATTTCGTTATAATATTTATATATGTGTAGTGTATAACCATGTTTATCCACATATGTACCGAAACTTTATCAAATATTTTTATATGCACGGTATCGTAACTTTTCATTAATTTAATTGTTTTGGTAGACATCACAATTGGGTAGATAATTGAGGGTATCACGTTACAGTACCAGTATATTAGAGTAAGCCGAAAATCTAAGTTAATGTTTCATGCATCGTAGCATTGGTTTATTTGATTGGTTAATGTTTGATAAAGTCTAACCTTAGAATTGTTAATTTACAATTTTAATATATTGATAACATAGAGTTTTGTTTATGAGAATAATATTAGCTATTTAACTATTAGCTCTTATAATTATAATAGTTTTAGTATTATTAATATGATAAATTAAGAGTTTTGAGTAAGAGACGATTATTTGGTTAATTGACTAATTTAAATTATTTCGATTCTATTAGAGTTATTAAAGTTGTCAATAGAGTTGTTAGAATTGTCAATAAAATTATTAGAGTTGTTTTGAGTTATTAAGAGTCATGCTTTAATGGTTTTGGGTGATTCTGACATGTTTAGAGTTGTCAGCATTGTTTTCGAGTTGTTTAAAATTAAACCTAATAAGTCGTAGAATTAAAGGTAAAGGTATTTGACCCTTTAGAGTTGTTTTACTATTACTTGAGTCAGACCAGTAACCAATTATTTTCATAAATATTATTTTACATACAAGAGTTGTCGGTAGAGAAATTTTGAGCACCTTAGAGTTATTTTAGAATTGTAGGGATCGTGGTAGAGTGAATTATAATTTATTGAGAATTATGTCAAGTTATAATTATATATTATTATGACATTTTTATGAGTTAAGAGTATAGAATAAGTTATATAATTGCAGGGGATAAATTGTGTCGTGTTGTTTCCGTTGAATTGTTGTTGTTGTTGTTTGGTGGTATTGATGTTGTTAATAAATTGCGAAGTTGTAAATGGTGTAGTAATTGTTATTGTTTGTTGGTATTGATGTTGTTAATAAATTGCGAAGTTGTAGATTGTGATGAAATTGGTTGTTGTTTGCTCGTATTAATTCTATTGATAAACTATTATTGTTGTTGATACGTTGATGAAGTTGTAGGTCGTATGACCAATGTTGATAAGTTGTTTTGCAGTTGATGAAGATGTAGGCCTATGGTCAATGTTGAATAAGTTGAATTGTTCTAATTTATGGACATGCTTGAGTTGTAGGTCGAATGACCAGTGTTGATCTAGTTGTTGTTGTTGTTGTTGCATCGTTGTGTATTTGTTGTTGAAGTTGAGGTCGCATGGCATACATTGCATGATTAAGTTGGCCTGGATTGGCACCACGTTGAAAGTTGAAGGCTTATGCCTTGGCCTTGATGGCACCACGTTGAAGGCTTATGCCTTGTTGAATGCCTCGATAACCTGGCATGATTTTAAGTTGGGAGTTCTGCTCCAAATGGTACCACATGCATTTGCATAGTTGAGTCGCGTGTTAAAGTTGTTGGTATTATTCGTTATTTGTTGATTGTCATTGTGATGTTGTTATAAGTTGTTGTTGCTATAAGTTGTTATTGTTGTGAGTTGTTGTTGTTATGTCGTTGTTGCTATAAGTTTCGTTGTTATAAGTTGTTGTGGTTATAAGTTCGTTGTTATAAGTTGATGTTTTATTAGGTTGTGTTGATTTAAGTTGTTACGTTGATTAAATAAAATGTCTTCTTGTTATTATTTAGTTGTTTGTTGGTTGTATGAATAATTACTGAAGCATTGATTTACCTTATCTGAATTCTAATATAGTATTTATCATACGATTTATTAGATTGTTAGATATCTCACCCCTTCTGTTGTGATGTTGCCTCTACGTGGGTAACGTGCAGGTAATGAAGAACAAAGGTTTAGTTGCTGTTAGTTCGAGTCGGGTTGTCGCTCTGATATGTAACACTCAGGGGGATGAACGCTAGTTGTTTTGCTATTTTGATTTTGTTGTTGAATAACTATGTTGATATATGAAAAGTAATTGTTGACTTTAAATTGTTTTAAGTTGAAAATATGCTATGACATCCAAGTTGATTAATGTAGTTCCGCTGCTTAATATTAATAAAGTTGATTCATGTTGTTTCGTTTCATCCGAGTTTAGGTGTTATGTATCTGTGTTAGCGTGTTGTTGTTTTAGTTGAATTGTAATACTCCAATTGTTTATTGAAAAGAATTTTAATTACTCTGATTTTCGATATATTTTCCGGGTAGAATTTGGGGTGTTACAAAAGGCACACCAGGTAGAGGTCTTTTCTTTCCAACGAAGTCGTCTCTCAGACTTACTGCCTTTGCAGATGCAGATTGGGGCAGCTGTCAGGTGTCGAGGAAATCCACTTCTGGTTTTTGCATATTCTTAGGAGAAGCCTTAAAAGCTTGGAAGTCTAAGAAGCAACCCACTGTGGCGCGCTCTTCAGCAGAAGCAGAGTATCGTGCTCTTGCCTCTCTCACTTTTGAATTGCTCTGGATTAAGCAGCTGTTCAGAACGTTTGAAGTTGCTGTGCAATCTGTGATGGTGTTTTGTGATAGTCAGTCTGCCATTCAATTAGCTTCAAATCCGTTAAGTCATGAACACTCAAAACATGTTGACATTGATTGTCATTTTATACGACAGCATGTGCAGTCCCAGTTTCTCAAGCTTGTCCATGTCAAGTCATCACAACAATTGGCTGATCCTCTCACCAAAGCTTTGTCAAGACCCTTGTATGAGTTTCTAACTTCCAAGTGGGGAATGCTAGATATATGCCTTCCCACTTGAGGGGGAGTATTAAGGGTAGTCTAGTCATTTTACTGATAGAGATAAGGTTCACTTGTAAAATGATATATATGGCCACAAAGTGTAATTCAGTTTTTCACCTTTTGATTGAAACAAAACTAACAGAATTCAGTTAGGATTCTGTTAGATTATACCTTCTTCTTCTTCATTCTTGAATGCTTCCATGGATCTAAGTATGATCATCTTGATCATTGAGCTATATTCGATATGAATTGCGCTTGGTAATCATTTCATTTAGGTAACATGTATGTACTTTAATGATATTTTTCTTATATTTTTAAATACTTATTAGTCTCCATCTTTTTAATTATATAAATTTATCTTCTATATGTCATTAATAAAAGATAATTTAGTAAAAAAATTTATAATTTTTCATTTTCATATAATAATAATTATTTTTCTTAATATATGTAAAAAATCTAAAACAACTTATAAAAAAACAAAAGTACTATTAATTCAACTAAATAGCATAAAAATGACAGAAAAAGATTCACAAAACACATTAATAAAATAATAATAATAATAATAATAATAATAATAATAATAATAATAATAATAATAATAATTAATGGGGCATTTTCTATTAATTAATTTACAAAATTTAAAAATTAGAACATTGTAATTCTAATAATATTATTAAATAATAATATATAAATTAATGACATCATAATTTTTTAAGGAATGACTAGGGAACATTTCATTAGAGAGAAAATGAATGGGTGAGTGACATAATAGAATTTATAATTAAGATAAAACAAAAACATTATAACATTTAATTAAAAGATATGTTTTTTACCGCCAAAATAATTAAATTAAATTAAATAGAAAAATTAATTTATAACTTTTGAACTAAAAATATATTCAATATATATAATTTAAATAAAATATTTATATTAATGCTAAAAGAAAACTTTCGTTCTATTCTTAACAAAGTAATCTACTAATACAAATTTCATCACTTTCTTTGCTCAACATTTTCATGTCTTTAAAACTTAAACTATGATTTAAATGACAATAATTTATAACGCACGGTTCTTAACTTAGCTTTACGTGCAGAATTGCAGATGTAGATTTTGGGTTCCCGATTGGGGCACCATTACACGGGAAAGTAGATAGAACTAAGAACATCACAATCAAACATAAAATCTAGCGTCGATAGCAGTGTATCACGTTTCTCCTCCATAGGCCTACCAGTAGATAAGAGTTATCAAATACATTGTTATTCACAAGATATAAAAAACAACATTGCAAAATCAAGCAATACCTATAACTCAAATTGAACAGTCATTTAAAATATCAACAAATCATCAGTCAAAAGAACCACTTCCAAAAGACAGTAATATAAAACAACAACATTTGTCTAAATTTATTATAAGTGGAAGAAAAATTTAGGAGTCTTCAAACCATTCCGTATACAATGTACACCTAAACTAAGAAATAGAGAAGTCACAATAAATTATAAAAAATAATTAAAATTTTGCATTTAAAAAAAAATAATGATTATGACTACTAGTAGCAATGCACTTATCTAGAAAAAATATTTATAGCACTGTAGGTTTATAGGTTTATTAATGTTGTGTAACTTTTATCTCATATTTTAATATTATTACTATGACAAATTATGACTCTCAATAGCTATGTAATGTTGAGTTAGTAATTCATCCACTCGACAGCTCAAACCGACCTGTCCACATTAATATTTTTATGCATTTTATTTAAAATAAATTAATACTAAATTTGAATTAAAATGAATTATAAATAAATATATTAATATGTAGGGTTAAGTTTTAACTTATAAGGAACTACCATTGACAATTTAATCCCACAAAAAATTATTTAATTGACCCAATCATAAAAGGGGTGTACCGTTTTTATATTTTACTGCAATAAGAATTATAGGACTAATTGCTATCCATCACCATCATGAAATTCATTTATTAGTCATTCCATTCCGCTAATGTGTACTCCACTATTGTTCTCACTCAAAGTAGTTAACTACCGGTAAATTCTATAGTATTAATTTAACCAAATAAGATAAAAAGATTCACAAAACACATTAACAGAAAAAGAATAATAGTAGTTGGTGAAACATTTTCTATTAATTAATTTACGAAACTTATATATCAAAACATTTTAATTTTAATAATAATGTTAAATAGTAATATATAAATTAATGACAAGAGAGGAACGAATTGGATAAGTGACATACTAGAATTTATAACTAAGATAAAACTAAAATATTATAACATTTAATTAAAAGATATATTTTTATAGCACAATAATTAAATAAAATTATATAGAAAAATTAATTAATAACTTTTTGACTAAAGAATATTTATATACACGTAGAACTACCTAAAACTATATTTAGATTAGTGAAAGCTAAACCACTTCTTGAAAATAAAAGCTAAATTGTTGTTTAATGCGTGCAAGAAAAACAAGAGTATATCACATGAAGAGAGAAACTAAAAAAATGTTTTAGGGTTTGTTTGGTTAGGAGTAGATGGAGGGGAGGGGAGGAAAATTTTATAAATATATTTGTTTGGACCATTTTTTATAAGAGGAGGAGTAGAGAGGGGAAGGAAGCAAAATTCCTTTTAGACTCACTTTTTGTTCCCTTCCAAATTAGAGGGATTTGGAGAAGACGAAAGACTCATTAATTAAAATTTTATTATTTTCTCTAATTTATCCTTAATTGTATTATTAATTTTCAAATTATCTTTATTAAATTTATCATACTAATACTTCAAGCTGTAGCACATATAAAGTTTGTTTTTAAAAACATATTTCTTATTATTATAACTTATATCAAATTAAATTTTAACATATAATAATAATAATAATAATTTTTTTTTAATAATAATAATAACATATATCAGATTGTTATTTATCATATATAATAGTAATAAATTTTTTTATTATAATATTAATAATAAATTTTTAATTATAATATTAATAATAACAATAATATAGTATGTATATGTTATAAATAAAAGTTTTAAGTTTAATATTATTTGTTTAACATTTTTAACATTCTAACATTATTTTACTTATTATTTTTAAGTATATAAATTGTTTTATTGAGTTAGATGGATCATCAAAATCGAAGAATTGTTATTAACAAAATAGTTTGATTTGCGTCGAAAAGATATAGTCCAACTAATATGTGTTGTTGTTTACTGCTATGTCTGAATGTCAAAAGAAAATTTATTTAGAATTATGTTTACTAATTACAAATGACAATATTTATAAGGATAAAAAGGTAATTTAATTGTAAAACCGCTCCCCTCCCTTTATGAACCAAATATACATGTTATCGCTCTCCTCCTTTCCCCTCCCCTTATTTGTACCAAACATATATTTAATTAAATTATCTCCCTTCTCTTCCCCTATATTCCCCTCCTCTCTATTAAATTTTCTCTCCTCCCCTCCCCTCCGTTGAACCAAACAGATTCTTAATGATAATTTCCAAATCTGTTCTTACTAATTGCTCTCGTTAAAATGGAAAAAATCTACATTGTCAATAAAACTAATCATATTGGAACCACCTAAGGTTACCCTGATTTATTTACTAAACACGCGTATCCTAAAACTTAACTATCAAATATCTATCAGTATTTTTACCAAAATTTGAATCTTCAAACAAAAATAATAATAATAATTAGATGAACAAAAAGAGTACTTACCCAATGATAAAGAAGACCACACCAACCAAAAATTCGACGATGGCTTGTTATCGTACCAGTTGTTTGCGGAAAGAGAACGAAGGCGAAGGAGGAGTTTCTACAAACGATACTCAACAACAATCACGTGAAAGGATGAGCTAAAAAGAGAAGAAAAGGTCCTTGTTCTTCGTCTAGAGTCGCGGCGGCCAGTGGCAGTGAAAGGGAGGTCGAAAGTGACTTTGTCAAAAACAAAAATCCATTTAGTTCAAGTTGAACGTCACATGATGATGAGCACGAAAGTAACCTCATTTTTTTGATTAGAGGTGCGGTGGCTGAAGGGAGAGAAAGAAGGTAGTTCAGCGACGACGCTAGGATTTTCATGGAGAAGGAAGAGAGCATGTTCACGTTTCTGAATAACAGGAAAAATAGAAAAGAAAATGCTAAAAGACAAAAATGGGCCAAGTTAAATTTAATCTCAAAATTTCTATCCCTTATAAGTTAACCCATTTAAAAATTCAAAACAAATGTATAACTATTTATTTTACTACAAAATATTATATCAAATTATTAATTATTTAATTCCACACACATCAAAAAATAGTAACTGAGAAATTATAAATTTCAAAATATTCTAATTATTTATATATTGACTTTTTATTTATAAAATTTAATTTTAATAAGAACATCTGAATAGAATAATAATAATAGAGTATTCTCGTATCTTTAATTGATAAAAATATATCTATAAATTCTTTTTTATGCTTCAATAAAATAGTAAAAGTGATTTATGAATTTAAAATTATAGTAGTGTGACGAAGGTGGAGTTGTGATGAGTGTGGACAATTTTTTTATACCTTTTTTTCTTCTTCAAAATTTTATAGTAAAATATAATTGAAGAATTACATATCAAATTATATTATATATAAATTTATATTTATATTTTTAACTTTTACAAAAAAAAACTTATTGAGTAAAACTATTTTTTTTTTAATATCTCAATTATATTTATTATAATAAAATAGACTTAAATAATTTTATCCTAATTTGTTTTTTAATAATTAAAAAATTAATTTTACACTATCAATACATTTTTATTAAATTCTTGAAATTAATATATATTAAAATTATCTTTAAAATATAAAGATTTGATTATATATGAAATAGTATATGGGTTCGATTCTCACTCTCTAATTCTAATTTGTATACTTTTTCTAATTTTATTATACACCATAATTTTTTTTTAATTTATAATACTTTTTAAAATTTAATCCTTATTAGAATTAAGAGTATATATATATTCTTAATGCACAATCAGCGGAGCAGGATCGGAATTCAAGATGCTTTTATTAATATGATTAAAGAGGAGTAAAGGAAGACAAAGTATATAACCAGAAGATAGTATAAAATTTTGTGTGCTTCTAAAAGAAAATAAAGTCCCTATATATAGGGATACAAAGGCTTATTGATAAAGCCGGTACAAACTACTTATGATAGCCGGTTATAACAAACAAAAGAAGTATTATTGTCGGGTACACAGTGGGCCCCATCGACACAATAACACATCACAAACTACAAAACTTTTCTTATAAAAAGTAGAGCCTATTGCTATCTACCTAGATAAGATTCTTATCTTCTTTGTCTTTTAACTTTTGGTCTTTCCAAGATAAGATTCTTTCTTATCTTTGTTTTATTCATTGTTGTTGCTCTTGTCTTGTCTTCAAGATAAGATTCTCGCTTATCTTTGCATTATTACTTTGCCTTGGCTTTCTCTTTAACCTTTTGAGCCATAGCTTGAATCATAGCATCCCAAAAATCTTCAGCTGTAGGGTCATCATTTTGAGCCTCACCAGCTAATCCTTCAAAGGTATTAGAATCCATTGATCCCATAGAAGAACTGGTCTTCATAGACTGAACATCATCTCTTGAAGCTTGGGATTGAAAAGTATTGAAGAATTGAGTCTTCATATGATCTAGAGTTCTGATCATAATTTCTTCTTCTGATTCATTAGGATACTTTCTTTGGAAGAAATTCTTTAAGCTTCCCATAGACAATTGTTGAGAACTTTTTTCTTTAACATTGTTATTTTTATCTTCAGCCATTGCTGACTTAATTTGAATAATCTTGTCCTGGATTTCTTCTTGACTTATTTTATTCCACCATTTGTAGAAAAAATTTCTTTCTAGAATGGGAATATTAAATTTGTCATTAGAAATGGTGATAGTCCATCTCCAAATCCAAGGAATCTGAAATTTAGTGAAGAAAAGAAATGGACATTGTCCAGTTATCAAATTTGATGAAATGTTTAATACTAGTGAACTATTTTCACACCATGGAGTATACAAATCATTTAATTCTTTTGGTAATATTTCCAAAGAAGGACCAAATTTAATCCACGGGCATAAAACCAATTGGAATGGGTCTATTAATCACTTCTGGATTAATTGAGAAAAACCAAGAATGTTTATTCTTGGGATTCTAATAATAAAAAGCTTGGGTGAAAGCCTGGACATAGTCCCAATAATTGAAATAAATGTATTTTTCTTCGGCAATTCTTATTGCCTTTTCACCATTAGGGTTAAGACCCCATTCCCTTGGTGATAATATCTTATTAATATGACATTTGCTGAAGTTTATAAAACTCTCAGGATTGTTGTTTTGATAGTGATGAGTAAAAGTTACCGATTCGGTATCTGCCAGTAATATCTCTAGATGTGGTCTTGATTTACCATGAAGGCCTGGATATCCTCTTGATTCGAGGTATCTTGTTTTAATAGCCCATCCATCATTTGGATTTATTTTTAGATCTTCATCATCAGTATACATAATTTTTTCTGTAACTGGATTCTCAAAATAATCAGTTACTTGCTCTTGAGGTGAGTCATTGACTGCAATTTCTTTGTAAGATATAATCTTTTTAGAGGATGAAGAGGAAGGTATATCTTCCTTTTTTGAGGTAGGCAGTTGTTGCACATTTCTACCTTTATAGATTGTAGTCTGATCCCCTATTAGAGGAATATTTGTTTTGCAACAAGATTTTTGGCATCTTTTTCAATAATAGATTTAGCAGAGCTGCAATTAATCTGTAATAAAAACTTTTTATTAAGTAAATCATCTTGAAATTTGGAAACACATTTTATAATAGAAAGCATTTCTTTCTTGATAGTCGAATATTTCGACTGAGTAGGATTCTATTTTCCAGAGGTGAACCTAACCAAAACTTCTTTAGATGTTTCAGGTATAACCTGTTTAAGAATTCCTCCATATCCTAAGTCAGAAGCATCAGTTTCAACAATTTTAAAATACTTGGGATTAGCTAGAGATAAGCAAGGCAAACATTTAACCTTATTTTTAATTCTTCGGACTGCTTGAGAATGTTTATCAGTCCAAGGGCCAGGATTTTTTCTAAGCCTAGCATGTAATATACTAGTATCCATGGCAAGATTCTCATAGTAATCAGCAATATAATTAAGACTACCAAGAAACCTTTGTAATTGTTTCTTATCGGTAATTATATCAGGAAATTTAGAAGCAAATTCAATACTTCTTTGAATAGGAATAATTTTTCCTTGATCAATTTCATGTCCTAAAAATCTAATTTTAGTTTGAAATATTTTCATCTTAGGAGCGATATAACTAACCCATTATGCTTAACTAAACCCTTAAATATTTTTAAATGTTTAACATGTCGATCTATTGTTTTAGAAAAACTAAAACATCATCAATGTAAACAATTATAAATTCCGTATAAGGAATAAAAATATCATTCATAATATTTTGAAATTCGGAAGGAGCATTTTTAACCAAAAGGAGAACATTCCACGAAATGTCCAAAAGGTACAGTGAAGGTTTTTATATTTATCGATTCATTAATGAATTTGCCAATATCCGATTTCATATCAAATTTAGAAAAGATTAAAGCGGTATTTAATCTATCCAATAAATCCTTTTTATTAGGAATATGATATCTAATCCATTTTAACACCTTATTAAGGGGTTTATAATTAATAACAAGTCTAGGAACACCACGTTCTCTTTCAATAAATAACATAAAAAGCAGCTCCAAGGAGATTTAGATTTTATAATTAAACCTTTCTAAAAGAGAATTTATCTTTTTGCATAATTCTAAATACTCATGATTCATTTGGGCTGGTCTGGCCTTAGTGGGAATCTGACTTTCATTAAAGTCATCAAGATAAGGTAAGGAAATAACATGTTTCTTTCTATCCCAAAAAGCATTAGGTAAATCATTGCATACCTCATCTTGGAACTGTTGATCAATCAATTTGATTTGTCTTTTTATTTCATCTCTATTAAGTTGTTCATTAATATTTAATAAACTAACTTCTTCTTTAAGAAAACATAATTGTTTTTCTTTATTCAAGAGAATACTTTTAACTTCATTAAGCATCTTAATATGAGGGTCAGTAATAAATTCAAAAGTGACCGTTTTACCATTAATCATGGTAGTAATGCCTTTAGTGTCAACATTAATTAAAGGCATAATGCTATTTAAAAAGGGAGTTCCAAGAATAACTCTATGAGTCATATTTTTAACTAAAATGAAATGAGTAGGTAAACAAATATCTTGATTACAAACATATGTATTAGGTAATTTATAATTAACCGTTAATTTGTCACCACTAGCCTGAGCAAGTGTTTGGGTGGTTTTAGTATAATATTTAGTAGGAACAATTCCTTCCCGAAGGCAATTAAGATCCGCGCCACTATCAATAAGAGTGACCTCATTTTGTAATATAAATGTTCTATTAATAACTAAAGTTATTTTAACAAACCATTTTTGAGAAATTACTCTATCAATAAGAGTAAGAAATCTATCATTAGTAGAAAGATTGGTAAGATATTTCTTTAATTTTAGGATAATCTGTTTCTAGTAAGGAGACCCTTTGAGATAATTTTTGATTATCTTTCTTTATCTGAGCAATTTCAGATTTTAAGAGATTAATTTCTCTATTTAAATCAGTAAGGGAAACAGGAGTTTCTCGAATATGGGACTGCTGAAATCTAGATAAAACCTCACTTAATTGGTAAAGGGCTTCAATAATAATAGGAGATTCTTTTTTAGAATTTTCTTGAATTAATACTTCAAGCATTTTTCTCTTAAGATTATTATCAGAAATGGACTCAATAGCTTTTATGGCTTCATCTTGTTCTGTAGTAAGAACATTAAGACCATTCATATCTACAATAGACTTCCAGTAGTCTATTTGATTACATTGACAATTATTATTGCCAGAATTATCAGAGGAATAATCTGTTGATGATTCATAGATCATATCAATATCTTCATTAGAAGAATTGGTTTCTGAGTCAAACTTAAGCAAACAAACTTTCTCAAGTTGAGAGCGTAATTGCTCATCTTCGATTTCATTAAGAGCTTTCTTGGTCCAACATTGGTTTGCATAATGACCAGATTTACCATATTTGTGGCAAGATACATCAAGCATTTTAGCTTTTCTTTTGCCTTTATGATTAAAAGCTTTTTCTTTTGGTCTACTTTTATTAAAGTGACTCTTTTTCTTATACTTACTATAAGAATTTTTATAATTATTCTTATTATTTTTGTGAGGTTTATTCCTAATAATTTTTTCTTTTTTCTTTTTATTTTCATTAGATCTTCCAAGATCGAAAGCGAATTGGTCACAGAATTCACCCATTTGGTGTTTTTCAGAAAGTTTCTGTTTTTTAAGCTGATTTCTAAGCTTAATATCATTACACAGGGTTAATCATTCATTAACGCAAGTGCTAATAATTTGACCATAAGTAAGATCGGGATAATTAATATTTATTCCATCATTTTTATTTCTCAAAGAATGTCTAACCTTTTCTGAAAAGAAATGAGGTAAACCATCAATAAATTTGGATTTCCAATGGATAGAATTAGGATTGTTTAATTGATAGACTATGGACAAAAAGGTATCCTTGTACCATCTAAAATGTGTAAGGGAAGGACATCTTAGATTTTGGAGTAGAGTTTGAATTTTTTCTCCAATAGGAATATTGGTTCCAAGAAAATGTTGAAGGATAGAGAGACACAATGTATAGACCGCATCTTCTTCTCCTGTGGTAGCAATTTCACTTACTCCGATTCCAGGAGCTTCGGACTTAACAATTTTCTTATGGTTAAGAATATCTTTTTTCTGATTTTCAGTGAGATAATGATCCCACCAGCCTCTTAATTGACCAACAAATCCAGTTGTTATAAAGGAGGCAATATCTCTGTCGGAATTTCCGTGTTGTTTACAAACAGTAGAATACATAATCATTCTATGTATTGCATCAAGGATTTGTTTGTCATTTAATCCATCAATGTTCCATTCATAAATGGCTTTTCCAGAATACGAATTTTGGAAAGGTTCAGGTTCCTCAAAAAGTAAATCTTGAGGAGAGGGGCGCTTATAATAGTATTTTTCTAAAGGTTTAGAGTTATAAACTGGGTTTATTTCACTAGTATGTTGATTACTAATGTCTAGGTCAGCAAACATATTTGCTAAATTATTAATGTCTTCTTCATTAGAAGAGTCTTGGTTAGACACAACTGTTAAATGTAAATCCTTAAGCTTTTTCTCAAGAATACGGACAAACTCATCACCGTTGGTTTCCATTTTAAATCCTTCTATAGGTATAGGAGGTTGAATTATAGGAACATCTGAAATATTAGATGTAGAATCTTGTTCTTGATATCTAGGCTTATTTATAAGGTCAATAATAATCTTTTGACGAGCTATTTGTTTGTCTAAAAGATCTTTTATGGATGAGAATTCTTTTTCTAGAGAAATAAATTGTTCTCCTAAACAGACAAGATAATCATTAGTATAATTATTGGATTTAATTATGGAATTTAGCTCTTAAAGAGTAATTTGATTTTGTTCAACTCTTTGTAGTTGAAGGGTAAGATATGGTGTAGCTTCCGTATGAGGACCCAAACTTATGGTTTGTTCTGGGGGAAAATGAGATTCCATTTTTTCTCCTCTGATATTTTCCCAAGGTTTTTGTAGGACTAAGAGTTCGTCTTGTTTTATGAAAACCAACTCTTCTTTTTGTTTTTTTATAAAGTAACTAATGAACCATTTGACAAAGGGAATGAAATCTTGATTCACCGACATTTGAGTATAGTACTCATCTTTAAAATTTTCTAATACTGGAGTAGAAAAAGTTTTAAAAAACCATTTTCTAAATTGAGTGTATCTTTCATGATGAAACTCATCATTGACGAAGTTTCTTAAGTTACTTCCTGGAGAATAATCTAACATTATAATGGGAAGTCCATATCTGAGGGAGTAGGTGATTCTACTTTTGGTTTTTGATATATTCCATGTGGAATTTTGTTTTCACTAAGTCTTATGTTCTCGACTACTTCTATTTCTTCTCTTAATTGAGAAGTTGAAGGTCTAGATAATTGGCTAGGAGCAGAATAAAACTCATTTATAGAATTCACAGAATGTCTTCCAGACATAGATCTAGGTATTCTAATCATTCTTTTAGAACTAAAGTTTATCTCCAAGTCTCCTTCATTAGACTAGATTATTTGATCAACTTCTTTATTAAGGACAGGTTCAGGTTCTAAGGCCTGAGGAAGATTCCAGGTTTCTGGAAAATTAATTTCATCCCATTTTAGCAACCTATTAGTTGCAACATTAGAAGTTAACAAATTAGTTTGCACTAAAGTAGTGGTTCCAGGAAATGATATATGTCTAGCTTTAGGGTTTAAAGTTGTAAGAACTTTGTAATAAACCCTGTAACATATAGCCATGATTTCACTACCAGATTTAAAATTGCAACCATTGGTATGAATGGTTAATTGAAGAGCGTCTAATAAATTTTTATCAGACATTGATAAGCTTATATTGGGAGAGACATCAAAGTAAACTGGTCCATGACACAGACTTGTCTCAATTAAAGCAGCTAAAGATTGTTTAAAATCTTTACATCTACCATCCCTAATATATCCCAGGATGCTAGCATTTAATCCTAGCAAAGTCAAAGGTTTAATAGCAATTTGTATTAAACCAACATGAATATAATTATAATTTTTAAAAGGAAGTAAATCCTTTTTTGTTAAAAGTTTGATTGTTTGAGTACTTTCAGAAATTTGAATAGTTTGTTCTAAGCTTTTTACTGTGAAACGAGATAATAAATCTATTTTACCAAATTTATAAATTTGGTTTGAAGATACTGATGGAATTGTCCATTTATTAAGTTTATCCAAATTTTTTGGATATTCCATAAGTTCTTCATGTTTAATCAAATTATTTTGATGATTATCATCATCAGAATCCATAAATATAGCAAGCAGGCTAAGGATGTTGTGGCTGATTAGCTATTTTAGATAAAACTAAGTAAGTAAATTGAACTCTTAATTTTAATACAAATATATCTAGGCAACAATTAAAAAGTCATCTTTGCAAACAACAACGTTGTTTAACTATCAACCCTAAGGGATAGAAGGATCTCTCCTAAATCAAAGATGTCCAATATTTTTTAGCAAAAATTTTTCTTTTTAAATACATCTTTACACTTCCTTCTCTGGAAAAAACGATGATTATTAGAAAACACTAAAAAACATCTTTAGTTTTTTATAAAAACTCTTTTTACTTGTTGCCCTAATAAATATATATTAATATTAAGAGAAGAATCTACATACTTAGTTTCTTCTAAGTTACCTAACCTTCCACAACAAAAAATTTAGCCACTAATTGGCATAGCAATTAGTTTTGAAAATTATATATATACCTTAGTTGGTAACCAGGCGACCATAAGTAAGATCGGGATAATTAATGAAAATAAAAAGAAAAAAGAAAAAATTATTAGGAATAAACCTCACAAAAATAATAAGAATAATTATAAAAATTCTTATAGTAAGTATAAGAAAAAGAGTCACTTTAATAAAAGTAGACCAAAAGAAAAAGCTTTTAATCATAAAGGCAAAAGAAAAGCTAAAATGCTTGATGTATCTTGCCACAAATATGGTAAATCTGGTCATTATGCAAACCAATGTTGGACCAAGAAAGCTCTTAATGAAATCGAAGATGAGCAATTACGCTCTCAACTTGAGAAAGTTTGTTTGCTTAAGTTTGACTCAGAAACCAATTCTTCTAATGAAGATATTGATATGATCTATGAATCATCAACAGATTATTCCTCTGATAATTCTGGCAATAATAATTGTCAATGTAATCAAATAGACTACTGGAAGTCTATTGTAGACATGACTGATCTTAATGTTCTTACTACAGAACAAGATGAAGCCATAAAAGCTATTGAGTCCATTTCTGATAATAATCTTAAGAGAAAAATGCTTGAAGTATTAATTCAAGAAAATTCTAAAAAAGAATCTCCTATTATTATTGAAGCCCTTTACCAATTAAGTGAGGTTTTATCTAGATTTCAGCAGTCCCATATTCGAGAAACTCCTGTTTCCCTTACTGATTTAAATAGAGAAATTAATCTCTTAAAATCTGAAATTGCTCAGATAAAGAAAGATAATCAAAAATTATCTCAAAGGGTCTCCTTACTAGAAACCGATTATCCTAAAATTGAAGAAATATCTTCTACCAGCAGTCTTTCTACTAATGATAGATTTCTTACTCTTATTGATAGAGTAATTTCTCAAAAATGGTTTGTTAAAATAACTTTAGTTATTAATAGAATATTTATATTACAAAATGAGGTCGCTCTTATTGATAGTGGCGTAGATCTTAATTGCCTTCAGGAAGGAATTGTTCCTACTAAATATTATACTAAAACCACCCAAACACTTGCTCAGGCTAGTGGTGACAAATTAACGGTTAATTATAAATTACCTAATACATATGTTCGTAATCAATATATTTGTTTACCTACTCATTTCATTTTAGTTAAAAATATGACTCATAGAGTTATTCTTGGAACTCCCTTTTTAAATAGCATTATGCCTTTAATTAATGTTGACACTAAAGGCATTACTACCATGATTAATGGTAAAACGGTCACTTTTGAATTTATTACCGACCCTCATATTAAGATGCTTAATGAAGTTAAAAGTATTCTCTTGAATAAAGAAAAACAATTATGTTTTCTTAAAGAAGAAGTTAGTTTATTAAATATTAATGAACAACTTAATAGAGATGAAATAAAAAGACAAATCAAATTGATTGATCAACAGTTCCAAGATGAGGTATGCAATGATTTACCTAATGCTTTTTGGGATAGAAAGAAACATGTTATTTCCTTACCTTATCTTGATGACTTTAATGAAAGTCAGATTCCCACTAAGGCCAGACCAGCCCAAATGAATCATGAGTATTTAGAATTATGCAAAAAAGAGATAAATTCTCTTTTAGAGAAAGGTTTAATTAGAAAATCTAAATCTCCTTGGAGCTGCACTGCTTTTTATGTTAATAACGCTGCTGAAAGAGAACGTGGTGTTCCTAGACTTGTTATTAATTATAAACCCCTTAATAAGGTGTTAAAATGGATTAGATATCCTATTCCTAATAAAAAGGATTTATTTGATAGATTAAATACTGCTTTAATCTTTTATAAATTTGATATGAAATCTGGATATTGGCAAATTCAGATTAATGAATCTGATAAATATAAAACAGCCTTCACTATACCTTTTGGACATTTCGAGTGGAATGTTCTCCCTTTTGTGTTAAAAAATGCTCCTTCCGAATTTCAAAATATTATGAATGATATTTTTATTCCTTATAAGGAATTTATAATTGTTTACATTGATGATGTTTTAGTTTTTTTTAAAACAATAGATCAGCATGTTAAACATTTAAAAATATTTAAGGGTTTAGTTAAGCATAATGGGTTAGTTATATCTGCGCCTAAGATGAAAATATTTCAAACTAAAATTAGATTTTTAGGACATGAAATTGATCAAGGAAAAATTATTCCTATTCAAAGAAGTATTGAATTTGCTTCTAAATTTCCTGATATAATTACCGATAAGAAACAATTACAAAGGTTTCTTGGTAGTCTTAATTATATTGCTGATTACTATGAGAATCTTGCCATGGATACTAGTATATTACATGCTAGGCTTAGAAAAATCCTGCCCTTGACCGATAAACATTCTCAAGCAGTCCGAAGAATTAAAAATAAGGTTAAATGTTTGCCTTGCTTATCTCTAGCTAATCCCAAGTATTTTAAAATTGTTAAAACTGATGCTTCTGACTTAGGATATGGAGGACTTCTTAAACAGGTTATACCTGAAATATCTAAAGAAGTTTTGGTTAGGTTCACTGAAAATGGAATCCTACTCAATGAAATATTCGACTATCAAGAAAGAAATGCTTTCTATTATAAAATGTGTTTCCAAATTTCAAGATGATTTACTTAATAAAAGTTTTTATTACAGATTGATTGCACTGCTAAATCTATTATTGAAAAAGATGTCAAAATCTTGTTGCAAAACAAATATTTGCTAGTTGGCAATCTCAATTATCAATGTTTGAATTTGATATTAAACATATTAAAGGTGAAAATAATTCACTTGCTGATTACCTTACCCGTGAATTCTTGTGGAGAAAATGACACCCCATCTAGGGAGGAAGAGGCCGAGGCTATGGACGAGGCCTTGAGAGGGAGTAACAATATGTTACCCCAAAGTGAAGTAAATATTCCTCTAATAGGGATTGACTACAATCTATAAAGGTAGAAATGTGCAACAACTGCCTACCTCAAAAAGGAAGATATACCTTCCTCTTCATCCTCTAAAAGATTATATCTTACAAAGAAATTGCAATGACCCACCTCAAGAGCAAGTAATCGATTATTTTGAGAATCCAATGAAAAATTATGTATATTGATGATGAAGATCTAAAAATAAATCCAAATGATGGATGGGCTATTAAAACAAGATACCTCGAATCAAGAGGATATCCAGGCCTTCATGGTAAATCAAGACCACATCTAGAGATATATCGCGCTACCGAATCGGTAACTTTTACTCATCACTATCAAAACAACAATCCTGAGAGTTTTATAAACTTCAGCAAATGCCATATTAATAAGATATTATCACCAAGGGAATGGGGTCTTAACCCTAATGGTGAAAAGGCAATAAGAATTGCCGAAGGAAAATACATTTATTTCAATTATTGGGACTATGTCCAGACTTTCACCCAAGCTTTTTATTATCAGAATCCCAAGAATACACATTCTTGGTTTTTCTCAATTAATCCATAAGTGATTAATAGACCCATTTCGAATTGGTTTTATGCCTGGTGGATTAAATTTGGTCCTTCTTTGGAAATATTACCAAAAGAATTAAATGATTTGTATACTCCATGGTGTGAAAATAGTTCACTAGTATTAAACATTTCATCAAATTTGATAACTGGACAATGTCCATTTCTTTTCTTCACTAAATTTCAGATTCCTTGGATTTGGAGATGGACTATCACCATTTCTAATGACAAATTTAATATTCCCATTCTAGAAAGAAATTTTTTCTACAAATGGTGGAATAAAATAAGTCAAGAAGAAATCCAGACAAGATTATTCAAATTAAGTCAAGAATGGTCAAGATAAAAATAACAATGTTAAAGAAAAAGTTCTCAACAATTGTCTATGGAAGCTTAAAGAATTTCTTCCAAAGAAAGTATCCTAATGAATCAAGAAGAAATTATGATCGAACTCTAGATCATATGAAGACTCAATTCTTCAATACTTTTCAATCCCAAGCTTCAAGAGATGATGTTCACCTATGAAGACCTCTTCTATGGGATCAATGGATTCCAATACCTTTGAAGGATTAGTGGTGAGGCTCAAAATGATGACCCTACAACAAGATTTTGGGATGCTATGATTCAAGCTATGGCTCAAAAGGCTAAAGAGAAAGCCAAGGCAAAGTAACAATGCAAAGATAAGCGAGAATCTTATCTTGAAGACAAGACAAGAGCAACAACAATGAATAAAACAAAGATAAGAAAGAATCTTATCTTGGAAAGACCAAAAGTTAAAAGACAAAGAAGATAAGAATCTTATCTAGGTAGATAGCAATAGGCTCTACTTTTTATAAGAAAAGTTTTGTAGTTTGTGATGTGTTATTGTGTCGATGGGGCCCACTGTGTACCCAACAATAATACTTCTTTTGTTTGTTATAACCGGCTATCATAAGTAGCTTGTACCGGCTTTATCAATAAGCCTTTGTATCCCTATATATAGGGACTTTATTTTCTTTTAGAAGCACGCAAAATTTTATACTATCTTCTGGTTATATACTTTGTCTTCCTTTACTCCTCTTTAATCATATTAATAAAAGCATCTTGACTTCGATCCCGCCGATTGTGTATTTTGGTATCATATATATATATATATATATATATATATATATATATATATATATATATATATATATATATATATATATATATAACTTGTCTAGTGGTAAAGGAACAACACTAAGTACGAATTGTTCAGATATTACCAGAGTTCGATTCTTTTTTGAAATAAAAGTTTGCTTACCTGAGTCATCTATCTGAACCATCAAAGAAAACAATCCAATATCAGGATCAAAACTGGTTGGATAAACCCAAAAATATATAAATTTGCATCCGTTTTATTTATTAAAATTAAGATTTAAATTAAAATAAAAAATTAATTAGAAAACATCATAAAAATGTCTAATAAATTATAAAAATAAGGGTTAAAAATTTAAAACTAAATAAAACACACCAACAAAATAACTAATAATTATTTGTAAGATAGAAAAAATAAGGAATAATAAGTTTTTGTAAAATTTAAACAAAACTACAATTATTTAAAAAAAAACATTTAAATTGGATAAACATTTTTGAGAAAAAGGTTTTATTTTAAAAAAAATTAAATTTGTTAAATTTTCTGAGAAAAACATTTTATTTTAAAAAGTACAAGTTTAATAATTACATAAATATATCAAAATTCACGTAGCTTTAATTTAATTAAAAATTAAAATATTTTGAATATTTTTTAAAAGTTATAGTCAAGATGAAAGCTATAGTCAAGATGTATCACTAGAGATAATTTAATTTAAGGTTTAGGGGAGTATATGGTGTTGATATTTATCGAAGGTATTGTTTGATTTTACAATGTTCTTTTTTATATTTGCATGTGTGTGAATAACAATTACTTGATAACTCTTACTGTTTGGAAATAACACAGTTGAAAAAGAAAAAAAAATAAACACAACTAACAACATAAGAATATAACGTAGAAACTCCAAAATCGGAGAAAAACCACAACTATTGTCTAAATAGACAACCAGAGAATTATTACTATGTGAAAATTTTACAACACATAGACTTCTCTACTCTCACCTCAATCCCCTAGGGTGTCCCGCGTGCAATGGGAAAGTTAGAGCGCCGTAGTTCGGCTCACTTGTTTTGGTGGGTTTTGTGTTTTTTTACTTGTGAAAAAGGTTTTAAACACAAAAAAAGAAAAGAAAGCGCGCAAAGGCGAAAAAGTTTGTGTTGGTTGGTTGTTTTTACCTTGAGAAAGGAATTCAAACCATTATCAAGTGTTTTGTTTTTTGAAAGGAAAAGAGAAAGAAAGTCTTAGTTTTATTACATGCAACATGCAAAAGAAACTAGCAAAGCAAGGTCGGACCTATGGTTTAGGATGCAAGGGAATCTCTACCTATGTTGACATGCAAAGGATGTGGATCCTAATGTCTAGGCTAAAGAACCAATCCTAACCAAGCTCTTGGGGAAAAAAAAGAAGATAAACAAACAAATATGCACAGATCACAAGTAGAATTGCCCTAAACGGGTCTTTAAATAAACCAGAGGGGTTCCTGAACATGCTCCAACTACGGAAGCCCCATCATGCATCTCTATTCCTACTTCTCATGGCAAAAGAAAGTTGTAAAGCCCTACTTCTCATGATATCTAGGAAAGCTGTAAAAGAATGCAATGAACAGTGTAGAAACTACCGAACGGATATAGAATCCGAAGAGTACTACGAGCTAAAGAAATACTTCGGAAAACTTCAAGTACTGCAGCCATGCAACAAAAGCAAACCGGTGAGAATCGCTCAAAGCATCGAAACAAGCGAAATATGTGTCGATACGCATCCGAAGCGATAATGCCTGCAAGAACGGGATAATACAAACAAAACAAGCTAGGAATGATGTACACACGGGTGTGCAAGCTCAACCAAAACCTGCAAGAAGGGGGTTGAACCCAAAAAGCAAATAAAGGAAAAGTGTGCGAGTATCGAAGAAACGAGCCGCATATGTATGCGTCGCGTGTCCCTGCATGAAATGGAGTGCAAACAGTAGCCAAGCGTAGCTAGGGTGACTACTGTTCACCATCAGAATCAAAAATCAGAAAAAGTAAACTAGAGGACCGCGCTAAGCCCGGTTTATCGCGCTATGCGCGACCTACAACACAAAAAGTCAGAACATTTGGCGCTTAGCGCGACCTGCAACCTGCATAAATTTTATTTTTTGATCCGAACCACCTGTTTATGATGTTTTCATGCAACAGTTCGATCCGTATCGTTAGGGCATAATCCAGCAACAAATGAGAGTTACATGAGCGTGCATGGAATGCAAATCGAATCGATAAAACCAATGTTCACATACATATAAAGATGCATGAACATGTGTGGAATGCAAATCGAATCGATAAAACCAATGTTCAATTGATAAGTAATGTGTATGAATATGCAAGGAATGCAAATCAAAATTATAATTCCAACATTCATATGACAAGTAAAGTGCACGAACATGCAAGGAATGCAAATCAAAATGATAATTCCAATGTTCAATTGTCAAGTAAAGTGCATGAACATGCAAGGAATGCAAATCAAAATGATAATTCCAATGTTCAATTGTCAAATAAAGTGCATGAACATGCGAGGAATGCAAATCAAAATGATAATTCCAATGTTCAAATGGCAAGTGATGTGTATGAACATGCGAGGAATGCAAATCAAAATGATAATTCCAATGTTCAAATGACAAGTGATGTGTACTAATCACGACATCTTGAGATTTTCTTTCAAATATCCTAATTCATGCATTGACACAAACACTTGGAGAGCACATGCAACAAGCTTATGCACAATGCATTGAATGCCTAGATGTCTACATTTTGAATGCAAGTTAGGCTTCACATTATTATGAACCAATGAAATTGATCAAGCTAAATACTCACCAATACATGAGCATGCAATAGATGATGCAAAATGTATGAGTTTATGTCCTATATGCAAGGGGAAAACAAGTGTATAAGTGTATATACATGATATGAATCAAAATCCACACTCCGACACGCATAAGGCGGCAAAATCTAATTCTAATCAAGAAATTCAAAAGAACAAGTTCAAGATCTAGAATCTACATTGAATTTGGATGCAATTTAAGTATTCAATTTCAAGAAAAAAAGCTGAAAATCAAAAACAGCTTAAAATAAGTGCTTATTTGAACCTAACACGTACTTGCACTTGAAGTTTGAGTCAAATTGGAGATGAATTCCTTGTGTTCTTCAAAGAAAATACCAAATCAATGATGAATTGTGGATAATCTTCGGGATTAAGCTTGAATCCTTGAAGAAAAGCTTGAAATCCAATGGAGAATTGAAGAAGGAGAAGAGAAATCCTTAGATCTTGAAATTGAGAAGAAGATCAAGAGGAATCAGATCTTTCCATGTCAAATGCGTGCAGAAGGAGGAGAAGACGATCTTGATCGGAATAGGATGTGCTGCAAAGAAGAAAAATCTGAAATCGCAGGTCGCGCTTAGCGCGGTCTGTGAAAGAAGCCGGTGGTGAACGGAGGTCCGGTGGCGGCCTGTGGTGGTTGCTTGGAGGGAAAGTTGAAGTTTGAACTTTTTGAGTTTTTGTGCTTTGGAAATTTGAGAGAATTGGAGTGTTTGGTAGTGGAAAATTAAGTAAATGAGAGTGTTCTTCTGATTTGTGAAGAGGAAAATCTATTTATAGCTTTGGATTCTTAATCAACAAGCTAATTATGATTATCCGAATAATTTTCGTAATTAATCCAAAAAAGCCAAATCCGTGCAGAATCCGGAGTCTCAATATAAACGAAAAATGTCCGAAATGCGATTTCGCTTGCACGAATCAAAATCCCAACTTGATCCGATGAATGGTCAAGGAAATAGGAATTTTTGAAGTTTCAGCACCAATTTCGGACCACTGACACATGCAGAATTTTTATTCGCGCTCTGCAGGGAAAATGCCTCGGACGAGGATCTTCTGATCGAAATTTGCACATGAGTATTTCTGGAACATTTGAAGCTAACAAGATTTATGAACTTTTGGCATTGATCCCATCTCGTTCCGATGAAAATCGAGAGAGATATGATCTTTCGAACTTCGCGTATCATATGAAAATTGCTCGGTTCAGCTCAAAATCAACCTCAGAGAATAAAATTCTGGCACCGATCGGTAGGGAATCAGCTCTTGAGTTGCAAATGAAAGTTGTAGAGGACTTCAATACGGAATTTTAGAAATCAGTCCCGCTCAATTCCGAGTTTCCAGCTAAGAGATAGAGACCTTTTAATGGACAGAACGCACAGTTCAGCACTAAAATACAGCTTGATTTACTGGGAAAAATGATTCCTCTGAGAGCCTTCCTTACAAAATCTGTTCTTGTCCTTCAAACGAAAGTTGCAGATAATAACGAGAGGGAATCGCCAGTCGAAAATCAACCAAAAATACCCAAGGAAATGAGAGATACGCCTCCTGGAGTGCCCAAAGTGCGCCGAAACCCAAAATCCGCTTTATTGAGAAACAAGCTCTTTTTGGCCGACATTCGGAATACCGGGAACCTGATACTCCTCATGACGAATGCTATGCATGCTATTACATGTATGTTTTATGCTATGGAATTATAAGCCAGGGAACTGCAGAAAAGAAGAGGGTAAATTTTAGGGTACAACAACAACATCGAAGGAGCTAACAAGATCTGATTCATATCCTAGAACGCTTGCTCATATGCCTCAGTCCATTCAAAGTCATCCCTTTTTCTGATTGCTGTGAAAAAATGAATTGACGTATCACCGGTGCACGATAGAAACCGGAACATAAAGCCCAAAAACTTGACGGCTTGTACCCCGAACGTACATTTGTCCGGGTTCAAGCGCATTTTATACTTCCGTACTACCGCAAAGGTTCCTCCAGATCCAAGACATGCTTCCGTTCTTCAATTATTTTGATAACCATGTCATCCACATAAACCTTAATATTCCGCCCGATCTGTGAAGCGAATAGCATATCAATAAGTCTTTGATAGGTTGCTCCAGCATTCTTTCGGCCAAATGGAATTACCTCATAGTAATAGTTACTTCGATCTGTCATAAAAGTTGTTTTTGGTGCGTCCGCCAGGTTCGTCCTGATTTGATTGTACCCCGAGTAAGCGTCTAAGAAACTCAATAAGCGGAAGCCGGAAGCTCCGTCTATCAAATAGTCAATGTACGGAAGAGGATAGGGATCCTTTGGGCACGCCTTGTTAAGATCTGTGAAATCCACACACATCCTCCACTTCCCAGTTTTCTTCTTGACCATGACCACATTGGAAAACCAAGTCGGGTACTGAAATTCACCAATGAACCTGACTTTTATCAACTTATCAACTTCTTCCACAATCACTTTCCTTTTCTCTTCACCACTCTTCCGCTTTCATTGTGTCACAGGCTTAACATTAGGGTTAAGAGCCAAGTGGTGACACATAACGCTCTGGTCTATTCTGGGCATATTCGAAGGCTTCCAGGCAAAAAAATCAATATTTCGACTCAGAATCTCAACTACCTCGACTTCCTCTTCCGCAGCCATCTGAGTACCAATGTGGGTAATTTCAGATGGCTGAGAACCAATATGAACCTCCTTTGTTTCCTCCTGGGGAACCAGACTATCCTCATGAGGGTCTTCCCTAGGATCGATATCAACCACGTTCACCTTATGGTCTGTCGGTTCCTCAACCAAAACTAGTTTTTGCTTAATCTTCATACTGTCTTTGTAACACTTTCGGGCTAGACCTTGGTCTCCCCGGAATACTCCAACTCGGCCCTCTCCCAGCGGATACTTCATGGTGAGGTATAAGGTCGATTAAGACACCTCTAAAGCATTGAAAGAAGGACGGCCAATGATGATGTTGTATGGTGATGGTGCATTCACGACCAGGTACCAGACCCGAACATCTTTAGCATTTTCGTCTTTCCCGAACGTGCTTAACACCAGAAGATGTCCTAGGACCTGCGTAACGCCCCGATTTATTAAATATTATATTTACATTATTATTTCAAAATTATTGGTTAATATTGATTGTGTGATAAATTATGTTTTTAATCAGTATATTTATTAATTTATTCGAACCGGTAATTATTTATTCGGACTGATAATTATTTATTCGGACCGGGAATTATTTACTCTGGCTTATTTAATTTATTTAGATTGTTGAATTATTAAGTTAAAAGACAAAAATTAAGATGTGTTGCCATTTAATTATGCCTTAAGCAAGACCAAAGCTAGTAGTAGTACTAGTTATTGTCTTATAAGTTAGAAAAGAAATAGAAACATAACATAGAGTGAGAGAGAAAAGAGTGGTCTTGGAGAAAAAGGAGAAAAACAAGAGAAAGAGGAAGAAAAGCTAGGGTTTGTGGTTTGAAGAGGTGATTCAAGAGGAAATTTCAAAAACTTGCTAGAATCAAGAACTAGAGGTAAGGGGTTTGGTAATTTCTATCCTATAAATAGATTGATGATGGATTGTATGTGAGTTAGGGTTGTGAAAGTTTGGGTGTTTTACTTGAAATTTCTTGGTTTGATTTGGTGTTTTGGTTGTGATAATGATAGTACATTAGTTGGTATTGTGAAACCCCTTGTTTGTACCCCTTCCATGGGTGTTGTTCCTAGCTCTTGAAAACTAGTAGAAAAATGAGAAAAACCGTACATGAACTGACTCATGCAGGGAAGGCAGAAGGCGTGTGCCTTCCCGAGCATGTGAGAAGAGAATTCCTTCAGGCATGAGCCGACGCATGACCTGATGAGCCGATGCATGTCTTGTACAAAACAGGGTATGAGCCGACGCATAACTTTTATGAGTCGACTCATGATTTCCCAGAACTATGAGCCGACGCATGGAGAAGGCGTGCACCTTCCTGGGCGCTGCCAGACCTTAATTTTCCACTCATGAGCCGACCTAAGGACCCATGAGTCGGCTCATGTAGGCTGTTTTGAGAAATTGTCTATTTTTCGATGTTCCTCACTTCCACCGATTTGAAGCATGATATATTAGCATAGACAAAGTTTGGATAAGCATTAAAACACTGTAATTTCACCTTTTCCCTTACTGTTCTACCTCCGATGTTTAGTAAATAAATGACGAGTATATTTTGGTGAATATTAATCTGTAACCTAAATTAATTAAATTATGAATATTGTTGATATGCTTCTTTTAATTGAATGCATGATTTTGGAGATTGATGAATTGTTGTTGGTGATTTGCGTAATGCAAAATATGTTGTTGTTGATCGTTTTACCTTGGAGTTTGGTAAACGAAACGTTGAGGGCTTATGCCTAAATGATGAGTTGATGTTGTTGTTGATTGTTGTTGTTGTTGTGTATGTGAGTCGTGTCCATTGAGTCACATATGTCAACATAAGCGACATGGGCTGTAGCCTCGGCCTTAATGGCAACTTGTTGATAGCCATAATGGCAATGATGATGGCCTCTAATTATGGGCAATAACGATGGGGGCTGTAGCCTCGGGTACCACATGCATAAACATTGTCGAGTCGCATTTTGTTGTTTGTGTCGTCGTTGCGGTTTATGTTGTTCAAGTTGTTGAGTTATTTGGTGATGCATTAATTGTTGTTGATTTTGTGATGTTTTATGACGATTGTGATGAATGGTGATGATTTAGGTGGTGATGATAAAAGTGAGTGAGATTGGAATATATGTTGAATATTTCTTATTATCGGTATCTCTTTATAATTCCAAAATTGTATATTAATTATCATCTTTTTATTTATATGATTTGAATTATCTCACCCTTTACTTGTTTCGCCATTACCTTTATATTGGTAACGTGCAGGTGATCCGCGTTGATGAGGTGGATTAGCTCGAGTCATTACTTTTTGAGTCGCCTTGCTCTGATAGCGCAACACTCGGGATGTGTGCTTTTGTTGTTTTGATTTAAATATTAGACTTGTATATCCTAATAACTATATGGATTATGTTTGTATCATAACATGATTATTTTGTTGATGTATTATGCTTTTATATGGCATAGATGGTGATGTATCTGCTGTCGTGTGCATATGTATATGCTTAGTTGATATATGATGACGTGATCGGTATATCCGAGTTTTGATTATTTTGTTGATGCATCTTATTGCAAGGTGGAAACCATGAATATGTGATGCCTCAATTTATTTATGAAATTTTATTACTCTGATTTTTATCATTAATTCCGACGGATAGAATTGGGGTGTTACATTAGTGGTATCAGAGCAGGTCGGTCTGTCCGGCCAAGTTGTTGAGTCTTTGATTATGTAACAATCAAGATATTGGTATTCGTTGATTCTAATCCTTGTTTTGTTATGATCAAAAGTTGTGATGGCTAGAAGGAATATTGGTAGGAACGATGATGCCCTTGCTGCCGCTATGCATGCAATGGCTCGGGCGTTTCAGAATTCGCCAAATTCTGACGAGAACACAGGGTCTCGTAGTTTGGCAACCTTCCAGAGGGAGAACCCTCCTACCTTCCGAGGGAAGTATGATCTTGAGGGAGCTCAGGTGTGGCTGAAGGAGATTGAAAGAATCTTCAGAGTGATGGATTGCACTCCTGTGCAAAAGATTCGCTATGGCACACATAAGTTAATCAAGTCGATGACCGTGGGTTGAAACCCACGAGATTAGAACTTGCTGGTGAAGAGGTGACGTGGGAACTGTTCCGAAGGGAGTTCTTGAGAAATTTTTACCCTGAAGATGTGAGGGGAAAGAAAGAAATCGAGTTCCTTGAGTTGAAGCAAGGGAACATGTTTATCACTGATTATGCGGCCAAGTTCACTGAGTTGGCTAAGTTTTATCCGCACTATGATGGAACAACTGTTGAGTTCTCTAAATGCATAAAGTTTGAAAATGGCTTGTGTCCTGAAATTAAGAAAGTTGTGGGTTATTAGAAAATCCGTGTCTTTGCGGATTTAATTGATAGTTGTAGGATCTTTGAAGAGGATAGCAATGCCCACTACAAAATCATTTCTGATAGGAGGAACAAAGGTCAACAAAGCCGTGGGAAACCGTATGATGTTCCGGTTGGAAAAGGGAAGCAAAAAGTGGTTCAAGGGCGAAGAACTAGTGGGGGAGATGCTCATGCTAGTATTGTTTTCTTCAAGTGTGGAAAACTTGGTCACAAAAGTAATGCTTGTGGGGCTGGTGAGAGAAGGTGTTTTCGATGTGGAAAAATGGGACATACTATTAATGATTGCACTCACAAGGATGTTATTTGCTCCAACTGTGGTGAGGGCGGACACATTAACACTCAATGTAAGAATCCAAAGAAGGTGTAAGGTGTGGGTAAAGTGTTTGCTTTGATGGGAAATCAGACGACAAACGAAGATGGTCTCGTTCGAGGTACTAGTTTCATTAATATCATTCCTCTCATTACTATTATTGATACTGGTGCTACTCATTGTTTTATTGCCGCCGATTGTGTTAAGAGATTGGGTCTTACTTTATCTTCCTTAAATAGAGACATGATTGTAGAGGTTCCAGCTAGGGGGACAGTTACTACTTCTCTTGTATGTGCAAGTTGCCCTTTTTCAATCTTTGATAGAGATTTTGTTGTGGATCTTATTTGTTTGCCGCTTGTCAGATTGGACGTAGTCTTAGTTATGGACTAGTTGAAAGCCAATTATGTTCATATCAATTGCTACAACAACACTGTGAGATTTTCTTCTTTCGAATAAGAAGAACAAGCCATTTTGGTATCGATGAAGTAGTTGAATAAATTCATGAAGGAAGAGGTGTTGGTGTTTTTGTTGATGGCGACTCTATATGTTGAGAGTCAGGTTGTGATAGCAAACATTCCGGTGGTGTGGGACTTTCCCGAAGTATTCCCTGATGAGATTCCTAGTGCACCGCCAGAAAGAGAAGTTGAATTTTTTGTGGATCTTGTACCTGGTACCAGACCTATCTCTATGGCACCATATAACATGTTCACGTCCGAGTTGTCAGAATTGAAGAGCCAATAAGAAGACATGCTCGAGAAAAATTTTGTGAGACCTAGTGTGTCACCTTGGGGAGCTCCAGTCTTATTGGTAAAGAAAAAGGATGGTAGCATGAGACTTGCATCGATTATCGTCAATTGAACAAAGTGACAATTAAGAATAGATATTCGCTTCTAAGGATCGATGATTTGACGGATCGATTGGTTGGTGCTCGCATGTTTAGTAAGATTGACTTAAGATCGGGTTACCATCAAATAAGGGTGAAAGACGAAGATATTCAGAAAATCACATTCTGAACTAGATATGGGCATTACGAGTATTCGGTGATACCTTTCGGTGTCACTAACGCACCGGGAGTATTCACGGAATACATGAATCGTATTTTCCATCCTTACTTGGATCGTTTCGTGGTAGTTTTCATTGATGATATTCTGATTTATTCTAAATCAGAAGAAGAACACGCGGAGCATTTGCGTATTGTGTTAGAAGTGTTAAAAGAGAAGAAGCTTTATGCTACGTTATCAAAGTGTGAGTTTTGGCTAAGTGAAGTAAGTTTCTTAGGCCATGTCATTTCTGGTAATGGCATTGCGGTGGATCCTTCAAAGGTTGATGCGGTGTTGAGATGGGAAACTCCTAAGTCGATTACTGAGATTAGAAGTTTCTTAGGCATGGCTGGTTACTATAGGAGGTTTATTGAAGACTTTTCAAAGTTGGAACTTCCTTTGATAAAGTTGACTTGTAAACGAGTTGCGTTCGTATGGGATGTCAAGTGTGAGGAAAGTTTCATTGAATTGAAGAAAAGGTTGACAACGGCTCCGATCTTGATCTTGTATAATCCGGGAGAACCATTTGCGGTTTATTGCGATACTTCCAAGATGGGTTTAGGTGGTGTGCTTATTCATTGTGGTAAAGTGGTTGCTTATGCTTCTAGGAAACTGAAGACTCATGAGAAGAATTATCCTACACATGACTTGGAACTTGCGGCAGTTGTTTTTGTGCTTAAGATTTGGAGGCACTATCTTTATGGTTCTACATTTGAGGTGTTTAGTGATCATAAAAGTTTAAAGTATTTGTTTGATCAAAAGGAGTTTAACATGAGACAAAGACGGTGGCTAGAGTTATTAAAGCACTATGAATTTTGATTGAATTACCATTCGGGTAAAGCTAATGTGGTGGCTGATGCCTTAAGTCGAAAGACTTTGCATATGTCATTGTTGATGGTGAAAGAGTTGGAAATGATTGAACAATTTAGAGATATGAGTCTTGTGATCGAGGTGACGCTGAAGAGTGTTATCTTGGGAGTGTTAAAGATCAATAATGATTTCCTTGATATCATTAGAGAAGCTCAGAAGCTTGATGTGAAGCTTGTTCACTTGTTGGTTGGTATTAGACAAACCGAGAATGAGGATTTTAAATTGGATGCTCAAGGTGTGTTGAGGTTCCACGGTAGGATTTGTATTCCTGATGATGTGGACTTGAAAAGAATGATCTTAGAAGAAAGTCACCGAAGCACTTTGAGTATTCATCCCGGAGCAACCAAAATGTACCAAGACTTGAGGAAATTATTTTGGTGGTCGGGTATGTAACAAGAGGTAGCTCAGTTTGTATATGCTTGTTTGACATGTCAGAAGTCAAAAGTGGAGCATCAAAAACTTGTAGGGTTGATGCAACCGTTAGAAATTCCGGAATGGAAATGGGATAGCATTTCCATGGATTTCATGATGGGGTTACCGAATAAACATAGAGGACATGATGCGATATGGGTGATTGTTGATAGGCTCACAAAGTCGACTCACTTTATTCCTACTAACATCAGTTATCCCGTATCAAAGTTGGCGGAAATCTATACGCATGTGATTTTGAGGTTACATGGTATTCCCCTTTGTATTGTTTCGGATCGAGATCCGAGGTTCACTTCAGATTTTTGGGAAAGCTTACAAGGAGCTTTAGGTTCTAAATTAAGGTTGAGTTCGGCTTATCATCCTCAAACCGATGGTCATACAGAGAGGAAGATTCAATCGTTGGCAGATTTGTTACAAGCTTGTATTCTTGAACAAGATGGTTCATGGGATACTTATCTCCCGTTGATCGAGTTTACTTACAACAACAGTTTTCATGAAATATTGGAATGGCACTGTTCGAAGCATTGTATGGTCGGAGGTGTAGAACTCCATTGTGTTGGCATGAATCGGGAGAAAGTGTGGTACTTGAACCGGAGTTGGTTAGAGAAACTACCGAAGCGGTGAAGATAATTAGAGAAAAGATGAGAATTTCTCAAAGTCGACAAAAGAGTTACCATGATAAACGAAGGAAAGATTTGGAGTTTCAATCGGGTGATCATGTGTTTTTACGAGTTACTCCTACAACCGGTGTGGGACGAGCCTTGAAATTGAAGAAGTTGACTCCTCAATTTGATGGTCCTTATCAAATTACTTGTAGAGTTGGAAAAGTGGCATATAAGGTGGCGTTACCGCTAAATCTTTCGAATTTGCATGTTGTGTTCCATGTGTCGCAACTTCAGAAGTATGTTCCGGATCCGTCACATGTAATTGAAATGGATGATGTTCAAGTTCGAGATAATCTTACGGTAGAGACGATGCCTTTGAGGATCGAAGATCGTGAGATAAAGTCTCTTTATGGCGAAGAGATCACATTGGTTAAATTTGTTTGGATAGGAGCGACTGGTGAGAGCACGACGTGGGAGTTGGAGAGCAAGATGCGGGATTCCTACCCCGAGCTTTTCGAATCAAGTAAATTTCGAGGACAAATTTTTTATAAGTGGGGGAGAGTTGTAACGCCCTGATTTATTAAATATTATATTCACATTATTATTTTCAAAATTATCAGTTCATATTGATTGTGTGATAAATTATGTTTTTAATCAGTATATTTATTAATTTATTAGGACCGATAATTATTTATTCGGGCTTATTTAGTTTATTTAGATTATTGAATTATTAAGTTAAAAGACAAAATTAAGATGTGTTACCATTTAATTATGCCTTAAGCAAGACCAAAGCTAGTAGTAGTAGTAGTAGTAGTAGTAGTAGTAGTTATTGTCTTATAAGTTAGAAAAGAAATAGAAACATAACATAGAGTGAGAGAGAAAAGAGTGGTCTTGGAGAAAAAGGAGAAAAACAAGAGCAAGAGGAAGAAAAGCTAGGGTTTGTGGTTTGAAGAGGTGATTCAAGAGGAAATTTCAAAAACTTGCTAGAATCAAGAACTAGAGGTAAGGGGTTTGGTAATTTCTATCCTATAAATAGATTGATGATGGATTGTATGTGAGTTAGGGTTGTGAAAGTTTGGGTGTTTTTCTTGAAATTTCTTGGTTTGATTTGGTGTTTGGGTTGTGATAATGATAGTATATTAGTTGGTATTGTGAAACCCCTTGTGTGTACCCCTTCCATGGGTGTTGTTCCTAGCTCTTGAAAACTAGTAGAAAAATGAGAAAAACCGTCCATGAGCCGAATCATGCAGAGCGCGGCGCGCCTTCCCGCGTGAGAAGAGAATTCCTTCAGGCATGAGCCGACGCATGACCTGATGAGCCGACACATGTCTTGTAAAAAAACAGGATATGAGCCGACGCATAGCTTTTATGAGTCGACTCATAATTTCCCAGAACTATGAGTCGACGCATGGAGAAGGCGTGCGCCTTCCCGGGCGCTGCCAGACCTTAATTTTCCACTCATGAGCCGACCTAAGGACCCATGAGTCGGCTCATGCAGGCTGTTTTGAGAAATTGTCTATTTTTGGATGTTCCTCACTTCCACCGATTTGAAGCATGATATGTTAGCATAGATAGGGTTTGGATAAGCATTAAAACAATGTACTTTCACATTTTCCCTTATCGTTCTACCTCCGATGTTTAGTAAATAAAATGACGAGTATATTTTGGTGAATATTAATCCGTAACCGGAATTAATTAAATTATGAATATTGTTGATATGCTTCTTTCAATTGAATGCATGATTTTGGAGATTGATGAATTGTTGTTGGTGATTTGCATAATGCCAAATATGTTGTTGTTGATCGTTTTATCTTGGAGTTTGGTAAACGAAACGTTGAGGGCTTATGCCTAAATGATGAGTTGATGTAGTTGTTGTGTATGTGAGTCGTGTCCATTGAGTCACATATGTCAGCATAAGTGATGGGGGGCTGTAGCCTCAGCCTTAATGGAAACTTGTTGATAGCCATAATGGCAATGATGATGACCTCTAATTACGGGCAATAGCGATGGGGGCTGTAGCCTCGGGTACCACATGAATAAACATTGTTGAGTCGCATTTTGTTGTTTGTGTCGTCGTTGCAGTTTATGTTGTTCAAGTTGTTGAGTTGTTTGGTGATGCATTAATTGTTGTTGATTTCGTGATATTTTATGACGATTGTGATGAATGGTGATGATTTAGGTGGTGATGATAAAAGTGAGTGAGATTGGAATATATGTTGAATATTTCTTATTATCGGTATCTCTTTATAATTCCGAAACTGTATATTAATTATCATCTTTTTATTTATATGATTTGAATTATCTCACCCTTGGTAACTGGTTACGGCTATGAGGTAATCGATTACACTAACAAAAATTGTAAAGTTTAGCTACTGACTTGCTGAGGTAACTGGTTACTGTAATGAGGTAATCGGTTACTTCGCTGAAGATTTGTGAAAATTTGCTTGAAAATGACAAGGTAACCGATTATGGTCCTGGTGGTAATCGGTTATTTCACTGAAGGTTTTGGAAATTGCGTTGAAAATGAGCGTGTTAACCGGTTACGGTCCTGGTGGTAACCGGTTACCACTGAGACAAAAGCTATTTCTTTTCAATTTTTAGCTTAGCATCATGGTTCATGTATTTTAGCAAACCCCTAAACTACACCTATTAGCACATGGTTTTGTACATGAATCAAGGTTCAATTCTAAGTCTATTCACATGCAAGTCAAGATTTTCAATTAACAATTCGATAAACATCGACACATTAATCTTGAATAATCACTTTCTTAAGAATTGCTTAATTGCAAAAGTGATTATTTCAAATATCTGATTTCAGATTTCAAAGACATGAGTCAATTCAAAATTTTACTCCACAATTCAATTTCTCAATTAAGCTTCAACTTGATAATCAATTCTCTCAAAAGTGATTATTCAAGAAGATAAAAGTGCTTAATTCATGAAATCTCACAGATCCAACACATGCAATCTTGCAAGCTTTGTTGTTTCCCAGCAATACAGATCCACCATCTTAATCACATATTTCCTCGAACAAGTCTTTGTTTGGAGTCATGTGCCAAGTGCACCCAGAATCCATAATCCATTCCTTCGACGAGTTGCTGCTTGAAACCACAAGAACATCAGATGAGTCGAAATCATCTTGAACAATAGCTGCATTGCCATTATCCTTCCCTCCATGATCTTTCAGGCGTTCAGGGCACACTTTTCTTGTGCGACCCTCCTTCTTACAATGATAGCATCGAATACCAGATGCTTCACCACTGTAAAACTTCTACTGACTTTTACCTTTCTTCTTGTCGAACTTATTATCCTTTCGCAAGAATTTTCCTTTAACGGCCAAACCTTCACCAACCGTCGAAGGTTTATGCTCCTTTCGTTCATTCAAGTCCTTCGAATACAAGGCTGATTGAACCTCTTCAAAGGTCAGCGACTCCCTTACATACAAAAGAGTTTCTTTGAAGTGGGCATGTGATATGGGCAACGCGCACAACAGCAACAATGCTTGATCTTCACCATCGATCTTCACATCAATATTTTCAAGATCAAGAATCAGCTTGTTGAACATATCCAACTGCTCAGCCAACACTTTATCTTCAATCATCTTGAATGAATACAAAGCTTGCTTCAGGTAGAGTCGATTCACCAACGATTTGGTCATGTACAAACTTTCAAGTTTCACGCATAACCCTGCCGTCGTTGTCTCCTTTGATACATGTCGAAGAACCTTATCACCAAGGCTCAACAAAATTGTGTTGTGGGCCTTCTCTATCATTGTCGTCTTCTCGGTTGTCGTTAAAGCTTCGTTCATGGTTGATTCTCACTTTAACGCCACATACCGAAATTCTTCACTCCGGTGAACTTTTCAATCTCATACTTTGTCGAAGGCATCTTCTCCACGCTCACGGCACCAATTTGTTGTGAATCGGATGCCTTAGAATAAAATATAAACTTGTTGCTTAATGATCAAGAAACAATTAGGGTAGAAAAATAATGAAGAACACAATGAACACAAGGATTGGTTATTAACTGCTATTCTTTCCTTCTCTTTAAATAAGATTACAAGTATACAAGAATAACAAATAACCCTCTCACCCTAAAATAGGATTTGCAGTATGCAATGATGAGAGACTAGTATGCTATTTATAATAAACCTAACATACTAAACTAATGGGTTTTATCACAAATACCCATTACAAGCTAACTTAGGGTACAAACTAACTTAACCAATTGGACATAACAAACAGACCCAATTCGATGCTAACAATCCTAGCATCCTTCAACACTACAAGCTAGAACACACTTCGACTACAACTTGTAACACTTCAACAACAGCATGTGAGCAACCTTCGACTGCATGTTAAACTATGTCGAACCGTCGAACCAATATACTACCTTCGATCCAATAGAGTTCGATCCAATATCTCACAACCACAAAATGTATTAAAGAGAACATAGTCCGTGGTTCGACCTGGTAATTTCTTTTGGTGGCAAATTTTTCAATATCATAAAACAACATGAGACTAATGTAACAAATTACAATATGGCATGATATTACCTACATTACTCAGCAGCAAAGCTTGTTTCTCAATAAACCTTTTGTTGTTCATCACGAAGTTGCAGTCAGGGTGGTCAAAGACTTAAACTCCGCATAGGAAGAGGTCTTTTTTATCCAAACAATCATGCATTACATCTTCAAGGCTTCATTGATGCGGACAGGGTTAGCTGCATAGACAAACATATCTATTTCAAAAGAATGCTTATTCCTTACCAAATTTCTCATGCTGGAGAATTAAGAAACAACTCAACATCTCAAAAGATTTTTAAGCAGAATATAGAGCACTTGCAACTGTCACTTGTGAATATTCATGATTTTTCTACATTTATATAAAGATCTCCACTTAAGTTTGCTCTAAGTTAACCGTTCTCTATTGTAACAATTTTAATACTCATAGATGCAAATCTGATATTCTATGAACAAACCAAACACTTGAAAATAGATTGTCACATTGTAAGAAAGACGCTACAAGTTCGAGTTTTGAAGTTCCTACCTCTTGTTATCCAAAAATCAGATTGCAAATATTTTACCAAATCAATGCTTCCTCCTTTTAATGTTCAATTATCAAATTGAGAATGGTTTGATATTTATCAAATAACAACTTGAAGGAACCTAGACATTGCATGAACTTTAGTTTGTATATAGGTTTGTAATAAGCTAGTGTACACCTCCTTTTGACTATATATTGTACATCATACATTATAGTCAATATATTCTTTATTGATTAATTGAAAAATCTTCCATTCCACATTTACTCTTCTTAATGTGAAGAAATTTCAAATTGAGCTCCCAAAACAATTTATGTACAAATTATAGCCTATTGCTTCCCTCATGCTAGTTTTTTTTTTTCACAAGCTAAATATCAAGTCATAAATTAATTAAAACTAATTTTATTTACAATAGAACAAGAGAATAAAGAATGTTCATTCATTTAAATTATTTTAATTACACTTTTTGTTTCCCAGTGTCTAATATCGTCACACAACTCACTTTCTCCATGAGTTTCTCAATGTGTTGAAAGTATGGCCTGGATCCTAAGTCCCAAACCCACCAACATTATGAGCTTTGTTAGAAATCAAAAACAAATTCCTTTTTGGAATAATGGTCGAGTATTACATTCTACACATCCATTATTCTCTCTTCACAAATCGTCCCTGCAAAATATGCAAACAAGAACTTCAATTCAAAACAGATATCTAGTCAACAACGCACATAAATAATCATGCAAATGAGTAGAAGACAAATTGTCCACTATCAGTACTACATTTTCAAAACTATTATGTTCTAGGTGTGAAGTATCCTCTTTGACAACACTAATATTTAAGAATAATAGTTAAGAAATGTGGTTAGGTCTAACTTGTGGCCGACTTCGAAAACCTGATAGGAGATGGCTCCACCAGATCTTAAACGAAAACGAGACTCTTATACCATATTAAGAAATGTTATTAGGGTTAACTCTTCCCTGCAAAATTAGTTTTTAGAGTGAGAATTGTCCTCATTTATAAGCACATAATCAGGTCATATATTGTCCAATACAAGTCTCTCTCCTAACACTAATCTCTACAATATACGAGTTCTAATTCAACTAACAAATGTCAATATTACTAGACCGGATATAAAAACACAAATTTGACTTCATACCCAACAAAAGACTATATTGGTAGCAATAGAAGTTTAGATTAGTGCACCTTCATCCTAGGTCGTTTTTCAGCATTCAACTTGCGAACTTCATATCGAATCCTCTTAGCAAAGAGTCTACTTTGCCTTTTCTCTTTGTATCTCAACAAACTTGCCTCTCTCTGCCCAACCTTCCAACCCATTTCTTCCTTCACATTCACACTGTTATTGTTAGGTACACAAACTTCAGGAACTTTCCATGTGTTCCCAACAACATCACAACCATAACCATCCCACATTACCTATCCAAAAAATAACACACTTTTATAACATCTCAATAACAGATAGATCCATAATATATTTCTAAATGGATGCATAACCACCTATAAAACTTTCTATTTAACAAAAATGAATAAAGTTAAAAGAAAAGCAAAAGGCCCCCTCAATCATGTGCCTTACAATAAAGTTGTTACCTGAAATAAAAGATGTCGGTGCCAAAAATGAACCAAAAGAATTAATAATAAACTAATAAAATATCTCTCACATGCTCAATCACAAAACATTAAAGAAATATTTGACAAAATCTCATAACTCTTAAAATACTCCTGTAAAGTATAAACAATGGTATATCTTTAAAGTGAAAAATAAAGAATTGAAGTCAATATATTCACTAATATCTAAATCATGAATTAATAATTCATTGGCAATTAGTAAAAGGAATATATTGAAGTGAAAAATAGTAAAATTACATTGGGGAGGATGTTGGAAGCATTGAACAAATCAGGAACAGTCTGAGGAGCATCATCAGCAGCATCAACATAAAGAGAACCTTTATCAGACCAAGCATTCAATATTCCATCATGATCCAGCTTCAAAGACAAAGACCCAAAAAACGACGTCGTTTCACTCCCGACACAACTATTCACCTCCTCCATCATTTCCTTCTTCTCTTCCACAACTTCCGAATAACTAACCCATCTCTCTTCCTCATCGTTCCTCTTCCTCCTCATCGCTTTCTTCACTAACCCATCCATGGCCGGACACCGCATCACGGAGAGTGACTCGTCCTCCTCCGCCGTCGTCGCTGTTAGCGTTGTCGATTCGTCTTCCAGAAGACCGTTTAGCGTTGCTCCACCGTCGGATGTGAAGAGTAGAGCTACGTTGTTTTCTTCTTGCATGTCGGAATCTGATTGGGTGTGAGAGAATAGATTCAATTCTGGTTGTTGCTGTTTCTGCTGTTGTTGTTGAGATGTTGTTCTTTGTGTTTGGTTTGTTTGGTTTGTTTGTGTTTGTGAGAGCTGTAAACGGAGACTAAGATACTTAGGTTTTCTTGTTTTGGTTCTGTTTCTTCGTTTGTGTGGTTTAAGAGAAGAGGATGAAGAAGAAGATGACAAAGAGCAAGAATTTTTATAGGTTGGTTTTCTTTTCCTCTTCATAGTAACAGACTTACACTCCGCTGGAGAAACGCTGATACTATTTTTGTTACACATTAACAAAGCTATAGTTTCTTTGAGATTCTAAGATTGATCTATCAAGAGAGAATGGGAGAGAGTAGAGAGAGTGGAATGATGGAGTGGGGAGACAAAAGTGAGGGAAAAGGTAGTGACTTTACGATGGAGGACACTGACGTATGAGAGGATGATGTGATGTGTGGCCCAATGGACACGTGTAATGATGTGATTGGCTGGGAGAGTGGATTCCATTGTTATCTGGATTTCGTTTATGGAAGAGATGAGGTGATATAGATAGATTGGGTTAAAAGTTTTTGGCAATCTCTCAATGGTAGTTTAGATTACTCTCATCTTATTATTTACTATGCTTTTTAATTACAAGTGCATTTAGATATATATGTTCAAAATTTAATATAGTAAGTATAGTCAGATTTTAAATTCATACATATAAAAAGATTATATAAGTATCTTGTGGATTTTAGACACCGACAAAATAATAAATGTTTTAATAGAAGGTTAAATTTTAATCACGTGATGTTTGTGTTAGGACTACTCCCAAATTATTATTTTCTTGTTAAAAGGAGTATTTATGAAGATTGTTTGATTTTTATTAATTAATTTGTTGTTTTTGGCAAATAATTATTTGGTTAAAAAGTTAAAAATAATTTTAATAATAAAATAGATTTTATTATATTTAATTTTTTTAGTAGAATTGATTTTGTTTCAAAAGTGATTCTTTTTAAATTTAAAATTTTAGTTTTTACTTTTTCTTTTTAGATTTAAATTTATTGTTTAACTGATTTTCATATAATTTTTATGAGGAGCACAATGAGGATCAGGAAAAAAAATCTGAAAAATTAAAGTTTTGTAAGGGTGAAGTTTTTCATTTGCTAATCATTGAGGCCTCAAAACTAAGTTGGTGTTGCACAATAGAGGCTTGTGATCCTTTTTGTCCCGGTTAAGTAGAAATCTCGTCTTCATGTTTTATGGGACTGCAACATAGTAAATAATATCCCAATTAATATCGAAATTAACATCGTAATTAAAATTGTAAGGCATCAGCCTATATCACTATTATATTAATAATTAGAGGTACTCATCGTCACTTCTACATTAGCTATAAATCTACCACTTCATCAACGTATTAACAACAACTTATAACAACAGAAGCTTAACCACAACAATGTATTTAACAACAATAATAGTTTATCAACTGCAACTTCGTAATTTATCAACAAAATCAATACAAGCAAAAAACAACCAATTTCATCACAATTTGCAACTTCGCAATTTATTAACAACATCATTACCAGCAACCAATTTCATCACAACATGCAACCTCGCAATTTATTATTAACATCATCACAAACAAACAACAACAATAATTCAACGGAAACAACACAACACAATTTATCACTTGCAAATTCACAATTTACAACAAACATATAACACATCGAATCAATCAAAATAAACTACAAATAAACCACGCAATTGTTCAGACTATTTCTGATTAAATAATCTTCTGTTAAATTACTCAAATTTTCTACTTTGAACTACTATTAAACCAACACATATTATTACTGCTAATTTATTCAACACTATTAACAATTTTAACGAAATTAAAATTAACTTAATTTAATTAATTAATTAACCAAAATAATTTTATCTAATTCAAAACTAAAAAAAAATAGTTTACTAATAATACTAACTTATTATTATAACTATTATTAATGAATCATTGAAAATAAGTGCCTATATCACATTGCTACTAAATTGATTTTAACATGATACAGTACAGTTGGAACATTGGATTTCTCACACGATGCTATCAAATTGGTAAATTTGAAATGCAATATATTTAAAATATAAATTACTATATTAGGTGAATTGAAACATGCTTCTCCTTTATCTCATTAAAACTGCTACAGTGCACATTTCAAATTGTTATACCTACCAATTGTGACACAACGATGCAATATATATTTAAGTGAAGTACTATGGCTACGCTACAATATATATATTATTTTAATGAAAGCTTTATATATACCAATATACATATCCTATCATTAAAAGAAAATAACTTATATAGCTGTATATAAATATATATCGTTCCATATATCATAAAACAAAAAGTGAGGCTACAGTAGAAGAAGTGGCACCCGCTGCAATATATTAGTCGAAGCAACGTATATGCATAAATGAGTGAATCGTTGTTCTTATCTCTCAATTTTACCGATATATCAATTCCAAACACAATTAGTCATTCTATATAAAAGATTACTGATCAAAATCTAACAATTTTAATCCATAGAAATTTGAGGATTTCAACCTAAACATATTTCTCACCAAATAGAACAATCAAAAATGCATAATAAATTCCTCATTATCCTATTTCCCACATCCTACTCATCATACAATCCATTAAAAAGTCAGAACTCGACTCTTACCTTGGATTGAAGGTCACTCTACGGAGTTCTGGTCAAATTCTCGGTTTGACTTTCAGTCTGCAAATCTCTCCCGACGGCAATTTTCTCAAAAGTTTTATTCCTCCTCTTTTCTAACTTCTCACGTACAACCTACTTTTCTCTTCCTTGTTTTCTAAAAACAGTTTTTCAAAAACCTAATTCCTTATTATTTATATAAAATACTTAACAAATAATTCTAATATTCTTATTGGGCCTAATATTCACACACCACCTTTTACTACTTCTATCATCAAAATAAGTCAAACAATAATTCTAATATTACATTATTATTAATATTAATTCTACCGATTATCCAACAATTAAACAACTAATTTAACTAACAATTCGACACCTCAAAACTGAAATAATTTGAAATATTTAATTAACTAATTAATTAAATAATCGGGCGTTACAGACATAACCAGAGACTTCATAACACGAGTTTCGTCATGCCTCAAAATCTGAGAAATTCCATTGTTGAGCAGGTTCAACAATACATAATGAGCACCTTCTTGAATAACAGAAACAAGATTACTTAGAATAGTCAAATGCAGGTGAAGCGGCATCCTCATGGGAAAAATTGGGTTGTCTTTAATTCTGATGGTGTTGTTTTAAAGATAGGAAATGCTGGTTATGGTGGAGTCATTAGAAACCATAAAGGTGATTGGATGGTTGGTTTTGAAAAAAAACTTGGCAATTATTTTATTCTCATTATTGAATTATGGGTTTGTGGGAAGGAATTCTTTTAGGTTGTGAACAAGGGCATAATTGTGTGGAAATCCAAATGGAATTTATGGAGTTTTATTAGTTGTTAGGTCATAACAATAAGTATTTCTTGCAAAGATCTAGTCTCCTATTTAACATTAGAAAGAGTTTGAATAAGTTTCCTTTCTTCAAAGTTCAACACATTTTTCGTGAAGCCAACGCTTGTGCTGATAGATTAGTTAAGATGAGAGTTGATAGTTTGACTAATTTTAGTGTGTTTCTTGATTGTGCTCGGGAAATTCTTAAGCCGTTTGTAGCCAATATTAGTGGTATTGCCATTACTAGGTAGAGTGTTTTGTAGTTGTTTCTCTCTTTGGGCTTTTTCCCTCAATTTAACCAACATATAAATAAATATAATATTTTTTATCTCTAATTCACTTTTAACCAAAATTAATTATATAAAATTAATCTATTTATGAATGTCAAACTCATCCAAAATCTTCTACATATTAAAACACTCCCCTACATATCCTAACCTAGCCGACACCCCTTCTTATTTTTCCAACATCCAAAACTTCCATTCCTATATAGTATAGATTCTTGGTAGTGTGATGAGATCATTTTTCTGTCACCCTTTATCTCTTTTAGGTCTATTTACAATCCATTATTTTGGAGGTTTCCCTTTCTCTAGAATACTTTGTAAATCACGTGAAACAATTATCTCTCATAGGATTTATGGTCGTGTTTTCGGTATTGTGGCAAAATGAGTTTGGTTCGTCGATCATACCTGTTTTTCCCGTATTTTTTATGGGGAGGATCAAGGTTTTATGATTGCACCTTTTAATATGATTGTCCCTCCCACCCACCCTATTTTTTATCATGCATGGACATTAACATGGGTTTTAGTACCTTTTATCCTTTATGAGTGTAAGGCATGCATGTCTACCTCACCCTCAATTTTTTGCTAGACGGACCAAGATTTTAAGCTCACATTCTCTAATATGTGTCTTCCCTACCCACCCCATTTTTTGTGGACTTTTGCAAGGTGGACCTAAACAAGACGGACATGCTTGTTTGTCACCCTTAGTTCTCTAGTGTGGAATATTTCGTCGGATATGAGAGCTTTATGGGTTCTAGTGTGATGATATCTCAATATTTTACTTTGAAAGAAGGAATAGTGAATCAACAAGATTTTATTTGAAGCTGTTTAGAGATTAGATGGATTAGTAGATATTTACGATGGGTCATCATGAGGTGCCATATTTGGTCAAAGATCCACCTAAAGGTTAAAGACTCACCCAATCAAGTGAGAGAGACACCACATATACACCCAAAACCATAAGGCAATGGATGTATAGGCCATCTCACTTATAAAGTACTTAAGCTCCACTTTTCCAAATAATGTGGGATTTATACATTGACTCAACCCCTTAATCGAACCATCGACTCTAATACCACTGACGAATCATCACGGAGAGAAAACATTCATGTTGGTTCAAAAACTCACATAAAGACTCGCCAAAACAATTGAAAACACCACATATTCACCCAAAATCTTAAGAGTGTGTTTGGATGAATCAATTTGAAATTTAAAGAATTTTAAAATTTCATGGAATTCAAATGCTTCATTTGAATTCCCTTCATTTGCAAAATTTATTGATTTGACGGAGTATTTGAATTGCTTCATTTTCAAAATATAAGGACGATTTTACAATATTTGAAAAGTTATTAATAAATAGTTTAACTTTTAAATTATGGAGCAATCACAAATTCTTTACTTTTTGGTATCATTTGAAATTTCTTAAATTTAGCTTGAATAAAATACTTCATAAAATTTGTTGCATTTTAACAATTCTCCATTTTTTATCCAAATAATAGATTTTGATCAAATTATTTTAAATTCCCTCAAAACATTACTTTCCCTCATTCAAATGATTCGTCCAAACACACCCTAAGGAAATGAGTATATTGCTCACATCACTTATAAAGTTCTAAACCTCCATTTTTTTCTAGCAATGTGGGGCTTACACAACTCACTTGTTACTCAACAATTTTTGTAAGTATAGATTATAACCTAAGAGGGGGTGAATTAGGTTTTAGGTTTTATCATAATTTTTGTGATGATTCTTATGTTCTTATTTTTTTTAGAATTATTTCAACGAACTTGAGAAATAAAATGCAGAAAAATAAATGCACAAAGTAAATAACACCAAGATGTATACTAGCTCCTGTTTACAATCAAGGATACATGCAGTCCTCTCACACTCTATGAGAGATATTCAGTATGTTAGATCTTTGTACAAGCCTAACACGGAGACTTCTTCTATAATATTCTATCAATAACAACAAAGAAGCATACGACTCTCTTGATTTTACAAAAACACCAACTGTGGTGGACTTTGAATCACCCCCGATTAAAAGGACTTTTTCTAACAAATAGAAAGACAATCTTTCCTATTTGAAAATATATGTAGAAAATACAACCACTTTTCTTATAGATAAAATTAAATAAAAAGCAACAAACGGATAAAAATGAATACAGACAAATATGAATGATTTCCTATATCTTGAAATTTTAATCTTCTCTTTCAATGAACAATTCAAGAATATATAAACATTAAGTGCTCAATAATTTATGAAACTGTTTCTAAATGTATGAAAATTACGCAGTAAAAGATTCTAAGTCATTTTTGTATGAGCAATTTTTAAAGAGACAATTTTGATTAATAAAGAATTATGATTTAATAGTGTTCATGAAACTAGAAACCATGGAAATGTTTAGAAAAATAATCATGATCAATTGAAATTGATTTGAAAAAGGTATGATGAATATGTGCTACAAAAATATATGACAACGCGGTTCAAAATTTTTCCATATGTTGCAAGGTAAACATATTTATCAAAAAAGGAAAAACATATTTACCTTTCTTACAAAGTACAAAAAATTTAAATTTTGCACTAGGTAAATCGATTTACTAATGAGAGAAACACACGTACCTTCTCAATTTTCATAAAAGTGTTTTAACAGAGAGAATGTAAACTGATTTACATATATAGTGAATCAATTTATCAAAGCAAAATCTTCAAATTTTTCCTTTTAAAAGTTGTGTGTTGAATGACAATGATACATGAATTATTCCATATAATGGTTTAAATGAGAATATTTTGAGCATTTAAAACTTATATACATATGAATTGTCATTATACCTTAATTTTAATGATTCAATCCTTTGGTTTACAAATCTTATGCAATCATGATACTTGATTTCAATATTTTTTTTCTTTGATATTTCTTCTATGATAAGCATTTGTCTTCATCAAAACTAACTTAAGATAGATGAAGAACATCTTCTTTATAATCATCTCTTCTTTTTATGATGACAAAATATATTTATGGAAAGTTTTTTCTTGACACTTGATTTCTCCCACTATCTTGTATATTTTCCTCTATCTTGTATACTTTCCCATTTCTTTTTCTATTTTTTTATGATGTCTATGATACCCTGAAAAACAATAAAAACAATCATTTATCTTCTCCCCCCTTGTGACATTATCAATTATCAAAAAGAAGAAAAGTAAAATTCAAAAGGAGTATAATAATATAAGTAAAATGATATATTAAATATAAAAGAACTTATCTTATTCAAAATAAATGATTGAAGTCCATCTTTTTCAAATCATCTTTAATTCAATGAAGCGTTAATTCTACCATATCATATGGTCTTGAATATTTAAAATTCAATCTTAATTTGACATTATTAGCATATGATCTTCAAGTACCTACAAAATAATTAATAGTAATTTCTAAGTACCCATTTTTCTTTGGGTCCTCTTTGGGCTAGCTTCTTTCTTTGCCCATGCATACTCACATTAAGGAACATCATACTTTCTTATGTAGAAAGCCTTAGGAGTAGGAGATTTCTTAACCCATCCCATTCTTTTCTTAAGCACCGCGCAGAATTTCAAAAATACCTCTCAAAACCGAAAGTATACTTCCGGTGCGCACCTAAATCTAATAAAATTTACATCGAAATCGGAAATGCACTTCTGGTATAAATCAGAAATGCATTTACGGTTCCTACTCTTCAGCATTATTTGTTCAATCCAAAAAAAAAATCCATCAAACAGAACCAGACAACATAATTGAGTAGTTATAATAATAATAATAATAATAATAATAATAATAATAATAATAATAATAATAATAATAATAATAATATAATAATAAGACTTAAATGCATTTTTGGTCCCCTATATTAATTTTTTTAACATTTTAATCCCCCTATAAAAAAAAAAACTATTTTGTCCCCCAATTTTATATTTCATGTTTTTTCATTAAAGCATATCTGTTTCTTCATTTGAAGATAAACTTATATCATTATCATCTCATACCAGATATGATTTCTTTGGCCTTTAGTCATCATTTCTCTTTAATTTATTCTTCTTTTAAAGTGTAGGGTGTAACACCCTAAATCCCAAAACTTCATTTAAAATAATTAAACAAAAATTTAGGATGTCACTCAATAAAACATGCATACTTCATAATTAAAGTTCAACATCTTGCAGTGGAGTGTAATCATAACATTATACTTCAAATAGTCATGTCAAAAGAAAACTAAATCAACAACTTAATTATAAACTAATTCAAAAACAACTCAAATGTCTTGTTCCCGATGTTAAGATCAGAGCATTTTAAACTAACTAAATTAACGATAATGAACTAAACACAGATACGTGTTAGAACAACATTTGGTTCTGTAATAATACCTCTGAGTTTTGATGATAACAAATAAGTATGTTTGTATGAACAATTTTGGTATTCTAATGTTTGTTATTTTTGAAAAATTAACAGACAGGTTCTACTTCTTGTATATAGTGTGGCTAAGTTATTAGAAGAGACATGTTCCGCTTCTACGCTACAAATGTTTTGCTGAACAGTAGCAATTAGCTTCAGAAGACTCTAAAGTAGTGTGACTCTAATACAATGTTAAAAGAAACAAATTTCTAAAGAGCTGAAGACAAAAGTTCTGATGAACAGTCCAAATGATTAAGACTTATGTTTCTAAGACAGTAGGCTTTGAAGATCAAGTGTTGAAGACTCTAAAAACGCAGTTCTGCAGACTCTGAAGACTTGAAGCTTTGAAGACCCAATTTATGTTTTCCCTTCTTCTAACTCATGCTCTCAAAAGCCTCTGAAGTCTAAAAGTTGAGAAGACTAAGCAACATGGTACAATATTACAAAAATACAATCAAAGATGCTTCATTCCACTCCAGAAAGAGCGGAAGCAAACATACTATTTGTCCCCCGTGTTTTATTTCAAGCTACCATAATTCTGGAAATTTAAAAAGTACCCTCCAACGGTCACATCACTTGCATGGCTATGTAAAGGATTGGAGAATTCAAGAATAAGTTGTTAATTCACTATTCACACGCTTTATTATACTATTCATTAGCTTCTTATTTTCTTAAGTCTTATTCTTAAATATGTTTACTATTCAGCTTGTGTAGAAGCTTTTTATTGTAAACAAACTATATCTCAAACAGTTGTTTGATTTCCATAAGAGATTAGTTAGGTCATAATTCTTAAGAAGTCTAGGACTTATGTGTCTTAGAGGTTGTTTGTGAGTCACTTATGTGCCAGAATTTCAATTGGTATCAGAGCATACATCCTACTTTGTCTCTGGGTGAGATCTTGGGAAGATACTTTCTGGTAACATAGACAAGGCGGCAATATTTTTGAATAGACCACCCATTCTAGATGGGTCTAACTATGATCTTTAGAAGCCTCGTATGGCAGCATATATAAAGTCCTTGGACAACAGGGCTTGGAAATCTATTTTTAAAGGATGGACACATCCTGTCATTATTGGAGTTGATAATAAACCTACTGGTGAGTTGAAGCCTAAAGAAAATTGGTCAAAGGATAATGATGAACTAGCTCTTGCAAATTCAAAGGCGTTGAATGCTATATTTGGTGGAGTTGACAGAAATATCTTCAGATTGATCAATACATGTGAAGTGGCCAAGGATGCTTGGGAAATTCTCATAACTACCCATGAAGGCACTTCCAAGGCTAAAATGTCAAAACTACAATTGCTCACTACTAAGTTTGAGAACCTGAGAATGAAGGAAGAAGAAAGCATTCAAGAATTTCATATGAATGTTCTTGAAATAGCTAGTGCTTGCAGTGCCTTGGGTGAGAAGATACCAGAAGAGAAGCTGGTAAGGAAGATGCTCGGATCTCTACCTAAGAGATTCGATATGGAAGTAACATTTATGGAAGAAGCTCAGGAAATAAACAACATGAAAGTGGATGAACTAGTGGGTTCACTCTAAACATTTGAGCTGAGTATTAATGAGAGGTCTGAGAAGAAGCCTAAAAGCATAACGTTGAAGTCCAACATTGAGGAGAAAGGTGAGGAATATAATCTGGACACTGAGGAAGGACTTTCAAAAACCATATTTCTTCTTGGAAGATAATTCAACAGAGTTCTAAAAAGGATGAAGGGAAGCTCAAGACCAAATTTCAGGAACATCTCACACGACATCAATAGAACGGGTAACTCTGGGAAGAAAGTAGAAGCTAATGAAAGATCTACTCAAGGCAGAGAGCTAAGGTGTTATGAATGTGGAGACTTTGGTCACATCAAATGGGACTGTTCAACCTTTCTCAAAAAACAAGGCAAAGGATTGAATGTACTATGGTCAGATGAAGATTCTGAAAATGAAGTGGAAGAGGAATTAACCAAATATGTAACAACTCTGACTGGTATATATATTTCTGATGGAGACTCAAGTGATGAAGAACTGACCTTTAAGGAACTAGTTTTTACATACAAAGAACCATGCATCAAAAGTGTTGAAGTATGCCAGGAGAATAAGAAGCAGAAGAAGCTCATAATACAATTGCAAGACGTAAAGAGGGAACATCTAGAGATGATTAAGAAGCTAGAAAGTGAAGTAATTGTGCTGAAGTATGACCTTGATAAGATGACCAAATCTGTCAAGATGCTAAACGGTGGATCTGAGACACTGGATAAGATACTTCAAACTGGAAGAGTAGTAGGAGACATGAGTGGTTTGGGAGAAAATGGTACAAAGGAGTCTTCTACAGAATTTGGTCAAATTCAGGCTGAATCAAAGATGTCAAATTAAATGTTTCAACATCCCAGGAGAAACAACTACAGACAGCCTAACAGAAGACCTCAACAATGAAGATGTCATTACTGTGGAAGATATGGTCACATAAAACCATTCTGTTTGAAGCTGTATGGTTACCCCAACCCTACACAACAATCAAATGCGGCCCAGGCTAGCCCAAGGAAACAATGGATTCCCAAAGCTAATATCTCATGTTTCTTGGCACACACGTCACCAACAGTGAAGACCACAGAAGACTGGTATTTTAACAGTGGATTCTCAAGGAATATGATAGGAGACCAAAACTTGCTGGTCAATCTTCAATATCATCCAACTGGTCATGTAAACTTTGGAGATGGAATGAAGGGTGAAATCAAGGGAACAAGGAAGATACAAAGCACAAAGTTTCCAAACATTGAAGGTGTACTATTTGTCAAAGGGTTGACTTCCAACCTAATCGACTTAAGTCAGATATGTGATCAAGGATTTAATGTGAACTTCACAAAAAATGAATGTATCATTATAAACAAGAACGGTGAAGTTAATATGAAGGGAATCAAAAACAAAGATAATTGCTACTTATGGGTCCCTCTATATGAATGTCATACCACCTGTGTGGAGATCAATAAAGTTGTGGACAAGAATTCCTATATGGACAAGACAAGTCTGAGATCAACTGATCATAATGTTCCAAGGAATGTCATGACATCAATTAAGCCTATTAAATTAATGATCAGTCTGCTGAAAGAATAACTATGAATCTAGTCTGTAGATTCTCTGAACTAAAGTTGGTCAATTGTTATTTAAGAGGATGAGATGTATATGAAATAACAAGAAGGGAGCAAGGGGTCTGTCTACTAAAGAAATTATAGCAATTAAAAGTGTGTGGGAACGTCACTAAGGGGCTTAAACTTTCAAAATATCATTTAATGATATTGAAACATGAGGCGCAACATATAAAAGGCCCACCCCAAGTTCAAATATTTCAAAGTTTCTCCACACGCTACACAAGTCCTGAAAACCTCAAAATCTCCATCTTCAACTTCCAGAAAATCAACATTCAGCACTCTATCATCAAAATGTCTCAACATACTACAAGACCAAGCAACACCAATGAAAGTGTCCCAACTAAAGAAGCCCTCAACATTGTTCCTCTTTCATTGATTCCATGCCCAGACGCAAGACCTAAAAAGCTTCGCACCCGCCATGCAAGACGACCAAGAGAAACACCTATTCTAGTTGGAGGTAATGTATCTGAACCTATTGATGTTGAAGCTGATCAAGATAGAGTAGATGTAGACAGGGTCGTAAGGAAATTAGTTGTTGATACCCTAAGAGTGGGCTTACCTGTTGAAGGGATCATAATCCCTCTTGCCCAAATGTCTGGTGAAATTTCACCAAAAGAGCACACTGAAACATCCATGAGGGAAGAAGAGATTCCTCAAGAAAATATTGAAAAAGAAATAGTTCTTGATGAAGTCACAACTGATGTTGGAACATCATCCTTGAAAAGAACCCATCAAGATAAACAGGCTGACTCAACTAGAAAACTGACTAAGGAAAATGTAGCTAAGGCAACTATAGATGTAGACACTTTATCTGATAATGAGTTGATCACTAATGTAAATCCTGGGATTGCTAAGAGACTAAAGACAAGAAAGGGCAAGGTTGTTGCTTCCAACACTCCATCCAAACCTGTTAAGATGAAGGTTATGTATGGACCTCCAAATGGTTGGGGCAAGGGTACTTCACCATCAAGCAAGAGGAAATCAGACCTGAATCTGATACGGACTATGATGTTAAAGATGATGTCCCAGACATCACACCTGGAAAGAATTCCATAGTACAGAGGTCCACTGATAATGTACCTGATGCTCAAACTGATAACATTTCATTCCACTCCATCAAGTTTGCTGCAAGATGGAAGTACATATATCAGAGGAGACTGGCCTTAGAGAGAGAGTTAGGAAAAGATGCCTTGGCATGCAAGGATGTCATTAAATTAATTTCTGAAGCTGGGTTGATAAAGACTGTGACAAAACCGCCAAAGTGCTATGAAATACTTGTCAAGGAGTTCATAGTAAACATCCTAGAAGATTGTGATAACAAAAGAAGTCAATAATTTCAAAAGGTCTATGTAAGAGGAAAGTGTGTGAATTTTTCACCTGCTATCATCAATGAATATCTAGGCAGGAGTGAGAAGGAAGAATGTGAGCTTGAAGTCACTGATGACCAAGTATGCAGGACTATCACTACAAATCAAGTCAGGACTTGTCCTATGAAAGGGAAGCTGTCTGCTGAGAAATTAAGTGTGAAGTATGCAATTCTGCATAGAATTGGAGCAACAAACTGGGTTTCAACTAACCACACTTCAACAATCTTAGTGGGATTGGGAAAATTTATATATGCAGTTGGCATGAAGATACCATTTGATTATGGTACCTATATTTGTTATCAGACTATAAAGCATGCTGATACTTGTGCCACAAAGCTTCCCATTGATTTCCGCACTCTCATATGTGGTATAATCCTCCATCAACATCTTGGAATTCTGTCAACTATGGATGCTGAATGTAAAAGAGAAACCCCTCTGTCCCTACAGTAGAAGTTGTTTGTAGGAGCACATGTCCCAGACATTGTCTCAACATCTGCTGGTGCTGAACAGAAAACTGAAAATAAAGGGGATTTGATTGTTGAACTTACTACAACTTTCAGAGAACTGGATGAGGTCATACGCATTAGCTCAGTAAGGAAGATGAAACTTAAAGAGACCATCCTAGCTCTGAAGAGGAATGTTGTTTCAAGTGCTGCAGAAGAGGTACCAAAAGAAGAAGCAAGCAGCTCAGCAGCTCAAGGCTCTTCTGATGCTGGATCAGGAGAAGAAGGAAGTGGAGAGTATGCAAGTTCTTCATAACACTGATTATGACTGAAGATGTCAATTGTGCGTCCATCTCTTAATCCCTCTTTTTATGTAATTTTAGCACTCAAGTGCATAACATCTATTTTATTTGGGTTTGTACCTAACAATAGATATTAGTGACTTAGTTGAATCTAGTATTTATTTCTGTCATTCTCCATGAATTTTTTTCTTAACGGTTTGGCCAATTATGGCTAAAAATGGGGAGAGTGTGTTGTGTGAGTGATTAGGCATTGTGTTGATGGGGAGCAACTGTGAATTATTGCAGCTGTGAGCGATTATGTATGTGTTTTATTTGTGATTCCACTTGTGTGAGAAGTTGATATGTGTAGTTGATGTGTGATAATTTCTGATGTGTGATGATTGTGTTGAGGAGGAGATGATACTGCTAATTGTCAATTGCATGCTTCTTGTGTATCTCTGAAGATACTTTGTGTTTCCATAAGAAGAGACGCTGCTGTGCAAGAGGAGCAAAATTTTTATTTGTCAACTGTGGATCTGTAAATGCTGTGTGTAGGGGGAGTAAAATGCTACATTTGTGAATGTTCTAACTAATGTTTGAACATCTGTTTCCTTTTTCTACTGCTATCTCTATTTTGATTGTGATGCTGCTTTTATTGTGTTGCTATGATATGTGTGCTTAAATGCCTATGTTAATTGTGATGATGTTTTAATTGTATGCCTTTTACCCCAAATAAAGTTTTATCCAAAATTTGCCAAAGGGGGAGTTTGTTAGTTCTATGGATTGGCAACAATTTTGGTAAAACATTCTATTTAGAAAATGACATGAAAAATATTGAAGTAAGTAGATGTCCTGACATGTGAAACTGACATAAGTGATTTAAGTGCATATTGTTTAGGAAGTTAGTTAGTTTGTTATTTGTATGCTTCAACCAAGGAAGCTTGAGAATGCCTTCAGTAATATATTGGGAGATTTAATGTCCTGCTTTTATGGAGAAAATACAGGAGGCGTTGAAGACTTGTGAGTAAAGAAACCCTAGTTATTGTTACTCTATTTAAAGGTTGCAAACCTTGTTTTGCAGTTTGGCCGTCCCAGATTTAGAAGTTTAGATTTTAATTATTGGTTTTTTATTGTTTTGGTTGTTAGTTGTTAATTGTGAGCCTCTCTTGTATTCATACTTGAGTAGGAAGTTTGTTGAGTTGTAAGTTGTCAATCACCATAAGCTTTGAAGCGAGTGTGATTATGTGTCTTTGAAGAGTGTCACCAGTTTTGATTTTATTGAGTGTCACCGTGTGTGACTTAGGGAGTGAGCAGAGGTTCTCATATCTAAGTGTGGTATCTTAGGTATAAGGGTCATTGGGTAGGTGATTAAGTGAGGAGTGTAAACAGGGAAGGTTTAGCTCTAAATTAATACTGCTGATAGTGAACTTCATCCCTGGCTTGGAAGCCCTCAGATGTAGGTTGGTTAGAACCAAACTGGATTAACAACTCTTTGTGTTTTTATTGTTTTCTGCACTCTATAATTCTGCTAAGCTGCGTTTAAAGCAGATATAAGTTTCATGACATTACATTCGACATCTCATATCTGATACCAGAATTTCACTACCTCTAAACCATTATAACTTCTTCATATTGACTTATTTGGACCAGTGAAAACTGCTTATGTCAATGGAAAGAAATATGGACTAGTCATCGTTGATGATTATAGCCGTTGTACTTGGTTAAAATTATTAAGACATAAGGATGAGTCACACTATGTGTTTACTTTCTTCTTCTCCCAAATGAAAAATGAAAAGAATTGTAAAATAGTCAGAGTTAGAAGTGATCAAGGTGGAGATTTTGAAAACAAAGATTTTGAAAAAAAAATGATTCTTATGGGATATCCCATGATTTATCCTGCCCTAGAACTTCCCAATAGAATGGAGTTGTAGAGAGAAAGAATATGAAATTTCAAGAAATGGCTTGCACCATGATCCAAGAAACTAACATGGCTAAGCACTTCTGAACAGAGGTAGTAAACATTGCCTGTTATATTCAAAATAGAATCTCAATAAGACCTATTTTGGGTAAGACTCCTTATGAACCGTGGAAGAATAGAAATCCCAAAATTTCTTATTTTTTATCTATTTGGATGTGTTTGTTTTATGTTGAACACTAAAGAGAAGCTAGGCAAGTTTGATTCTAATGCACATAAGTGTTTGTTGTTAGGATACTCTAAATGCTCAAAAGACTACAAAATTTATAACATGGAATCACGAATTGTGGAAGAATTAATTCATGTCATATTCGATGATAAGCTTGACCTTGAAAAGTCAAAGCTAGTTGAGAAGTTTACAGATTTGGATATTAGCTTTTAAGGACCAAAGGAGAAGGCAGACGAAGTTAAAGAATTAGAAGCTCCTACTTCTGATGTTGTTGTTATTCCTTTTGATCCCCCACAAAAAAGTAAAAAGTTGCAACTTCTCACCCTGAAGATTTGATTCTGGGAAACAAAGATGCTCCTCTTATAACCGGATCAACCTTCAAACCATCTGAAGAAAATCTTCTAGATTTTGTGTCTATGATTTATCCAACATCAACTGATAAAGTTGTTCAAGATAAATACTGGATTATGGATATGGAAGAAGAACTTAACTATTTTTTAAAGAATGATGTTTGGGATCTTGTTCAGAAACCTAAAGGTGTCCAAGTCATCGGAACAAGATGGGTGTTCAGAAATAAGCTCAACTTGAAGGGAATTTTTTTTAGAAACAAGGCACGACTAGTTGCATAAGGTTATAGTCAACAAGAAGAAATAAACTATACAATAACCTTTGCTCCAGTCGCCAGGTTAGAAGCAATTCGCTTGTTAATTTCCTTTTTTGTTAATCATAGCATCATCCTCTATCAGATGGATGTTAAGAGTGCATTTCTAAATGGTTATATTTCTAAGGAAGTGTGTGACAAACAACCTTCTGTTTTGAAAACTCTGAGAAATTAGATTATATTTTTAAACTTAAAAAACCTCTATGGTCTGAAACAAGCTCCGAGAGCTTGGTATGACAGGTTGAGTAATTTTATTTTAGAAAATGAATTTACCAGAGGCAAAGTTGACACAGTAGTTTTCTGTAAAACATTCAAAAATGATATACTCATAGTTTATATTTACAATGATGATATTATTTTTGGTTCTGCTAATCCCTCTCTTTGTGAGGAATTTTCTACGTTAATGCAGGCAGAGTTTGAGATGAGTCTGATGGGAGAACTAAAGTTCTTTCTGAGAATTCAGATTGACCAACAATCATAAGGTACTTACATTCATCAGAGTAAGTACGCAAAATAACTCTTAAGAAATTCAATATGATGGACAATACACCGGTGAAGACTCTGATGCATCCAACATGCATTCTTGAGAAATAAGAGGTAAGTGGAAAGCTTTGTCAGATGCTTTATCGTGGTATGATAGGTTGTATTCTTTATCTAATTGCTTCTAGATCTGATACTTTATTCAGCGCTTATCTTTGTGCTAGAGTCTAATCTGATCCTAGAGAATCCCATTTAACTGCTATTAAGATAATTGAAAGGTATCTGAAAGAAACCACTAATCTTGGCTTGATGTATGAGAAAACATCAAAATATACTCTTTCTGGATTTTGGGATGAAGATTACTGTTAGAACAAGATTTGGTTCTGCAGTTATGTCTCTGAGTTTTGATGATAACAAAGAGTATGTTTGAGTGAACAATTTTGTTACTCTAATGTTTGTTGTATTTTTAAGGATAAACAAATAGGTTCTTCTTCTGATGGATGGCGTGGCCAAGACATTAGAAGAGAAAATGATCCACTTCTAAGCTACAGAGGTTCTGATGAACAAGTAGCGAGGAAAGCTTCAGAAGGCTCTAAAACTAAGTTACTATGATACGTTAGTTTGAAGAAACCAGTTAGAAGATCTAAATACAGAAGTGCTACTTATTTCAAGATGCTGAAGACTCAAGTTTCAGAAGACAAAGGGTCCTGAAGACCAAGTGCTTAAAGACTCTAAAGACGTGGATCTGAAGATTCTAAAGACTTGAAGTTCTTCTGAAATTATGTTATGATACAAGGTTACAAGACCAAGTAATGAAGAATCTGAAGACATGGTTCTGAAGACTCTGAAGACTTGAAGTTCTTTCAACCTTATGTTACGATACAAGGTTCTTCAAAACCAAGTGCTAAGGATTCTTAAGAGGAAGATATGAAGACTCTAAAGGCTTGAAGTTTTGATTAACCATAATGTTGGTTCTATTGAATGCAACAATTTTGGTAAAACATTCTGCTCAGAAATACCTTGAAGTTTAGTGAAGTTACAAATGTCACAACAGATGTCCTGACATGTGAAACTGACAAAAGTGCAGAATTTTTAGGAAGTCAGTTTGTTTGTTATTTGTATGCTTCGACTAAGGAAGCTTGAAAAATGCCTTCAGCAATATACTTGGAGATTTAATGTCATGCTTTCATGGAGAAAAGACAGGAGGTGTTGAAGACTTGTGAGTAAAGCAACCCTAGTTGCTGTTACTCTATTTAAAGGCTGCAAACCCTATTTTGCAGTTTGGCCATTCTAATTTTAGAGAGTTTAGTTTTTAATTATTGGTTGTTCATTGTGTTGGTTGTTAATTGTTTTATTGTGAGCCTCTCGAGTATTTCTACTTGAGAAGGACGACTTTTGAGTTGTAAGTTTTCAATCACCATAAGCTTTGAAGCAAGTGTAATTGTGTGTCTTTGAAGAGTGTGTTCAGTTTTAGTTATGTTTAGTATCATGGGCTGTGATACTGAGGGAGTTAGTGGAGGATCTCATATCTAAGTGTGGTATCTTAGGTAGAAGGGTCATTGGATAGTTTGATTAAGTGAAGAGGTGTAAACAGGGAAGGTTTAGCTCTGAATTAATAATGCTAATAGTGAACTTCATCCCTGAATTGGAAGCCCCCAGATGTAGGTTGGTTAGAACCAAACTGGGTTAACAACTCTCTATGATTTTATTGATTTTTGCACTGTTAAATTCTGTTTGGTTAGCTGTGTTCAAAGAAGATATAAGTGTCGTGACATTACCTTCGACATCCCATATCTGATACCATAATTTCAATTGGTATCAGAGCAGGCATCCTGCTCTGTCTCTGGGTGAGATCTAGGGAAGATAATTTATGGTAATATGGACAAAGAGGCAATATATTTGAATAGACCACCAATCCTGGATGGTTCTAACTATGATATGCAGAAGCCTCATATGGCACCATATATAAAGGCCTTGGACAGCAGGGCTTGGAAGGCTATTCTGAAAGGATGGACACATCCTGTGATTATTGGAGTTGATAATCAACCTACCGGTGAGCTGAAACCTATAGAAAATTGGTCAAAGGAAGATTATGAACTATCTCTTGCAAATTCAAAGGCATTGAATTCTATATTCGGTGGAGTTGACAAAAACATCTTCAGATTAATTAATACACGTGAAGTGGCCAAGGATGCTTGGGAAATACTCAAGACTACTCATGAAGGGACCTCCAAGGTTAAAATGTCAAAATTGCAGCTGCTCACATCTAAGTTTGAGAACCTAAGAATGAAGGAAGAGGAAAGCCTTCAAGAATTTCATATGAATGTTCTTGAAATTGCTGGCGCTTGCAGTGCATTACGTGAGAAGATTCCAAAAGAGAAGATGGTAAGGAAGATGCTCATATTTCTACCTAAGAGATTTGATATGAAGCTAACAGCTATCGAAGAAGCTCATGATATCAACAACATGAAAGTGGATGAACTTGTGGGTTCACTCCAAACATTTGAGCTGAGTATTAATGAGAGGTCTGAGAAGAAGCCCAAAAGCATAACATTCAATTCCAACACTGAAGAGAAAAGTGAGGAATATGATCTGAATACGAGCAAGGATTGTCAAATACCATAGTGATGCTAGGAAGACAGTTCAATAAAGTTATCAAAAGAATGGATGGTAGCTCAAGACCAAATGTCTGGAACATCCCATATGACATCAGTAGGATAAGTAATTATGGGAAGAAAACAGAAGTTAGAGAAAGACCTACTCAAGGTAGAGAACTAAAGTGCTATGAATGTGGAGGCTTTGGGCACATCAAATGGGATTTTCCTAACTATCTCAAGAGACAAGACAAAGGAATAGATGTGCTATGGTCATATGAAGAATCTGAGAGTGAAACAGGTGGAGAATCAGCCAAACATGTAACAGCTCTGATTGGTACATATATTTCTGATAGAGACTCAAGTGATAAAGATTTGACATTTGAAGAACTGGCTACTACATATAAGGAACTATGCATCAAAAGTGTTGAAGTAGTCCAGGAGAATGAGAAGCAGAAGAAGCTCATAATGCAACTGCAAGACATAAAGAAGGAGCATTTAGAGACGATCAAGAAGCTGGAAAGTGAAGTAACTGTGCTAAAATGTGACCTTGATCAGATGACCAAATCTATCAAAATGATAAACAGTGGATCTGAGACACTGGATAAGATACTTAAAGCTGGAAGAGTAGCATGAGACATGAGTGGACTAGGGTACAACGACACAAAGGAGTCTTCTACAAAATCTTCTCATAATCAGACTGAATCCAATATGTCAAATCAAATTTTTCAACATCACAAAAGGAACAACTGCAGACAACCTAACAAGAGACATCAACACTGGAGATGTCATTACTCTGGAAGGTATGGTCACATAAAGCCATTCTGTTTCAAGATGTATGGTTATCCCAACTCTACACATCATTCAAATGTGACCCAGGCTAGGCCAAGGAAATAGTGGATTCCCAAAGAAAATGTATCATGTTTCTTGGCTCACACTGCCTCTACAGTGAAGACCACAGAAGACTGGTATTTTGACAGTGGATGCTCAAGGCATATGAAAGGAAACCAAAACTTATTGGTTGATCTTCAAAATCATCCAACTAGTTATGTCAACTTTGGATATGGAATGAAGGATGGAATCAAGGGAATAGGAAAGATACACAATGCTAAGTTTCGTAACATTGAAGGTGTGTTACTTGTCAAATGGCTAACTTCCAACCTGTTCGGCATAAGTCAACTATGTAATCCAGGATTTAATGTGAACTTCACAAACGCTGAATGTATCATTACAAACAAGATTGGTGAAGTTACTATGAAAGATATAAGGAACGAAGACAACTGTTATTTATGGGTTCCTATAGATGCAACTCTCACTACCTGTGTAAAAGTCAAACATATTGAAGGTAGGAGTGTTTAGAAGGAAAAGAAGAGTCTGAGTCCAACTAATCTAAATATCCCAATAAATGTCATGACATCAATTAACTCTTCTAAAGTTAATGACTAGTCTACTGAAACAAGAACTATGAATCTGGTTCTGAAATTCTCTGAACTAAAGTTGGTCAATAATTATTCAAGAGGATGAGATGTATTTGAATGCTCAAGAAAAGAACAAGGGGTATGTTTGCTAAAGAAGTTATAGCAATTAAAAGTGTGTGGGGACATCATTAAGGGGCTAAATCTTTTAAGATATTGTTCGCGTTAAAAAGTGACGCGCGAGGGAATCGAATCTGAATTCGAATTCTCTGGCTCGAAATGATTTACTCTTTTGATTTGTTTATAAAGATGCCGCGAGCATCAAGCTTTATTATTTCCAAAACAAGAAAAATGAGATGAAAAGGGGGAAAGCTGCAATACCCTCAATTGATATGATATGCATTACGACTAGCGCGAACTAGACGCAACGCATGGGAGATTCCGCAAGGGTTTGTTATATAAAGGGAATAGATGTGGCACCCTTAATATATATAGTTATCTATAGCTTTATATATGAATAGTTTGATATGTTTGTGTGTTTTAATTTTCTATTTCTATTCTTGGGAAAGATTCTCCTTTGGATTTTAAGAAGGGTAGATTATGTGGGATCCTAGGTTTTGTTATTATTGTGCTCGCAAAGATCATTGGGATCTTCTGTATACATATCCCTTAATGGGAATCAGTACATTTGTAGCTCGGATCTAAAGGGAGCTATGGTTTTGTTTGGTTTGAGGGAGAAAGAAGTATGCTCGCCAAGGATGAGACCTTGTGCCTACGTATTCTCAAAGGGAGGTTGAGAAAGTCAGAGCAATCATAGTTCCCACTTATGCTAGTGGACACAACAGGATGTTATTAAGAGACAAAGACGAATGTCATCTTAATGAAAAATGTATCAAATCTATTTCATCACATACATTTTGATAGGTTGATTGATTGAATCTTTCATCGTAAGTTATAGGTGTTTTGCTTGAGTGTACAAGCGTTACCACTTACAAGTTAAGAGAGATGTTTAAAAGATGATTGAATCTTTTAATTGTAAGCATTGGGTGTTTTGCTTGAGTGTACAAGCGTTACCACTTACAGATTAAAAGATGTTTTGTTTGAAAAAGAGTTTGAAAAGTATTTGATTGTATGTGATGTGATAGATGAGATACTTCTTCCATAGAGATGATAAATGTCTAAATCTCGAGGAGAAATTGATTGGGTTAGGGGGATGCTTTTAAGAAGCCCGTGGGTCCTTGTATTATAAGCCCAAGAGAAGGCATTCCGAGGGTCATCGAGGGTCCTTGTATTGTTAGCCCAAGAGAAGGCATTCCGAGGGTCATCGAGGGTCCTTGTATGAAGCTCAAGAGGAAGCTATAGGGTATGGCTGGCTTTGGCTTTAAGAGTGGTTTCATCGGGAAACCATCCTCTTAGGATTTTAAGAGTGATTTCACCGGGAAATCATCCTCTTAGGGTTCTATCCTAGCGCGAGTGATTCTTTGTATTGGAAGCCCAATAGGAGGCTGTTAATTCCTGGTCTCTTTCTTGTTTGATGCCCAAGAGAAGGCTAAACTCAACGAGGGAGTTCTTTTGAACGAAGCCCAAGAGGAGGCTAACTCAGCAGGGGAGTGTTGTCTTATACGAAGCCTAAGCGGAGGCTAAACTCAGTAAATGAGTTTTCTTATATGAAGCCTAAGAGGAGGCTAAACTCAGATGAATGAGTTGTCTTATACGAAGCCTAAGAGGAGGCTAAAGGGAACCTAGTTGTTAGACTAGTTGTTATGTTATAACTAAACAGTTATATGAACAAGTGTGTGATGTGTATTCACAAGAGTTTATGAAGGAAATATATAAATAAGTGTATAAAACAAGCAATTAAAGAGAGTGTAACTTGAATATATACAAGGTTTTTGAATGTGTACAAGGGAATGCATATGTACACGAAGGAGTGATTATGTACAAGGAAATGAATATGTACATAGAAGGGTTGGGACTTACACTGTGAGGGAGGCCCATTGGTTTAAGAGCAGTTTCACCGGGAATGATGCTTCTCTTAATACCAATGGAATAGGTGTATAAACAAGCGGATGAAAACGAACGAACGAAGTTTGTTTATGCTTGAATATTTACAAAGATGATTGGATATGTACAAGGAATTGAATATGTACATAAAAAGGATTGGGACTTACACCGTGAGGGAGGCCCATTGGTTTAAGAGCAGTTTCACCGAGAATGATGCTTCTCTTAATACCAATGGAATATGTGTATAAACAAGCGGATGAAAAAAAACGAACGAAGTTTGTTTATGCTTGAATATTTACAAATATGATTGGATATGTACAAGGAATTGAATATGTACATAAAAGGATTGGGACTTACACCGTGAGGGAGGCCCATGATCAATTAAGAAATTCGAGGAAAAAATTGGTTCGGTTTTATCTTCAAATCGAGTCGATCATGGAAAAAGGTGTGTAAGTTTGTTGAAAAGTTTTTGAAAAGGTTTTGAAAATGATTTTGAAAAGTGAAATATATTCACGAGAAGTTTGAAAAGATTTAAGTTTGAAAGTTGGAAAGAAAACATTTTTGTAAGTATTAAGAAATACTTAAAATGTTTCATTTTTTGACTTAATAAAAATATAATCAAAAGAAAATATTTTTGGATTTTTTTGACATAATCATAAAATAGGTATATTAAATGACAAGTGTGCAAAAAATCATCTCAAAATGAGAAGTTTTGATTGGTTTTTGAAAATGTTGAAGTTTGATAGGAAATGTGAAGAAAACAAGTAGTAAAAATTTGATTTTGGTCCTAAGGAGGTTTGAACTCAGGACCTTTGGCTTAGAAGTGAAAAGCTTTACCACTGAGCCATGTGCTTAACTTGTCATTTACACGCCTTCATTTAATTATATTTAAAAACAAGTTTTTGAAAATGTTTTAAAAATGAAGGAAAAATGGAAAAGATGAAAAAATGGTCTCAGGGGGATTCGAACCCTGGACCATAGGCAAGATAAAGGACATGAAAAGCGCGCTGACTACCACTGGGGTGGTTATACATCCGTTTATTTATTCTCCTTCATGTTATTATATTATAAACGAATTATTTGAATTTTCTGGAAAATAAAATAACGCGCGCAATGTTCATCATCTTCCTCCAATCTTCCTCAAGCCATGGATTCTTTATTTCTCAATGAATTCGAAAGTTGTAAACATCAAAGTTGATCATTTTGAACCCAGGAACACGATGGTGATGATTAATTTCATTTATTTTCAGTTTAGAACTATTAATTTCCGCAAGAACACGAAGAACCCTAGTTCTAATAATTGATCATGAAATCGTGTATGGTTATGGAATTAAGCAATTGATTCAGGGTTAATGATTAGTATGAGTGCAAAAACAAGATGGCCAAGCAATTTTTCATCTGTAATGCATGAATCATAGAGTTTAAAGTTTGAGCAACTTACCTCTTCGAACTGAAATCGAATTCTTAGTTAGAGTGTTTCCAGTTATGTTTTGAGGATTGCTATAGCTTCACTGGACCTTACGAAAGGTGTGGAAGTGCTTAGCTTGATTTGAAATGGCCTGGACCGTTCCACCCAAGTCCAACTGCAGCCACTTGGAGTGAGTTTCAAATTTGAAGTTAAAGATGTTACAGGTCAGTGATGAGTACTTATATCACTCATATGAAGTGCATGGAAGGTATTTGAAGTGATAAATCAAGGCTAGCACGAGTAGATTGAGAGATGGCAAGTTAAGGCTCAATTTGCTAGTTTATGGATGTTGGAGTATGATTCTGAGTTTGGATAGTTTTTCTGGTGGTTTTAAGTTTTAAACTACTTCTAAATGATGTTTAGAACATGTTAGAAACTTAAGTTTGCTCAGATTTTGCAAGGTTTGAAGATTGCAAAATTTCCCTCTTTGAACTTTGAAACTTGGAACTTAAGAAAGAAACAAGGAAAGCTTGATTATGATAGCTTTGGTGTGGTTTGAATTTGAAGAAATGACCTCTATTTATAGGACAAGAAATCTGAATGACAAGGCATGACTATCATTGAGAGAGCTTTGCAACTTGCTTAAGTGGTAAGAAGGAATCTTTTGCATTTAATGCAAAAGTTACTTTCTAACCATGGTTAACAATTTTCTTTGATTCAATCCTCTTCTCAATCATGCAAAACTGATATTTATCAGTTATAATCTATCCCTAGCTGATGACAAGGCTTCTAGAAGGGAGATTTATGAAAAATGACTTATAATTTTGAAACATGATCTTAGAATTCCATGGTTTTGGAGCTCTATGTTTCAAAATCAAAAGCATAGCTAGACAAAGTGTTTTTTGCAAGTTCTTGGACTTTTTGGAAAGCTTGTAACAAGGGCTACAACTTTAATGTTTTGAGTTTTTTCTGAATCCAAATGGATCTAGGTGAAAAATGGCCTAGAAAGTGAGGAAAAACCATGTTTCTTAACACTTGAAAATTTTTCTAAGTGTTAGAAAAAATTCAAATCTTGACTTTTTGTTGAATTTTTCACATTTCTTGATTTTTTATGATCATGATGGATTATTTGAAATGTTTTTATGATTGAAAAAGTTGACCAAAAGTCAAAGTTTGACTTTTTGAGCAGATGAATTTTCATCAGATGGTTCAGAATTTGTCTGATGAAGAAACATGGATTTTGCAATGTTTTGAATCAAGAAATTAGGTCAAGATGTTGCATTGAAGATGTTAAGATCAATCTTCAAGCAAATAGGTCATCCATTGAGCAGAAAGTCAATGATTCACTATCTTCGATCAAAACCCTAATTGGTCGATTCTAGGTAGATAAGAAGAACTTTGAAAGTGAGAAAAAAATTCAGATCTGAGTTGCTTAGGGAAGAGGCGTCTAGGGTTTGTAACAATGAGGTTGTGAGGTTATATATAGCTCAAAGAGTGAGGGTATATTGGTCTTAATGGCTCAACAAACCTTTTTAAAGCTATTTGCAAAAATCAGAAAATATGAGGTGTTATTCATGCCATGCGTTTTGCTTGTCTCCTCCCCCAAGTTTTATGCGTTTTGAAAAGCTTATAGTGAGTATAGGAAGTGTGAATTATGGGCTGGCCTTGTAGTATTAATATATGTAGGAATTCAAAATTGCAAGTTTTTGCTATTTTTGGTAAAACAAAGGGAATGTGATGTATGTATTATCATGGTTCGTACTGGACTTATTTTGGCAAGGAGAGAATGAACAAATAGTGACAAACAAGTATCAAAACAACCTTTAATCAATCCATACAAGAAAATGCACCAAACCTGAAAAACTACCACAAGTCTCAACACACAACTTTGAACTTGAACCATTCAAAATTGGCTCGTGTGTTTCCTGGCCTTTTTGAGCCATGGATAGAACTCTCAATGACCTTCAAAATGAGATTTGAACCATGCAAAATGATGAAGTATTAAGTGAGATATCATCTTTCAAAGTTTAGGAAAAACAAGCCATGGAATCCTGGGCATGGCGCGCGCATGAGTGTGCATGGTGATCAAGTCTGGGCTCAGTTTTCTCAAGACCATAACTTGCTCCATAATTGACCATTTGAGATGATTCCAAGCTTGATCAAAATCTCTCAATGTCAACTTTAAAATGCACGAAACACATTTTTAAAATTCCTCTTGAATTGAAAGAAATTAACCTCTACATCTTGCACACCATGTGTTTGTTGAAAAAACGCGCGCAGGAGGCAAGGAGAAGGCAAGCTTGTTGGACATTTTACATGTCTTGTGCATGGAACTTCTAACTCAAATATCTTTCAAATGGTGCATTTTTGAGAAATTTTACGCTTTGACAAACTTGTAGAATTTTTCCCAAGCTTTCCAAAAATGTATGGTATGCAGCCATTGGATAAAAAATGAGAAAGTTATGACATGTCAAAGTTCTATAGTGTGGATAGAAAATTTTCAAACTTCAAATAACTTTAAGAACAAGTTAACCCTAATTTCTTTAATTCTCTTGATTCAATGGTGAATTTAACCATGAAATTTAAAAAAGGATATTTGAATTGATGGTTAACCAAAAGTCCACTTGGTCAACTTCGGATTTTGACTGATTTTGACCAAAATGACCATTTTGCCCCTTGTGGTCAATTGACTTGCTTCCAATCAAAATTGAACCTCAATCTTTCAACCATGGATGCCCAACAACATATAGAAACATATGAAATCAAGTTTGAGTGAAAAATCTGAAGAATTCTTGATTATATCCAAAACCCTAATCTTGCACCTTGTGTTAGGAGATAGTCAATCAAGCTTCAAAACCTCTAATCTTCTGAATGTATTGAGTAATTCTTTGAACCATGATAATTCAAATGATAATAGGAAGATGATGCTTCAATAAATTGACTTAACCAAGCTTCAAACTTCACAATGGGCCAAAACCCTAATTTCATAAGATGAATGCCATAGATGAATTCTTCATCAATTCTTTGCCAAACTTCAAATCTTGATGAATCAATGAGACAAATTATATGTGTTGAGCTATAATACATCATTGTGACTTGAAAGATCCAAAGACACGAGAGCTTGAGACTCCCTTATAACAAAATGCTAATACAATCAACCTCCATAGCCTGTAGAGGACTTGAGAACCTAAAGAACTTTGATCCTATCACAATGTATGAATGCAATGCAATATGATGTTTATGATGGAACATAAGCCTAAATCAAGGGGGTAAATTTTTGGGTGCAACAGACCTGTCAGAAAGATGTCCTAGTATGATGTTTCAACATCATAAAAGAAGACTAAAGATTGTCACCTGTAAAGTTTGAAATATCATAAACAGTGACTATTGAAGACTTTTAAATTGTTGCTGTTGGATTAAATTGTTTATACCCTTGTATATTTTATTATTCTTCTATAATACAAAGGTTATGTAAATTAGTTTTAGCCTAAATAAGCCAAAGGGGGAGATTGTTGATTCTCTATTTTTAGGATTGGCTTTATGTTTGGTAAAACTAATTTAGCAGCAATAGGTTAAATAAGATTTATAACTTGTAAGGAGAAAGCAGGTTGAAGTTCTACTTAATGGAGAAACATGTTGTGTTGAAATGTTTCAATATATGGAACAACACGTCGAAGAAGATGTCACGACATCTTGTTTGAGCTGACAGATTGGATTCTGTTATGAAGCAGAATATTCCTAAGGAGAATCTTTTGCAGAATTGTAACAACTTACTTGTTGTTACTTGGAGCCCAAATTATGGAGATATATTAGAGAGACTTTATAGGAGAACCTGTTGCAAAGTTGTCGATTCTCTATTTGTTGTTATAACAATATGGATATATTGTGGAGAATATCTTGGAGCTGTTTTGGAGAATATTGTGGAGCAGTTTTAGAAGCAGTTTGTTATGTCAATTTATTTTGTTTTGAAGTCTCAATTCCAGTTGAGTAAGAGGTTATAAATAGAATCTCTGTAACCTAAGTTTTGGTACCACTCGTGATTAAATATAATGTAGTTTTTAGGACTGAGTCTGTAGAGTGAACCTCCCGGATTATGGAAAGGTCACCATGTGTACACCTAGAAGCCTATAGGTAAGAGGGTGTTATATTCTTTGAGGAAATTGTGAAGTAACTCCAAGGTGTGTCCTAAGTTAGAAGCATATTGCGTTTAGTCTTTGTTAGTTTGTGTCACAAGTTGACTATTTTTGTATTGTGTTTGAAGTGTGGTATCTTCAAACTGTTTTTAGTTTTGTTAAGTGTCACAGTTTGTGATATTGAGGGAGTAAGTGGAGGTTCTCATATCTACGTGTGGTATCTTAGGTAGAAGGTTCATTGGGTAGTCTGATTAAGTGAGGAGTGTAAACAGAGTGGTTTCTCTCTGAATTAATATTGCTGATAGTGAACTTCATCCCTGGCTTGGAAGCCCCCTAACGTAGGTTGGTTAGAACCGAACTAGGTTAACAATTCCTTGTGTTCTTTTATTTCCTGCATTTTAATTGTAATTATACCTTGTCTGTTTTGTAATGTCGAATCAAATGTCATGACATCCTGAGTCTGCCTATAACCAGAATTTCGATTATGACCAGGTGCATGTTATATGTTATGTTTGTATTGTATGGTTTTCCTATGTGTGGAGAATAACATGTGACACCCTTTGTATGTGTGTATTTTATTTTACTCTGATTTATGCCATAATTATTTGGGGTTAGATAAGGGGTGTTACACGGTGCATGCATGTTATCTTCATATATGGTTGTTGTACTTATTTTTCAAGAATCTAAACCACGAGTATTTTGTTAGTTGGATTAGGGATTTCAGCCAAATGAATTCTCAGCTTGCCTCACATAGTAATAGAAATTTATGCATGGCTAGGTGACGTTGCTGCCATGTTTTGTTTCACAGGTATCCGTGAAATAGTTGTACCATCATAAATAAAAAATAATCTATGCGATCTACCATTATGAGGATCTGAAAAGTAACTTGTTTCTGCATAACCTATTAATTCTAATTTGGATACTTTGAAATAAAACAAACTCAAGTCCATTGTACTCCTAAGATAATAAAGTATATGTTTAACTTTGTTCCAATTTCTTTATGTAGGTGAATAACTATATTTTACTAATAGATTGACATGAATTGATATATAAATGCATGTGTAGTTAGCAAGATATATTAATCCTCGAATTACACTAAGATAGGGTACTTCAGGACCAATTAATATTTCATTCTCTTCTTGATGTCTAAAGGAATCTTATACACATCTAATTATCTAACATCATAGTGGTACACAACATACAAGATTTGTCCATATACGAACATTATAACAATTTTTATATATATAACCTTCTTGAAGTGCACATATTTCATGTCCAAATGCTCGATTTCTAAACCTAGATATAACATTGTGTTTTCTAATATCCTTTATCTCAAACTGTTTCTTTAAACAATTTATAACTTTAGAAACTCTATATAAGTTCTAATAATATTTATGCCATCCACATGAATATCTATTATAGCAAATTCATTTTCAGTTATTTAAAAAAAACAAATACAAGGACAAATAAAATTATTTGTATATCCCTCTCTTATAAAATATTCACTGAGAAAATTATACCACATTCGTCCCCATGGTTTTAGGCCATACAAAGACTTATTCAATTTTATGAAGTAGCTTTCCAAAGATTCAAAAATATGTATCTTTGATACATTAAACTCTTTAGGGAATTTCATTCAAACATCACTATCAAATGAGTCATATAAATAAGTTGTTAAACATCCATCATGTTCAAATTAAGTCTTTCATGACTACAATGTTAATTAAATATAAAAATTTACTTCCATCTACTAGAAGTGAATATGTTTCATCAAAATCAACTTTAGCTCTTTGCAAAAATTATTGAACAACAAATCAAGATTTATATCTCACAATTTCACAATTCTTATTTTTCTTTTTCATAAAAACTCATTTATATCCAATTGGTTTCACACTTCAAGTGTCCGAACTTTAGTTCCAAAAACGAGTCGCTTGTAAAATAACTTTAATTCTTCTTCAATTGGATCTGTTAGTTTTGGTTAATTTTTATTATATCTACAATCTTTGATAAACTTTAATTCATGTTCCTCGTTATCATTTATCACCTTTAGTGCTATATTATATACCAAGACATTGTCAATAAAATTTTATTTTGGTTACACCATATTTTATTTATGACATAATTTATCGAGATCTCTTTATTTTCATAAATTTCAGATACTTAGTTATTCTTATAGAACTCTGAAATATATTATGTCAAAGTACTCTTAGAGTTTTCATACTCATACTAGAGTTATACTACTTTATCTCATTTTTTTAGAGGACTTTTTAATATTGGAACCAACTTTCCTACCACTTTTCAAACACATTTTCACTCATTTAAAATATTAGATTGTCCAACAGGAGAATCTACCAATTTATTTTAAATTGTTCATTTTATCTTCTAATTCACTCTTCAGTCGCTTAATTTCTCTCCCTAATATTTGAAAAATTAATTTTTCAATTAATAATCAACCCACGGGCTACAATCAAATATCCAATTATTTACTTAAATTATATCTCAAAATGATATTCATATCAAATATATTTTTTCAATATTCTTTCAAGACTTGTCTTAGTGTATTATTGGAGCAATTGAAAAATACATAATACATCAAAAAATTCACTCAGATGAAAAGTCTCACGTTATTAACCTGCAATAAATTATGCATAAAGGGAGGAGAAACATTTAATAATGTGTTTAATGGGAATAATATTTTTTTAACAGAGTGAATAAATATCTTAACAATCATGTTTTGTGTCTTTCTAATCTAATTTAAAATTTATGACCTCAGAAGCATAAGTAATACAATTAATTTTAGACTTCTAAAAAATTAATCTTTAAGTATATTTTTTTATGAACATATTCTACAATGCTCGATATCAATTTTAATATATGTGATACTTATAAAAAAGTTCTAAACATTTTTAGAAATTAAATGAGGTCTCGATCTTAAAAAACAATTTCACAAATTTTTAGCTGTGAGTAGACAATAAATATTTGTATGATATTTTAATCGATGCATTAATTATTATATGAAAAATCCAATTAACTTTGTCAACTATAAACAATTATAATATGAGTTGTAATGTCACCTCAATTTTTAGTTTCCTGAATTAACACACATCTTTACAATTTAAAAACTAAATTAAAATGAGAATGATAGGTTAACATATTTAATTTAAATCACAACGTAGTTACTTAAAATCAAAATAAAAAATATTCAAATATATAATTTAATATTATTAATTTTTCTTAAAATATAAAAAATAGATTAATTGTTATGTTGTGTAAAATATTTTACTCGATTAACAAATTACAATTATAAAATCAAATATTTATAAAAGTGTAACGACTATAATTTACAAGCATATTTAAATTAAATTCTATAAAAAACCAACATCATATATTTATCCATAAAATATTTTAATAATAATTATACAACAATATTTTAATATACCTAAAAAAGTATAATTGATCATATAGATACTATTTTCAATGATTGAATTTCTTTTGGGTACAATTATCATTTTTTACGGTACAATTATAAATTGTAGATTTGATGATATTATTGGAAGGGGGACAAGCGTGTAACAAGGATTGGATTTTGATAGTGAATATGTTTGCACTCGATTAGTATGATAGAAGACGAGAAGGCATGTAGAGCAATAAATGAATAAATTCAAACAAAAAACCAATAAGTGTATAGAAATTGCACGAGAAAAGTGCATGATGGGTCCCCCGTTTCTAACCTTTCCAACTTCCGTGTGAACCCGGCAGCGTATGTACAAACAACAATTTGCCAAGTGTTGCAATTATTTTCCTGCTCACTCTTCAATTATGTGGATTTCTTGTTTCATCGTCAAATGACCTTCTTATTCATCTGCGCAAATTTTCTGTATTGTCCATGAAAATTGAAAATATATTTTTAATATACATCATAATCTGATAAAATTTACACCAAATTAAAAATTAAATTCTGTTTTTGTACCGTAATTATATTTCCAGTTTAATTTATAGCAAAAAATCAGAAAACTTCATTTCATTGTCTAACCTAGAGATATATAAACTTAGCAAATACAAACTGAAAGTTAAACATAAGTCGAACATTACAAATAAATATTCGGGTGGATGTTGCAACATCCTCATGATGTCATCGACATTCTTGATAAAGTAGCATCTAGCTCGATTGGAACTTTCTCCTGAAAACTTCGATAAGCCGACCGCATAGCCCGTAAATCGACGTCGTTCTTCAGTTCACGATTCAAGAACTGAAGATTCCCTTCATTGCCAATCGATGGCGAGCGATACTCGATCTTCTCTACCTTTCGACTGTCGCCGCAAGGAACAAGTTCCTGCAAAGTTCTGCGTACCTCTTCAATTGGAGTGTACACCGTGATCTTGAATTCACGAGACGGTATGTCGTCGGGAAAATGAACAACTCCAACAATCCATGTGATGTCTAATTTCATGTTCATATATAATTTTATGTGCTGTGGTAGAAAAGAAATATAAGAGGAGAGATGTTTTTATAGTAGAAAGATAAACATGGACCGTAGAAATTCTATCTTTGTGTCAGTGATAAAATCAGAATTTAAATTTCGGTTTCCAACTTAACCAAAACCAGAAGTTTACTTCTGGTAAATGACCTGGGTTTGAAAAACCAGAAACAACAAATATAACACAAAATCTCATATATTTAAATTTTTTTGCAAGTGGCCAAATTACAAAAATAAGTATTTCCACATCATAATACATTATCAAAATGAAGTTATAATTACAAAGCTACCTATATTACTTGAAAGAGCCGAAAATAGTGTCGCCGGATAAATCCACCGGTGGCACCCCTTTCGACTTTTCCCTATTTATTTTTATATCTATTTCCCTCAACTTATTGTATTCTTGCATCCTTTCCATGAATTCTCTCGGCCATGTCTCCGTTGGTTCTGTGAAATAAAGCGCCCACTCTAGTGATATCGATCGTATAGGGCATCCCGGTTTCAATTAGACTAGAACAAAATGTCGTGGATTTGAAATCCACCAAACACAAATGATACGATCAATGGGATTTGGTGTAGGAGCAATGCACAGAGGAAAATAAGTCTTCGAAAAACCGTATCGGGTCAGATTAATACACACCCTGTCATACACACTTGCTATGAGATGACCAATTTCAGGAAAACGCATCCATTTGTCCTCTAGTTCACATCCAACCTTAGAAGGTACTAGTGCGTGATGTATTTCCTCAACCTTCTTTTTATTCCCTAACACACGTGTGTACAACTCTTTGTGTTCCGTCAACTTTGTGATCAGAGTATCTCGCACAATATTGTAATACTCTACATGGCTACCTAGCAAACAAGAAACAACTCGAAATCCACAATTACAGTCACCACCCACATTGACGATCCTTTCAACGTATTTGTGCATGAAAATCGACATTTGATCAATGAATGGTATCTTTGATGGAGTCGGTGTAGGCAGTGGTTTGCTAATTGTTGTAGGTTTTATCCGCGAACAAGTATTTTTAATTATCGATTCCACATGGATTGGTGTATATTGTAGTCTTTCAATAAAAAATTGTATTTTAAGATGAAAGTAACCAAAGGGTTTGTTTCCTAATCTACTAGTAACATGAATTTCCAAACAAGTAACCAAATTAATCTTTTCAAAAGAGAGTTATGGTTTGGATTTAAGAGAGTTTGAGATTGTTTTCAAATTATGGAAGCATGTCAAGATTAGTGTCATTGACCTAATTTCATACATATTCAATTAATCAAGTGATGAACATAGTAGATGATTTCTATAAATACATATCCTCTCAATCTTGTAGATTTCCCACCAAGATTGTGAATGTTATCATGTTAATCTTTGCATGATCCCTCACTACAACTATTGACATGATAAGCATTAAGTTCAATATTTGTAAACACTAACACACAAATCTATCCCTAGCATTTGTTCATTAGTGGATGAATATCCTAGGTCTACTTTTAAGTATTCTTTTCCAAGCAAGACTCAAAGCATAAAGATGAAGAGCAAAGATATTCAACTATATTAATCATCAACCATGTTCATACACAAATGGATTAAAAGAAATACATACTAGTTAGATCAACTACCTCTAATCTTGACACAAAAAGAACTTAGCCACTCATTTCCATGGTTGCTTTGCTCTCAAGATTGTTGGTAGAGATGATGAACATGAAGAAAATCAAGAAGAAAAACTATGGTTTTTTCTTTACAATTCTTGCCCTAATTTTACAAAGATGAAAAGTGATTATGATGAAGTGAAGTTCCATCCTCTTTACAAGCCCCAAAAGTCACCTGAAAGTGATGGGTTGGTGGCCAAAAGGTGAAAGCATGGGTCTGTCCTTTTTCTAATTTTCGCAGACCGCACTAAGCTCGGTTAAGTCGCGCTGAGCGCGCTCATGCTGCAACCACGCTGAGCGCGACCTGTAGCATGCGTCCTTCATCAAAAGTTTCATAAAAAAGAATCATCCCAAAAGCTCTTCAAGTGTCCTTGAATCCAAGCTTTGGAGAATTAATCAATAAAAACCTACAATTAAAAGTAAACTAAGTTAAATAATATATTATGAACACAAACTAAATAAAAACCTAATTAAACCAAAATACTAGAATAAATACTACTAATTATATAAAAAGGCATTGTTAAGGACCACAAAATCATGTACAAAATAACTACAATTTGGTCCTTAACAACTCTCCCCAACTTACTTCTTTGTTTGTCCCCAAACAAAAGTCAATAATCTCACAAAGCAAGAAGACACAAAATGCAAGCATGCAAACTCACACAAGAATAATGGTTCAAACTCGACATACTCGGCAAAAGCACACATCGATCGCTTCTTCGAAACACAACATGGCTATAAATTAAGTTCTAAACACAATATATCAACACATGTAACAAAATAAAAGATATGTTCACACTTGAATCACCTAATCATTTCTCCAAAATTCATGAAGAACAAAATTCATATTTACAAAGGACTAAACACTCTCACTAATAGTCATGCACATCCAGAATAATTCATGCGTTCATCGAAACAAGTTAAATGACAAAATGGAAACAAAGATCACTAAGGACTTTCAAGGTTGTAACTTGGCTTAGGTTAGAAACAAGAGATATTTAAGTACAAAGCCATTGAAACGAATTGGGTAAAAGAAAATGAAGAGCATTTCACAACTAATTCTCACTTCCTTCTTATTATTCACAACCTCTTTTCTTTTTCACACAATGATCCTCTTTTTTCTTTTCTTTTGTTTTCTTTTCATATACAAATTTTTTTCTTTTGTATTTTTCTTTTCTCTATTCTTTTTTCTTTTCTTTAGGATCATTGTGTTATCAATTCTAGGTTCTTTTTGATCCACCTCCCCAACTTCATTTATATCAATCCTTTTTTATTCAAGAACATGCTCTTCAAGGGTTAATCAACAAAAAGGGTTGGTATTCACAAACAAGAAAAATTTATAGAATGAATTATCATTGAATTTTCAAGATTATCAACAACTATTAAGTGGCCTACTTAACAATTAGTTGATTTGATAAATTCATCCTACAAATACTATTTAAGCTCAAAAGGGTTCACAAGGATTCACTCACTCACGGTTAGTTGAAGCCCTTTTGGAATTGATGGTTTTTCTCATAATGCACAAAAAATTGCCTTGATCATCTCTAAGTTTCCAAATTATCACAAACAAGTAAAGATTAAGCATGAACCACACGAGTTAACACAACTATTAGACACTCTATATTTGGTAAAAAGTGGAAGCTTCTCACCTATGTGGTTTAAGTCCTAATGATTCGAATGTGAACACAATTATTTTTTTGTACATGCCAAGATATTTTGCATAAAGCACAAATTTCATAGACATGTTATTATTCTACAAAACGGTTAGATATGTACCTTATTTGTGGATTGAGTCGAGAATTTTATCATCACCATCACTTGGGTGAAACACACTTACTTGCTTTGGAGAACCGTTGAAAAATCGGACAAACCAAAAAAAGTAATAATTCAAACTAAATAACCTATAATCTAAGAATAAAAATAAAATAAAACAAACTAAAACAAAATAAAATAAAATAAAACTAAAATAAAAGACACCCCAAAATGGTGTTTAAAACTAAAAAGTACTTAGGCTCCATGCCTACAAAATATCAATTGGATTTACAAGCCTATCCCCAAAAATGGATGGCAACCAACAAAATCCAAAAGTTTAAAACTAAAATGCGAAAAATAACAACTAAAAACTATAAAGTGCTGAAAGTAAAATAAAAACAAGAAAATAAAAGATCAGTCTGAAGCCTCGAGGATAGAATCTCCAGGAGACCCAGAATCAGAACCAGAACCAAAACTACCCTCTCCATCATCCTCACTCTGATCATCACCATCGCCCACCTCCTCCTCTACATTTGGCCCGACCCCGGGCCAACCAGCATAAGCACTAAGCTGCTCGCCCGTGCGAGTGAAGTGGTTCACTCCCGGCTCTCTGATCTGTATAGCAAGGTGCTTCATGCTCTCGTGCATAAACATGAATGCTCTCTGATGAGCGAGATGCATCTGCCGGTTCCATTCTTGGATGGGTGGCACGAGGAAGTGCGCCAGTACGGACTGGGCAGCAGAGTTATCATCCAGGGCTCTGCAATAACGATCACAATAGGAATCATCAATGATCCCATCAATAGTAACATTCCCCACAGCCAGAAAGACAACCTTCGCCCTTTTCAGAAGGCCCATAATCAACCCAGGATAAGTGAGGGCACATTTTATACGCTCTCTCCTAGAGGTATAACTCAATGTGACCCTCTTCAGCTCGTTTGCAATAAGCCGACCAAAATCAATTTGCTCCTCATCGAGCATATAAGCAATCAGGCTGGCCGTCTCCATGGGAATCGAAGATGTGTGGCTTTGAGGTCTCAGATTATACAGAGCCACACACATCAGTACTCGGGCACTAGTTTTCTGACTGGCTGTTGAATTTTAAAGGTTGCCCAGCCCAGTTCAATTCATATGAGTGCCCGGACAAACAAAGTTTCCTCCTCAGCATAGCATGATCCCAATTCCCACGAGCCAGGTGGTCGTGGTAGATGTCTAACTGATCCTCTGGGGCAGTCCAGTTTATGCCCAGGTAGCTGTTGATGGCGATGCGAGAGAAAGAAACCACTTTCCCCCTCACAACAAAAGTGAAAGGAAAGTCTTGCCCTTCGGCCGGAATTGCATTTGCGTAGAACTCCCTCACAAGCTCCACATTCATCTTCGTCTGTGGCTCACAAAGAACACTCAAATCATAGTTAGAAAGAATAGCATCGGGCGTTGCATAGTGGCCATGCTCTCGGAGGCGGATAATGCGCTCAGTCCAAATATTGCGCTCCTCAAGCTCTTTGTATCTAGCTTCCTGAGCAGGCCCCCGGAAGCGATCTCCATCAAAAAGAAGTGACCGAGATGACCCGGCCCCGGCGGAAGAAACTCTCTGTCTTTTGGGTGCCATATGAAAATCAACGGAAAAGTGACACCGAGGTGTCCATTAGTGAAAATTCATGCAAACAGCAGTGCAACTCAACCAACCAAGGCATCACTACTAATTAGAAAACATAAAAACAGGAAGAATTTTTGAATTGCCTTGATCGCTCTGCGATTTCGAAAAATTCTTTGAAACAATTTTCTCCACAAGAACAAACCTACTAGCAGCGAAATGCCTATTCTAAGCCTTCTCTATCATCTAAACAACCTAATCCTAAGAGAAAAATCAAAAATTCATAAACCTAGGTTTTCAAAATCTACCTTAAACAGCGAAATTTGACGAAATTGAAAGAAGAACAACATAGAAACACTTACTTAGATGCTTGGGGAGACGATTAGACAAAGAAATTTGCAAAAACTTGTTGATTTTTGGTTGAGGGTTTTTGGGGTTTTTGAGAGAGTGAAAATTGGAGAGGAAATAATGAAAAAGGGTTTGAAATGAACCCTAACCTATTTAAAATGAACCAGACCACCCAATGGGCCTCAAAAATCCGGTTTTGGAAAAAAAATTTTTTTAAATTCTCCCAGACCGCGCTAAGCGCGACCCATACCGCGCTAAGCGCGAATGTTTCTGCCAGATGGGCCAAAATGCGCGCTAAGCGTGACCTGCAGAATCTTGAATTTTCAGAAAAAACAGCGATTTGACAGTTTGTACAAGTTAAAATGAGTTCATTGAAGAATACTTACAATGTTGGGGTGCCTCCCAACAAGCGCTTTGTTTAACGTCGGTAGAGCTCGACGGTTCGGAATGATCAAGGATCATTCAAGAAGATGGATTCGGCTATGTCGCGGCTCACCTCTCCGCCAACATACCGTTTCAACCGCTGCCCATTCACAGTCCATTCTTTCGTCCCTTCTATATCTTGCAAAACAATGGCACCATACGCTTTCACTTCTTTGATTAGAAACGGACCGGACCACTTTGTTTTGAGTTTTCCCGGAAAATGCCTCATCCGGGAATTAAACAAGAGAACCTTTTGCCCCGGTCTAAATTCCTTGAGCTTTATCTTCTTATCATGAGAAACTTTAACTTTTTCCTTGTACCTCCGGTTTGAATGGTATGCTCCCTCTCGCATTTCATCCAATTGAACGAGTTGTATTTTTCTCTTTTCACCCGCCAAAGATGGATCGAAATTCAAGAATTGGAGGGCCCATAATGCTTTGTGCTCCATCTCTACCGGGAGGTGACAAGTTTTGCCATTAACAACCTGAAACGGGGTTAGTCCGATAGGAGCTTTATAGGCGGTTTGATACGCCCATAAAGCTTCATCAATTTTGTGACCAATCTTTTCGAGAACCGAAGCGGTTTTCCAAAATCTTTTGATTTCTCTGTTTGACACTTGACTTGACCATTCGCTGGGTGATAGGGAGTTGTCACCTTATGCTTTACACCGTATTGTTTCAAAAGTTTTGTAACAATGTATTGCAAAGTGCGACCCGCCATCACTAATGAGCACCCTAGGCACACCAAACCGAGAAAAAATGTTTTTCTTTAAAAATTTGATAACGGTTTTGGCGTCGGCCCTAGGTGAAGCAATGGCCTCCACCCACTTAGATACGTAATCAACAACCACAAGAATATATTCATTTGAAAACGACGATGGAAATGGACCGACAAAATCAATCCCCCAACAATCGAATACCTCCACTTCCAACATGTTGTTCAAAGGTATTTCATCTCTTTTTCCTATACTGCCACTTCTTTGGCATTTATCACAAGACTTAGCGTGAGCATAAGCATCTTTGAATAGCGAAGGCCAATAAAATCCCGATTGTAGGACTTTGGTGGCTGTTCGCAATCCATTATAGTGTCCCCCACAAGGGGAATTGTGACAATGCCAAAGAATGTTTTTGGCTTCCTCATCACACACACACCTTCTTAGCAACCCATCGCTACTCAACCTAAAAATGTAAGGTTCTTCCCACACATAATACTTAGCATCGACTAAGAATTTCCGTTTCTCATTCCAAGTCAAATCCTCCGGCATTAATCCCGCGGCCTTGTAATTTGCCATGTCGGTAAACCACAGCCGCTCCTGGATTGCAAATAACTTCTCATCCGGAAACTCCTCCTTCACTTCCTTTTCTTTATCCGTAATTTTCACATTCACTAAGTGAGATAAATGATCTGCTACCAAATTCTCCGAACCCTTTTTATCTCGGACCTCAAAATCAAATTCTTGCAAAAGAAGAATCCATCGGATTAACCTATGTTTAGAGTCCGGTTTGGTAAGAAGATATTTTATCGCGGAATGATCCGTGAAAACCACAACTTTTGAACCAATAAGGTAAGGACGAAACTTTTCCAATGCATACACAATTGCGAGCAACTCTTTTTCGGTTGTTGCATAATTAATTTGAGCATCGTTCAAAACTTTGCTCGCATAATGAATAGCATGGAAAATTTTGTTCTTCCTTTAAGACGGCTCCACCGCATAATCACTAGCGTCACACATCAATTCGAAATCAAGTTTCCAATTAGGCGCGGTGATTATGGGTGCATTTATCAAATTTTCTTTCAATTTTTCAAAAGCCAATAAACAATATTTATCAAACAAGAAGGACTTATCTTTGTTGAGCAAGTTGCTCAAAGGCTTGGCTATCTTTGAGAAATCTTTGATGAATCTTCGATAGAATCCCGTATGTCCTAGAAAGCTCGAAATGCCTTTGACATTGGTAGGTGGGGGAAGCGTCTCGATCACATCAATTTTTGCTTTATCGACCTCAATTCCTCTTGAAGATATCTTGTGGCCAAGAACAATGCCCTCGGTCACCATGAAATTGCATTTTTCCCAATTCAAGACCAAATTGGTATCCACACACCTCTTCAAGACGATGTTCAAATTTTCCAAGCATAAATCAAATGACGCTTCAAAGACGGAAAAGTCATCCGTAAAAACTTCAATTGTTTTCTCAATCAAATCGGCAAATATAGCTTGCATGCATCTTTGAAATGTTGTCGGCGCATTGCATAAGCCGAAAGGCATACGCCTATACGCGAATATTCCAAAAGGACATGTGAAAGCCGTTTTCTCGTGATCTTCCGGATTCACCGATATTTGATTGTACCCCGAATAACCATCCAAGAAACAATAGTATTGTTGTCCCTCAAGCCTTTCTAACATTTGGTCCATGAACGGAAGAGGAAAGTGATCCTTCCTCGTTGCTTTGTTAAGCCTTCGGCCCGTCACTTTTCTTGTGGGCACTAATTCATCCTTATCATTCGACACAACCGTCAACCCTCCTTTTTTTGGAACCACATGCACCGGGCTCACCCAAGTACTATCCGAAATCGGATAAATCATTCCCGCTTCTAACATCTTCACTACTTCTTTTCGAACTACTTCCTTCATCACCGGATTCAAACGCCTCTGAGGTTGGGCTACCGGCTTGTACTCCTCCTCCATCATGATGTTATGCATATAATAGGTCGGGCTTATGCCTTTCAAATCGGCTAAAACCCAACCAATCGCATTTTTGTTAGATTTCAAAACTTGAATTAAGCTTCCCTCCTCCTTCTCCGACAATGTATTACTAATGATTATGGGCTTTTTACCTCCCTCCTCAAGAAACACATACTTCAAATGAGATGGTAAATCCTTCAACTCAAGTTTTGGCTCTTCATCTTTTGGATCCTTTTTCAAAATTTCCTCTTCTTCCTCCCATGGGTGCATTTCCTTGGAAATCTCCATTCCTTCCAAACACGCCTCAAGATCTCGACTATCATCCTCCTCATTCACTTCTTGGGTTACTTCTTCAATAACATCAATTTTGAAACAATCTTTCTTATCAATTGGATGCTTCATTGCTTCAAAAAGATTAAAGCAAATCTCTTCATCTTGAACTCTCACCTTCATTAAGCCATCATCAATGTCAATCATCATCCTAGCCGTCTTCATGAATGGTCTTCCAAGAATTAGAGGTGCATCCACATCTTCCTCCATATCTATCACAACAAAATCAACCGGGAAAAAGAATTTGTCCACTTTTACCAACAAGTCTAAAGCTACACCGTGCGGGCGAGTAATAGACTTATCCGCCAATTGCAACGTCATTTTTGTAAACTTTAATTCAATCTCCCCCAACCTCTTCACAATGGATAATGGAATCAAATTGATACTTGATCCCAAATCAATTAATCCTTTACCAACATAGACATCCCCAATGGTCACGGGCAAGGTTACACGCCCCGGATCACTTTCTTTTTTTGGAATAGTGCGTTGAATTATTGCACTACAACTTGCATCCACCATTATAGTTTCTTGATCCGTGTACCGCTTCTTTTTTGTCAATATATCCTTCATGAATTTTGCATATTTGGGCATTTGCTCTAATGCTTCGGTGAATGGAATATTAATTTGCAATTGCGTAAAAATATCCATAAACCTAGCATAGTGCTTTGCATCATCCTTTTTAGAAGAAAGGTGAGGATATGGTAAGCTTCTTAATGGAAAAGTGACTTCCTTATCTTTTCCCTTTCTCATTTTCTTCTTCTTTTCCTCCACTTTCTCCTTTTCAACTACACCATTCTCCTTTTCATTTTCAACTACCACCTCATTTTCAACTAAATCATCCTCCACATCAACATCATCATTTTTTTCAACTACAACCTCATCATCTTTTTCAACTACCTCTTCCTCCACTACTACTTCTTCATCCTTCTCCACAACTTTCTTTTTCCTTTCAACCAATTTCCTTTTCTCATCACAAACTCTACCACTTCTAGTTGTAATAGCTTTGCAATGCTCCTTAGGATTTGCTTGAGTAGTTGGGGAAAATGATGTCGAAGCACTTTGTTCAGAAATTTGCTTGGCTAGTTGCCCCATTTGAGTTTCCAAATTCTTGATAGATGCCTCCGTGCTCTTTTGATTAGCCATAGAAGCTTGCATAAATTGAGCTAGAGTGTCTTGAATGTTGGAAGATCTCACTTGATTTTGAGGTTGATTTTGTGGTTGAGTTTGATTTTGATTTTGAGTTTGATATGGATTTTGCCTTCCTTGATTGTTGTTGTCTTGCCTCCACCCGCCTTGGTAACCTTGGTTACCCCTTTGTTGGTAAACTTGGCCTTGATTTTGATAAGGGTAAGGAGCTCGTTGTTGTTATCCTTGCCCTTGATTGGCCATATAGTTTGCTTCCTCATTTTCCGGAGGACAAAATCTGGTTTTATGATCCCCTTTACACAATTCACAACAAGCTATTTGGTGAGCTTGCTTGCTTGATGTTCCTTGTAACTCCATGATTTGTTGAGGGAGTCTAGCCATTTGTTTTGTCAATTCTTTAACTTGTTTCGCAAACAATTTGTTTTGCGCCACAAGTGCTTCGTGACTCGAGCCAATTTCTAAAACTCCCGTTTTCACTTGCACCCCTCCTTGATCATGTTGAGTTTGGTGATCATTCCTCCCCATATTCTCAATTATTTGGATTGGTTCATATGGTGTTTTTGCCATCAAATAACCTCCCGCTTTAGCATCCAACAACAACTTGTGTTGGGGTTGGAGACCATTTCGAAAAATATGAATTTGGGTAAGCTCGTCAAAACCATGGCTAGGACACTTCTTAAGCATAGACTTGTACCTTTCCCAAGCCCGATTCAAAGGCTCGTTTACTCCTTGTGAAAATACTGAGATTGCGGTCTTTGCCTCCATGAAACGTGATTGAGGGAAAAATCTTTCAAGGAATGTTTCCTCCAAAACATTCCAATTTGTCATGGTCTCTTGCAATTGGTCTAGATACCAATCTTTTGCCTTCCCCACTAGAGAATGAGGGAAGAGCCTTTGGAAGTATTGCTCTTCTTGGTCTTCCGGAGCCCCGGCCGCTCCCGCGATCTCATAGAACTTAGTAAGGTGGGTGTAAGGATCCTCATGATCATGGCCATGAAATGGACTTGGATAAAGAAGTTAAACCAAGCCCATCTTCATTTCCGCGACCCTTGCATTTGCTTGTCGAGCAAATTGAGCGGTGTGACGAGGGCTATTGACACACGGCCCCCGTGGTGTTGGTGGTGGTGGTTGAGGTTGATTCTCCGCCATAGTGGTGACTTCTCCTAACACGGGTGGTGTTGAAGAAGTAGATGTTTCTCCTCTTTCTCCTCTTTCTTGACTTTGTCTAGCTTGTCTTTTTCTTCTTTTAGCACTACTATTAAGTCTTCTAGCCGTCCTTTCAATTTTGGGATCAAAAAGGAGTTGATCGGCCGGAATACTTCCTCGCATAAACTAATTCCTGAAAAGTCTAGCCACACAAAAGAAACAAAGAGAGATTAGTAGAACAATGTCTTAAAACACACAACTATTGCTATACTAGCAATATCAAACGCCAATCTCCGGCAACGGCGCCATTTTGTTGTAGGTTTTATCCGTGAACAAGTATTTTTAATTATCGATTCCACAGGGATTGGTGTATATTGTAGTCTTTCAATAGAAAAGTGTATTTTAAGATGAAAGTAACCAAAGGGTTTGTTTCCTAATCTACTAGTAACATGAATTTCCAAACAAGTAACCAAATTAATCTTTTCAAAAGAGAGTTATGGTTTGGATTTAAGAGAGTTTGAGATTGTTTTCAAATTATGGAAGCATGTCAAGATTAGTGTCATTGACCTAATTTCATACATATTCAATTAATGAAGTGATGAACATAGTAGATGATTTATATAAATACATATCCTCTCAATCTTGTAGATTTCCCACCAAGATTGTGAATGTTATCATGTTAATCTTTGCATGATCCCTCACTACAACTATTGACATGATAAGCATTAAGTTCAATATTTGTAAACACTAACACACAAATCTATCCCTAGCATTTGTTCATTAGTGGATGAATATCCTAGGTCTACTTTTAAGTATTCTTTTCCAAGCAAGACTCAAAGCATAAAGATGAAGAGCAAAGATATTCAACTATATTAATCATCAACCATGTTCATACACAAATGGATTAAAAGAAATACATACTAGTTAGATCAACTACCTCTAATCTTGACACAAAAAGAACTTAGCCACTCATTTCCATGGTTGCTTTGCTCTCAAGATTGTTGGTAGAGATGATGAACATGAAGAAAATCAAGAAGAAAAACTATGGTTTTTTCTTTACAATTCTTGCCCTAATTTTACAAAGATGAAAAGTGATTATGATGAAGTGAAGTTCCATCCTCTTTACAAGCCCCCAAAAGTCAGTTGGAAGTGATGGGTTGGTGGCCAAAAGGTGAAAGCATGGGTCTGTCCTTTTTCTGATTTTCGCAGACTGCGCTAAGCCCGGTTAAGTCGCGCTGAGCGCGCTCATGCTGCAACTGCACTGAGCGCGACCTATAGCATGTTTCCTTCATCAAAAGTTTCATAAAAAAGAATCATCCCAAAAGCTCTTCAAGTGTCCTTGAATCCAAGCTTTGGAGAATTAATCAATAAAAACCTACAATTAAAAGTAAACTAAGTTAAATAATATATTATGAACACAAACTAAATAAAAACATAATTAAACCAAAATACTAGAATAAATACTACTAATTATATAAAAAGGCATTGTTAAGGACCACAAAATCATGTACAAAATAACTACAATTTGGTCCTTAACACTAATACGGGCACCTTTGGAAGCATATTTTTGAGATTTTGGTGTAGGTGAGTCGGGAAATACTTTGTCAACATATTCATAATACGAAGGACTCCTCGTAGTAGAATTCTCGCTTGGTGTAGGTTTCAACTTCTTCGGTGCATGTTTTGTTTTTACCGGTTGGGAGGGTGGTTTCAAACCTGTAGTCTTCGGAAACACAATCTTCCTCAACTCTTCTTTGATGTGGAGTTTGGTGGTGTCATCGGCTCTCAAAAATCTCGCTTTTATCACATCCCATTCGCTAAAGATGGAGATATTTGATTTATCACTTTTCATTTTCCCGTCATCGTCAAAACTAAGTCTCTTCCAATGACTAGAGACCTCGTCCATACGTATCGGGACATTACCACTCATCTTCTTGGCAATGACACAAGCACAAGGGAGACCATATGTTTTCCTAATAGTGCACCCACACTTTTAGGTGTCATCACCCACATTTTAAGCTCTTTTGGCCTCATGAAAAATATAATTAAGCGCCGCCCGAGAGATGTTACCGACCAATTCAGAATATAGCGTATTCTCTTTAAACCTGTGTTCTAACACCGTGATACTGCGACCAAATGTCATTTGTATCTCATTATGCTGGTTCAGAATCATATGGTTCAAAACTTCGCAACCCGTAATCAAATCTCCTTTGTTATTTGCCAACCAATTCTTGAGACAAGCATGCGCATATTCTAATCGATTTGATGTTGTATGACCGAGGTGCATAACCTGATCATTCCATGCACAAACAAATTTCTCCTTCACCTGATCAAGTATTATGCTCTCCACACATTTCAACAGATTTAGATATTTGAAACAAACAACTCAGAATTGTAAAACAACATCAACATACATCTCTTTTGTAGATGCATTTACAATAACATTCCATGCAACCATGATTTTATCCATAATAACACCGAAATTTACCAACTTTCCATCTTCACCAGCTACCTGTTTCGACCCCACAACATGTTTAACCCGACTTGTCACATTTTTTGTAATATGGTACCTACAAAGTAATGCGGAAGAAGTCAGAAATACAGTTTCAACGACATTCATTAATGCAGTATCTTGATCGGTGACAATTACCTTTGGCATATCCTCTTAGTCCTTCAACATTGACCTACACACCTCTAAAGCCCATTGAAAGTTGTCTTCTTTTTCGCACTCGAGAAATGCAAAACCAACTGAGTACGTCTTCTTGGTCGATGTAACACCAACAATTTCCAACAACGGTAGACTGTACTTGTTGGTTTTATACGTCGAATCCATTACGAGCACGGTAGGAAACATGTTGAACAATTTAATGGAATCAGGATGAGTCCAATAAATGTCTCTAACAGTTAGTCCATCATCACCCCGTCGGTGTCTACAAACATAAATATTCTCATCTAGAACTTTCAAAAGGTGTTGCATTTCGGTTCTATCCTACTGAAGGGCTAACTTTGTTTGATAGCGCTTACTGTACACTTGTTTTATATTTGAGGTGCTCTTCGGTCTTTTGCGCTTCAAAGTTGCAAGAATATTTTTGGGAGGTACCAAATTCAAAGTCATGTTGGAAACACAAGTTTTTTTTATCTGAAAGTAGCCGACATGCTATTGGATGACCGACCAACTTTAGATTTAAATAATGATTGTGTTCTCCGTAATCACATTAAACTTCCACTTATTGTTGGCCATGAGATAACCATGCAATCGAAACGGACACTAACATTTTCTTGTGCCGGTTTCCTCGCGTTTCAAATTTTGAATGCGAACCACATATTTTCTGCTCCTTTCACAAGTCAAAAATAACAAAGGCATTTCTTCTATCAGTGCCGTTATCGGACCTTGCTATCACAATAGCAAATCCTAACCTCGTTTCCTCTAAACGAATCCACTACAACATGTCGTCCTGTAATGCAAATTCTTAAACATTTTCAAAATGTTCACGGACATCGACCGACTTAATTATGAGAGGTGGAACTACGACCGACGATACAACTTCGGTCACATCGGGTTTAAGAATGTTATCGAGGTGCATCATACCTATGTAACATAATAAAAATTATAAATACACATATCACAATGAAATCTGCTGCATAATTTAAAACAGAGACAAAACCGAAAATAAACTTCCAGTATGTTCAACTAAAAACCGAAAATATAAATCTGGTTTGTACGTAACCTTATTTTTAGCAAAAACAAACAGTTTAATGTAGTGAATGAGGATAAAAGGGATGGAGTTTACCTGAAATTCTTCTTTGTTGTGCAATTTATGATATGATGAACAAAAATATGGATTTGCAGTGGAAAATGGATTGACAATGGAGAGGGTTTCGGAGAGGTTTGGAGGAGGAAGTATGTAATGGTGGTGATCACCATGGTTGCTGCTAACAGCAATCAACTTTGTGATAAAACAGGAAGTAAACTTCCAGTTTTTAACAAATTATCCAGGTGACAATTCAATGTTCCCGCTACTTTAACCGGATGTATACTTCCGATTCCAACCCAAAAGCGCATCTCCGATTCAATTTCTTATAATTTCAGGGGTCACGTCATATTTTGACTGGTTTGAACAAAATAGAGTGCGAATCGGAAATAAACTTTCAATTTTTAGAAAGACATTTTCGAATTTCCATGGAGTGCACCCCATCCCTATGAGGTGATTAAGAAATCCACTCAATTATTTACCTAGGATATTTGATTATATGGTAGTACTTTTTAATTATTTTTAATAAAATAATAAACTAAAAACAGATAATTAATACGTAACTATAAAACAAAGGGCAATTCTAGAGTACCCATGATTTTAGTTAAGTACTTCTGTACTTGTATTTTTAGGTAAAATTAATTTAAAATTTTAATATTTTAACATAAACTATCACTATAAAAATTGAAATGACATGAATGGTGGTTAGGTTCCCATTAAATTTTATGGGCTAAAAAGAGTTTACCTAAACAAATTAATATTAATATAAATAATATTTAATTTCGTAAGAAAGAAATCCAAATTATGATCTCTAAAAGACAATGCATTTCTCCCTATAAATGTAGTTGACTTGAGTAATGCACCCTAAATATTTAGGAGATTATCATAAGTAAATCTTATGATTTTCCTAAGTAAGTTATCTTTTAATTTAGATACACTTATATTATTTAGTTGTATTAGGTTGTTATGATACTTATAACAGTATTAATTTTCTCTTGGTATAAGGTGACTATCTTGAATTGTAAAAATATTATTTTTTATGTGCAATGTTAAGCAAAAACACAATATTCATTCAATAGTTTTATGATGTGTTATGCCATTGGTAGATATAAAATACATTCAAGAATTACCATTTTCCCAATTTCAGGCTTCTCTACTTACAACCCACGATGCTGGATACAATATTGAAACTAAAGATTTTTCCTCCTTCAGTAACAACAGTATCAACACCAATACTAACACCACCAACAACAATCAATAACATGTTAAGAACTCACATCTTTATCAATCGAGTCCTCACTACATACATCTATAGAAAATTCGAGTGTTGTATTGGTTACACCTCTATTGACTAAGACCAATTATGAATTTTTAAATCACGCGATGAAGGGATCCTCGTAGATTAAAACAAGATCAAATTCATTAATGAGTCTCTATCTCAACTCCCTCTGGCCGATCCATTCTTTGATGTTTGGGAAAAATGAAAAAACATTGCCCTTTCTTGGCTTGCCGCATCTTTTTTTTTACCAAAAATTGTATAAAACATGATTTATGTTGAAAATGCTTCTACTTTATGGGATGAAGTGCAAATTTATTTTTTCAAAGATGATATTTTTTGAATTTTCACTACTACAAATAACGTATTTAATGTCGGAAGCAAAATGTATTTTGCCTCGGCACCTGAAACGAGGTAAATAAGGTCGTCATAAAAAATATGGACTTATCACCTCACTGTTTATAACACTTAGAGGTATTTTAATAGCGCATGAGTTTGATCCACAATGATTTCATTTTTATTATTTACAAAAACTAACGTCTTTTTTATCTCAGTTTTTAAATAAAATCGAGGGGTGATTATTTTTTTTAATTAAAATCGTTACTTTATTTACCCAAAATATTTCTTCTTTTTTTTTTTACACAGGATCTAGATTTCAGATCTTCAAATCATATAATTTTAGGATAGATCTAGATCTCAAATCTTCGTTACATTGAACACTTATATTTTAGATCTTCAAATCATATAATAAAATGGTAGATCAAATATTATGTGCTAGGAGATTTTCAATCGCTTTTGCACCCATTTATTTCTGATATGAACAAAAAAAAGATTAGATAAATAAATAATCTTTTGCTCATATAAGTATTTAAGAACACAAACCTTAAACCCAAATAATTTTCTGCTCTTGCAATCCATCAAGGAGAACTCTTCATGGCAAACACTCTTGCAAACCTAAAACTCTCCATGACGTTACAATGCTTGAGAGGCACAAGTCTTGATATTCAGTATGCTTTTATAGTGGTGGTTTTTTATGTATCACGCGGATCACTAATGATAATGTCTTGAGCGTTGATAATCATGAAATGGACGACGATGATTTGATTAAGGATTTGCTAAATGTACCAATTTTAACGATAAATTTAACGTCAGGTTTTTAGGAAAACCGTTGTGTTATAACATTTTAACTTAACAAAAAATAATTGAATAGAGGTTAAAATTTTAATGCTACAACTTACCTCGGTTTTGTAAGAAAAATGACGGGTTAGAACATTACTGTACAATTAATAAATACAATTAACAAAGAATTTCGAACAAGATGTGGTGCTCATGCATTGGAAACGTCTGTTTTAGGTTATTGTTAGACGATGTGTTCGATCTAGAAGGGGGTTGAATAGATCGGTGCTTTAAAATTTGCTTGGAGTGAACTTTAATTTTGGTGATTCTGATGTTATAGGTCAGGGATGAGTGTTTGAATAGCTCATATGTGATCTATGGATGATGTTTGAAGTAAAAGATTGAAGAATGCACGAGTGGAATGAGAGATAGCAAGTTAAGGCTCAATTTGCAAGTTTATGGAGTTTGAAGTATGATTCTGAGTTTGGATTTTTTGTGTGATGGATTGATGATTCTAACAACTTCCTAATGGTATTTGAAGAGTGTTTAAAGCTTGAGATTGATCAGAACTTGCAAGGTTTGAAGATTTGCAATTCTCACATTTTGGAACTTTGAAACTTGCAATTCAAGAAAAGAAAGATAAAATAAGCTTATGGTTGTTTTGGTGTGATTTTGAAATGATAAAAGACCTCTATTTATAGGCCAAGATGTTTGTCAAGCAAGGCAATATAGGATTGAAGGATTTTTGCAAGTTCGCTTAAGAGGTAAGAATGGAATCTTTGCATTTAATGCACATGGTTAACTTTGCAAACCATGTTTAAAAACTCAAGTGTTCTTATCTCTTATTCAATCATGATCACAAGATATTTTTGAGTGAAAACTTATCCCTTGGTGATGACAAGGCTTCTTGAAGGGAAAAAGATGAGTTTTTGGCAAGATCACTTGAAAACTTGGTGAAAAATGACCTATAATTCAAGCTTATGGACCTATAAGTTCTAGTTTCAAAACCCTAGCTCCACAAAATATTTTTTCATATTCTTGGACATTTTAGAAATCTTGGAACAAGATATACAACTTTCATGTTGGAAGTTTTTCTTGAATCAAAATGGATCTAGGTGAAAAATGGCCATGAAAATGATGAAAAAAGTGATAAAAACACTTGAAAAGTTTTCTAAGTGTTTAGAAAAATCAAGTTTTGACTTTTTGTTGACTTTTTTCCACACTTTTGATTTTAGATGATCATGATGTATAATATGAAATACTTTGATGACTGAAAAATTTTGAATTTCAAAAGTTGACCAAAAAGTCAAAGTTTAACTGATATGGACAGTTGACTTTTTGTCAAATGATTCAGAATTTCTTTGATGATCAACCATGGCTTTGGAGATGTTTTGAATCAAGAAATTAGGTCAAGATATTGCATTGGTGATTTTAAGATTATTCTCCAAGCAATTAGGTCATTCATTGAGCAAAAAGTCAATGATACACCATCCTCGATCAAAACCCTAATTTGGTCGATTCGAGATAGATCTTGAGGAAATGATTTGATTTTGAAGATCAAATGTTGATGATTGATGGAGATAGATCATTAGTGGTGAGTGTATACTCAAACCCTAATTGATCATATCTTGAACAAATGAAAGATTTTATTCAAAATCCTAATTTGGCTCAAGGAACACACACCAGCTATCTTGTTCTAAAATTTGTTAGTGATGCAATGATGCATATGTGAATGATATGAGATGGTATATTAGGTCAAAAATTGGGGTATGACTATAACCAATCATAACTAAACATCAAATATCATGCAATACAAATTAAAAATGCCCTTAACCTCCCATTTCACTCAGAAACAATTTTTAAACCTCTAACTAACTTACACAAACACTCCTAACAAACACAATTCACGATAACCCAAACTAATTTTCTCATCAATCAATCTCTACCCTCCTTCAATTTTAATCCAAGGGCTCTCACACTTAATCCTAAAATTTTCCCTTGATGAATCTCAAGCATTGATTAAAATGGCACACAAATCCTTATCTTGTGACTCAAATCTATTCTTCCATAACTAACTTTCTAACAGGGTTTTCCTCCAAAATCATTCAACCACCATTTATAAATACTCCCTCCCTTTTCTTCACTCACAAGAAATTCTCACCTTAGCAAAGCTCTGCAAAAATTCACCCCTAACCTTCACCTAAAGCTCCTTCACATAAAACCTCACACTGAAGCTTAAATGAATTAGAGCTCACCAACATTATCTTCTTCATTCTCTCACTATCGCAATATATATCCTTCCTCAATTATATCAAGCATTACACTACAATCTCTTTGTATCTTATTCTTATTCATTATCACTCCTAGTCTACTCATTTCATCATAACAAATCAACATAAGTTCATCCTAAAGGTACCACAAAAAACCAAGAAAGAAGAATTATGAAGAAGAAGAAGATACATGGAATCAAAAGGAAGCATAATATTACCTGCGCTTTGCAGGTAGGTACTCTTCTTCCCATTTCTTCACCTTTTCTTCTTTATACCAGCTTGTAGCATGACCTTCAACAATTCTTCATTTTTCTTCATCTTTCTTTATACCCAGTTGTAGTCAGTAGCTTATAGGTTAGAACCCTTATGTTTGCATCTTACATTTTGTGTTGACGCCGTTTAATTCGAGTTACAATTATTAGGGTTTTTGGGCATTTAGGACCGATTTTGGGGTTTTGGTTTGTTGTTAAGGAAATTAGAGGGCGGGTTTAGAAAGACAGAGGATAGAGCTATCTATTGATGGTTAAATTTTTAGCTTTTATATCTCCGTTGCCTCCGGCGCGACAATGCAATTTTTGGTGAGAAAGGTGATATGAGACAAAAGGGTGGATACTAATTTACTAAATGATAAAAATGAGAGAAGATTTTCTCATTTTCCCCTTTTGAACTTGAGTGAGATTTCTCAACCTTGGCCAAATTGGCCTTCACCAAATGCACCCTTGTGATTTCTAGTCACTATCTTTTTCGATCTTAGATGAATTAAACAAAATAAAACAATTAGGCTTTAGTTAACCTTGGCCCATTAGTGCCTCTTCTCATACACACCATTCTTTTTTCTTTTCTAAACCCCCTAGGGCTATTATTTATTTATTTAGTTATTTATTTATTTATTTATTTATTTATTTCCTTTTCGTTATTTCTTTAGGTTTTTTATGAGAAAATAATAATTGACTTAAAACTAATTGAATTTTAGTCTTAACCTTTCAGGACTAATTTAGGTTTAAATTTTGATTAGAGATTTCATTAGATTTAGGGTTTATGTTAATCTTTCTTTGTTTATCTCTTATCGTAAATCATGGTGAATGTTTTTAGACCAATACAATTTTTTTTTTGGTGAAAAAGACCCAATAACATTTGAATTTCTGTCATTGCACCTCTCTTGCTCATTTTGTATATTATTCTAGCTTTATATATCTGGGTAATACTCATGAGCTTTTTTGAATTTTTGTCTTTCAAAGCAGAAATGATGTACCATGGAGCCATGTTGTACTTCGTCATGTCATTCACAAACTTTCTTTCTTACTCTTTTAGACGGTCCAAAATATCATGACCTACTAATTCTTTGTCTAGTCTATGACTGTGCATCCCGCATCTTACCATCACCTTCCATCCATCATCACTCGGAACAGATCTCAACCTAAATGGGCGTTTAACCTTCATAGAATAATTTCCATCAGAAGAAGTTGCAACTTTATTTTTCTTTTCGTAATTACCTCCTCTGTCACAACCCATAATCAATTTATCCTTCATCCCTCGCATACCATTAACAGTGTCGGATCGGGTTGTAACAACAACAATACCATGAGTTTTTCCAATTGACCATGCCCATTCAAGAACTTTCTCTCGTGATTCAAAAATCTGGCAATCACATAAATATTTAATTAGCTAAATTAGATCAATTTAAAAAAGAATATTAGTGTACCGTATCGGTGATGAAGTACTGCATAAGATTAGTACATCAACCCGTAGAAGAAGCTGAAGCAGCCGATTCAGGACCACAAATATATAATATTTCATCAACCATACCAGAAATTTCAGGCTTTAATGAAATTTCCAGTATACCGGAAATATGCTAGATTTCCGTTACGTGAATTATTTTTAAAAAATACCGGATTTTTACAATTTCTGGTAAATCACATCGAATATTTAGAAATATTCGGTAAATCGCACCGGAAATTTAGAAATATTCAATATATTGGTACCGGAAATTTGTAAAGAATTTTCGATATACGCCAAATAACGGAACCGGAAATTTACTCTGACGTACCGCAAATTTACTTTTTTTTACAATTTTTTCAATAATAAATTTTTTTTCAAAAAATTTAAAATTTTGAGTAAATAAACTAAGTGGTATTTTATAGAAGAAAGGTAGAGATAGCACCAACCTACGGAGTCGAGATGGTGATGAGGCTAAGAAATTGCTAAGAAGGACTGGAGAGGAGATTCTGAAGCCGATTATAGGTATGCATTGCTTCTTTTCTTCCTCTTTTCGTTTCTTTTGCTTCTACTGGTGACTTATGTCGACGTCGCGACGACGACGAATTGCATATCGATGCGATGAAGGAGATACAGTAGTTATAGTATTGATGTTGCATTGCAAAGTCGCGAGGAGGATGATGATGATGATAGTAGTTGATGCAGGTTCAGTCACGCAGTTGCACTGAAGGTTGAGGCAGAGCAGTCACAACGGATGGTTATGACGTATTGTAGAAGATGGATACGGATCCGGGAAGACAATGAGATCGCAGAGAGCTTGAAGGTAGTGTATTGAAGACGATGAAGGTTGTAGAAGATGACAATTATGGATGCTGAAGGTTGAAGGCGTTGGAGATGGTTAGGAATCGGTTACGTGGTTAGAGGAAATGGTTAGAGAAATTAATTAGGGATTAGAAAAAGCTATTAGAAGGTTAAGAGTTAATTGAATGAGAAGAGGTTGTTAGAATTCAGTTAATGAATATGTTCTGATTTTCTGAGTTAGTTTAATCTGTTAGGGATTTAAAACTGGTTGGTTAGAAGTTGTTATGACAATTAGTAGTTAGTTAATTTTTCTGTCAAAATGCTGTTAGTTTTTGTTGGCTTTTTTGATGGATGAATGGACTACATCGACGTATTATGTGAATATCAAGTGATGATTTTTTTGTGGTCTCTGCAGGTCTGCTTTATCTTGTTTTGGATTTCTGAGGAATTTTTGTAGTTGAATATTTTCGTGTAGTAATTTCAGGCTGAGTCCACTTCCGTATAGACTGATAATGGGAAAGTATTATGGCTGAAGGTTTGAGCATGGCTGGATTACTTGCATTGGTTATGTGATGAACTTTGGATGTTGCTTTTTGGACAAACTTTGAACCATGTTTGGCAAGGAAAACGGGACGCAAAATTTGGTGAAGGCATGGAGTTTTGGCCTTAAGAATTTAGAGCTTCAGGTTTAGAAACATAGAACCAAATGTATTATAATTCTTTCGTTTTGTATGCTCCAAGAATGTATTGGCACCATGTACTTGTAATAAGATAAACCTTGTAACTTCTTTTAAGCAAACTTGTTCTATCTCGACTTTTTTAATGTGAGGTTCTTTTCTTTTCAATCTTTTGACTATTTTGAACCTTGAATTATAACAAGTTGGTTTAAGCGCGACTTTGTAATAAGCTCCATGATACCTTGAACTTGTATTTGAAAGGTGAATGCCATTATGTTTGAATCGAGTTACGTACCTTTCATAATTCTTTCATAATTGAACTTCTAATTACATGCTTGAAACGATATTGTCAATCAAAATCTTGGTTTGATGTTATCAAAAGACAAATGAATCCAATACTTGCACAAACTATGATGCTTGCCTGAAAGTTCGAAACAAAATCTTGAATCAATACTCTGACCTTAATCAAATGATATGCCATGCTCGACTTTCACAAAAACCTAATTCAATGTTGAAGTTCATATTATACACACTTTGTGTTCCAAGCCAAAGACGCCACTTTCAATTAAAACTTGAAACCTTAATTGATTGCGTTGTGGATATATGAATCCACATTATCCTCTCCTTGTGCCGAAACCATGGTCTACACTTTGTAGTCCAAGCCACAAACGCGCCTTGAATTGATGAAAGATAGAACCTCAAGAAATTTTTTAATGCATCTCTTGTATTAATAAAAACGTTGACCAAATGGAAAGCATAATCACATGAGAAAATGTCTTGATTAAATACCCTGTATGCAAGTTCGCACCCTTGAATTCTCGAAAACAAAACCCTGCAATTTGATGTTCAAAAGAAGAAAATGGCCTTATAACTTATTGATGAGAGATAATAAGTAGCCTGATGAAGAAAAATCCACAATAACCATGAACCAAGACCCTAATTTCCATAGTTTAGTGCACAAAGAAAGAACTAGAGAAATCAGACTTCACTTGGTGTACAAACCTCAAACCATGTAGAAGACCCTAATTCGCACAACCACTACACTCTTGATCTCATGCTAAGCTTATTGGTTAATGATGTATGCAATGTTAGATGACCTAATAGATGATATGTACATGATGATTATTAGACGCATAAGCCAGATGATTCTTATTAAGGGGTATGACAAATTTGAGGTATGAAAGCTGCCCCTATTTAATCGTCTTAAAATCGAAAGTGAGATTGGCGCGAGCCTTTCGAACATTCAAGGTAGAAGATGATTTAATAAAAATTTAAATATTTGTTCTGAAAAGATGGTGTGAGTGGGTTATTTGTTTTTGTAATATCTACTGGGGACAAAGTTTTTCGTTTTTTCCGGTGAAAAGCTTTACGGCTATATGTGCTGGACACTTATAACGTAGCAATAATACTAATACAAGCCAGAGGTAAGTTTGTCTTGTAACGTGGCGGTGATGCTAATACAAGGAAAGGTTGACTTGTAACATAGCGACGACTTATACAAGAAAGGGAATGACTTGTAACGTAGAAATGACTAATACAAGGAAGGAATGACAACTTGTAACGTAGCATCGGCGAATACAAGGAAAGGTGATGACTTGTAACATAGAAAAGACTAATACAAGGAGGGTAACGACTTGTAACATAGAAACGACTAATACAAGGAAATATTGACCAACTTGTAACGTAGCAACGACTAATACAAGGAGGGTAACGACTTGTAACATAGAAAAGGCTAATACAAGGAAATATTGACCGACTTGTAACATAGCAACGACTAATACAAGGAGGGTTTCAAGATGCGATGTCGATAACAAACATTTATGTCAATGTCAGACCTGCTGGGAAAGAGGTATGTAGTAAGACTTATGATAACATCATATGGAAGACTTACTGGGGATAAAATACAAACAATGAGACTTCTAACATGCAGACCAATATCAGATAGCATACTCGCTGGGGATAACAACAGGAAGATATTCTGATAGCGTCGTATGCTAAACAGATACTCAACAAAAATAATCATAGGTAGAAATCTTTCTAGCGTCGTATGCCAAAACAAATACCTGGAAAAAGGTATCAATCAGTAGGTCTTCTGATAGTGTCGTATGCTAAATCGGGTACCTAAAAAAAGGTATTGATAGGTAGATCTTCTGATAGCATCGTATGCTAAATCAGATACCTAATGAACAAGGATGACAGGTAGAACTCTTGTTAGAGTCGTATGCTAAAACAAATACCTGACAAAAAGTGTCGATAGGTAGATCTTATGATATCGTCGTATGCTAAATCAAATACCTAATGAACAAGGATGACACAAATGAGTGCTAGAGAGATTAACGCAAATGAACGTTGAAATAAGAAACCTTCTGGGACTAGTAAAAGTTTAACACAAATGAGTGTTTAGATTGATACGGACGAGTATCAAAAAAGATACGGACGAGTATCGAAAGAAGATATAGACGAGTATCAAAGAAATGTTTAACACGAACAAGTGTTTAGGTCGATACAGACGATTATTGAAATACAATACGGACGAGTATCAAATAAATGTTTAACACGAACAAGTGTTTAGATCGATACAGAAGAGTATCGAAAGAAGATACAGACGAGTATCAAAAGTTTTAACACGAATAAGTGTTTAGATCGATACAAACGAGCATCGAAAGAAAATATGAACGAGTGTTTAGATCGATACGGACGAGTATCGAAAGAAGATACAGACGATTATTAATGGATAAGCAACACAAACGAGTGTTTAGATCGAAACAGACGAGCATCAGAAGAAGATACATACGAGTATCAATGGATAGGAAACATGGACGAGTGTTTAGATCGACACGGACGAGCATCAAAAGAAGATACAGACGAGCAGTAATGGATAGGCAACACATACGAGTGTTTAGATTGACACGGACGGGCATCAAAAAAAGATACAGACGAGTATCAAAGAAAGAATTTACACAGATGAGTGTAAAGATCGACCTAGATGAGTGTTTGGAAGACTGACACAGACGAGTGTTTGGAAGACTGACACAGACGAGTGTTTAGAAGTAAAAGGTATTGGAACCATTAGATGGGTGTTGTGATCTAATGAAAGACATCAACTGAAGGTTTTGAGGTAATACTCTTTGCGGGGATATATCACCATTTTGAATGACTCAGGCCTCTCATGCAAGGAACTCAATCTGGCTCATGCTTTGTATGCATGTTTTAATTTGCATAGCATAATGATCCATTTTATTGGATATGCTATGCATTTTGAGTATGCAATGACAACTTTATGAAAATTATAGAGAAATAAACTCTACAGGGATGAGGATAGGTTCATCGGGAACTGTTGCTCGCTGCTTGAAAATACCAATGAAGATTGGCGTTGGGAGACCTGGAATACCAAAGATTATTGGTAACTTCACTGGGGAGAAAATTGTAACTTTCTAGAGAGGAAAGTAATTTGATCTGACTTCTCTACATTCTTGACCATTGGAGGATCTGATCAAACATGCTGGGGAATAGGTGTTGAACACCACTCGTATCTCTTTGGATGCCCCAGTTTATACCACGTTGGGGAGAAACAACTTAGGATGCTTGGGGATCAGGAGACAGACGTGGACCTCTTCAAATATCCTCAGTTTACTTCTATGCTAGAGATTAACAACCGTTGTCTGTGGGGATTACATGTTGAACCCACGTAGCACTTATCGAGTTCCCCAAGTTACTTTACTGGGGAGCAATACGCTGCATACATGTGCCGATTCACACAATACCCTTCAATGCCCTGAGTTTACACTATTGCTGGGGAATCATGTTGAATGCGTGCGTTGAACCACATAAAAACCTTTAATTCCCCAAGTTTGTTCTTTTGCTAGGGAGTATACTTGGAACATCTGCAGGAGATGAGGACAACTTTTGCAATGCTGGCCGGGTCGAGATGACTGCCATGGTGCTTTTAGCTTGATTCTAGTTGTTTTGCATGATAGAATTTCCTGAAAAATTTTGCAAGTACGGGCGAGGAATTCCCATGTTTGTAGGATCTCTACAAGAATTTGTGCTAAGTAGAAGACTGGAATATTCGTGCCACAATGTAATATGAGGTGGTCTACCTAACGCTTTGGGTGATGAAATAATTGTCTCTGATCACAGATTTCTTAGAGAGATTTGTCGAATCTCGACGTGATTGCCCTAGATTGACCAAATTCTGCATAGATTTCTGACGTGATTACCCATGATTATTCATAAATCTGAGAGATTTATCGACGTGATTGCCTCTGATTGATGGAAACTTAAAGAGATTTATCGACGTAACTGCCTCAGGTCGGCTAAACTTGATTCCCTTGGGTTGACCGAGCTCTTACTCAATGAAGTATTCACACGCTTCTTCCCCTTGGGGTGATAAAATTTTGATTACTTTTACTTCTTCAGAACGGGTAACCATTGAAATACATGCCCTTGCTCAATGGAGTCTTGGAAAACAAACTGAAAGCGATACACCCTTCTCAACGGAGACTTCTGGGCAGTCCAGGATTCCATGCAATCTGCTATTGGTCCTTTTTTACTCAACTTAGTTATTAGAAGGTGTGCCTCGAATTAATATTATTCCTCAAAATGATTTGCTCTTCAACAGATTTCTGAAGCAATTTGTCCCTTGAGACAATCAAAATATTCATCTGATGCTCATTATGCAAGCTTCCTTGATGTTTAAGCACCTGCTCATATGAAAAGAATGTTTTATCCTAAGAATGATAATTCTAACGCAAATCCTATGCTTGTGTTGAAGTTAGAAATTTTTTACTGAAAAGATGTCAAAACATCAAAATCTTTGTACAAAAGATAGTAAAAGATGGAGTGATACCAACTCAAAAAGTTTTAGCAAGTCTCCTAGGAGTCAGGTTACCGTGATCTCATTACACTTTTGCTTTTCAATTAAAACGTGCTTCAGTTAGGACTTTTCAGGGTTGTAGCGTGTCCTATGTAACACCCCATCTAAATACCCCGAATATATTAATTAAATTAATATCAAAATCAACTTTAATCAGAGGTAACACGGCAAATGAGGGATGTCACAATTAATAGATAAAATAAAACTTCATTCAAACAGTAGCCATGCTACACTGAGGATCAAATCTTAGATAGTTTAGTCAAATTAAGATCATGTCTTACACAGCGGAAAACATCATAACCAAACAGAATAATCCAATCATCATTATTCCCAACAAAATTAAAGAAAACAACTAAACAACTATCTAATTCCTCAACTAACGTTCCCGATGTTACAATCTAATCGAGCATGACAACGACACGCGGACTTATATGATAAGCTCTAGAGCCATCCTCAGAAAACTCCTCAGCTGCTAACTTTAATCTGAAATTGTAAAGTAAGGGTGAGACTTCTCATAATTAAAGCATATTATAAGCTTCTCAATTAACAATATATTTCAAGCATATTAATCCACCCATTTCAACATAACTCCAGATTCAATACACAATTACAGCCATATAATCATCATGCACAACAATCATCAATCAGAGAATAGTAACACTGGAAGACATCCTAACATGTTACTATTCCATACAATCAAAATGCAGACTCAATGCATGTGGTACCAACACGTGACCAAGTCACCCAACACTGATCCATCATCTACCGGATACAGTACCATCGATTCGTCCATAAACACCCGGACACGAATCCAGCCTAACCACCCATCCTCACTCGGGTATCGGTTATCGGCAATCCAAGTCAAATTCCGCACAATGGGAATTAACTTCACCAAAACAATGCATATGCACGCACATCACTAGCATGCAACATTCAACACAGTTTATGACCACATCAGACATCATAAACTCTCACCAACCACAACATGATATAATCACCTATCATGAAATAATTCATCACCAAGCATAAATATGCCAAACACTTACCCTTCAATTGGTAAGACTATCACCAGTATATATCACAACAACGACAACTAAGATCAACAGCCATCAGGCATATACAACACCACCAAACACATGATATCAATACAATCATGAATACACCAATTATCATAAACCGAATCAAAACTCAAAAACATGATATTCCAACCATCATGCATACAAATAACAACAGCACAACACGCTTTACATTCACTCAGTATCAATATACCCATCACCACAGTTTCACTGTTACATACACCTCAAAGTGCGTCAGTCAATAATTGTTCGTTTCGAAATTCGCCTCTTTTTCAAAATAATTTTCAACTTTTAGAAAATCTTTTCATTTTATAAGATAAAGCATTAAATTTAAGAAACAACGTCCAAAACGGCGCTCAAAACGGACTTACGGTTTGAAAGTTATGAATTTTCAAAGTTTTAAAAATTTTCAAAAAGTTTCAGTGGAACCCGGTTCCTCCCTGGGAGTAACCGGTTCCCACAGTTCAAAAATACACGCCCCCTGTAACAATGTATGGGGAACCCGGTTCCTTTAGGTAGGGAACCGGTTCCCAGAAGTAAAAATCTCATTTTTCTGGAAAATTAACGTGGACACCGGTTCCTACCCGGTTCCTCCCACACAGGAACCGGTTCCTGAGTTCAAAAATGTTATCTTTCACTGTTTTAAAAGATGGAACCCGGGTTCTCCCACTGGGGAACCGGTTCCCACGACCTTTAGACCCAAAAATTTAGTTTTGACAGCATTATTTCCCAAAACCATTTTTCTCTTCATTCCAAAACGTGCCTCATATTCCGACACCATAAATTCACTCATTCATCATCAATAACATACAATATAACATGTTTTATTCGTCAATAATGATCCTATATCATACAAATCAATGAACTTATACATTCTGACACAATCTGACACCATACTGACACAATCTAACACCATTAGATATACACCCATGGAAACCTAGAAATTCCCAAACTAAGGTTTCCTAACATGCTATGATCTATAGTATCAAAATCAAAACCTATAATATGAAATAACCAATCGAAATCACCCCTTACCTTGTGGGTTCTTCGAATTCCGACACCTTAGGTCTTCTTCCTCCCTTTCTCCTCTTCTCAATTCCATGTACAGTGAGTTTTCTCCAAAAAGGTCCTTTTTTCCTCTTTTCCTTCTTTTATTTCTTTTATTATTCTAGCATAATAAAAATAACATAATTAATGTGAGTAGAGCCTTTTACTCTTCACACACTCACTTTATTCATCACACCACCAATAAACCCACTTCCATTTAATTTAATTGACTTTCAATAATCCAAAATATTAAATATTACATTCCTAATTAAATTAATAATTAAAAATCGTAATTATTTAATAATCGATTTATTTGGGGTGTCACAACTCTCCCCCACTAAAAGAGCTTTCGTCCTCGAAAACATAAACTAGACTAACAGTTCGGGATATGAGTCCTTCATCTGACTCTCCAGTTCCCATGTAACATTTCCATCTGCTGGTTCTCCCCAAGCCACTCTTACCAATGCGATCTCTTTGCCTCGCAACTGTTTCAACTCTTTCTGATCAAAGAGATACTTCAGACTCTTATGATCACTAATACCTCAAACCGAGAACCATATAAATAATACCTCCCCAACTTCAAAACAAATACAACAGCTGCCAACTCTAAATCACGAGTCGGATAACTCCTTTCATGCACTTTCAATTGTCGTGAAGCATAAGCCACAACCTGCTTATCTTGCATCAACACACCACCTAATCCCATTAATGATGCGTCACAGTACACAACAAAAGACTTAGTCGGATTCGGCAAAATGAAGATCGGAGCACTAGTCAACATCCTCTTCAGCTCTTGAAATCCTTCCTTCCAACTATCACGTCATGTTTGACATCATTTCCAATATCACTAACAAATATCCCTCTTATTCAACCACTATAATCCCACACGATCCATTGCTATTGGGTTAAGAATGCATCAGCTCAGCTCACTCCTTACCCCCTTCACTCTAAGATACATGATTTATCACTTCATTACACTGCAACACAATTATAAGAACCTCCACCGAACCGCAATGTCCCCAACATTTATACACAATGCCAGTACTACAAGGCTACGTTCCAACGAGAGAGCTTGCAAATTAATACATCTATTATAATGGATGTAACATCAATAAGACATAGAACCCTTCACCTAACAATTCTATTCTGAAATTTCTAATAGTTTCATAAACTCCACGCCTTCTAACGTTTAATTTGTGACTTCCAAAAAATCATACTCGCATAACAAAGTGCATCACATTACGCTTTCGCTACGCGACTCTGATTATTTACCTTAAGTCATTATCTTCATTTGATTCTCATCAACTACCAACTCTACAAGTTTCATATTTATCTTTAGACTCTCTTTAGTATCTACCAGAAAATCATTGTCCACCTTTTTACATTCTAAACCTTCCACTCTGCGGCTTCAACTCGCATACACACTCAAGTCTCCGACCTGATGAATAATTTCCAAGTCTTTTTCATAGCCCTTTTCCTCTTAGTTTCATACGAACTGATGAACTACTATCCTCTCAATAGAACGTCAACCACCTCACACACTATCAAGCTTGCAGGATGGGTCTATTCAATCCAACACGATCCCGTCTATTATCAACAAGAGATTAAGGGTGATCAGTTCCTCAATTTGTCAATAGATAGCCGATAATCATAATGGAGTATAAACCACCGTACCAAACTATAATAGCGTTCCTTTAGAACTCGTGCTCGAAGTCACCCAAGCACCATGGTCCAATAATCTTCCTTTAAGGTTTACAACTTCTTCCACAATTATTCCTCATTTGATCTCGACGATGAGATACCATCGATCAGACAATTTACATAATCTTCTTCACACTCACTTAGCATCACACAAATGTTAAGTATTTTCCCCCTCATAAGATGCTAACATACCAAATACACCATAACTCATTTTGTTCCCATTTGAAGTCCTTATCCATGCGGAGAACTTTAACGACATTCACAACTCTTAGTCTCCCTTTAAATCTCATAACATCTAGAATTCATATATGTTCAGTCTGAATCTTATTTCAAATGCAATCTCGGTAATACATCTCATCATATCATCGGCAAAAGAAACTTCCAACATTTCTTAACACATGTCAATATTTTGACATCTTAAACATGATTGCATTTCCTATCGAATTTATTTTTCCTCTAACATCACTTATCTTTTCCTCAGAAGCTAACGTCACTTATTCATCCTCAATCGACATAAGTTGCATCTCTAATACTTTCGCATTCTTACTAATACCAACATCTCATTCATTAAGAATATATCATTCTTGACCTCGTCTCAAATATACTGCGACTGTTACTGGTTATATCCATAAAATCTTCTAATACCCGCAACTTAACTTTGAATTTTCCCACTGAACACTACGTCAGCCTCAGATGGGTCTACAGCATTACCGTCACTTGAGATAACATGATAAAGAAAACTCATATCCTCATACCGTAATATACACCATGAAAACTTAACAAAATCCTACTCCCTTTCGAAGTTGGGATTCCCTCACAACATTCAACATGCCTATACCGAGTTCTAGAAGCTTCTCTCTAACTATCTTCATCCTTAACCTGACCACGAAGGTAAGTTAACCTCAATTTGACTGTACTGAAGACATACTTTCCAACCATTTGGTCCATCAAATCACCAATAATTTGAAATAGATATTTAGTCTCAATCACCACTTAAATCAGTTATCAGAAATCCACACGCAATTCGTGCTACTTTCTTTCTCCTTGACTAAGGAAATTAGAGCTCCCCAAACAATACACTTAGTTTTACAAATCTATTTCACTGCGCATCTTCCAATAGCTTCTTCAATTCCCTTAACTCAAAAGTTGACATCTTGCAGGGTGTCATAGAAATAAGTTTTGTACCAAGAACGACCTCAACAACAACTCCGATTCTCCTCAAACATCATTATATGATAAATAAATTACTTTCAGGTGCTGGGACCATTTTTAAAACAAAGTTCATCACATTATCTTTCCAATGCTTCAAACGGAACTCAAATCAGACATCCAAAACTCAAGTTATGAATTTTGCAAGTTTTCGGAAGGAATGCTGTCAAGAAATCAATTCCCTGCAATAGGTAGTCGATTTCCACCTTGTGGGAGTGAGAAATCCCAAAACATCCTAGAATACAAAATTTGAGATCCTAACTTCAACATACCGCAACACACATCATTCTCCATGATCACTTGCGTCAAGTTACAATTCCAATAACCAATTCACACAACTGCATACTTTATATCAACCATTGACACAATCAATCTTTTCAAGAACACCAAGAAGTAACTCACACAAACAACTCCACAATCAACCGGAAGTGTTACAACATTCCCACCACACCAGCTTCATCTTCTCAAAGTCATCCTTCTTAATGACCAAATATCTTCTAGGCCAAGAATATGCATCGACTCATCAAAACGATTCATAATCACTTCGTTTAACTCCAAACATTCAACCCAAGGATGACCTCAAGCTAATCCAACATCTTGCTCAGACGATGAGTCGCTATTATTCCCAGGGAAACGTGAGAACTCACACCCCAAATGGAACATCATTATCCATAACATCGTCCTCCACTCCCAGTGATGCGAACAACACAAGTACTTAATTGTTACCACTTAAGAGAACCTTATCTGACCTTCATACTGAATTCTCGAATTCGTAATCCTTCCGAATTCGGGAAAACTACGCAGTCTAACCAACATCTGCACTCATGTAACCAATAGCACATCGATCCAACTCTCCACACCAGAACACCTCAGAGAAGCAAAGTTTCTCCCCCACTTGCTTCTAAACCACTCCTTCAACCAGGTAGCCAGGAAAAACAAGCAGTACCGACAGTGTTTCACACACATGTCGTATACAAAAGGAGTAATGACATTAAGACACTGTTCACAATGACCGACTATGCTCTGATACCACTATTGTAACACCCCATCTAAATACCCCGAATATATTAATTAAATTAATATCAAAATCAACTTTAATCAGAGTTAACACGGCAAATGAGGGATGTCACAATTAATAGATAAAATAAAACTTCATTCAAACAGTAGCCATGCTACACTGAGGATCAAATCTTAGATAGTTTAGTCAAATTAAGATCATGTCTTACACAGCGGAAAACATCATAACCAAACAGAATAATCCAATCATCATTATTCCCAACAAAATTAAAGAAAACAACTAAACAACTATCTAATTCCTCAACTAACGTTCCCCAGTGTTACAATCTAATCAGAGCATGACACTGACACGCGGACTTATATGATAAGCTCTAGAGCCATCCTCAGAAAACTCCTCAGCTGCTAACTTTAATCTGAAATGGTAAAGTAAGGGTGAGACTTCTCATAATTAAAGCATATTATAAGCTTCTCAATTAACAATATATTTCAAGCATATTAATCCACCCATTTCAACATAACTCCAGATTCAATACACAATTACAGCCATATAATCATCATGCACAACAATCATCAATCAGAGAATAGTAACACTGGAAGACATCCTAACATGTTACTATTCCATACAATCAAAATGCAGACTCAATGCATGTGGTACCAACACGTGACCAAGTCACCCAACACTGATCCATCATCAACCGGATACAGTACCATCGATTCGTCCATAAACACCCGGACACGAATCCAGCCTAACCACCCATCCTCACTCGGGTATCGGTTATCGGCAATCCAAGTCAAATTCCGCACAATGGGAATTAACTTCACCAAAACAATGCATATGCACGCACATCACTAGCATGCAACATTCAACACAGTTTATGACCACATCAGACATCATAAACTCTCACCAACCACAACATGATATAATCACCTATCATGAAATAATTCATCACCAAGCATAAATATTCCAAACACTTACCCTTCAATTGGTAAGACTATCACCAGTATATATCACAACAACGACAACTAAGATCAACAGCCATCAGGCATATACAACACCACCAAACACATGATATCAATACAATCATGAATACACCAATTATCATAAACCGAATCAAAACTCAAAAACATGATATTCCAACCATCATGCATACAAATAACAACAGCACAACACGCTTTACATTCACTCAGTATCAATATACCCATCACCACAGTTTCACTGTTACATACACCTCAAAGTGCGTCAGTTAATAATTGTTCGTTTCGAAATTCGCCTCTTTTTCAAAATAATTTTCAACTTTTAGAAAATCTTTTCATTTTATAAGATAAAGCATTAAATTTAAGAAACAACGTCCAAAACGGTGCTCAAAACGGACTTACGGTTTGAAAGTTATGAATTTTCAAAGTTTTAAAAATTTTCAAAAAGTTTCAGTGGAACCCGGTTCCTCCCTGGGAGTAACCGGTTCCCACAGTTCAAAAATACACGCCCCCTGGAAAAATGTATGGGGAACCCGATTCCTCTAGGTAGGGAACCGGTTCCCAGAAGTAAAAATCTCATTTTTCTGGAAAATTAACGTGGAACCCGGTTCCTCCCACACAGGAACCGGTTCCTGAGTTCAAAAATGTTATCTTTCACTGTTTTAAAAGATGGAACCCGGGTTCTCCCACTGGGGAACCGGTTCCCACGACCTTCAGACCCAAAAATTTAGTTTTGACAGCATTATTTCCCAAAACCATTTTTCTCTTCATTCCAAAACGTGCCTCATATTCCGACACCATAAATTCACTCATTCATCATCAATAACATACAATATAACATGTTTTATTCGTCAGTAATGATCCTATATCATACAAATCAATGAATTTATACATTCTGACACAATCTGACACCATTCTGACACAATCTAACACCATTAGATATACACCCATGGAAACCTAGAAATTCCCAAACTAAGGTTTCCTAACATGCTATGATCTATAGTATCAAAATCAAAACCTATAATATGAAATAACCAATCGAAATCACCCCTTACCTTGTGGGTTCTTCGAATTCCGACACCTTAGGTCTTCTTCCTCCCTTTCTCCTCTTCTCAATTCCACGTACAGTGAGTTTTCTCCAAAAAGGTCCTTTTTTCCTCTTTTCCTTCTTTTATTTCTTTTATTATTCTAGCATAATAAAAATAACATAATTAATGTGAGTAGAGCCTTTTACTCCTCACACCCTCACTTTATTCATCACACCACCAATAAACCCACTTCCATTTAATTTAATTGACTTCCAATAATCCAAAATATTAAATATTACATTCCTAATTTAATTAATAATTAAAAATCGTAATTATTTAATAATCGATTTATTTGGGGTGTCACATCCTAGCTCACAGTTTTTAGAAAAAAGGGATTTAAGGCTCAGAATTATTTGATGCCCACCCATTCTCCATGATATTCTCCATTCCCACGTTCAAATAACTTGATACGATCACTCATACCTCAAGAAGAGTTTATGATGCAGTTGAGGAACCATTGAGGTTTCTTGGACACGACAATCACTAACCTCTTTGCTTTTGGTGTCTGATAACACGACTTTGTTCTTTTGCTGAGGATTTTTATTTGGTGATCCTTTTTGCTTTTTGGGCTTTACTTTTGCCTAACTTTTGTCTAAGCGACTTATTACCAAGTTTCGACTTAGCGGGCTATTTTTATTTTTTTATTCATACTTTTTTTTGAACAAATTGTGTGATCTCGAGTCTTTAATTGATTGGAAGTCATCGTGACTGCCTGAGTCCTTAGTGGACGAGGGATAACCATTATGGTATCCTCATATGTTGACCTACTGATGTGCGAGAGATAACCGTTATGGTATCATCCTCTTTTGATGCACACTATTGATAGGAAAAGGTTGACCATTGAGGTTTTGACTTTCCTCATCCCTTTGAAGGATAACCATTATGTATCCTTGTCTGTGCACCCTTGATGAGTTCTGAATGCTCGATTAGATTAACTAAACAATATCCTACCCGGGTTAAAAATGAGGGTTTTTTCTAAATAGAAAAGAAACTACTAATTTAAGGCTCAAAGGGGTTAACGAGGGTTTCACTCCCTTATATCTCCGGTGTTTGGGATTTGAAACAATGCATCTACATCATCATCAAGGCTTTTACTCGAAAGCATACGATTTGAGATTCCAGGTAAATTAATCATCATCCTCCCGCCAGAGTTTTTTTCTTTATTAACAAGAGTTGAGTGTCATAAGCATTGTAAAACAAATAAGAGTGATAAGGAATGGATTAATTCAAGACAAGCATATTCGATGCATTATGAGTAATATTCAAAAGATGAAAATTTTTTGCATACAAGAAAGTACTAAAAAAATAAGAAAGATTACAATTGAGAATGCAAATGAAATCTTTAATTGTCATGTTAAGGAAACTTGACTCCGAATTGACTTATTATTGTAGGAGATGCACTTGAAGTCTTGACATTTACTGAGGTAGAGATTCCTCTTTTGATATGGTGTGAACACTATTGTCTTTGAATTGACCCTGTCTTGAATCTCATCTTTGGATGACATACTATTTTCAATTGAATGGCCAGGTGCCCCTGTGAGCTAATCACACTAGCATCGGGATCATAAGAATAAGAGATGACATGATTTGTACGTCTGGTTTCCTTCTATGAGAGCTCGAGCAATGGAGGGAACAACTGATTAAGAATCATAGGCACTATGCCAAACTTTTTATGATTCTCCTAGATCCTAATGGTCTAACTGAGCATGTGGATGATACTCGTTCTAGTTAATCATCTGATTATCAAGACTTGGAACAAACAACAACTGTTAGAAAGGATCTTTTGGGCACACTGGTCATGCATGGGATTCATGGGATACTATTTGAGAATGAATATTTAGACCTCCAGTTGGATATGGAATGAGATTGACCTGTATGCCCAAAGTATTTGGATTAACCAAAAATGCCCATGTATCGAGTAAGTCCTAGATTTTATCCTTCGACGCCTTTCAAATTTAGACATTATGACAATGTGTCCTTGAATGGAAAACACACCTAAATCAACATTGAAATCAAGAGAGATATGTGAGAGGAGGACCCAAAGCACGAAGCTTAATCAACTAAACTTATGATAGAAGAGGAAGTAATCAGGCGCATGGCATTAGAAACAATTCCACATGCTTCTCTGGCTTCTTCTATATTTGCTTATGAGCTTTGCTATATGGATTCACTTGGAGACTAGAAACTAGCTGATGACGAGCAAACTCATGAACCCAGTATTGTGGAAGAGATATATTAATTACTTCATGACTTGAAGGATATCCCATATGATGAGGAGAAATAATAGCTTTTGTCGCATCAATATATATTGAATTACTTTCCTTTATTGATGTTGTCTTCAGAATTTCCATAACCAAACTCAATTGAGTCTTCAACTGGTGGTTTTCCTCCTTCATGAGTCCCTAATCATAGATCAAGGTTTGCAGCTTGCGTTTCCACCATAAACAGCCCCATCTGACCTTTTAAATCGTCCAATTCCCCACGAAGTTGCTCCTTCGCTTAATTCGGACCACAAAGTAGTGAGAAGTCAAGAATTGAAATTCTGAATAGAAGATACTAGATCTAAATAAGAGATATACCCAACTTCGATTACTTGTTATGGATGCATGAAATGAATGGGTATGCAGGTTAGATATATACACATGTATTTTTTCTGACATGTCTTTTGAAAAATAAATTTGCTATGATGCAAGTGCATTAACCATGGGTTCAAAAGTTCAACATAGCAACAGATAACATCTGTATAATCGGATATACAATCCTCTGGATAACTGCTGTATAATGTAATGAGTAATATGAATATCACAAGATTAAAGGTTCTGCACTAATTCAGGATACCATAGAAATACCAGAGAACCAAATCTCATGGAACCAAGTATCAAATAACCATGTTGTCACCAATAAAATAGAACATCACAGACGACACAATATAATAACCATTATAATAAATAGTCACCATCCGGACATGGTCACCACCAGAAAATACCAAGTTACCATCAGTATCAAGTCACCAACAATACCTATTAAAATATGTTCCCTCCCCACTCACAGGTGTAATCTAGGTCAGGGTAATGAAAGGTAACTCTAGAATCATCGATCCTCCTGGAAATTCTATTACCACACCACATACGTGGGTACCAATAACACCCCATTTGAATCTCATCTGAGCATGGACGCATGACCACACTAGAAAGACCTTCGTCCAGTAGTCGTCATGTTCCACTCTGTTCCTAGTGTTCCTATAGTTGTAAATATGGCCTAGGTATTGGGCCTTTTACCTCATAGTAACACCCAACCCGCCAATAGAACAACAACCAGTCCAACAATATAGTATATAGGAAATAAGGGCGAATTCCACATAGGATGCAATGCACAAAGCATATAAATGAATGATGCAATAAAGCGAATAAAAAAACTAAATACCCAAATACAAGCAAACATAAGCTAGGATTGACTCCAGGATGGAACAACATTTGGTCAATCTCTCCCCAGTAGAGTCACCAACTGTCGCACCTAGGATTTTCGTCAAAGCGCGGAGGAGGCGGAAAATAGAGTCGCCATCAATGTATATTTATCCCTAAAGCGGAGAAGGAAACACTGAGTAAACCTACGGGAAGGGAAAGAACATGGTCGTCGGAACCACGAGAAAATGGTAAGGAAGTCCGTTACACGAGGGGAAGGGATTAGCACCACGCGCGCTTGTGGTACTCCACAATATCCACTTCAGTTTGCTCTTATATAAGAGTGTGTTATCTATCGCTTAATTGCTACATCTATGTCTAATTCTTAGTGATAAAAGGAATGTATGTAAAAGAAAATAAACGTCGGGAAAAGAAAAAAGTATTTACAAAATTTTGTTTGGTCAGGCCCCGCGACCAAATGCCTACGTATTCCCTCGTGCAATGGAAAATTCAGAACTAAATACATATAAAAGGAATGTATGCTAACTAAATACATAGATTGTGCATTTGAACTTCAATAGAGGAATCAAAACAAAGTGTTTGACTTATTTACCATTTGCAGTAACAAACATATACTTAAGATGCAAATAAACATGAATTCAAAGTATAAAAAACTTATTAGAGATCAACATAAGTACCCAAGATAAAGTAGAGGAATCAAAACAAATTGTTTGACTTGAATATCAAGACTTGTAGGTAGATAAAATTGACTCGTCGATGTTCTTGAAAAATGACAATAAATTGCACTTATCAACATCTTGTGGGCCAATAACCGTGGTTAAACAATAATATTTTTTCTTTATTCTGAATTGTTAAGTTGGCCACTGTTAAACCGTAAAAAACTAAAAACATTTAACCACAATCGTTCAACCGTGGTTAAATAACTGTGGCTAAACAACGAATTTTTGGTAGTGTAATAATGTTCATTGAAAAAATATTCCCATGATTATAATTTTAATCCTTAAAACAAACACACTCATAAGAAACCGTACTGCTTTCTAGGTAGTGTTGGATTTAAATAATATAAAATAATTATTTAATAAAATATTATTGAAAAATTAATTGATAAAATACATTTATTATAAGTAAAGAGAAAACTTAAATACAACTTCCTACATGCATTTTATACTATTTTCAATTAAAAACATGACACATATATTTAAATACAATTTCTTAAATACATTTATTATATTTTTATTGTAAAAACTAGTATAAACAATACTTAAGAAATTGTATGTAACTTTTCTTCTATAAATAATAATAATAATATTGGTAATATAGTATAAATAATATTAGTTTAGTAAAAATATTAAACAATATTAATTTATAAAAATTAATTATTCAATAAATAAATAGAAGTACCAATTTTCATACAAATAATTTTTATATCAAAATAAATCAACATATAAAAATAAATGTTGTCAAATGTCAATTATAAACAAAATAATAATAATAAAAATAAACTATCAATTTACAAAAACTAATTAATAACCAAATAAATAGAACTAGTAGCATATTTCATATAGGAATATAATAAGATACACAAATTGAGTTATAAAATATAATAAATAAGTTTAAAAATAATAATAATAATAATAATAATAATAATAATAATAATAATAATAATAATAATAATAATAATAATAATAATAATAATAATAATAATAATAATAATAATAATAATAATAATAATAATAATAATAATAATAATAATAATAATAATAATAATAATAATAATAATAATAATAATAATAATAATAATAATAATAATAATAATAATAATAATAATAATAATAATAATAATAATAATAATAATAATAATAATAATAATAATAATAATAATAATAATAATAATAATAATAATAATAATAATAATAATAATAATAATAATAATAATAATAATAATAATAATAATAATAATAATAATAATAATAATAATAATAATAATAATAATAATAATAATAATAATAATAATAATAATAATAATAATAATAATAATAATAATAATAATAATAATAATAATAATAATAATAATAATAATAATAATAATAATAATAATAATAATAATAATAATAATAATAATAATAATAATAATAATAATAATAATAATAATAATAATAATAATAATAATAATAATAATAATAATAATAATAATAATAATAATAATAATAATAATAATAATAATAATAATAATAATAATAATAATAATAATAATAATAATAATAATAATAATAATAATAATAATAATAATAATAATAATAATAATAATAATAATAATAATAATAATAATAATAATAATAATAATAATAACAACAACAACAATAACAACTAAGTGTTTGGGCTTGAATGACAAACAAGTCTCTTGTAAGGGCGACATTAAATACCGATTAAATAACGTTTGGCAGTCAGCTAATAAAAATAAATAATAATTATAATAATAATAATAATATTAATATGAATACCAAAAATTATTATTCTAAAAATGAAAAGAATCTCAACTGAATATCATGGAGTTTTAATGTATTGAAAAAAAAATCTTATTTGTATTAATTGAATAGCACAAATTAGTTTAAATTTTATAAAAATATTAATTTAATACCTCTTGAGTAAAGCATTCCTTTTATATTCAATCCATAAAAAATGATGAAATTTCAATCTAATTAATCATTTTCCAAATGAATGATTTATATAAACCGTCTATACCACATAATTTATTGTAAATCATTCCTAATATATTCAATCTCTTCACAACAACCTATAAAAATACAGTTTAAATTAACTGATACTCCTCCATTTTCTTTTATAATAAATATTAATTTTTAAAATTTATAAAATAAATGATGTATTTGAATTATATATAGACTAGATACATTAATTATTTAATAAATATAAAAAATTAAAATCTCTCTTATAAAAGAGAACGGAGAAAGTACATATTCTAAATAAGTATAATTGTCTATTTATCATAAAAAATAATATAAAAATTATTGATATTTGTTTATAAAAACAAAAGAAAAAAATGCGTTACACATTCCATCATGTCATATTAATAATTAAATTTTTTTTAAATGATTTAGCATATTTATGTTTTTTTATTGTACGGTTGTATAAATTTTTTTTACACTCATTGTGTATATTTATTAAACCCTAAAAACAATTATAATTATTAAAAAATAAAAGAAGTTGAGTCCTAGGCGGCGACCTTGGACGTCTATCTCTAAGGCCATGTTTATCGAGTATCGAGATAGTCTTGTATGATCACATGTATTTGAGCTTAAATTTTGGGCACACACCCAGTAAAAAAACAATAAAAAATGAAAATAATTAAATAATACATATTTTTAAATATTTATATGAAATATAATTTTATATGAATGTGCTTAGATGATTATGTGTTAGGGTTGTGCCCAATCAAGTATTACACTTGAGTATCATGAAGTTTTAGCGTCTTGGAAAAAATCTTATTTGTATTAATTGAATAACACAAAAATAGTTTAAATTTTATAAATATTAATTTAATACCTCTTGTATAAATCATTCCTTATATATTCAACCTATCAATCTATAAAAATGATAAAATTTCAATGTAACTTATCATTTAATTAATCATTTTCGGACGGAATGATTTATATAAATCATGTATACCAAAGAATTAATAGTAAATCATTCCCAATATATTCAATCTCTTCTTGACAATCTATAAAAATTAAAATAAAGTTTAAATTAACTAATAAATATTCTAAATAAATATTATTGTCTATTTATCATTAAAAAAGTAATATAAAAGTTATCGATATTTTTTGCAGAAACAAAAGAAAATAGAAGATATACCGATGATTTAATGAAAATTGCACATTCAATCGGGGTCATATTAATATTTTAAAAAGTTTAAATTGCATATAAATTTTTTATTGAATGATCGTGTAAATTTTTTAATATGGTGCATGTCCATTAAACTTTAAAAACAATTATAATTTATAATAAGATAAAAAATTTGAGCCCTAAACAGCGGCCTTGGTCGCCTATGCCTAAGTCCATGCTTGATTAAGTATCATGGAGTTTCTTCTTCTTGAAAAAAAAAAACTTATTTGTATCAAGTAAATGGCACAAAATTAATTTCAATTTCTTAAAAATATTAATTTAATAATTAATATCTCTTAGAGATTTTTTATAATAAAAAATCTTATAAAATCTTTGAAATTTTAACCTAATTAACATTTAATTAATTATTTTTGGACTGAGTGATTTATATAACCTAATTTATTATTTAATTAATCATTTTCAGACTGAGTGATTTATATAAATCATGTATACCAAAGAATTTACAGTAAATCATTCCTTATATATTCAATCTCTTACCGACAATTTACAATTATTATCAATTTCAATGCATACATAAAAACTTTATAGTTAGGGTTGGATTTATATATCTCATATATGGCGAAATTGTAGGATCTTATATGAGTGTAGTAAACACAGAATCAGATCATTTCTTGCTATAAATAAACAAATTTCATGTTTCCCAATACAACAACAAAATTGTATATTGTTTTTTCACCATGGATGTGGTGAACGAAAACAATAAAACAACAGGGCGAAAGAAGAAGAAGAATAAGATGAAGAAGCTTGAAAAAGAAACAGGCAAGCAAACCTCACTCTACAGAGGAAAAGTAGGTTTGTTCAAAAAAGCAACCGAACTTTGTGTTTTATGCAATGCTCAGGCAGCTATCACTGTGTTTTCTCCGGCTGGTAAACGTAAACCATTCACCTTTGGTTATCCAGACGCAGACACCATCATCGATAGGTACGTCAATGAAACATCGGAGTCTGAGGCTCAAAACTCGTCTTCGGTTGAAGAATATGATAGACAATACCAAGAAGCATTGAAGACGCTGGAATTGGAAAAGAAGAAACTAGAAGAACTGGAAATTTTTTCAGAGATTTTGAAATCAGATTGGTGGAATGATCCAATTGATTTTATGAGTAGTGAAGAACTTGAACAATTTATAGATTGTTTAAATGAGTTAAGGAGTAACGTTGCCAAAAGGATTGAGGAACCTGGGAAGATGTCCCCCACGTTGTAGTTTGGTATCTTTTTTATTTGTTTTAGTAGTTTCACTTTTATTGTTAGTGTTCTTTCTAGGTTAATGCTTTTTTAGTGTGTTTTTGATTTTTTTTGGTTTTAGTAGTTTCACTTTTGTTTAAGTATTTTGTTAAATCGGTCTGGATGAATTTTGTTTGGTTATTATCAATTTCGATCTTTTTTATGAATCAATTTCAGTGTACTATTTATCATGGTTCTAAATGGCTATTATATATGAGATTGTGCTCACTACGATAATTAGAGCAGTGGCTGTGAAAACCTAGACCATGGTTAAGATCGTTTGAAGATTTTTTTTAAGGTTCTGCCTGAGGTTCACTCTTCGAGATTCCTCCTGGATCTTGAATATGTGTTATTCGTAGAGGTTTTCTTCTTCGAAAAAAATCTACTAGATGACTCGTAGAGGCTTTCTTCTTATCAAAATTTTCACTACATGACGCTTCGTATTCTTTTTTAGATGAAGTCCCTTCATCTGATGTTGAATCTTCTCAAGATCGTTCAACCACAGAGATTGTTCTTTCGAATAAAATCACTAAAGTTGACTTGCTTTCAGATGAATCGGTTGATGAAGGTGTCAGAGATTCTTCTTCTTTAGTAGTTGCATTAATTCATTCAACTTCTCAATGTTTTCTGCCTTCTTAGTTTTTCTTAAAGTCGTAAACATCTTCATCTCTTGATTTAAGGATTGGATCAAGGTTTTGATTCCAATTCTTAATTCTTAGATATTTCTTAATGAAAAACATTCTAACATTATTTCAAACATTTATAAATTTAGAGAAACATTTATGAATGATTTATTCATCTTTTTTGCCTCGTGTGTTCATTCGCTCTTATTCGACTCTTAAGAAACTCCATATATCATTTTAAAAGTGTCTCACATTTCCTTGACGTATTTACAATTATAAGCATATAAAAATTTATTATCATCTAGAGACACAATGAAGAAATCTTTGTTTTGAAATCACTTTCAAACTTTCTCTTTTCCTTTATGGTCCAAAGTAAATCTAGTTTATTTACTACTTCTCCATTTATGTGGCGATTAAGGATAAACAAATAGTTAGCTATAATTTTCAACAATTAAAAATTAAGACTTTGGTTGAAAACTAGCTTTTTATAGTTGAAAACTATCACCATTAAACGATGGGTGTGAGTTTAGGAAAATTCTCTTATTATAAAAGGTGTAAAAAGTCATCCTCCTCATAAAACGAATAGTCTATGAATATGAGTTAGGTTCTGATGCCACTTGTTAAACATGTAAGTCAATATATAAGACGAGGTGAATTGTGGGGGTTTGAAAAATAGGTTTGAAATAAATTTATTTTCAAAATTAGAGTTTAAAATTTTTTTCTAAAAAAATGTTTGAATATGCATCGGAAATAAAATATGTGGAAAGTAAAAAAGTTAAGGGAATAGAGATAACACCCTAGATTTATAGAGGTTCAATCTTAATGACTTATCAAGAAATTTTTCGCAAAATTAAATAAATAAATAATCATAGTACATCACCACAAGGGCGTCACATCTTCATAGAAACATCATAAATAAACATCATGCTCGTAACACGGGTTGTAAAATACTCCACACAATATTATTCAATACTAGTTCTCCATTCATTACAGCGAAATTCATAGTTCAAAAAATTCTCTTTATAAATAATTCATAGTAAATAGCCATGATTCATCATTCATACATATAACTTCAAAAACAAACTCGAGTACCACATAGGGTGACTCAACATCTTAAAACAAATAAATAACGTAAGTTCCAAAACATTTGGTCCCAACCCCAATGTTACATATCAAAGTAAGACTCTCTTTATTTTACTGAAAATAAATAAACGCATCCTGGACCTATCCTCTAAGCTCCTACGGATTACTCTGGATCACTCGTGCGTTACCCACGTGGAGACAACATTCAAACAGAAAGAGGGAGTAAATCATAATTATTATATAAAATATAAAGAATAGATTTAGCCAAAAATTCATATAGGTAAGGTATCCAATTCCACAGTTCTTCATATTATGCTCACTCCTTCACCAATTTACCAAGATACGAAAACATATAATCATCATATACAAAGTATCCTCAATCATCAATAAAGCACATCAAATGCAATGTCACATAAAATGTAATGCATCATCATAGAATCATGTATGTGGTACCGAAACATCATTGATGACTTAGTCATCTTCGATCTCCAAAGGTCCCCACCAATAAGATCGATTCCCACTTGGAACCAGAACACTTCATTGTTGCACCCAATCCACACTATGGGATTTGTTTCCTTCATTGGACAATTGTCCTACCATCATCACTGGACTGAAGTCCTAATGACCATCACTTGATTGAAGTCCTGAACTATGCCATGAATGCAATGATACACAACAACATAAATAATACGACCACAACTAGTCAACACGTATCACCATTCATGAATCATCACAAATAACCTCATGTCATCAAAGGATATCACAACATCATAAATACTTCGTATAAACACCATGGGAATCAAAACATCATCATATAATTACCATACACAAAGCAACCACGCAATAACCAAATCATTATTGCGATTAAACGCAGGGAACCTACTTCTATTTTAAATTAGATCCTAGAAATATACTTCCTATTCCCCATTTTATTCTCACTAATTCAAGTTTATTGCATTAGCTTTCCATTGGTTCGAACAACACATCAGTCAGATGCTCGCCCGACGACGTGGGAGCGACAACCTTCTTTTCGGCGCTTCCTCAGGCTCTCCCGGCGCTGCTTGCTCGCTTCAGCGTTGCCCAAAACGCTTGACCCTTTCCCATACAAAATCCAAGGGACATGTTTTTTACCTGTTCCCGACGCCACTTCCTCGCCCGGCGCTGCTGGAGTGAGGCTCCACCGTGTCATATCCCAAATTTGCCCGCCCTTATTTCTACGGTCAAAATTATTTGATTTATCTACGCTACCATTTTGAGTTTTTATAAAAATTCGTTCTCAAGTTAATTTAAAAATATAATAATTTATTTCAAATTATTTGTATTTTTAAATAGCAAATAATTGTTCGTCTTGAAATACTTTCAATTAACTTTTTACTTTGAATAAGTAACATAACACGATTGGTAAGGAGTAAGACTTGCAAATATGAGGTCATGGATTTGAATCTTACTTGGTGCATTATTTTTAGTTATTTGATTTTTTTTTCACATGGACACACAAGTCCAAACCTAAATTCAAATCTATAAATATGGCTCTTTTCACCCTAATTTGACTATCAACAAATCATTGGATTCTTTCACTTTTCTATTGGTGTTTTCTTTATTTGTTGGTCAATGATTTCAATACGAGGTCCTCCACCTATTTTATTTTTTCAATTTTAATTTCAATTTGTTTGTTGATAAAACCATATAATGATCTTCGATGGTTCCTCAATTTTATTCACGGTAGTAAAAAATCACAGAACTTTCATCTAAGTTTTCAGTGATACACCCTTAGAAAACCTTCGTGTTGTTGTTTCCACTTTTTAGAACTTCATTGGTAAATTTCTACTAACCTTGACTGCTAATGTTAATGGATTTAGTCTTATGTTTTTAAGCAGAGTTATTTATTGTATTAACAAACGCTATTTTCTAAGTATGACTCTGTTTTCATAGTGTTATAAACACTTAAGCCTTAACATAAAATTCTTTTTGTTGTTTATATCTTTTAAACATGATTCATAAAATAATGGGGATTCAAATGTTAGCATATATAGTATTGTAGAAAAAACTAATAGATAATTTTTTCTATGTGCTATATTTTTATTAAATCTAATTCTTTTGTGAATCAAGGCTTTCCTTCACGTGAATAAAATCCGATCCATTTTCAATGCCGAACGAACGCCATCAACAACATCACAAACTATTATTATAGCATTCATCCAAAGGCAGAGTTAAATTCAATTTTGATTTCATGTACTTGTATTCAAATTTGCATCTTCACTGTCAATTATATGAAGCAACTTAAAATTAAAATTATAGATAGATAGATGAAATTACACCAATTAATTACATTCATTATTAATCCTTAATTTTATTTTGATCTAACTCTTATAAATAAGAAAAAATTTACCGGGTTCATTATCTATTTTATATTTATTTTTCAATTTTCATTTTAATTACAATGGACTCAATATTTGAATTTTTCTCTTTATTTGTATATATTTTTAATATTATTTTATACTTTATTAAAATATATATAAAGTTTTGTAGTTTATCATAAGTGAAGAGAATATAATTTATTAAAATAAATAAAAATAAAGACTAAAATTTACTATCTATTTTTATTTATTCAAATATCCACAAAATTATATAATGAAAAGATAATTTTTTTTTTAATAGAGTATAAAATAATATTAAAAATTGTATAAATAAAGAAAAAACTCAAATAATGAGTGCATAGTAACTAAGTTGTAAATTAAAAAATAAATATAAAGTGGATTTTAATTATAAAGTTTATTTTAAAAATAAATAAGTTGTAAGTTAAAAAATAAATATAAAGTTTATTTTAATTATTTTAATTTCACAACTAAATTGTCATATTCTCATTATTTATTTATTTTTATAGTTAATTTGAGTATCGTACTCTAATTAAAAATTTATCAATTTACTTTAATTAAAGAGAAAATGTTTTTATTTTTAAAAAAACTAATTTTTTTAAATAATAAAAATTAATTTTTTTATTATGAATTATTTTTATTATGTAAAAATATATTTAGATTCATATTGTTTTTTAGAAAAAAAAATATATATGAAAACTCATCGAGTGATTAATAAAATGTGAGAAAAAAATATATTATTTTATAAGAATATGATATTATGATTTTATAAAATATATTGATTTATTATCAAAATTAGAGAAGACTATTTTAATATATGATATGTATTAACAGTCAATTAATATCTATTAGATTAAAATAAAATCAACAACTAATAATGAAGGTAAGAGTTGATTGGTGTAACTATTTGATTGTTGTAACTATTTGGTACAATGTAGTTCAAGCTTAAAATAAATGTTATATTTGAGAGGAAATTTATTCTAAAATACTTGTCACTTTAAATTATCAATGCAATAATATATTTAATCTTTTAATTGTATCTCTAATAAATACTCTAAATTTATTGTTTTTCCACTTGATATTAATGTTAATTTGAATAAACTAATGATTAAACAAGATAATTTGATAAATTTATTATTCTCTCTTTTATTTATTGTTGTTTCATAATATGTGTGAAAGAGAATAACAAATAATATTGGACGGAGGGAGTATCATAGATGATAAAAAAAAAATTTATTTAGATTATGTTAAAATAATCTCACCCCTTGATAAAAAAAATAAAATATATCTCACTCATGATCTTCCCTCCTTTAAGAGAGGTTATGTAACGGTGATTCTCTCTTACAACACATATTACATTCGATTGACAATTGGTTTGAATTTCTACTAATTTGGTTTTCTTTTGTTCCACTTTCACATGCAGTATATGTTTGTGCAGAGTTCTTCTAAGAAATGTTATAATTTGGATTTGATCAATTACAATTTGTGAGATTACACACAACCTTACTTTGATTTGATCAAATATTTTTGTCCTTTGTTATGGTTACGTTCTTTGATGTCAAAGTTTTGGGGGAATCTAAAAGCCTCACTCTCAAAAACACTGTCTCTAGATTGGTTCAACAATGTAAGAACCTTAGAGAAATCAAAATTGTTCATACCCAGATTCTAAAGTCTCCAACTTTACTTACAAATGACCGATATTATCTACTTACCCGTTTACTTTTCTCTTGCTCCTTCTCCAATCATGGTTCTTTCACCTATGCCAACAATGTCTTTCACATGATCAAGAACCCAGATATTCGTGTCTACAATATCATGATTAGAGCATATGGATGCATTAATGAAGGTGATGATAACCATTACTTTAATGGTTTGTTGCTGTATAAGCAAATGCTTAACAGAGGGATTGTGCCAAATAGCCTCACTTTCCCTTTTCTTGTAAAGGGTTGCAATAGGTTGCAGTGTGGTGCTATTGCTGGCCAAGTTATTCATGCACAGGGGTTAAAGTTTGGATTTTTGAATGATGTTTTTGTTTGGAATTCTTTTATCAGCTTGTTTATGAAGTTTGGGCTTTTGAATAATGCAAGGAAGGTGTTTGATGAAATGTTTGTTAGAGATGTTGTCACTTGGAACACGATGATTGTTGGGTGTTTGAGAAACGGGGAGCTTGACATGGCATTGGATTTGTTTAGAAATATGGATGGAAGAAATATTATAACTTGGAATTCGATTATTACAGGGTTGGTTCAAGCTGGCCATGCGAAGGAGTCGTTGGAACTTTTCCATGAAATGCAGTTTTTGAGCGGTGATAATTTCGTTAAGCCGGATAAGATTACAATAGCTAGTGTCCTTTCGGCTTGTGCTCAACTAGGTTCTATAGACCATGGGAGATGGGTGCATGCATATTTAAGAAAAAACAATATAGAATGTGATGTGGTGATTGGAACAGCACTTGTCAATATGTATGGCAAATGTGGAAATGTGGACCAAGCACTTGAGATCTTTAATAACATGCCTGAGAAGGATGCCTCGGCATGGACGGCAATGATTTCGGTGTTTGCTCTTCATGGATTGGGAATAAAGGCTTTTGATTGCTTTTTGGAGATGGAAATGGCCAGAATAAAGCCTAACCATGTGACATTTGTTGGACTATTGTCAGCTTGTTCTCATTCTGGTTTGGTAGATCAAGGTCGCTGGTGCTTTGAAGTAATGAAACATGTTTACTCCATTGAACCACAGATCTATCACTATGCTTGCATGGTTGATATTCTTAGTCGAGCGAGGCTATTCGATGAAGCAATGATTCTCATTAAAAGCATGCCAATGAAGCCGGATGTTTATGTATGGGGTGCATTACTTGGTGGTTGTCAGATGCATGGAAATATAGAGTTAGGAGAAAATGTAGCTTGTCATTTGTTAGATTTGGAGCCTCTTAATCACGCTTTCTATATGAATTTATGTGATATATATGCCAAAACTGGTAGGTTCGATGCTGCCAAAAGAATAAGGAATTTAATGAAAGAAAGAAGAATTGAAACAAAAGTCCCGGGTTGTAGCATGATTGAAATCAATGGAGTAGTTCAAGAATTTTCGGTTGGAGGATCTTTTGAACTTCCCATGAAAGAACTCACATTGGTCTTAGATAGATTAAGCAATGAGATGAAAATATGAATTCAGTGAGTTGCCAGGGAAACTTCTGAAGCAGAATTCCTCTTTTTATATAGCAAAATCCACACTTCATTATTTGAGCACTCAAGTTGTCCTCTTAGTATCACCAGCTGTTCCATATAAGCTTGGTATTTATGTATTGTCACTTGGTATAGGATTGCTACTTTGTTATCTGTTGTTTCTTGATATGATGATGCTTGCAGGGAATCTTCAAGGAAGAGTTTGTTGCATTCAGATTATGTTCATTAGATTCAAACTTTATAAGGTATGGATATGCCATACTCATTTATAGACTATGCATATCTAAGTTTTCTAGACATTATATTTGGGTTTTCTATAAACTGTATGTGCAAATGGAGTTTGTAGATTTACATTCTTAGCTGTTGAAAATTTAAGAAATATGAAGAATAGTTTGAAAACATATGGCTTCTGTTTGTGCTCTCAGAAACTATACTTGTAAAATTGAAGAGACAGTTCAGAAGTTGGAAATGCATTGTTTGTGGCCATTGTAACCATTATTCTTTTTTCTTGAGAACGCTGAGTTTTGGAACTTTCATTGATGGATATTAGGTATCTTTTCTTTGATTTATAAAAATTTATAGTTTCAATTAATAGTTTTGATCCAATAAGATCCTTTTGTATAAGGAATTTCATGGAATATTTATTGCAGTGTTTTGGATGCTTGGTGATGGAAATGCATAAGATGCTTTGAAGTTCCAACACTTCTTATCTAAGGTATATCTGGTGTCCTACATGTGTCGGTGTATGGTTGCAGCACATGATTATAGTCAATAATTAACTTTCTCAAAATAATTTCGGTGTCAACATGTCAGTGCCATTTCCGGTGGTAGTGTCAGTCTCATGCTTCACCAATAATATGTCTTGTTGAATTATTTCTTATACATCTATGAAGAGGAAATCCCTACTTTCACGTGTGAAGAAATGTGTTATCTAGTCTAGTTATGTCTACAAACTATGAACGAATGTACCATATGCACATTCTTATCTAACCTCACTCAAGCCTGTTCTAACTCATTGTCACTACTTGTATCTTCCTTTAGGATTTTCTCTCTGGTTTTCTCTTCTCCGCGTCTCTACCTTGCTGCCACCACAAGGTAAGTTATCAACATCACCCTTTTCTTTGTTCTTTCTTTTATTTTCTTTTTTGTGTGTACTATCACTAATTTAATATATGCAATCTTATGGTAAATTTTCTTGCTCACTCTTAAACAGATTTTGAGTGAACAAAATCTGTGTTTTGGCTTTGGATATAGTTTGTTTGGGCTATAGCTCTTTTTCTTTTCAATTTTTTATTTCAACAAATTGAGCGGTGTTTTATGGTTATGAATGAATAAGTTTGATCGACTTATTCATCAACGAAAGTAAGAATATTTTGGAATTTGAAAATGATATTCTTATTATGGACGGTTATGGGCAGTTTTTTTTTATGTGTGAATTATATATTCTCCAGAGTGTTTGTAATTGTGTGTCTGTTGCAAACAAATTGTGCCATAAATAAAAGTTAGTTATTACTATAATTTGTACTTTGGTACTAGTTTCCGACCGAAAACTTCCTGATTTTGAGTGTTTTATTATATTATTACAATTAAAGATTAATCAATTGCATGATGGTAATAGGCAGCAGCTGGTTTGTATTGCATGATTACTGTATTTATCTTTGGTTACCTGGTGTTATTCTCTCTGTCATGTGATGTTCATTGGTTCTCTTTTGTGTGTCTGAATTTTGTAGAGTATCAAGTTGTGATCTCTATTCTCTCAAGGCAAACACAGGTAGGGTCTTTCAAAAGGTGCTTATATTGATAAAGGCAGTGTTATTGTTGATGGAAACAACTCGCAAGTACTTGACAAAAAGAGAAAGAGAACTTGCTCATCATAAAGTGAGCGCCAACGAAAAGATGTAAAAAGTTTAGAATACATAGTTAGAACTTAGAAGCATGTTTAAGAAAGCGGAACCAATTAATGCCTTCGTCTAAAGTTGGAAGATGTTTCAAGTGTAATGTACAATAATATATTGATTAGAGACTCATGTTTATCAAGATACTTTTAATGAGGAGCAATAATTGGCACGCGTCTATTCAGTTGTGAATAATAAATAGTTTATGTTAGATTTTTATTTTTATTTTTATAAGTTTTAAACTATTTATTATTTTGTAATGTGTTAATATATTGTCAAACCTTGTAATAAGACTGGTCAGCGTCGGGCCAACAACCCAATAACATTGGCCAAATTTAAAGGTCTAGTTTAGAGTTTCACCTGTCTAACGATGACGAATAGGTAAACCCTTGCCAAGATGTCGTACTAAGGTATGACCATGCGCTAGACTAAGGTACGATGTTATTCATTCTTTGAAGTTACATCTCTCTGATTTCACTGACTTAATGACTTGAGCATTGGAGAGTTAAATTTGAAAGCACACCCCAATTGTCCGCCCATCGAGGACTCTTGCTTCCATATGGAAAAACTTCTATGACGACCTTCTTCAGATCCACATCTGAATAATGGTGTTGTCCATAGGAACCGTTTCTTAATTCTCACATCAACGAAGAACACCTTATCTCCGTTACCCCACCACAATCGTTATTATTAACCGATCAGATCACTATAGATTATATCAACCAAAAATATTGCAACGCTGACCTTGCGACTGAGTCGTGGCACCAACCATTGTCTCCACTCATCAAGATCATCCTCCTCCTTCACCGATCAACTGAGGAACTTTCCATGCCATTCCTCCACTCCATTAATTTCAACAACTAATCAAAAGTTAAACATCAAAATAACCTCAATAACACACGAAAGCACCTAAGCCAAAAATGATAAAAAAATCACCAATAAATTCAAGCCACATTCGAGAAGTAGGGAGTGAATAAGAATCTACAACTTGTTGAAGCAGTAGAATGCATACTTTATGAATGAGAGAATTTTGTGTATACAACACCATTCATTTTTTGTTGGTACGGTGATGAGTTATAGTGTTCAATTTTGAAGCTCTTGCATAACTCCTTCATCATTTTGTTCAGATTTAATCCAATTATCAGTGATAATTTTATTGTTACATTGGAATAGGAAGTAACTTCTGCTCACTTGGTGAAGTAGTCGATGACAACAAGAAGGAAACAATGTCTATTTGCAGCTTTTGGCTTGATGAGCCAAATCATGTATATTCCCCACATAGAGAATGGTCATAGTACAATTAGGACATTCAAAGGAGTTGGCAACACGTGCACCTTATCAACATGAATCTGATACTCGTGTCAAATTTTGGCATAATGGAAGCAGTTGGTTTCCATAGTCAACTAGTAATAGCCAGCTCTGGGGTTTTTCTTTGTCATTTCGTGCCCATTGGCATGGGTCCCGAACGATCCTTCATGGAATTCTTTGATGAGCATGTCTGGTTCATGTCTATTCACGCATCTGAGCAGAACCATGTCAGGGATTCTTTTGTAGAGCACACCACCATTTAGGAAGAATTTTAATGCCAATCTTCTTAAAGTTTTCTTATCCACAACCGAAGCATTCGTTGGACACTCTTGCTTTTGGAGGTAATGTTTGATGTCATAAAACCAAGGTTTACCATCAGATTCTTAAATAATATTGTTATACCCCAAAATTTTCCCTCCTATTTCTCAAGACAACCCACATCTCCATACTCAAGAATTTCTCAAGGGTTGGCCAGATGAACCCTCTCCTAAGCAATCAACCCAAACTAGGGTTTTGATTCTCTCAAGTCAAAGAAGAATTATTACACCTCAAGTGGTCATCATACCTCCTCATATGTCTCAAGGGATCACTATATCAAGTTTCAAGCCTTACAACTCAAGTTTGCTCAGTCAATTGCTCAGATGGTTGAAAATCAGTTGTATTGGACAAAAAGTCAATTGTGGTCAACATACAGTCAAACTTCATCATTTTTGGTCAACATGAATATATTTAAGTCACATTTATCATATGATAAAGGGTTGATCATGATTCATCAAGAAAAGTCAAGATTTGATCAAAAGTCAAAGTTTCCAAATTAGATACATTTCACATACTTGATCATAAGGTAATTCAATTCTCTACAACTTCATGTCTCACAAGCTTTGGCTAAAAATGCTTCATTTAAGAGTTATGGATCAAGACATTATAGATCCTTCTAAAAGTCAACAAAAATTCATCTTTTTGAAAAGAAGTGTACATGAACATGGAAACTTCAATGAAGATGAAACAAAAAAGAGTGTTTAGAGGACATCTTGAGATTTCTAAAAAGTCCAAGAACTCTTAAAAATGTTGAAAATTGAGCAAGATACAAGTTGTACAAGTTTGACATTTTTGAAGAGGTGCATGAAGAAAAATACTTAGCAAATTCAAATTTTTTCCAAATGGGCTTAAGATTTTATGATCCAAACTTGATATTGACATTATCCATGACCCAAAAACTCAAAGACATGCCCTCCTCTCATTTATTTAATTTATTTTTGAATTAAATCATTTAAATTCAATTTAAATAAAATAAAATGCAAGGAGTGAAGTCATGACATGTTGGGCTTATTTTCCAAGTATCTTGAGGACCAAGGAAGCCCAAGCAAGCTACCGAATTCGTGCAAGACTTGATAGGCAAGATTAGAGGCCAAAAAAGGCAATATTTAGTTTTTATTTTCAAGGAAATATATCTTAATTAATGTAAGATATTTTCTTCTTTTGTTGACCTAATTGTACTCTCCTATAAGTACCTCATAAGATCAGACCACAAAACACACACATGCTACCTCCAAGAACAAACCCTAGAACTCTCAAAATTTCAAGAAACTAGGGCAAATCGTAACTCAATTTCCAGCCACTTTCAATCACTTCCAATCACTCCATCATGCTCTTGAGGTAATATAGAGTAACAATGGATCAATAGTGTAACACCCCAATATTAACCAAAGTTTAATATGCTAAAATCAGAGTAATTTAAAATTTCATAAATTAAATACTGAGGTGTCACATCGTCAAACCAAATCACTTTAAATAGTTTGCTTTAAAGTATAAATCTCGGATACATAGCATCATCGGAAATCATAATTGATTCTTAATAATCAAACATCTTCTTTATTAAACTCCCTCATCAAAATCATATTTTCATAAATTATGATTCTTATTCACAAAAGGAATAATAATAAAAGAACAACAACAAGACAATATAAGTATTTCCCCCCGAGTGCTACGTATCAGAGCGACACCGACTCAACTAATAGCAGTTATAATCTCCGTCTTCATAACCTGCACGTTACCAATATAAAGGTAAAGGCGAAACAAGTAAAGGGTGAGATACTCTAAAACATATAATTAAAGACATGATATATATATATATATATATATATATATATATATATATATATATATATATATATATATATATATATATATATATATATATATATATATGAAATCATAAGGGATATAAGTTAATGAGTGCATTCCAACACAAATCCAAAACTCACTTACTCTTATTGTCATTTTAAAGTGTATAATCTACACTTAATCGCCTTAGCCTCATCGGCACAAATTATCACAACAACATATAAACCTCCGTCACCACGAAATCGTCACAAGCTAATACATCACTAATTAACATGACAATCATAAACAACAACATTAAACAATACTAATAACATAAGCAACATAAACAAAATCATCACAAATTGGCTAAAGCCTATCGTCGCTTTTGGCATAAAGCCCATCATCACTTTTGGCATAAAGCCCATCATCACAAACATCATCACATCCTATTTGCATTAAGCATTTCATCAAGTTAAATCATCGCAAAACTCATCATTTATATTCATCGTATAGTTATCATGAAATTATTAAGTTATATTCATTTCATGTTCATCATAAAGATCATCACCAAACAAAGCATCATATATCATCGCGATTCAACATCATTCATCAATTAAAACCCAATGCCAAACAACTCAAACATAAACATAACCGACTCCATGAGACACGACTATGTTATGCATGTGGTACCCGTCGTTTTGTCCATAATTAGGAACACTTGGCATAAAAGCCCCGTCGCTTGGCATAAAAGCCTCGTCGCTTGGCATAAAAGCCCTCGTCGCCAATGCAATGTATGTGACTCAATGATAAAGACAACACAACAACACATCATCATTGCTCATCAAAATTGACATAAAGTCCACGTCGCCATATTTATTCACAACAAATAAACATATCATTGCATCCTATTTGCATTATGCAAAACATCACCAAACAATTCATCATCGTCAAAAGTCATGCATTCATCAATCGGAAGCATTTATCAACAACATCAATATAATCGTCGCATCATCATGTAAAAGACATATATTATTGTATCGCAAATCATCAAGTATTCGTTAATTAATACGTCGTCGCAAACATTATGTTTAATCACACTACATCATAACCAATTCACTCACTAAATTCCAAAAATGGAAAAATAGTCAAACACCTATAATCGTCGCAAAAGCCATTCCTAATAACCGGCATTAATCAAAATCATCAACATCGAAATCAGATTGTCCATACGTGCCTTAAATCCACTAAAGCGCAATCCGATTCAATTTAACCGTAAATTGGTCTATTTCGGGTCATCTTGTAAAAACTCGTAATTTCTAAAAACTAACCTCACCACTACGTTCTACACGTCGAACTTAACTAGCACGTCAATTTTCGTTGAATTCGGAGCAACTTGCTCCGTCGTCGAATTTATCGAAATCGGAAAATCGGAACATAATCGGGCAAAAGAAGTGCAAAAATCAGAATTTTGGGAGGCTACAGATACATCAACATGGGCCCCCGTGTTGATCAACACGGCCCGTGTTGAAAAGCCACCAGAACATGCAAAAATCACCAAAGTTAGTGAATCAACACGGGCACCCGTGTTAATCAACACGGCCCGTGTTGATTGGCCTGGCAGCAACATTCCTCGTTCAAGGGATCAACACGGGCACCCGTGTGAAGCAACACGGCCCATGTTGATTGATCTGTGTGAAAACTCCATTTTTAACATTCCCAACTTCACTTTTTCCCTTCCCATTGATTCTAATCATTATCAACCTCATAATCCCTACTCCTATTCCAACTCTTCTAATCTATTTCACTTAAACAATCAACCAACCAAACTCTATAAACCAACTATCAATTTTTCCCCAAATCCAAAATACAACTATCAAAACCTAATCATATGAGATAGAGAAATCAAACCTCTTACCTCTAGCTTGGTTCATTGCAAGATGCTCCAACAAAACCCCAAATCCATGCTTGCTCTTGCTCCTCCTCTTCTTCTTCTTCTTCTTCTTCTTCTTCTTCTCCAAACCCTCTATTTTCTCTCAAACTCTAAGTTTGATTTTGTGAGGAAAATGGAAAGAAAAGGAAGGAAAATGGCTTTTATAAGTTGTTTTCCTATTAGTAAGGTTAAGGGTGTACAACCCAATTCTAACAAAATGCGTGCGTAACCCCTTACCCTATCACGTCGCTGGTTCGAACCTGCCTTTTGCAACTTTTTTTTCTTCATATTTTCTGATTTTGCAGGTTAACACATACATACGTTTGGAGGCGTGATTACAACACCATTGGCATGTGGCCTAGTGGTTCAATTTGAACCAATGACCTAAGGGTCACGAGTTCAACACCTTCCAGGGCCAATATAATTTTTTTGCTACTTGTTTTCTTCATATTTTTTATTTCTTTTAATTTTCGACTTATTTTAATTCTTTTCAAAATTATTTTTAACTATTGTAAAAAATCCTATAATATATTTTAATTTTAGATATAGGTTTGAAAAATGTTTAATCAATTTTAGACACAAAAATATTTTATTTTTCATCTCATTTAAATTTATTTTTGCAATTAACTTTTAATTAACTTAGAAATTAGGTTTTCTTATTTAAAATCAATTCCAAAAACACCAAAAAGTATTTTTCTTCTAATCTTAGGGTTTTAGAACATTGTCATATTTATTAAAATAATTTTCCTTTTATTTATTCTTTGTTTTTATTTTAAATATTAGAGATCGATGTTTAGGTCGCGGGGATATTTTTGTAATAACGTAGCTTTATTTGTCTCGCATTTTTCTATTATGTAACTGCTCATGGGATGTAATAGCTTAAGTTAATTTTACTTTCCACACTTCCTTATTATGTAAGTGCCCCAAAGCCATGTAATGACGTTTGACCTTTATCTTTCCGCAATTTTATTTTTCCGTATATATTAACTGCTAGATGTATGCTAATTAGGTTTTGTATGGCAAGATCTAAAATCAACCATAGAATAACCTTAATCAAGATAAAATATCTCAAAACAACACACTTCTCACACTTGCACCCCTAGGGTATGATCTCTTGTTGCCTTACGAATAAACATGGTCATGTCCCTCGAACGTAGGGATATCTTAGCAAAGTTGCCTACGAATAACATCATCATAGTCCCTTGATGACCCTTCGAGTTGCCTACAAAAAGATGATCTCGTCCCTCGACGTTTCTACGAATAAATAATGATAGTCCCTCCGAAGTTGCTAAGGTATCCTTACATGTTGCCTTCAATGACCATACGATGACCCTACGCCTGTCCTTTCACATCCAATGGATGGGGCTGTCTACCAACTAATGGTATGGATAAAACTATCCTAAAGGAGAAGGAAAAAAATAAACAAACGACCTTAGAGTGGGTAACTCTTAATTTCTTGCTCAAAACAAATACTTTTGACACCTCACATTTTCAAATAAATATTTTCAAACACTTCGTATACATTTTTGAAGACTGATACAAGAGTTATTTCAAAGTCAGAGCAAAATATTTTCAAACAAATCACACACACAAACAAAAGCAAGTTTTCAAAAGTGAGCTAAATAATTAAGAGCCCGTAGATAACTACGGATTAAAAGGGTGCTAACACCTTCCCTTTTAATAATTAACCCCTGAATTCATAATCGATAAAAGGTCTTTCCTGTTATTTTCACATTTCCTTATTGGATAAAAGAAAATTCAATGGCGACTCTTGCTAACCACAACATTTGCGATAAAACAAAAAACAACCAAGTCAGTTCTCCCACCGTGTTACACCCTACGTTCGAGGGACGTGACCATGTTTATCCGAAAAGGTGACAAGAGAGGATACCCTAAGGATGAAAGTGTGCAATTGATTCAATTTAGATATTTATCTTGATTAAGGTTATCTATGGTTGATTTTAGATCTTGCCATACAATCCTATTAACCATACATCTAAGCAGTTAATATTTACAAAAAATAAAAGTGCGGAAAGATAAAGGTCATATGCTATTACATGACTTTGGGGCAGTTACATAATAGAGGTGTAGAAAAGAAAATTAACATAGGCTATTACATCCCATGAGCAGTTACAAAATAGAAAAAATGCGAGAAAAATAAAGAGCTACGCTATTACAAAATATCCTTGCGACCTATACATCGATTTCTAATATTTAGAATTAAAGTAAAGCATAAATACAAGGAAACTTATTTTAATAAATATGAAAATGTTCTAAAACCCTAATATTAGAAGAAAAATATATATTTTTGGTAATTTTGAAATTGAATTTAAATGAGAAAACCTAATTTTTAAGTTAATTAAAGGTTAATTGTAAAACTAATTTAAATGAAAGCAAAAATAAAATATTTTTGTGTCTAAAATTAATTAAACATTTGTTAAACCTAAATCTAAAATAAAAATATTTTTTAGGGTTTTTTATAATAATAAAAATAATTTAGGAAAAGAATTAAAATAGAAAAGAAATTAAAAGAAATAAGAAAAATATGATGAAACTAATGGTAAAAAAAATAGTTTGGTCCTCCAAGAGGTTGAACCCAGTACCTTGGGGTCACGATCCAAAACTTGACAACTGCGCCACCTGCATGTGGTGTTAATATGCTTGCCCTGAAAATTGATATGTGTTACATGTGCAAAAATCAGAAAATATGAAAAATTTCCAAAAGGCAAGGATCGAACCCACGCCCTGAGAGAGTAATGGATAAAGTGCGCGTGTCTAACCACTAAGGTGGTGATACATCCATGATTTAAACTGAATCCATAAATATATATGTGAAATCAATTTCAGAAAAATCAATTTTCCAAAACACAAACACGCGTGGGACCCAGGGATTCAAACCAGTCAATCGAAGCAAGCCACGTCTGCCTTGGCCGGTTGACCCCAAGTCAGAGATGCCGAAAATGAATTCCGATCATCTTCTTCGATCAATCAAAACACCAAACCTGCAAAATCGATCAAAACAAAAACAAAAACAACCCCAATCCACTAACTAAAGTGTTGCGAATCTAATGGTGACATCAGTTTGGTCTGAAATAGTCTGTAACTAGGGTTTTGATGAAGCAAAAGCTTCATTCCCTAACAATAGCAATCCTTGATTCCTGTGTTAAAACTCATGCACGATGGTTCTACACAATCACAAACATCATTATGAACATGTATATGTGCATCGAAACTATTTAAATGGCATGAATTGAGAGTTTGAAATTCAAGATTTTACCAAACCGGTGCAACTTTGAGGAGGCAATTTTGGGATGCTTTTGGATTATGCAAGTACTTGGATCGATTCCTGGAAGCCACAAGAGTATGAATGGATGCTTGAAGTTGATTGAGAATGGCTAGAAATTGAGATTTTAGTTTTCCCTAAACTTAAAAAAATTTGGAGAGTTTGGCTAGGGTTCTTAAGGCAGAAATCCGTGTCCTTCTCACTTGGTCATGATCTTCAATTTATAATAAGTGCATAAGGTCAATTATTTTGAGAGAAAAATATTGCATTCATTGAGAAAATATTTGATTTCCAATCTTTTCAAGATATCTTCCAATCAAGCCAATCTTATGCAAATCATCTCCATGCGTTTTTTCCATCTTTTCTTGAGTTGTTTGGACCTCAAGGAACTTAGATATCAAGCCCACACGCCTTGCATCCTTCCTTGCATTTTATTTTAACTAAATTTGAATTTTAATGAATTAATTCAAATGTAAATAAAATAAATAGTAAGATGGCGTGTGGCTGGGTTTAGAGGTCATGGATAATGTTATAAGTAAGTTCAAATCATGAAAATATAGTCCCATTTGGAAAAATTCAAAGATTTTTCAATATTTTCTTCATGCATTTCCTTAAAATTGTCAAACTTGCACAAACTACATCTTGCTCAATTCTCATCATTTGAGGATGATATTGGACTTTTTAAAAAGCTTAAGATGTCCTCTAAGAGGTCTCTTTGGTTTCATCTTCATTGAAGCTTCCATGTTAATGTAAACTTCTTTGAGAAAATATGACTTTTTGTTGACTTTTGAAAGGACATATAATGTCTTGGCCCATATCTCTCAAATGAAGCATTTTTGGGAAAATCTTGTATGATTCAAAGTTGTAGAGAATTGAATTATCTTTAAAATGAGCTTTGGTTGGGAAATTTCTGATGAAGTATGTGAAAGTTATGCTTGGTCAAAGTTTTGTTGACTTTCCCTTAAGAAACCCTAATTTAGCTACTTTTTACTTTTGATCAATTCTTGAATTTTCTTGATGAATCATGAACAACCCTTGATTAAATTATGAATATGACTTCAAAATCTTGACGTTGACAAAAATGATGGAGTTTGACTGCATGTTGACCATATTTGACTTTTTGTCCAATACAACTGATTTTCAACCATCTGAGCAATTGACTGAGCAAACTTGGACTATGAGGTGTGAAACTTGATATGGGGATACTTTTAAGCATATGAGGAGGCACTACATTCACTTAAGACATTAGAAATCACTTTTTCTTTGAGAGAAACAAAACCCTAGTTGTGGATTGATTACTTAGGAGAGGGTTTGTCTGATCAACCATTGAGCAGTTCTTGAGCATGGAGATGTATTTTGATCTCAAAATGGGAGGGAAAATTTTGGGGTACAACAATGATCGTATCATTGAAACAAGCAAGATATTCTCTCAATGATTTCGAGTATCCTAACAGACATTGAACATACTAGTGGTAAAAACCTTCTAGTGCTTCCTTGCTGAAAATTGATGAACCAATTTCCTTAAGAGGTCTTCATAATTTGTTACTGAAAGTCAAGGGGTTTATGAAGCACCTTACGACCACCTCCTTAAAATTGTTGAATAGAAGCTTGCACATTAATTAATCGAAGGCACCTATGATCTCTATCATAGTGTTGATGGCGAAAATGTGTTCGTAGAGGTTGCTCTTTCCATCAAACTTCACTAGTGATGGTGGTTTGAATTTCTTTGGTACTTGAGCACCCCGAATCTTGTGTGAGAGAGGATTGGGGTCCAAGATCTCATCTTCTACCTGAAAATATTCATGGTTTAGCTCCTAGAGGTTAAGAGAATCAAGACATTTTCCTCCAAAGTTTTGTTGAAGCAACACAACTTATTCACGGTAGCTTGCATTTCTGCTAAGGTGTCCTAGTCACCATATTTGGTGTTTCTAGCTACGGTTGCGCCTCATCATGTCACCGTGTTTGAGAGGGCCACTGAGGAATTGGAAATCAAATGTGAATGTGACCTAGATTAGTTTTATTGAGACTCCACGGTTCGTTCCATTATACTTGTAGAGTACAATAAAGATGATGACTATGCTCACGTGTGTGATCACAAAAAAGGGTGTATATGCTAAGATTACATGAATTTAGTAAATCAATCTCAACACTAAAGGTTGAGATTATTAAAGATAGACTTCTAGGTCAGAAAATAGGAGAGAAACATTTGTTTCTTAACTTCCAACAAGTACATGGGAGTAGGGGGAGACTAGTTCACCTTAAATATTGGAGGGAGAATTTTTCTCCTTAACAATTGTGAGCTAAATCGATTTCTCATGGACACCTCATAGACCATGTGTGCTGAAACATATGTGTCATGAACATAGATTCGGGTTAGGCGATTGATGCACAATCAGACGACTCATGAGCGCGCCCTCCCGACAATTATGCAATCCTTTTGGCCGCTTTTGCCATGGAATGCCCCTTCCATGGGAACATTAAAATTATTCCAATCCAATATTATACTTTCTACATTTTTATTATGTTTTCCAAGAGTTTAATTTAGTTTTTCAAAAACGTTTCAAAACAAATATTTTCAAGAATTATACTATAACCTACTGAATAGAAAAGAGATTATTAAGTTACATCTATCAAAGTGGTTAGTTTTTTGATGACAAATCTTTTATAATTATCTCATTGAAAATAATAACAATAATAATAATAATAATAATAATAATAATAATTATTATTATTATTATTATTATTATTATTATTATTATTATTATTATTATTATTATTATTATTATTATTATATAATCCATTTATGGAAAATATGCTTATTAAATGGTCAACATAACACCTCCATGGTTGCAATTGTGTAGAAAATTGAAATCCACAATTAGAAACACAAGTCAAAAGATCTATATTTAATCTCCTCTATTGGCTCCAATTCAAGACATCCATATCCATTAACTTGACGTAAATTCTCAAACCTTAATTTGTCTCTCTTATCTTGCACCACAACTTCTCCTAACTTCCCTCGAAGCCCTAACCATATAAAATGGTCATTCCAAATCAAACTAATATACCACATTTCCTCCTTTGTTAGTATCTTCTCTAATATCATTTGTTAGAGAAGTACTAACATCACAAACACAACACCAACACCAAAACAACAATGGCTAGTAAGATATTTGTTCTCGCACTCATCTTTGTAGCCGTTGTTGGCGTGGCCATGGCCGCTGAAGCCCCTGCTTCATCACCCACCTCATCTCCAGCTCCAACCACACCGGTAGCAACAACCCCAACAGTTTCACCGGCTCCTCCCACCGTGTCCGATTCTCCCGCAGCTTCCCCAGCCGATGATGATCAACCCATTGATCTTGGCGCTCCTGCACCCGGCCCTGGCAATGAGTTTGCTGATGAGGAGCCTGCAGCACCGGAAGAAGATGCCGAGCCTGCCGCGCCCGCCAATGGAGCTTCTTCTCTTAAAGTATCGGCTGCTGTTGCCGTTGTTGCAGCTGGCTTCTTCTTTTAAGATTATGTAATGAGATTTTGAGGAAATAAACGTGTTGTTGTAATATTGACGCACCTTGTGCTATGTTGTGTTTGTGAAATGTGACATCAAGAAATTTATAATAATGAATATGACTTCGATAGCTAATGAGGTTGTAAATACGTATGCAAGGACATGACCTGCATGATTTTTTTATATGAATGTGTCCGGTAGGATTTATTCATATCACATAAATAAATTTTGGTGTCGTTTGTTTTATTTCTTAAAATATAATTTTAATTTGTATACTTTAAAATAATTTTAATTGAAAATATAAATTAAAATAATAAAAATTATTTTTAACTTATTTTTATAAATTTAAAGTTAATTTTGATATTCAATAACATAAATAGATATTATTAAAAATTAAAATATTATCAAAATCATTTAAGTTTTTAAATATTATTGAAAAGTAAGAACATGACTTGCATATGCCAAACCCTTAAATGAATGGTAAATTTTGTGAATTTTTTAACCCACTTCATCGGGTGAAATTAAACCCTATGCATTTTAAAAAATGTTTCTAGAAAATCAAAAATATAATTTTGGTGCGCACTACTTTCTAAAATATTTGAGTTAAAATCGGAGGTATAGCACCGGTTCTATATCGAAAATATACATCCGATTCTGGACATGATAGTTAGGAGAAAAATAAAACTAAAGCAATAACCAATTTAACAAACTATTAAATTTATAAATCGAATTAAAGACCTGCAATTTTTAAATCGAATAATAGCCCAAAAATGTTATCCAAAATGCATTTCATAATAATGGTATTCAAAATACAAATTCAATACAATACAAAATAAAACAACTAAATTCAAAATACAATCAAACTAAACTACTGCGTATGGTGGACGATGAGCTTGCCAGTCATCCTCTTGGCGTCCCTCGACTGTCTCCTGTATAGCAGGGTACCCTCAGCCTCCGCCATGATGGCCTCCAAAATGCCTCTAACATCGGATCCGTCAGGAAATAACCCTCTGTCAATGTCATCCCTAGCAAGTTCCATCATATGGCGACACCTAAGCAGCACGTCTTGGGGATGATCCCTCGTCGCCTGCTCCTCCTCCAGGATCTCCTAATGAACCGGCCTAGGTGGGTTTCCAAGAGCATCAAGTATCCTGTATGAATGGGAAACCCTGAAGGACCACAACATGTAACCGTACATGTAAATCCAAACGACTGGAGCCACGGTACCCCCGACCTCCTCAAGTACTAGATGATTCTCAAAATCCTCAAAAATCCTCAAAAATCTCATCCATCTCCCTCCTCTTCACTGTCGGAGTGGCAGATACAGCAGGATGCCGAGCAATGGTCTGGGTATACCCGAACTAACATCACTTGCTCGGGCATATAAGCAGCACTTTTTTGAGTACTGCAGGCCAATCAACCTGTAAATAGAGAAACCTCATCAAATAGTATCGTCTCGCAGTGGTCGGTGTAGGCACAAAAGTGAATGTCCTCATGCACTATTCAGTCCAGGTAAACCCGATACGGTGGCGTCGCTTGGTTTCTCTGAGCGGCTCGTATGCGATCGCATGTGACCGCATGCGACATATCCTCAGTATAACCCTCAGCAAGTGCTCATTCAGAAATGCGGGGAAAGTGTTGTAGGATCCATCTCTAAAATATAAAAATTAAACCAGTTAGTTTCAAAATCAAAATAATTAACAAACAAAGCTAAGCGAAATAATTTATACCATCAATAGAGACATGCTGTCGGTGATCTGCCTCGTCCTCCACTTAGTCCCCTCAGACAACTTGGTATACAAGTAAATCAAGCAGGCAGCCCAGTTCCACCCACTTACCGCATCAAAATCAACAAAGAACCTAAGGTACATGATGTCAGTGTAAGTGGCACCCGTGTCCACAAATATCTGAGTGCCAACAAGATAAAAGAGGTATGCTCTCACGGCTTAACCCCTGTGAAGGGTAATCTGCTCGGGATCACCATCAGCAGCTGTAGCAAGCGCAACCTCATTTGCAAAAACCTTCACCAACCAGCTATATCTCACAAGGCAATCACGTGTCTTATCAACCTCCGTCAGCGTCTTCTCCACGGTAACTCCCAACCTATCAACTAGCAAAGTAATGACCTTGTCTTTCTCCAACCACTATTTACTAAAATAGTGGTGAGAGATTCATGCTCCTCTGTGTGTGAATTTTTTTGATGCAGCATTTTTTGAAAATTATAAGTAATATAAATAAAATGCTTTGAGACATCTTTGAGGAAGACTTACCGGTACCATCGGGACTTTGAGACATCTTTGAAAATGCTTTGAAGATTCTTGGAGCTTCGTGCAGAGAATTCCTATAATCAAAATGTTCCTGAGCATACGAAGAGTCACGCCCTTAGGAGGCTTTCACACTTCCCCATATTGGATGAATAATCTAAACGATGACACGTGGCACTTGTCGCTCCTAGGATGATAGACACTAGCCCACACGACATGATATTTCATCTACAACCGATTCCTCGACGACAAACCCATCGCGAAATGCCCAAAGGTAAAAGGTTCACGACCTACGTTGACCTACTCGGTGCGTTGACTCGACCAGATGGTCGACGGTGACGAACTCCCAACACCCAGAGAACTCGCAGGCAATCCCCGACAAAAGGGCAGAACTGGCTTAAAGTCATTGCTCTCTTAAAGAACAATAACTTGGGGGGCTCCTGTTCTGGACTAGACCAACATCTGACCCACATCTATTAAGGCCCAGTTCAATGGGCATTAAGGACCCGGAGGCGCATATGCCCATAACCGCTAGGGACATCCCCACGGCGCGTTAGGGCCATGTGGCCAACGGTTACTTACACCGTCACCACGCCCTCCGAGAATAACGGGTCAACTGCCCTTTATATCTCGGTGCTGCAACCAGGGAGAAGACCATGTTCTGGACTTCTTGCTCACGCAAGCCCTGGCAGTCCCTTAGTGGGCTTCGCTGAAGCATCCCACTAGCTGGACCTTGGCCCAGCGCTGGGGGTTATAAATACCCTCTCATTCGAGAGGGTCAGTTATTCATTCTTTCACTCACTTTCTACTTTCTCTCTCTTATCGCATTTTCTCACTTTGGCATCGGAGTATCTTGTAGGTACTCCCCTCCATCTTTCTCCAACCGCAGCGGCAGCTTGGACCATCGACGATCCTTCTGGTCAGGTACGACCAATATATATATAGGATATCATATCATATGAGAATGTGTAAGTTATATGAGAATGAATAATAACCATCAGATTTAAAGATGAAAGATTGAGATTTACTAATTTCTCTTTCGTATTAATGACACATGATTTAGTAAAAATCATAATTTAATATCAATTTTTCATCTTTAAATATGATGGTTGTTATTCATTCTCACATTCTCATTTAAAGAAATAACAACCACTAATTTTTTAGAATTCTTTATAAAGAATTATAACTCTTATAAACTAATTTCAATAAATTTATTATTTTCTTAGAAATATTTAGTAATTTAATGTTAATTTCCTTTTTTATCTCTATCATATTAATATTCTATTTTTCTAAAAAAATATTTATTAAGGGAAATCATTAATTTATTTTGTTATTCTGTCCTATTGATTTTTAAGTCACTTAAAATTATGATAAAATATTTAATAAGGAAATAAATTGTAAGATTAATTAAATTTAAATAAGAATTAAGTCATTAACCATGTGGGTTAATTACAAACCACGAAATCAGGTTCCCTCTATAGTGTATAGTAAACCACCGCATTTAACTCGGTTTCTCATGAAACGTGTATGTCAGATCTTAACTACTGACAACAAATTCTATTTCTCTTTGTTGCCATATTGTTGTTCCTCTCTATACTTTGTGCTTGAAATCAGGAACAGTAATTAACAACATCATGAATAATGTCACCATTGTTGGTAGTGGCAATTGGGGCAGTGTTGCCGCAAAGCTTATTGCTTCTAACACCATCTCACTCAGTTCCTTCAATGGTATATATACTTTTTCTTCTACTTTTTATTTATTCATGTGTGACTCAGTGTGATTTACTCAAAAATATTATAACTATTTGTTGATGAGTTTAATTGTTTGTTACTTAAAACGTTCTCTATTGTTGCATTTGTTCCCAGAAACAACATGCTTTTGCGCTATTTATTTTTGACACTTTTGATTTTCTAGCATCAGAAGCCGTAGATGTTTTATCGAGCATGCAAAGACTCGTGTATAACATTGTCCTTCATTAATTTTTTCATATTTTAATAGCATGCTTGAATATATAATCAGATGAAGTGCGAATGTGGGTATATGAAGAAACTTTACCAAGTGGGGAGAAACTCTCAGATGTCATCAACCAAACCAATGTAAAAACTAGCCATGCATTTCATTCAAATTCCAATTGCATATGCAATATATGTTTCTTCAATGAATATTAACTACTAATAGTATTATGTAATAATAACTCTTTCTTCATGCATGACAGGAAAATGTTAAGTATCTTCCAGGAGTGAAGCTTGGTAAAAATGTAGTTGCAGATCCAGACCTTAAAAATGCAGGTATATATTTTGAACAGAGTCGTCTCAAACTTTTAAGAAGCCCTATAAGAAGTTGAAGTTAGTTAAATCGTGAAACTTTTTAAGGGCCCCTATTCAATTGTAAATTAATTGTGGAATATATGTATGGAGGCCGACCCTTTTTGTCATAGCTTAATCATGAAAAAGGTGAGGCTCTGTGCTATAGACCGTCTTGCACACCTTCAAAGATGGCTTGATTCTGAATGGTTAATAATTATGCAGTGAAAAATGCGAACCTGTTGGTATTTGTAACACCGCATCAATTCATGGAAGGAGTGTGCAAAAGACTTGAAGGAAAAATAAGGAAAGATGCAGAGGGGATTTCACTTGTTAAAGGGATGGAGGTGAAGAAGGAAGGTCCATCCATGATCTCTACTTTAATCTCCAATCAATTGGGAATTAATTGTTCTGTGTTAATGGGAGCCAATATAGCAGATGAGGTAGCTACAGGAATCTATAAACTAACCTTATATCATATAATCAATGGTTGTTTAATTGTCCAAATTTTTTTAACAGATTGCGAAGGAGGAATTTAGCGAAGCTACTGTTGGATACCGTCGTGACAAAGAAGCTGCAGAGAGATGGGTTCAGTTGTTCAACACTCCTTATTTTAGTGTGACATCTGTGAGTAGTGTAGCTTATCCTTTTCATGATAGTTATCTATTTAAAGAGTTAAGTTAGTTGAACGCAAAATTGGTTTATATTGGTTGAAATGCTGAAATGCACTTTATGTTTATGATTTTTGCTTTAATGTTTAATATAGGTTCAGGATGTTGAAGGTGTTGAAATGTGTGGAACCCTGAAAAATATAGTGGCTGTAGCTGCAGGTTTAATTGATGGCTTGAAGATGGGAAATAACACAAAGGTAAGTATAACCGTTTTAAATTGCAGTTTACAATATAACAGTTTTCACGATTGTGGCTGCATTTGTGCACATAAGGGTTTAAAACCATGATCTTTACTATGTTTAGGCTGCAATCATGAGAATTGGTCTGAAAGAGATGTTGGCTTTTTCAAAGTTGTTGTTTCCATCTGTTAAAGACAGTACCATGTTTGAAAGCTGTGGTGTAGCTGATCTTATCACAACATGCAGTAAGGAAAATGATTTAGATTATCCTATTTTTTTCTTAATGGTTTTCTTGGTTTGATTAAGATAATGACTTATTTGTGGCAGTGGGTGGAAGAAATAGGAAAGTTGCTGAGGCATTTGCACTAAATGGGGGAAAGAGGTTTGATTTTTTGATTTGAACTAGATGGTTGAATAGAGAACCGGCCAATTTGTCGATTTGCTTGATTCTGGTTGTACCACAGATGATGTAACTATTTTTGTGTTTCTTTTCCCTATAGCTCTTTCGAAGAACTTGAAGAACAGATGCTTAAAGGCCAGAAATTGCAGGTAATATACATTAAGCCGACTGATAAATTCAAACGTGTATATTTCTAAATAACTCTGATAAATTCAAAGAGCATAAGGAATCACAAATGAATAGAGTGAATTTGCATTGATCAAAATCCAAACAGTATTTAAGTATATGATTCCTGAGTCCTCATTCATCAAATTCTATTGAATATTGAAGGGCGTATTAACTGCAAAAGAGGTTCACGAGGTTCTTGTCACTCGCGGATGGGTAGATATGTTTCCTCTCTTCAAAGCAGTGTATGAAATAAGCTCAGGTTTCCTTCCACCAACAGCCATAGCTGAGTTGAACAATAACATCCCCCACCCTAGAAAAAGCACGCTGTAGTTCTGCATCAATCATCATCCGCGGAAGCCTTAAAGGTTGTTACAACTCGGCTTTGTTTCTATTAGATAAAATTGGAAATTTGTTAGAATTATTTTGATAGTGATTAAGTTGGATATTTGTTAGAATTATTTTGATAGTGATTAAGGTAATTATTAGTGAGTTATAATTAGCTCCTAGTTGGCTCTGTTAGTTACCAACAGAAAGAGGGTATATGATCTGAATGAAAAATGCATCCATTGTAACATCAAACCTTTTCTTGAATGCCAATAGTTACCATATCTGACATATGCCAAATTATAGTACACTAAACAACCAGTAGACCAATATATAAATAAAAAAATAACAAAAAAGACCAATACTGCGTGCACGAAAATAATTTGAATACAACAAAATTAACCAGTTCTTATTCTGTCGAGTCGGTCAACACTCTTCCTTCCTTTCTCTAATTGATGATCAACGCTTTTTCGAGACTTCTCATGACAATCAACACTTCTTCGAGATCTCTCCTTATGATCAAACGTCATTCTTAATTTCTCCAACATATCAGCACCATTACTAGAAGACAAGTTTTTGACTTTCTCTGGTTTGTCTGTGCTCTTCCTTGGCTTTTCTCTACGGTCGGTGCTTTTTCTACTCACTTCGAATATATCTGTACTCTTTCGAGGCTGCTCAAACTGCTGGTCTGTACTCCTTCGGAAACTGTATCGTTGTGACGGAGACTTTTCAATTGTTGTAATGAACTTCTTCAGATGCCTAATGTACTCGGGAAAGAGCTCCAAATCGCAGTGGTTGCCTCCTTTGAGCCACAACGGTTCGTATTTCTCTTTACAAAGTTCCCAGAGTTGCTTACCGTGGGAACAATCTACAACTTCATCTGAAGTACCCTACAAATGATATGAAGCAATGTCCATGAAACTAAAATACAGTTGCAGTTTACACAGCATATAAACATATTTGAAGCATACTTACATGAACTATGAGAACCGGACAGTTAACTAGTGGAATTTTGTCGATATTCTGCATATACGAACACAAAACAGCATCTCATTAGATTCAGGAACTTTATCGATATTCTGCGTGATAAACAATAACAATACCTTATATATGTCAAACCAGTATGAACGTTTAACTGGATACATGACCCTTAACCCCGAAAGTATTGGACTGTGCAGGACAACAGCTCGTAATTGAGGCAATCGAGCCGCAATTTCCAAAGTCGGGCCACTTCCAACAGATTGTCCATAAAGGATTATATCTTCCTGCTTAGCACCATAACTTTCTTCTAGACACTTGTATACAGCCTCAATATCTGAATATGTATTCTGCTCACTTGGCTACAGCTCATTCAAATGTTAATTGATCAGATTTATGTATGCACGATGCAACTTGAACACGCAATTCATATTGTTATTAAAACACAAACCTTTCCCGATGACTGCCCGTACCCAGAATAATCATACCTGCAACAAATTATAACTTTGAGTAAGAAAAATGACCATTTTTCACTTATATGCAAGCTTCCATAATTTTTCATCACAGAGGATACTCAAGTGTCAAAAACGTGATAACCTTGAACAGAAGACAAAATTGTAGATGTGCGTAAAATTAAGAACAATATACAAACTATGGCGTAAAATTAAGAACAATAAACAAACTATCATGCAATTGAAAAATTAAGAACAAGTTTATGGTTAGTAATAGAAGCTCAGGAAACCGCATCAATTGGTAGTTGCAGGGACATCTGATTGCAGAAGCGCGGGTTCTAACCTGCGATATTCTACTTATTCATCTTTAAGGGTTGAAATTTCATTCGACTACTTGACCAAAAAAAAAAAAAATACAAGCCCAGTAAACAGCAACAATCCCATATTCATGAAATCCAACAACACAATTCATATACAAAGACAACTACAAGTTATCACAAACTCCATACCTTCAATTCAGTTCTTCATTTGAAAAACCAGATATACATAAATAATCAATAACATAACACCCAAAAATATATTTACAAAGAAAGAAAACAAACCAACCATTAGACATATTTGAACTTATCTAGTAACATAAGCACTTCCGAAACAGCTTATGACATGCTCATAAGTTGGTTTCAGCTTATTTTCATAAAAGCTCGTCAGCCTCCAGAATAGCTTATGAGAAAACAATTTGACTTAATTTTATCTTTTATTATAAAAAAAAAAAAAGCTTTTATATAAGCACTTAATTAACTTGATTATCCAATCAAAAGCACTTCACCTAAAGTTTCAAACTTTCAAACCACCATGAATCCTCATTTCTCACTCTAAACAAACAAACAAAAACCCAGAAACCAAAACCCAAAGAAAAAAAAACAAAGTTCACAAAAACCCAAAAAGCAAAAGAACTTAAAAAGAAAAGTTGGAAAAAAGAAAAAGAACCCCACCCCATGAGATTAACGCGCAAGTGGATGCTAAGCTCAATGAAAAGCTCATACATCTGCCCAAGATCAGCCGCGTTTCCATGAGAGTAAAGAAGAGTAGAAGTAGCCATTGGGTGACGAACATAAAGCGCAACAATCTCAGTTCCACGGCGCGTAGGAAGCTTAAGAATTTCAACGTTTTCACGGTGAGGGAAAGGAGTGATGAGAAGGAGAGAAGTCAGTTCGTCTTTGATGAGGTTGTAGGATGGTGGGTTTGGTGGAAAGAACGCAAACTTTGCTGCCATTGATGAAGTAACACCACCCATCACATAAAACAGTACACAGAGAGTGTTTTTGTTTGTGTAGTATGTATGATTATGTTTGTTTTTGAAATGATTCAGATCTTGTTATGGGATTTTCCAGATGATGGTGATAGTGAAGAAAAGTTGTTTGTTTTTTTATGGTGGGAAGGGAAGGGAATGGATGATGCTATGTATGATTATTGTGTTATGTTGTTGCTTTATTTGGGAGTCACACAGCTTTATTTTATTACCTTTTTTTTTAAATTCAATTTATTGTTTGCTTTAATGGTTCACTTGGGCCACTCTTGCATCCTATTGCCATATAATTGCCATAACTTTTTTTCTTTTTCTACTTTTTTTTTATAATAAAAACTTTATATGAATTGAATTTGAAATTTAGAGAGCTTTGACATATTTTTATCAACTTACCATCAATATCTTCACATTTAATATAGGAGTTGAACACATTCTTTTGTGAAGGGTCGTCTTTGTATAATCTATTATTGATGATAACGGTATCTGTAATATTTGTAACACCTATGGCTAGTCTTATATCACATATCAATAAGTATAATTTTATAATATTATATCTAAAGTGTTAAAAATTGAATCAACTCAATAAAAAAAATATAAAGCAAAGCAAATCAAAATTGTAAAAAAATGTATTTGATTCGGACGTGTTCGAGTCATCTTTTAACAAAACTGCACGATTCGGTTCGGTTTGAGATTTGTATTTTATAAATCAAACTAAACCGAATTAAATCGCATTATGTTACAATCTAAATTTTATTTAACTCATATTCAACCCCAACATAAATCTATTATACATTAACCTTATGATTATGTACAATTTTCTCTTCCTTACACTAATGATGTCAATTTTAGTCTTATCAAATCACTCTTAATATTATTGCATTTTTTTCGCCACATACATCTTGCCTCTTCTTCTATAATTTCTACTCTCTTATATTATTTGTTTTTCACCTTCTCATTTTGATGCAAATATTATCTCTTTCAATTTCGTTTTTATTGCACATCTTCTTCTCTAATCTCTCATCTCTTATGTTCTTTCTTTTTCATCTTCACTAATCTCTCATCTCTTCTTTTTTTCTTGTTTCATTATAATATTTTTTATATTGTTTTATGCTATTATTTTATATTCATTATTTCACTTCAAATTTATTTGTTAAATATTAAATTGAAAGTTGTTGTCTAAATATGAAGAGTTTTGTTGTTATTTAGTAGTGTACGAATGACTAAATACAAAGTTATGTTGTCATTTATATGTATATGTATGACTCAATAAAATATTTGTAAAAAATGAACCAACCGAACCAAAGCAAACCGCATTAGTTTGGTTTGGTTTGATTTTTTCTAAAAGGAAACCGAATCAGACCAACCCGAACATTTTTTCTCTTGTGGTTCAGATGATTTTTAGGGTCAAAACCGCACTGCAAACACCCCTACTTAAGATAAAGACCAAGACAAAGATTAAGGTTAAACTGAAATCAATTAAAAAATCAATGATGATCAAGATCTTCTCAGGAAATTGAGGACCACAAAAGATCATCCAATTCAGGATTTCATTGGAGATGTTTTTAAGGGGGTCACAACTCGACATTTTCTCAATCATGTATGTTACTTTATGCTTTTGTTCCCTAAATTGAGTTAAAAGACGTCAATGAAGCTCTTATTGACTAACAATGGTCTCTTAATATGTAAGATAATTTGAATCAATTTGAGAGAAACAATATTTGAGAACTTGCTCTAAAACCTTCATCTAATGTAATGATAAGAACCAAAGGAGTCTTTCGAAAAAGTGTGACGAAAATGAAAATGTTTAAAGAAATAAATCAAGACTTATTGCATAAGGGTACAATCATCAAGAAGACATAGATTTCGATGAGACCTATGCCTCATGTAGTTAAATTAAAGGCCATAAGGATGCTTTTAGTGTTTTCATGCATTTTGAGTTTTAAACTCTTTCAAATGGACGTAAAGAGTTTGTTCTTGAATAGTTATATTAAAGAGGAAGTGTATGTTGATCAACCTCCCAGGTTTCTAAACTTCTCATTTTCAAATCACATCTTCAAGTTGAAAAAGACTCTTTACGATCTCAAAAAATATCCCTTGAACTTGGTATGAACAATTGAGCAAGTTTCTTCTTGAAAGAAAATTCAAATAGTAATGGTTGATACAACTTTTTTTATTAAGAAATTTGAGCATGAAATTTTACTTGTGAAAATATATATCAATGATATTATATTCGATACTAGTAACGAGTCCTTGTGCAAGGATTTTTCAGATTGATGCATAATGAATTTGAAATATCTATGATAAGGGAGCTTTTGTAGATATTTAGATTACAAGTTCATCAATTAAAGGAAGGCATATTCATCAATCAAGCTAAATAGTGTAAAGAGTTATTAAAAACATTCAGCATAAACAAAGCAAAGTCTATCTCAACTTCAATGACTACTTTATGCAGATAAGGATGAAGAAAGAAAAATAGTTGAAAAAAGAAATATTGAGGTATGATAGATTTTCTCCTTTATCGTACTACATATCATCTTGATTTTAAGTTTATTTCTAATTTGTGTGCATATTTTTTAGCAAATCCAAAAGAATCACACCTTTATACAGTCAAACTCATTATGAGGTATCTCAAAGCACACCACATATAGGTTTATGTAGAGCTGTCAAAATGGACTAGTAGGTCCTAAACGAGCCTAAAAAATTTTAGGGTTGGTCAAAAATTTTTTGTTGTGATATGGACGCAAACATTACTACTTGAGCCCAACCTCATACGGGTTTCAGACTATCCAACCCTAAACGGGCTTTTTTTTACAAAATTTAAAATATTTAACCCTAAAATATTTATTATAAAAATAATATAAAAATATTATTTTAAAGGCTAAATTACCCAGGGTCCTTTAAGTTATTTAATTATAACAGATTGGTCCTTTATGTTGTTTTCGCTACATGTGAGTCATTTATGTTAACTAACGCTTGCATCGTTGACCTTTTTCTCAAACTCCTTTCCAAAAAAGTTGAAGTGATACTAATGGTACAAATATGTCACTTAACAGAGGTCAGAGACCATCATTGGATCATATAATAAAATTTTCAGAAATTTTTAGTGCATAAAAGTATTTTTAAACTAATTAAAATGTACGAAAAAGAAAATAATAAAGAAAATAGTAAAACAGAAAATAAAATTCTCAGAAAATTACATGAAGTGTTATATGGGATGATGCATCAGAGAAGATGATCGGAGCCCCAGCTTCGGTCGTTGGACAGTGGCCCAAGGTTGTTTGAAATCTTGACTAATTCTGACTAGTTCGTTCCAGCATCTGGGTCCCACGCGTGTTTTGTTTAAAAACTAAAAAATAAAACACGTTGACACTTCTGATCTGATGTTTGTATTTCCAGAACAGCTAAGCCTTCTAGCTCAGTTGGCAGCGCGCGCGTGGATAGCCAAAGGTTTTGGGGTTCAATCCCCAGCGTCACCCTTTTTTGTCCCTCACTTTTTCTAACATACTTCTGATCTATGCAGGAAACGTACACAACCTCCAAATGTTCTGGAAAACAGGTTTCCAGAAGTTCTGGAAGGAACTTCCATACAGGTTCCAGAAGAAAGGAACTTCCATGCAAGCCTCCAGAAGTTCTGGAAAACAGGTTTCCAAAAGTTCTGGAAGGAACTTCCATATAGGGTCCCAGAAATTCTGGCAAGGAACGATGACCCAACTTCCAGAAGTTCTGGAAAGAGTGAGCCAAAAGTTCTAGGACGAACTTAGTCAGAAGTTCTGACAAAAAAATCATTTTTTTAATTTTCTTTTTAATTAATTTTCTTTTCAATTTTCTTTTAAATTATTTTCTAAAAAAACTCTAAAAAATGTTTAATTTTAGATTTAGGTTTCAAAAACCTTTATTTAATTTTTGACACAAAAACATTTTCATTTAAATCATTTTTCTAATTAAATACTAATTAATTAGAATTAAGTTTTTTCTTTCATTAAAATCAATCACAAAAACTCCAAAAATAATTTCTTTTTCTAGTAATTATGATTACTAACCTAAAACCTTTTTTACTAATTTCCAAAACATTTTTCACTAACATTTTCTTATTATTCTGATTGTTTATTTATTATTCCGCATTTAAATTCTAGAAAGGTTGTATAGGTCGCAAATTCTTTATCATGTAATAGCATAGGATTTACTTTCCGCACTTTACATTTCTGCCGTTACTTTCTGCACTCCTATATTATGTATATGCCCCAAAGCCGTTGAATAGTGTAGGACCTTTACTTTCTGCAATTTACTTTCTGCACATATTTAACTGCTAGTAACAAGGCGTGTATGGAAAGATTAAAATCAAGCGATATAGATCACTTCAAACACAAGATAAATATCTGAATACAACACGTTTTTCACACAAGCACCCACCTTATGGTATCCTTTCTTGTTGATTTATGAACAATGGTCATGTCCCTCGAACGTGGGGATATCTTAGCTAAGACGCTTACAAATATATCATCATAGTCCCTTCGATACAAAGATCATAGTCCCTCGATGACCCTCGATTGTTGCCTACGAATATATGATCTCGTCCCTCGATTGTTGTCTACGAAAAGTGATGATCGTCCCTACGAATATGCTAAGGTATCCCTACATGTTGTCTTCTATGACCATCTGATATCCCTTCGAATTCCCCTTTACATCCAACGGATAGAGTTACCTACCAACTAATGGTATGGATAGCGCTACCCTAAAGGAAAGCAAAATAACATGGAAACGACCATTCTGAGTAGGTAATAAGTATCTTTTGCTTGCTCAATCAAAATAATTTTCACACCTCACACTTTTTCAATATCTTTTCAAAACACTTTGTATACATTCCAGTGTGAATCATTACAAAGTCTTTTCAAAAACAAAACATTTCCAAACACTTCATATACATTCCAGCGAGAATCATTACAAAGTCAAAGTGAAATACCTTTTCAAAAACATTTTCAAACACATACACGAAAAGCAATTTATAAAGTGAGCTAAGCAATTAAGAGCCCGTAGATAACTACGGATGAAAAGGGTGCTAATACCTTCCCTTTTCATAACTGCCTCCCGTACTCAGAATCTAACGAAGGTCTTTTCCTGTTCTTTTCGGCTTCCCTTAATTGGATAAAAGAAAAGTCGGTGGCGACTCTTGCTATCCGCAACATTTGTGATAAAACACAAAACAAGCAAGTCAGTTCTCCCACCGTATTACAAAACTGGCGACTCTGCTGGGGAGACAGCCTAAAGAGAGGCTACCTTAGGGTTTTTAGATCACTTTACTGCTTTTTGTTTGACTTGTCTACTTTACTTTTAAGGGTTTCTTGGGTATTATACTTATGGGGGATCCTACACCTGGATCCAGGTTTCCTTAGGTAAGTAGCAATAAATCGTCATGACCGTTAGGCGTATACCGAAACGGTCAATATGATGGCTACGTTAGTGCGACACTTTGGATGTCCTGATGCTCCTCATGTTCAGTTGAGGAAAATATTTGGCGTCTGCGTGGTGTCATAAGCACTAACTCAACTTTTAGAACCCTAATTGACCCATCTTGCCCATTAGAAGGTAGTGAGATGTCCAGCTTCGGTGCATACTGAGGTTGGCTGATACTCGATACTACGGTCATTAAGATTCGACTTTCGGGATATTTCGGTCGACCACTTTGTAAGGGTTTTTATGTTGGCTTTAATTTTTGGTAAAACCAGTTTATGTCAATGTCTTGACTGATGTCATGACATTCTGAGTTGAAGATAAATTCTGCAGAAGAAGAATTATACAGGTATAGCTCAGTTTGGTTATGAACTGTTATACTGGAAATCTGCAAGAAGAATGACTGATGTCATGACCAAGTTATGACATTCTGTGCAGAATATACTGTTGTGCAGATTTGCTTTTCCTGAGAGTTTTCGTGATTACTTGAGTTTTTAATGTGGATTAATTTGTTGGATCATGTGCTCACGTGGTTTTAAGGTTAACCTTGTTTAACCCTAATTTGATATGTTAAAAAGACCAAGTCCTTAGGTTAACTTTGGTTAACCCTAACTATAATTGTGGAAGCCCAAGTTGAAGACTTTACTACTTCTATATTATCAAATAAACCCTTATACTGTGAGCTGCGCCTTTTCTGTGAAGAAGAAAAAGAAGACTGTAATTTGTGTACTAGTTATTCTTGTGAGCCAAGCAATTATCTGGTGATAAGTGCCTTGGAGTAGGATTTGGTTGTAAGGGTAGTTTATCACTCAAAGCTTTGAAGCACGAGTGTTGTGTCTCTTGATTAAAGCTTTGAAGCACAATCAAGTATGTTTATTGAAGAATGTCTTCACAATTCTATTAATCAATAGGTTGGTATCACTGATGTGATTGAGGGGGAGTGAGTAGGAAATCAGGTCTAAGTAGGACTTAGATTGAAGTTGCATTGGGTAGGTCTTAAGTGAAGGAGATAAACTGGTTGGTTTATTCCTGAATTAATACTCTTATAGTGGATTTCCTCCCTGGCTTGGTAGCCCTCAGATGTAGGTGTAGTTACACACTGAACTGGGTTAACAATTGATTGTGTTCTTTACTGCTTTTAAATTACTGTGTGAATTGTCCACAGTTTGTCAGATACGATGTCATAACATTCACTTTGACATTAAGTATCTGCTGTCAGAATTTCAATTGGCATCGCGGGCACCCCTATTATTTGGGTGAGATCTAGGGATATTATTTGCTGGCGCTATGGACAAGGAAGGAGGATTTGGGAGCAGACCACCTATTCTGAATGGATCAAACTATGATTACTAGAAACCTCGTATGGTTGCCTTTTTGAAGTCATTGGAAAATAAAGCTTGGAGAGCTGCTGACAGAGGATAGAAACATCCCATCAAACTTGAGAAAGATCGGACTACTAGCCTGAAACTTGAGGAAGAATGGAGCAAAGAAGAAGAAGAGCTAGCACTGGGCAACTCTAAAGCATTGAATGCCTTATTTAATGGAATCGACAGAAACATTTTCAGACTAGTACATCAGTGTGAACTGGCAAAGGATTTTTGGGACACTCTCAAAACCACTCACGAGGGTACATCCAAGGTAAAAATGTCAAGACTTCAGATGCTCACTACCAAATTTGAGAATCTGAAGATGAAGGAAGATGAGACCATTCATGAGTTTCACATGAACATCTTGGAGATTGCCAACACCTCAGGAGAATTGGGAGAAAAGATGTCAGAAGAAAAGTTGGTGAGAAAGATTCTCAAATCCTTTCCTAAAAGGTTTGCAATGAAAGTGACTGCTATAGAGGAAGCTCATGATATCTACAACTTGAAGGTTGATGAACTCATTGGGTCACTTCAGACATTTGAGATGGGGATCAGTGACAATGTTGACAAGAAAAACAAGAGCGTAGCCCTTGTATACAATGCTGAAGAGGAAAGCAAGGAGAGTGATGAAGAGAATATATCAGAAGCTATAGCTATGCTTGGAAGGCAGTTCAACAAACTCATCAAGAGAATGGACCCAAAGTCAAGGTCAAATGTCAAGAACATTTCCTCTGACATTAGCAGATCCTATGGCTCCAGCAGAAGAACTAAGTCTGAAGAAAAGGGAAATCAAAGCAGAGGAATCCAATGCCATGGATGTGAAGGATATGGGAACATTCGAGCTGAATGTCCTACCTTTCTAAAGAAACAAAAGAAAGGAATGTCTGTTACTTGGTCTGATGGTGACTCTAAAAGTGACTTTAAAGAAGAATCTGCTAAACTAGTTACTGCACTATCTGGTGTTTGTAACTCTGATAATGATTCTAGTGATGAGGAAGTGACATTTGAAGAACTTGCTGACTCCTACAAGAAGTATCGGTCAAGTCCAAAGAAATGAGAAATAGAAAAAGTTCATAGTGAAGTTGGAGGCTGAGAAAAAGGCAGACACTGCCACTATAAGTCATCTCAAAGGTGAAGTTCTAGTGTTGAACTCTAAACTTGATCAGATGACTAAGTCTGTCAGAATGTTAGCAACTGGAACTAACAACTTGGAAGAAATCCTTCAGACTGGACAAAATGCAGGAAACATGTCTGGTCTAGGATTTGTGGCTGCAAAGGAATCTACTGTTGACAAGAAGAAGACCAGGCCTGATAAATAAATGTCAAAGCAGATGTCACAATATAGGGCTCAACATCAAGAACAGAGAAACATGAATAAAAAGTATCAAAGATGGAGATGTCATTATTGTGGAAGGTTTGGCCACATAAAGCCATTTTGCTTCAGATTCTATGGATATCCTAATCAGACCCCATATGTCAAGCCTAAGACTAACAAGGCACCATATACTCAACAGTGGAAGAAAAAGACTGCAGCCTTGATAGCTCACACCTCCCTTAGAGTTTCTGCCAAGGAAGACTGGTACTTTGACAGTGGATGCTCTAAACACATGACTGGAATCAAGAATCTGTTGAATGATGTCAAACCCCATACCACTAGTTATGTCACCTTTGGAGATGGATCTAGAGGAGAAATCAAAGGTGTTGGAAACTTGGACTGCCCTGGAGTTCCAAACCTAAATGAAGTATTGCTGGTAAATGGTTTGACTGCTAATCTCAGAAGTATCAGTCAACTATGTGATCTAGGATTCAAGGTCAACTTCACAGTCTGAATGTCTTGCAACTAATGAAAAACAAGTTGTAATGAGAGGAGTCAGATCAAAAGACAAATGTTACTTATGGGAGTCTGAGAACACTAACTACTCGTCTGTGTGCTCTATAGCCAAAGAAGAAAAAGGAAGTGAAACTGTGGCACAAAAACTTGGTCATTTACATCTTAGAGGGATGAAAAAGATCATATCCATGGAGGCTGTTAGAGGGATTCCAAAACTTCGTATTGATGAAGGGAGAGTCTGTGGTGAATGTCAGGTTGGAAAGCAAACTAGAATGTCACATCCAAAGACAAGACATCTGACCACCTCTAAGGTGCTAGAACTTCTACATATGGATCTGATGGGTCCCATGCAGGTGGAAAGTCTTGGTGGAAAGAGATATGCCTATGTTGTTGTGGATGATTTTTCCAGATTCACCTGGATAAACTTCGTTAGGGAAAAATCTGATGTATTTGATGTCTTTAAGGAATTGTGCAAAAGACTTCAAATAGAAAAAGAAGGATGCATTGTCAGAATCAGAAGTGATCATGGAAAGGAATTTGAAAATAGTAAGTTTGATGAGTTTTGTTCCTCAGAAGGAATCAATCATGAGTTCTCTTCACCTATAACTCCTCAACAAAATGGAGTTGTGGAAAGGAAAAACAGGACTATACAGGAATCTGCCAAAGCAATGATACATGCCAAGAAGCTTCCTATTCATTTTTGGGCTGAAGCTATGAATACAGCCTGTTATGTCCACAACAGGGTCACCTTGAGAAAGGGAACATCATCCACCCTTTATGAAATATGGAAAGGAAGAAAGCCTACTGTGAAGTATTTCCATGTCTTTGGGAGCAAATGCTATATTCTGACAGATCGTGAACAAAGGAGAAAGATGGACTCTAAAAGTGATGAAGGAATATTCTGGATACTCTACCAATAGCGAGCATATAGGGTGTTCAATTCCAGGACCAAAGTTATGATGGAATCTATAAATGTCATAGTTGATGATCACCATGAGGAAACAAATGTCCCATATGATGTTGAGACATTCTTTGAGACTTCAACACAAGTGTCTAAAAAGGATGATGTGCCTAATCCTACTCCATCAGAGTCTGAATCAAAGAAAGCTAACAAAGATCCTTCCATCAAAATTCAGAAAGATCATTCTAAGGAACTCATCATAGGAGATCCTAACAGTGGAGTCACTACAAGATCTAGAGAAATCATCTCAAACTCTTGTTTTGTGTCTAAGATTGAACCAAAAAATGTTAAAGAGGCTTTGACTGATGAATACTGGATTGGAGCAATGCAAGATGAATTGAACCAGTTTAAACAACATGAAGTATGGGAGTTAGTTCCTAGACCAGAAGGAACAAACATCATTGGCACAAAGTGGATCTACAAGAACAAGTCAGATGCTGAAGAAGTTGTCACCAGGAATAAGGCAAGGCTTGTTGCTCAAGGATACACTCAAGTTGAAGGGGTTGATTTTGATGAGACTTTTGCTCCTGTAGCCAGACTGGAATCAATCAGACTTCTCTTAGGAGTTGCTTGTCTCCTAAAGTTCAAGCTGTTTCAGATGGATGTGAAGAGTGCCTTCCTAAATGGGTACTTAAATGAGGAAGTGTATGTGGAACAGCCTAAAGGGTTTGTGGATCCAAACTGTCCTGATCATGTTTACAAATTGAGGAAAGCATTATATGGTCTGAAACAAGCTCCTAGAGCTTGGTATGAAAGGTTGACAAAGTTCCTCACTGACAAAGGACACAGGAAATGAGGTTTGGATAAAACTCTTTTTGTCAAGGATGAAGGAGGAAAGATAATGGTAGCTCAAATTTATGTTGATGACATAGTGTTTGGAGGAATGTCAGATAAAATGGTTAAACATTTTGCTAACTAGATGCAAGCTGAATTTGAAATGAGCCTCATGGGAGAATTGACCTACTTTCTTGGACTACAAGTCACACAGATGGAAGACTCAATTTTTCTTTCTCAAAGCAAGTATGCAAAGAATATTGTCAAGAAGTTTGGGATGGAGAATGCCAGTCATAAAAGGACTCATGCACCTACTCATCTAAAGTTGTCCAAAGACACAAGTGGGACAAATATGGATCAAAGCTTGTACAGAATCATGATAGGAAGTTTGCTATACTTAACAGCCAGCAGACCTGACATTGCCTTTGCAGTTGGAGTATGTGCAAGATACCAGGCTGAACCCAAAGTAAGTCACATCAACCAGGTGAAAATAATTCTGAAGTATGTGAGTGGAACTTACAATTATGGTATGATGTACTCTCATGGATGTGAACCAATTCTGTCTGGTTATTATGATGTTGATTGGGCTGGTAGTGCTGATGATAGAAAGAGCACCTCTGGAGGATGCTTCTTTTTGGGAAACAATCTTGTCTCTTGGTTCAGCAAGAAGCAAAATTGTGTTTCTTTATCTACTGCTGAAGCTGAATACATAGCAGCTGGTAGCAGCTGTTCTCAAATGATCTGGATGAAATAGATGTTGACTGAGTACAATGTCACACAAGATGTCATGACATTGTACTATGACAACCTGAGTGCTATTAACATATCCAAGAATCCTATACAGCACAACAGGACTAAGCATATTGACATTAGACATCATTTCATCAGAGATCTTGTGGAGGAGAAGGTGATTAAGCTGGAACATGTTGCCACTGAACTACAACTGGCTGATATTTTTACCAAGGCACTTGATGCTAGTCAGTTTGAGAACTTAAGGGGAAAGCTGGGTATTTGCTAATATGAAGAGATGTAGCAATTAATTTTGCTTAATACAAGGGTTGAAAGAGATATTTTAATCAAGTTAATTCTGATTGGGCTAATTATTAGTTTCCCTCTTTCTTTCTAAAAATCTAAGAAGAGGAATAGACATACTTATATTTCCCTCTCCTCAATTTGCTGTATCACTCTCTAATCTCTCAAAAGAAAAGTTCAAACTTGCTGTCACTTGTATTCTCAATCTCTCAAGATGTCTCAACAATCTGTGTCATCATCTTCATCAAAGGCAACTGCGTCTTCTTCACCCACTGCCACAGACCCTAGGGTAAATGCAACTGCCATGGATGCTGAGGTCCTTGAGTTACCTCCTCTCCGTGCAATGGCAGCTGACCCTACTAAGTTCAAGAAGCTGCGAACTAGACATGCAAGAAGATCACAAGCTTCTCCCTCTGGTAAATATTCTCAACCATCATCCTCTGTTCCTCCAGAGATAGCTAATAGGGAAGGTTCTGCTTATGTGCATCAAGCTATTGCTAGACTAGTAACTAGGATTCTTAATGAGAATCACTCAGTTCCTGGTGTATATGTACCATTGAATCAAGAAACTGCTAGCCCTAATTTAGAAAGTGATCCCAATGTCACTCAGAATGTTGAGACACCTGATGACAACATTGAGAAATCTCCAGAGAAACCTGATGATCACCAGACCCTTATTGACAAGGCTGTTGAACCTCCTGTCGTTGATGTTGATGAAGAATTTTATGATAATGATTTAATTGCTAATGTCAACCCTAGCATAGCAAGAAGGATGATAACTAGAAAGGAAAAGCAGAGTGTTTCCCAAAGCCCCTCCAAAGAGAAGGCTACTGAAGTTGTTCATGAGAAAGCTAGGCCTGAGAACAAGGCTAGAGAAGAAGCTTAAAAGGACCAAAAGGCTGGAACTTCCAAAGGGAAGGGTAAGGTAAAAGCAAGGGTATCTGTTGGTAGTCTCTCAAAACCCTTGAGACAACCTATAGCCAAGAAAAGAAAGGCTCCTGAACCCTATGAATCTGATGAGGAATCAGACTTTAATTTTGATGTTGAGAGCAATGTTCCAGACATTCCTCTCAGGAAGAAACCCTCTTCTAGCAAACTGCCTAAAGTTCCTGAGTTTGCAATTGACAATATCTCCTTTCACCATCCAGAAAATGCAAGCAGGTGGAAGTATGTCTTTCTGAAAAGGATAGCTTTGGAGAGAGAGCTGAACAACAGTGCTCTTGAGTGTAAAGAAGTGATGGATCTCATCAAGGTTGCTGGCCTGATGAAGACAATTGTCAAGATTTCCAGTTGCTATGAGATTCTTGTCAAAGAATTCATAGTGAATTTGTCTGTTGAATGTGCTGATGGAAAGTCAGCTGATTTTAGGTGTGTTTATATGAGAGGAAGAAAGGTCAATTTCTCTCCTTCTGTGATCAATAAATACTTGGGGAGGCCTGATGAAGCTCAGCCTGAGCTTCAATTTACTGACAACCAGGTTTGTCAAACCATCACTGCCAAGCAAGTCAAGCACTAGCCCTTGAAAGGGAAGCTCACTGCTAGCAAGCTTAGTGTGAAGTTTGCCATACTGCACAAAATTGGTGCAGCTAACTGGGTTCCCACCAATCACAAATCCACCATCTCCACTGGTTTGGGAAGATTCATTTATGCTGTTGGAACTAAAACAAAATTTGACTATGGCAGTTACATTTTTGAGTAGACCATGAAGCATGCAGAAAGCTATGAAATTAAAGGTCCTATAGCCTTTCCCTCCCTCATCTGTGGTATTATCATTGATCAATACCCTGATATCCTAGTAGAAAAGGACTTTATTTGTAAAAGAGCTCCTGCTCTTGGTTTCCATTACAAGCTTTTTCAGGGGAAACATGTCCCTGACATTGTCATGACATCTGCTGAGACATCAAATGTCAAAGCTAATTCTCAGAAGGCTGATGTCATTGTTGTGCTAAGAGAGACTTGCAGGGAGCTTGAAGCAAGGAAGAAATCTCTTGAACAACTGATCACTACCTTGGAGAAGGAGAAGGATGACACTGAGGTTGAGGATGAAAGGCTGCATGAGGATGCTGAAGAAGACCAACAGGATGGTGCTGAAAGCAGTTCAACAGAAGAAGATACTTACCATAGTGCTTCTTCAAGAGAGGACAATGCCTAATGGTCTATGCTTGCTGATATGTCAGACAGCTGCTGGTCTTGGTGTTATTTGTTGTTGATGTTTCTTTTATTTACTTTTGTTTGTTTTGGATTATTGTAATTCATAACTTGGTTGTATGATTAATTCTTCTGCTACTTATACACTTGATTTCTGGGTTATTGTAATGGATCCTTTGGCCCCTTTATGGCTAAAAAGGGGGAGAAGAAATTATGGGTTGAATTTATCTTTACTAGGTTCTGGTTATTTAGCTTAGTTGGCTTAGCTGTTTATTTTAAATTTCTGCTGTATTAGTTCTCTGATAGGTTAGTTGTTTTAGCCAAAAATTTGCCAAAGGGGGAGTTTGTAAGGGTTTTTATGTTGACTTTAATTTTTGGTAAAACCAGTTTATGTCAATGGCTTGACTGATGTCATGACATTCTGAGTTGAAGATAAATTCTGCAGAAGAAGAATTATACAGGTATAGCTCAGTTTGGTTATGAACTGTTATACTGGAAATCTGCAAGAAGAATGACTGATGTCATGACCAATGTTATGACATTCTGTGCAGAATATACTGTTGTGCAGATTTGCTTTTCCTGAGAGTTTTTAGGATTCTGTTGAGCTGTTTTAATGTGGATTAATTTGTTGGATCATGTGCTCACGTGGTTTTAAGGTTAACCTTGTTAAACCCTAATTTGGTATGTTAAAAAGACCAAGTCCTTAGGTTAACTTTGGTTAACCCTAGCTATAATTGTGGAAGCCCAAGTTGAAGACTTTACTGCTTCTATATTATCAAAGAAACCCTTATACTGTGAGCTGCGCCTTTTCTGTGAAGAAGAAAAAGCAGACTGTAATTTGTGTACTAGTTATTCTTGTGAGCCAAGAAATTATCTGGTGATAAGTGCCTTGGAGTAGGATTTGGTTGTAAGGGTAGTTTATCACTCAAAGCTTTGAAGCACGAGTGTTGTGTCTCTTGATTAAAGCTTTGAAGCACAATCAAGTATGTTTATTGAAGAATGTCTTTACAATTCTATTAATCAATAGGTTGGTATCACTGCTGTGATTGAGGGGGAGTGAGTAGGAACTCAGGTCTAAGTAGGACTTAGATTGAAGTTGCATTAGGTAGGTCTTAAGTGAAGGAGATAAACTGGTTGGTTTATTCCTGAATTAATAACCATAAGTTAACAATTGATTCTTTATCAATTTCAATTGTTAGAGATCATTTCTTGATATATGTATGACACTTACTTTTGGATTTCTGTGTGGCTTGCATCTGGTCAAAATCAGGGTTTCACAAAATTTTCATCTGATTCAAGAGGTAATCAATTAGGGTTTGAGTTCTCACTCACCTAAATTGATATATCTTAATCAACCATCAACAATTGATCTTCAGATATCCAACTATTCCTCATGATCTATCAAGGATCGACCAATTAGGGTTTTCATCGAGGATAAGCAATTACTGATTTTCTGATCAATAAATGACCTTTTTGCTTGGAGATTGATCTTCATATCTTCAATACAACATCTTGACCTAATTTCTTGATTCAAAACATCACAGAAGTTCACATTTTTCATCAGTCAATTTCTGGATCATCTAATGAAATTTCATCTACACTGAAAAGTCAAACTTTGACTTTTGGTCAACTTTTTCAAGATAAAACTTTTTCAATCATCAAAATACTTCAAATGATCCATCATGATCATAAAAAATCAAGAAATTTGGAAAAGTCAACAAAAAGTCAAAATTTTCAACACTTAGAAAAATTTTAAGTATTGAAAATTTCATGTTTTTTCCTACTTTCTTGGCATTTTTTCACATAGTTCCATTTGGAATTAGGAAAAACTCAAAACATGAAAGTTGTAGCCCTTGTTAAAAGCTTTCCAAAATGTCCAAAAACTTGCAAATCCATTGTGTCTAGCTATACTTTTGATTTTGAAACATAGAGCTCCAAAACCATGGATTTCAAGTTCATGCTTTAAAGATTACAAGTCATTTTTTGATTTTTTTTCTCCTTCTAGAAGCCTTGCCACCTAGCCAAGATGGATAGAGCTGATAAAAATCAGATGGAAAGTAATTATGATGGAGATAAGATCAAGTTGAGTTTTAACCATGGTTAAAAGGAAGGTTCCTTTTGCATTTATGGCAAAAAAGACTTTCTTGCCCTCTAAGGCAAGTTGTACAAATCCAAGCCAATCTTCTTCACTTACCATTCTGATCTCTTGACCTATAAATAGAGGTCATGTTTGCAAATTGAAACCACACCAAAGCTATGCAAGAACAAGCTTTCTCTCTTCTTTCTTAAAATTCAAGTTACATAGTTCAAAAGTGAGAATTCTTACATTTTTCAAATTTTGTGAAACACTATGAGAAACTTGGTGTCTAACATGTCATAAACATCAAATAGAACTGGTTTGAAACTTAAAATCAACACAAGAACAGCTAAAAACCAGAATTGCTTTTCAAAATTCCAAACTTGTAAAAAACTACCTTAAACTTCAAACTGATAATTGGCTCGAGCTAGTTGTGATTTTATGATCCAAACATCATCAACATACTTCATATGGATGATACAAACCATCATCTTTGATCTGTAACACATCTAACCACGAATTCGAGTTTCACTTCAAGCAACTGCAAGTGGACTTGGTCAGAGTGATCCAGGTTGATTCAGAGCAAGCATAGCACTTCCACACGTTCCATGAGGTCCACTGGTGCTATAACAATCATCAAAACAACTCTGTAACACCTCCTTCGAAGAATCAAAGTCCAGCTTCAAGAGGTAAGAACACGAACTTTGAACTTCATATTTTCTGCTTTCCAGTTCAAAAATGGCTTGGCCGTTTTGTTTCTGCACCTTCACTGATCATTAACCCTAAACTAATTGCTTGATTCCATGACCATACACGATTTCAATTTGATTTTTAGGAATTAGGGTTCTTCGTGTTTTCTGGAAAATTAATCATGTTTAACTAAAAATAAATGCAATTAACCAACATCATCATGTTCCTGGTTCAATTTCGATCAAGTTTGATGTTTACATCGAGCATTTTCATTGAGAAACAAAGAATCCATGGCTGAATGAAGGATCGAGGAAGAAGAAGAGCAGTGCGCGCGTTTTTTTTCAAATTCAAATAAAAAGTTTATAATATTATAACATGGAAGAGAATAAATAAACAGATGTATTTCCGCCCCAACGGTTGCCAACTCACCTTTAAGTCACTTGCCATGCCTTGCCCAATGGTCCCGGGTTCGAGTAGCCTTGGGACCATTTTTGCCAAACGTTTTTGTTTTCTCTTCACATTTTTTTCAAACTTTAACACTTTCAAAACCCAATCAAAACTCCTCATTTTGAGGTGATTTTTTGTACACTTGTCATTTAACATGCCTATTTTAGGATGGTGTCAAAAAAATTCAAAAATGTTCTCTTTTGATTACATTTTTATCGAGCCGAAAACGAGACGTTTTAAGTACTTTTCAAAGCACTTTTAAAGAGGTTTCTTTCAAACTTTCGAAGCCCGAAACTTTTTCAAACTTCTTGTAAGTATATTTCATCTTTCAAAAACACTTTCAAGATCTTTTTCAAAACTTTTCAACAAACTTACATCCTTTTTTCCATGATCGACCCGATTTGAAGATAAAACCGAACTCGTTTTTCCTCGAATTTCTTAATCGATCATGGGCCTCCCTCACGGTGTAAGTCCCAATTCTTTTTATGTACATATCAATTTCCTTGTACATATCCAATTCTTTTATGTACATACCAATTTTTCCTTGTACATAATACAGACGTCTTTTGTCAATATTCAAGTATAGACAAGCTTTGTTCATTTGTTTTCATTTCGCTTGTATATACACTGAATACCATTGGTATTAAAAGGAGCATTATTCCCGGTGAAACTGCTTTTAAACCAATGGGCCTCCCTTACGGTGTAAGTCCCAACCCTCCTATGTACATACATATTTCCTTGTACATAAATACTCATCCGTGTACATATTCACTCCATTATACACAATCAAACTTGTAAATAATCAAGTTACGCTCGTTTCGAATGTTCGTTTCACACACACACTTGCTTATATTTCCTTCATAAACTCTTGTAAATAAACATCATGCATTTGTTTATATTTCCTTCATAAACTCCTGTGAATAAACTTCATACACTTGTTTATATAACTGTCTAGTTATAACATAACAACTAGTCTAACAATTAAGTTCCCCGCAGAGTTAGCCTCCTCTTGGGCTTCGTGCAAGATAACTCATTCATCTGAGTTAGCCTCCTCTTGGGCTTCGTGTAAGATAACTTATTCATCTAAGTTAGCCTCCTCTTAGGCTTTGAAATTCCTGGCAGTAGATACGTGATGTCACAGAGAATGTTATGACACACTATCTGACACTCATTAACAATTCACACAATAAATGTAATAAAGAACACAATAAGTTGTTTACCCGTTCGGTGTCTAACTACACCTACATCAGGGGCTACCAAGCCGGGAGGAAATTCACTATTAGTAGAATTAATTCGGAATAAACCAACAGTTTATCTCCTTCACTTAAAACCTACCCAATGCAACTTCAACCTAAGTCCTACTTAGATCCGAGTACCTACTCACTCCCCTCAATCACGCGGTGATATCAACCTATTGAATAATTGAATTGTGAAGACACACTTCAATAAACTATCTTGATCTCGCTTCAAAGCTTTCAATCAAAAGACAAACACTGTGCTTTAAAGCTTTGAGTGATAAACTACCCTACAACAAATCCTAGTCCAAGGCACTTATCAATTGATAGTTGCTTGGCTCACAAGAGATATTAGAATTACAAATACCTGTTAACTTTCCTAACAAGACACAAATAACAACTGCTATTACTTCAATAAATTCGGGCAGTGTAGGGTTGAATTCCTTTTATAGAAGCGATCCACGAAATTTTGGCTTCCATAAAGATAGCTATGGTTCACTTAATTTAATCCTAAAACATGGTCTTTTCAACAACCAATTTAGGTCTAATTAAGATTAACCTAGCAGCCACGTGAGCATGCTTTCTAATAACGAAAAACAATATTTAGCACTCAACAAACTTCCGAAAAGTCTCGGGAAAAGCATTCGAGCAGAATGTCACCGAATGTCATAACATCTATGACATCGATTGTTCTAATTTCCAGCACAACTTTAGCTTCCAGTTCTGAGCTGTCCTTTAATCATCCTTAGCAGGTAGGATTTATCTTCAATCTCTGAATGTCATGACATTTATCAAGACATTGCTATAGCCTAGTTTTACCAAAATTAATGCCAACTAAAAACACTAACAGGCTTCATATAAGAAAACTCATTCATCTGAGTTTAGCCTCCGCTTAGGCTTCATATAAGACAACACTCCCCTGCTGAGTCAGACTCCTCTTGGGTTTCGTTCAAAAGAACTCCTCATTGAGTTTAGCCTTCTCTTGGGCATCAAACAAGAAAGAGACAATGAAATCTCTTAACAGCCTCCTATTGGGCTCCCAATACAAAGAATCACCCGTGCTAGGATAGAACCCTGAGAGTATGGTTTCCCGGTGAAATCACTCTCAAATCCTAAGAAGATGGTTTCTCGGTGAAACCCTTCTTAAAGTCAAATCCAGCCATACCCTATAGCTTCCTCTTGAGCTTCATACAAGGACCCTCGATGACCCTCGGAATGCCTCCTCTTGGGCTTACAATACAAGGACCCATGGGCTTCTTAAAAGCATCCCCTTAATACAATCAATTTCTCCTAGAGATTTAGGCATTTATCATCTCTATGGAAGAAGTATCTCATCTATCACATCACATACAATCAAATTTTTTTTCAAACTCTTTTCAAACAAAAACATCTCTTAATCTGTAAGTGGTAACGCTTGTACACTCAAGCAAAACACCCAACGCTTACAATTAAAAGATTCAATCATTTTTCAAACATCTTTCTTAAACTCGTAAGTGGTAACGCTTGTACACTCAAGCAAAACACCTATAACTTACGATGAAAGATTTCAATCAATCAACCTTTCAAAATGTATGTGATGAAATAGATTAGATACATTTTTCATTAAGATGACATTCGTCTTTGTCTCTTAATAACATCCTGTCGCTTCCACTAGCATAAGTGGGAACTACGATTGCTCTGACTTTCTCAACATCCTTTTGAGAATACGTAGGCACAAGGTCTCATCCTTGTCGAGCAAAATTTCTTTCTCCCTCAAACCAAACAAACCATAGATCCCTTTAGATCCGAGCTACAAATGCTCTGATTCCCATTAAGGGATAGGTATGCAGAAGATCCCAATGATCTTTGCGAGCACAATAATAACAAAACCTAGGATCCCACATAATCCACCCTTCTTAAAATCCAAAGGAGAAACTTTCCCAATCATAGAAATAGCAATTAAAACACACAAACATATCAAACATATTCATATATAAAGCTATAGATAACTATATATATTTAGGGTGCTCCATCTATTCCCTTTATATAACAAACCCCCTTGCCCGGAATCTCCCCAATGCGTTGCGTCTAGTTCACGCTAGTCGTAATGCATATCATATCAATTGAGGGTATTGCAGCTTTCCCCTTTTTCATAATCATTTTTCTTGTGATGGAAATAATAAAGCTTGATGCTCGCGGCATCTTTATAAAAAAATCAAAAGAGTAAATCGTTTCGAGCCAGAGAATTCGAATTCATATTCGATTCCCTCGCGCTTCACTTTTTAACGCGAACACTAGGGCTATTGTGTGAATTGTTTGTGGTTGCTACTTGTTTTAAACATGACATCATAACATCATATCATTTCTAACTATTTCAAGGACCTAGGGATTTATCTTTGCTTCATGGGTATAGCTTCCAGGAAGGATATTCGAATCAACTTCATGGGTATACCTTCTCAACTCAAAGAATTAGTTTCAGAAGTTCCCAATCATGCTCTGTTTATCAAATGGCATGATTATCTGCTTGACTTGGTTATCTCCAGTTTTGAAGAAGATATGATGCACGTCGTATTCCAGTTCTTCGATCTGAAACATCACTGCTTTACATTCCCAGATTATCAGTTGGTGCCTACATTGGAAGAGTTCTTTAAGCTACTTGGGATACCTATCCTTGATCAGATACCATTCACCAGTTCAGACAAAGCTCCGAAATACGAAGAGATCGCATCAGCGTTACATCTAAAGCGATCAAACATTGAAGCTAATTGGGAAACAAGAAGTGGAGTTAAGGGTTTGCTTGCTAAGTTCATGATAAAGAAAGCTCGAGAATTCCTAAAGGCTATGAGTTTTCATGCATTCGAAGACATTTTGGCCTTGCTAATCTATGGCTTGGTGCTATTTCCTAATCCTGACCAGTTCGTAGACGTGAACACCATCAAGATATTCCTCACTCATAATCCTGTGCCTACCTTACTTGGAGATATTCTGCATTCTCTCCACACTCGTACTATCAAAAGACAAGGCACTCTCATGTGTTGCATACCGTTACTTTCCAGGCGGTTTATTTCGTGCCTTCCTCAATCAGTAATGAAGAAGGAGCAAAGATTGAAGTGGTCTCAAAGGCTGATGTCGCTCTCTAAAATATCCGTTGGTGTCTTTTTTCTCAAAAGGACTTCACTTTCATTGAGCGTTATGGGGAATTCCCTAATGTACCACTCCTTGGCATAAGAGGAGGTATCACTTACAACCCTTCTCTAGCTCTACGTCAGTTTGGTTATGCTCGAAGAGATGGTCCTCATGATATGCTTCTTCAAGACATTGTGTTTGACTACGAAAATGATCTCCAGAACTACCGTCGAAGATTTGTGCATGCTTGGTTCCATTCCTTGGGAACCTTACCTCAAATGGGTTTGAGCTCGATTTCAAAAACTCATGATTCCGTTTACAGCTGCTCTACCAGTGGTCGTGGAGCTTGTTGCTAAAAGGGACGAACCCTATACCATTCTTCATCCAGACATGCCTATTAATTTCGAAGACTTGAAGAGATCTTGGATTCAACTCAAAGAAGAAAGGGATACATTCGAAGCTCAGTGTTATGCAAGTGAGGAAAAGGTATTAGAGTTGACGAAGCTACTTCACGAGGAGCGAAGGATCAATACCTACTTCAACACAAAGAGGAAGCGTCCATGAGAGACCTAAGCTCTAGGAATTTCTTTTATTTGTTTAAACTTTTTTTCGTACTTGCTAAAAGTGAACTAATAAAAAGTTTGTTCGTGCTTGTTTAAAAAATTTAAATTCCTAAAGGTCCTTGAAAACATTGCATTGCATAACATTGCATATCATAGCATAACATATCATAACAGGTACATTGAAGACCGGTTTTCTCATTCTCTCGCTGTTTATTTCAGCAGAAAATGGCTCTTGAACAGACTGTCAAAGATCTCCAGGCTCAGAACGCCCAATTCCAGGATATGTTCACCAATTTGGCCCAAGGCCAGAAAGATCTAAAACAACTCATCACTAAGAAGAATCTTGAAGACAACAAGGATGGCCGATTTGAACAAATGCAAGCTGAGATAGCAGAGATGAGAATCCAGATGATGGGTCAGATGGCTCTTATCCAAAACTTAGCTCGGGGCAAGAAGAATTGAGAGTATTCATCAAAGAGCTTCTCAAGTTCGAAGACAACCGAATGGAACGAACCACTAGAATTAGGGATCCAAACATTAACCAACCTCCAATGAGACAAAAGCTGACTTGTTCATAAGCAAGAGACAAGTTCACATTGCTTCGCCAACAACAAAAAAGTAATCAGCATAAGCAAGATACACCCAGAAGACAATTTGCCAAAATCAACATGCCATTGTCTCAAGCATTACAACATATGTTGAAAGCAGAGTTCATTACTGTGAGGGATCCTCCTCAGCATGTCAACACTTTCTCTCCAAAGTACAATCCTAATGCAAGGTGTGCATACCACTCCAATAGCCCAGGGCATGACACTAACAACTGTTGGGCCCTGAGGAACAAGATTCAGGACCTGATTGACGAAAGAGTTCTCAAGTTCACGCAAGATGGTTAGATTGAGTTTTTCTACCATCCATCAAATATTGAAATTGCAAGGCATGCAATCTAAAGTGACGAGTTCGGACGGAGAAGCTTTCATTCATTTGAATTTTTAGTTGTAATTTCTTTTGTTTGCTTGAACGTTTATCCTTATGTCAAAATTTGGCTTTTCACATTAATGCATTGCACATGTTTGTCTTAAATAATCCATTCGCTTCACTATATTTAAATTGTATTTCTTACTTTTTGTGATATTCGACTCTTGTTAAAGCGGTAATCCTTTAGAGGGAGGATGACGATGACTATACCATAATTTCCTACAGTATGCTTTTGATTAGACTGTGCTGACGATGTACAGGCCTTGTTTCAATTCCTAAACAGTGGAGATATAAGGAAGTTAATCCCTAGTCAACCCCTTTGAGCCTAAGAAGTAAAAGTTTTCTTTCTTTACGCAAATTAAAACCCTTAATCATAACCTGGGGCAGGGTAGTTTCGCAGTTAATCTAAAATGTGCAGTCAATCACGACGAGTAATGTCGAAGATATCCTTCTAAGTCAAAAACCGGTGATGGTTCCTTGTAATCATTAAGTCAGGCAGTCAATATCTATCAAAAGAAAAGCTCGCTAAGTCAAAAACCTATAAAGGAGACTTAAGGAAAAAATGAGACATCCCGCTGACTGTAATCTCAAAATAAACAGTTCAGGAAAAAGTCAGGGATAACAAAGTCAAAAAGAGGTCACTACAAACCCTCAACAAAAGAAAAATGTTACAAAAATGATGATTGTCTTTTCAAATAAACTTTCGGTTTCTGAACCATCACCAAATGTAAGTGTTGCAATTCCAAGGATGCACAATTAACTGAATATAGGACTAGAGAATATCACGGAGATTAGGTTGGGTACAAATAAATTTCGAGCCATTATCCTTTGTTTCTTAAACCGTGAACCAAACCACGTTATAACCCTGAAAAGTCCTAACTGAAGCATGGTTAGTTCGAAAGTGTACTGTTATAAAAAGGTATCCTGACTATTGTAAGGCTTACTATAATTTCTGAGTTGATATCATTTTTCTTACAAATTTTGTTTTACTAAAAAAATACATTTTTATAAACTTCAAGACAGACATGAGCTTTGAATTTTAATCCCACTGTTTGCATATGACTAAATTTTTGACAATAAAGGATTTCGCGTGACAAATATTCAATGAATAAAGGTCCTCCTAATGGACAAAATTACTACAGATAAAGACATCTCTGGTAACAAGTCTTTCCAATCAAAGGGGCATGGCATGCTAGCATCCAACTCATCTGGGGAAATCAGGTCAAGATTCAGAGAATCTCTCAAAAGTGCCGAATAGCCAGGGGCATAGCTTACATCTGAATTACTTGGGGCATGTTACATTGATCACAAGTTTCAGCAAAGGCCATTGAGTTACTCGTCTATGCTAGTAGTATCAGATGGTGTCCAGTATCATTCTCCCATAACATTCCTCAGAAAACTACTTGAGAAGGTCAAGACTATCAGAATTTCTAAATCCAGCGGTTCACCAATAACTTAAAGCGTCAAGTACACCAGGATACTGATCCCAGAGGTAGATAAACCCCCCACATACAAAGGGGCATATTTTAACAAGTGCTACAACTCTCACCACCGTGGACGACAAAGATTTCCCGCACCCTGTGAACGCAAACATAGTCAAAAAATACTACGCATAAACGAGACCTGCTAGGTCGACTGGCCTAGGAAAAAATAAGGGCGTCCTGACGAACCAAAAGGGTTCGGGCAAAAGTTAAGGATATATATACAAAAATGTAAACCCGGCAAGTCGAAAACCTCTGAAAAGGTGGCTTGGGCAAAAAAGGGTATCCCGGTAGACTGAAAACCTGAAAGGGCGGTCTAGGCAAAAGTTAGGGATTTAAGCGTACGACTATGTCTCGTCCAGATCACCTACTTACAGACCACATGGTTCTCAACGTCAAGTTCAAATGGCGCAAATCAGTCTAGTCACTTCCTGCTAACAATTACTATAGGCTCTAAGAATTGAGATGATGACTAAAGTCACCAATACATCCCCACAGAGTCACTTTCACAAGTATTCCCGCAGAATAATCTCTACAATCTCCGCAGAGCCATCTCTCTCCCTACAAAGACAAATCTTCTCCAACGAAGTATTACATCATCATCTCCTCCCAACAGTGCTCCAACACATCAACCTCATCATGTTAGTTCCCGAGCAATGATCTTATCAACTTCATCAGCTTCAACTTCATCACGTTGGTCCCCTAGCAGTGATCCTATCAGCTTCATCACCTTAAGTGATCCTATCAATTTCATCATGTTAAGTGATCCTATCAACCTCATCACGTTAGTCCCCGAGAAGTGATCCTATCAGCTTCATCACCTTAACTGATCCTATCAACTTCATCACCTTAAGTGATCCTATAAATTTCATCACGTTAAGTGATCCTATCAACCTCATCACGTTAGTCCCCGAGCAGTGATCCTATCAGCTTCATCAGCTTCAACTTCATCACGTTGGTCCCCGAGCAGTGGTCCTATCAACAGTCTGTACCTACAGAGGAGATTCCCTCAACTAGGTTTCTGGAACAGACTTAATTATGGCATGACACGGAAATATTCAGATTCTCCATAGAAATTTGACCTCCTTGATTCTTCTTGACAATACCCTTCCAGGATAATATTTGGGGCAGTCAAAATCCATGACCATGTTTCACTGTGGTTGAGACACAGTATTCAGCTACAATCTGTTCTATGGTCATGAACAAATCTCCACATATCTGGTTTTGGTCATAAGAATGTACCAAGTATAAGCTCATCTTGATCTCACATAAAGGGATTGAGGGGTATACCTCTATGAGTTTTTTACTTGTACTGAGCTTAAATTCTATACTCCCATAAGCTTAGGTCAGAAATAAACTGACATCTAGAGTATAAGAGCTTGTTGATCGTGTCCTGATCAACTAATACAAATGTATCCTCTTCCAGATCAAGAGCAGGATCCAAACATATATACTCACACTACATTTGTTTAGCATCCAGAACATCTGTTCTTAAACTGGTAGCTGCATACCAATATTAATGTTCTAACATCGTGTAGAACATCAGTTTCATCTCCTTAGAACTCATCATCCTTGATAATCTTCAAGGTCTTCAAACAACTTGCAGATGTATATTGTGACACCCCGATTTAATTCAAATATTAAATAAATGAGAATTAATTATTTAATTGATTAAAGTCTTAAATATTTAATTATCTGGATTAATTGGGTCATTTAATGGGGAAAGGATTGGAGGTGTGCAGAGTAAATGGTGGGTGTATGAGTAAAACACTCTACTAATTACTAAGTTTTAATTATTTATTTATTTGGAATAAATGAAGGAGTATTAGAAGGAATATAAAAAGGAAAAATAAAAGAAAGAGAAGGTTTTGGAGAAAAGGCGCTATCGTAGAATTGGAGAAAAGGAAAAGAGAGGAAAAGCCGGAGAGAAGCGGAGAATCATCGCAAGGTAAGGGTGGTTTTAATCGGTTAATATGTTTTATGGGTTTTGGGAACCATAGGAATGAATGGGTATGTTAGAAAGTTGAATCTTTTATGATTAGGAGTTATAGGAACAAACCCTATTTTGTGTCGGTGTTGGAAATTGGATCATAGTATGTCAAATAAATGATAGGGATAATTAAACTACCTTGTTTGTTGTTATAATGGTGTGAAGTGATGATAAAATAGTGTTCTCGATGTCCAAATTCGTATATGGAAGTTTGGTAATGATAATGAATGCCTAATCTTTGTCAAAAAGTAGAAATCTTGTTGCGGTCTTGGGAACCGGTTCCACTGGGAGGAACCGAGTTCAGTGTCAAAATTAGAAAATGGGACTTTTGCACTCGGGAACCGGTTCTGTATAGGTAGGAACGGTTCCCCATTCAAAAACAGGACGTGCTTTTATAAAATTTTCGTGAACCGGTTCTGTATAGGTAGGACCTGGTTCCAAGTGCATTTTCAAAACTTCCAAAACTTCAAAACTTCATATTTTCTAAACCGTAACTCGATTCGAGTGCCGTTTTGGCGTTATTTCTTAAATTTAAAGTACTACCTTTTGAAAAGAGAAAATGTTATTTGCCAAATTATTTTAAAATGGTCGCTCCGATTTTTGAAAAGAGTGATTAGTTAATGACAACGGGAACTATTACCATCGGTCTAAGTCCGGATGAAAGGTTAATGCTTATTATGTATCTTGATATTCATTATGATTGAATGTGATACGTTGATGAACCGGCATTATGTGATATATGTTGATATCGTGATCGAGAATTAATGTTGCATGCCTTGATGACATGCATAAACATTTGTTGATTTGGTTCATTCCCATTGTGCGGAAGTGAGCTTGCGAGCCAATAGACTTACAGTTGGAGGTAGTGAGGCTAGATTCTTGACCCGTATGTTGTGGGCGAATCATGGATTACACTGCCTTCTTGTCTTTCCACGAGTAAGCGGAGCGGTGGGTGAACGAGGTTCACGTATTGGTACCACATGCATAGAGTCGCATTGCATATGGAATTGTAACATGTTAGGATGGTTTCCGTGTTGCAATTGCCATTGTTTATTATATACATGATGATTGTGTGATTTGTCTCGCATTGTTTATGAGTTTGTATTTGGTTGACGAACTAATATATTCGGTTATTCATTGGATCTAAGAACGATAACTCATATTATATCGAATTGAAATCTCACCCTTACTTTAACATTTTCGGATCCGAAGTGATTAGCGCTTGGAGTTGGTGAGGATAGTCTTAGATTCGAGTCTTTGTCTGCGTGTCGTTGTGGTGCTCGTAGATGTAACGGGGAAAAGCGATTGTTTGGAATCCTTTTATGGATATTTTAATAATTCGAATTATGTTGATTTATCATCTGGAATAGCTGAGTAAAGTATTCGGATTTAATTATGTTTCATTTCGATAAACATAATGTTGTGTATGATTTAATTGATGAGTATTCTTCAGTGAAGCATGACACTGTTTGGTTAAAAAAATTATGATTTAAATTGTGACGCCTCTCGATTGGTGATTAAAACTCTGATTAATATCTATAAAACGCGGGTAATTAGAAGGGGTGTTACAATAGTGGTATCAGAGCATAGTCGGTCTTGTCTTAGTGTCGTTATCCCTTTTAGTATGCGACAAGTGTAAGTAACACTGTCGATACTTGTGTGCTGATGTAGATTGTTTTATAATGTTACAGAACAATGGCTGGAAGAGGTAACGGAAGGAATGATGACGCTATTGCTGAGGCTTTGGGAATGTTAGCTGGAGTGCTCGGAGGAATCGGTGCGATTGGTGCTGACAGACAATTGGGGAATTTTCAAAGGAATAATCCTCCGTTGTTTAAGGTGCACATGATCCTGAGGGTGCTCAGAAGTGGCTGAAAGAGATCGAGAGAATCTTCAGAGTGATTGATTGCGCTGAGGGGTTGAAGGTGAGATATGGTACTCACATGTTGGCAGAGGAAGCTAATGACTGGTGGGTTGCTACCAGGACTGAATTGGAAGAAGACGGGATTGCATTGACTTGGGTTGTGTTCAGGAGAGCTTTTCTGAGAAGGTATTTTCCTGAAGACATTCGGGGAAAGAAAGAAATTGAATTTTTGGAGCTCAAGCAGGGAAACAAGTCTGTGAGTGAGTATGCGACCAAGTTCACTGAGTTAGCAAAGTATTATGCTAATTATCCTAACGATGCAGATGGAGAATTTTCCAAATGTATCAAGTTTGAGAATGGTCTGCGAGATGAGATCAAGCAAGGTATCAGGTATCAACGTATTAGAAGGTTTCCTGATTTGGTTGGTGTAGTAGGATTACGGAGGAAGATCTTACTAGTACTAAGGCAAATGCTCGAGTTATCTTGACCGTAAGGGAAGAGAGATGGATCGTGGTAAGCCTTATGATAGGAATAGTCAGAAATCTGGAGGTTGGAAGAAGTCTAGTGGGGGAGACTCTTGTTCTTCTGGTTCTTCCGTGAGGTGTTACAGATGTGGTGAATTGGGTCACCGATCTCTTGAATGCAAGGCTGATGGGAGGAAGTGCAACAATTGTGGAAGAGTTGGTCATTTAGCCGAGTGTAGATCCGAAGAGTAACTTGTTACAAGCTGTGGCGAAGAAGGACACACTCGTCCGCAGTGTACTAAGCCAAAGAAAGAGCAAGCTGGTGGGAAGGTGTTTGCCTTGTCAGGGTCAGAGGTTAAGCTGAATGATCGGTTGAAAGGTACATGTTTTATTAATGGCATACCTTTAATTGCAATTATTGACACTGGAGCGACACACTCTTTTATTTCTTTGAACTGTGCTAAGAGATTGAATCTAGAAATTTCTAATTTGGATGGAAGTATGGTCATTGACACTCCTGCGCCGGGTTCAGTGAGTACTTCGTATGTGTGTAGGAATTGTCCTATCGTTATTTTCGATAGAGGATTCGGTATGGATCTAGTGTGCCTACCGTTAGAACAACTGGATATTATCCTTGGAATGAACTGGTTGGTCTTCAACCAGGTTCATATCAATTGTTTTGAGAAGACGGTTATATTTCCTGAAGTAGCTAAAGTTGAAGATGCGATCATGTCGGTTAAGCAGATGAATTCAGCTGTCAGAGAGGGTGTTGTGGTGTTCATGTTATGTTCTTTGACGGAAGTGAAAGGAAAGGCTAAAAGTGGAGAGTTACCTGTTGTGAATGAATTTCCAGAGGTGTTTCCGGAAGATGTTAATGAGTTACCACCTGAGAGAGAAGTGGAGTTCACTATAGAATTGATTCCTAGAACCAGTCCGGTGTCGATGGCGCCTTATCGCATGTCGGCATCTGAGTTGTCTGAACTGAAGAAACAGTTGGAAGAGTTATTGGATAAGAAATTTATTCGGCCTAGTGTTTCACCGTGGGGTGCGCCAGTGTTGTTGGTTAAGAAGAAGGAAGGTACGATGAGACTGTGTGTTGACTATAGACAATTGAATAAAGTGACGATCAAGAATCGGTATCCATTACCGAGGATTGATGACTTGATGGATCAGTTGGTTGGAGCTTGTGTGTTTAGCAAGATTGATCTGAGGTCTGGATATCATCAGATTCGTGTTAAGGCGGAGGATATTCAGAAGACTGCGTTCAGAACGAGGTATGGGCATTATGAATATTCTGTTATGCCATTTGGAGTTACTAATGCACCTGGTGTGTTTATGGAGTACATGAACAGGATATTTCATCCGTATCTTGACAAGTTCGTGGTGGTGTTTATTGACGACATTTTGATCTACTCAAGGGGATGATGAGGAGCATGCAAAGCATCTCAGAGTTGTATTGGAATTGTTGAAGGAAAAGAAACTTTATGCGAAATTGTCGAAGTGTGAGTTTTGGTTAAGCGAAGTGAGTTTTCTGGGTCATGTGATATCTAAGAATGGTATTGCTGTTGATCCTACAAAGGTAGAAGCGGTATCTCAGTGGGAGGCGCCGAAGAATGCTTCGGAGATTCGTAGTTTTCTTGGTCTTGCAGGTTACTACCGAAAGTTCATTGAGGGATTTTCGAAGTTAGAGTTACCATTGACTAAGTTGACGAGAAAATGCCAAGCATTTGTTTGGGATATAGATTGTGAAGAAGGATTCCAAGAATTGAAGAGGAGGTTGACTAGTGCTCCGATTTTAATTTTTCCGAATCCAGAAGAATCTTTTGTGGTGTATTGTGATGCGTCTTTGATGGGTTTAGGAGGTGTTTTGATGCAAGATAGGAAGGTTGTGGCTTATGCTTCTAGACAGTTAAAGACTCATGAGAGGAATTACCCGACTCATGATTTAGAATTGGCGGTCGTTGTGTTTGTGTTGAAATTGTGGAGGCATTATATGTATGGTTCACGGTTTGAGGTGTTCAGTGATCATAAGAGCCTGAAGTATCTCTTTGATCAGAAAGAGTTGAATATGAGGCAGAGAAGATGGTTAGAATTTCTTAAGGATTATGATTTTGGTTTGAACTACCATCCTGGTAAGGCAAACGTCGTGGCAGATGCGTTAAGCAGGAAGTCCTTGCATATGTCGATGTTAATGGTTCGTGAATTGGATTTAGTTGAGCAATTCAGAGATTTAAGTTTGGTTTGTGAAACTACTTCGAATAGTGTGAAGTTGGGCATGTTGAAGCTGACTAGTGGTATTTTGGAAGAGATTCGAAATGGACAGAAGTCTGATGTTGGTTTAGTGGACAAGCTGACATTGATTAACCAAGGTCAAGGAGGTGAGTTCCGAATTGACGAGAATGGTGTCATGAGATTTGGTGATAGAGTTTGTGTTCCGGATGTTGCTGAGATCAGAAAGAGTATCTTGGAGGAAGGACACCGTAGTGGATTGAGTATTCATCCTGGTGCTACTAAGATGTACCATGACTTGAAGAAGTTATTTTGGTGGCCGGGGAATGAAGAAGGAAATTGCCGAGTTTGTGTATGCGTGTTTGGTTTGTCAGAAATCGAAGGTTGAGCATCAGAAGCCGTCGGGACTGATGGAACCGTTATTCGTTCCGGAATGGAAATGGGATGGCATTTCTATGGATTTTGTGTCTGGTTTGCCTAGAACAAGAACTGTGATTCTATCTGGGTGATTGTCGATCGATTGACGAAGTCTGCTCACTTTATTCCGATAAGAATGGATTATCCGATGGAGAGGTTGGCAGAATTGTATGTTGAGAGAGTGGTAACTTTGCATGGTATTCCGTCTAGCATTGTGTCGGATAGAGATCCGAGGTTTACTTCTAAGTTCTGGACAGGATTGCAGGAAGCTCTGGGTACTAAGTTACGATTGAGTTCTGCATATCATCCATGCAGATGGTCGACGGAGAGGACGATTCAGTCGTTAGAAGATTTGTTGAGAGCTTGTGTGTTAGAGAAGGGTGGAGCTTGGGATAGCTATTTGTCATTGATAGAGTTTACCTACAACAATAGTTTTCATTCGAGCATTGGTATGGCTCCGTTTGAGGCATTGTATGGTAGGAGATGTCGGACACCATTGTGTTGGTACGAATCTGGAGAAAGTGCTGTGATTGGACCAGAGATTGTTCAACAAACTTCAGAGAAGATTAAGATGATTCAGGAGAAGATGAGGACTTCTCAGAGTCGTCAGAAGAGTTATCACGATAAGAGGAGGAAAGATCTTGAGTTTGATGAAGGAGACCACGTGTTTATGAGAGTTACTCCGATGACCGGTATTGGTCGAGCTTTGAAGTCAAAGAAGTTGACTCCGCGCTTTATTGGTCCGTTTCAGATTACCAAGAGAGTTGGAAAAGTTGCGTATCAGATTGCTTTACCGCCGTCACTTGCAAATTTGCATGATGTTTTCCATGTATCTCAGTTGAGGAGGTATATCGCGGATCCGTCTCATGAAATTCAAGTAGATGATGTTCAGGTGCGGGATAATTTGACTGTGGAAGCAGTGCCTGCAAGAATTGAGGATCGAAAAGTGAAGCAATTGTGAGGTAAAGAGATAGCTCTGGTACGAGTAGCTTGGGGAGGACCAGCTGAAGGCAATGTGACTTGGGAGCTGGAGAGTCAGATGAAGGACTCGTATCCGAACTTTTTCGAGGTATGTTTTCGAGGACGAAAACTCTTTTAGTGGGGGAGAGTTGTGACACCCCGATTTAATTCAAATATTAAATAAATGAGAATTAATTATTTAATTGATTAAAGTCTTAAATATTTAATTATCTGGATTAATTGGGTCATTTAATGGGGAAAGGATTGGAGGTGTGCAGAGTAAATGGTGGGTGTATGAGTAAAACACTCTACTAATTACTAAGTTTTAATTATTTATTTATTTGGAATAAATGAAGGAGTATTAGAAGGAATATAAAAAGGAAAAATAAAAGAAAGAGAAGGTTTTGGAGAAAAGTCGCTATCGTAGAATTGGAGAAAAGGAAAAGAGAGGAAAAGCCGGAGAGAAACCGAGAATCATCGCAAGGTAAGGGGTGGTTTTAATCGGTTAATATGTTTTATGGGTTTTGGGAACCATAGGAATGAATGGGTATGTTAGAAAGTTGAATCTTTTATGATTAGGAGTTATAGGAACAAACCCTATTTTGTGTCGGTGTTGGAAATTGGATCATAGTATGTCAAATAAATGATAGGGATAATTAAACTACCTTGTTTGTTGTTATAATGGTGTGAAGTGATGATAAAATAGTGTTCCGATGTCCAAATTCGTATATGGAAGTTTGGTAATGATAATGAATGCCTAACGTCAAAAAGTAGCAAATCTTTGTGGGTCTTGGGAACCGTTCCTGTGGGAGGAACCGAGTTCCAGTGTCAAAATTAAGCGGGACTTTTGACTCGGGAACCGGTTCTGTATAGGTAGGAACCGGTTCCCCATTCAAAAACAGGACGTGCTTTTATAAAATTTTCAGAACCGGTTCTGTATAGGTAGGAACTGGTTCCAAGTGCATTTTCAAAACTTCCAAAACTTCAAAACTTCATATTTTCTAAACCGTAACTCGATTCAGTGCCGTTTTGCGTTATTTCTTAAATTTAAAGTACTACCTTTTGAAAAGAGAAAATGTTATTTTGCCAAATCATTTTAAAATGGTCGCGCTCCGATTTTTGAAAAGAGTGATTAGTTAATGACAACGGGAACTATTACCATCGGTCTAAGTCCGGATGAAAGGTTAATGCTTATTATGTGTATCTTGATATTCATTATGATTGAATGTGATACGTTGATGAACGGAATTATGTGATATATGTTGATATCGTGATCTGAGAATTAATGTTGCATGCCTTGATGACGCATGCATAAACATTTGTTGATTTGGTTCATTCCCATTGTGCGGAAGTGAGCTTGCAGAGCCAATAGACTTACCTGGTTGGAGGTAGTGAGGCTAGATTCTTGACCCAGATGTTGTGGGCGAATCATGGATTACACTGTCTTTCCACGAGTAAACGGAGCAATGGGTGAATGAGGTTCACGTATTGGTACCACATGCATAGAGTCTGCATTGCATATGGAATTGTAACATGTTAGGATGGTTTCCAGTGTTGCAATTGCCATTGTTTGTTATATACATGATGATTGTGTGATTTGTCTCTGCATTGTTTATGAGTTTGTATTTGGTTGACGAACTAATATATTCGGTTATTCTGTTGGATCTAAGAACGTATAACTCATATTATATCGAATTGAAATCTCACCCTTACTTTAACATTTTCAGATCCGAAGTGATTAGCTGCTTGGAGTTGGTGAGGATAGTCTTAGATTCGAGTCTTTGTCCGCGTGTCAGTGTCGTGCTCTGGTAGATGTAACACTGGGGAAAAACGATTGTTTGGAATCCTTTTATGGATATTTTAATAATTCTGGAATTATGTTGATTTATCATCCTGGAATAACTGTTGAGTAAAGTATTCGGGATTTAATTATGTTTCATTTCCGCTGATAAACATAATGTTGTGTATGATTTAATTGATGAGTATTCTTCAGTGAAGCATGACGCTGTTTGGTTAAAAAATTTATGATTTAAATTGTGACGCCTCTCGATTGGTGATTAAAACTCTGATTAATATATATAAAACGCGGGTAATTAGAAGGGGTGTTACATATATGAGAATCATTGATCAATTGATACTCATAAGGTCTATTAATACATGCCTTTATGAGTGTACTTGAGAGAGATCTTAAGTGTCTTTGACACTTTTAATAACATTGTGAAAATCTTCCAAATATTTTGTTGATAAAAATAACCCTAGGATCCTTCTTTCACTATAGGGGTTGCATCAAAGGCTATGCAGCGGAATATAGCCATACTTCAACATAATGTACACAATGCTTACTCCATAATTCACTTGTAAGCATAACACATAAGGATTGAACATACATCAACCCTACAATAAGCTTGCCTCTCCACCAAGCAACAGACTATACCCAACCAATATCCTGGCCAATATGGAAACACATAAGCACAGAAGTTACCTAATCAACATCTTCACTCCCGCATGAAGGTTTTGACAATCTTTTCTCTGTGTTGATTATAGGTTGAACAATACAATTCAAAATCTTCACTCCCGCATGAAGTTTTTGAATTTAACTTTCTTGTTCCATCATCATTATCTTCTCTCTTCAAGAAGTACAAAGGTTTTGGTTAGGTTGGTCTAGTTTTCCATAAATAGGTCTATCCTCCACTTCAAGGAACCATACAATATAAACAATCCGTGTTCAACCAATCTTCTACCTTGTATACAACCATAAAGTATCCCCTATGGATCTCATCTAGAAACAGATAGGATGCCTACTCTGATACCAATTAAAATTTTGGTGTTGGCAAACTCAGGATGTCATGACATCTGATCCGATATTGTAAAACTGACAAGGTAGAGTATGATAATTAACAGTGTAGAAAACAAAAGAATACAAGGAGTTGTTAACCCAGCTCGGTTCTAACCAACCTACATCTGGGGGCATACCAAGTCAGGAATAAAGTTTACTAGCAACAATATTAATTCAGAGGGAAACCTCCATGTTTACACTCCTCACTTAATCAGACTACCCAATGACCCTTCTACCTAAGATACCACACTTAGATATGAGAATCTTCGCTCACTTCCAATCACCTCAGTGATGTCTATTAGTCACTATCACACCAGTAACTGCATCAACTGCTTGGCTCCTAACACAATTAACTTGGAGATACCTCACTCCAAACAAAACTAAAATAGTTTGAAGATACCACACTTCAAACACAATTTAAAACAGTCACACATGTGACACAAACAAAACTTGGAATTGCTTCACAGCTTCTTCCAAGGACACAACTACACTCATTGCTTCACAGCTTCCGAGTGAGTAAAATAATACTCTTGCCTATGGGCTTCGAGGTACAAATCAGTGATCATCCCACAATCCGGGTGGTTCACTTACATGGCTAACCCTAAAGATTACATCTTTCTAAAACCGGCTAGCTTGCTAAAACTAGGTTACAACTGCTTATTTATAACCTATTATCCAATTGGATTTGGGCCTTCAAAATAACAGCATAAGATGTAACAAACTTTCTGCAGAGATAAACAAGCATATAACTTTTGCTAAAATCAAGGTCATTGCTGATCTTTCTCCTTAGCTCTTGGACCTCCACATAAGCCTTCAAAGTCACGCCACATATGATGCATAGTATTCCCAGAATATTCTTCACTAATTAAAACAGAACTGTAACAAACTTAACAGTCTTTGTAGCGTGATGTCCCGATGTCTGATGTCTCAACATGCATTTGACATGTTGTTTAGTTGTTGAGAAACTTCAACACAGCATGTTAAGGCATTTTAGATAGGATTATAAGTTAGAAATCCTACTGTACAAATACATTTTTGTTGCTATTTATTTGTTTTATTAAAATTAAGTCAATCCATACAGATCAGGAACTTACACATTTCATTATTATAATTAAAAAATTAATTATTACATTCATTGTTTAATTATATCATAAATTTATTTTAATAATTTTTAAATATAAATTGAAGTTATTTTTTATTAATAGGAATTCATTTTAATTATATTATTAGAAATATATATATACAATTAATGCATATCAAGTAAATCAATGCAAAAAATTAATTGTATCTCTTCATATAGAAATTGATATCAATAGTATTAATAGGTTTTTTATCATAGACTAAATTTGATATTGATATCGATTGTATTAATAGATTTCATTATTATGTGCCAAATATAAGTTAGACTTTTAATGCATATATTTTTTATTTTTTTAGGACGTGAAATCGTGTATATATATAATGGAAATCACATGAAATAAAACACAATTTCTATTTTTTTTATATATATTATTATTATATTATCAATAAGTATTTTTTAAAATAAAATCATAATAAATTTGAAATATTGAGTGAACTCGTAAGTACACATACGAAACACCCTGAAATAAGGTGAATTCGTAAATGCAGTCACGAAATATCTTAAAATAAAGTAAATTCATAAATGCACTTATAAAGAATATTTAAGAGTTTTAAAATGTGTGAGAGAAAACCATGAGAAAAAATTTCCTTATTTGAAAACTACAAAGATGGTGTAGCAATATATATATTTATCAATCCTGAATGTAGAAAAAGTTGTTATGCAAACACAAAATTATATTTGACAAAAAAAATCAACTAGGCGAGTGCAATTCTAAGGCTTGTTTGGTTAAAGGAGTACAGAATCATAATCATGATTTAGAGAAGAAATGTAACAGATCAGATTATGTGAACATTCTCGGCAATGCCCACATCCTAAGCTCAATTTCACGTGGAGTTGCCACAATATTCAACCCAGGAAAAAAAAAGTATTTTAGTCCAAATCGTACTAGCAAGCAACATAAACATGTGAACATCGAAGTGAAAAAGCAAAATTTGTAAACCAATAAAGCAACACAATGATCCATATCAGAGATCCCCATACAACCTTTTTAGAGGTTAAGTTTTGTCTAATTAAATTCCTTCCAAATCATTAACATCCCAGCAAATTTTAAATAAAGCGTTAATATTATATTTGATTCGGAGTTAATTCAGTTCTTAACAAATCTATTAAACCTCTATTTGGTAATTGTTATTCAGCTTTTAATTTGTATTTCTTTTATTAGTTTTTAGTTTTTTTTTAAAACTATTTGAAAACGCTTTTTAACTTGTAACACTTATCTTGTGATTTTTTTTTTCATTTATCTGCATGTTTGTAATTGAGAGATTCATGTGTTCTTTGTTCTAAGTATACATGGTTCACAAAATTTCAGCATTTCGACTTTATCTCCTCCAAGCAATTTTTATTTCCTTAATTCGACCAGATCCATTTCACTGACAAGCTCAATCTCATGGGCCAAATTTCTATCTTCGACAAATGTTTCGTGGATGCAACATTTGTTGAACCACTTACAACTTCAGCCTCAAGGGTATACAAGCTTCATTTCTTCATGCCTCCTCAAGACTTTCTTCGACCCCTTCATGACTCTTAGGATACTTTTATCTCCTTTAAAAACATATACTTTCTTGTCGAATTCCCCAAGAGAAATAAAATTCCTCTTCAAATCAAGTTCATACCTGACTTCAGTCAACAACTTTATTGACTCATCATGGAGCTTGAATCTCACAGATCCAACACCTGCAATCTTGCAAGCTTTGTTGTTTCTCTACAATACAGATCCACCATCTTAATCACATAATTCCTCGAACAAGTATTTGTTTAGTGTCATGTGCCAAGTGCACCCAGAATCCAGAATCCACTCCTTCGAAGAGTTGGTGCTCGAAACCACAAGAATATCAGATGAGTCAAAATCATCTTGAACAATAGCCGTGTTGTCATTATCCTTTCTTCCATGATCTTTCAAGCATTCTGGGCACACCTTTCTTGTGCGACCCTCCTTCTTACAATGATAACATCGAATACCAGATGCTTCGCCACTATAAGACTTATGTTGACTTTTAACTTTCTTCTTGTTGTACTTACTATCCTTTCATAAGAATTTTCCTTTAACGGCCAAACTTTCACCAACCGTCGAAGATTTATGCTCTTTTTGTTCGTTCAAGTCCTTCGAATACAAGGTTGAATGGAATTCTTCAGAGGTTGATGACTCCCTCCATACAAGAGTGGTTCTTTGAAGTGAGCATGTGTTCTAGGAAAAGCGCAGAATAGCAACAGTGCTTGATCTTCATCATCGATTTTCACATTAATATTTTCAAGATCAAGAATCAGCTTGTTGAACATATCCAACTACTTAGTTAACACTTTGTCTTCAACCATCTTGAATTAATACAAAGCTTGCTTCAGGTAGCGTCGATTTACCGACAATTTAGTTATGTACAAGCTTTCAAGGTTCACCCATAACCCTATCATCATCGTCTCTTTTAATACCTATCAAAGAACCTTATCACCAAGGCTCAACAATATTGCACATGTGGGCTTTCTCAATCATCGTTGTCTTGTTAGCTACAGTAAATGCAGCGTTCATGGTTGCATCTCTCTTCAATGCTTCCAAACAACCCTGCTGAAACCAGTATGACTTTCATCTTCAAGCGCCACAAACCGAAATCGTTCACTCAAGAAAATTTTTCAATCTCATACTTTGTTGAAGACATCTGATTTGACATTAACAAATAGACAAGGTAGGAATAATAAAATAGTGCAGGAAATAAAAAAGAACACAACAAAATTGTTAACCCAGTTCGGTTCAAACCAACCTACATTTAGGGGCTACCAAGCCAGGAAGAAGACTCCACTAGTAGTAGTATTATTTTATGTAAAAAACCTCTGGTTTACCTAATCACTACCCAATGAAACCTTTATCTTAGAAGACCATCAAAGACAAGATAACCTTTGCTCACTCCCTAGTGATGCCTAACTGTTGAAAACCCCTACAACAATAACAACCTATTTGAAGAACACCTCTTTAAATAAAAAAAAAGCAGTCAAACTCGTGACACACATCACTTGGAAGTGCTTCAAAGCTTATTCCAAGAACACAAATCAAATCATTGCTTCACATCTTCTAAGCGAGTAATAGAAACCTCTTGCCTACGACCTTTGAGGTACAAATCAGTGACCATCCCACAATCCTGGTGGTTCTCACATGGCTAACCCTAATTACATATTTTTATATTTGGCTAGCTTCCTAAAACTAGGTTACAAATTCCTTATTTATAACCTATTACCCAACTGGATTTGGGCCTTCAAATAACAGCATAGTAGTTATAACAAACTATAGAAACAAACTCTGCATAAAACAAACAGCATAAAACTTCTGCTACAATCAAGGTCTTTAATCTAGTTTTTCTCTTTAGCTTCTGATTGAATCTTCTAGACCTTCACATATGCCTTCAATTACATTCCACATAGGATTCATAATATTCCTATAATATTCTGCACAACTTGAAATAGAACTGCAACAAACTTAACAGTTCAGTAGCGTGATGTCTGATGTCTGATGTCACGACATCTCTTTTGACATGTTGTTCCAGATTTTGATTTTCCTCAACACAACATGTTTAGACATTCCAATAGTATTTACAGGATATTAAATATCCTATTGTACATTACATTATTTATGCTATTATTTGTTTTACAAAATTGATGCCAATCCTCAAAAACAAGGAACTTACAATCTCCCCCTTTGGCAAATTTTGGCTAAAACAAATATATAATAAAACATTACATTGAGGCAGCATCAATAATTTAAAATTAACAATTAAAAACTTCCTCAGCAAAAACATCTATTGTTTTTTGCATACATCTTCAGATCTTGAGTTGCAGGCATTGTCTGAACATCCCATCTATTGTTGTTTAAGACTACCGTGTTAATTAGTGATGTATTAGCTCGTGACGATTTCGTGGTGACGAAGGGTTATGTGTTGTTGCGACGTTTTATGCCGATGAGGTTATGGTGATAAAGTCTAGATTATACACATTAGGGTGATGAGTAAAGTAAGTGAGTTTTGATTATGTGTTGGAATTACACTTATTAATCTATACCCTTTATAATTCCGACACTATATATTTATATATATTTTATCAAGCATTAATTATATGTTTTGGAGTATCTCACCCTTTACTTGTTTCGCCGTTACCTATATATTGGTAACGTGCAGGTTATGAAGACGGAGCTTATAGCTGCTGTTAGTCGAGTCGGTGTCGCTCTAATACGTAGCACTCAGGGGGAATATTTATGTTGTCTTGTTGTTGTTCTTTGGTGGTATTCCTTTATGTATAAGAATTATACTTTATGAAAACATGATTTATTAAGGAAATTTAATAAAGAAGATGTTTTGACGTTTACGAATCCATTTATGTTTTCCGATGATGCTATGTATCCAAGATGTAGACTTTAAAACAAACTGTTTAAAGTAATTTGGTTTTGAACGTGTGATGCCTCAGTATCTATTCTATGAAATTTTTAATTTACTCTGATTTTCATATTTAAAACTTTGGGTAGAATTGGGGTGTTACACGACTCAACAGTGCATATACATGTGTTACCATTGGGGTAAAACTCCCAACGTAATCATTTGCTAGTAATTCCGAGGCACAAGGCATAAGCCTTCAACATAATCAACTTTTCCCCCAACGGCCAACGTGTTTGCCATCAAGGCCAAGGCATAAGCCTTCAACATAATAATGCAATGTATGCCATGCGTCAAAAACCACAATCATTAACTCGATCAACGATGGAAACTCAACCACAACACACAACAATAACATAATTCCCATTTCAACACTGGCCATAGGCCTACAACATAAACAACATATCAACGACAATCCAACAATGGCTAAAAGCCTACAATGTAATCAACTCTACATAATCAACTCAACATAATCGACTCAACATAAACAACTCAACATAATCGACTCAACATAAATAACTCAACATAATCAACTCAACATTAGCTAGAGGCCTACGACGTAATCAACGTAATTAACCACAACTCATCACTGGCTAAAAAGCCTACAACTTAATACCCATGTATATTATTTTCATCCACTCAATAATCCACTACTAGATACTACATTAATCTTTGGGTAACTTAATTCTACGATTCATCTTACAATCATTCGGATTGTTTCCATCTGATTCTAGGCAACTGCTCATCGGTTTGGATTGTTAGCATTTCGATTCGGCACTGCTATCAATAACCATCACGCTACTATTCATTCATTATTGAATTAGTATAGATTCTAAGTATACTACTAGTCCACAATACGAAAACTAGCCGACTTCTACTATTTCAACACTACTACAATACCTCGGCTAACCAAAACACCGTCCGCTATCGTCAACCATTTCACTCTTGTCGATATTCATATAATCCACATAATCTAACTTAATTTAATAAAACCATACAACCATTTTGTCACTTCATTAATAAGCTTCCTACTAATCTTAATCACTTATCTTAATTGATTCCAATGACATACTACCTCAATTCTTTCATTTTCCGGTTAATTCACTATATCGCTTACAACCACCAACACAACTAAGGAAACTATTTCCAATCGATTCCAGTATCATTCCTTATTACGTACTAACAACAACTTTCAACAACAATAATTCATTACATTCATCATGGATTCAACAAAAAACATGCCACGATAACTTACTAGCGTATACGAGCTATTTCCTCGATTCTTCCCATTTCGGTTAATCGGCCAAACCACTTACATTTACCGACATATTAATCCGGAACTATTTCTAATCGATTCCTATGTCATTCCTTACTAATTACTAGTAATAAATTGCTCATAAAATCCTACTTGAAATTACCTAGCCAAAGTACTTGAAATGGGGTAGAACTCAAAATCAGAAAATTAAGACCAAATCAACTAAGTACGTGCCGCGAACTCCCTTTCGTGCCACGACCTTAGCAGGTTCCAGTTTGCATCGCGTCATCCCGTTGGCGCCGCGAACTGAGCGTAACAGGTTGGGTTTTTGGACGCTGCCAGCCTCTCCTCAACGCCCTCAATTCCAAATCTATGGCATTCAACACCCACACAACCCAAAATAAACCATTCTAAGATATTAGCAACATGTATTACTAAGCAAAAACAACATTAGTCATAACATTCAACAAGATTCATAGATTTCAAGCTTCAAATTGACATTTCCACAACAACAACAAAACACCAAAACAATGGAAAACTATAAACCCCATCCCATATATCATCCATCATGCATCCCGTTATAGAGTTAGAACCCCACCCTTACCTCTTTGATGGCAGCTCTAAGCTTGGCTCTAGCTCTTGGTTCTTCTCCAAACCCTAGCCTCTTTCTCTTATCCTCTCTATTTCCTCTTCTCTTCTTTTTTCTTCTACTCATAAAACACTTATTTCCTTTCTTTATAACCTTTTTCTAATAATAATAATAATAATATTCTTTTTATTTATCTTACTAACTCAACTTAATGGGCCTAACAAATACACCTCCTCATTACTTTGCGATACCACAATTAAAGCCCAACTCAAATAATAAAATAGTCCATTATTAATAATAATATTTCTCATATTATTTCTTCAACGCAACAACTTAATTAATCCTCCGACTAACCGAATACAATCCGACTTCAACTTAATAATCCAAATACGTTTCCCAAAATAATACCGACAAATCCGATTGATTTCTTGAACTACGAGTAAATACAATAATCAAATCCTTAAATAATTCAATTAACTAATTAATTAAATCTGGGCATTACAATTTCACTCTCTCTCTCTCTCGTTCCATTTTCTGAGTGATACTCTTTCTCTCCCCCTTTTCGCAAAAATTTGACAATTGGAGCATTCACAAAACCAAATCTAGGAGCATGTAGCCCAAACTCAAATAAACCTCATAATGTTAGACACAACAAGGTTTCAATTGATAATAGAGGTAGAGAGATCCTCTATAAATAGACCAGGAAGTAACATCTTTTGGACTTTGGTTAAGGGGAAATAAATTTTGGCTTGAAGGACTGCACTAAAAATAACTTTGTATTGTCCAAACTAACTCTGACCATCTTTAATAGAGTTTGGAAGGTTCTATTGAGAGGAGTTAGTTTCAATAAAGTCACAGGTTACCTCATCTTTGTACATCATTCAGTTACACGTGATTACTTCCTCTTCTTTCACCAATCCGGGTTGTTTCATAGCATGTGACTTTGACCGGATTCCGCTAGGGAGATACATTTACAGGGAAACTTCTCAATACTCCCCATAGGTAGTCTGAATTTAATCATAAATTTCTTCTTAGTGTATAGTACTTTCTTTTGCATTCATATTATACACATTATCCAATGATGCTGATACTTGTATACTGAGATGCCCAAAAATACTGATGTTCCAACATCATGTGGGGAATTCACTACATAGCTTATCTGTCTTGGTTCAAATGTCACAATTATTCCTCAGCTGCTCTTTGAACATAAGATCTAATCTTCATAACAATACAAGTATTCTTTCATACTATCTACACTCATTCTCCCCCTCAATTGTATCTTGACATACATATTAGCACATCATAATCAGCATCAGAAGAATAAATGTTTAAACATCAGTAAGAACATTCACGGATTCACAAACATAGTCATTTTCATTTGCTTCCTTTATACACATCACTAGTAACATTTGGAATCACATAATTAACACACAAATGGTTTCTCCCCCTTAACTTCAACACTTCTAAGCATATTCTTGCTCTCACCATGGTCACACAAAGTAAGGACATATTTGAGTTTGATCCTCACAATACTAGAAGCATTCTTTATTTGGAATTTTCCATAGTTTACAAATTAGGAATCCTTGGTTTGCTTTCTACACAAGATTCATATTGCCACACTTTGTAACTTGTTATAGAAGAAACCACATTATCAACCATGCGTATGACCAAAGATACGTCTTCAATAGATAAGTCTGGATCTTATCTGCATTCTTTCAATACCTGGTGTCTTCACCAGTTGTGATGTTACATCTCCATGTAGAATTTTTTTTTCTTTACATCACATACTTCATCACTCTTGATTCTGAATTTTCACACATCTATCACACAAATATCCAGCTCCCATCAAGAAATTTGTCAACATCTGTATGCATTTCTTAACAGTGAATCAACTCTTCATATAATTACTAGATAATATTTCCATACATAAACTTGTGAAGATTTAAATGAACTCAATATTAACTTTCATATCATAATTTACCATGAATACATTAGACAAATACTTAGCTCGCAACAGAGTATATGTATTTGGCATTCAAGCTACATACTAATAAGTACTTAGTCTCCTGACAAAGTACTTACCAGTTAGTCAGATAAAATTATCTACTCACACTAGATGATCCTGACTGATTACTTCTTCACACTTACACTTACTTCCAAACAACAATACATATTTTGATGACTGAAGACATTTAGATGATGTTCAAACATCAGATATGACATCATCCATTATATATGGTGAAGCAACTGGTTTTTCAAAATCATTTGTTTTTAAAACAATAAAGTCGCCACCTAATTTTATTTGTTCTAAAAGAACGGGAAAATATAGATAAAACCCACAAAAATCGGATAAGGCGGTCTACGTGACCAAAAGATATGGATTCAGGAGTCGGTTATGCAAGGGGAAGGTATTAGCACCCCTCACATCCATCGTACTCGATGGGACCCGTTTATTTCGCGTGTGTGTTGTGTGTTATCGTAATAATGCTATCTTCCAATTAATGATTGAGAAAGGAAAAGAAAGAAAGGGTTTTTATTTTTAGTATTTTGAGTTCGCTGCGGTTTCAAAACCTTGTGCCTACGTATTCCCTCGTGCAATGGGAAAGTCAGAAACTCTGTAGTTCTTCTAGAAAATACTAGAAGTTTGTTGATTGATTTTAAATGAAGAGACAAGTTGTCGGAGAAGAATCTTCTAAACACCCACAAGGTGGGATAAAGAATAAAGGACTACACACCAACATGAGGGAGAGTTTTAAGAACGCCTCTAGTACTCAAGTGGAGAAGTCGAAAACCATAGGGATAGAGGAAGAGCATATCCATTATAAATGACTAATGTCTAATCACAAAAAGGTTTTAAAGATAAAAGGTGCTCGTACGCACTAAAATATTGAATGAGTTAGGATTGATTTTAAATGGGTGAAAAGTACCGAACAATAGGACTAACATCCTACGATTCAAATACTAGAAACCATAGGAGCTTAATGCTCAACGAGTCGTCTATCATCCCAAAACGTTTTCTTATGAAAAAAAAGGTGAAGTGAAACGAGATTCACGTTATTAAGAGTCTTTAAACAATTGGTCTAACATCCAACGATCTAAAGACTCGGAGTTCATTTGGCACAAGTATTTAAACAATTGGTATAACAACCAACGATTTAAATACTCGGAGTTTATTATGAAAAGTATTTTTGAAAATCACTCGATGTTGGATCGAGGTTAGGAACTTTGATTATAAAAGTGTTTTAGATGTTTGGTTTATGGATAGAATTTGATCGGGTCATGGTTAACCAAGGGTCGTACTTGATTAACCTCGTGAGAGCAGGTAGTCCTACTCCCAACCATGAGACCCTATTACATGGAACACTTGGTATATGGACCAAGGTCATAAATCGGGTTATGATTAACCAAGGTCAAAATTTGATTAATCTCGTGAGAATGGTCATGCCCAAACTCAACTATGAAACCCTCTTGAAAAGGCTTGGTATGCGGACCAAGAGAAATTGAATCGATTAGAGAAGTAAGGAAGTAGGAAAGCAAGAGAGCCCATACAAGGTGGCTATATGTATGCTCCTAGAAAGTGGGACTAGCGTGGCACTAGTATTCTAAACGAACGATTGGAACAATCGATCGGATAGTTGTCGCTGTAGAATAGCCTAGGACCAAACTATGAATGTGTGCAAGTGTGCACTGTGTATGTATACCTGTTCATTGATGAGGAGCCCAAGAGGAGGCTATGTGTTCTAATTGCATGACAAACGCATAATTAAGGGGTAATTTAGGACACACAAGGAAATAAAACCTAAGCTATTACAAAATCATATGGGGATGGGGATACAAGTTTATGAATGGGGGATAAATCGAAAACGTGATTAAAAGTCTAAATAAACAAACAATACATCCCACTCGAATCGAATTGAATACTCAAGTAAACTCCATCGCGCGATGCTATAAAATGCTTCAAGTAGTCTTCAAGATCGGATAAAGCTTGGATATCAGATAAAGATCCCTACATCAAACGAGATACAAACGAAACCAACAACGCACAACGGAGAGAAACTACAAAGCTCGAATATCGATTATTAATCATTTGCATTTTATTAGATTAATTAGAATAGATTTATGTAGAAATAAATTCTAGGAGACAAACAACATTTTTGTGTTCATAAACATTTGAAAGTCGAATTGAATTCCAATTTCGAAATTTCAACACAAGGAGGATCACTCATAATATAATTTATTTATTTACGAATGAATTTAATAAAATATAAGAATAAAAGTAGTATTTATAATTATATATTTACAATACTAAATATAGTAACAAAAATATTATGTATTTTATATTTACAAAATTTAAAATACATAACTAAATATTATATTGAAGTAGTAGAATAACTATAAATGTAAATGGAGAAAGGTATATAGATCCTAAGAGGAAATGATGTTTGAACTATTCTTGAATGCCTTCACAAGTAGCAAACTAGTTAGTAGCATAAGTGGGATAATAAAAAAAGAAAATGCAACAAATAAAACATGTGTTAGTAAACATGGTATAAAATCGAAATGAAATGGAATTTAAGTACATGAGCAAGTGAAGAAACAATCAATTGATCCTAATCGAAACCAAAGAAGTAATAAAAAATTTATTATATACAAAGTAATAAAATTCACAAATGAAATTAAATTAACGTAGATGAACAATTGCATATTTCTCAACCAAGAATCAAGATTTCATAACATGTTGTAAAAATACAAAACAAAATCAGCATTATGTTCATGGTGCTAAACATACTTAAAATTAAGTAAACACAACGGTAAACATGATTTTTCGGTCATAAATAAAACAAAGGGCGAAAAATAGTATTGCAACATGAAAATCAAGTTCTAAATAGGCTTCGAACCTTCAAACAAAATTTCGGGCAGCAACTTCGTAATTCGTTATCACACAATAAAATCATCTCCAACACAACACACAAAGCCATAACTGAATAAATTTCGAAATCAAAATAAGTTGTTCCATGAAAATCATTTGAAACTCGTCCCAATTAGCTCAAGCAAAACAAGACATGTCATAAACTCTTTCCACATTATTATCAACAAGAGTGATGCCATAATTCAAACCAACAATATCAAGAATGTAATCATTAATTCCGATTGGTTTTAACATGGTATTATCATCAAAACTTCAAACAAGATCAACACGGATAACACACGTCCAAAATTCAGTTGAATTAGATAATACAAAAGCCCTTAAAAACGACTTCAATTGTGGCTTGAATGAGCTAAAATGCTAACAGATTATTCACTCTTTCAAAAGAATTTGGTTTCACACTAGAATTCATCTATTGACAAGTTAACAAAAACAGAATCAAGACTCAGACATGAAAATTCCTATAAGATTTCGATACACATAGCACGACAGTTAAACAAATCAGATTCTAATAAAGAAAACAACAAGCAATTAACCACTTCAACGTTCAGATTCGTTTTCAAAGAAAGCACAGTGGTATCATCAACTTCAATGTTCAATTTATCACAATCAGAACTGTATCACAAATTCAAACAATGTAACAAATTCAAGCAGCACAATATTAATAATGTCCTTAGAGTTCATCATCACAACATATTTCAATGAAATTGTGAGCATATTAAGTAAATCGAAAGGGGTCGAAAAGTACCAAAAGGATGAAAGTTGCGACGTGCTGCTGAATCGACGAGTATTTGCTGTTGTCGAGCTCAATAGTACTGATGCTAACAGAACTGAACGGCGTATTGTCATTATTGAATCAACAGTGATAAAGGGTGGCGCGGCGAGATGAAGAGTGATGACAGGGATTGCAACAGCAGAGAAGAAGCTAGGTAGAGGATGCAGAGATGTTGATGAAGGATAAGTTGAGGCAGAACAGAAGTTTGAGGCGACAAATGTTAGAGGTGGGTCACGGCTTGTGAACGAGGCGAGAGAGAGGACCAGGAAGGGACGCGTGAAGGAGATAACAAAGTATGGAGGTAGGTCGAGAGGGTGTATGGACGGAAAAGGTGGAAGAGAGAATGACGGTGGATAGCTCGCGGTGGAGATGAGTGGAGAGGAAGGTTGAAACGACGACAATTGGTTTGAGACGCGAGGGAGTATGCGTGGAGATTGAGATGGCGGGAATGAGAGAGACAGAGGGAGTATATGTGATGGAGGATGGGTGGTGAGAGTGATTGTTGATTAGGGAGACGGAGGATGTTTTCACCGGCGGAGAAGATGAAGGGTTAAGGTGATGGAATGGAAGAAGGTGGGATCGGAGACAGCGGAGGATGACGGTGATGCTGGGAGCAGGGAGTGAGATAGAGAGGAGATGTTGGCATTAAGGTTGAAGATTGACGGCGGTGGAAAGATGATGCAAGAGAGACTAGGAAGGTTTGAGGAGATGAACGGTGGAAATGAAGAGGAAATTCTTTGTGGAGATTAAAAAATAATCTACCCAAAAACATTTTTGTTTTGATTTTTGGAGATAAAAATTGGACACTTAAAACTGTCAAAAACGATATAAATTTGAACACTAAATTACCCGAAAAAATAAAATGAGTACATTAAAATAAACTACGGGTCTCAAAGATTAAAGAAAAATTATCAAAATGGTTAAAATCGAAATAAAATGATAATAAAGAATACCCGGCTGTAAAACACTTACGGTTAAAAACAAGGCTTCGAAATGTACCGAAAAATTAGAGAGAGCACATTTTTATGATCTACGCGACACGTAGATTCATAAAGCAATGAATAAAAGGCGAAAACTTGAAATATTTTTCCGCTCGGTGTCGAATCGCTTTTAACGGTCTGTCTATAAAACCGAAATATTGATATCATCGACATATGATCAACTTAAAACGATGCAAGAAACAGGTAGAAAGATAAAAATGCATGAAGTGAATATCAGGTATTTTACAATTAAAAAAGATGCAAATATCAATTTAAACTGACTTTTGGTCAATTTAAATACGACAAAATGATGCAAATGCGATGTGTAAATGATTGTTTTATGTTAACGTCCTAATGGAAGCATATGCAGATGAATGTGAAGCCTAAACCAGATAAAATCGAGATAGGAGGGAAAATTAAATTGAAGATAAATATGTAATGCGAATAAAAAATGAAAATATGCAAGTAAAATTTAAATATGATATAGATAAATGAATGTGAAAAACTCAGGGTAAAATTTGGGGTACAACGTATGGTTCTGAGGATAACATCCATACTCACACTCAACACTTGGAGGGGAAACATGGAAAGCACAACTAATATCAGCTGATCAAGTATCAGGATCAGATAATCAACAACCAGGGGATACCATGAGCCACATCTCAATAAGCTTTTCTTCAGACTTCCACTCTGACTTTAAGATGATGGATGCCATTGTTTGTACCTACAAAGGAGATTTCCTCTACTAGGTTTCTGGAACATACTTGCTTAGGCATGACACAAAATATGCAGACTTTTCAAAGAAATCTGTCTCCCTTGATTCTTCAAGACAATACCTATCCAAGACAATATAATACCACAACAGGTCTGATATTTAGGGCAGTCAACACTCAAGACCATCAATTTACTCCAAACAAAATATGTTTTATGGTCATGAATAGAATTCCACAATTCTGGTTCCTTTGATCAGAGGGATCTTCCAGATACAAGCTCATCTTGTGTTCATAAAGGGACTATAAGAAATACCTTTATGAGTCCTTGTAAGGGCATTGAGCTCAATTTCTATACTCCCATAAGCTTGGTCAGAAATAAACTGACATCTGGATTAGATAATCGGTTGATCGTGTCCTGATCATCTAATACAAATCAGATGTCTCCTCTTCTAGATTAGGAGTAGGTTCCAAACATAAATGTTCAACACATTCCTGTTTAGCACCCAAAACATATGTTCTTCAACTGGCAGCTGCATATCTGCTGAAGTAATGTTCTAACATCCCATAGAACATCAGTTTCATCTTCTTGGAACACAATATCCTTGATAATCTTCAAGGTCTTCAAAACAATATGCAGATCTGCAAGAGGACCATTGATCAATTAATTCTCATTAACTCCATTAATAAATGTCTTTATGAGTGATGTTGAGGAAAATCTCAAGTATCTTTGACACTTTTAATGTAGTTGAAATAAAAATTCTGCCATATATTCTATTGTAAATAATGATAACCCTAAAATCCTTCTTGTACTTCAAGGGTTACATTAAAGCTCATGCAGCGGAATACAGTAATACTTCAACATAATTTACACACAATGCTACTCTCTAGTTCAAGCACTAACATGGAAACATAGGGTTGAAAATAAATAAACCTTACATACAGTAGCTTCTCACCAAGCTATAGACTAGACACCATCAATACCAAAACCAGAACACACATAAGCTTAAGAGTTACCTTATCAATATCTTCACTCCCGCATGAAGGTTTTGACAATTTTTCTCTTTTGATAAATAATAGCTGAATAGTAATCCTTAAATTAATCAAAGGTCTCCACTCCTGCATGAAGCCTTTGAATTTACACTTGTTTTGTTCAAGTTTATCATCTTCTTTCATCAAGAATTTACAAGAGTTCTAGCCAGGTTTGTCTAGTCTTCCATAAATAGGTCAATCCTCTACTCCAAGGGACCATACAATATGAACACTGATAACACGAAAATATATCGATTACTTAAGCAAATTTATATGATTTTTATGCGCATTATAATTAATTAAATTACTCTTTATTCGTATTATTCCAGTATTTTCTATGTTTTTAGGTTTTTATCAATTATAACGCAAGTGCGAAGAAAGTCGGGAAAAGACGGGTAAATCATACCCAAAGTTCACAAAATAGAAGCCTTTATTGAAGCATGTGAAGAATAGAAAGAGATGGGGGTGTGAAAGGAGCAAAAAGGTGAAAGAATTAAGGAAGCAGGCCCAAGCCCACTTCCACGCGCGCTGCACTCACCAACCCAAATGGTGTAACGACCATTACACCCCACCTTCAAGACCCTAACGACCATTATGAGGAACAAGGCGAGGCTTTCTCACCAAGCTTGACCTATAGCGACCGTTACACCTGCTAAGCGAGTCCGTAGCGACCGCTACGGAGGATAAATAGGTGGAGAGAAAATATCAACCACCCCAGCCACAACGTAACCCCACCTCTATAAATAGGCTTCCCCATTTCATTTCAAAACACATTTTCTTCTCTGCATTTTTATTGTTACTCTACCGAATTTAATTTCTATTTCTTTTTAGTTTCAGTTATTTTCAGTTTCAGTATTTCTTTTCTCGTAGTGATTTCCACATTGGAAATTATTGCGAAGCTTTGCGATTCTAACCTTACGTTAGAATTGTGTTTTTTATTTCCTTCATCGCATTTAAATGTACGGACAACGAAGGGCAGATCTCACCGACTTGTGGGAGACTCCTGGAACTTGCCAAATATTCTGCCTTTTATTTTTAGGTTATTTTAATTAAATTATTTATTGGTTTATTTAACTCAGTTTATTTATTTATTGGCTTATTCAATTAATTATTTCTTTTATGCCTGAATCATCTGAAATGCATGTTATATCTGAATTGTCTGTTTATTACTGTTGCGCTATAGTTGAACCGTTTAACATGCTAGGCTAAATTTAGTTATCGGTATGTAGGGTCACATAGCCAACGGGGTTTAGCAACGCCATTCGATTTATTCTGTTTTAAAAAGATTAGTTTTCTGGTTTCAATTATTAGTTATTAATGCAACTGTTTTGTTACGAGAGTAAAACACTGATTAGAAGTTAGGGTCAAGAAAGCGAGAGTTTGAGATTTTAACTGGACATTAATAATTGAGCATCAACTTAAAATATAACAAGAGCGCTTTTAAGTTGATTAGGTTTTATTTATTTCCAAAAACTATTTTTAAACTCTAATTGAAACAGCGAGAGCACTCACTTAGGTTTGATTATAGGATCTGAATCAATAAACACGAGAGTGTGAGAAGAGGATTTTTAAACAAGTACTTCCTACTGAAACACGTTTTGATAATACGATCTAAGTCAATGAGTTATTAAAACCCTAAGTCCGACCACTGCATACCGATACTTTCACCCTGAATCTAAACTAGATCTGAATCAGCTAGGTTCCCTAAAACCAAACATTATTTATATTATTAGCCTTAGATTTACGTAGTGACCTAAGATAGCGGTAAATCAACATTTAGTTCCTTCGAATTCGATAACCTTTAAAGCTACAAGCGATAGAACTGTATACTTGTGGTCTAGATTCTATAAGATATACAAAGGCTCGATCAAGTTTTTGGCGCTGTTGCCGGGGACTAACAAGTTGATATTGTAACTCTTAACGTTACGCTGTAGAGACTAAGACACCATTCCGATTATACGGCAAGTACTCGCTCTAGAAGCGAAGACTTAGTGCTACCAATTCCCAAACCTGAGCGCTCTATCATTAGAAGACACCATGTACGAGTACCTCGTACCAATCAACTCTCTTCTCAATCTACAATTTCTGCCAAACCAATTGAAGAACCAGACATGGGTAATCAACCACGTCTGCTCAAATCTTATGTTATTCCTTCGCAGGAAGAACCACACAATAACATTGTTGCTCCAGCCATAGAGGCTAATAACTTCAAACTCAAACCATCTCTATTGTCATCTGTACAATAGAACCAATTTTCTGGTGGATCTATGGACGACCCTAATCTTCATCTATCCATGTTTCTGCAATACGCGGATACAGTTTAAGCAAATGGGGTCAGTTAAGAGGCGATAAGACTTCGTCTTTTCCCTTTTTCATTAAGAGACAGAGCCCGATCTTGGCTCCAATCTCTGCCAACTAACTCAGTTACCACCTGGAATGAGTTAAAGAAGGTCTTCCTTGCGCGATATTTCCCACCAAGTAAGACAACTATGGTGAGAGCCCAAATAAGCGATTTTCGACAAAAACACAATAAGTCTCTTTTCAACGCTTGGGAAAGATATAAAGACATGTTAAGGCTTTGTCCACATCATGGGCTAGAAGAATGGTTAATTATCCATACCTTCTACAATGGTCTCTTGTATAACACGAGATTGACAATAGACGCCGCCGCAGGTGGTGCACTTATGGATAAATATTATGAAGTATCCTATGCACTCATAGAGAGTATGGCCCAAAATCACTACCAGTGGGAAAGAGAGAGAGAGGTCAAGTAGAGAAGGCATCTGGAGAGAAAGCACTAACGAAATGAGGGATGCACGAGATTAGTAGTCTCGACAGCGTCCACGCCAAGGTAGACGCTCTCGCCGAGAAAATAAAAAGCCTAACCACAGTACCTCCAGCCACCGTGGCTGCCATAACTCCTACCTGCGAGATATGCGGAGTACCTGGAGATGCTGCTGCCGAATGTCAACTCTTAGCAAAAACTCCCACTGACCAAGTGCATTACGCTCAAGGAACCCCTTACTCGAACACATACAACCCTGGATGGAAAAATCATCCAAATTTCTCATATAAGAATACTAATGTGTTGTATGCGCCTGGACAAGCACCATCTGTCCCACCAGGATATCAAAAAGCACCTGCAGCCGCTCCTAATATGCCTAGGAAGTCCAATCTCGAGCTGATGATGGAAAAATTTATAGCTACTCAAGCTCAAACCAACAAGGAGTTCCTAAACCAAAATATTCACACCAACGAGCAAATCAAACAGCTAGTGAATAAGGCAGATGCTTTAGCCACAAATAACAAGATGTTAGAAACCCAGATTTCACAAGTGGCCCAACAACAAGCACCCACAGTTGCACCTTCTGGTACATTTCCAGGTCAACCTTAACCAAATCCGAACAGACATGCCCATGCTATTATACTGAGAAACGAAACTGAATACGATGGACCAGAGGATCCTAGAACTAAGAATCCTGCCATGTCCCAGAGCTCTGGAAAAGCAATTGAGAAAGAAAGTGAACCAAAAGAGAAAGAGAAGGTAGGTGATGGAGAGACATTAGAAAAGGAAAAACCTTATGTTCCTCTGCCACCTTACAAACCACTAATCCCTTATCCTCAAAGTCTTACTCAATCTAGAAGCGCACGACAATTCAAGAAATTTGTGGAACTTCTGAAACAATTAAATATCATAATACCTTTCACAGAAGCTATCACTCAGATGCCCTCATACGCTAAATTCCTTAAATAAATCTTATCTAACAAGAAGAAGATAGAGGATAACAAGACAGTTACACTCACCGCTGAGTGTAGCGCCATCATTCAGAATAAAATGCCGCAGAAGCTGAAGGATCCCGGAAGCTTCCCTATTCCCTCTAACATAGGTAAGTTTTTCATAGACAAGGCTCTATGTGACTTAGTGTAATACGGTGAACTGACTTTGAGAATTTGTTTTGCTTTTTATCGCAAATGTTTCGGATAGCAAGAGTCGCCACCGACTTTTCTTTTATCCAATTAAGGGAAGGTGAAAAGAACAGGAAAAGACCTTCGTTAGATTCTGAGTAAGGGAGAAGGTTATGAATAGGGAAGGTATTAGTACCCCTTTCCATCCGTAGTTATCTACGGGCTCTTAGTTGCTCTTAGATCATTTAAAAAGTGCTTTCTGTGTGTTTGACAAAAATGTTTTGAAAAGGCATTTTGCTTTGACTTTGTAATGATTCATGTAGGAATGTATACAAAGTGTTCTGAAATGTTTCGTTTTGAAAAGAGTTTGAACTTTGACAAAAGTGTGTGGTGTGAACAGTATTTTGTTTGAGCAAGCAACTAAAAGTCTTATTACCTACTCAGAATGGTCGTTTTCGTGTTGTTTTACTTTCCTTTAGAATAGTGCTATCCATACCATTAGTTGGTAGGTAACCTTATTCGTTGGATGTAAGAGGGACATTCGAAGGGACATCGGATGGTCATAGAAGGCAACTTGTAGGAAATATCCTAACACATTCGAAGGGGCGATCATCACTTTTCGTAGGCAACAATCGAGGGACGAGATCATGTATTCGTAGGCGACATCGTGGGTCTATGATCTTTGTATCGAAGGGACTATGATGATATGTTTATAGGCAACGGTGCTAGGATATCTCTACGTTCGAGGGACTTGACCATTTAATCGAAAGGCATCGAGAGAGAATTACCCTAAGGGGTGCATGTGTGAAGAGAGTGTATCAAATTCTGATATATGTTATCTTGAAATTATGAGTGATCTATGTCCAATTTTATCTTGCCATACACGCCTAATTACTAGCAGTTTATAGGGTGCAGAAAGTAAATTGCGGAAAGTAAAATACGGAAAAGTAAAGTCCTACGCTATTACATGGCTTTGGGGCAGTTACATAATAGGAGTGCAGAAAGTAAAAGTCCTAATTAAACTATTACATCCCATAGGCAGTTACATAATATTGAAAAGAAAAGCGAGAAAAATCGTCCGAAACGTTACAACCTGTAAGCAGATACATAATTAGAAAATACGAGAGAATTGCATAAGAGGAAAAATGTTAGTAAAAACATGATTTTTGAATGAGGGAAAAAGTTTTAGGTTAGTAATGACAATAAGATGATAAGATAATTTTTTGGTAATTTTCTGAATCGATTTCGGTAATTAAAAACAATTAAAAGTCAATTTAATGATTAATTAGCAATTAATTAAAATATGCATGCAAAAATATTAATTTTAATGTCAAAAATTAAATAAGTATTTTTCTGATTAAAATGCAAAAGGAAAATATTTTTGGAGTTTTTTAAGTGCATGAGAAAAATATTTAAAGATAAATTAAAATAACATGAAAATATTGAAAGAAAATATAAGAAAAGTGTTAGTTTTCAAAGTGGTAAAAAATATTTGTCATGGCCAGGGATCGAACCGGGGACCATAGCTTCACACGCGCGCTGCCTTGACCAGCTGAGCTGGAGTGCATACGTGTTAGGATATTGAAACAAAACATTTTTAAACGAATTCGCTTCCTGGGAATCTGAAACACGCGCGAAGATCTTTTTCTTCTTCGTTCAAATTTTCAAACGGTTAGCGTCGGCTTAGTTCGACGCTAAGGCCCCTGCAATTTTCCAAAATCTCATACAAGCAATATAAATTAGTTATGAATACATGAATCGATTGCAAACATCATTCCAAACACGATGGTGGTCCTGGTTTTGTCCGATTTTACGTATTTAGGGAAGCCCTAAATCGAAGCAGAAAACCCTAGCTATGGCATAACTCGATCCAGGCACTTAAAATGCAATTAAACCACCCAAATAGCTTGCAAACACGATTCTCAACATGAACAAACAATCAAAACAAGTTAATTATGCATGAATGATAAAAATTGAATTTGAAAAAAAGTTGAACAAACCGAAATCGTGATTTCACAATTCTTGATGGTTTTGTGATTTATAAGGGTCTGGATCGATTCAGGAGACCTCAAGGAATGCAATGGAATTCATGGAATCGATTAAAACAGGCTGGAACTAGGGATGCCACTTGCTTGAGGAACACGGTTTTTTTTGAGTATGAATAGGGTTCTTTGAGGCAACTTTTTTGTTCTTTTTTCATGTGTAGGCATTGTGTATATATAGTAGATGGATCTAGGTCAGAAATCAAGAGCAAATTATGAATCAATCAATGTAAAAAAATTTGATTTGGTATGAAATCAAATCTTTCTTTTTTGATCCAATTTTCATCAATTCTCTTGCCAATCAATGTTAATTTCGAAATTGCCAGCTTTTATGAGTTGTGTTAGTGTTTTAAGTTGGCATCAATTTTGGTAAAACTAGGCTTTAGAAATGTCTTGATAGATGTCATGACATTCAGAGATTGAAGATAAATCCTACTGGACAAGGATGGTAAAAGTACAATTCATAACAGGAAGCTAAAGTCAGTGGAAATTAGAAAAGAATGATGTCATAACAGATGTTATGACATTGATGTGACATTCTTCGCAGAATCGCTTTTTGAGATTTTTCGGAAGTTTGTTGAGCATTTTATTTATGTTTTTACATTATTAGAAAGCATGCTCACGTGGCTGCTAGGTTAATCTTAATTAAACCTAAATTGGTTGTTGAACAAACCATGTTTTTAGGAGAGAATTAAGTAAACCCTAGCTATCTTTATGGAAGCCCAAATCTGAAGATTCAGGACTGCTTCTATATAAAGAATTCAACCCTTACTCTACAGCCACGCCTCTGGATTCCATTGAAGACATTGAAGGCTTTTGTTTGTGTACTGTTAGGTTTAGTAACAGTTGTGTTTGTGTACTGTTAAAGGTTTTAACAATTGGTCTTTGTAATTCTAGTTTCTCTTGTGAGCCAAGCAACTATCAATTGATAAGTGCATTGGACTAGGATTTATTGTAAGGGTAGTTTATCACTCAAAGCTTTGAAGCACGAGTGTTTGTCTCTTGATTGTAAGCTTTGAAGCGAGATCAAGATAGTGTATTGAAGTGTGTCTTCACAATTCAATTAAACAATAGGTTGATATCACTGCGGTGATTGAGGGGTGGTAGGAACTCGGATCTAAGTAGGACTTAGGTTGAAGTGTCATTGGGTAGTGATTAAGTGAGGAGTTGTAAGCGGGTGAGTTTAACTCGAATTGATACTACTAATAGTGAATTTCCTCCACGGCTTGGCGACCTCCGGACGTAGGTTTGTTAGAACCGAACGGGTGAACAACTTATTGTGTTATTCGCTTTCTATATTTCTTGTGTGAATTGTCAAAGTAGTGTCAGATCCTGTGTCATAACATTCTCTGTGACATTAAGTATCTGCTGCCAGGAATTTCAATTGGCATCAGAGCAGGCACCCTGCTTGTTATTTCTAGGTGAGATCTAGGGATAATAGTTTTTGGCGTAATGGATAAAGAAGGAGGATTTGGAGGAAGACCACCTATTCTGGATGGGTCTAATTATGATTACTGGAAGCCTCGTATGGTTGCCTTCTTAAGATCAGTGGATATCAAGGCTTGGAGGCTGGCGATAAAGGATGGAAACATCCAACCAAGGTTGAGAAAGATGGGACTACTGTCTTGAAACCTGAGGAGGAATGGAGCAAAGAGGAAGAAGAGTTAGCTCTAGGAAACTCTAAGGCATTGAATGCTCTGTTCAATGGCATTGTGAAACATATTCGATGGTCCATCAATGTGAGCTGGCCAAGGATGTTTGGGACACTCTCAGAACTACTCATGAGGGGACATCCAAGGTGAAAATGTCAAGACTGTAGATGCTCACTACCAAATTTGAGAATTTGAAGATGAAGGAAGATGAGACCATTCATGAATTTCACATGAATATTCTGGAAATTGCCAATGCCTCAGGAGCACTTGGTGAAAAGATGTTAGAGGAGAAATTGGTGAGGAAGATTCTCAGATCCCTGCCTAAAAGATTTGCAATGAAAGTAGCGCAATAGAAGAGCCAGGACATCGGCACCACGAAAGTTGAAGAACTTATTGGATCCCTTATGACTTTTGAGATGGGAATCGGTGAAGCGTTGATGGGAAGAATAAAAGCATAGCTCTTGTATCAAATTCAAGAAGGATGCAAGGTAGAAGATGAGGAGAAGATATACGAATCTATAGCTATGCTTGGAAGGCAGTTCAACAAGCTTATCAAGAGGATTGATCCAAAGTCAAGGTCAAATGTCAAGGACATTGCATCGACATCGATCGTATGACTCCAGAAGATCAAGTCAAGACAAAGGAAGTCGAGCGGAGTCCAATGTCATGAATGTGAAGGATATGGACATATTAGAGTTGAATGTCCCACCTTTCTTAAGAAACAAAAGAAAGGAATGGGGTCACTTGGTCCGATGGTGATTCGAGTGAATCGAGGAAGAAGGTGCCAAACTTGTCCTGCACTCACCGGGTGTACAATTCGATATGGATTCTAGTGATGAGGAAGTAACCTTTGAAGAGCTTCTTTGAGACCTACGAGGCGTGTGTGAAAAATGGTGAAGTGTGTCGCCAGAATGAGGAGCAGAAAAGTCGATTGAGAAGTTGGGCGAGAATGTGAAGCTAGAGGTGAGAAAAGGAAAACACACCACTATAAAACTCCTCAGCGGTGATATTGTCATGTTGAACTCCAAACTTGATCGGATGTCTAAATCATCAAAATGTTGACATCCAGTCTTGAAAAGTTGGATGAAATTCTTGACTTGGACAAAATGCGAAATAAGCATGGTTTAGGATATGTGGTGAAAAGAAACATTGGTGACATCAAGGAGAAGAGGCATGGGAAAACAATGTCAAACATGTTACAACACAAAGCAGGATATGTGTGCGGAGCAGGTATGTGGTGCAAAGAGATTTGCTAATAACCGGGAGAGGAACAAACACAGGAAGTCAAAGGCAAAGAGGATGTCATACCACAAAGCAGGAAATAGGTCGCTCGGGATATGTGAAGGCTAAGAAATGTTGATCACAAAGGAAAAGCAGACCTAATGAACCAATGTCAAAGCAGATGTCACAACATTGGGTTCAACATCAAAATCATAGAAACCTGAACCAAAAGTTTCAAAGATGGAGATGTTATTATTGTGGAAGGTTTGGTCACATAAAGTCCACGCTATAGGCTACATGGGTATCCTAATCAAGTTCCATATGTGAAGCCTAAGTCCAACAAGGCATCATACACTCACCGGTGGAAGAAGAAGAAGACTACAACTCTGATAGCACAGACTTCTCTTAAAGTATCTTCCAAGGAAGATTGGTATTTTGACGATGGATGTTCCAAGCATATTTGGAGCAATCTTCTCAATGATGTTAAGTCTCATTCTACCGACTTTGTTACCTTTGGAGATGGAGCTAAAGGAGAAATCAAAGGTGTTGGAAACTCAAATTGGTGCCGAGTTCCAAATGCGAATGAGTCTTGCTAGTAAAGGTTTGACCGCAAATCTCATTAGCATAAGTCGACTATGTGATATGGGATTCATCGTCAACTTCACTAAGACCGAATGTCTTGTGATCAATGATGAACAAGCTGATTATGAGAGAGTCGGATCAAAGGACAAGCGCTTGAATCGAGAACCCCACTCGCCATCGTGGGCTCTGGACAAAGATGAAGAGAAAGTGAAGTTGGGGCAACAAGAAGCGATCACCACACCTCGGAGGAATGAAAAGGATCGGTTCCATAGAGTCAAGATTACCAAGAATTCACATGGGAAAAGGGAAAATTTGTGGTAATTGTCGGACAGAAATCGTAATGTCACACTCAATGTCGGACATTTGATCACTCTGAAGTACTAAAGCAAAGCACTAGGTTACGGCATGAAAGGTTGACCAAGTGTCTTACTGTGAAATGTTGCAGGAGAAAAGTATTGGATGAAATCCTCATTGTCAGAGGAGGAAATAGCATGGTGGCTTCAATCCATGGTAATCACTTGGTATCTGAAGAAGTCTCAGACACAATGATGGATGACTCAACACTTCTTTCACAGAACAAGTGTGCAAGAATTGTGTCAAGAAGCTTGGAATGAAGAATGGCAGCCACACTAGGACTATTACCCTTCCACTTTTGAAGGTGTCCAAAAGAACAAGTGGAAAAGGGGTTGATCAAAGCTTGTGTAAAAGGATTTCTGTTGGATGTGTCTCCTTGAGAAGCAATCTTATTTCTTGGATCGAAGAAACAAAGCGTGTGTTCCTATACAATGGAGTGAACACATAGCGATAGCAATTGCTATAAGATGATCGGATGAAGCAGAATCTTGATTGAGTACAATGTCATACAGGATGTCATGACATTGAACTGTGACATTGCACCTGAGGCCAGTCAATTTAAGACCTTAAGGGACAAATTGGGTATTTGTCAATATGAGGAATTGTAGCAATTAACTGGGGTAACAGCAAGGGATGAAAGGGATTGTTTATTTCAATTACTTATAAGTGGGCCATTTAGGTATTTTCATCCCCATTTTAAAAAGTCCAAGAATAGGAAGAGACATCCATATATAAGAGTTTCTCCATTTGAAAGTAGCATCCCCTTTACTTCTTCTAAAAGAAACTCTGAATCCCCTTGCCAATTTCGCTCTCACTCCCACAACAACCATCAGCGAAAAATGTCTTCATCCTCCTCACCATCTCAACAATCAGGATCTTCATCTCCTTCCATGAATGAAGATAGGTCAAAGATGAAGCCATGCAAGTGAAGCATTGTGATTACTCCCTAGCACCATGGCAACCCGTAAAGAGTCAAGAAGCTACGACAAGAAATGCAAGAAGGCACAGCATCCCTTACGGTAAGACTTCTATTCCATCATCCTCCTCTCCCGGGACTAGGTCGGTGCATGTGGTCATAGCTAGGATAGTGTCGATATCCTAGCGGAATAAATGCATGCACAGGATCTCGGTTCCCCTAAATCATAAGTCCGCCCCTAGCTTGGGAGTTGATCCGATGTCAATGAGAATGTCAAGACATCGGTGATGATGGACTCTCTGTCAAAGTTGATGTTAATCCTTACGCCTCGGTTCACGAAAGGTGTCAAGATGATAATGAAATGGAATCTCCTGCGATAATGTGAATGAGATCCACGATGAGATTCTTGAAAATCTCGGATCATTGTACCCGATAACTCTTCTGCTCTCTGCGATAACATATCGATAGCATTCTTGAAGATACTCCGAGAGGAACACCAATCGAATATGGTTTCTCATATCATCGCCTAGATGAGGAGTGTTCGATAATGACCTCATAGCCAAGGTTAATCCAAGCATTGCTAGAAGGGTAATGAACAGGAAAGGGAAGAAAAGTCTGCTCAAGCTCTGTTCATGAGAAGAAAGTGAAGTTGGTTGCAAGACTCCTAGGGTGAGAGGAAGGGCGTGGAAAAATGGAAAAAGCAACAAGGCTGGAACTTCCAAAGGGAAGGGTAAAGTAAGGAATCCGGTGATTCTCCTAAAGCAAAGAGCACCTCAATTGTGAGGAAAAGAAAAGCACACGAGCCCTCGGATCGGGATGACTCGACTTTGATACAGAGAATGTCGTGACATCCAACAAAAGAAGGTTGTCTCTTGGGAAAATTCCCATAGTTCCTGAAGTACCAATTGACAACATTTCCTTTCACCACCCTGAAAATGCTAATAGGTGGAAATATGTGAGCTTGAAAAGAATAGCACTTGAAAGGGAACTGCACAAAGATGCCCTTGAATGCAAAGAGGTGATTGACCGATCAAGGAAGCTGGGTTGATGAGAACTGTGGTGAAGTTCTCCAACTGTTATGAAGGTCTGGTGAAGGAGTTTATTGTGAACCTGTCACATGGTTGTGCTGATGGAAGATCAGCAGATTTTAAGACTGTGTTTGTCAGAGGAAGAAAAGTGAAGTTCTCCTCAAGTATAATCAACAAGTACTTAGGAGATCGATGAGGCTCAACTGAGCTTGAAGCGACAATCAAGTATGTCACCAATCACGCCAGCGGGTAAAACATTGGCCATTGAAGGGAAAGCTTTCTGCTAGCAAATTAAGTGTCAAATTTGCTATTCTTCACAAGATTGGTGCAGCCAACTGGGTTCCCACGAATCACAAGTCAACCATCTCCATTGGTCTGGGGAGGTTCATCTTTGCTGTTGGAACAAAAGCAAAGTTTGACTATGGAAGCTACATTTTGATCGATTCTTAAACATCTTGTGATTATGCTATAAAAGGACCAATAGCATTTTCCTCCCTCTTGTGTGGTATTATAACCGATCAATACCCGATATCTTGGTTGATAGAGATTCAAGATGTAAAGAGCTCCCTCTTGGCTTCCCTACAAGCTATTTCAAGGAAGCATGTTCGACAACATCATGACATCGTTGAGACATCTAATGTCAAAGCCAATTCTCAGAAGGCAGATGTCATAGCTGTGCTAAAGGAGACCTATAGAGAACTTGAAGCAAGGAAGCAGACCCTTGAAGCACTGATCACACCCTTGAAAAAGAAAAAGACTCAGAAGTTGAGGAAGAAAGGCTTAATGGTGACACCCCTGCTGACAATATGGAAGAAGATGCTGAGGCTGATCAAGAAGTAGTTGTCAAAGAAGGCTCTGAAGATGTGTCCTTTCACAGTGCCTCCTCAGGAGAAGAGAGCACCTGAGCTGCTGCTGGTCCTTTATGTTCCCTGATTGTTTTGTTCTCTGTCAACTTTTTACATTACATTTTTTCCAATTTTGTTTGGATGTGTTTTTGTTGACAAATTTGTAAGTCCTTGATGAGATGTACCCCTAACAATATTGGTACTTTCTTTAATTTTTATGCTTGCATGCTTGAGGCAAGTATGGTTTCCTTTGGCCCTTTATGGCTAAAAAGGGGGAGAAGAAATACTGTGGGAAGTATTAATGTTTGGGAAACTGTATGGGGGGGGGGAATTGTATGGCCAGTTTAAAAATTGTATGTGGGGCAACTGTGGGCAATTATGGGACTTTTGTATGGGTAGAATTTATCTTCTCTTAGTTCTAGTCACTTGAAGCTTAGGAAAGCTTAGGAAATCTTAGAACTAGGTTGTTGTCTTCTGCTGCATTTGTACTCTGATAGGTCAAGTAGTTTTAGCCAAAAATGTGCCAAAGGGGGAGTTTGTTAGTGTTTTAAGTTGGCATCAATTTTGGTAAAACTAGGCTTTAGAAATGTCTTGATAGATGTCATGACATTCAGAGATTGAAGATAAATCCTACTGGACAAGGATGGTAAAAGTACAGCTCGAGCAGGGAAGCTAAAGTCATCTTGGAAATCTAGAAAAGAATGATGTTATAACGAGATGTTATGACATTCGGTGTGACATTCTGCGAATCGCTTTTCTGAGATTTTTCAGGAAGTTTGTTGAGCATTTTATTTATGTTTTCTGTTATTAGAAAGCATGCTCACGTGGCTGCTAGGTTAATCTTAATTAAACCTAAATTGGTTGTTGAACAAACCATGTTTTTAGAGAGAATTAAGTAAACCCTAGCTATCTTTATGGAAGCCCAAATCAAGATTCGTGGATCGCTTCTATATAAAGAATTCAACCCTTACTCTACAGCCACGCCTCTGGATTCCATTGAAGACATTGAAGGCTTTTGTTTGTGTACTGTTAGGTTTAGTAACATTGTGTTTTGTGTACTGTTAAAGGTTTTAACAGTTGGTCTTTGTAATTCTAGTTTCTCTTGTGAGCCAAGCAACTATCAATTGATAAGTGCATTGGACTAGGATTTATTGTAAGGGTAGTTTATCACTCAAAGCTTTGAAGCACGAGTGTTTGTCTCTTGATTGTAAGCTTTGAAGCGAGATCAAGATAGTGTATTGAAGTGTGTCTTCACAATTCAATTAAACAATAGGTTGATATCACTGCGGTGATTGAGGGGGAGTGAGTAGGAACTCAGATCTAAGTAGGACTTAGGTTGAAGTGTCATTGGGTAGTGATTAAGTGAGGAGTTGTAAACGGGTGAGTTTAACTCTGAATTGATACTACTAATAGTGAATTTCCTCCCTGGCTTGGTAGCCTCCAGACGTAGGTTTGTTAGAACCGAACTGGGTGAACAACTTATTGTGTTATTATCGCTTTCTATATTTCTTTGTGAATTGTCAAAGCGATGTCGATCGTGTCATAACATTCTCTGTGACATTAAGTATCTGCTGCCAGGAATTTCAAGTTGCTTGGACCTCAAGAATGAGAGAAAAATTCAATTTGCATTTAATTTTGATTTTCTACCTTTATTTTTAATTTAATTGGTTTTTAAATGATTAAAATCCAAATTAAATAGAAAAATAAAGATAAAATTTGTGACCTTGGGCTTGGAGGTTCCAAATTAGCTGAGGAATAAGTTTGAACCAAGAAAAGTTAGGCCCATTTGCAAAATTTTGGGTTTTGACAAGTATTTCTCTTTGTGCACCTCTTCAAAAATGCCCAACTTGTGCAAGGTGTATCTTGCTCAATTTTTAACATTTTTGAGTGTTCTTGGACTTTTCAAAATCTCTAGATGTCCTCTAAAAAACCTCTTTGGTTTAATAACAATTGGAGTTTCCATGCTCAATAACACTTCATTATAAAAAGTTGACTTTTTGTTGACTTTGAAAAGGATCTGTAATGTTTTGACCCATATCTTCAAAATGAAGCATTTTTTACCATGCTTGTGAGACATGAAGTTGTAGAGAATTGAATTCCCTTCAAAATGAGAGGTGGTGGAAAATTTTTTGATAAAGTATGAGAAAGTTATGCTCGGTCAAAGTTCAGTTGACTTTTCTCTAGAAAACCCTAATTTGGAAAGTTTGACTTTTGATCAAATCTTGAGTTTTCTCGATGAATCATGATTGCCCCTTGATCAAATGATGAATGTTACTTCAAAATATGGATGTTGACCAAAAATCATGAAGTTTGACTGTATGTTGACCACAGTTGACTTTTTGTCCAATACAACTGATTTTCAACCATCTGAGCAATTGTCTGAGGAAACTTGACTTGTAAGGCTTGAAACTTGACATGGAGATTCTTTGAGGCATGATGACCATTGGAGATGTTGGAAATCCATCTGGATCTGAGGATAGCCAAACCCTAGTTTGGGTTGATTGTCTAGGAGAGGGTTTGTCTGATCAACCCTTGAGGAATCTTTGAGCATGGATGTATGAAATGTCTTGAGAAGTAGGAGGGCAAATTTTAGGGTATGACACTTAGGCTCCAGTATTAGTGTAATTCCTCTGTCGATATCTAAGAAGCTCGACATGGGAAAATTAAGACCAACTAAGATGTCAATACAACTCGCGGATCGTTCAGTCAAATACCCCGTAGGAATCCTTGAAAAGGTTCCAGTACGAATACGTCAATTCTACATCCCTACGAATTTCATTATTACAGACATTAGAGAAGATAGTGTCACCCCAATCATTTTGGGAAGACCATTTTTAGCCACTATCGGAGCCATAATAGATGTTAAGAAAGGAAAACTCACCTTTGAAGTTGGAGAAGAAAAAGTTGAATTCATCTTGACACAATTCCTACAAATTCCTAGATTATGAATTAAGAAAACCAGTGATAGTTAACACAGACTTAGAACAACTGGAGACGGAAAAACTATTACATGTTTTACGAAAATATCCATCTGCTCTAGGATACAACATTGTTGATCTTAAAGAAATAAGCCCTTCCATATGTATGCATCGCATCACGCTGGAAGACGACTGTAAAACATCTAGAGACCATCAGAGAAGAATTAACCCGATCATGAGCATTGTAGGAAAGGACGAAGTAACCAAACTTCTAAATGCATGAATCATATATCATATCTCTGATAGTCAATGGGTTAGTCCATTCCACTACGTACCCAAAAAGGGAGGAATCACAGTCACGACAAACAAAGCTGGAGAACATATAGCAGAAAAAGTCGTGAGTGGAGCCAGAATGTGCATTGACTATAGGAAACTGAACAAAGCCACTCGTAAGGACCATTTCCCTTTACCCTTCATTGACCAAATGCTTGAGCAATTGGCTAAGCATTCCTACTACTATTACTTGGACGGTTATTTAGGATTCTTTCAAATTCCTATCCATCCTGATGACCAGTAAAAGACTACATTCATATTATCTTATGGTACGTTCGCCTATAGACGAATGTCGTTCGGATTATGTAATGCACCAGCAACGTTCCAAAGGTGTATGATGTTCATATTTGCCGATTTCATAGACGATATCATGGAAGTCTTTATGGAGGACTTCTTTGTGTACGGGTAATGCTTTGAAGGATGCTTGTCAAATCTAGAAAAGGTGTTGGAGAGATGCGTGCAATTGAACCTAGTTTTGAATTAGGAGAAATGTCATTTTATGGTAAAACAAGGAATCGTTCTTGGACACATAGTTTCTAAGAGAGGTATCGAGGTGGATAAAGCCAATATTGAAGTAATAGAAAACCTCCAACCACCAAAGACCGTATGAGAAATACGAAGTTTTTAGGCCATGCCGATTTCTACCGATGTTTCATAAAAGATTTCTCAAAGATATCTAAACCGCTCACCAACCTCCTAATGAAAGAATCCGAATTCATATTTGACGATGACTGCCTAAAGGCGTTTGAACGATTGAAAATATATCTTATATCCCCACCCATCATACAACCACTTGATTGGAGTCTCCCATTCGAGATAATATGCGACGCAAGCGATTATGCAGTAGGTGTAGTCCTAGGAAAAAGGAGAGACAAGAAGCTCCATGCTATATATTATGCTAGTAGAACCTTGGACTCGACACAGATAAATTACGCCACTACAGCGAAAGAACTTTTGGCCGTAGTGTTCGCATTGGATAAATTATGTTCCTATCTAGTAGGCACAGAGATTATAATCTATATAGATCACGCAACTATCAGATACCTACTATCTAAACATGACGCCAAACCAAGATTTGATTTGGAGATCAAAGATAAACCATGCTCTGAGAATCTTGTAACTGACCATCTATCTAGAATGGAAAAACTTAATCCCGACACCGTACCTATTAATGACAATTTTCCATATGAACACCTAGTAGACCAGATGGAGTCTAAAGATGAAATTAAACTAAGCCCTGAACTTTGCGTGAATAACAAAATAAAGCGAGAGTTCTTCCACCCGATCTAACTTACCAACAAAAGAAGAAATTATTTCACGATCTCAAACACTATTATTGGGACGAGCCCTTACTATTTAAGTGAGGTCCTGACGGTATCTTCCGCCGGTGCGTTCCAGAAAATGAAATGGAAAATGTAATTACTCATTATCATGAAACCCCTTATGGAGGACATGCTAGTACATTAAAGACCTGTGCGAAAATTTTGCAAGCCCGCCTTTATTGGCCCAGTCTATGGAAGGATGTCCATGCTGCTATCATAAAATGTGACTGGTGTCAATGCACTGGTGACGTATCGAGACGTGACGAGATGCCTCAAAAAGGTATCCTAGAAGTAAAAGTCTTCGACGTGTGGGGAATTTATTTTATGGGACCTTTCCCATCTTCCTTTGGCAACAATTACATATTAGTTGCAGTAGACTACATATCTAAATGGATAGAGGCTGTAGCCTCTCCAATAAACGATGCACAAGTAGTGGTTAGATTGTTTAAGAACATAATTTTTCCGAGATTCGGTGTACCGAGACTAGTCATCAGTGATGATGGCTCTCACTTCATTTCCAGGATTTTTGATAAACTCTTAACAAAGTATGAAGTGCGACACCATGTAGAAACACCTTACCACCCGCAAACAAGTGGACAAGTGGAGGTCTCTAATAGAGAGATTAAGCAAATACTGGAGAAAACTGTTGATACATCTAGGAAAGATTGGTCATCTAAGATACATGAAGAGTTGTGGGCTTATAGGACAGCATATAAGACACCCATCGGAATCTCACCTTTCAAGTTAATCTATGGAAAGTCATGTCATTTACCTATGGAATTAGAGCATAAAACCTACTGGGCCATTAAAACCATGAACTTGAATTACAAAGGAGTTGGAGAGAAAATAATTCTAGACATCCATGAATTGGAAGAGCTTAGACAGGATGCTTACGAAAATGTCAAGATCTGTAAGGAAAGAACTAAGAAATGGCACGACCGACGCATCTCTAGAAAAGAATTCAACGTGGGTGATGTAGTACTCTTATTCAACTCCAGCCTTACACTATTCCCAGGAAAACTCCGTTCCCAATGGTTTGGACCTTTTGAAGTTACAAAAGTACTCCCAAGCGGCACTATTGAAATTAAAGGAAAAGCTAGCGATCCGTTCATTGTAAACGGGAAGCGTTTGAAGCACTACCATTATATCGAGAATAAAGACTACTTGGCTAGTCTGAGACTTATACAGCTGTCGGCTGAGTCACAAAGATAATTTTCGATACTCAAAATAGGTCGAGCTTCCGACGTTAAACCAAGCGCTTTGTAGGAGGCAACCCACCAGTTTTATAAATAAAAAATTACAAATAAAATTTTTTCGTTTTATTAAAAGTTTTTAAATTTATTTTTGTTAAATATTGTCTTAAAAGTTTTTATAAAATTTTCTTGTTCTTCTATTTTTAGGAATTAGGACGATGCTGATTTAAAAAAAAATTTGATTACTTACAGGATTCTTATTTCTTCACTGATTTTTGCTACGGATTTTTCTGATACTATGCCTGTCACCTTCTTGAGTGAGGCCTAGCAGAGACATTACGAGACACTTGCTCAGAGAGAGATGCATCCCACTATTTATGCACATGATCTCATGTTGTCCGCTTTAGGCATCAGGGAGAGTGTCTTCTTCATGTTCAACCAGATTGGGTGGGACTATTTCATTCATAACCAGCATCCCACCTACCGCAAATTGACACTGGAGTACCTCAGTTCTTTGCAATATAACCCTGATGTTGGTTTAGGATTGGATAGAGGAGTAGTTTCTTTCAGACTTTTTGGTTTTACTCACAGATACACCACCCGTGAGCTTGATGATCTTTTGGATTTCCCAGTTAGTGTTGATGTTGTCATTGAGATTCCAAATGATGAGTATTTGGATAGCTAACTTGACTATTTTTGGGGAGAGATATCTACTCTGAGGTATGAGAGCTTCATCCCTAGACAGTCGTCAGAGATACATAACCCAACGATTAGGTACTTTCATATGCTTTTGTCGTTTTCCTTCTTTTGGAAACCTCAGAATGATACCTTGGTGTCTAAGGAGGAGTTATTTATTATGTTCTGTGTTTTTCGATCTAGACCAGTGGTAGGTACCTCATTTATGCTTTCTCGTCTTCTGAGTATTGCTCAGGCTCCTCATGGACCGATATGTGTTGGAGGCTTAGTGACTATGCTTGCTAGCGCCTTGTTTCAGAGAGAGAGAGAGAGAGATTGTCCTGTTTGACTCCTGCTGCTGACCATACCCCATTAGATTTGTCTTTTTGTTTTAATGTTTGGATGATTAGATATTTGGAGCCGAATTAGTACCAGTTGTTGATTCACCAGGATCCAGTTTACCACTTTACACTTCCTGACATTGCACGATCCATTGTGCATGATAAGAAGAATTGGACTTATGAGCTAGAGGGTGTAGCAGAGAACGACATGGAAGAAGAAGAATTTGATCCTGTGAGACCGTCCCTCTATTATGACCCACCAACAGTTTGAGTCCGACCCAGAGATGGTCGAGTTGATTGAGAAGATTGAGGTTGATCTTGTTACCCCGCCTCTACTTGAGTGCATTCCAACTTGGGATCCACCCATAGCTCCTACTGCTGTCGACGCCCAGATTCCACAGCCTAACTATGCTGCTATTGATGCATTGATGAGGGAGCATGATGCCATCCGTTCTGATCTTACCTCGCTCTGCACTGATTTTTATGGTTTCATGGATCTTGTTACAGCAAATCTAGATCACCTGTATCAGCAGTTGACGTCTAGAAGTGGCTAATTTTTTTTTCCAGAATATTGAGGGCACTGTTCATTCTTAGTGTAGGGGAGGAGTGTCTATTTAGATTTAGAGGATTTGATCATATGGATTTTGTAGGTTTTCATTAGCATCACACTAGATTAATTTTTATTATTTACATTTTTAATTGTTTCAGTTACTTTATTTATATTTTTATCATTTTATTTATATGTGTTATATTTTTCATTGCGCTCTGTTACTATTATGATATGATGCTATTGTGTTATTATTGAGTATCATCTAAGAAGATAAAATGCATGAATATTAATCTACTAGTCCTAGTATGCATTTACCTTTGAATAACACACCCCAACATGTCATTCATTGTCTCTCATGCGTTATTTGTTATTCCATTTTAGACATTGATATGACACATTCATGCCATGCCACGGTCTACAAGAGAAAGGAATCTCATGCATGCTGCCATGTACCGACCGTCGTAGGCACGTGAAGCTCCATTGTCTACACCCTGTAACGACCTTTACAAGGGTGGCTTGTTTGGCATTAAAAATTAAGCCATGTGTAACGACCGTTACACACCCCTTTTAAGCCATGCAATTTTATAAAACGACTAGCATCCATTCATTCTCAATTCAAACCAATTCAAATACTCCCATCCGTTTCCTTTTCACCATAAACACCTTAAGTCCCATTCAATACCTCCATTCATCTTCTCCTCACCATCTTCCTATAAAATCCCTTAGAAAAAAACACCACTATTACTTTCAATTTTTTTCAACAACCCTTCTACCACTTAATCCATTTCATTTCCAAAACCAACCATAAAGATGGCTAAAAGAGCTCAAGAAGACAGAGAGGAACCAAACCTCACAAATATGGTGTTCAAAGATGGAGAAGTCGTAGTTCGACAAGAGCAACTCTACCAGAGAATCCACCAGAGAGGTGTCCTTCCCACAAGATACGTTGATGAAGATTGTCTACATGAGTTGGGGTTATTAGATAGTGTGCAATTCATGCTTCATGAATCTGGTCTACACCATATTGCCACTATGAATCTGCTGACTTATGAACCCCTCACACTGGAGTTTTTGAGTTCTTTTGTATACAAAACACCTCCTACTCTAGAAGCCGATCAATACTTGATCGGTGCGACAACCTTCAGATTATTCAATACGGAGTACACCATAAACCAAGAGACTCGGAGTCAAATAATTAATTTCCACCATGGAGAGGGTGTGGAATACCGAATCCCACATGATGAAGATTGGACGGCAATGTCATTTGAAATATGGGAATATTTGACCGGCACTCGAGTTGACAGTTGGGCGGAATTTCTGTCCACTCACATCCATAACCCGTGTATCCGCTATTTCCACCGAGTTTTAGCCAATATAGTGTTTGGCCGGGCAAACAAGAACAAGGTAAACGCTAGGGAGATGTACTTTTTGCACTATACTTTTAATCCTGATTTGAGTATAAATGCTGCTCCGTTCCTTCTCAACCACATCCAGTCGTTGTTATCAAGAAATGAAACCACATCACCTTTTTGTATAGGGGGAATAGTCACAGTTATTACCCAGTATCTAGATTTGCATGATAGGTTGGATGAATTACCATTCTGGGAAGCCGAATTCTTAGATATTGATTATTTCCAGTTTGGTCACATTGTCAAGGCGAGAAGGGATGGGAGATACAACCTGATGGTGAACAACAGAGTCGTTCTAGGCTTTATTCTGCCAAATCCAAGTGCCACAAGAATTGATGTTGCTGCAAATTGGATTTAGGATCTTCAAGCACCACCCCTTGGAGTGAACGCACATAATAACCAACCAGAAGTGAATCAACAGCCACCACAACCATATGTCCCACCACAGGCACAACTAGGAAATAATCCTCAGCCAGCCGACCTCGACGCGATATATGCATCGCTTTTACTTCAAGATCACCGTCAGCGGGAACTGATGCAGTTGAGATGCAGCCCGATCAACGCAATGTCGCTTATTGGAACCATCACAACATTTTTGACCTGACTGAAGAAATACGCTACCTATCATTCCACATTGAAGGCCTGCATGCACATGTTTACGACACTAGTGAGGAGCCTCCTAGACCCAGAGGAAGTGGAGTGAGGACGTGTGGCGGAAATGGAACACAAGGTGAAGCACCAACCAGTAGAGATATTAGAGACAACAATGAAGACTGATTTTTTTTCCATTTTCTTGTATTTATTTTATTTTCCTTAAGTTTCTTTGTTAGTTTTCTTTTTCTCACTTTAGTTGTCGCATTGAGGACAATGCCCAGTCTAAGTTTAGGGGAGGAAAACTTTGTCTTCAATTTCTAGTAAGTTTTGAATCCCAGTTATTTCCCTTTCAATTCAATAAAAAGAAAAAATTTAGATCGATATTCATTTCCGTAAGTTATTCTTACTTCCATACGTTCCTTGAGCCATAGAATTTTTTTTTTATTTCAACGCATTAGCTCGGTACTTCTGGAAAGTATATAGGTTGCTCAATGAGGCTTCGTTAGAATTTTTGAACAAGATTCGACAAAGATAATACCGCCTTGAAACCCAAATCTTCGAGATCGTGCATATCAGTTTGAGTAACTATGATACCGAGACCTTAAGCTTTAAATTTTAGGTCAACCCCGAGTAGTTTATACAAGCAGTCGACACCGTCTTATCCACAAACTACGTAGGGAGCCGATGAATATAAGTGACTGGTCATTATCAGAAAAAAAATTTTAAAAATCAAGTTATAACAGGGAATGCGCTAATTAAGTTAGGTGACCCTCACCAGGTCATTTAATCCAACAGTTGCGGAACCTACAAAAAACCAATGTGAAAACCAGTTGTAAGCATGTTCAGTGGTATCTGGTGCTAAACTTGGTAGGGAGAACCACGGTTAGATCCCCCAAGACTTATGATTTGGGAGAAAAAATTAAGGGTTACCAACTTGCTTACCAGAACCCCATGCATAAAATGACAAGAATCACTAATCGACCACTCTACTATGTGCATGCGAGAGATAAAGTGCTTAATGTGATTGCGCGAGAATGAAAGCGGTTGATTTCGAAAGAGGAATATTAGGTTGAGCTATGATGGCATGATTCAGACTGGTCTGAATAGGAAGGAAGGTTTGGACCATGACTATGGTTTCGTGTCATTTTTGTATCATTAGTGTCGGAACCCAGTTCCATCTTTCTAAACGTAACGCCTATCTACCACGTACAATTCGAGTTGCATCGTGCGATTGTGTCAAAAACTTTGCGCTAAATTATTTCAAAGTCTATCATTTTTTTGAGGACAAGCAAAGGTTCAAGTGTAGGGGAGTTTGATAACACGAAAATGTATCGATTGTTTAAGAAAATTTATATGATTTTTATCCGCATTTTAATTAATTAAATTACTCTTTATTCGTATTATACAGGTATTTTCTATGTTTTCAGGTTTTTATCAATTATAAGGCAAGTGCGAAGAAAGTTGGGAAAAGACGGATAAATCATACCCAAAGTTCACAAAACAGAAGCTTTTATTGAAGCATGTGACGAATAGCAAGAGATGGGGGTGTGAAAGGAGAAAAAACGTGAAAGAATTAAGGAAGCAGGCCCAAGCCCACTTTCACGTGCACTGCACTCACCAGCCCAAAGTGTGTAACGACCGTTACACCCACCTTCAAAACCCTAACAACTGTTACGAGGACCAAGGCGAGGCTTTCTCACCAAGCTTTACCTATAGCGACCGTTACGCCTACTAAGCGACTTCGTAGCGACCGCTACAGAGGAGAAATAGGTGGAGAGAAAATCTCAACCACCCCAGCCACAACGTAACTCTACCTCTATAAATAGGCTGCCCCATTTCATTTCAAAACACGTTTTCTTTTCTGCATTTTTACCGTTACTCTGCCGAATTTAATTTCGATTTCTTTTCAGTTTCAGTTATTTTCAGTTGCACTCATTCTTTTCTCGTAGTGATTTCCACATCGAAAATTACTGCGAACCTTTGTCGATTCTAACCTTATGTTAGAATTGCGTTTTTTATTTCCTTCATCGCATTTAAATTTACGGACAACGAAGGGAAGATCTCACCGACTTGTGGGAGACTCCTGGAACTTGCCAAATATTTTGCCTTTTATTTTCAGGTTATTTTAATTAAATTATTTATTGGTTTATTTAATTCTGTTTTTTTATTTATTGGCTTATTCAATTGATTATTTCTTTTATGCCTGAATTATCTGAAATGCATGTTATATAAGAATTGTCTGTTTATTACTGTTGCGCTATAGTTGAACCGTTTAACATGCTAGGATAAATTTAGTGATCGGTATGTAGGGTCACATAGCCAACGGGGTTTAGCAACGCCATTCGATTTATTCCGTTTTAAAAAGATTAGTTTTCTGGTTTCAATTATTAGTTATTAATGCAACTGTTTTGTTACGAGAGTAAAACACAGATTAGAAGTTAGGGTCAAGAAAGCGAGAGTTTGAGATTTTAATTGGACATTAATAATTGAGCATCAACTTAAAATACAACGAGAGCGCTTTTAAGTTGATTAGGTTTTATTTATTTCCAAAAACTATTTTTAAAATCTAATTGAAACAGCGAGAGCACTCACTTAGGTTTAATTATAGGATCTGAATCAATAAACACGAGAGTGTGAGAAGAGGATTTTTAAACAAGTACTTCCTACTGAAACACCTTTTGATAATACGATCTAAGTCAATGAGTTGTTAAAACCCTAAGCCCGACCACTACATACCGGTACTTTCACCCTGAATCTAAACTAGATCTGAATCAGTTAGGTTCCCTAAAACCAAACATTATTTATATTATTATCCTTAGATTTACGTAGTGACCTAAGATAGCGGTAAATCAACATTTAGTCCCTTGGGATTCGATAATCGTTAAAACTACAAGCGATATGACTGTATACTTGCGGTCTAGATTCTATAAGACATACAAAGTCGCGATCAAACACTCCTTGTTCAAACAAATCTTCTACCTTGTACACAACCAGAAAGTATCCTCCCTAGGATCCCATCTAGAAACAGACAGGGTGCCTGCTCTGATACCAAATGAAATTCTGGTATAACAGACTCAGATGTCATATAAGGATGTCAAGACAACTGATCTGACATTAACAAACAGACAAGGTAGGAATAATAAAACAGTGAAGGAAATAAAAAATAACACAACATAATTGTTAACCCACTTCGGTTCAAACCAACCAACGTCTGGGGGCTAACAAGCCAGGAAGAAGATTCCACTATTAGTAGTTTTATTTTCAGTAAACAATCTCTAGTTTACAGATAAACAACCTCCAGTTTACCTAATCACTACCCAATGAAACCTTTATCTTAGAATACCATCTAAGACAAGAGAACCTTTGCTCATTACCTAGTGATACCTAATTATTGCAAACCCTTGCAACAATAACAACCTATTTAAAGAACACCTCTTCAAATAACAAAAATAGTCAAACTCGTGACATACATTTACTTGGAATAACTTCAAAGCTTCTTCCAAGAACACAACTCAACTCATTACTTCACAGCTTCTGAGTGCGTAACAACAACCTCTTGCCTACGGGCTTTGAGGTACAAATCAGTGACCATCCCATAATCCGGGTGGTTCGCACATGGCTAACCCTAATGATTACATCTTCTATATTTGGATAGCTTCCTAAATCTAGGTTACAAAGTCCTTAATTATAACCTATTACCCAAGTGGATTTGGGCCTTCAAATAACATCATAACAGCTGTAACAAACTGCATAAACAAACTCTGCATAAAATAAACAACAGGAAATTTCTGCTATAATCAAGGTCTTCAATCTGATTTTTCTCCTTAGCTTCTAATTGAATATTCTAGACCTCCACATATGCCTTCAATTACACGCCACATAGGATGCATAATATTCCCAGAATATTCTGCACAACTTAAAACAGAATTGTAACAAACTTAACAGTTCAGTAGTGCGATGTCTGATGTCTGATGTCACGACATCTCTTTCGACATGTTATTCTAGATGTTGATTTTACTCAACACAACATGTTTAGGCATTCCAATAGGATTTACAAGATATTAAATATCCTATTGTACATTACATATTGCTGCTATTATTTGTTTTACAAAATTGATGTCAATCCTCAAAAACAAGGAACTTACACAAAGTATAAATTTGTTCCTTAATGATTAAGAAAGAAACAAAGGTAGAAAAGATGATAAAACAAGAACACAATGATTGGTTATTAACTGTTATTCTTTCCTTTATCTTCAAAACAAGATTACAAGTATATAACAGTAACAAATAACCCTCTCACCCTAAATTAGGATTTACAGTATGCTATTTATAATAAACCTAACATACTATACTAATGGAATTTTATCACAAATATCCTTTACAAGCTAACTTAAACAATTGGACATAACAAACAGGCCCAATTTCGAAATACTAACAACCCTAACATTTCGACTCTCACATGCTAGAACATAATTCGACTACAGTATGAAGGTCTTCGACACCAGCATGCGAACAATCTTCGACCTAAATAGAGTTCGATCCAATATCCGATATATATATATATATATATATATATATATATATATATATATATATATATATATATATATATATATATATATATATATATATATATATAATATATAAGGAGGATCAAATTACACCCGAAGAGTTACACCATGAGTTATACTCGCTCAAAAACGTCACTTCGGATTAATATTTTTTAAAATCAATTGTTGGATTGAAACATACCATCATATAAATCATACCTATAAAGTTTGAGATTAATCTATAATGATTTACTATGTCATTGAACTACATCAAAATTAACGTTATATGAAAGTTTATTTTTAGGTTAATTTTTGGATATCTTGATCGTATAGTAAATCATTATAGATTAATCTCAAACATTATATGTATGATCTATATGATAATATATTTCAATCCAACGGTTGATTTTAAAAAACATTAATCCGTAGTGACGTTTTTAAACGAGTGTAACTCATGGTGTAACTTTCGTGTAATTTGATATATATATATATATATATATATATATATATATATATATATATATATATATATATATATATATATATATATATATATATATATATATATATACCCTCAACAATTCTCAGTATATTATTACACCACACATTTCAAATCTTGAAAGAAGAACTTGAGATCTAATCACATAAGATTTTTAGGTGCACACTTTCTTGAAAGAAGAACTTGAAATCTAATCACAAAAAGTTTTTAGGTGCAAACTTTCCGTCACAAAAGCTTTTGAATGTTTGTGTTTAGAATGCAGAATTTAACCAAATATATGTATCTAAACTACAAATATTTTATAGTATTTCCAAATGCATACATCCAAATCATGTTAGAGGTGATAAAAATAGGGCTCAAGATTTTTTTTCATTTAGTCAAAATGATCCATATGAGTTATCAAAAGGACAAATATGATTAAATGGACCCTCCCACTCCCACCTCAACCCTATATGAAGTTGGTAAATGATCATGTCAATACTAACAAAGTGGACCCAAATTCATGAACTAAGATTGAAATCAAGATTAGTAGAGAAACACTAATTTTGGTAGTAGAAAAGGACCATACAACAACCAACTTTAAGTCAGAGAATATAACTAGGATTGAATTGAGGGATGTTTGGTTTGTTAGTTATGGGTCCCCCAAATGAATTGATGGGTTGGGAAGCACAGTTGGCTTGATGAAATTATGAGTCATGTCTCGTGTCTTCACCATTTCATGTTGTTTTTCTATTATTACATTTAAAATTTGGTAAAGTTAGGCCTTTTATGTATTAATGCAATAAATCAGTGACCTAACCTGAGATTTATTTTGAATGTGAATATAACACCTGCATGTGTTTTTTTCAGTAGCATTTATATTGGTCTTCCTCAGTCACAAGTAAAAAGATGAATCAGTATGTTCAAATATTATTAATGGTGTAATACGTAAAAGGTTGATTTGGTGAACCAAAACATGAACCATCAATATCAAATGACCAAGATCCTTTTATTAGAACACCAACCTGATTCATAACAATAAATGAATACTGAAAGTTAACAATGAATATAAGATGTTTACTAATAAAGTTTGATCAATTTTACATTTATCTCTCACGGAAGAGTAGTTGTAGTAGTTTTTTTGTATTATAAATTATGATTTACATCTGGCTTTTAATATTACGATTTAGAGTACAAGATACAGATCATGATAGGAATCAAAGTCCATTTAAAATATCATACTAGAAAAATAGAATTAAATATGTTTTTGATTTACTTTTAGTTCCTCTAAAATTTCATTTAAAAAATGTTTTTTTTTAAAAAAATTTTGGTCCTCATATAAAAGTCGTTGTTAAAATTATCACTATTTTAACATAAAATCTAAAACCGTGCTAATTCAATCGAGAAATTTAAAATTGTTGCTAAATTACATGAAAGATCAAAAGTTAAAATTAAAATTTTTACGACTACCATTTTATGAAGAAAATATTTTGAAAAGATTAAAAATTAAATATAAGAAATTTTAGGAGAACCAGAAACATCGTTAACCCGAAAAAATATCAACATTAAAAGTGAACACTGAATAATGAAAAGCATAAAATTATATGGGAATTTCTTTCTCCGTTTAGTGGGGTTCTTCTCCATCCCTGTGAAAAAATCTAAAATATCTCCAAAATTCGTAAGTGCACTTACGAAATTCACCATAAACCTTTCGTAAGTGTACTTGCGAATGCACCTGTTGATAGTCAAAATTCGTAAGTGCACTTAGGAATTTACCACAAACGTGAATTATTTGATTTACTTCATAAGTGTACTTGCGAATTCACTTGTTGGGACTGTGAATTCGCAGATGCATATGCGAATTAAATCCCGTATTTTTTTTAATTATTAAGATTAATTCGTATGTGCACTTGCGAAGTCACCTGTTAGGAGGTGAATTCGGAGATGCATATCTGAAGTCACCAATATCCCAAATTTATTATGATTTGATTTTGATTTTGATTTTTATGGAATATATATCTATTTAATATAAAGATCTTTATAGTTTATAAATTATTCATCATTTTTTATAAGAATCTATTTATTTAATATTAAATATTCTATTTTAGTAAGAAAATAATTTTTATACACGTGTAAAATTTGTTTGCACGATAAACCAATGGAAATTTAACAACATGACATGTTATTAAAAAAAGTTTAAAATAAAAGTGGATCATAATTAGATGCATGATTCTGATTGATTGGTCGTGTAAAATTATTTTACACTGTCAGAGTGTCCGTGCATGATTAATTTTCTATTTTAATAATATTAATTATTAATAACATTCAACTTTTAATTATACTATAAATATCTTTTTGATATAATAAATTTTTAATTATAACATAATAATTAATTATCAATTCTATAATAAAAATTAAAAAGTGTCATCTAAATTAAATTTAACATTTAAAATTACAATTAAAAAATATTTCTTATATTTTTTATCAAAAATTATTCATAATTTTAAATAAATAATTAAAAGACAATTACATTTCACTATTATAATTAAAAAATTAATTATTACTTTTATTGCTTAATTTCATATCATAAATTTATTTTAATAATTTTTAATTAAAAATTTAAATTATTTTTTATTAATAATAATTCAACTTAATTATATTGTTAGAAATATATTATATAATTAATGCATATCAAATAAATTAAGGCAAAAAATTAATTGTATATCTTCATATAGAAATTGATATCAATAATATTAATGTGTCTTTTATTATAGGTCAGTTTTTAATGCATATATTTTTCTTTTCTTTTTAGTACGGAAAATCGTGAATATATATATATATATGTAATGGGAGTCACATTAAATAAAATACAACTTTCTATTTTCTTATATATATTATTATTATATTATAAATATATATTTTTTCAAAATAAATTTAGAATATTTGACGAATTCATAAATGCACTTACGAGACAAACCTTTCAAATTCGTTAGTGCATTTACGAAGAGTATTTTAAGATTTTAAATGATATCGAAGAAATCCATTGGATAAAAAAAGAAATTCTCAAATTGTATAACCTATTGCAAATGAAACACTAAATTTTTCATTAAAATAACCAATAGAATTTAGACACATAGTTCAATATTTTGTTAAATAAAAACTTCCATAAACATAATCAGAATGTAGTACTTGAGTTGTTGAGGAAAGTTTAGAACTTAAAGCGAAGTTATAGCAAATTTCTTATCTTTGTACTTGAAACTCAATAACAAAGCTAGTTGTAAACAGGTAGAACAATAAGTATTAGTTATTTGCGGTGTCTATATTGGAGTTTACATCTCTATTGATGTACAAGAATTTCTGGAAAAAATAGTATTTTTTAATTATTTATTATGTCTACGAGGATGTTCAACTTTTGTCCATTCAACATTCACTTTGAATTTCTTAAATTCAACAAACACTTGATGTTTGAATTTTATGAATGCTATCCATATTATTCTAGTGAATTCATCCACAAATAACACAAAGTATTTGTTTCCTCATACTTCAAATGGACTACATGCATCAGAGTGCACAACAACTAAAATTTGAGTTGCTCTTGGAGGCAATTTTGATAAGAAAGGCACAATTGGTTGTTTGTCTTTCATGCATACTTCATATGATTTCTCTGGTGCCATAATTTTAGGAATTTTAAATACCAGATGCTTTGAATTCATATGCCCCAAACTTTTGAAGTTCAGATGCCCTAATATCTTGTGCCACAACTCACTCTGCTTTGCAACACATGTTGTAGTAAGGCACTAAGTGTCTGATGTTTCAACATTCACCCTAAGTGTCCTATTTCTTTCTAATTGAGATTGCAAAATCAAATTTTGATTATAGTTATACAACTTCAAGAGATTATCCTTCATGGTTGTTGAAAAACCTTTTTCAATCAACTGAACCACACTCATCAGATTGCTCTTCATGCCAACAATATACCATACACTCTTAATCAGATTAGCTTTTCCATTCTAAAACTTCACTCTGACATTTCTCATTCCTTCAACATTCATGAAGGAAAATTGCAGCGGAAAACAATTTTCCTTTGTGATCCTTACGAATGATCATGGTCAGTGATAGAATATTTTACCTCTTATGGTGATTTGGATTTCTGATGCTGTGATCACGAACGTTGATGAAGAACAACGTCTCTACTCAGTCCACACGAACAGGTCGCTTCCGATCACAGTGCTAACTGCTCACGAACGGAAGCTTTGAGTAAGAGAGTGAGCGAAATCACGGAAGGGATTCAGGACCGAATTTGCATCAAGTGAAAAGCTTCATCACAAGGGTTCTATTTATAAGATCACAAGTGTGGGATGCAAGCTAAAAGCCCAATAAAGGTTGTAAACTAAAAGCCCAATAAAGCACACGAATATCATACATTATGATGTATCGTATATCACTTAAGCATGTGGTACCTTACCATATTCCGTATTCCACTTAAGTACACCGTACCCTACGATGTTCCTTATTTACATTATCTCTCATTAGTCTGTCCTTATGTGTGTGACCCTGTAGGTTTCCGCGACGTTGGCAATTATATTAAATCACATTTAACATAATAAGCAGTGATTGGCATCTAGCAACACATCACTGCTACCCAAGTCACTGCTACACGTTAGAGGATTTGTTAAGAGCTTGTGTGTTAGAGAAAGGTGGAGCTTGGGATAACTATTTACCATTGGTTGAGTTTACCTACAACAATAGCTTTCATTCGAGTATTGGTATGGCTCCGTTTGAGGCATTGTACGGTAGGAGGTGTCGGACACTGTTGTGTTGGTACGAATCTGGAGAGAGTGCGGTGATTGGACCGGAAATTTCCCAACAGACTTCAGAAAAGATTAAGATGATTCAGGAGAAGATGAGAACTTCTCAGAGTCGTCAGAAGAGTTTTCATGATAAGAGGAGGAAGGATCTTGAATTTAGTGAAGGAGAACATGTGTTTATGCGAGTTACTCCGATGACTGGTATTGGTCGAGCTTTGAAGTCGAACAAGTTGACTCCATGCTTTATTGGTCCGTTTCAAAATACCAAGAGAGTTGGGAAGGTTGCGTATAAGATTGCCTTACTACCGTCACTTGCAAATTTGCATGATGTTTTCCATGTATCTCAGCTGAGGAAGTACATTACTGATCCGTCTCGTGAGATTCGGGTAGATGACATACAGGTACGAGAGAATTTGACCGTAGAAGCATTGCCTGCGAGAATTGAGGACCGAAAGTTGAAACAGTTGTGAGGTAAAGAGATAGCACTGGTGAAGGTAGCTTGGGGAGGACCAGCAAGTGGAAATGTCACTTGGGAGCTGGAGAGTCAGATGAAGGACTCGTATCCCAAACTTTTCGTCTGAGGTATGTTTTCGAGGACGAAAACTCTTTTAGTAGGGGAGAGTTGTGACACCTCAAATAATTCAATATTTAAAATAATTAGAATTTTTAATTATTAATTTAATTAGAGTTTAATTATTAATATTTGAATTATTGAAATTAATTAATTAAATAAATGAAAGGAGGAGTTGGAAGTGTGAGGAGTAATGGGGGGTGTGACGAGTAAAATACTCTACTTATCCTAATTATTATTTTATTTTATTTATTGGAATAATAAAAGGAAAAAGAAGGAAATAGAAGAATAGAAGGAAATTCATCATTCGTAACATTGGAGAAGAGAAGAGGAAGAGGAAAAGAGTGAAAGTTGCCGGAATTCGAAGAACCCACAAGGTAGGGGGTGATTTCGATTGATTAACATTCCTTATCGGTTTTGATTTCAATAGAATTGATTGTAGTATGTTAAGAATTCTCAATTTAGTAATTCTAAGTTTTCATAGAATTATTCCAATTTGGTATCGGAATGTGTAGAATTGAGTAATTAGTGTGTTATAGGATCATTATGAATGATCGGAGTATGTTATATTGCATTTTACTGTTGTTGGATTGTGCAATTATATTGTGTTTGAATGTTGGGTTCGTGTGGGATTGATAGGAATTGAATTGGTATGCATAATGTTGTCAAAACTGCATAATTTTGGTTCTGCAGGTTGCAAGAACCGGTTCCCATGTGGGAGGAACCGGGTTCCTGGTATAAAAACCAGAAGAGGAACATTCTAGGTTGGGAACCGTTACTCTCGGGAGGAACCGGTTCCCGCTCATTTTTTTCAAAGAAAACGATTTTTCGCTTGGAAACGGGTTCCGCCGGAGGATCCGTGTTCCCATACATTTTTCCAGGGGCGTTTTTGAACTTTGGGAACCGGGTTCTCCTGGAGGAACCGGTTCCATCATACTTTTGAAAAATTCCAAACTTTAAAAATTCATAACTTTCAAACCGTAAGTCCGTTTTGAGCGTCGTTTTGGACGTTGTTTCTTAAATTAAATACTCTATTTTATAAAATGAAGAAAATTATAATTAATGGATTTTATTTTGAAAAGATCCGTTTTTCCAATTTGTGAACAATGGGAGTTATGGGAATGGTGGATGAATGAGTATAGGATTGTTCTGACAGGTTGAACGTGGAATGAAGCTTGTATGTTATTTTCCTGCTGTTTATTCATGATTGTATTGATATCATGTGTTTTTGTTGGTGTTGTATATACCTGGTAGTTGATGATCTTAGTTGTTGTTGTTGTGGTATATACCGGTGATAGTCTTATCAATTGAAGGGTAAGCGTTTGGCATATTTATGCTTTGTGATGATTTATTTCATGATAGGTGATGATATCATGTTGTGGTTGATGATGGTTTATGGTGTCTGATATGGTCATAACCTGTGTTGAATGTTGCATGCTGGTGTTGTGCATGCATATGCATACTGGTGAAGTTAATTCCCATTGTGTGGAATTTGACTTGTATTGCCAATAACCGTACCCGGGTGATGATGGGTGGTGAGGCTGGATTCGTGTCTGGGTGATTATGGACGAATCGATGATTACTGTATCCGGGTGATGATGGATCAGTGTGTGTGACTTAGTTCACGTTTTGGTACCACATGCATTGAGTCTGCATTTGTATTTGCATGGGATTGTAACATGTTAGGATGGTTTTCAGTGTTACAATTCTCTTGTTGTTATTGTTGTGCATAATGAATTGTGTGGTTGTAACTGTGTGTTGAAATCTGAATTATGCTAGAATGGATGGATTAATATACTTGTGATATTATGTTGTCTGAGGAACTTATAATGCATATTAATTATGAAGAAATCTCACCCTTACTTTAATGATTTCAGATTAAAGTTAGCAACTCAGGAGTTGGTGAGGGTGGCTCTAGAGCTATGTTATTTTGTGTCCGCGTGTCAGTGTTATGCTCTGATAGGTTGTAACACTGGAGAACGTTTAGCTGAGAAATTATTTAGTATTCAATTGTTATTTGAGTTATTTTGGGAATAATTATGAATTGGTTTTATTCCGTTTTGGTTTTGTGGTATTTTTCCGCTGTATAAAACATGATATCAATGTGATTGATTATTTCGATAAGTCCTTCAGTGAAGCATGACTACTATTTATTGAGGTTTTGTTTTATTCTTAATTGTGACATCCCTTGTTTTCCATGTTAACTCTGATTTAATGATTATATTCGCGGGTTATTTAAAAGGGGTGTTGCAATAGTGGTATCAGAGCATAGTCGGTCGTGTGACCAGTGTCTTAATGTCATTATCCCTTTGTACGCGACAAGTGTGTACAACACTGTCGGTACTTGTTTCTTTTCTGATTGATTATTGCAGGAGTAGTGTGAAACTAACTGGGGGAGAAGAGATGATTCCCGGATATGTTCCAATTGTAAGTCATTGGTACGAGGTACTGCTTGAGAAGACAGTGCAAGAGTGGTTAGAGTTGTTGGAATCGTTTGGGCCGTGGGTCATAGTTGGAAGTGCAAAAAGGCGAGTACGATTCTGAGAATCGAAAGTGTTGGTAATGATAGTATGATTATCGGATGTCTATTGAAAAATTGAGGACTTGATCACCCTTAATCTCTTGTTGATAGTAGACGAAATCGTATTTGATGGTATATAATTGTCTTGCTATCTAATTGGGGCATAAAGTGATGAATATGAATGAAGTTTTGTAGAAGCTTGTGAACCATATGAGTTGACTAAGACTCTAATAAGGACAATGAATTAAGATGGATGATCAGAGTTACGCAGCTGTAAAAGATGGTGTTGTGGTGTTTATGTTATATTCTGCAACAGAAGCGAAGGGAAAGGCAAAGAGTGATGAATTGCCAGTGGTGAATGAATTTCCAGAAGTGTTTCCGGAAGATGTTAGTGAATTGCCACCTGAGAGAGAAGTGGAGTTTACTATAGATTTGATTCTTGGAACTAGTCTGGTGTCGATGGCGCCTTATCGCATGTCGGCATCTGAGTTATCAGAATTGAAGAAGCAGTTGGAAGAGTTACTTGAGAAGAAGTTTATTCGTCCTAGTGTTTCGCCGCGGGGTGCTCCGGTGTTGTTGGTTAAGAAGAAAGAAGGCTCAATGAGATTATGTGTTGATCATAGGCTGTTGAACAAAGTTACAATCAAGAATCGGTATCCTTTGCCGAGGATTGATGATTTGATGGATCAACTATTTGGAGCTTGTGTATTCAGTAAGATTGACCCGAGGTCTGGATATCATCAAATTCGTGTGAAGACGGAGGATATTCAGAAAACTGCATTTAGAACGAGGTATGGACATTATGAGTATTCTGTTATGCCGTTTGGAGTTACTAATGCACCTGGTGTTTTCATGGAGTATATGAACAGGATATTTCATCTGTATCTTGATAAGTTTGTGGTGGTATTTATCGACGACATTTTGATCTATTCAAAGAGTGATGAAGAGCATGGAGAACATCTCAGAGTTGTATTGGAATTATTGAAAGAGAAGAAGCTTTATGCGAAGTTGTCCAAATGTGAATTTTGGTTAAGTGAAGTGAGTTTTCTTGGCCATGTAATTTCCAAGAATGGAATTGTTGTTGATCCTACGAAGGTAGAAGCGGTATCTCAGTGGGAAGCGCCGAAGAATGCTTCTGAGATCCGTAGTTTTCTTGGTCTTGCAGGTTATTACAGGAAGTTCATTGAAGGATTTTCCAAATTAGCGTTGCCATTGACTAAGTTGACCAGAAAGGGTCAGGTGTTTGTTTGGGATGCGGAATGTGAGAAAGGATTCCAAGAGCTGAAGAAGAGGTTGACTAGTGCTCCGATCTTGATTTTGCCGAATCCGACGAAGTCTTTTGTTGTGTATTGTGATGCATCATTGATGGGTTTAGATGGTGTGTTGATGCAAGATAAGCATGTTGTGGCTTATGCTTCGAGACAATTGAAGATTCATGAGAGGAATTATCCGACTCATGATTTAGAATTGGCAGCAGTGGTGTTTGTTTTGAAATTATGGAGGTACTACTTGTATGGTTCTCGATTTGAGGTATTCAGCGATCACAAGAGTCTGAAGTATCTCTTTGATCAGAAAGCGCTCAGCATGAGGCAGAGAAAATGGTTGGAATTTCTGAAGGATTACGATTTCGGTTTGAATTACCATCCTAGTAAGGCAAACGTTGTTGCAGATGCATTGAGTAGGAAGTCTTTACATATGTCGATGTTGATGGTTCGTGAATTGGAATTAGTTGAACAATTCAGAGATTTGAGTTTGGTATGTGAGACTACTTCTGATAATGTGAAATTGGGGATGTTGAAGCTGACTAGTGGTATTCTGGAAGAAATTCGAACTGGACAGAAATTTGATGTTGGTTTAGTTGATAAATTAACATTGATCAACCAAGGTCAAGGAGGTGAATTCCGAATTGACGAAAATGGAGTTATGAGATTTGGTGATAGGGTGTGTGTTCCGGATATTGCAGAGATTAGAAAGAGTATTTTGGAAGAAGGACATCGTAGTGGGTTAAGTATTCATCCTGGTGCTATTAAAATGTATCATGATTTGAAGAAGTTGTTTTGGTGGCCTGGAATGAAAAAGGAAATTGCCGAGTTTGTGTATGCTTGTTTGGTTTGTCAGAAGTCGAAAATTAAACATCAGAAACCGTCAGGATTGATGGAACTGTTGTTTGTTCCGGAATAATGGGATGGCATTTCTATGGATTTTGTGTCTGGTTTTCCGAGGACAGCGAAGAATTGTGATTCTATCTGGGTTATTGTTGATCGGTTGACAAAATCTGCTCACTTTATTCCGATAAGAATGGATTGTCTGATGGAGAGGTTGGCAGAGTTGTATGTTGAGAAGATCGTAAGTTTGCACGGTATTTCTTCGAGTATTGTGTCGGATAGAGATCTGAGGTTTACCTCTAAGTTTTGGACATGGTTGCAAGAAGCTTTGGGTAATAAGTTGCGATTGAGTTCTGCTTATCATCCACAGACAGATGTTCAGACGGAGAGAACGATTCAGTCGTTAGAGGATTTGTTAAGAGCTTGTGTGTTAGAGAAAGGTGGAGCTTGGGATAGCTACTTACCATTGATTGAGTTTACCTACAACAATAGCTTTCATTCGAATAATGTTTCCGCTGAATATGAATCTTGGATTATTCAAGATCAAGCCTTGTTCATATGGCTTCTCTCGACAATTTTTGAATCAGCGCTACCTAGAATGTTAATATGCAAACACTCTTTTGAAGTTTGGGAATGGATTCATAAGTTCTTCAATGCTCAAATGAGAGCTAGGGTTTGTCGGTTGAGAGTGGAGCTTAAATCCACTAAGAAAAGTAATCACTCAATCACTGAATTTGTGCTTCAAATCAAGGTAATTGCAAGCTCTCTTCTTGTTATAGGTTATTCGACCTCAGAGTAGGATCAGATTGATTCCATACTAAATGGATTACCATAAGAATATAATTCATTCATGATGAAAATGTATGGCAGAACTAAAGAACTTTCACTATGTGATGTGGAAGCTCTATTGTTATGCAACAAGCACAACTCGGTAAGTTTAGGAAAGAAATAATTGTGGCACAGTGTGCGAGGTGAAAATTGGAGAACAAGGGAGCCAAATCGGGATTCGGTTCTCCGGCTCAAAAACAAATTTTTTAAAAGGTCACCACCACCAAAATTTATGGTTTCCAAAAAAGGAAAAGGGAAAAACTGAATAACCCTAAAAAAGTATGCAATGCGAGAAGTGATGAAACTAAATGCAAATCAGGGGACTAAGATTCTTGAGGTTGGGGGTTAGGTTATACAAAGGGAAGGTATTAGCACACTATGTATCTATAGTACTCTATAGGATCTTTTCTGTATTTGTATTTTATTTTCTATGCTATTGAGAAAGTTTCTCCTTTGGAATTAAGAATGTAAGTTGGGTAGGAACCTAAGTTTGTTTATTATGATTATGCTCGCAAAGATCATTGCAATCTTCTGCATACATATCCCTTAGAGGGAATCAGAGAACTTGTAGCTCGGGATCTAAGGGTAACTAAGTTTTATATGAGTTGAGAGAGAAAGAAGTATACTCGCCAAGGGTGAGACCTTGTGCCTACGTATTCTCTAAAGGAGGTTGAGAAATTTAGAGCAATCGTAGTTCCCACTTATGTGCTAATGGAAACAATGTTTTTAAGAGACAACAACAAGTGTCATCTTAATGAAAAAATATATCTAATCTATTTAATCACATATATTTGAAAATTAGATGTTGAATCTTTCATTATAAGAAATGAGTGTTTAAATTGAGTGTACAAGTATACCGCTTATAGTTCTTAGAATTAAAAGATGTTTTTGTTTGAGAAAAATGTTGAATCTTTCATTGTAAGCAATATGAGTTAAACTTGAGTGTACAAGTATGCCACTTACAATTAAGAAATATGTTTGTTTATGAAAATTTTTGATTTGAATGTGATTCTATAGATGAGATACTTCTTCCATAGATATGATTCATGTCTCATCTCTGAGGAGAAATGTTTTGTTTATTTGGGGGGTGCTTTTAAGAATCTTATGGGTCCTTGTATTGTAAGCCCAAGAGGAGGCTATTCGAGGGACATTAAGGGTCCTTGTATTGTGATCCCAAGAGAAGTCTATCCGAGGGACATCAAGGATCCTTGTATTTTGAACCCAAAAGGAGGCTATAGGGTATGGCTGGCTTGGTTTTAAGAGTGATTTCACCGGGAAACCAGACTCTTTGGCTCTATCCTAGCTAAGGAGACTCTTTGTATGAAGTCCAATAGGAGGTTGTTTGAGATTTCCAAATATCTTTCTTGTATGAGGCCCAAGAGGAGGCCAACTCAATGGGGGAATTCTTTTGTACAAATATCAAGAGGAGGCTATGGGGAACCTAGTTGTTATACTAGTTGTAATGACATAAATAAACATGAACAAGTATATGAACAAGCATATATATATATATATATATATATATATATATATATATATATATATATATATATATATATATGACAAAGTGTGTGTGTGAATTCATAGGAGTTTATGAAGGAAATACATAAACAAGTATATAAGACAAAGAAATAAATCTAGAAATACTTGGATATATACAAGGGATTGGGACTTACACCTTAAGGGAGGTCCATTGGAATAAGAGCAGTTTTACCGAGAATAATGCTTCTCTTAGTACCAGTGGAATTGGTGAAATAAATGTATAAACAATTTGATAAAACAAGCGAATAAAGCTAGTGATACTTGAATATGTACAAAGGGGGTTGGGACTTACACCTTAAGGGAGGCCCATGATCAATTTGATTTTGAGTTTGAAAGATTTATGAGAAAGAAACCTAGTACGGTTTGTATTTTCAAGGAATAAATCGAATCGATCATGGTGTAGGAGGTGCGTAAGTTAAATAAAATATTTTTGAATATTTTGAAAAGACTTGAAGAGTGAATGTTTATTTACATGAGAGTTTGAAAAAGATTAGGTTAAATAAAATCAAGAAGAAACATTTTTGAAAAGAAATTTAAAACACTTAAAAAGTCCTACTTTTGACCTAAAAAAAAATATAAAATAAAAATATTATTTTGGGATTTTTTGACATAATCATAAAATAGGTATACTAAATAAAAAGTGTGCAAAAAATCATCTCGAAATGAGAAGTTTTGATTGGTTTTTGAAAATGTTGAAGTTTGTAAATAAAACTTGAAAAATAACTAGTGATAAAAATTTGTTTTGGCCTTGGTGAGTGTTGAACTCAGGTCCTCAGTTTGAAAGGTGAAAAGATTAGCCTTTGGGCCACACACGTGACTTGCTATATGACGCATTCAATTAATTATATTGAAAACAATGTTTAGAAAATATTTTGAAAAAAGTTTGAAAAATAGGAAAAAAGTCTGGGGCGAGGGGGATTCAAACCCCAGACCTCGGGAATGAGTGGACTAAAGGCGCGCATTCGACCACTGGGGTGGCTATACATCCGTTGATTAAAATAACTTACAATATATATTTTTAAAAACGTGAATTTGAAAAAGGGACAGGTTGCGCCATTTTCATCGTCTTCCTCCTCATGACAACTTCCATGGCCAATTCAAATTTCTTTGATTCTCCATCAATTCGAAAAATGTAAGATGTCAATTTGCTTAGAATTTCACCACGATTTCAACCATGTAATTTATCAAAGCTAACACTCAAAGATTAAATAGAATTTCCAGAAAGTACCAATTAAACCCTTACTAAAAAATTCAACTAATCTATAAACACGGTTGATTGTAAGTGAAATTGAGGATTCAAACAGCTTTAGCAATATTATATCTACATTTGTAATCACAAAATTGATACTAAAGATGCTTGTATGAGGATATCAGGATTCGAAAACTTACCTCTTGCAGCAAAATCTCAGAACTCGTATGAGCGCTTCTAGATGCAAAGTGATGATCCCAGCAACTTCCTTGAACCTTCCTGAGTGTGTTCCAATCCCTAGCTTGCTTCGAAGCTCGCTGAATCCACCTACCCGACTCAAGTTGCAGGTTTCTAATTTTTTAATGCAGGATGATGTTGGAGGTGTTACAGAAGTGGATTGATGGCTTGGATCACTTATATATGGTGTATGGATGATGTTTGAATGATTAAAAGAAAAAATGCATGAGTGAATTAAGAGTTTGACTGTTAAGGCTAAATATGTACACTAATGGAGTTTTCTTAAGAAAACTGAGTTTTGGATGATTTTGTGATGGATTGAAGGGATGAACAACTTCTAAATGATGTTTAGAAGAGGTTTGAATGACTTGTTTGGTCAGAACTTGCAAGAATTGGAAGTTGGAATTCTTACACTTTGAAACATAGAAAACTTGAAATTTAAGAAAGAAGTGAGAAAACAAGTTTGTAGTTTGTTTGTTTTCATTTAAAATGAAGGAATAACCTTTATTTATAGGCCAAGAAGTTTGGAGATCAAGGCAAACAAAATTGAGAATTTTTGCAACTTGGCCTTAAGAGATAAGAAAGGAATCTTGCCATTTAATGTACATGGTAAAAAATGCCTAACCATGGTTAACACACTTAAGTGTTCTTATACCTTCTTCAATTATGATCTTTGGATATTTTTTGATGCAACTTAGCTTCTAGAAGAGAATGAGATAGGATCCTAGCAAAATTGCTTGAAAAACTTTGCAAATGGCCTAAAATACATGTTTTTGGACCTATAATGTCAAATTCCAAAACCCTAGCTCCACAAAATATTTTTTCATTTTCTTGGACCTTTTGGAAAGCTTGAAACAAGATATATAACTTTCATGTTGAAATTTTTTCTTGAATCAAATTGGATCTTGGTGAAAAATGGCCATGAAAATGGTGAAAAAAGTTGTAAAAAACACTTGAAAATTTTTCTAAGTGTTTAGAAAAATTCAAGTTTTGACTTTTTGTTGACTTTTTCACATTTTTGAATCTTGATTATCTATTTGAATAATTTTAAAGGACTTGATGATTGGAAATTTTTAATTTCAAAGTTGACCAAAAAAGTCAAAGTTTGAATTGTCTGAACAGTTGATTTTTTGTCTAATGATTCAAATTTTCACTATCAATCAACCATGGCATTGTACATGTCTTGAGCCAATAAATTAGGTCAAGATATTATATTTTTGATCTTGAGATCATGCTCTAAGCAATTTCGTCATGCATTGAGTAAAAAGTCAATGATGCACCATGCTCGACTAAAACCCTAATTTGGTCGATTCAAGGTTGATTTTGATCAAATGATTGGACTTTGAGAATCAAACGATGATGATTGATGATGATAGATCAATTGAGATGAGCGGAGATCCAAACCCTAATTAGTCACATCTTGCACTGATGAATTATTCTTGATTCAAAACCCTGATTTAGCACAAGAAGCAAACATGCAAGCTATCTGGTTTTGCAATTTGTTAATGATGCAATGATGCATATGTGGATGATATAATATGGTATCTTAGGTCAAAAATTAGGGTATGAAGGATTCCCCTATTTAAGGTTCTTCAACCTGAGATATGAAGATGAAAATCTTTGTCTCGATAAGAGACTTAAATATCAGAATACACAAATTTTGGGCCTAAGATACCAAAAATGTGAATGGTGCAAAGTGATTGCAAAACAAATTTACCTAGGAGGTACCAAATCGTGACACAATTGTTTAATTAATTTTAGACAAAAAAATATTTTATTTTTCCTTTCATTTAAAATTCTTTTCTTAACTAAATGCTAATTAATTAGAAATAAGGTTTTTCTTAATTAAAATCAATTCCAAAAAATACCAAAAAATATTTTTCCTTTCAATTAGGGTTTAGTACACTTATGTCTCCATTAAAATATTTTTTCTCTTATTTATTCATGCTTTTTTGCATTTAAATTCTAGAAATCGATGTATAGATCGCAAGGTTATTTTTGTAATAGTGTAGATTTAATTTCTCACACTTTACTTTTCCGCACCTCCTATTATGTAAATGCCACAAATCCTTGTAATAGCGTAGGGTTTACTTTCCGCACTTTTACTTTCTTCACTCTCTTATAAACTGTCTATATACACTGCTTAGATGTATGACTAATAGGATTGTATGGAAAGAATTAAAATCAACCATAGATCACCTTAACAATCCAGATAAGATATCTAAATCAAACACACTTTTACACTTGCACCCTTTAGGGTATCCTCTCTTGTTGCCTTACGAATACATGGTCATGTCCCTCGAACGTAGGGATACCATTAGCAAAGACACTCGATTCAAAATCATCACAAAGATCATAGACCCTCGATGACCCTCGATGTTGCCTACGAATATATGATCTCGTCCCTCGGTTGTTGCCTACGAATAAGTGATGATCATTCCCACAAATTTGCTAAAAGTATCCTTACATGTTTCCTTCTATGATCATACGATGACCCTACGTTTGTCCCTTCACATCCAACGGATAGAGTTACCTACCAACTAATGGTATGGATAGCGTTATCTTAAAGGAGAAGGAAAATAACAAGAACGACCTTTCTGAGTAGGTAGTAAGACTTTTAATTGCTTGCTCCAATCAAACAAATAATTCTCGCACCTCACACCTTCTTCAAAAAAATTGTTTTTTCAAACAAACACTTTGTATACATTCCAATGAGAATCATTACAAAGTTACATTTTTCCAAACAAAAATTTCCAAACACTTCATATACATTCTTGAGGACTGATACAAGAATCATTATGAAGTCAAAGTGAAATACTTTTCAAAATAATTTTTCAAACACACACACAAAAAGAAAATTTTCAAAAGTGAGCTAAGCCATTAAGAGCTCGTAGATAACTACGAATGAAAAGGGTGCTAATACCTTCCCTTTTCATAACTACCTCCCGTACTCATAATCGATAAAAGTTTTTTCCTATTATTTTCACCTTTCCTTTATTGGATACAATAAAATTCGGTGTCATTTGCGATAAAACGCAAAACAAACAAGTCAACTCTCCCACCGTGTTACACCAGGACATCCATACACCATATTTATAGCGTTCCCTCCATGATTAGGCAGCGAATTCACTTGTAAGTTCGGATTCAAATCCGTAAAATAAATAAGGTTAGCTCTAACCAATCTTTGTACTTCAGACTTCAAAGCTATATAGTGTTCGATATCATGGCTAGGTGCCCCTTGGTGAAAAGGACAAGACACATTAGCTTTGTACCACCAAGGTAGCTTAGCAGGTACTGGAGGTGGTGCTTTAGTTTGAACAAGATTCCTCTCGATTAAAGCAGGATATAATTTCGTGTAAGACATCGGAGTTGGGTCAAATTGTAATAACCTTGGAGCAGGATTCTGATTATTGTTGAATGGTTGAGCCTATTATCGAGGCTGTTGATTTTTTTTATAGAAATTGTGGGGTGAATACCGCATTTGAATTTGAACTAACAACTGGTGCAATAGCGGCTACCTGTTGTCAGTGATTAATGTCTCTTCCTAGTCTACCTTGGGATAACATTCCAACATCTTGTTCCTTCTTCTTTAGGAAACTGCTTCCAAATTTCTTGGTTCCGCTTGAAGATCCAACTTCTTTGGTCAAACATCCTGCTCAGACTCCTTCTTCCAATCGCATCCCCATGTTTACCATTTCAATGAAACCATTTGAATCGCTAGCGATCATTCGCTCATGGTAGAAAGGGCCAAGAGTATTCAAGAAGATCTTGGTCATCTCTTTCTCTTCCAATGGTGGATTGATTTGGGCAATGATTTCCCTCTATCGTTGGGAATATTCTTTGAAAGTATCTTGATCTCTTTGAGCCATTGCTCTGAGTTGGTCTCGGTCTGGAGCCATGTCTAAGTTGTACTTATATTGTCGAACAAAGGCCTCTCCTAGGTTGTTGAAAGTTCGAATATTAGTACTATCCAATCCCATGTACCACTTTAGAGCGGTGCCAGTAAGGCTGTCTTGAAAGTAGTGAATGAGCAATTGATGATTTTCATTGTGAGTAGACATCTTCCTAGGATACATCACAAGATGGCTTTGTAGGCAATAATTACCTCTGTACTTCTCAAAGTCGGGGACTTTGAATCTTGGCTGGTATTCTTACACTAGGAAACATGCACAGATCGTGGGCATTTTCCCAAAAAAATCCTTCCCACGAATAGTATTGATTTCTAACTACATCTTATTGAATTGTTCTTGGAGATCTTCCATACGACCACGAGAACCCGTGTTGTCGCCTAGATCATGATAAACTCCGTTGTTCATGTAAGGAATAGTGTGAACCACATGAGCTGAATTTGTTACAATTGGTTGAGAAACCGACATAGTGACTTGAGGAAAGGTTACTTCGGGTTGCAAAGTGAACGCTGAATTTTGCAAAGTAGGAAACTCAATTGTGGTTGCCTGTACACCAGAAGTATTTTGATGAAAACCTATACCAAAGTTGAAAGGCATACCCCAAGGGTAAACCTCTGGCATAGTGAAAAATGGATTGCTAACTACGACTGCAGAAGCTGGAGTAGTAGTGATTTCAGAAATCATCGTTGCTTGAACCTGATTGTTAGGTGGTGGTTGTTGATTCTGCGTAGCTACGAACGAGCTCACCAAAGATCTAAGTCTTTCCACTTCCTCTTGAAGTGTGGTTACTATACCACAAAGCTTAATATTCTCTTGTTCAAAATCTTACATTGCTTTCTTTCTATTTGCACGAGTATTGTATCTGCGAGCCGACTGTGAACGCAGTCGGGAAACTCTAAGACACGACATCTTGACAATCTCTGGAGAATATTCTAAAAGATAAGACTCTAGATAATAAACTCGAAATGCAAGATGATGCATGATTTATGAATGCAAAAGAGATGAAATGATTTTTCCAAAGAATTCAAAGAGAATTTCTTGCAAACATTTGAAATACAAAACTCTTATTTCATTAACATCTTTAAGAAAAGATTACAATTTTTTTGGAGCATAGCTCTTACAACAACAAATTAAATGATAAAGAAAATCTATACAATCCTAACCAAGCATCTTCGTCGGATGAAGAACCAAATGCCTAATGTAGCTTCATCTTCAGGATCTCTTTCCCATAGTAAGCTTTAAATTCAACTTTCTCATCTTTTAGCTTGTTAACAACATTCTTCCACTCGTCAGAAGAAGGTACCATTTGTCAATTCTTCAAGCTTTATTTTTCTTTCTTTGATGTATTTCTTGATCACGTCATCCTTTCGACGAATCTTCTTATCTTTATCCATGAGTCATCCATCTTGAAAGTAAAGGGTTTCTTCATGATCCTTAACTTGTTTCTTCAGCTTCATGTTTTTAAAGTCAGCTTTAGGAAACTTGTCTTCCAAAGCATCCTTCTATAGCCTCATCTTAGCCAAAGCTTCTTGGTATTCTCCCATAGTCTCAATGGGAATGGTGGTCAATTTAGATATCATTGGGAACATTGGTTTTTCATAAGCATAAGGCATTCGGAATTCCTTTGCTCTTTTCTTTACCAAACAAGTGTAGGATTCCATGGCTACACAATTACTTACCTCACCTTTTTCTTCATTTTAATATGGTATCAAGCTTTTATCATTCTGGCTTTCAAACCTTGGGAATCTTCCCCTTCATGATAAAAGTAACTCTCCACTGTAGGACCAATGGGTTTACTTGAGTTTGCATACCCAAGTTTACGTCTTGCTAAGAACGGGTTATAGTTAATTCCTCCTTGTGTACCAATGAGGGGTACGTTGGCGAACTCTCCGCAACTGTAAATAATTTCCATACCGTAGTAGGCCAAAGCATACCAATGAATATCGTCATTAGTAAGAGACATGAGTCTTCGAGGCCAATGCCAACCAGCTTTGTTTTCTTTGAAGATAAGAGACTTAAGCAAGTGTGAAACAATCCATTTGAACAACAAAGGCACACAACACACAATAATTCCATCTCTTTAACGATTCCTATGATGAATAGAGAAATACGTATCACCAAGCAAAGTAGGGACAGGATTTCCAATCAAAAAGATCCTTATAGCGTTGATGTCAACGAAGTCTTTGACATTAGGAAATAAAACCAACCCATAAATGAGTAAAGCTAAAATAGCCTAAAAAACTACCATGCTACCAGCTTTGGCAAAACTAAAAGCTTTCTCCATTAGAAACTTTAAAGTCAATCCTATGATATTTCCTTTAGTAGTTAAGTTGTTGTCCATCTCAGACTTCCTTAAGTGAGTAATCGCTGCAATGAATTTTCGCTTCAGAATGGCTTTAAAACCATTGAAAGGCACTTTGTCAAACACTATGATACCTAAAAGATTTGCATATTCTTCCAAAGTTAGCATCAACTGATAGTCTGGAAAAAGTGAAACAACGATAAATAAGATTGTAAAACGGAACTAATATTTTGAGAAGTCCTTCATCAACATTAGTGTTCAAGATAGTTAACAGTATTCCATACCTTTTTCTGAAATCCGAAGGATCTTCGACCAAGGATGCTAACTCTTTTAACTTCTTCACATCAGGAAATCTAAAACCGTATCTCTTGGTGTTTCTTCTTCCCAAATCCATTACTCTGACCTAGAATGTCTGCGAAGAAAACATTCTCTAAATTCCTTGGAAACTTTATGGAAAGAAAAAGAAAAATAAGAAATTTATGAATGATTGAATGCCAAAAAGATACAAAACATGGTTACACACAAAATAGGCTCAAAGGTTCGAAGTCACGAGCATGAGGTCAAGGGTAAGAACCAAACGCGGTAAGTATTATGGGTGTAATCACCTGTATAACATGTTCTGCTGATAATACAAGATCTACGCTCTTCTTTCGAATATTATCGGCTTACACGATTTAACTCGTGGTCCAATAATATTTTTCAAGAAAAACTCGCCTGATCGTAGTCTCGCATGACAACTAATCCAAGTCTACACCTAAATAGTTTATGCTCTACATCCACAAGTAACAGGACAAAACACATAACAAAAATAAAATAAATAAACACACAATTAAGACTTAACCCTCTTTTGGAAACAAAAAAAAATTGGTAGTCCCCAGCAGAGTCGCCATTTTTCTGTGCATGGTGAAAATTGGAGAACGAGGGAGCCAAATCGGGATTCGGCTCTCCGACTCAAAAACATTTTTTTTAAAAGGTCACCACCACCAAACTTTATTGTTTCCAAAAAAGGAAAAGGGAAAAGCTGAATAATCCTAAAAAGTATGCAATGCGAGAAGTGATGAAACTAAATGCAAAGCAGGGGGACTGAGATTCTTGAGTTCGGGGGTTAGGTTATACAAAGGGAAGGTATTAGCACCCTACGTATCTATAGTACACTATAGGATCTTTTCTATGTTTGTGTTTTATTTTCTATGCTATTGGGAAAGTTTCTCCTTTGGGATTAAGAATGTAAGTTGGGTAGGAACCTAAGTTTGTTTATTATGATTATGCTCGCAAAGATCATTACAATCTTCAGCATACATATCCCTTAGAGGGAATTAGAGCAATTGTAGCTCGGGATCTAAGGGTAACTAAGTTTTATATGGTTTGAGATAGAAATAATTATTCTCACCAAGGGTGAGACCTTGTGCCTACGTATTCTCTACAGGAGGTTGAGAAAGTCAGAGCATTCGTAGTTCCCACTTATGTGCTAGTGGAAGCAATGTTTTTAAGAGACAACGAAAAATGTCATCTTAATGAAAAGTGTATCTAATATATTGCATCACATATATTTGAAAATTATATGTTTAATCTTTCATTGTAAGAAATGGGTGTTTTACTTGAGTGTACAAGTATACCGCTTATAGTTCTTAGAATGAGAAGATGTTTTTGTTTGAGAAAAACGTTGAATATTTCATTGTAAGCAATATGCATTAAACTTGAGTGTATAAATATGCCACTTACAGTTAAGAAAGATGTTTGTTTGTGAAAAAATTTATTTGAATATGATGTTATAGATGAGATACTTATTCCATAGAGATGATTCATGTCTCATCTCTGAGGAGAAATGTTTTGTTTATTTGGGGAGATGCTTTTAAGAAGCCCATGGGTCCTTGAATTGTAAGCCCGAGAGGAGGCTATTCAATGGACATTTAGGGTCCTTGTATTGTGAGCCCAAGAGAAGGCTATTCGAGGGACATCGAGGGTCCTTGTATTTTGAGCCCAAGAGGAGGCTATAGGGTATGGTTGGCTTGGTTTTAAGAGTGATTTCACTGGGAAATCACACTCTTTGGTTCTATCCTAGCTAAGGATATTATTTGTATGAAGCCCAATAGGAGGTTGTTTGAGATTTCTAAATCTCTTTCTTGTATAAGGCCCAAGAGGAGGCCAACTCAACGGGGGAGTTCTTTTGTACAAAGCCCAAGAGGAGGCTATGGGGAACCTAGTTGTTATACTAGTTGTAATGACATAAATAAACATGAACAAGTATATGAACAAGCATATATATGACAAAGTGTGCGTGTGCATTCATAGGAGTTTATGAAGGAAATATATAAACAAGTGTACAACACAAGCAAATAAAGCTAGAAATACTTGGATATGTACAAGGGATTGGGACTTACACCTTAAGGGAGGCCCACTGGAATAAGAGCAGTTTCACTGAGAATAATGTTCCTCTTAGTACCAGTGGAATTGGTGAAAGAAATGTATAAACAAGTAGATAAAACAAGTGAATAAAGCTAGTGATACTTGATTATGTACAAAGGGGGTTAGGACTTACACCTTAAGGGAGGCCCATGATCAATTTGATTTTGAGTTTGAAAGACTTATGAGAAAGAAACCTAGTTCGGTTTGTATTTTCAAGGAATAAATCGAATCAATCATGGTGTAGGAGGTGTGTAAGTCAAATAAAACATTTTTGAATATTTTGAAAAGACATGAAGAGTGAATGTTTATTCACATGAGAGTTTGAAAAAGATTAGGTTAAAGAAAATCAAGAAGAAATATTTTTGAAAAGCATTTTAAAACACTTAAAAAGACCTACTTTTAACCTAATAAAAATATATCAAATAAAAATATTTTTTGGGATTTGTTGACATAATCATAAAATAGGTAAACTAAATGACAAGTGTGCAAAAAATCATCTCAAAATGAGATGTTTGATTGGTTTTTGAAAATATTGAAGTTTGTAAATAAACTTGAAAAAAAACTAGTGATAAAAATTTGTTTTGGCCTTGGTGAGTGTTGAACTTAGGTCCTCAGATTGAAAGGTGAAAAGATTAATTATATTGAAAACTTTGTTTTGAAAATGATGTTAAAACAGATTGAAAAATAGGAAAAAAGTCTGGGGCGAGGGGGATTCAAACCCCAGACCTTGGGCATGAATGGACTAAAGGCATGCGTTCTACCACTAGGGTAACTATACATTCATTGATTAAAATAACTTAAAACATATATATTTAAAAACACAAATTTGAAAAAGGGACAGGTCGCACCATCTTCATCGTCTTCCTCCTTATGACAACTTCCATGGCCAATTCAAATTTCTTTGATTCTCCATCAATTCGAAAAATGTAAAATGCCAATTTGCTCAAAATTTCAACATGATTTCAACCATGTAATTTATCAAAGCTAACACTCAAATATTAGAGCGAATTTCCAAAAAGTACCTATTAAACCCTAACTGGAAAATTTAACTAATCTATGAACACGGTTGATTTTAAGTGAAATTGAGGATTCAAATAGGTTTAGCAATATGATATCTACATTTCTATTCACAAAATTGATGATAAAGATGCTTGTATGAGGATATCAGAAATCGAAAACTTACCTCTTACAGCAAAATCCCAGAACTCGTATGAGTGCTTCCAGATGCAAAGTGATGATCCCATCAGCTTCCTTGAACCTTCCTGAGTGTGTTCCAATCCCTAGCTTGCTTCCAAGCTTGCCGAATCCTCCTACCCGACTCAAGTTGCAGGTTTTTGATTTTTTAATGGAAGGTGATGATGGAGGTGTTATAGAAGTGGATTTATGTCTTGGATCACTTCTATATGGTGTATGGATGATCTTTGAATAATCAAAAGAGAAGACGCACGAGTGGATTAAGAGTTTGGTTGTTAAGGCTCAATATGTACACTAATGGAGTTTTCTTGAGGAAATTGAGTTTTGGATGATTTTGTGATGGATTGAAGGGATGAACAACTTCTAAATGATGTTTATAAGAGGTTTGAATGACTTATTTGGTCAAAACTTGCAAGAATTGGAAGTTGGAATTCTTACTCTTTGAAACTTAGAAAACTTGCAATTTAAGAAAGAAGTGAGAAAACAAGTTTGTAGTTGTTTTGGTGTCATTTAAAATGAAGGAATGACCTCTATTTATAGGCCAAGAAGTTTGGAGATCAAGTCAAGCAAAATTGAGATTTTTTGCAACTTGGCCTTAAGAGATAAGAAAGGAATCTTACCATTTATCCCTTATTCAATTATGATCTTTGGATATTTTTGGATGCAACTTAGCTTCTAGAAGAGAATGAGACGGGATCTTAGCAAAATTGTTTGAAAAACTATGCAAAATGGCCTAAAATGCAAGTTTTTGGATCTATAATGTCAAATTCCAAAACCCTAGCTCTACAAAATATTTTTTATTTTATTGGATATTTTGGAAAGCTTGAAAAAAATATACAACTTTCATGTTGAAAGTTTTTCTTTAATCAAATTGGATCTTGGTGAAAAATGGCCATGAAAATGGTAAAAGTTGTAAAAAAACACTTGAAATTTTTTCTAAGTCTTTAGAAAAATTCATGTTTTGACTTTTTGTTGACTTTTTCACATTTTTTTATTCTTGATGATCAAGTTGAATAATTTGAAATTCCTTGATGATTGGAAATTTTGAATTTCAAAGTTGACCAAAAAAGTCAAAGCTTGACTTGTCTGAAAAGTTGACTTTTTGTCTAATGATTCAAATTTTCGCTATCAACCAACCATGACATTGGAGATGTCTTGAGCCAAGAAATTAAGTCAAGATATTGTATTTGTGATCTTGAGATCATACTCTAAGCAATTAGGTCATGCATTGAGCCAAAAGTCAATGATGCACCATCCTCGACTAAAACCCTAATTTGGCTGATTCAAGGATGATTTTGATAAAATGATTGGATTTTGAGATCAAATGATGATGATTGATGAAGATAGATAAATTGAGATGAATGGAGATCTAAAACCTAATTATGCACATCTTGCACTTCTTAATTCAAAAGCCTGATTTAGCATAAGAAGCAAACACACAAGCTATCTGGTTTTGCAATTTGTTAATGATGCATATATGGATGATATAAGATGGTATCTTAGGTAAAAAATTGGGGTATGACACACAAGTCTCTGCCAATGTGGCGCATAGAGGTTATGAAACTGGTGATTCTCATAGAAGTTTCTGCAATGCTAGGGGTAGGGGTTGTGCCTATAGAGGTAGAGGACGTGGAGAGGACTCTATGTTCAAGTAAACAGGCCTATGTGTTAGTTGTATGACAAACCAGATCATGTTGCTTAGAACTGCTGGCATAGGTATGATGAGACATTTAGTCCTCAAAACTCTTAATACCATTTGCATAATCTAAAGGAGAAGTCTAGCTCAGGAGCTTCAGCTATGGCTATGACACCTACTACACAATAGCCATTTGCATTCACTCATGAGTACTCTCTACCATTTGAGCTTGATTCTCAGGCATGGTTTGTCGACTTAGGTGCATCTATCACCTTACACCTTTTGAAACTTGTCTACATAATAATAATCGTTATACAAGAAAATGTAAAGTTCATGTAGGAAATGGTCAAAGCTTACATGTTAAAACCATAGGCACTTCATATCTCAAAAGCATGTTGATTCTTGATGATATATTACATGTTCCTACTATTACCAAAAATATGTTGTCAGGTTCTAAGTTTTCCAATATAATCATGTACTGTTTGAATTTAAACCTAACAAATGCTATGTTAAATGGTATGGTTCTAACGAAGTTATTCTTGAAGGGTTTCTGGAATCCAATGGACTTTATTGCTTTCCTAATTTCACACTGAATAAAGCCAGATCTGCTAATCACTCCATTAGTCATAATTTTTCTTCTGTTGTCTCAAATTCAAATTCAAGTAATGTAGTTGATTATGATGTACTATGGCATTGTAGGCTTGAACATGCCAACTTTAATATTGTCAAAAACATTTTCAAACTGTGTAATATTCCAATAAAAAATAAATAGTCTCATAAATTTTGGAGGGAAATCATGTAGATTGTAAATCTCCCATGTCATTAAACAGTTATTGTAAATCTTTTGAGTTAATTTATACTGATCTTTGGGAACAACACTTTCCTTCTCCCTCTTTATTTAGTGAAAAGCCAAAACCCACCCAGGAAATTGTGGATATCATCTTAACTGGTTCATCAGCATCACTTGTGCAGGATTAATCAATAAGCTACACAAAGCCTTTGCTCTAAAGCGACTTGGGAGTATTTTCTGGGCATAGAATTTATACCTCAGAAAATGGCTCATTTCTACTAACACAGGGAAAGTACATTAGATATTTACTCGAGAAAGCAAACATGTCTCAAGAAAATGGGGTCCTAACTCCCATGCTCAGTAACTGCAAGCTTAGTAGGTCGGGTTCTCAATTTTCTAATCTTCATCAGTAACAGATCCGTAGTAGGTGCTCTACAATATGTAACCCTCACATGGCTAGATATTTCCCACATTGTCAACAAACCCTGCCAGTTTATACCGTCCCCTATTGATACTCATTGAGCAGCTGTCTGCAGGATTTTAAGGTATCTTAGTGGCACCATTTCTCATGGTATTTTGTTCTCTCTATCAATTTCAAATCAGAAATTATCCTTAAGAGCTTACAGTGACTCAGATTGGGCGAGTGATTCGGATGAACAAAGATCTACATCTGATTCATGTATATTCTTTGGTTCTAACCTTGTGGTGTTGAGCTCCAAGAAACAATCTCTTGTAGCTAGATCAAGCACAAAACCGGAATACAGGGCACTTGGTTATACTACTGCTGAACTAATATGGATAGAATCCTTAATGACTGAGCTGTGAATTTTCTTCCACCCTCATATGTTGCTTTGTGATAATTTGAGTGTTGTCATGTTGTCCCACAATCCAGTCCTTCACGCTCGCACGAAACATATCGAGTTCAACCTTCATTTTGTAAGAGAACATGTGGTAGCCAAGAAACTTGTGATTCGACATGTCTCTGCCTTTACGCAACTGGAAGACACACTAACAAAGCCCCTTGGCACTTCAGCCTTTCAAAACCTTAGGTGCAAGCTCAAGGTGATCCCTCCTTGATCTTGAGGGGGAGTAATAGATATATACTAAATGTATATATACTTGAGTTAGTTAAGCTCTTAGAAGAATGTAAAGTTTGTTAGCAGTTTGTTACATAAAAGATGACAAACTATAGTACTTGTATATAAATATGATGCCTAATGTAACCGTTGAGAAATATGGAAAATATTATGCAAAACAAAAGTTTTTCCCTCTCTACACTCTTTAACTTCTAATACTTAGCATCAATTATACGTGGAGTGGAAAAATGCAACCCATTTTCAACCTTAAATTGTCACTCTAAAAAAAATCCTCCACAACATCTAGAACAACACATACATACAAAGTAGAAATAAAACAAAAAATATAAGAGGAGGGATCAAATTACACCAACTAGTTACACCAACTATTATACTCATTATTAGTCGTTGATATTGTTTTTATCTAATGGTTATTAGGTGACTAACTAATGCTCATATCATACATTCAAATAGCCTCATCTTATTTAGGTAATGAATCAATTCTATTTTATAAAATCATAAAATCATACTTTTATAAAATAAGTTTTGTTTATCCTCATGTAATTCTTATTTTATTCTTATTTTATAAAAATATGATTTTATGATTTTATAAAATAGAATTGATTTATTACCTAAATAAGACGAGGCTATTTGAATGTGTAATATGAGCATTAACTAGTCCTTTGATAACCATTAGATCAAAATAAAATCAACGACTAATAATGAGTGTAAAAGTTGGTGTAACTAGTTGGTGTAATTTGATCTCTCCTCGTATATATATATATATATATATATATATATATATATATATATATATATATATATAGAGGATCACACAGAAGTTACACCATGACACCAAAACGTCACTTGGATTAATATTTTTTAAAATTAACCGTTGGATTGAAACATATCATCATATAAATCATACCTATAAAGTTTGAGATTAATCTATAAAGTTTTACTATACGATCAAGATATCCAAAAATTAACGTCAAAATGGACTTTCATATAACGTTAATTTTTATGTAGTTCAATGGCATAGTAAATCGCTATAGATTAATCTCAAACTTTATAGGTATTATCTATATGATAATATGTTTCAATCCAACGGTTGATTTTAAAAAATATTAATCCGAAGTGACGTTTTTGAGCGAGTGTAACTCATGGTGTAACTCTTCGGATGTAATTTGATATCTATCTATCTATCTCTCTCTCAACCGTTAAATGAATCAAACGATTATATAAAATCAAATAAATAATTAAAAATATATATGGCATTTCTTTTCTCTACAGTTTCCTATTTTTTAGGAAAAAGAAATGAAATTTAATTTATTTTTATCTATGATTAAAATTTGGTATAAAATTTTAGACCTGCACCCGAGATCAATGGATCTTATATATATTAAGATCTACATGTACTCGTAGTTATTGAGAGTAATTATACATAGTGTATAACAATTTAAATTTTAATCATATTATTTAATTCTACTTATGATTAATATAATATTATATTTATAAAAAAAAGAAAAAGCAAGGCATCATCTTTTATTTGTCTTTTCTATCTTTAAATTCTGGCACAAATATTCTCAACTGAAGTTGCAAGTAAAAACTAGAATCATACTGAAAGAGATATCACACAACCTGTCTTCAATACTTATCCTGTTAATTACCGCAATTTGAATCCACTCGTCCCTCGTTTGATGAACATTGAAGCTTAATTAAAAGCATAATTGATTAACTCAATAATCTTTTATGGTAGCTTCCCAAGTATTAAAGGCCTAGATTTAAATAAAGTATAGATTTAGACATGATTTATATTCCAAGTAGTTATTTAGGGATAAAGAAAGGTAGTTGATTCATCTCAACTTTATTCCTTTTTTAGTAATATATTTACACCAATCACATTCCATTAAAAAATACAACTTCACTATCACTATCATCTGAATCCTACACTTTTTAACTATCACTTTCATTTTTGTTTTGTTGCTCACAATGACTAGTATTGGCAAGTTGGGCGCCATGCAACAACTGATGAAAGGTGGAAAAATGATGCCAGCAAATGTAATATCTGATGATAGTGTTTTGGTGAAGAAAATTGTTTCAGATCATAATCCTGAGGGACTTGATTATGATGTTAAACCACTTTTACATATTGTAGAAGATATTCTTAGACGTTCAACCCTCACCAGTTCTGAACATTCTTCAATGGTATATATGATTTTAATGTCTAAAATATTTGAGTTACTTCTATTCCAAGTAAACTAAGTTTTCTCTTTTCTTGTGACTAATTTTAAGTTTCTTTCAGGGTGAACTTTCAACTGTTGATCATGTTGAAGACAGAAATAACCTTCCTGCTTACACAAACATGCTTGAGGCTTTGTCCGTTAAGATTGATCGAATTTCTTGTGAGGTAATAAAAATGAATTTCGAAAGCATGCATGTTTTTCGATGAATATAACAAATTAAAGTAAGTGCAACATGAAATTTCAGATATCCTACAAGATTCTTTCTGGTGTAGATGCACACTCCACAACCGTTTCAATATTCGAGATGCTAACAATCTACAAATGGGATGTAAAGTTAGTCCTAGCCTTAGCTGCATTTGCTCTCAACTATGGTGAATTCTGGCTTCTAGCTCATATTCACGACACAAACCAACTCGCAAAATCAATGGCGATTCTCAAGCAGTTACCTGGTATCATGCAGCATTCGACCTCACTAAAACCACGATTCGATACACTTAATGATCTAGTAAATGTTATATTGGAGGTTACCAAGTGTGTCATAGAGTTCAATGATCTTCCAGTTCAGTACATTTCACAAGATGTACCAGCCTATAGCACTGCCTTTAAGCATATCCCAGTTGCTGCATACTGGTGTATTAGAAGTATTGTGGCTTGTGCTGCTCAAATTACAAGCCTCACTACACTTGGTTATGAGTATGTTTTTTCAGTCATTATTTCTCATGATTTTTGAAAATTTATAAGGACTAATTGGCAAATTTTGAAAAATATAGGGATTAATTCGCAAATTTTCAAACATTGTTTCAGAATCTTCACCTCTAATGATGCTTGGGAGCTTTCTACATTGGCTTTCAAGCTCAAAAGTATAGTGGACCATCTCAAAAATCAACTTGGTATCTGCCACAAACACATTGGTAAGCCATACATAATCTATAATATGACACTCGAAATCATACATATGTTCAACATAATTTAAGATGGTTATTGAATGTAGGGGACATAATGGATGCTGAAGCTTATAGAATGCTGCGCGAATTATTTTCGAGACCACACACTGACAACATGAAGATCATCAAGGCTTTAATTTATTCACATGAAGATGTTTTACCTCTATACGACGGTGTTTCAAAGAAAAGGGTTTGATTTTCTAACACTAACAACACCTACATGACATGATACATTAATTATTATTAGAAGCTGAATATGATACTAATACTGATGTGATTGATTAATGCAAAAACAAAACAGGCTAGCCTTGAGGCACTTAGGAGGAAGAATGTGTTACTTCTGTTTTCAGGCCTGGAGTTTTCAACGGACGAACTTTTAATACTCGAACAGATCTACAACGAATCGAAGGCGCACACAAAGAGGCAGGACAATAGATATGAGTTAGTTTGGATCCCAATTGTGGACCAAACATCTGAATGGACAGACCAAAAGCAAATTCAATTTGAGACTCTGAGAGACAGTATGCCATGGTACTCAGTGTATGATCCTTCGTCGATAAGCAAGGCGGTTGTTTGGTTCATTCAGAGTGAATGGAAGTACAAAAATAAGCCAATCCTTGTGGTTTTGGATGCTCAAGGTAGAGTTGCTTGCCCTAATGCTATTCACATGATGTGGATTTGGGGAAGTGCTGCTTTTCCTTTTACAAGTTCTAAAGAAGAAAATCTTTGGAAGGATGAGACTTGGAGACTTGAACTTCTTGTGGATGGCATTGATTCTGAAATATTGAACTGGGTAAGCTTATATTTTAATTCTATCAATATAAATATCTTTTGCTAAAGGCTTTTGGGATCTGAGAGCGTGTTCCTCTCAAAGTCTTGGGTTCGGGCGGTCCCTATTACAGATACTATTTTAAAACTAATCAACTTTGAAATTTATGGTTGGACAGATTAAGGAAGGGAAATACATTTTCTTGTATGGAGGAGATGATCCCGAATGGGTGAGGAGATTCGTGAAAGAGGCACGAAAAGTAGCACAGGCGACAACAACACCGTTAGAGATGGTATACGTAGGACAAAGCAACAAGCGAGATCAAGTACAAAGAGTATTCGACACCATAATCCGCGAAAAGCTCTACACTCACAGCTGGTCAGAACAAAGCATGATATGGTTCTTCTGGACACGTCTCCAAAGCATGTTGTTCTCCAAAATCCAACTGAAACAAGTTGATGACAACGACATCGTGATGCAAGAAATCAAAAAGCTTCTTAGCTATGACAAACAAGGCGGATGGATTGTTCTAGCCAAGGGATCAAGAATTGTGGTGAATGGACATGCTGCAACTGGTTTACAAGCTTTGGCTGAGTATGATCTTATGTGGAAAGAACAAGCTGCAAATGATGGGTTTGAAACAGCTTATAAGGATCATTATGGGAAGCTTCATTCAGTTGCTAACCCTTGTTGTAGATTTGAGTTTTCACATTCAATGGGAAGGATACCGGATAGACTCACGTGCCCCGAGTGTCGCCGGAATATGCATGTGCTCACTACTTTTCAGTGCTGCCATGATGATAATGTTGAGGAGGATTTTTTTGTTAGCAGTGTTTCTCCTCCTACTACTATTTAACTCATCATTTGATGTTTTATTCATTCTGTTGCTTATGGTTCTATGTTGTTTATTGCATAGTCCTCAATGTTTGTGTGTTTGTTTTAATCTTGGATTGATGTAATAAATTTGAACTACTGTTGTAATAAAATTTGTGGCAATTAAGCTTTGTGAATTTTGTGTTATACTATTGAATGTATTCTTTTTATTCCTTTATAAAACCAATCAAATTCTAACATGTAAGGAGCTACACTAAGGTTTAAGTTATACAAAATACATATGCAAGAGTTGTTGGTAAATCTCATAATCTCTATTAAAACTTCCCATGCTTTCATTTTATATATTAGGATTATTCATCATTTGATCTATTGATATTTTTGAACTCTAGATTAAATATAGGTCTTATATCTTGTAAATGCTCAATAATCTCAAATGGAAGGAGAATTTTCTTGGCGTTTAGCCAAACACTTGGAATTATGATGAAATTTAATCTAAGTCTGGAATAATTAGAGAAAATATGAGTAGGATGACCTAAGACCTAGTAGGGATACATATCTTATAATAGGAATGGTGCTACCTTGACACCATATATTATGTACTGTATTTACACCGTAAATTTTTTTAACCATTTTAGCTTTGACACAGAAATCAAACATACAAAAAAAATTATTTAAAAAAACAAAAAGTATACATAACCGTATTAATACGGTGTTGGTGTATGTTCTGGTGTTAACTTAGCATTTCTCCTTATAATAGATACCACTTAGATGATTCGATAAAGTGGCACTATTTCAAAGTTATGTTGTTACTTAGTAGTTTACTAATATAAGTGAATTTTTTAACTGAAAGTATACTTCTGGTTTACACCCAGCCCTGATTAATCTGGTTTGTATGATATATGGTGCGAACCGGAAGTATATTTCAGGTTTCTAGGGGAAATATTGGAATTTCATGTGGTGCTAGAAGAGTATGGGGTGGGTTAAGAAATTTAAAGCAATCAACCCAAACTAGGGTTTGGTTATCCTCAAATCCAGATGAGCCTCTAATAATTCCAGTGATCATCATGCCTCATCATATGCTTCAAAGAATCTCCATGTCAAGTTTCAAGCCTTACAAGTCAAGTTTCCTCAGACAATTGCTCAGATGGTTGAAAATCAATTGTATTGGACAAAAAGTTAATTGTGGTCAACATACAGTCAAACTTCATAATTTTTGGTCAACATCCATATTTTGAAGTAATACTCATCATTTGATCAAGGGTTGATCATGATTCATCAAGAAAACTCAAGAATTGATCAAAAGTCAAAGTTTCTAAATTGGGCTTTCTCAAACAAAAGTCAACAAAACTTTGACCAGGCATAACTTTCTCATACTTTATCAAAAAAATTTCCACCACCTCTTATTTTGAAGAGAATCTAATTCTCTACAACTTCATGTCTCACAAGCATGGTCAGAAAATGCTTCATTTTGAAGATATGGATCAAAATATTACAGGTCCTTTTCAAAGTCAACAAAAAGTCAACTTTTTGTAAAGAAGTGTTATTGAGCATGGAAACTTCAATTGATATGAAACCAAAGAGGTTGTTTAGAGGACATCTAGAGCTTTCTAAAAAGTCCAAGAACACCCAAAAATGTTAAAAATTTAGCAAGATACACCTTGCACAAGTTGAGCATTTTTGAAGAGGTGCACATAGAGAAATACTTGTCAAAATCCAAAATTTTGCAAATGGGCCTAACTTTTCTTGGTTCAAACTTGTTCCTCGGCTAATTTGGAACCTCCAAGCCCAAGGCCACGAATTTTATCTTTTATTTTCTATTTATTTTGGATTTTAATCATTTAAAAGCCAATTAAAATAAAATAAAAGGTAAAAATCAAAATTAAATGCAAATTGGATTTTTCTCTCATTCTTTAGGTCCAAGCAATCCACACAAGCTAGCAAATTCGAAATTGGCATTGATTGGCAAGAGAATTGATTGAAATTTGATCAAAAAGGCAATATTTGGTTTTATACCAAATCAAATATTTTCTCATTGATTGGTACATTATTTCCTCATAATTCTTGACCTAAATCCATCCACTATATATACATGATGTTATTGCATGAACAAAGGACGAAAATTTTGCCTCTAAGAACCCTAACAAAGCTCAAAAAAACCGTGCTACTCAAGCAACTTGCAGCCCTGTTTTTGCTTCGATTCAGCCAGTTCTAAGCATCCAAACACGTTCCTAGAGGTCCATTGATTCATTTCAGACCCTCACAGATCACAAAAACATCAAGAATCGTGAATTCCAGATTTCGGTTTGCTCTTAAACTTTCAAAATCGATTTTAATAATTCATGCATATTTAACATGTTTTGATGTTTTGTTTGTGTTTAGAATGGAGTTTCGAAGCTATCTGCATCGGTTAATTGTGTTTTGAGTACAGGAGTCACGAGATGTCATGGCTAGGGTTCATAGCTCCGTTTTAGGGCTTTGCATTCTAGGAAAAATTGGACAAAACTAAGACCACCATCGTGTTCAGAATGAAATTCCCAGTCAAACCATGTACTCATAATGAATTTATATTGCTTGTATGTGATTTTGAAAATTTGCAGGGGCTTTAGCGACGAACAAGGTCGTCGCTATAGGTTTGAAAATTCAAACGAAGAAGATGAAGATCTTCGCGCGTGTTTTGGGTTTTCAGAAATCAGCTTCCTTTAAAATTGTTTTGTTTCATATTACTAACACGAATGCAGGCTGGCTCAGTTGGCAAAGGCAGCGCGCGTGTGAGAGCAATGGCATGGGTTCGAATCCTGGCTCTAGCAATTCTTTTTTACAACTTTTCCAAACTAACTCTTTTTCCTATTTTCTTTTCATATTTTCTATTTTAATTTATTTTCTCTTCAAATAATTTTCTCATGCATTAAAAAATCACCAAAAATATTTTCTTTTTGCATTTTAATCAGAAAAATGTTTATTTAATTTTTGACATTAAAATTAATATTTTTGCATGCATATTTTAATTAATTACTAATTAACCATTAAATTGACTTTTAATTATTTTTCTTCATCAAAACCAATTCAGAAAATTCCCAAAAAATTACTCTATCATCTAATTATCATTACTAACCTAAAAAAACTTTTTTCTACTAATTTCCAAATCATTTTGCTAACATTTTCTTCTTATTCTGATTATCTATTTATTATTCCGCATTTACAATTCTAGAAAGGATGTATAGGTCGCAAAGTTTTTATCATGTAATAGCGTAGATTTATATTTTCTGCTTTTACTTTCCGCACTCCTATTATGTAACTGCCCCAAAGCCATGTAATAGCGTAGGACATTTACTTTCCGCAATTTACTTTCCGCACCCTATAAACTGCTAGTAATTAGGCGTGTATGGCAAGATAAAAAACGAACATAGATCACTTCTAATTCCAAGATAACATATCTGCGTTTAACACACTCTTTTCACACATGCACCCCCTAGAGTATTCTCTCTCGTTGCCTTTCGAATAAATTGTCAAGTCCCTCGAACGTAGAGGTATCCTAGCATCGTTGCCTACAAACATATCATCATAGTCCCTTCGATACAAAAATCATAGACCCACGATGTCGCCTACGAATACATGTTCTCGTCCCTTGATTGTTGCCTACGAAAAGTGATGATCGTCCCTTCGAATGTGCTAGGATACTTCCTACGAGTTGCCTTCTATGACCATCTGATGTCCCTTCGAATATCCCTTCTACATCCAACGAATAGGGTTACCTACCAACTAATGGTACGGATAGCACTATTTTAAAGGAACGTAAAACAACACGAAAACGACCATTCTGAGTAGGTAATAAGACTATTAGTTGCTTGATCTATCAAAATACTTTTCACACCTCACACTTTTGTCAAAGTTCAAACTCTTTTCAATACAAAACATTTCCGAACACTTTGTATACATTCCAACGTGAATCATTACAAAGTCAAAGCGAAATGCCTTTTCAAAACATTTTTGTCAAACACACAGAAAGCAATTTTTAAAGATGAGCTAGAAGAAACTAAGAGCCCGTAGATAACTACGGATGGAAAAAGGTGCTAATACCTTCCCTTTTCATAACCTTCTCCCTTACTCAGAATCTAACGAAGGTCTTTTTCTGTTCTTTTCACCTTCCCTTAATTGGATAAAAGAAAAGTCGGTGGCGACTCTTGCTATCTGCAACATTTGCGATAAAAAGCAAAACAAATCTCAAAGTCAGTTCTCCCACCGTATTACAGACGTATATATATATATATATATATATATATATATATATATATATATATATATATATACGCATCCAAGTAGTTTCATCAATTCAGTCTCATCTTAAGCTCTCTTTCTCTATCTTATTCTATCTATGTGTCTTTAGTTTCAAATCCCTCAAAGTCATGCCTCCAGTAACGTTTTTCAAAAACGAAGACCTTCTGGAGATCATTTGTGAAAAGCGAATTAATTTTTCCTCACTAGAAAGTCACATTGGTGGTGGCATTGCTAGTGTCTCTTATTTTCAAGATTGGCCTAGGTACTTCACCTTTCTGGAGAAGCCTGTGTATATCAACCTTGTGAAAGATTTCTGGAAACATGCTTACCTGAAATTTTGATGATGAATGTATTGAGTCTTATGTCTGTGATTTTCCCATCTCCATCAATCCTTTTTCAATCACGCTGGCGATTGGCTATGAAGATGTTGGAATGAATGTTTCTTTGGTAAGGAGCATGTTTCTCATGTCTGAGAGATTTGCATCTCTTCATGACATGTCCTCCGGTTATGAACCCTTAAACCCTGGGAATCTCTTTTTTATTCCAAAAGCTTGGTTTAGTCTTTGTGTCTCTAACTTTCTTCCTAGGGGAGAAAATAAGGATATTATGAGATACGATGACAAGGATCTCATATGTCTTCTGCTTAATGATCATAAAGTCAGTCTTCCTTAGACTATCTTCAATTTCCTCTAGAAATTCGTTGCTGAGTCCAGAAATCGGGTTAAATCCTATATTCCTTATGGAAGAATTCTGTTTGAAGTTATCTTCTAGGATGGAATAGTGGATTTAATCAAGTAAATGTTAGCAGAAGATGGTCCTGAAAACCACTTTGAAGACTAATTGTTGAAAGCCAAATGTGAAGTCTTTAGTGGCTAGGGAAATATTTTCTTATCTCTCCTTTTATGGTCTCATGTGTTCTTGTATCTTTTTATCAATTTTTGTCCTTAAATTCTGTATGTTTGTTTCTTATTATTAAATGAAGTTGTTTTATTTTTGTTATATTTGTCTTTTCTTCCTTAATATGTACTTAATACGTGACATGACTAGTATTTAAAATAATATAAAGTAACTAAAAAATTTAATGTTGTTTTTCATACTCTTTTAAAAGCTTAAGAATAAAAGCAAATCTTTAACGTCTGCCAGTAAGTATTCTCACATTTTGAGAAAATAGTTGGTTGAAACTTTTTATATTGAAACGACAATATTTTCCCTTAAATACATTTAATCATTACCTTGTCCTTTCCCATTGAAGCAACTCGATTTTCAAAAATCTTTTAATTCTCGAAAACTAGTGAAATCGCCACCTAATTTTATTTGTTCTAAAAAGAACGGGAAAATATAGATAAAACCAAAAACAAGCGGATAAGGCGGTCTACGTGACCAAAAAGTGGAATCGGGAGTCGGTTATGTAAGGGGAAGGTATTAGCACCCCTTACATCCATTGTAATCGATGGGACCCATTTAATTCTACGCGTTTGTGTGTGTGTTTATTGCTAAGTTATGAATACTAAAAGAAAAAAAGGAATTGTTTGTTATTATTTTGAGTTTGGCACGGTTTCGGAACCGTGTGCCTACATATTCCCTCGTGCAATGGGAAAGTCAAAACTCTGTAGTTCCTCTTAAAAAGGCTTTAATTGGTTGTATTGATTTTATAATTAAAAAAAAATCGTGCGTTTAGACGTTTCAAATGCTTTGAGCTAGGACCTGTTTTGTTTGTTTGAAAAGCTTAAGTCCTCGCTCGCATTTGAAACGACTATTACACTCTCTTTATCCGAAAAGAGTTTTTTATGATCGCGTATGAGCGATAAAAGAATTTGAATGGGTTGAATTGTTTTTTATGTGGATGAAAAAGTACCGAACAACGAGGCTAGCGTCTCACGATTCAAATACTAGAAACCCGAGGAACGAAAGTTCGCCCAAGTCGTCTATCACCCAAAAAGTTTTCTTGAGAAAAAGTGAAGTGAAACGAGTTCACATTATTTAGGAGTCTTTAAGCCACGGGTCTAGCGTCCAACGACTTAAAGAATAAAGTTTGTTTGGGGGACAAGTTTTTAACAACTAGTCTAGCGTCTAACGGCTAAAAACTTGTACTTTATTATGAAAAAGATTTCGAAAAATGCACTCGACGTTGGATCGAGGTTTGAAATTTTACTATGAAAGTGTTTTTGCGATGCGAGTTATGGTTAATTGAGCATATGGTCCTAAGGTGTGATAATGGAAAAAGAACAAACAATTGTATACAAGTATTGAATAAAGCAAGTAAATAGATTAAAAGCCCATACAAGGTGGCTTGAACAATTTATATTGTGTAGGTGCATGCGCGAAATAAATTTAATCGATTAATTAAACGGAACTTAATCAAATAATTAGTTTAATAAAATTAATTAGGTAAACTAATTAATTTTAAATAACCTAATTAGATAATTAAATAATGTTTAACTAATCAATTAAAGTTTCATTGTAAGCCCAAGAGTAAGCGTGGTGTGTGTAAAAAAATGTGTGGCCGTTGTGACGCTTCAAAGCTTTGTCAACTCAGGGTTAAAAATAGCTCGCACGAGTATTAGTTGGAAAATGTTTTCGGTTGTGCTTTGTGAATAATTAAATAATAAAGCAATAAAATTATTTACTAATTATTACAACAAGTGGGAATGGGGTACAAATTTACAAATGGGGAATAAAATAGAAAAGAAAATGCTAAAAATTTCCTAATAATAAATAAAAATGCCTAACTAATGCTACTATTGTTATTTTTTGGTATTTTTGGGTATTAATAATTTTAATGATAAAAATGTAATAATACTTATTATTAAGTAAAGAAAAAAGAAGAAGTAGTAAATGATAATAAAAATAGTGACTAATAATAATGATAATAAGTAATAGTAATGATAATAATTAGTATAGTAAAATGATAATAATATAACAGCATAATAATAATAAGGATAATATTAATAACAAAATAAGTACTAGTAATAGTATATATTAGTAATAATATAATAGTGATAATAAAAAATAAAAGTAATAATAATAGTAATAATAATTTATAATAGTTAAGTGGTAAAATAAAACTAACAGTAATAGTATATTAGTAATAATATAATAGTGATAATAAAAAATAAAAGTAATAATAATAGTAATAATAATTTATAATAGTTAAGTGGTAAAATAAAAACTAACTAAGTAATAGCAGTAATAATAATAATACAATTAAATATAATAATTAAAAATAAATAACCTAATAGTATAACAGTATTAATGATAATATAATAGTAGATTAGTAGTTATAAAGGTTATAATACCAATAATTTTAATTACTAAGCAATAAAATATAACAATGAAACAAAACTCATCTTTTCACACGAACTCTCTTCTTCTCGACCGTAAACCCCAAATCGCCTCTCATGGTTTCGTTATCTCTCGGTTTTCAGACATTCATCGGTCCTCTCTCTCACGATTGTCCTCGCCCTCTCTCCCACCGTCACGGATTCCGCCTCTCTCACCGCGATTGAAACTCCGTCGGTCGCGATTTCATTTTGCATGTTTGGTTTTTGATTTGAATCGCCACCGCTCGTGTTGGCTCACGATTTGTTTTTTATCTTTCATGAACTTGGCCGGAAACTGCATGCATGGCGGACACAACGGCGGATGACGGTGGAAGGCGATTTGGTTCGCAACCCCCCGGTGAGATCTTTCTGATTTATCAAAACTCTTTTTCTCTTCTTCTTTCTATGAAAAGTGATTTCTGTATTTCTGAAGGGTTTGGTGTTATGGAAAATGATGGCTATGGTTAGGGTTTAGGTTCACGGCTTCCGTTTGATTTTCATTCTTGATTTTTTGAAACTGTTGGCCGTTTTGGGGTTTTGGTTTTGAACCGTGTTTTGGCTTCTGGGAAATAGCTGTTCTGTTTTTTGGTTGGAGCGATGGTTTTAGATTTTTTTGAACCGATACTACCTTGTGTTCTTGCCTTTTTGAACTGTATTGAACAGATACTCTTCTTTTTCTTTGGCTAAGGGTTTGGAGAAAATGGTATCGATAGAACAGATATTACAGGGTGTTCTTGGTTTTAGAATGATGGATCTATTTTGGTTTTTCTGTGTTTTCTCTTAAGAATCGATTCTCTCCCTCCTTTGTGGTATCTTGGTGTGTTATATTATAACTGATATTTCCCTTGGGTAGTCCAGATACTCCTTGATCTTTTGCTTTTACCCCATTTAAGCTGTAGAACAGATACTCATTTTGGTCTTGATTCCTGGGTTTTTGCTTTGGTCTGCTGGTTTTTGACTTTAACCTTGTTGACTGATATCTCTTTCTTCTGCTATGTCCTTGTCTTAAGAACAGATACCCTGCTTTTGAACAGATGCTCTGTTTACTCTTTCTCTGTTTAGATATTATGCCCATTTTTTGGTTCTTGTTGGAACAGATATCCTTTCTTGGCTATCCCTCTGCCTTGTCTTTTTCTGTCCCTGTTGCTTGCATTAGTTGCTATAACATGTGCTGTAGCTCTCTATGCTGCCTGTTTCTGTTTGCTGATTTATGTTACATGCTGCCTGTGTTGAATTTATCTTGGGCTGAACTTGCTGTTGGGTTGGATATCTTGCTTGTTTTGAGAAACATGATGTTAATCCTGATTTTCCACTTCACACCTCCTTTTGTGAACCAACAACAAAGGTTATTGTGATTTGCAATAGGAGGATGTGGCCGATGACGGAACTTTTAAGTTCTGAGGCTTAGTCGCTTATGCATAACCGCAAACCTTTAATTCTGATTCCTAACGCAGACCCTAATGATGAGTTCGAAAGAAACTTCTTTAATTTCTTGCTTAAAATTCGTATAATTATGACTTGATGCTAATCACTTCTTTTTTCTTGTTTTTCATGTAACATGAATGAGGACAATTTAAAGAACATGAACCGGGCAGCAGCTTTAGCAAGGCTTGGACGGACTTGGAAGATCGAAGAAGATGTTACGAAAGTTTATGTTTAGGATTTAGAAGTTTTTTTGTAGTAATTGTAAATCTAAAACATATCCTTGTAACAAACTTGTCATTTCCATAATAGAATTTGAATGAATGGCATTTGAAATTCAATTTTGCCAATATTGATACAATTTATAATTTCGAACTTTGTAGCACCAAAGGTGATGGCATAACTTAGTTTAAAATTCAAGACTTGAATATCTTTTGTAAAAGTATTCTGATTCTTTGAGTAAATTGGTAATGGGCTTTGGTGAAACCATGAAACAAAATTCTGATATTTGCAATAAAGACATGAATCTTGAGTTAAAAGTAAAGTCCTGAATTCCCTTTTCGATTCTGAGTTAGAAATGCCAGCAAAATGACAAAGCCAACAAACTTCCTTTCCGTAGCCACTTGATATTTGTCTTGAACATCTTAACCAAACTTCCATTAGTAGGTAAAACATCAACAACAAGACACACGCATGAGAAACCTTAATCATACACCAATTGATGATCTTGCTCAAAGCTTTTGATCTGATTCAAGTAAGCACACGAAGATGCATACAAGAATTACCATGTAGTTCACATCTCTGAATCCGTGTATTTTCAAAAGTGATGATAACAAACACAGGAGGAGGGTGAACGCCTGAGTGTACAATCTTATAGCTCGACACAGAGAATATCATAGTGATCAAGAATCCCAACCTCGAGTAAATATGAGAGCCCCTTAGACCAATCGTCAATACAACTAAATTCTATATTTTTGAAAAGCTTGACAACCGAAATAAATCAATTTAGTAAATGAAACGCAATGATGCGACATGAGCCACACAAAATTATTAAAATAAACGGAGGGTAAATTTTGGGGTGCGACAGTTGCCCCTATTCAATCATCTTAAACCTGATAAGTGAGAAAGATTGACGGCTTTCGAGCGTTCAAGGTGGAAGAGGATTGAATACTAGAGAACCCCGAAAATTTTCCCAACGCGGAAAACCAATGCCACAAAAGAAAACAAATAACATATCTTGACTACGGAGCCAAGAAAAAACGCTTGAAGAGAAAACTTGCTAAGCATTAACGGAATGCTTTAACACAACAGCTAGGAGATTTTAACAACACTGGGGATAATCGTGTCACCGAAATGATTTTGACGACAATTTTAACGAAAATGCTAAGAGAAGAGAAATGAACTTCTCAAGCGAAAAGAAAAACAATATATTGAAAAATTGACATGACTGAGAACTTAACAAAGAGTTCTCTGATAACTAAGGAATACCTGGAGACCTTAAACAAAATTGAAAAATGACATGATTGAGAACTTAACAAAGAGTCCTCTGAACTAAGGAATACCTGGAGACCTTAAACAAAATTGAAAAATGACATGATTGAGAACTTAACAAAGAGTTCTCTGATAATTAAGGAATACCTGGAGACCTTAAACAAAATTGAAAAATGACATGATTGAGAACTTAACAAAGAGTTCTCTGATAACTAAGGAATACCTGGAGACCTTAAACAAAATTAAAAAATTACATGATTGAGGACTTAACAAAGAGTTCTCTGAACTAAGGAATACCTGGAGACCTTAAACAAAATTGAAAAATGACATGATTGAGAACTTAACAAAGAGTTCTCTGATAATTAAGGAATACCTGGAGACCTTAAACAAAATTGAAAAATGACACGATTGAGAACTTAACAAAGAGTTCCCTGAATAACAAGATTGAGAACTTAACAAAGAGTTCCCTGATAATTAAGGAATACCTGGAGACCTTAAACAAAATTGAAAAATTGACATGATTGAGAACTTAACAAAGAGTTCTCTGAACTAAGGAATACCTGGAGACCTTAAACAAAATTGAAAAATGACATGATTGAGAACTTAACAAAGAGTTCTCTGATAATTAAGGAATACCTGGAGACCTTAAACAAAATTGAAAAATGACACGATTGAGAATTTAACAAAGAGTTCCCTGAATAACAAGATTGAGAACTTAACAAAGAGTTCCCTGAATGACAAGATTGAGAACTTAACAAAGAGTTCCCTGAATATAAGATTGAGAACTTAACAAAGAGTTCCCTGAATATATGGCTAGAACAATATCAGAATTGTTGGTGCACGAAAGTGCGAGGAGCCATGGCATGCTGAATGTCTTTGACCGTGTAACCTCTGAGTTACCCGCAGAACAAAATCAGTAGCACACCCGAGAGTACAATTCTCTGGGGATAAACAAAACAATATCTAGCACACCGGCGTGATATAGATGTTTATAAAGTCGGTAAATCTTGTTTCCGACATTTCTGCTGATGAGAGATCTTACTGAACATGTACGGACATGTTGAACAACTTCTGAGTTGACAAGATCTTCAATTTGTATGCAGATAGCTTTACCGTTGATAGAAGAATCAGATTCAGCGCCTGTGACTGAAAAACTTCTAGGGTAATGAGCTTCAATTTGCTGACATTGTATGGACAATGCGTTGCAGCAAGTGGATATGGAGATCAACGTCTGAGTTGGAGAAATATCTTGAGATTGAATAAACATCCCACCTGGTGGACATTTATTTGCTGAGTAGTTGATGACTTACTGGGGAAATAAACACACCAGAAGTTTGATGTAATTTTCTGAGAACAGCTCAGAGAACGAAATGCGGAATTCGCTGCCGGTAGAAATTGTTGGGAAGATTCTTGTCTGAAAGAAATCTCGAAAATACCAAGAATGATATTGTAGTAATCCTTTCTGAAGGAGATTCACTTGGGGAGAGAAATAAGCTTCGCTGGGGAAACTCCGTAAGGAAACCATGTGGAAAATTCACTGGGGACTCCCGGTTGATAATTTTGCTGACGTGAGAGTCCATCTGAAAGAGACAACTGTTTTGCTGGGGGAAGAAATCTCAACTGGAGAAACCATCAGCTGTTGAGATCCATACAAGTATATAACTTGTGCTTGTAGAAAAGAGGATACTTTTGTCGTCTGAGAATTAATCCTTCAATTTTGATCCTTACGAGGACAATTGCAATTTCAGTTGAAAAACCTGCAAAACAAATAGTCGAAGCTAATGCATGGGTATGATATGCATGATATGATTTTTTTTATGCAAATAGTGTATGATTTTCTGATACTGTTGAGAGAAGGAAGACATCACTGGGGAATCCAATTTGAACGATCTTGTTGTCATAAGAATTCACTGGGGAATGATCGATCATTTCTCTGGGGAAGAGACTTCACTGGAGAATTGACACTATTGTCGATTGTCCTTCACCCAAACATTCTCCTGGCACTGGGGAGAGAAATTGAATTGTCGTTGGAGACCGGTCTTTGACACCCGCATTCGACTTTATTCTGAACAGACCCCAAGTCTTGCGGAGGTTTATGCGTGAATATGCTATGATATGACATGAGTAAGGCGACATGATTGATGTAGGACAATGATTTATGTAATGATTTATGAATGCATGGACTATCTGATATGTATCAAATAAAAATTCGGCCTTGAAGGGTGAATCATCAGACGAGAACTGACTACCAGACGTGAACTGGATTTAAATGATAACAGTCAGGCGAGAACTGACTACCAGACGTGAACTGGATTTAAATTAACAATCAGACGAGAACTGACTACCAGACGAGAACTGGATTTAAATGATAACAGTCAGACGAGAACTGACTACCAGACGAGAACTGGATTTTAATTAACAATCAGACGAGAACTGACTACCAGACGAGAACGCTACCGACGAACCGGATTTAAATTATACATCATACGAGCGGCTACCGAGAACTGGATTTTAATGAAACCCAACAAGGTCGAATTTTTATTGCACAATATGAGATGCATGATTTAATGCATGATTTATGTTAATGTATGCAATACGTTTTGATTGTATGATTGGTAAGGCATGAAGATGCTTTGACTGTTTGACTGGTTAAAACCAAGAGAGATTCTTGAAACAATTTTCCCATCAAAAGGAAATTGTTAGCATGATTCCCTGCCACTCAAATTGAACGCAACAGCTGTTGACACTTGAGAGAAGAATTTCTGAGCAGCTTGAAGATACAGAACGAAGTTGTCCGTATATAGCAATCATTGCCCCAGCCTGTTGATTATCTGAAGAGATTTGCTTCGAGAAGATGCTGGAAACAAATTACAGTAATCTGATACTAGGATGACTTGCTCCAAAATTTGTGTTCCAATGCAGGATGCCCCTGATTAACAAATCCTTTGAGATATTATCGTATCTCGATGTGACTGCCCCAGATTGACTGAATCTTGAAGGATTGACTTTGTTGTGCTATGGAAATAACATGAATCAATGTGCTCCTTGGAAGTATTTCAATGTGTCAAAGTGACTTCTTCAGATTGACTACATTTGGATAATTGGCTATGCAAACATAGGGAAGACTTGCCCCGGGATGAGCTCTAGAGAGACTCCTATGTCTCGAAGTAATTGCTTCAGACCAACAGCATATGAGCAACTAACTTGATGGAACGAGAACTTTCTGAAGGCTTCAACATCTCGAAGTAAATGTCTCAGATTGATTGAATCATGAAACGACGGTTGTCCCAGGTTAACCGCTCTTTGAGAAAGACCAAATCACCTGCTGATTGCTCTTTAAGGACCTGCCCCTAGATTGGCGGAAATTCGAGGAGCTGAATTTCGATTTGATTGCCCCCAAATTAACAGAATCTTGAGAAGACAACTTGTGATATGCTCAAAGGAGTCCTTAGATGTCCTTCCCCTTGCTACAAGTAACTGCTAACTCAGCAAAATAATCAAGTTTCTCTTTTTTTGAACAAAGTTAAACTCTTCACTGATGTTCATTATGAGAACTTCTTCAATGTCAAACAATTGTTTTACATGTAGAAGAATGTTTATTATGACAATATAATGCAACATTTATGTGTCTTGAAGTTTTGTATGAAAAACATTATGATTTTTTGTGAGTGAAACACTTTTTGGAGTGCAACACTGAGAATTTTCTTTTTTGAAAGATAAGACGAGCATATGATACCAACACAGATACTTAACACACACTGTAGGAGTCAGGTAAACACGATCTCTTCGTTATATGCTTTTGAATTAACCCATGCTTCAATTAGGACTTTTGAGGGTTGTAACGTGGCTTGGTTCAGGGGTTTTTTTTTTTAGAAAAAAAAAAGAAAGATTTTTAGGCTCAAAATATTTGGTGCCCGCCCATTCTCCATGATGTCCTTCAGTCCTAAGTTCAACTATCCTAATACGAGCACTCCTCTCTCGAGAGGTGTTTATGATGGTTGAGGAACCAATATAGGGTTTCTTGGACACAACAGACACCCACCTTGTCTTTTGGTACTTGACCACACAACTTGTTCTTTGTTGAGAATCCTTTGATAATGCATTTCGGGATTTTACCTGACTTTTGCCTAAGCGACTTTTTAAATAAGTTTCGACTTAGCGGGCTTTTTGTCTCTTTCATACTCCTCCCTTTTTTTTGAACCAGTCGTGGATCTATACACCACCTTTGATTTGTTGGAAGTGATGGTGACTGTCTGAGTCCTGAGGGATTGTATTATCATCTGTTGACCTTCTGATGTGCAAGAGATACCCGACATGGTACCATTCTCTTCTGATGCACAATGTTGATAGATGGAGGTCGACTATTGCGGTTCTGACCTTCCTCAACCTTTTGAAGGATAACCATTGTTGTATCCTTTGATGCGTACTCTCTTGATGAGTTCTGAACGCCCGATCAACTTAACTGAACACTACCCGCCCACAGGGTAAAAATGATGGGTTTTTTTCGAAAAGAAAAGAAACTCCTACTTTAAGGCTCCAAGGGTTTAACGAGGGTCTATCTCCCTTATAACTCCGGTGTTTGGGGATTTGAAACAAGGCCTGTACATCATTAGCAGGGTTCTACTCAAGAACATACATTCAGAGATCTAGCATTTTTTCAATTATCGTCATTCTCCCTCCAATCTTTGCCTAGGCGAAAGGATTGGTAACATTGGTATCAAAATGCTCGCAAATCATTTAGAGAGTGATAACGAATGGATTGAGTGACAACGAATGGATTACTTCAAGACAAACATACTCATTGCATTAAGATAAAAATAAACAAGTTTCTACAAACAAAGTTTAGCAATTAAACAAGATACACATGAAGATGCAGTAAAGAAATAAAAGGTCGTCGTTGTTGAGGAAACTTGATCTCTATCTTGACTTGTTGATTCAGATGAATTCAACAGGCTTGGCGTTCACTTGAGTACGGGGTTGCCATTCACAAACAGATTCCCTCCTTGAAGAGTCAAGTACTTCTGGTCGATCAACTGTTGAACTTTGGCTTTGTAGGCGTTGCAGTCCTCTGTCGACTGTCCTACTGTTCCATCATGGTATCCACATCGCGCGTTATGATCATAACCAAGCGGGAATAAATTTGGTGGGTTAAGAAACTTGGGAACCACCAATGAACTTTGAATCAGATATGGCAGAAGTTGACTGTAGGAGACTGGAATTGGATCAAGAGGAGCATTCCTTCTTTCCAAATTATTCCGAGGCACAGTTTGATTTTGAGAGTTCTGACTCTGAAGTTGAGGAAGATCAGACAAAAGTTGTTGATGCAAAGATTTGAAAGATGGTAATGGAGGATAATGAGTTGGTGTTGCAACCGATTTCCCTTTGCTAGAACTTGAGATATCTTTGCTGAAGGTTACCACCTTTTCTGAAGTGAACATCTGGTCTACTTCATCACTACTCTTCAAAGTCTCAACTTCCTTTTGGCAAGCAATTGTCCCAATGAGTTTTGGAAGTTCCTCAAAATTGCTATGATTAGACCTTGTAAGCAATATGTCTAAGCTCAATCCATTCTGTTTGAAAAACAGAATCTTATCATCAATTAGCTCTTGAACTGTGCATTTGAAGGCCGAACAATTCTCAGTTTCATGTCCTACAGAGTTAGCATGAAAAGCACATTTAGCTTTGTTTACGGTGATTTCTCGTAAACAACCGCTAGTCTTCCAATTTTTACTATTTATTATTGGTTACTTACAGGATCGACTAGATTGATCCTAGGACACATGTGTCATAATAGATTTTTATGTTCAAACCCATGATCTTCAATTAATTCTTAAACTTGATTACGGAAATATACTGACTGTTTGACTATGGAAATATAATGACTGTTTGTATAAAGATTTCGAACTTAAACTTGATCATTGACAATTGAATGTAAAGGTAAGGACACTCTTAAAAAGTAACAATTTCTGGGAAATACAATAAAAGTTTGAAAGTAAATAGGTTTCTAGAACAATAGGTGTTTAAAGGCGAATTGAATAAAGGTAAAAAGAAAAGAATCGAAATACTTTAAAGGTAAAAGTGCAGGAAACTGGAAATATATGATAATAAACTGGCATTTAAATTGTAAAACAACATGATGTTCTTAACGTACATGATATTTCCTTGACTCGTTTCCCTTTCGATCACGGTAGTTTGAGTGTTTAAGAAATTTTTAGTACATCTAACGAACACCCCAAAATCTAATAGAAAACATCTATTTATAATGTTCTGACCCTAACGGTCTTACTATAATATTGCGCCACGTTTAAGACATGCAAATCTCTTTCGTTCTCCAATCTCCACGTCCCTTACAATGGCGCCTTCTATTCAAAATTCGAATCTTCGGAGGTCATTCGAAATTCGAATTCTATAACTATTCGTATTTCCCTTTAATCCTTTTGTTTGGACCGCTCCAATGTTGACATATTTATTAAAGGAATTTCTTCATATCCTAAAAATACTAAAGACTTTAGTTCGAAATATCGCTCACCATTGGCAATCGAAAGATCTTTTCTCTATGAAACGAAAAGGCCTTATGTTTACCTATCACCAACAAATATCAATCTCTTTTCCATGTGATAGTAAACATATTTTATTCGTTTATGCCAATTTTACCCTTTTTCGAAATTGCCAGCTAACAAATTGCCCCTCAAGAACATTTATTTCGATAGAGAGAGAAATATTTGTTCTTGAATATCTCATGCAATTTCGACGAATGATGATTTCACCGTACATGACGCCGAGTAGATATCCAACTTTTACGCCAATGTCTAATCAAGACACTAAAACGTGCCATCATGACAGTTTAATGATAATAATTAGTGACAACACATCATTTCTTAAGTAACAACACGTCACCTCTTAGGAAGTTGAAAAAGTTCACTTTTCTCCTCTCCAATAAAATGATTACACGTGTCCCACTACTTCCCAAAGGTCAAAAAATTTCCCAACCGTTAGAGAAGCTATAAAAATACTTCATCTTCTTCATTCGAACTTTCCAAAACGACTTTCAAAAAAATCGATTTTTCTACTCTTCATTTCTTTGAACAAACTAGATTCTTCCATCAAAAAAGACTTTTCATCTCACCATGTCTTCCTCAACAATGCCATCAACTGCTTCCAAGAAATCTGGGAAATCCAAACAGATCGCGGATTCTGTTGAAAAACCAGTGGGCAAGATCATCAACCTGGGTAACCAAGAGTTTATCTCTACTCCCAAAATGACCCCGGAGCAAAAAGCGATTTATGCTTCTCAGGTAATCATCCCTACCATTGTTTCTGATAAAATCTTAGGAGTAATGGGTCCTCTGATTTCCACAGGCGCTTAGCGAAGATTCTTTCCCGCCTATTTTTTAACAAAACCTATTTTTAATAAGTCTGTACCCTTGAATCTTAAGGGTGAGGACTCTGCTGCCAAATTGCCTAAAACCCTAGAAGGAGCCAGTGAAGGTATAACAACGGCACTAAAAAGAGACCCTTTTAACCTAGATTACGTTACCGTTAACTTCAAACCCTTCCGTTCTTGCCCTACATCTGACCAGTCATATCAAAATTGGCTTGCCAAGATTGAAAACAAGAAGTCTCAGGAATGGGAAAGCTTAGGTATCCTTAATTTGATTCAAATGTCCAAATTAGGTTTTAGCTATAGCCACCCCTTTTTGTTGGCTTCTTTATACTTCTGGGACAGTACTTACAACACGTTCCATCTTCCTTGTGGGATGGTGACACCCACTTTCTTTGACATAGCAGCCATTACAGGGCTTTCACCTATTGGAGAAACTTTTGATCCTAATGAGGACGCGGAGAATCTCATTGAATTTGAGCTCAAGCATGCCAGTTTTTCCAAATATATCGCTTTCTACCATTCTGCTGAGGAGGAAGTCTCAGAAGTTGAACACATAGCCTTCTTAGCATTATGGCTATCGAAATATGTTTTCTGCAGCAAATCCCTTCAAGTGGCTAGTAGATTCATTACCTTAGCCAATCAACTTCACCATGGTCGAAAAGTCTGCATCAGCGAACTGCTGTTGTCCAGCTTGTACGAAAGCATTTGTGCTGCTGTTTTGAAATTAAAAACCTACAAAGCGGCACAAATCTTCTCCGGCTGGCCCTTTTGGTTGTTGCAACTGAATGCCACTTTTGAATCATCTCTATCAACCTCAGGAACACTTAATGAAGATCATCCTGATGTTGCCAATCGTAACATTGAGGGAACCAGGTTATTGAAACTCACGCCAAATGATGAGAAAGAGAATTTCAAAACCAGCTTCGTTCAATACATGATGATCTTCTCGAAAAGGCACACTTTTGACTCTTCGATGGCTCCATTCGCTATTCGAAATTATGGACCAACTTGGTTCACTATGCCCCGGAGCAAGCTATCCCGAAACAACAACAAAAATATCCGGAGTGCTTTTCTAACTCCCGCACTTATTGCTTCAAGGATCACCCAAGAGTCAAGCACATATCCTTGCTTATCAACCCAATTTTGTAGCTCGACAGTTTGGCCTGTGTCAGATCCTTCCTGAACCTCTTTTCGACAAGAAGAGAGAAATATGTCTGGCAGGGGTACCTTATCCCTCCAAAGAAATCGAAATCAGACAAAAGCGTTATGAAGATTTTGCGGAGTTTTCACTAGTTTATTTCGTTCCCTCCTTCTATAAAACAAGAGATTTCTATACTTGGTGGACAGAATATTATTCGAATAATATGTTTGATACCACCGAAATCCAACAATATTTAACAGCAGCTTTTTCCTTTGTGCAGGAAAACACCCAGAAAGGTAGGCTTACTCATGTCAAAGAAATTCGAGCTTTCCAAAAATATTTTGAAGTTGTGTATAATCCAATGGACATACATCGAACTGTTTGCGATGCAGCAAAAACTTTAAAAGAAAAATTTGAAAAACAACTTCCAACAGTTCGATGTCCTCCTTATGTGAAATCTGAAGATAGGTACAGGTGGGCTTTTAAGCATAAACCACCTAAATTTCCAAATTTGCCTACTTTAGAGCTGGCTCTTGCCTTTTTTCCCCCGTATCCTGGGTGGTTATATTTTAGGGATCTTTTTCGCTGCTGCGAAAATGATACCAAAAAACTTGCCCAGAGGGTTACGTGGGCGAAACATGATTTATACAACTTCAAAGGGCACCTTCGCTACGACTTGTCAGCCATGTCTGTTAAATCTCGGGAATGCGAAGGTGCGAAACTGAAAGAAAATCGAAGTTCCCTCAAAATGCTATTTTTTGTTTTATCTTAACCATGTTCTTAATCATTTCAGCTATTGATTTGAAGTCCTTGAAAAAAGACAAAGTCGCGCCTAAAGTCGGCTCAACTTCAACTTCACAAACACCAACCATCATCACTACAAATCCTCCTGCTGAGGTAGACAACACTTTGAAGAAAAAGAAAAAGAAGGTATTTTCATGCTTACCTCTTTACTATTTCGAAATTCCTTCTAAATTGGTTAATCATCTTAGTCACACTTTCAGGCAAGTGGCTTGCCCCCAAAGTCCCCCAAGAAACGAAAGCATGAAACTCTTCGACCAGAAGATGAACCACAGGGAAGCGACGATACCTCAATCCTTAAAAAGAAAAAGAAGAAAAAGCCTTCACAATCTGGTGAAGCTTCTCAAGTCGCTAAGTCCATTAGCAAAGAAGTTCCTGCCCATGCTCCTCAAACCAAATCTAAAGTCTCTTGAACCCTCTATCTTGAAGAATCACCTTGAGCAAATTGGCGGCAATGCTACTCGATGGACAAAAGGTAAAAGTTACGCCTTTCGTTACTAACTTATACAACTTTAATGCACGCTGATCCCTGATCTTTTTTATGCAGAGTATTCCTTCTGCTCCTGTCAATCTTCCCAATATCCAAAGTTCGAACCTGCCCTCTCCTCAACGGAAGGCTCAAATGAGGATGCTTTAAACAAAGGTTCATCATGGCCACCCAGACTGTGAAGCCTCGATCAACAAGTGACTTCGCCTCCTTGGGTGAAACCTTAGATCACCGGCTATTTCTCCTTCATTGGTGGAGAACTTGAGGGTAGATGAACCAAACATTGGGGTTGAAACCCTATCATTGATATTCCTAGTGACTCTTCTCCAGAAAAGGCGCATTCTGCTGGTCAAACCGATGGAGACAGCGATACGCACACTGTGGGTCACTATTTTGCCAGTGACAACGAAGATGAAGAGATGCAAGCGGAAGGTGGAGACGGGAGAATGGAGGTAGAGGTTGCTGATGAAGAAACACAGTAAATGGAAATTTTCATTGCCCGTCAAGCCAAATCCTCCCCCTACGAAAAGCGAGATGAAGAAGAATAATCCTTTAAAATACCTCAAATTGATGCTATCTCAATGTGGTCCTTCTTCGAGCGCGATTCCATCTAGTGATTCGAGTCAATCAAAAGAGGATACGCCTCTCCCTTCTCTTGACCAGCTTCTTCAAGAGGTTAATACTACTATTTTTCAAGTTGATTTCTTCACCATCTTATAAGACAATCCTGGGGTTTACTTTTCGATGAAGAATCTTTTGACACAAATAGATCTTAGTATTTGCCCCTCTGACGTGGCTGAGATCATTTATGATTTGCAACTCCTCCTTGATGAAGTTAATACTGTATACATCAGGCTTCATGGTATCGAAGCTAAAACTCGAACCAAACGAGAAGCTTTATCTGACGCCTATGACCAGACTTCAGAGCTTACTAAAAGGGCAGAAGCTTTAGAGTCTGCGAAAATTGCAGCAAAAAATAGGCACGATGTTCTAGGTCGGTCTATCTTATTCTGGGAATCCCAGATTGAGGAGCTTAAACAGAAAATCGCGGCTGCAAAAGGTGAACAGATAACTCTGCAAACGACCATGAAGTCGCGATGATCAAGGCTGATCTCACGAGTCTTAAAGATGGAGGCGGTGAAGGTATAAGCCAAGAAATCGAAGAGCTTGAAAGGATCAAACACACGAATCAATGTAGAATCAACTTGTGCAAAAACAAATTTGCTAGGTTGAAACGAGATGCTCCTTTTACTTCTTGGAAAAGTTAAAAAAAAACTTTATTATGTATTCCTATATTTCGAACATGACTCATATTTGTTATTTACATGGCTCTCTCTTAGCTCTATTCCATCTTCAATATCTATTTAGCCTGAAGTGATTCGAATTTCCTGCAAGTATGGTTTATACCTTTTAAGTATTTCCGTTTACTCTTAAGATTCTTGGCTTCGCTAATTCCTCTATCTCATAGGCATTATTCAAATATTTTCAAAATACGAAAGGTCCCTCCCAATGGGGTGACCATTTACCGAGTACTCTATTCTTCTTATCCATAGGCAAAATAACTTTCCGGACGGATCATTGGTTGAAAATTTCTTGTTCTTAACCCTTTTATTGTACGCCTAGCTACTCTTTCTTTTCATCTTCTCATAACCTCTAAAGCACGTAGCCTTTCTTCATCTATATCCACTAATTCATTCATCATCATTTCCAGTATTGATCAATGGGTATTTCGTTACATCTTTGGATTACGTGATTGTAGATGTATTTTGGCAACACGCGTCGTGCCCAAATGTAAGTCGAAGCGGAGTGGTATTCGTTGCCTCCTTAGGAGGCGTTCGACAGCCCATAGAGCTTGATCTAAGGTTTTGTGCCAATTTCTTGGTTTTCGACCTATATGCTTCTTGATCAAACCTATTATGACTTTATTGGCTGCTTCTACCTGACCGTTTGCTTGGGCGTAATAAGGTGTTGATGTGAGTAGTTTGAATCCCATTTCTTGTGCGAACTCTTGCATTTTTCGCCCTGTGAAAACTGAACCTTGATCTGTTGTGATACTTTCTGGTATCCCAAATCTGTATATTACTTGCTTCTGAATAAATTCTATAATAGCTTCTTGGTCTACATTCACTAAAGGAATCGCTTCGACCCACTTTGTGAAATAGTCTATTCCTACAAGAATATATTTCTGTCCTTTAGATGATGTTGGCCGAATTTCACCAATCAAATCTAATGCCCATCCCCTGAAAGGCCAAGGCTTAACAATCGAATGTAGCTCGCTTGCCGGAGCATGTTGAATGCCAGCATGGACTTGACACTCTTCACAACCTTTGGCGAATTCTATGCAATCTTTGAGCATAGTGGGCCAATACATTCCATATCCGAACAAGAGCCATTTCATTTTGTGGCTGCTTGATGTGCCCCATGCTCCATGTGCACATTAGACAAGGCTAAATATGCTTCGTTTTCCCTAAACATTTGAGTAGCACTCCTTCCGAGGTCTTCTTAAATAATTCATTCCGATCACTACATAAGACAATGCTGACTTGACTTTCCTCTCTGTATTTATTGAAGGATTTCTCAAATAGTTTACTATAGGAGTCCATAATCTGATCTGCTAAAGCATCTATGTTAAAACTTGAATTCCTCTGGTTTGAATAACCTAATTTCGCATTTTCTAAATCTAAGGGTGATAACTTTGTAGCCATTATTCTTCCCTAGCTTCTATGAGGTATTGGAGTTTTCTTTTGATATCCTATATCCACGAGGCTATTTGAGCCAAGTCATTTGCCTCTTGATTATCACTTCTAGGAATGTGTTTTAAATCCACATATTCAAATTTCTTGATTAATCGATTAGCAATAACGAAGTACATGATCAAATTTTCTTTGATACACTTGTATTCTTTGGTTATCTGCTTGATGACTAGTTCGAGTCTCCCTTATTTCGACTGGTTGCCCCTCCAACAAAGCTTCAAGTCCAATTAGTGCTTCATATTCACTTCATTGTTCGAACATAAAGGGCCTTCCAACTTATACTTGAATTTTGTTGGAATTCCTTCGAAATGATACATATTCCGACACCACTTCCATTTTATGTGTTGAGCCATCGAAATATAATTTCCATGGCTGAGTTTCGACATAATCTAATGCGAAATTCTCATTCACAGAGTGGTCAGCTATGAAATCTGAGACCACCTGTCCTTTCATAGCCTGTAAAGGTTTAAAGGCCAGATTATACTCAGTGAGTGCCAAGGCCCATTTACCAATCCTGCTGTGCATGATTGGCTTTGACAACATATGTTTAATGACATCAAAGTGAGACGAAACATAAACATCAACAGGTTTAATATAATACTTGAGTTTTGTACACGAGAAATATAAGCAAAGACATAGTTTTTCTATACTATTGTACCTAGTTTCTGCATTATTTAAAACTCTACTAATATAGTAAATGGCTCTTTCGATGCCATCTTCATTCTCTGGCCAAGATGCTTCCTATGGTTACATTAGAGGCGAGATATACAATCGCATTGGCCTATCTTTAGAAGGGTGCTAGGATCGGAGGGTGCATCAAGTAAGTCTTGATTTTTCAAATGCTTCTTGATGTTGATCATCCAATCAAAATTGTCCCGATTTATGCGCAACAATGGAGAAAGCTTGGGTTCGCCACTCAAGTTGGATATAAATCTCCTCAAAAGTTGATTTTACCCAAAAGGATTGCAGTTCTTTCTTTGTTGAAGGAGGCTTTGTCTCCATGATGGCCTTTGTTTTATTCAGTTGATTTCGATGCCCTTCTTGTGAACCACGAAGCCAAGGAAATCCCGGCTGCCGAAAAAGCACACTTAAGAGGGTTCATTTTTAAGCCATGCTTCCTCATTCGTTCGAATGATTGGCTCAAGTGATTTAAATGATCCTCATCAGAAACCGATTTGACCACTATATCATCTATGTAAATCTGCATAAATGTTTCGATAAAGTCATGGAATATTGTGTTCATTGCTCTTTGGTATGTTGCCCATTTTTAAGCCAAAGGGCATTACTACCCATTCATATGTGCCTAAAGCGCCTGGGCATCGGAAGGCTGTTTTGGGGACATCATCCTCCGCAATGAAAATCTGATTATAGCCAGAGTATCCGTCTAGCATACTTAGGTATTCATAACCCAGAATCAATTAACATTTACGCTATAGGCATAGAGTAGTCTTTTGGGGTAGCGATATTCAAGTCCCTAAAATCTATGCAAATGCGTAAAGAACCATTTTTCTTAATAACGGTACAATATTAGCAAGCCATTGCGTACCTCGTGGTTACGATAAACTTGCGGGAGCAATCGTTCTATTTCGCCTTAATCTTGAGAGGATTTGGTGCGAATCTTCTAGGCGCCGCTGATGGGCTTCTTGCCATCCTTGATCGGAAGCCTATGTTCCACCGTTCTCTTTTCAAACCGGGCATTTCGTCGTAATCCCAGCGAAACAATCTTTATTTGCTTTGAGCAATTCGATCACCTTATGTTTCAAGCGGGATTGAGTTTCGCACTAATGTATCGTTACTCTTTTTCGACTTCATCCCAATATTAACTTCCTCCAAGGGTCTTGGTGACATCTTGGCGTTCGTTGATCCCGGATCTTTTGAAACCTAATGGCTCTTGATCATAGATAGCGTCTAGCCGCTGGTCCATTGGTGTGGAAGTTTGTCCTTCATTGGGTGGGGTAAGATGGGTGCCCTCAGGACTTGCTTTTGCTGCGTTGTTTTTTGTTTTAGTGTCTATGGCTTGTGCAGCCATGTTTTGTATCTCGGCTTCGAGAGCCGTCTTTTTCTTATTCTCACCGGATAGGCGAAGCTTCGATAGTAGTTGGTTTCACCATAACACCCTTCGTTGTCGGCCGGTTGGCGGATCGTCAAGTTTCACCTTCTTCTTCAACTTCTTGTCCATCCCACATCAGTTCTCTATCCCACTGGAAGCCATTAGGACGAAGTGTTAGAGAATAGTAGGCATTTTCATTTGGTTCGAAGTACTCTTCAGGTGGGTTGCATGGCCCAATGTTGGCCATGTTACGGTCAAAATTCCTCTTATCAACATGATTAATATCTGTCATATAATAACTCTGGTCAGCCTCTATATTTTCAACTATTCCATCCTCTCTCCATAGCACTAATCTTTGATGCATTGAAGAGGGTACAGCTCCAATTCCGTGGATCCATTCTCTGCCAAGTAGCATGTTGTAGTTGGCCTTCGCAGCTATTACCATGAACATGGTTGGCCTAGTCAGGGAACCAACCGTGAGATTCACTTGTATTACCCCTAGTGTCTTACCAACTTTACCTTCATAATTGGAGAGTACCATGTTATGAGGTCGAACGTCAGAATCCTGCATCCCTATCCTTTTAGCATGAATGGGCATTAAATTGACTCCTCCGTCAACAGTACTTTATTTACGCCGTGTTGCTCCACTTTGGCCCTGATAAACAGAGGTTTCAAATGATTCTTCATTCCCTCGTCTGGTCTTTCGAAAAAAGCGTTCTGCTCTTCGACTGCGCCGTTATTCATTATATAGTAACACACTGGCCTATGTTTGGCCATTTCTTCTTCATCTGTTTCCTCTCCAACCCATACTTCTGTATTATGTTCGAACTCGCAAGGTAAAACTGATACAACATTACAATTAGCGTTAAAGAAAGACTCCCCTTCTGACTCGAAATCATCAGTCATTAGATCTTCTTCGTTCACTGCTTCCTTTTGTTCTTCGATCTCCTTTTTTGGTGAGAATAACTTTCTGGATACCGGGGGTTTGCCCCCAGGCTGAGTTACTGACTTTGGATTGTTGGTGCTAGACTCGCCAATTTCCATGGGCTTCGACTCCTTCGCCGCCTTCTTGTTACGCTGGTGTCTGCGCCATTGAGAGCGTGACATTGGGTTCTTTCCTTTATAATTTTCCAGCCTGATTTCCTCCCTTCTATTCGAATTAAACTGCCTCCTGTATGCCATTGTCCTTCCCTGTCGCGCCATTTGCCCCTTCCTTTGTCATTCTTTGCCTGCAGCCACCTATCAGTAGGGATCTCTGCAGGTAATTTGAAAGATACCTTCTTCGCTTCCCTAGGATAAGGACTGTCTGGTCTTCTCTGCATGGTTCTGCCCAGATCAGCGTTACTCGAAGGAATTCCACTTTGGCGTCCCAACCGAAGCGAGCGGGACTGTTTCAAATGCTTTGACATTCCTTTATCATAAAGCTGCACATCGGGACAAATCGACATCGCACCAATCTTGTGGCATCGAACTATGAATTCAAGAAGCTTTCATCACAGGGTATACCCACAACCGATTGTCTTGTCTCCATTAATTCTGGCGCTCCCTCCGGCCCCTTTCGGACTATCACGGGGTTGCAAATGATCTTGCATCTTGGGCACGACAACTTGTCTTAGTTCTTCTTATGCGGTGAAATAGGTACTCACGCAGGCTTGCATCTTTCTTTGGCAAACTTTCCCTCTTTTGTTCTCTTTCTTTCTCCAAGCATCGCTCCACTTCTTGCATTTCGTGTGGTGCTCGAAATCCACCATGTTTACTCGGCATTGGGTCATCGAAATTCGACCTTCTCGAACTTCATCCCGAGACCTTGGAGCCTTAGTTAAATTTTTGTCGACAATATCTTGGCCTCGTGCTTTGTATTGCCTCTTTCATTAGTTTTGCCTTGAGCACCTTTGGAGGGTTATCAGTAGTTCCTTTCTTAACCAGGATGAAACTTCCATCTTCCTCGAACTCCACGTTTGTTTTAACCTTGTTCTCAGCAACTTCGATCATGTTGATTTCCAAAGGCTCAGCATAGTTGGTTTCCGCCATCAGTAACGGATCCGTATCCACTTTCATGGGGTTTTTTCCCTTGTCCGCAAATTTCAACCTGCCATCCTTGATTGCATTCTGTATCAAATCCCTGAAAAGAAAGCATTGTGAGGTTTTATGACCTAGGAAGTTATGGTACTTACAAAAACCCCTCTTCTTCGTTTGTTCCAATGGAGGAATCTTAAGGTTCGGAGGAACTATTAACTGACCATCCTTAACAAGCAAATCGAAGATTTCATCACATTTAGTTATGTCGAAAGTGTATATTTTCTTAGGATATTTCTCATTTTTCTCATTTTCGACAGTGTCCTTTCCATTGGAAGGAAGCAGAACTCTGCAAGCGTAAGGGGGTGCCTCTTTTAGTTCAGCAAGATCTATTTCGAACCGGTCGAAATTGTATGGGTCTTGGAAATCATCTATGTTTTCTTCTTCCGCCTCTATATAGGCTATTCGTTCTTTCTTATGATTCTTACTAGCCCTAGCCTTTTCCGCTTTTAATCTTTCGACTTGTCGAACTCTATCGGCCAATTGGGCCATATCCCTTAGATACTGGGTATCCAGTTTCTTTCGAATGGAATAATCCAGGCCTCCTGCAGCCATTTCGACCAATTCATGTTCAGGCACTACTGTAAAACATCTAGATTTTAACAGTCGGAATCTATTCAGATAGTCATCTATGGGTTCTGTAAACTTTCTTTTAATGCTTGCCAGTTCTTTCAGACTGATTTTGGATTGGCCCATGTAGAATTGCTCATGAAAGAGTCTTTCCAAATAGGGCCAAGTATCCACAGATCCAGGGGGTAATGTGGTGAACCACGTAAACGCGTTCTTTGTCAAAGAACTTGGAAAATATTTTATCCTAAGATTTTCGTTATTTGATATATCCCCTGCTTCAGTCAAATATCTCGCTATGTGTTCTACTGTCGACTCACTGGTATCACCCGCGAATTTTGTAAATTTGGGGACTTTGAAACCCCTGGGTAATTCTGTTTGTAGAATGTAACCTACGATAGGAGAAGTATAATTTGGCCTTCTAAATCCCGAATTTACACCATTTTGGGCCATTATTCTTTCTATCATAGCGGTTAGATTATTTTCTGCCACTAAATTGTCGTTCCTGACCCTATGGACAATTTTAACGCATCACGGTCCTGTTAACAACCACTAACGGTCTAGGCTTTCGATCCGGTCTTCTTGAGCGTCGGTTGCCTTAATCTTGGCCCTACGTTTCTCTCTTGATCCCTCGTATAGGGGTCGAACTTGTTCAATGGTAGGTTCTTCGTTCGAATTACCATGGATTACGCCTCGTCTCCCGCGCATCGGGGCACCAAAGAAATCGCTATCCTAGACATCCGGCTGTGTTTTCTTGGTTTGTTCGATTTATATTCGAATTAAAGGACCAAAAATAGCATTCATTTCGGGCTAAGACTCCTACCATATCATGGTTACTATCATCCATCATTGTCTAAACGCTGATTGTTAGTTGTCAGGGTAGGCCATTGGTTACGATTTCCCAAGTTCTGGGAGTTTGTAGGGAAATGGTTCGTTCCTGAACCAGATCCTCGGACTGGGGACAAAATGGGTGCATTATGTAACCCTGCCATAAACGAAGTTGGCATCCCATACAGCGAATCTCTGGGCCTTAAAGGGTCGAAACCTGGAGGCCTAGTGGGAGTCGAATATGGTTGACTTCCTGCGTGCGGCATAGTTGAAATGGCAGATGGTATTTCTGCCACACTAAATGGGGTCGCGTTCGAACTACCCACAGGGATAGTACCAGAGACATCAGTCGAAGCCGAAACGACTGTTGATGCTCCTTGTAAGGAGGTTTGTCCCCTATCTTGGTTGGTTGGATTTGTCATTGTTTTGGTACGTTGTCTTCTGGGTATATACAGATGATTATCTTTTATTTTACCACTTCGAAGGTTCATATACCAATTCAAATTTTGCAATGTTCATAAAATTCTAATAAATAGTTTCTAATATGACACGGTCCCACCAGGTGTGCCAATTTGTTTACGGTGATTTCTCGTAAACAACCGCTAGTCTTCCAATTTTTACTATTTATTATTGGTTACTTACAGGATCGACTAGATTGATCCTAGGACACATGTGTCATAATAGATTTTTATGTTCAAACCCATGATCTTCAATTAATTCTTAAACTTGATTACGGAAATATACTGACTGTTTGACTATGGAAATATAATGACTGTTTGTATAAAGATTTCGAACTTAAACTTGATCATTGACAATTGAATGTAAAGGTAAGGACACTCTTAAAAAGTAACAATTTCTGGGAAATACAATAAAAGTTTGAAAGTAAATAGGTTTCTAGAACAATAGGTGTTTAAAGGCGAATTGAATAAAGGTAAAAAGAAAAGAATCGAAATACTTTAAAGGTAAAAGTGCAGGAAACTGGAAATATATGATAATAAACTGGCATTTAAATTGTAAAACAACATGATGTTCTTAACGTACATGATATTTCCTTGACTCGTTTCCCTTTCGATCACGGTAGTTTGAGTGTTTAAGAAATTTTTAGTACATCTAACGAACACCCCAAAATCTAATAGAAAACATCTATTTATAATGTTCTGACCCTAACGGTCTTACTATAATATTGCGCCACGTTTAAGACATGCAAATCTCTTTCGTTCTCCAATCTCCACGTGTCCCTTACAATGGCGCCTTCTATTCAAAATTCGAATCTTCGGAGGTCATTCGAAATTCGAATTCTATAACTATTCGTATTTCCCTTTAATCCTTTTGTTTGGACCGCTCCAATGTTGACATATTTATTAAAGGAATTTCTTCATATCCTAAAAATACTAAAGACTTTAGTTCGAAATATCGCTCACCATTGGCAATCGAAAGATCTTTTCTCTATGAAACGAAAAGGCCTTATGTTTACCTATCACCAACAAATATCAATCTCTTTTCCATGTGATAGTAAACATATTTTATTCGTTTATGCCAATTTTACCCTTTTTCGAAATTGCCAGCTAACAAGCTTTCTCATCAAACCATGCTTTTGCAACCCCTGGTACTGGCTTCAACTCCCTTGGTATCACAACACCGCTCTGAATCAAGTAAGGTAATAGTTGAGAATATGATATCGGGATTGGCTGAATATCCTGTTGAGCATATCGACGATAATGTTGATTAATACGCTGATTTGGATCCTTCTTCTTCGATCGGGGAGCAAGCAATTGCTGTTGTCGAGGAATTTTCGAAGGTGAAGGCCGAGGATGATACTCAGTGGGAGAATTTCGAACTGGAGAGTGCTCTACATGCGGATGTCCTTGACTCATGGAGATATCAGATGATAGAGCAGCAAACAAACTTGCGGAGATTGGTGTGGTGTTGCACTCTCTTTTCAACACAACTTGCAAGAGATCCAAGACCAGACTCATCTAACTTTTCAAGTGCTTAACTTCTGCCCTCAATAGTTCCTGACCACGTTGAAGCTCGTCTATAGCCCTCTGAGACATCCTTGGAGTTCTGAACGTACGTCGAGTAGGCAGTTTGATATTTTCTAGACAGAAGAGATGAAATGAGTTTTTTCTGGTGAAAATGAAATGCATGGTAATACATTAAAGAATATAAATGTAATGTAATGGTAATGCATGTAAGAATGCAACATGACGGTAATACATATAAGAATTCCATATGATGGTGATGCATGTAAGAATGCAATGTGATGGTAATGCATGTAAGAATGCAATGTGATGCGATACATATTGATGTTATGCGCAAAATCACATGTAAAGTTAAACAGACAAGGGTTTAAAAGGACGGTCGGACATGGTTTCGACGTCTACCCAACAATTTCCCAAACAAGGTTGGTTCTAGTGTTTTCATGATAAATGCTTCTCGGAGTCTCAGATCCCCTTTTTAGAAATATTATCCACACGCGATCGGACTACGTGAGGATAATACTTCCAAAAGTATACTCCAAGAAGCGGCTCTTAAAGGGATACTCAAAAAATCTTTTGAGCGGTCGGTTTGTTTTGGACATCCTAATACTTAGAGTTATAGGCCCTTTGTCCAAGAATTATCATCCCGCACTATCGTACGGTGCAATAACTCCCTTAAAAAGACCAACTCTAAGTTGTGGTCTTCACGTCGATCCAAAAGACACGGATGTCTAGTGGACCTAAGCTACTCAACCACTCTAAGCTTATGTTTCCTAGAAGCCTGGGTATTGGGCTTATCTATGAATCATAACCAATAAATGCCCCAATATTAAAATACATCACAGGATATAAAGAAATAATAGGCAATGAATAGTAAACATCAAAGCAATAAACAAACACACAAGCGAAGAATTAAATTAGGGTTAACTCGCTTTAAAAATTATCCCCAGTGGAGTCGCCAACTGAAGCAACTCGATTTTCAAAAATCTTTTAATTCTCGAAAACTAGTGAAATCGCCACCTAATTTTATTTGTTCTAAAAAGAACGAGAAAATATAGATAAAACCCAAAACAAGCGGATAAGGCGGTCTACGTGACCAAAAAGTGGAATCGGGAGTCGGTTATGTAAGGGGAAGGTATTAGCACCCCTTACATCCATTGTACTCGATGGGACCCATTTAATTCTACGCGTTTGTGTGTGTGTTTATTGCTAAGTTATGAATGCTAAAAGAAAAAAAAGAATTGTTTGTTATTATTTTGAGTTTGGCACGGTTTCGAAACCGTGTGCCTACATATTCCCTCGTGCAATGGGAAAGTCAAAACTCTGTAGTTCCTCTTAAAAAGGCTTTAATTGGTTGTATTGATTTTATAATATAAAAAATCGTGCGTTTAGACGTTTCAAATGCTTTGAGCTAGGACCTGTTTTGTTTGTTTGAAAAGCTTAAGTCCTCGCTCGCATTTGAAACGACTATTACACTCTCTTTATCCGAAAAGAGTTTTTTATGATCGCGTATGAGCGATAAAAGAATTTGAATGGGTTGAATTGTTTTTTATGTGGATGAAAAGTACCGAACAACGAGGCTAGCGTCTCACGATTCAAATACTAGAAACCCGAGGAACGAAAGTCGCCTATCACCCAAAAGTTTTCTTGAGAAAAAGTGAAGTGAAACGAGTTCACATTATTTAGGAGTCTTTAAGCCACGGCTCTAGCGTCCAACGACTTAAAGAATAAAGTTTGTTTGGGGGACAAGTTTTTAACAACTAGTCTAGCGTCTAATGGCTAAACACTTGTACTTTATTATGAAAAAGATTTCGAAAAATGCACTCGACGTTGGATCGAGGTTTGAAATTTTACTATGAAAATGTTTTTGCGATGCGAGTTATGGTTAGTTGAGCATATGGTCCTATGGTGTGATAATGAAAAAAGAACAAACAATTGTATACAAGTATTGAATAAAGCAAGTAAATAGATTAAAAGCCCATACAAGGTGGCTTGAACAATTTATATTGTGTAGGTGCATGCGCGAAATAAATTTAATCGATTAATTAAACGGAACTTAATCAAATAATTAGTTTAATAAAATTAATTAGGTAAACTAATTAATTTTAAATAACCTAATTAGATAATTAAATAATGTTTAACTAATCAATTAAAGTTTCATTGTAAGCCCAAGAGTAAGCGTGGTGTGTGTAAAAAAATGTGTGGCCGTTGTGACGCTTCAAAGCTTTGTCAACTCAGGGTTAAAAATAGCTCGCACGAGTATTAGTTGGAAAATGTTTTCGGTTGTGCTTTGTGAATAATTAAATAATAAAGCAATAAAATTATTTACTAATTATTACAACAAGTGGGGAATGGGGTACAAATTTACAAATGGGGAATAAAATAGAAAAGAAAATGCTAAAAATTTCCTAATAATAAATAAAAATGCCTAACTAATGCTACTATTGTTATTTTTTGGTATTTTTGGGTATTAATAATTTTAATGATAAAAATGTAATAATACTTATTATTAAGTAAAGAAAAAAAAAGAAGTAGTAAATGATAATAAAAATAGTGACTAATAATAATGATAATAAGTAATAGTAATGATAATAATTAGTATAGTAAAATGATAATAATATAACAGCATAATAATAATAAGGATAATATTAATAACAAAATAAGTACTAGTAATAGTATATATTAGTAATAATATAATAGTGATAATAAAAAATAAAAGTAATAATAATAGTAATAATAATTTATAATAGTTAAGTGGTAAAATAAAAACTAACAGTAATAGTATATTAGTAATAATATAATAGTGATAATAAAAAATAAAAGTAATAATAATAGTAATAATAATTTATAATAGTTAAGTGGTAAAATAAAAACTAACTAAGTAATAGCAGTAATAATAATAATACAATTAAATATAATAATTAAAAATAAATAACCTAATAGTATAACAGTATTAATGATAATATAATAGTAGATTAGTAGTTATAAAGGTTATAATACCAATAATTTTAATTACTAAGCAATAAAATATAACAATGAAACAAAACTCATCTTTTCACACGAACTCTCTGTCTTCTCTCGACCCAGAAACCCCAAATCGCCTCTCATGGTTTCGTTATCTCTCTCGGTTTTCATAGACATTCATCGGTCCCTCTCTCTCACGATTGTCCCTCGCCGTCCTCTCTCCCACCGTCGCCGGGATTCCGCCCCTCTCTCACCGCGATTTCTCGCAGAAACTCCGTCGGTCGCGATTTCATTTTTGCATGTTTGGTTTTTTTGATTTCTGAATCGTCACCGTTCTGTGTTGGCTCACAATTTGTTTTTTATCTTTCATGAACTTGGCCGGAAACTGCATGCATGGCGGACACAACGGCGGATGACGGTGGAAGGCGATTTGGTTCGCAACCCCCCGGTGAGATCTTTCTGATTTATCAAAACTCTTTTTCTCTTCTTCTTTCTATGAAAAGTGATTTCTATATTTCTGAAGGGTTTGGTGTTATGGAAAATGATGGCTATGGTTAGGGTTTAGGATCACGGCTTCCGTTTGATTTTCATTCTTGATTTTTTGAAACTGTTGGCCGTTTTGGGGTTTTGGTTTTGAACCGTGTTTTGGCTTCTGGGAAATAGCTGTTCTATTTTTTGGTTGGAGCGATGGTTTTAGATTTTTTTGAACCGATACTACCTTGTGTTCTTGCCTTTTTGAACTGTATTGAACAGATACTCTTCTTTTTCTTTGGCTAAGGGTTTGGAGAAAATGGTATCGATAGAACATATATTACAGGGTGTTCTTGGTTTTAGAATGATGGATCTATTTTGGTTTTTCTGTGTTTTCTCTTAAGAATCGATTCTCTCCCTCCTTTGTGGTATCTTGGTGTGTTATATTATAACTGATATTTCCCTTGGGTAGTCCAGATACTCCTTGATCTTTTGCTTTTACCCCATTTAAGCTGTAGAACAGATACTCATTTTGGTCTTGATTCCTGGGTTTTTGCTTTGGTCTGCTGGTTTTTGACTTTAACCTTGTTGACTGATATCTCTTTCTTCTGCTATGTCCTTGTCTTAAGAACAGATACCCTGCTTTTGAACAGATGCTCTGTTTACTCTTTCTCTGTTTAGATATTATGCCCATTTTTTGGTTCTTGTTGGAACAGATATCCTTTCTTGGCTATCCCTCTGCCTTGTCTTTTTCTGTCCCTGTTGCTTGCATTAGTTGCTATAACATGTGCTGTAGCTCTCTATGCTGCCTGTTTCTGTTTGCTGATTTATGTTACATGCTGCCTGTGTTGAATTTATCTTGGGCTGAACTTGCTGTTGGGTTGGATATCTTGCTTGTTTTGAGAAACATGATGTTAATCCTGATTTTCCACTTCACACCTCCTTTTGTGAACCAACAACAAAGGTTGTTGTGATTTGCAATAGGAGGATGTGGCCGATGACGGAACTTTTAAGTTCTGAGGCTTAGTCGCTTATGCATAACCGCAAACCTTTAATTCTGATTCCTAACGCAGACCCTAATGATGAGTTCGAAAGAAACTTCTTTAATTTCTTGCTTAAAATTCGTATAATTATGACTTGATGCTAATCACTTCTTTTTTCTTGTTTTTCATGTAACATGAATGAGGACAATTTAAAGAACATGAACCGGGCAGCAGCTTTAGCAAGGCTTGGACGGACTTGGAAGATCGAAGAAGATGTTACGAAAGTTTATGTTTAGGATTTAGAAGTTTTTTTGTAGTAATTGTAAATCTAAAACATATCCTTGTAACAAACTTGTCATTTCCATAATAGAATTTGAATGAATGGCATTTGAAATTCAATTTTGCCAATATTGATACAATTTATAATTTCGAACTTTGTAGCACCAAAGGTGATGGCATAACTTAGTTTAAAATTCAAGACTTGAATATCTTTTGTAAAAGTATTCTGATTCTTTGAGTAAATTGGTAATGGGCTTTGGTGAAACCATGAAACAAAATTCTGATATTTGCAATAAAGACATGAATCTTGAGTTAAAAGTAAAGTCCTGAATTCCCTTTTCGATTCTGAGTTAGAAATGCCAGCAAAATGACAAAGCCAACAAACTTCCTTTCCGTAGCCACTTGATATTTGTCTTGAACATCTTAACCAAACTTCCATTAGTAGGTAAAACATCAACAACAAGACACACGCATGAGAAACCTTAATCATACACCAATTGATGATCTTGCTCAAAGCTTTTGATCTGATTCAAGTAAGCACACGAAGATGCATACAAGAATTACCATGTAGTTCACATCTCTGAATCCGTGTATTTTCAAAAGTGATGATAACAAACACAGGAGGAGGGTGAACGCCTGAGTGTACAATCTTATAGCTCGACACAGAGAATATCATAGTGATCAAGAATCCCAACCTCGAGTAAATATGAGAGCCCCTTAGACCAATCGTCAATACAACTAAATTCTATATTTTTGAAAAGCTTGACAACCGAAATAAATCAATTTAGTAAATGAAACGCAATGATGCGACATGAGCCACACAAAATTATTAAAATAAACGGAGGGTAAATTTTGGGGTGCGACACCCATAAACCTGCTTCTCTAGTTGGCTTTAGGTAATTATAACCTAGTTAGGTATATCAATCGCTTCCTATTATCTTTCACTAAATCCTCGTTTATAAATTAGACCTTTTCATTCTTCTTCTCATCACTCTTAGTCACCTCCTAACCCTAAACTGATTATAGGATCCCTGATTTCTTTATCTCATATCCTTATACCTCAATCTCTTCCCTAAAATGGTTGTCTAAACCTTTCTCGGTGATGAAAGAGCTCTTCAACTTATTCATGAAAAATGCCCCAATATTGCCTGTCTTAAATATCAGGGATTAGAAATCATAAAGAGTATGCAAGTCCAAAATTGGTCTAGCTATTTTTCTCTGCTTAATGGACCCATCTTTCCAGTCCTGGTAAAAGAATTCTGGAAGTTTGCCAAAATCAGTGAGGATGGAAACACTATTTGGTCTGAGATCTTTCATCTTCCTTTTTCAATAACCCTTTCCTCCATTGTACACACCACTGGGTGTGTTTCGTCTAGAGTCACTATTGAAGACTATCAATATGATCTTGGGCAGGTTGATAAGCTCATGATTCTTCAATATACCTTTGAACCTTGTGAACCCACGAATCGTGAGACCCTCCTTCCAACTCCTCAACTTTGGTTAACTCATAATGAGAAAATCTTCGTGTTTCTTCTATCTTATCATTTCAAGATTGATATTCCAAAAAACCATCTTCAATCATTTGAAATAGTCTATTAAGGCCTCCAAAGCTCATCCTAAATTCTTTATTCCATATGTAAGGATTCTAACAGATCTTATGGTTAACGGAGGAATCTGGGATGCATTGAGGGTTAATAGACCTGAAGGGGCATTGGTTGAAGAAAGATGTGTCAGGGTGAATGCAGTAGAGGAGTTTGAAGATTAAGTGTTTTGTGATCTTTGATTAATGAGATTCTAAAAGAATCTAAGTGTTTTTATTTTTCTATTTGTTTCAATTGTCTATGTTGATCTCGTGTTATGTAATAGTTCTCTATTAATTAATGAAATCATAGTTTTGTTTATTACTATGACTTCATATTATTTATGCTTGCACTCTTTGATGATGCCAAAAAGGGGGAGAAGTAGAAAGAAAGTTTTGATGATTCATAAGAATAACATGTAAATGTGATTTTACCACTAATGTGTGCTTGTTGAAAATAACCAAGGAACTCTGAACAAGTTCACTAAGTATTCAAAGCACGTTAAGAAGTGAAGACTTAAACTATCTGAAAATTAAAGCTTAAAGGAATCAAATTCTAACTCCTTACATTAGACTCTGAAAGAGTTATTCCTAAGTCAAATTCTATTCTGGAACTTGTCTGAGTGACATTAAAGTTCAAGTTCTCAATTTAGAAGTTGTGTCTTTAAAGAATCAAGACTCTCAAGATCCTTCATCTGATTTGTTGGAACCAGGGGGAGTTGTTGCTCAGATGGTCCTTAGTCAGAAGTTCTGATCTTTCACCAAGTATTTGATTCAGGAGGCGTTTTCATGTAAAGGTTAAGTAGTCTTTACCTTTCTCTAGTTTAAATTTCTTTTGATATTATGCAAAATTATATCATCAAAATACATGGTTTTGTCATCATCAAAAAGGGGGAGATTGTTAGAACAACATTTGGTTCTGCAATTATGTCTATGATTTTTGATGATAACAAAGAGTATGTTTGAGTGAACAATTTTTGTTACTGATAAGTTCCAAAATATAGTTATTTTGTATATATGTTTTGTGGAACTTATCGGTTCTTTTGTTGATATTCTTCGAATAAATTCCCCACTTTTTGTATAAATGTGTATATTTAGTGTATAATCAAGTTTTTGTGTAAATATTGTATCATTTGATAGTTTATCATCTCTTTTGTATATATTCATTCATAATTGGAGCATTGAGTAATAAAGGCCAGAGACAAAGCTTCAAGAATGCTATTTTTAGCAATTCATCAACGAATAAGGCTCAAATTAAGGAGGATAAAAATCATGAATTTGGTTGATATTTAGTCATGGTTAGATAGGAAATTAAATAAGTTTTCCAACGCTTCGAACTAGGCGTAAATCCGAGTTACGGTTCTCAAGTTATGGCGAAAACAAAATCTGGTTTTTTTCTACTACCGCTGAGCGGGATTTTGGCGCTCAGCGCGGTCCCCTGAACCAGAATTACGTTAAAAGGGGTAAAAAATACATTTTTAGGTTACATTTTGGGTATTTTTGAACCCCAATCCATCATACATAATTTTTTGGTCTAGAGAGCTTAGAAAGCAACATTGGAGCTTGCATTTGGATGATCTAGAGTCGAATATATCGTCGATTGGTGTTGACAAACCAAGAAATGTTTGGTTCCTCTTTTTTTCTTCTCTTTGTATTCTCTTTTGTTGAGTTGTGTTTGTATATCTACTCTTAACTCATGTATATTTGTCTCCCTTTGCATTGTATAAAGCTTGCTTTACGAATCTGTGTTGGTGATTGTCTTAGGTTTTTACCTTGTGTTAAGGATTTGAGCTTTACTAGACATAGATTGCTTAGATTCTTACCTAGGATGACTATCTGTTAGTTTCTGAATGCTAGAAATGGGTATAGAGCTGATATTTAATTAGATTATCTGAGCTTAATGCCTTTGTGTTGGTTGTTTCGAGCTAGACATAGTCGTTACGAGTGACGCGGTTGACTTCTGTGTTGTTGAGGTAGGCCAGACATGGCTATCGAGGTGATGCGGTTGAATTCTCAATTTGGGTTAGAGATAGCTTGGGTTGTCAGAGGTATGTGTCGCACCCCAAAATTTACCCTCCGTTTATTTTAATAACTTTGTGTGACTCATGTCACATGATTACGTTTCATTTACTAAATTGATTTATTTCGGTTGTCAAGCTTTTCAAAAAAATATGGAATTTAGTTATGTTGATAATTGGTATAAGGGGCTCTCATATTCACTCAAGGTTGGGACTCTTGATCACTGTGATATTCTCTGTGTCGAGCTATAAGATTGTACACTCGGGCGTTCATCCTGTGCTTTGTTATCATCACTTTTTGGATTCCTTTGAGATGCACGGATTCAAATATATGAATTATCTGGTAATTCTTGGATGCATCCTAGTGTGCTCACTTGAATCAGATTAAAGTTTTGAGCAAGATCATCATTTGGTTTATGATTAAAGTCTCTCATGCGCGCGTATGTTTGCTGATGTTTTATCTACCAATGGAAGTTTGGTTAAAAATCAGGACAAATATTATTTCTTCAAAGACACTGTTTGACAAGGTTTGGATTCATTGTTTGAGTTTCAAAGTGACTACGGAAAGGAAGTTTGTTGGCTTTAACGTTTTGCTCAGGATCGAAGAGGAAGTTCAGGACTTTAATTTTAACTCAGGATTCATGTCATTATTTTTAACTGCAAATATCATAATCTTGTTTCAATTTCAAGAATTCAAAAGTTCATACCGATTTATCTCAACCATTCCATGTGGTAAATTTCATCCAAACATTTCCAAGCCTATTACCCATTCATTCAAGAATCAGAGTTATTCAAGTTTTAAATTTAAACTAAGTTATGCCATCATCTTTTTGTGCTACAAAAGTTCAATTTCTAAAGCTTAATTTTTGATTGTATCAACATTAGCACAAATTGAATTTCAAATACCATCCAAGTGTGAGTTTCATCCAAATGTTTCTAAACACATTACAAATTCATTCAAGAACTCTTACAAGTTATGGAAATTTTGTCAAGTTCCATTTTGAACATTGTTCCTAAGTTATTTCATTCAAAGTTCAAATTATGAGAACAATTTTATCAACATTTCAAATGACATTCAAACCAATTTCAAAGGACTTCCAAGTTATTACAAGCATGGAATGATTATGTTACAAGATTCAAGGGTACAAAGGAAAAGTTTGAATATATTGTTTCGAACTACTTCAATGTTGCGAGCTATACAAAGTATGACATTTGCAAGTATCGACTCAATTTCTATTAAAATTACCCAATAATCATTCAAGATTGTTACAAGTAATGGTAGAATTATTCAACATCTATTCAAACTACAAAACGGTTTACAATTGTATCGATTCCAAACTACATAAGAGATTGATTTTTGTTACAAGATTCTCAAGTTTTCTCCGAGCCTTTTTCTTCATTCCGGTTTCATCATTGACAATCCTCCGAGTCCTCCAAACTTTGCTCAAAGTGCTGCCCGGCTCACCTTCCCAAACGCCCCATCACCAATGAAGTTCATACATGAAAAATAAGGAAAAGAAATGTGGTTAGCAAGCATAAACATAAACAAATTACAAAGAAAACTATCGAGAGACTCATCATTAGGCGTTTGGCGGGAATCAGGTTTTAAATGCTGAACCTCAGAATCTTGCTTAAAGATTAATCATCGGCGAAAAACGACTTGTTTGCAAATCGCGAGATAACTCGGTTCACAAACAAGCATAAGTCGAGGCAACGGTTTTAATCCCAACAGGCAGCAAGTATAAATCATCACAGTTTAATATTCCAACAGCCAGCAAGTATAACAAAAGGCAACAATAGCAGTATGGGTTATCAGCAGCAGAGAGCAGTTGAAAGTTCAGAAAATAAGCATCATTACAGCATGGTTTAGCAACTAATGCAAGCAACAAAGTCAACAGCAGAGCAGACAGCATGGCCAAATGCAGAATTCAGAGCAGACAGCATGGCCAAATGCAGAATTCAGAGACAACCAATTCAAGCAATTCAAGCATGGTGATAGGCAACCAATTCAAGCAACAGAGACAAAAGGGACACAAGTGATAATATCTGTTCAGAGATATAATAAAAAGAAGCACCAGAAAAAACTCTCAAGCAGACACAGTTCACACTCACTCTCAACACAAAAAAGAAAGAAGAACTTTGTTTCAAAACCAGAAAAAACCAAAGTGCAGCATCTGTTCTACATCCCAAAACCAACCATTTCAAGAAAAAACCCAAAGTGTAGTATCTGTTCTAAAAGAAAAAGCAGCGACACAAACCAAAAACACCAAAAATCCCAAAACAAAAACGTAAACAAACACAAAGACAACAAGCACATTCATCATTTTCCTACGCCAAACAACCTTCAGAATTTTGGTTTTCTCAGAAATCATTGTTCTGAACCGAGAAAGAAGAAGAGGATTAGAAAGGTAATACCAGGTTTCGACGAAGAGGTTGCAAACTTTGTCACCATCCTTCTCCTTCACTCCTCTCATTTTCGCATTGCATCGCATCGCTGTCACCAAATGGGGCTTAGGGTTTCTCATTTTCCCCTTTCCATTTTCGATTTGCCTGTGAGAAATCAAAACAAACAGTTATCAGAAATCGGTCAAAACATGCAGTAACAGTTCGAGATGAGAAAGAGATAGCAAATTTCGATGAGATTGAGAGAGATGAGCGGTGGTGACGGTGAGAGAGAGACAGACAGAGAGCGATCGCGGCGAGAGAGAGATGAGAGCGAGTGATTTCCAGCGACGGTGAGAGAGAGAGAGACAGAGAGCGATCGCGACGGTGTGAGAGAGAGACAGAGAGTGATCGCGGCGAGAGAGACCGATGAGGGTTTTGTAAGGAACGTGAGATGGAAGACGATGAGAAACGGTGAGAACGCAAGCACGTGAGTAAGAATGAGAGAACAGATTTCTGTCTTTGCAAATATTGTTTTCTTTTCCTTTTTTTTTATTATAATTTAAAAAAAACTTATTCTTTTTTAAATTATTCAAAAAAACAAGTTTTTTTTTTTCTCTTTATTTTTTTTTATGTTAAATCTGGTGGTGACAAGTGTCACCACCTTGTTTTTTATATATATATATATATATATATATATATATATATATATATATATATATAGAGAGAGAGAAAAAATCTTTTTTCTTTATTTTATCATGTTAGTTATTTTATTTAAAAAAAATGTTAATATTGAATTAATATATATGTGGTGTAATATTGCCATTTTTTGGAACCGTCGGAGTATTTTGGATTGGAAGCTGTGGTACTCGGTTTCGTTAGTGCGTGGAGGTATTTCGGACCAGTCAAAGATCAGAGGGTTTTCTTTTTATACTCCGCAGAATCACTGCAATACAGGCTATTCCTGAATCTTTATCTATTTCAATTAATTTATTTTGTGCAAATAATATTTTGTTGCGATGTACCAAATAATTATTGGATCTGATAGTTTGTGTTTGATGATTTGTCGATTAAACTATTAGCCGATTTTTCATCAAACAGAAAAAATCATCTCTAATAATTATTTAAATTTCCGATTGTATTGTATGGTATTTTTGTCTGCTTATTTACTCATTCAGTATTTATTCACCAATGTACACTTTGCACACAATTAAAATTAAAATCAATTCGATTTCATCCTGATTGGCTCATATGCCGATTTCTTAAAGGGTCTCATAGTTGGGGATGGGCATGGCCATCCTCACGAGATTGGTTAAAGTCCTTGTTGCTTTAATCGATCATAACCCGAAAATAACATTGGTCTATATATCAATTTTCCATGCACCAGGGTCTCATGGTTGGGGATAGGAGCACCTATCCTCACGAGGTTAATTAAGTCCATATACTTGATTAATCACAACCCGCTTCCATTCCATCTCAGCACGCGTATCAGAATGCTTTCATAATTAAAGTTTCAAACCTCGATCCAACGTCGAGTGCATTTTCGAAACCTTTTTCATAATAAAGTACAAGTTTTTTTAGTCGTTGGACGCTAGACCAATTGCTAAAAAAAAACTTGTCACCAAATAAACTTTCAGTCTGTAAGTCATTGGACGCTAGACCAGTTGATTAAAGTCTTCTAAATAACGTGAAACTCGTTTCACTTTACTTTTTCTCAAGAAAACTTTTTGGGTGATAGACGACTCGTGCGAGCATTAGTTCCTCGGGTTTCTAGTATTTGAATTGTGAGACGTTAGCCTCATTGTTCGGTACTTTTTCATCCACATAAAAAACAATTCAACTCACTCAAACTCTTTTATCGCTCATACGCGATCATTAAACTCTTTTCGGATAAAGAGGGTACAATAGTCGTTTCAAACACGAACGTGGACTTAAAGATTTTCAAACAAACTAAACAAGTCCAAGTTCAAACATTTGAAATGTCTAATGCACGATTTTTCTAAAAATCAATACAACAAATTTAAAGCCTTTTTAAGAGGAACTACAGAGTTTTGACTTTCCCATTGCACAAGGGAATATGTAGGCACACGGTTCTGAAACCGTGCCAAACTCAAAATAATAACAAACAAATTCTTTTTCTTTTGGGTATTCATAACCTAGCAATAAACACACACACAAACACGTAGAATTAAATGGGTCCCATCAAGTACGATGGATGTAAAGGGTGCTAATACCTTCCCCTTACATAACCGACTCCCGATCCCACTTTTGGTCACGTAGACCGCCTTATCCGCTTGCTTGGGGTTTTATCTATATTTTCCCGTTCTTTTTAGAACAAATAAAATTAGGTGGCGATTTCACTAGTTTTCGAGAATTAAATGATTTTTGAAAATCGAGTTGCTCCAGTATGTGATGACACGGACAAGATGGACAGTAGATTTACGTCTGTGACGGGTAATGTGTATTCGTTCCGGACAAGCTATCTATCCTTTATAGTTTTTATTCATTTACTTTTTATCTTTTCTTTACAACCATTTAACCCCAAACTCATTAACGATAGAATTATCGAACGACGAATCAATAACCAATATCTGTGGACACAATACGATATAACCTAACCAATATATATCACCCGGTAAAAATAATACTTTACTTTTTTGCTTTCCTGCTATACAGCATCCGAACAATTACTCTAATGTTTGTTGTATTTTTAAGATAAACAAACAGATTTTGCTTCTGATGAATAGTGTGTCCAAGACATTACAAGGGAATATATTCCGCTTCTAACCTACAAAGGTTTTGCTGAACGAGTAGCAAGGAAAAGCTTTAGAAGGCTCTGAAGTTACTCTGATACGTTCGTCTGAAGAAACCAGTCAGAAGATCTAAAGACAAAAGTTTGACTTATGTCAAGATTCTAAAGACTCAAGTTTGAGAAGACAAAGGGTTCTGAAGACCAGGTGCTAAATACTCTGAAGAATTTGATTCTGAAGATTCCAAGACTTTAAGTGCTTCTGAATTTAGGTTACAATACAAGGTTACATGACCAAGTGCTGAAGACTCTGGTGAACGTGGTTTTGAAGATTCTAAGAACTTGAAGTTCTTTCAACCTTTAGTTACGATACAAGGTTCTTCAAAACCAAGTGTTGAAGCTGTTGAAGAGGAAGATCTGAAGACTTAAAGTTTTGATCAACCAGGAGTTAGATTCTCCACTTCTAAACTCATGCTCTCAAAAGCCTCCAAATTGCAGAAGGAAAGAAGATAACTTTAATGTGGTAAAAATAGTACATAGTACGAAAATGTTTTATTCCACTATCTCCTTACCAACGTAAAGTATGGAATACAAAAAGGACATGAAAGTACTATTTTGTAACGACTCTATTTTTCAAATGGCCAATGGATATGTTGGTTCTATTGATTGGAAGCAATTTTAGTAAAACATTTTGCTAAGAAATGTCTTGAAGTTTACTGAAGTAGAAGATGTCACAGCAGATGTGCTGACATGTGTAATTGACTAAAATGCAGAATTTTTAGGAAGTCAATTTTTTTATTAATTGTTTGCTTCGATTAAGAAAGCTGGTAAAACGTCTTCAGCAATATCTTTGGAGTTTTAATATCCTGGTTTCATGGAGAGAAGACAGGAGGCGCTGAAGACTTGTGAGTAAAGCAACCCTAGTCGTTGTTACTCTATTTAAAGGGCTGCAATCCTTATTTTCCAGTTGTCCGTTCTAGTTTAGAGAATTTTATATTTTACTTTTGGTTGTTCATTGTTTTAATTGTTAGTTGTTTATTGTGAGCCTCTCTTGTTAGTTACTTGAGAAGGACGTTTTTAAGCTGTTAGTTTTCAATTACCGTACGCTTTGAAGCAAGCGTGATTGTGTGTCTTTGAAGAGTATCTTCAGTCTTTAGTTGTTTTTAGTATCACAGGTTGTGGTACTGAGGGAGAGAGTGGAGGATTCTCATATCTAAGTGTGGTATCTTAGGTAGAAGGATCACAGGGGTAATTTGATTAAGTGAGGAGGTGTAAACGGGGAAGGTTTAGCTCCAAATTTTAATACTATTAATAGTGAACTCCATCCCTGGCTTGGAAGCCCTCAGACGTAGGTTAGTTAGAGCCGAACCGGGTTATCAATTCTCTGTGTTTTTATTGCTTTCTACACTGTTATAGTCAGTTCTGTTTAACTGTGTTCAAAGCAGATATAAGTGTCATGATATTATCTTCGACATCTCATATCTAATACCAGAATTTCAGGATATATTTTTAACTGGCTACAAAAAGAGGAGTATCATTGTTTGAGAGGTTGTTGCTTCATGCCACAATGCAACAATAATGGAAGTCATTATTGATAAACACAAGCAACATGATTATCAATCAAGTATCAACAGCAAGAGAAACATGAAAAAAATGTTATCTTGAATCATATTAATTGATAACTTAAACAAGAAATTATCGATTCACACTGTGCTTAAATCTACATGCTGCAAGGAAGTCTTTTGAACATGTAAAAGAAGAACAAGAAGACCATGGAAGACTCAATTTGTAAATTCACACAAATGATGTGTTACTTCATGATATTTTACAACAAGGGATGTTGTCCAGAATGTTCCAAGGAGAATCAAGATGAAGAATCTCTTCTCCATATTATATCAAGATCAACAAGTTATCAGAAGCTTATGCAGAAGAAGACTTCAATAATTTAAGTGCTTTGGGTTGTTGTCCGTGAAGAAGCAACTTGAAGAACAAAAGACCATATATTTGAAGATAAAATACAATGTAATATTTTTAGTGTGTATTAGGATCTTCTGATGTACTTAATAGATTTTACAACGACTTGTTTAGAAGCACTTTATTGTAAGCAAACTTTGTAAAAACAAACAATTGTTTGTTCCTTCTAGAGGATTGTTTAGGTCATAAGCTCTTGGAAGGTTTTGAACAATTATTCTAAAGGACCAGTTGGGTCTGAAGCTTTAGAAGATATTGTGTTCCTTAGAGGACTAGTTAGTTTAGAAGCTCTGAGAAGACTAAGATGGACTCTTAGTGGATGTCAATCACTTCTAGGAAGCTTGTGCCATGAATGTTATATCCATAGTGGATCCTTGAATAGTTCATCAGATGTTAGTCACCGGTTGTTTCCCGTGCAAATGTAATTGGTTTGATTATATTGGATTAAGACCTTGAGTTCAAGGCGAAATCACCTCGGAAGGGTGGAGTGGAGTAGCTTGAGTTTATCAAGTGAACCAGGATAAAATCACGTGTTCTTTACTTTTTGCTTATGTCTCTCTGTTTATATTTCTACAATTTGTTAGAAGCAATAGTTAGATATAATCATAAGAAGAAATCTTTGAGAAGCAAAAGTTCATAAGCAAGAATCAGAGGGCGGTTTCTGGATCATGAGAAGTTGGAGAAAGATGAGGCGATTGAGTTGTTGGTTGAGAGGTTGGGAGTTACCGTGGAGAAGGCCCTTGAGGAGGTTGATAAGACACGTGGTTGCCACGTGATATATAGTTGGTTGAAGAGGTTTTTGATGCAGAGGTTGCGCATGCACGAGCGGTTGATGGTGATCCCGAGCAGGTTACCCTTCACATGGGGTATGCCATGAGAGCATACCTCTTGTATCTTGTTGGGACCCAAATCTTTGTGGACACCAGTGCCACCTACACTAACATCATGTACCTCAGGTTCTTTGCTGATTTAGAGTAGATCAGTGGGTCGAACTGGGGGGCTGCTTGCTTGGTTTACTTGTATACCAAGTTGACTTAGGTGACTAGGTGGAAGACGAGGCAGATCACCGACAACATGTCTCTTATGACGGTATAGATTATTTCTCTTAGCTTCCTTTTTTAATTATTTTGATTTTGAAACTAACTAATATAATTTTGATATTTCAGAGATGGATCCTACAACACTTCTCTCGCATATCTGGATGGTCATTTGTCGAGGGTTATACCGAGTAGATGCCTCATGCATGTGCATATGAGTCGTTCAGAGGCAACCATGCGACAATTGTGTATCGGGTTTATCTGGATCGGATTGTGCATGAGGACATCCACTTTAGTGCCTACGTCGACCACCGCGAGACGATACCTTTTGATGAGGTTTCTCTATTTACAAGTTGGTTGGCCTGCGGTACTCGGAAGACTGCTGCTTATATGCCTGAGCGAGTGATATGTCAGTTCGGGTATACTTAAACGATTCCTCGACATCCTGCTTTATCTGCTCCTCTGATAGTGAAAAGGAGGGAGATTGATGAAATTTTTGATGATCTTGAGAATCATCTCATACCTGAGGAGGCCAGGAGTACCGTGGCTCCAAACGACTGGAGTTACGTGTACGATTCTTTAGGATTTCCCATTCATACCTGATACGGGAGACTCTAAGAGACCCACCCAGATCGACTCATTAGGAGATCCTGGAGGAGGAGCAGGCGAGGAGGGATCATGTCCAGGATGTGCTGCCTAGATGTCGCCGTATCATGGAGCTTGCTAGGGATGGCATCGACAGAGGGATGTTTCCTGACGGATCCGATGTCAGAGGCGTTTTGGAGGCCATCATGGCGGAGGCTCAGGGTACCCTGGTCTACAGAAGGCAACGAAGGAACGCCTCGAGGGTGACACATCGACTCCGTCATACGCAGTAGTTTATTTTGATTGTATTTTGACTTTGTTTTTTTAATTTATTTTTGTAGTGTACTGGATCTGTATTTTGATTACTACTATTATTATGAAATTTATTTTGGATAACATTTTTGGGCTTTAATTCGATTTAAAAGTTGCATGTCATTAATTTGAATTACAAATGTAAATTCTAAAATAATTGCTTATAGTTGGTTTTTTCTGCTAACTGTCATGCCTAGAACCAGATTTATATTTTCAGTTAGGAACCGAAGATATACCCCTGATTTCACTCAAAAATTGCAGAAAGTGGTGCAAACTAGAAATAAACTTCAGATTTTATGAAAGACATTTTAAGATTTTTATGGAGTGCGCCTCACCCTTATGAGGTGAATTAAAAAATTTACATTATTTAACTGACAAGTTAATTAAAATATTTTGTAAAATTAACAGTTTAATTAACTGATAAATATAAAATAATATAATTATTTGCATTTAATACACTAATCTTTTATTTTAAATTAAATTAAAATTATAAAAGACAAAAATAAATTCTAATTAAAATAACAAAATATACACAATACAGTCATTATTATAAACAATATTTTTTTAAACTAATGTGGATGTACATGATTTTTAATTATTAAAAATAATAAAAATAAAAAACAAACTTATTTTAAAATGTCATAAATTTAATTAATCATAATCTAAGCTCAATCTCAATTCATTCTTGAAAATTTCACTTTGTATCCCCACATTTCAACCTGTACCCCCGCTACAGTAGTTTTTTTTGACTAAAATACCCTCATATAAATAGCATAAAATTTTAAAAAAAAATCATTTTTCACATCTCGTCTAAAAGTGTTCCGAATTCTCTCTACATCAATTGCATTCTAATAATCTTAGGTTAAAAAACACCGAAACATTTCAAGTAAGTGTTACGGAAATTTAATCAAACCGGAACACTTTTAAAAAGTGTTCCGGTTTTAATTTTTTGTTGAAACACTTTTAGAAAGTTTAGGTTTGCAATAATGTCGATCAGTTGCAAAAGTGTTCCGGTTTGGGATATTGCATTCCGGAACACTTTCTAAAAGTGTTCCAGTTTGTTATACAATTTGTCATTCATTCCGGAACACTTGCACAAAGTGTTCCGAAATGGTTTTTGTGAAATCCGAAACACATTTAAAAACTGTTCCGATTTATATTTTTACATACCGGAATACTTACTAGAAGTGTTCTGGAGGAGTTTTTCTGGACTGTTAAATTTTGACTTTTTCATAAATAGCAAAAGTCAAATGATAAAATAATTAAATTATATTAGAATAAAATTGACATTTTTAAAAAATTGTGGGGTTACAGAATTAATAGTAGGGGTACAAAATACAATTTTCTTCATTTTTCTATATAATCAAATTTAAAAGCCCACTCACTAGTCATATGCACAAAATTAACCTAATTTTAATGATAAATTGAAACCCTAAAAGAACTCATATCTCCCCCACTCAAAAACTGCAGCCGCTCCACCGTTTTTGCCTTGTACAAGTGACAAGGTACCGGCAGAAAAACGCAGCACCGTCAGAAATAAAGCACAGGATTTCCTCCCATCTCAAGCAGCAGTCGCTAAGATGCGATTCCGATGATTCCGGCAGTGATAGCCGACTCAATAGTAACCGATTTAGGTCGCCACAGTTCAGATCTACACTCTGCACTGCCATTGTGGTGCGATTGACAACATACACGGTACGTTCAATCTTTGGTTTTCATTTTCTTATTCATTCTTCTTCTTTTTTCTATTTTAAGTTGATCTCAATCCTCTCATTTGGTTTTAGTGATTTTCCTATTTATATGAAATCAAATGTAAAGTTAATGATCTATTTTTTATATGAATAAAAAGAGCATGAAATAGAGTGAAACATTAGATCATGTTTCTCTATATTCCATTCTCTTTTTTTCATATAGATCCATACCTTAAAACATAAATAAAAAAGATTAAGTGATAATAATTACTAAAAATTCATCATATTTCATCAATTGCAAATTTGCTCTTAAATTTAATCTAGATCTCTCAATTTTTCTTCTTTATTCTCTTTCATCTTTAAAAAATGTAAGCAAATGATATAACAACAATTTAGTTTTATCTTATAAAGTAAAACTAAATTAAAATTTATCATTTTAGTATGTTATATGATTTATTTAAAAATAACAATGATGGTGATTGATTGATAGTATAAAATTATTTTAGTGTTGGAATATATTTTTTTTCTCATAATAAAGTTATTAAGTTTTATCTACCTTTAGTTATTCTCCTTACCTCAAAAGTACTTACATTCTCTTTATATTATTCCTATTTGTTTTACCTATATTTTTCTTTGTAATTTTAAAAATATTTTATAAAAACTTTTATCAAAATATTAATAATTCTATCATATTTGTTTTTTATTTTAATTTGAAAGGTTAATTTTGACAATCTATTTGTTGAAAATTGAATCATAGTTGAATTGATATTTTTTTTAAATAATTTTGTATTTTATAATAATTTTATGAAAAATTATTTAAAATAACTAGAAAATTAAAGAAATTTTGATATAAAATAAAAGTTTCGATAAAATGATAAGATACTTAAAATAACATTTTAAAATAATCATTTAAAATAAATTTTCTTTTGAAATTTTTATAAAAAGTTTCTTTGTAAATTTATTTCTATATAAAAAAATGTAACACTATAAAAATCATTTTTAAAAAAAAGAAAAACAAACAAACCTATCTTAACACTCTTTAATATTATCATTTGTAATCTAATCCTATTTAATCTTACCGTCTAACATTTTGTCCCGTATAACATTGCAAGTCTTACTTGCAGTTTGAGCGGTATCTATGTCACATAAAACTCTTTAATCTCTCATATCCATTTCAACCGCCAAACTTGAACTTGATGGTTTGTCTTCCGGGATGATATGATTTCCAATTTTCACTCACCTCTGAGTTAGGAATGCTTTTCCTTTTTCTAAACTTACATTTCACATACTCCATCTTATTTTTGCTTAAGCCAAAATCATGTGTTTCTAAAGCTTATCTCAAAGTCTTCAGCATCTCATTTAAATCCTCCATCGACTCTCCAATTAAGATTATAGCATATGTAAAAAAAAATGCATCTCAATGCTAGCTCTTAAATGTATTTCGTGAGTACATCCAAAATTAAAATAAAAAGGTAGATTTAGAGTTGAAACTTGATTAAAATCTATTGTAATGGAGAATTTGTTTGTCTCTCCACCCTATGTTTACACACTAGTTGATACTTCATACATATCTTGGATATCTCAAACATATTTAGGGATGACAATGAGTATGGTATGGGGAGCATACTATAGTATCCGTCCCCATACCTGTGATTGTAAAAAATTCTCGTATCCAAATTCATACCTGCGTGAGTACTCGTATTTGTGCCCTCCAAGTATGTAAGTACCCATACCCGTTACTCGCATTTCTAATAAAACATAAATATATAAAGTATAAAATATCATATTTTAAGTTGTTAAGAGCAATTAATTTTTTTACTGAAATATGAGTAGATAAGAGACATTGCATTACAGGAATTGCATTATATATGACATTATGCATCTTATTGCATTAATTACAAATGAGAATATTCTATTCTATTCTAGAGTATATTAAGGAATATTCTATAGAATATCTCATTCTCTCCCTCTCTCTCTCTCTATCTATATATATATATATATATATATATATATATATATATATATATATATATATATATATATATATATATACAAATATCAACACTTCCCCTCAAGCTTGAGCATATTAGTCAAATGCACCAAGCTTGCCACATATATAATTAGTTTTGGGATTTCGCAGAGATTTTGTGAACACATCTGCCAATTGATTATCAGAGTCGACAAATTTTGTAACGATGTCACCTGATTCAATCTTCTGTCTGACAAAGTGACAGTCTATCTCAATATGTTTGGTCATCTCATGCGACTTATTCTCTTTGCTCTTTTCTTGATGCTTACATCCACAACCAATATTCTATGTTAGGTAGTCAAACTTTCTCTCATTTATAGTACAAGCAACTCTTCCTATCTAACTTCCTAATAAGAAAGAATTTTATATTAGAACATGTTGCTCCACTTTTATATGGAAGCATCTTAATCTATTTTTAGTATAATTTGTTGTTTGCTTCTATATGGGGACCAACTCTTATGATATGTACTTTAGTTTGTAAATATCTACTTGCACTAAATATATATATGGGGTTTATCATATCAAATTGAAATAAGATATTCTCCTCACTTTCACACATTTTTTCGTTGCGGTTGAAGTACAATTTAGATATTCCCACTTCTAACCACCATCATCACCTCCAGACGCGGGTTCATAGGCACAAAGGAGATGTGTTGTCGATGACACCATTTTCAGATTTCCTCAACCACCAATTGCAAAAGGTCAAATGATTGCTTCCAATATCACTCTCGACTCCTAAGCCCTGAACCAACATACATCAACCCATCTATTATACATCTACCTGGTCCTGGCTGGCGAAAGCATTATGGAGGATTGCTATTAAGGAACCAACTCTCACTACCTGCAACTAAGGTTGTCTGGTCCTGGCTGACAAAAGCATTATGGAGGATTGTTATTAAGGAATCAACTCTCACAAATTTTGACTAGTCCACCACCTTAACCATTACTACTTGCAACTAAGGTTGTCAAGATCCTGATCTAGATCTTAACACTTCCTCTAGTCTTAAATATAAGCAACAAAATACATGTATTTTGTACAAAGTTAGACTAAGTATGTGTATCTTTTTGATTATATTTGAGACTAAAGGGACTACAAAAGACAATACATTGTTACATATTTATTAAGATATACAATATTGAATACTAAAAATATAAATAATAATAATAACTAAGTATTATAAACACTAAATTTGGGGGATAATCTAAGTTAATTTAGGATTAGAAAATGATCTTAAGAAATAAATTAAGATGCTCGAATATAATAATGTTTTGAGTATCTTAGTTTAACTCATACTATTAATTTCTAATCTTATAGTAACTTAGATTATGCTTTGACATGCACTACTCATAGGAAGATTACAACAGCTAATTACATGATATAGGTGATGTGAGAGTATTCTATATACAAATATTCTTAACACTATATTTACAAATATCAACACTTCCCCTCAAACTTAAGCATATAAGTCAAATGCACCAAGCTTCCCATATAATTAGTTCTTGGACTTCGTAGGGATTATGTAAACACATTTGTCAATTGATCATTAGAGTTGACGAAGCTCGTGACGATGTTGGCTGATTCAATCTTCTCTCTGACAAAGTGACGGTCTATCTCAATATGTTTGATCATCTCTTGGAAGACTGAATTTGAAGCAATGTGCAATGCAGCCTGATTATCACAAACAATTGTCATTGGTCTTGCTTCTTCAATTTGAAGTTCTTTGAGCAACTATTTTAGACCAAATGAGTTCACATGTTGCCATTGCCATGGCCCTATACTCTGCCTCGACGCTTGATCTTGCAACTACGTTTGTTTCTTACTTTTTCAGGATATAATGTTTCCTTCAACAAGTATACAATACTCAGAGCTGGATCGTCTATCAATGGTTGATACTGCCCAATCAACATCGGAGTATCCAACTATCTGAGTATGTCCTTTATTTTCATACACTAGACCTTTTCCTGGAGCACATTTGATGTATCTCAGAATCCGTATAACAATATCCATGTGTTCCTAACAAGGGGAATTTAAGATTTGACTTACCACACTGACTGCGAAAATATTCGGACGAGTGACTGTGAGACAATTCAACTTTTCAACCAATCTCTTATACCTTCATGAGTTAGATAAAGGCTCTTCCTGATTGGGTAGTAGTCACCAGGTGGTTGCTCCATATATACTTCCTTTTCAAGATCACCATGTAAAAATGCATTTTTGATGTAAGTTGATGAAGAGACCAATGTTGAATGACTGCAATGGCTAGAAGAAGTCTAACATATGTCATCTTGACTACGGGCGAGGAGGCATCACTATAATCCAATCCCAAAATATGAGTGTGCCCTTTGGCTACCAAGCAAGTTTTAAAACGTTCAATCTTACCATCTGCACCAACCTTCACTGTATAAAGCCAATGACAATCAACTAAAGATTTTCTAGAGGGTAGAGGAACCAGTTCCCAGGTACCACTGCTTTGAAGAGCACGCATTTTATCAATTATTAGTGGGGCAGGTTGCCTAGAATGATGGGGAACAACGGTAGATAAGATTTTCGGAAGAGGAGTGGGAGTACTTTCCTGAAGAGGTTCCTGAGTTACTTGGCTGGACTCGAAATATGGAACAAACTCGAAGAAGGTAACATCGTCCTATACGAGGTATCATTGTAGAGTATGTGAATAGCAACGGTAACCTTTTTGGGAGAGATTTTGTACAATATATGTGGACCCAAAGACTCATGGATGAATTGGGTGAAGTGGGGAATTAGGAAAAAGGGTTGAATGAGTGATTTTATTGTTAAGGACAAATGAGGGCATGCGATTTATAAGGTAACATGCCGTTAGCACAACACCCCTCCAAAACCGAAGTGGAACATTACCATAGAGAAGTATGGTCTGAGTGGTTTCTACGAGATGTCGATTTTTGAGCTTGGCTACCCTGTTTTGTTGAGGTGTATGAGGGAAAGATGTTTGGTGGAGAATACAATTGTTAGGCATAAAAGTTAAAAATTGTTGGGATAAGTATTCACGAGCATCATCACTTCTTAAGGTGCGAATAGACACACTAAACTGAGTTTTTCTTCATAAAATTGTTCAAAAATAGAAAATAATTTAGATATATTTTTCATTAAAAATAATCACGTGCAATGTGAAAAATCATCAATAAAGGTGAAACAGTATGCGAGGGACCCCGAACATCAAAGTGAACTAAAGCTAAAGGGGACGAAACTCATTTATTGAATCGATTGGGAAATTGAGTACAAATGTCTTTTTCTAACTGACACGACTCGATGTAAATTAGATACTTCGATAAATTTGGCACCAACTTTTGTAGTTTGGGAAGACTGAGGTGACCTAACTGAGCATGTATAGTGAGTGGAGAATCTTTGGCTGAGCATATCTGAGATAACATTGAGAGGTAATAAAGGCCTTGAGACTCGCACTCGATGCCAATCGCCTGTCCTAAACTCCGATCTTGCAAAGTAACATTACTGTTAGTGAATGTGACAATTCAATCAAGAGAACAAGTTAAACAACTGACTGAAAGTAAATTAAATGGACGTACATAGAGAACAGAAGTAACAGAGAGAAGGTGGAATTTGAATAGTACCAATCCCTTCAGATCGGGTTTGAGAATTGACATAAGTTATAGTAGGTAAGAAATCCGAGGTAGAGAGGGATGGGAATTTTTTTTATTACCAGTAACATGATCACACGCATCAGAATCAAGGACCCAAGGTCCATGAGAAGATGATTGAGAGAGGTAGACGGATGAATACCAGTGTGTGCAATCGAAGGAGTAGAATCTGAGTTCTGATAATTGTGATACCACCTGAGGAAATCATCATAGTTTTATGTAAAGTTTTGAGGAGTAGCCAAAATATCACATAAATCGGGTGTAAAAGGATTAGTTTGAACTGGATCACAATTTTTCGTAAGTGAACAATAAAATCTATGATTGGATTTGCAACAGTTGCACGGTGGCTAGTGGGGCACAGGAAAAATTGTCGGGATTAGCCGGACCAGAGGAGGTTCTTCTGTAGGGTTAGTTTGCCGGAAGGCCATCAGAAATAGTAGCGGCGGATAGCATCAGCAGTTTGGTGGTGACCAAAGAAATTTAAAAACTGATGCCGAAATGAGTCATGACAATGTATGGAAGAAAAATAGGAAATATGACATGGTTTGACAAAAAATTCTCACTTGGAAGATAGTGGATCAACCAGGTAAAGCACAGTGAAGGGTTGTCTCTCAGTAGGCTCTGGATACCATATTAAAATACGAGAGACTAAAAGACATTTGAATAAACCGTGTGTTTAATAAGCACTACATAGACTTTATTATCTATAGAGAAATTACAGCTAAAAACATGATATAGTCAATGTGAAACTATTCTATATATAAATATTCTTAACACAATATATTTACGATCATCAACATTTCACACTATATTTGCTCGTTATGCAACTCTCCACTACTTGGACTTTGGGTGCCATTCCGTAACTTCCCGCCATCCACTAACTCTCTCTAGACCTTTCTTTCCTCTACGTGTGTAAATCAACCACACAATTGGTTTTGGCCTGACTTCTGCTACACCATACAACGCCTTGTCAAGGCTGATCCAAAGAAACTAACTTTTCAGCAAGTCTTCATTTTCCCACATAGTATCTTCAGCTACTCTACCTTTCATTTCACTAACCATTGTTTGACAACCTGACCCCTCTCCTCAATTTTACCCAAAGTTAACAGTTCTTTAGGTTTTTCCTACTCCTCGAACTCCATTTCCTGCCCTTTTGATAACATAGGCTCAACAACATAATTCATGTTGGTATTTCCACCTTCATTGTGGTCCGCCCCTAGTTGCCTAAATTGCAACAGTTGGTTTGCCTTAATTGCAGTCTCTTAACACCTTCATTGTATTGGGTTTGAATGAGTGGGTATAGTCCCTCATTGTTTAGAGATATGATATGTGTTGTGCTTATAAGTAGGGGCAATCCTCACCTTACTAGTTGGTTTTGTAGGGATGAGTTAGACCAACCTAAATTATAAGATGGTATTAAAGCCTTCATTGCGGTCCTTTAGTTGCCTTAATTGCAGCATTTGGCTTGCCTTCATTGCAGCCTCCAACACCTTCATTGTGTTGGGTTTGAAGGGGTGAATTTGGTCCCACATTGCTTAGTGATATGACCTGCATTGTTTTTATAAGTGAGGGCAATCCTCACTCTACAAGTTGATTTTGTAGGGATGAGTTAGGCCTTACCCAAATTCTAATTCTAAGAATTCCCAATGGAACACTTCAGTTGGAAGATATGAAAAACAACATAACACATTTAATTTTACCGCTTCGTATGTATGAAAAAATCTATTCCTCTCTTGATGGCTTAGTATGTATTTATATATCCCACACATAGTTAAGGCGTCATTTAGATTTTTCATCATGTAGATTTTCTCTATAAAGATGCCTTTGTGTTTTTACTATATAATATTTTACAATATTCCTTGTTTCATAAATTATTGTCAATTTATCATTTAGTTGCCAAGAAAAAGTAGATTGTCTATATGAGTGATTACTGATACAAATTGTTGTTGTCCCAGCTGTGAGGTGGCTGGCTGATATTCAAAATAGATATATTTTTGCCAAAGTATGATAATTTCTGTGAATATTTCATGTAACAAACAATTGATTATATAAACTTTTCTTTTCTCTATTCAAATTTAGTTTAGTTTTCATCTTTGATGTGCTTTTGAACCCTTTCATTGACCAGATTTTATTTGTCTCTGCTCATTTCCCTTTAACTGTGTTTTGTGTTTAATGCAGTTATTATTTGTTGTATTTCAAAATTTGCCATGTCAAATGCCCCTAGAAGAGTTGGGCCAGATTTCTTTGGCTATTATTCATCTGAAGTAGTAAATTTATTGTCCCGAGATGAGAATGTTTTGCCTGTCACTCCCCAATTATCTGAGCTACCACAGAATAAATGTGGCGAGGGAGGAAAGAACCTTGTTAATCACAGTTATACTCTTTCTGGTCCTTTATATAAAAATGGTGTTGGAGATGGGCTCTCGGACTTTGAAAAGGACAGATTAAAGTCACTGCTCAGACAGAGTGCATTTACTCTTTCCTCAGAAGTTGATGAGGTATGTCATGAATCTCGGTGCTGTTTGGTTGTTACTAAGTTGTTACTAAATGTTGGAACTGTCAGCATGGTAAGTGGTAGCTACATTTGACATTTATGGAATATAGATGTGTTGTTGACTGTAAACATAATCAGGTGGTGGACCCTGTTTTCACTATGTACAATTTGCAATCTGGGCTAAGAAGTAAAACGCACTCCTTGAATATTGCAACCACGACATCGGATGATTCGCCGCAAATCCCTTCTAAAAAGCAAAAAGTGACCTCACCTCCGTCTTCAGCTAGGCCCGATCTTGCACCAAATAGCGATGTCAATTCTCAAAGCAGTATGAAGGTATACTTTTGCTCATGCATTTGATTTGATTTATACTCTCAGCTACAATTTTTGGACGGGAAATTTGTAAACTCTCTCAACTATAATTTTTTAACGGAAAAATTGTAAATCCCCTTTCAAATACAATTTTTAAACGGAAAAATTGCAAATTCTCTCACAGTTACAATTTTGGAGGGAAAAATTCCAAACTCTCAACTACAATTTTTGGACAGAGAAACTGCAAACCCTCTTAACAACAATTTTTGTAAGGAAAAATTGTAAACCCTCTTTAAAGACACAACTCCAATACAACTTTTAACAAGAAACCAATATGAACGAAAATGAGAAATGCTTGAGTAATTTGCATTGAACCGATTATATTTATACTCTTAACAAGAAACCAATATAAATAGAATTTACATTTACATTCACAAGGGAGTTATGTTACTTCCTAAGTGAATGCATAATAATACCTAGATACATGAATGTATTTGTTACAACTCCCAATATGAACATTAGTTCCAAAACACGCCCTCAAGCTTTCATGCTGGAGCGTACACATTAAATGCTCCTAGCTTGGATCAAAGGAATTTAATTATTTCCCCCCTTAGAGATCTTGTGAAAGTATATGCTAGTTGATTGTTAGATCTAACAAATTAGGTGACGACTTCTTTAGAGTGATCTTTCTATCAGACAAAATGACAATCAATTTTAACGTTAGTTCTCATAGAGTACTTGATTAGGGAGGCTATATGCAGAGCTGCTTGATTATCACAACATAGTTTTATTTCTTGAGTATTCCCAAAATCCATTTCTCAAAGAAGTTGCCTAATCCTAATAAGCTCACGCGCGGTTTTAGCCATAGGTCTATATTCATCTTCTTCTGCACAAGACCTTGCACTGATATTTCTCCTTTTGTTCTCTCAAAAGACAAAATTTCCTTTAATACAAATAGAATATCCTAAAATAGAACACCTATTAATTCGTGAACCTTTCTACATCATAGCATCCAACAACTTAAGTGTTTCCTAAGTCTTCATAGTGTAGTCCCTTTTCCCGTGCCTTTGTAATGCACCTCAAAATTCGAATCACTGCATTGTAATAATGAGATATATAAGCTTTCCAACAAAACTCAAATATCTCTTTGGATCAGAATAAGGCTCTTCTTGGCTAGCTAGCAATTTTTGATTTGGTTTCCTTAAGCATGTCTAATGCATACTTCTTTTGTGAGATGATCTCATTCTTTGATTGATCAACATCAACTCCAAGAAAATATTTTAACTTCCTCAAGTCATTGGTTTAAAAATGGTTAACCAAGTGTTCACTTAGTCATGAAATTTTCTCTTCGTCATATCTTGAGATGACTACCCAATTTGAATGTTGTTTGTTGTAGATGTTATGCAACTTTTGAGAGATTTAATTGGAAGGTAAAGAAAGAGACCAATTACATTACATCATTATTATAATAGGAAGTGGAAGAAATGTAGAGATAGATCTATCTAACCACCACTCTGGTGTCACTTAGAGCTTATTTGAGTTTATCTACTGACATAAGTTTTGTGAGACTGTTTGAGATAGTTTAAGAAAACAACTTAACTCATTGGTCATAACTTGTTTTTAACTTATTTTCGTAAGCTCTTCAAGATAGCTCATGAAAACAATTTGTAGATCATACGAAAAACTTTTACTTTATTTTATCTTTTGTATAGAAATAACTTAAACATAAGTGCTTATCATAATAAATGCTTATGTTATTGTTGAAGTTGGTATTTGTGTTGTTGAAGTTGGTTTGAAGTCCCACATTGCTTAAGTTCCCGGGCTGTTGAATGTATAAATATGTGAGGGTAACCTCACCCTTTGAGCTAGCTTTTTGGGTAGAGATCCAAACATATTTAACATGGTATCAGAGTCTCGTTTAAGATCCGGTGGACCACCTACTATGGTTTCCGCTATCGGGCCACCCACCATTTATTTCCACGCTCCAGTTGTCTAGTCCTGGGCGTCCCACATCGGACAACATATGGCCTGGACATGTATTTATAAGTGGGGGCAATCCTCACCCTACAAGTCAATTTTGTAAGGTTGAGTTAGGTCCAACCACACTTTCTTAACATGGTATCAGAGTCGGGTTAAGGACTGCAATGTGGGCGTTTTGCCCATGTCCAAGCTAGGTGTGAGGCTGGGTGTTGAAGTTGATATTTTTGTTGTTCGAGTTTGTTTGAAGTCTCACATTGTTTAAGTTCCCGGGCTGTTGAATGTATAAATATGTAAAGGCAACCTGACCGTTTGAACTAGCTTTTCGGGTTGAGATCCAAACATATTTAACAGTTATAAACTGCAAATAAGTTGTTTATCCAAACAGGGCTATAGTAACAACTACTAATAGCTTATAGAAGCTTTTGGTATATGCTACTTGAAGATACATGGCAAACAAACTGAGAACAATGATTTTTAAAATTGCAACACAATGATTTTCATTCCTTGTCCCTTTTCTTAATGTTTAGATGAGGAATGATCTTCAATTCCTGTTGGAGAGTGATAGTGTGGAGGTTGATGAGATGGTGAAGAAATATTCCGATGAACTCTCTGGAACAGTAATTTCTTAACCTTCTCCAGTCAAAGCTATGATTATCTTATTTAATGTATCTTATGTTCTTATCAAAGTCTTTGTAATCCGAATATTATTTTATGTGTATCTAATCACTGTTTATTGTTGGCTTTTAGCTAGGGTATATGGAACAAAAACTTGAGTTACTTCTTGACGCAGTTATGTCAAAGTGCAGGTATGTTGTAGTACTGTTCTGTGGATATAAGCTATATAGAAGATGTGATCAGTTGTAAGGTCGTCTGTAAGGTCGAAACCTCCTAACTCGGAACATTTTCAATCTGGTGATTGTTGTGTTGGAGAACATACTTCCGAGGCCTAAAAAGAGTTTTGAACATTCATGTTAATCTTCTATCTTTCAAGTATATTATGTAATGTCAGATTTTCTTGCATCAGTTTATTTAACATTCTGAGTTTCTGATACCTATATAAAGGCCAATGGCCCTTGTTGAAATGCAGCAGCTACAGAGATTAATTCAGAGGCTACCTGCAGAAAATCTTGACCGCGTGGTGGAGATAATTTGTCGAACTAGGCCAGTAGAAGAACAAAGTTGTGACAAAATATTTGTTGATTTGGAAAAAGAGGTATTATAAAGCTTTGATCTTTTTCATAATCAACGAAATGTTTGTTGTCAGCATTATAAAATTTGATTAACATTATAAATACTGACTTTATGCAGGATAATGCTACATTGTGGAGACTTTATTACTATGTTGAAGCTGTTGAGAAAGCCAAAAGTCTTGTGGGGAAGAGGTATAGTCTCACTGGAAGTCATTAAATGCCCTAGAAAAATCCTCCACAGCAATAGTCCTCGTATCTTCTAGCTCATCAGATCAGAACTCATCAATAGATTTCTCTTATGATGGTTGCTCTGCCAGCCCTCCAAAAATACTGGAAACATGCTTCCAGTAGTGTATTTTGATCAATTTGAGCATACAACGGTGGATTAAAAAAATTTGTTTTCTCATCTTCCTAGCTGAAAGAGATGCAGATCTTGAAATCGATGACCAAGGCATGTCACAATAGCTGTGATTTTGCTAATACCAGTATCTACACGGTCGGCAAAGACTACGCCACCGCAGTAGTGTAAATTTTGAGAAATTATTCACCATGTATATCTCCTTAGATTGTTACAGGATCTACACTTTAAATCATCTTTGTATCTTGACAGTAGAACTTTCAGATATTTTTTAGAAAGTTCAAAGTAGTAAGTGTACATTTTCTATATGCCAAATGTCTATTTGTTATATCTATTTTGCTTAACTGGAATCAAAATTATGAGCATAATTTCAACATCATGAGTAAATAATAACATCACATTATACCTATGGAAGTATTGTTATTAACTGGATTCTTCTTTCACAACAATGAAGTCTCCAATTCAATTATCATGTACTGGCTTAAAATTTCTATAAGCAATAACTGCATAAAAGGGATCTGACCCTGAAAACAATCCAAAAAGCTTCATGATCCATCCAGCTGGTGAATTTTCTTCATCATTAGGTGCTGGAAGTTTTCTAACTACCTCTGGCTCTGTGAAACCTTCCACTGATTGGAAGTACTGAACAACAAACTGAACCCTGCTGTAAGCTGTTCCTTCCCTCCATGCACTTATAGCTTTCTCATAAAACATTCTGTTGCTAAAACTCACTATGAACACCCCTCCTGGTTTTAGCAATCTAAACACCTCTGCAAATACCTGCCGATTGATGTTCAGTAATATTAATCAATTACTATATGAAAGTGTTTTTTTTGTATGTGTTACCTTTTCTGGTTGTTGGAGATACTGCACACTAACAGTGCACAAAACAGCATCAAAAGAACAACTCTCAAATTCAAATAGTTGATCTTTATTAAGATCCTTTATAACAAAATAATCCAACCTTGGATTCTTTGCAAGCTCTTGTGCATTCATCCCATGCCCAACTACTCTTTTGTATTTTACATCATTTGGTAGATGGCTAACCCAAGAGCTCATGAGATCAAGAACTTCAGCGTCCGGTCTCAGCCTTTCTCTGTAAAGATTTGTTAGTGTAGAAATGAATCCATCATCGACATGAGTCACGAGGCGCGGATACGCATAAAACTCTTTATCTTGAAAAAGGTTCAGTTTGGTTCTACCTTCTTGTGTTAGAACAAGACGTTTGATTTTGCCTGCTGATGATTGTTGGTTGGTTTGGTTGTTTTGGTTTAATGTGCTAACTATTTTGTTTGAAGTTTTGAGATGTGGTGGTGTATAGATGCATTGCAGTTTGGTTTGCATGGTTGAAGACTTGGATATGAGTGAATTAACTTGAATCAATTCAAACTAAAATGTATATCATGTGTATTCCTTGGATAAGAAATCAATGGATGTGAAATCATATAGAGGTTTACTAGTTTTTGGGCCTCAAATGAAATTCAAGTATCTCTTGGTGGAGCTGATTCTTCCCTTATTTCTTGAAATTTCTTCGCTAAATTTTATTTTTATTTTTTGTCTAAGTATATTTTTTTATTGTATTACATTATATATATTTTTATTTTATTGTATAATATTCAACTCTAATGTAACTTATTTTGCTTTGGTTATATAATATTCACGCTAACTAAAATAATTTCACTTTCACTTTTAATTTTTTAAAATAAACATAACAACTTTATTTTAAAAAAAAAAAAGAAGAAAGATGAGAAGGAATCCTGACAAAAAAGAAAAAGTGAGAAAATAAAATAAAATTTAACATAAGTAAATTAATTAATATTAGACATGAGTATTAGGGGTACTCAAAATCTAATACACCGCAAAATCTAACAACAGTTTTGCACTGCACATCATAAGGACGTTAATAAAATCTAGTGGAGGCGTCAATTGTAAAAAGAAGAGCACTTATCACCACTCAAACTGATCGCTTGCCAAATCCACAACACCCCTTTAATGCCAGAAAACGTCGTCTAGGACGCAAGCCTCATTATTGAACAGAAAGTTATTCCTCGTGTTCCAAATCGACCATAACGTTGATATCCAACTCAGACATGACTTCTTTTTAATCTTACCTACTAAAGCTTGCACGAATTGATCCAAATGATTCGTACCAACCGCATCCTTCATATTCTGTAGGTTCATCCAAATATAAATATTGAAAAAGATGATCTAAGTCTTCAAGATCTTCCAGAAAGAAAATACACAACTTATCTTGAACATTATGAATGATGTTCCTCTTAGCCAATTGATCTTTCGAAGGAAGTCAATTTAACATTGCTCTCCAACCGAAAATCTTAAGTCTTAACGGAATTTCTGTCCTCCATAACCTTTTGATAGCTACTAATTTGTTTGCATCCACCACGTTTTCAAGTTGGTTGTTCCTCAAGAAAGAGAGACAACTTTTGACCGAAAAAGTGCCATCTGCATTTGGCCACCATTTAACTGTGTCGACAACCTCCAACATTGGATTAATATTTACCATAATTTCCACTAAATACATCGCTTCCAACATTGCAGCCGAATTTCCAAGCAAGAATTCCGCTAATATATGAAAGTCTCATGCCTACGTCTGTTCCTGATATCTCCCCATCTCACTCACCCTGTCCAACGGCTTGTTCGTTAAGCCAAACAGAATGGGAAAAACGACCTTACTCGGAGATTCCCCCTATCCGTATGCCATACCAGAACATGATATTGTTACCATCCCCTAAACCAAAGCTTAAATTACATGCAAAACAATCAAAATCGTTAGTTTTGGGAAAGCTGACCGCAAGCATGTCTTTCCACCACACTGAATATTTCCTTTTTGACTTGAAATCTGAACCCATCATCACAACATTATGAATATCAACATATCTGGTTTCCAATATTTGTTTCCACAATGAACCTCATTTGTTCAAAATACTTCACTTCCATTTAGTCAATAAAGAATTGCTCAAATAACTTATATATTTCATGCCCAAACCCCCTTCTGCTTTAGGTTTACAAATGTTATTGCAGCTAACCCAACTTATGCAACATTTTTCTTCGTTCCCACACCATAGAAAACGACTTTGAATACAAATTATCTCTTTAATAATCTTCAACGTGGCTCTAAAAAAAGCAATGTATATATAGAAATGCTTGAGAGCACAAAGTTGAGAAAAGTTACTCTTCCCCCAATTAACAACTATCTTGCCTTCCACATAGATAATTTCTTCTTTAAATTTCCCACCACCAAACCCCACGAGACGCATCTTCTTGGATTTGACCCAACTTGAATACCCAAAAATTTGAACGGTAAGGAATCTATGCAGCAACACAAAAATTGGGGAGCGCTATCCATGAAATTCTCCTCCAAGTTCACACCATCAACCTTACTTTTGCAAAGTTGACTTTTAATCCCGAAATTAATTCAAACCCCCTGAAGATCGCTTTGATTCTCCACAAATTCTTCCAAGACCCTTTGCCCACAATTAATGTATCATCTGCGAACTGTAGAATCCTTACATCCAATTCTCTACTTAACTGATACTTCTCAAATTTCCCTGACACAGTCGCTTTGTTAACAAGACCCGCCAGACTTTCAACCACCAAGGTAAAAAGGAAAGGAGACAGGGGTCACCTTGTCTTAAGCCCACTTCCACCCAAAAATCTGTCGTAGGACTCCCGTTTACAAGAATAGATAAAGAGCTGTTAAGATACACACATCCATCCATTTACATCAATTACTACCAAAACCAAATTTCTTAAACATGTTCCTCAAGAATTGCCAATTGATGCAAACACATGCTTGTTGAAAATCCACCATAAAGATGAAGCATTCCTTCTTTTCCTTTTTCGCATGATCTATGATCTCATTTAAAGCCAAAACCCATAAATTATTTGTCTCCCAGGCACAAAAGCCAAATGAGAGGGAGAAATTAGATTCTTAAGGACCTTCTTGATTCTATTGGCGAACAATTTGGATACAATTTTATACATGTTCCCAACCAAACTTATCGGCCGGTATTCATTCGATCCATGTGGATTAGAATTTGTTGGGATTAACACAATGAAGGAATTTGTTATTGCCTTAGGGAGGGAAGCAAAACAGTGGAACTCCAAGAAAAAATTATAGATATCCTCTTGTAAGAAGCTCCAACACTCTTGAATAAACTTAAGATTAAATCCATCTGGCCCTGGGTTTCTCTCCCCGTACGAATCCCACATAGCCATACTAATCCCCTCCTTACTAAATTCAGAATCTAGAAAAATTCTATCTTCGTCAGATAATCGATTAAAACCTATATCACCCAGGGATGCTCTAACATGATAGGATTCCTTGAATCCGCCTTCAAATACCTTCAGTACTTCATTACGGATACCACACATATCCTTAACCAATATACCCTTCCCTATTTGGAGTGCAATAATACTGATCCTTTTCCTCTTGTCCTTGATCACTTGATGAAAGTACTTAGAATTTTGATCGCCTTCCTTCAACCATTTTTGTCTTGATTTCTGTCTCAACAAGATTTCTTTGAGACGAAGATGATTCCATAAATCCTCATTTGCCTCCTTACACTCCATTTCATGCAGACATCTAGCATTTTGATCATCCCCCATCTATTACCTCCCTTCTATTGATCTTCTTGGTAGCCACTTCTATCTTGAGATCTATCCACCCAAATTTATCTTTGTTCCAAATTCTCAGAATATTCCTAAGTCGTTTGAATTTCTCTTTCAATGCGTACGCCTGAAAGCCAGCCACCTCCAAACTGTTCCACTATGCCTGCACAAAACTTTTAAAATTTTATTCTTGAACTAGCAACTGTTAATTCTAAACGGTTTGGGGCCCCATTCTTTGTCGTTAGCTTTCAGCTATATTGGCGAGTGATCTAAAATGTCCCAAACGCCCGCCTTCTTCCCCACAATATTCCAACAATCCACCAAACCTCTAATGAATGATGGGAGAGTATCCCATCACATAAATCTGGTTATGGTATGCTTATCATTTCTTAATTTGTTAACACAATTGTTTTCCATCTTTGAAGATGTGCAAGTAAACTAGGTTAACAATTGAAAAACTAAATTATACCATATATTTTAATTTAGTTTATATACTCTTTTAAGGTATTACTCCCTCATTTTTATATATTTTAATTTAATTTATATACTTCTATATTTATATTTGAAAGAAATAAAGTTGAAATAAGTACTGAGTTTTGAAGTTTCTTTTGATTAAAATGTAGATTTGAATTTGAAATGATAAAACCTTTCTCTTCAAATGAATGTTGTTGAAGGTGATAAATTTGATGACAAAACTTTATACGAAGGTCTTCAAACTTTGTCTCGCGGTTGGGGTGTACTTGCAACTGCGAGACAAAGCCAATGAAAATGATTATATGTGAGGTTTAGGTTTAGAATAATGTGTACTTAAAATTGAATTTTTCTTTTGTCTTTCATTTGTCTCATAGGATAAATGTTAGTATAATGTATGACACATTGTATCTGACGATCTAGAATAAATATGTGACCCTGATTTGTGAGCCTCTAGGACGAGTGTATCTTATAGTCCATTTTGTTGGAGGATTCGAGTTACTTAGTTTCATGTGGGTTGTGGAGGTCCGTCCAAACCATAACAATTTCCCCTAAACCAAGGCCGGCGGAGCCGGAGCATGGATTTGTATCAAAATTTCTCTGAAACGAGTCGACTCTTCATTGATGATGGTAATAATTATTGCCTTCAAGGATTCGCTATGAGGTATTATTTGTAAGGACCTAGATTAGTTACCTTTGATTTTGTATGCCTTTGTACCTTTCACTTTATCTCTCTCATAACCATGTTTCACTCTCATCCAAATCCATCATAAAAATACATTAAAGGTGCCAAAGTTACAAAACATTAAAGGTAGGGAATCTTTTCCAATATTTGTAATGACTCTGATATACTTGCCTTGAGAAAGGTGCCACATATTTACATTTGAACTTTTCTATTGAGAAACTCTTTGACGACCGATCAAGATTTGCAATGTCTTAACCATTGTCAAAAAGTGATGATACCTACTATAAGTGCTCGTTTGGTTTGACTTTTCAGTCATCAAACGCGATTCTCTGTCTTCCTGGCGTTATTTGGAGAAGCTACAAGTGGTAGCTTTTGAGTAAACGTGAATTTTCACCGTGATTCTATGAAACTCACCACTAAACCAAACATATCATAATTTGTAGCTTCTCACCTTACTACTATGTGGGTCCTATATTTAAGGGATGATGGAATATGTTAAGGCATGATATAATCAATTACATGTGAACCATATCAATAACTATGGCTCTAACGAGGTATAACGTGTTTGTGCATTCAGGGCCGGTCTTGGGTCAAGTCAACAAGGTCCATGGTCCAGGGCCTCCAAAAAATAGGGGCCTCAAAATTATTTTTTTATAAATTATAAATCTGAAATAAATATATCAATACTTTTTTCAACTTAATGTGTAGTGTAATCTAGTTAGTGTAGTGGTAAAAACTTTTTTTTTAATTAAAAGTCAACGGTTCAACCTTTGGTGCCTACATATTTATTATTTAAATGTATTATTTTTTCAAAAAAATTTAAAATATAATATTATTTCTCTACCTTTCTTTTTATTGGAGACAATTTCAAAAATTGAGCTATTTGTCGGAGGTAATTTCTTTTTAAAATATAATATTATTTCTCTAAATTGTCGGAGGCGACCTGTGTGCATTGGTTTGTTTATGGCTTTAAGGATTCTTGCTTGCCAACCTTTGAATCTTCAATTTCTTCATATTTTTGGGCTAATTAATTGTGTATTTATGGTTAAGAAACATATAGTGATAAATCCACAAAGGTATATAAATTCGAAGACACTAAATATTTTCTAGTCAAAACATACATCTTACAAGTGGGTGAAGGATTCAGTGACTTTAATCTAGAAAGTCATCATGTCTTTCACCCAATCTATATTGTTCATTCAATCATGTGTTTAATATAAATCTAAGTGTCTTTTATTTTACATTAAACAAACTAAGAAATTATATAAGTTTCTACATCAAGTAAAAAACCTATTTCACTAAGAAAACTCATTCATTGCCTTGACCATCTACCAAATCTTCTCCCCGTCGTCGCCATAATATTGCTCACTACTTCTTATCGTCTCGCCGTCATCATTGTGCTCAACGTTTTGTCTTGCTTCACCACCATCGTGCTCGCGATCTTCGCCTCGTCTTGTTCCCACAATCATCCAAGACTCTTTCATGTTACACGCGACTTTACTTAACTCATCCCATAAAAGAGCTTTGCAGGGATCATTCGGTGTTGCATATACCGCAGTCAACCACCACTCTCCCACATGCTCCACCTTCACTTTGGTATGGATAAATTGGTTATCTTTATGACAGACTTGAATTTGAATATCACTAGATTTCCAAGCTACCACTATGCCCCCTAAGAAACCTCTATTCTCATTACAGTCCATTAGTGCACATCATTAAAACACCAAGATATAGAAGAACTGTATCCTTAATTATCCAACTGTGTCTCAATGACACAGTCAATAGAACATTCCGTACTAGAACATACCAAATTAATTCCTTTGCCATTAGAGAAAGTAAATAGTAGTACATGTCATTATCACGCCGAATTAAATTAGTATTGATAAGTCAAATCACAACAAATATTAACCAGTACACTATATTGGTTGGAATTGTTGTGGAACCAGGAGCAGTGGATCAAAAATCTGCAAGTCGTTCCATTTATAATTTTATATTTTAATAAAAAGTTTAACACTACAATATAAGGTCAGTAACTTAAACAATAGTGGAAGTTACATTGTTTCATCCAACTTTAGCTGAATGAAAGCTTGAAACCAACGTGTTATTAGATATACTATTCTGATGAAAGAAATTTACATTAATCAAATAAACACAAACCCTTGAGTTTCCAAACACACAACTAGTGATATTGTTATTATAACATATAACTATATATCTGATCACAATATAATATAAATTTGAATGAAAACAGAAAAAAATCATGATGAAGTTGGTCGAGGAAAACATAGCTACATGATAAAGTTGTTTATCAGTAACAACAACTAAGATGGATGAAGTTAAGTTGGATGAAGATTAATGAAATGGAACCTTAGAAGTATTGATTTCGAATTTATATTAAACCATGAAAGAAGAAGTTCAAGTTTCTACAAACAACAAAATATTTGTTCGTGGAGTCCAAAAATTAGAATAGAAAAATTAATCTCAATTTTCTAAAATAAAAACTCATGTACACAAATGGTAGTCCAAGTTTCTTATTACAGCACTTAAATTACAAAAATCAAATCAATTCAATGAATCAAATAGAGAAGACCCAATATATTATGTTATAGCCCAAAAAAAATTAAATATAATATTTTATTATTTCAAATTTTTGAAAAGAAATCATCAAAAAAAAGTCACCAACAAATTGCAGGTCAAAGATCTCAACCGTTAAATATAAATAATAATATATCAATGGTTAAAAACTTCACTTTTTCATGATGATCAAAAACAGTAAATGTCACCGTTGTCTTCCTCACAATCATCATGATCATTTAAATTGGTGAGAAGTCAATTCTCAATTATTGTTTATCTTACTATGACAATTAACAAATCTCAAATTCAATCTTTAGACAATGTTGGTTTATATTTGTCAAAAGATGTTTTTAGTCATGGTGTGATAATTTCTAAAGTTAAGACTAAAGAAAATCTTTAAATTTTGATTCATGACAAAAATAAAGAGGCTATGAATACTAGCGCTAATGTTGTATACAATAAATTTTTTCATAATATGGTATTTATTTCATATACTATTTAAAGATTGATTGTGTTGTATTTTCATTTATATGTTACTTCTTATTAATGATCTTTGACATCCTTTATCAAATTTATCATTATATTTTGTGTAATTATATTACAAATATTTTATTGTAATATTTTGATTTCATAATTTTTTATTGTGTATTTTCTCAATTAAAATGAACTTTTTATAGGTACATTTAAAAAAAGTTATTATGTACGGAAGCATTTTATTAATTTACAAATAGAAATTTTTTATGAAATAAATTAAATATATTTTACTAGCTTACAAACAGAATTTTTTTTATAAAATTAATTAAATAATAGACATGTTTGTTCTATCTTTAAAAAAAAATTAATTAATTTTTATAAAAACATTTTCCAAAATATTATAAATTTTTTAATTTATTTTTTCCAAATTGAAAAACCAATGTTGACATCCTATGCATTATTGAAGATCAACCCATAGTTAAAATCATGATTTTTTTAAAACTATATCTCAAGTATGATTTTTATGAAAAATTTGAAATAACTTCAAAATTAAGTGATTTTGATATCTAATATGTTTTTTTCACCATTCTTAAGCTTGTTGACTTTCTCACCATTGTCATTCTCAATATAGTGACCTAGTTAATTCAATAAATTGTATTGAACGAGTTCAGAAAAATATAAATCAGGATACAATATTACTGATATCAGCAATATCAGACTTGGAAGGCCAGTAAGAAAATTCATAGTTCATACAATTAAATAGTAAATAGCTTCAGCAATTCATACTGTGTTTGTCATGAGCCTTGCACTTAACATTGTAAATGGATTTATATTATATATTTAATTAATATTACAAGACATTATATTTTATTATAAATAATAATTTATCATTAAATTATAACAGGTCTTTCTATCCAAAAATAAAATTATAATGACCTGGCTGGTTTTAATTAACTTGGTTTTAAGTTATGTCAAGCATTCACAGCCAACAAAACCAGATATGAGATGACATGGGGAACTTCCAAATGATGAAATTTATGGTTCATATAATCTAATTAAATGAAAATCTCTGTAGGTAAAAAGAAGCTTCTGAAAGTACAATTATAACATCACAAGTTTCAGACATTGCACTAATCACGTTTCAGACATTGCACTAATCAAATTTCAGACATTGCACTAATCAAGTTTCAGACATCCATTTTGCTACTCTTCCATGGCATCTCCTTCAATTACTTCAACCTTCTCCTTCAAAGGAGTAATCTTTGTCGAGAGAACCTCTGCAATAGAGGTTAACATAAAATATTAATTAGATATTATACATCAAAATTTTCAAAAGGAATGCCCCGCATATTCTGTTTAAGCAACAAACACTATGGAATGCATGTATATCATCCATGCTAAACTATAAAATACTCATCAACATGCATATGGTTAAGTTCAATAAGCCTCCTTGTATTGGGCTACACTTTTTCAATGTGAACAGAACCAGATGAAATGACTGGGTAGCTTACTTAAGATGATCGGAACTTCCAATTCATATGGATTATGTAAGTACCATAAATAGACGGCTCATTATTTTCAATTTTCTTCTACTTAACACTAAATGGTTTCCTTTTTCCACCACAATAATTATGTACCATCATTTTTTCTGCCATTGACGTATGCCCCTCTAGGAAGAAACAAAACAGTTCGTCATATGCAAAAAAGTTCTTATAAAACATGGTTCTTCATAAGTGAAGTTGTAGTATAACAGTATACTGAATGAGATGTACACAATATGCTCGATGGTGATGGCGGACTTGTTGAATCAGCAGAGAAGTGTCTTGATACTAGACATATTAGAAGCTAAGTGGTTTGAGATAATGAGAATGTGGGAGATGAAAATGATAGTCAGTATAAGACTATTAGTAGCAAAGAGCCGTGACTTCTTTTAAATAGGACAAATAATGGAGAATAACAAGTACAAAGGCTGGAGAAAAACAAATACAAAGGGAGCTTAGTAGCAATAGGTTTTACCAACAGCCAAGGTTTGATTACACGAAAATTCCTATTTACTTACACATACTACTGTTGGAAACATCCTCACTTCAGCTCTATTTCTCACAGTTGACCTCAAAGCCAAATGGATGCAAATATTCCTAAATGGTGTTTTAGATGGATGAGTGTATATGGAATTAAGGAGCACAACGGCTCTTAGAGCAAGTAAAGGATAGTCCAGAGCTTGAGGAGCACCACAAACTCTTCGCAATTAACGTCACTACACTCTCAGCCACAAATATATTTCCCTTCCTTCTAGCTGAATTCCTAGAACCCAGCTCCACATTATAACTAACTCACTCCCTACCCCTCTAAGTGGGTCCTGGATATTTGGGCCTATGTATATCAATTCCCTTCCCACAATAATTGTTAGGCGCTGTATCCTCTTCGCTGACATGACACATGCCCCAAAATGAAGGAACAAAATGGTTCTTCATAAGCGAAAAAGTTATAATACAACATGGTTTTACTTATTGTTTGAAGAAACATGATATACTAAGTGAGATGCAACAATTTGCTTGATGATTGTGGACTTCTTGAATTGGCAAAGTTGTCTCTTGATACTAGACTAAAAAGCTAAGTATTTTTTGATGATGAGAGCTTGGGAGATGAAAATGATGCAGTCAGTATTAGATGAAAAATAGCAAGAGTGAAGAGATGTGACTTCTTTTACGTAGGACAAATATGGGAGCTAGCCTACAAAGTAGCAAAAGGGTTTCACCAACAGACAAGGTTTGAACACAGAAAATCTCCCATGTATTTAAACCTAGGAATCATCCTCACTTCAGCTCTTTCTCACAGTTGACTAGGAATCATCCTGACTACAGCTCTTTCTCACAGTTGACCTCTAAGCCAAATTATGTGAATAACACTTTACTAAATGGTGTTTTAGATAGATGAGACTATAAATGGAGCAGCTACAATGGTCTAAAGCAGCAAATAAACATTTTACAAGTCATTTTATGGCCTGCACATGCTCTCAATGCCCATTTTGAAAAGGTTGAAAAGTTCTCTCTGCTCACTCAGATTCACGTCTAGTAAATGTGATCCATCTCTTCTATCTTTATCTACAGCAAGTGATATGTCTATTTGGTTGAACTTCTAAAATTACATATTGGAGCTTTTTCCCCATTACAATTTATGGATACTCTCTAAATATTCATTGTCTCCTCCTTCAGTACACCACATCACACTCCTCTTCCTTTATTTTGCAAGATTATTCTCTCAAACCCTTAATTTTTTTATCAATATTTTAACTTCTAAAAGCTTCCCCTTTTTTTGGTACCGAAAATTTTTTCCTCAACTCTTTGCATATGAAAATTTATTCCATTGTCGTTCAAATTATATTTTCAATTATATTACTTTTTAAAATTTATAGAGGAATTATTTCAGAAGAAAACATTAATAAGATAATGTTCTTTCAAGAAATTACTTAAAACTATATGTTAACTAGTAAGTTACAACATATTTAATCTAATATATTCAAAAGTTAGAGGTGTTACATTTATGTATTATGGTGAATAAAGTAATCAGTCATGTTTGGCACGCATGCAGATACTTCACTTTTATTATTTTTAAAAATCTTAAAAGTTCTCTTATTATCTGCTATTCGTCACTGCATCAGCTGGTAGAAACTGGAATAGCAAAATTTAAATGGTGTAGCAGTTTTCATAGTGCAGCTATTTGAAAATACTATGTACCATAAGGCACGTATATAGTGTCGCACTATATTCACTCTCAATAGTTACAACTGTCTTTGTAACATGTTATGGTAGACTCAAGTGTAAAATAAGTAAAGTTTGCAACAAACCAGTCTTTTTGGAGAAGGTAAAGCCTCTTGGATTGACAAAAGTACGGGGATTTGGCTGGAGGTGATTCCTTAGATATTCCTTATGTCCCTGTGCAGCATTAATGAAGAACAAGTACATAAATTAGATTTATATACATCCCTTCAAACAACTTGTAGGAATTGGCACCAAGGAACTAACCTTGGTTATCACACAAACATCAACATTACTTCCACTTCCCAAGTCATTGAATATACCAGCACATATCGCCTCAACGACTATCTTAACTCCTTCATCCCTCTGCAAGAGATAAAATGTTCTAAGCAAACGAAAACTTCTTTCGAATTGTAAAATTAAGACATGATTGAAGTTGCAAACATCATCAGCATCAAGTACAATTTACAACAATTACAGTGTATTCCCTCCGGACTAAATTAGAAGTAAAACTAAACTACCTACACACAGATTAAGGATGTTATGCTAGTAAAGTTTTATTTGATTTTCTTAAATTCGTATACAATAAAGAAATGAAATGCATTTCTTAAACTACCCTTAATGGTGCTTAATATAGAGGCATCTCAAATTTCACTTGTCTTGGATTACGTAAAGGATAATTTTGGAATAATGATATGAAATAGGTCTAGTTAAATTTTGTTTAGATTCAAGTTCGGAGGCAGTACATCTCTATATAAACACTGGATTAATACTAGTTTCATTTCATCCTATTAAAAATGAATGTAAATGTAAATACAACAAAATTTGACCGATTATTAAAGGGTGTCCTTTCACATAGTCTACATCTACAACAATAATAAAACTGCCAAGGAGACTACTAGCAGTCTCCAATAATTTTACACACCCATTATCTGTTTCTTTTCATCATTGATTTGTCTTCATCTAATTATTGGAAGTAAGGAAGTTTACAAATTGTATTGGACTGGTTTAGAGGGGGGATATATGATACAATCCCTTTGATTTTGTTATTAGAACATAAAATTAGTCTAAAAATTAAATATGATCAGATATGACCCCCTTTAATTCAGTTAGGATTGGATTGTTTTCAGTTTTGGCTATGGTCTAAAGTATTTCGTTAAATATTTTTTAGGACAATTTATTTTTATGGCCAAAAAATAACAAAACAAAAAAGCATGGTAGATAAATAATACATTATGACCACTCATTTAGTATGATAATTATGGGTAAATATTACTATGTAACATGGTAGATAATTTTAGGTTTCAGTTGGACAGGGTTGCATCATAGGAACAAAAAATTGATCCAATCCGCTACCAAAAAACCTTCTTGATTTTAGGAATTTTCAACTTTTCAGTTTGTTTGATTTTTGGTGTTTAGGTTTGGTTGTTGCGGCTAATATTGGATTGGATATGAATACCCCTAAATAGAAATACAATAAACATTCTGAATTGGATGGGAGCTCTTTGTTTTCTGTACAGCAAAGTGCAAACTGTTGGTGCAATATAGTTATTAATAAAGAGCAAAACTGAAGCAGGCATATTTTTTCTTTAATATGTTTACTTACACTCAAGCTTTCCTTGTATTTAGACTCAAATACAGACATAGCAGCAAGTGAACCAGATCCCATTGTAGCAAATGGAAGGGTGTCAGTTGACCCGTGTGGATAGATCTGTAAGAGATGAACACAAATAGATGAGAAATCCAGTTATGAATTCCAAATAATAAAATTTTAAATATTCAAGGAAAGTTTAAACAATGATTCAAGGAAAGTTTAAAAAGTGAACTAACAGTATGTAAATGTGGTCCAGTGATGTCAACCCCACCAAGAACTAATGCAGCTGAGACATGACCTTGGTAACTGCACATATTACGAAGAGTCATAATCAGTGGTCAATATAAGGAGTAAAATCACTTTAAAAAGTTCAGAAACTCAACTTGAAAAGGTGTCTCTTAAGAAGAGTCAGTGCTGTAACAACTCTTGATTCTCTACCAGTATGATAGCGATGTAGTTGCAGCTGTGAGCTAACCATGTCTGCAATAAATAACACATTTCATTTTCAATGGTTATACTATATTAAGTTTACTATATTAACAAGATGAAACCGAGTTTTCAAAAACAAAACAAAAAAGGTGAAACAGAAAGATTAATCATATGCAAAATTTCATACGGAATGCAATAAAAATGGGCAACAAAATGTATGCATTTTAAAGATACCTGTTACTGCCTCTGTATCAGCAGCAGTGCCTGCTCCACAACAATATATGTTAGGAGCCATATAATGAATTTTCTCACAATTCTTATCAGCGACAATGGGTCCTTCGGTTGCCCTGGTATCTGCTCCAAGAATGATACCATCCTAAGGCAAATTTATTGTGAGAAACATCCACATTCAAAAATTATACAAATTAAAATAAATGCACAGTTACAATAAAGCATGTGGAATGAGTGACGTTCCACGGAAACTCATGAAGAGTATAGATGTCAACAAAAAAAATATATACAATCACTCAATAGAGGAACTCGATCTCAAATTTATGAAGCAAAAAGTGTAGATTGAACCTCAGCTTTAATATTATACAAACAAACACAACCAAATTGAAAGTTTCCAAGCTAGAGACACAAATGGGCAAGTAATTGAGTACTTCACAGCTAGTAAATCAAGTTCAAAAAGCTGTTGTGAAATATTTTCAACCAAGGTTAGAACCAGTCATTGCCTTATCAGAATATCAGTAACATAAGCAACATAGTCTAATCTAAAGACTAAATTTCACATTCAGTCTTTGGATACATCAATTCAAGGTTGAATTTTTAACAAACCACATAAACAACATATAAGAGTAATTGAAAACCCATTATTATTATTAGTATTAATACCTGAAAAACTAAACCCACAATAGTGGTTCCAGTCTTCAAATAAGAAGGGGGTTTAAGACCCTTGTTTTCCAGCATATCATTTCTTCTGCAGAGATCGAAACTGAAGCCGCCCTTAGGAGGAAGATCCATGGACTTGGTCATTCTCAAAATTTGAATAGATCCTGGAATCAAAACCGAGACCAAAAAGAAAATCATTAACAAAATCAAGCACCAAACAACAAAAAGCCATTTTCAAATGAAATCGAGAAATTAGGGTTTGAGATCTAGCAATTGAAAATGTGGAAAGCGGGTGGGGAAAGGGTTTAAGGAAGGATAGAGAAAGAGAGAGGGGTCACCGGAGGAAGATGAAGATGTGAATGAATCCGAAAAGCTGATTGGAGTATCGAACTTTGGTTCAAGGGTTACTAGTAGTATGTATACGATTACTTGGTGGTTTTCGTATTTCTCAAGACTAGTGTGTAGAAAAAACTTGGAAATATTATGTAATTTTTTATTTTTTATTTTTTATATGTCCACTGTATTATTCATATTTGATATATATTCCATTTAAGTTTTATTCTAGCACTCTTCTTCTGAGTATAAGACTAGTTTATTGATATTTTATACCTTTAAAATATATTAATTTATTAGGTATTTTAAAAATCAGACCGAATCCATCAATCAGACTGATCGAATTAGAAATTAGATGAATTATCGGTTTGATCTGATTGTTGAACCTAATATGTTATTCAATTAGTTAAAATTCGCTAAAATTGATGAATTGACGGTATTGGAAAACCGGCTGACCAAATACATATTTTTTCTTAGATAAAACAGTCATTTTGATAATTATTTTAAAAAGATAAAATTAAAATATAATTAGATTTTTTTAAAATTTACTCATAACAACTTTTTCTTGTTCAAAATTTACTTAAATTGTATTTTGTATTATTTTGTTGAATTTAAAGAACAAACAAGTAAAATTATGAAATTTTAATATTTATCGGTGTCGTGATATTTTTTTAAGTCAAATTATATAATTCGATTGATTTAATAAATATATAATTTTGTTATAGAAATTTATTTATTCAACTAAATTATTTGATTTAATCTACCATATAAGAACATAATATAATATGGTATGGAAAATTTAGTTATGCCCCTCATTTTTTCTTAAGAAAATTTCTCATTGGTGGGGCAAGTTGGGTAATAAACCACACTTATGGTAATTATCTAATCGAAAATAACACGTGGCAATTGGTAAGGATGTACTTGACAATTTGTAAGTTGTGTTTCTACTACTCTCAACTTCTAATCCTCTTACAGTTTGCCCCGTTTTCCAAGGACAACTTTAATTCAAATTTCTTCTCTCTTGTCAGAATTTATCTTTCTCTCTCATGCTTCATCCCTCAATCACTCTCTCTTTTCTTCTTCCTCTATCGCTTCTTCCTCTTCTTCCCCTCTCCCGTCATCCTTCTTTCTATTTCTTCCTTCTCTTTCTCTATCTCTGTGAGTTTGTCTTCTCCATTTTCTATTATTTTTCACAAACCCTAATCTTGAATGCTCATGGTCTTTTATGCAGGTCGGTGGAGGTTGTCTTCAAGAAGGATTTGTTTTTAAGAGAATAACTCACACTCACTCATTTGTCCATTCATCCATTTTTTGTGCATTTTTCTCAGATCTCTTTTTCAATTTATGCAGGATTCGAGTTGCGTACGTGTCTTTGAAAACGTTGCAGGAATTGGGTCATGAACATGTTTACGCTGCAGCTGAAAATTCCTTGCTTTTTTCTCAAACTGCTGTTGTATTAGAGGTATTCAGTTGATAAAGTTTTGATTTTTATATGTTTTGAAAATACCCTTTTTTTGTTTTAACAAAATGTATTCAAATTTGTGATTATAGTTTGTATTCTATTGTCACAGAAATAGCACCGCCATCTAGAAAACAAGTATAACCTATTAAGTTTAATAATTTTGAATCAGTAGTTTTGTTTTTGTTATAAAAGTAATTATGTATGGTTATTGATATTTTGTGGTTGATTTGATGATTAGGTTTATTTTTCAGCTACATCAACAGCTGATTTGTTTCCTGCAAAGTGTTCGGGAAAAGATCCAATTCTCCGTCAAAAGAACAATGGTTGAGATGATGGTTTTGTAATGTGGATTTTCTTTTCTATGATATCCTAGATATGCACACATTTGGTAATGTATATGTTTGGAATTGTGTTTCAATGTTCTATTTGAAGTATGATTCGATTTCTATACCTGAATTTACCGACCAACATTTGGCTAGAGCACTTGGTAGATGTTAATTATCCTTTTTTCTACAGAACAAAATTACTGGAAAGTATTTAGTGCTGCTACACTAGCAGCAAAGATGACATTTCCTTCATGGCGTAACACTCTGATCACAAAACGCAATTCCTGGAGGTTATTCTCCTAGATAAATGATTAGTAGTTAGCACTTCACAATTTTCAACGAATTTAACACCATATGACACCATATGAATTTAGAGTTAGAACGTTGGCTTAGGAGATGATGTCTTTGTTCCAAAAAGCTCATCCATTCATATTCTTAGTCTGTGATTAGAATTTAGATTTTACTTTGTGAAATTAAACTAATGAAAAAATTCTTCATGAAAACATATAAATCAAAATTCTGAAGGAGTGTTTCTTTATGAGTCAGAGTCAGAAAATGACATTGAAGAGTCAGAAGTTGAAATTTCTGAAGAGTTAGAAGTTGAAACTTCTGCATATGAGTCAGAACTTGAAGATAACTCTAAGTATTCTGATTTTGAAGGAGTGTTTCTTTATGAGTCAGAGTTAGAAAATGACTTTGAAGAGTCAGAAGTTGAAACTTCTGAAGAAGAGTCAGAAGTTGAAACTTCTGAAGATGAGTTAGAACTTGAAGATGACTCTGAATATTCTGATTCTGAAGGAATGTTTCTTTATGAGTCAGAGTTAGAAAATGACATAGAAGATTTTGAAGATGAGTCAGAATCTGAGGTTTGTGAAGAGGAGTCAGAAGTTGAAACTTCTAACGAAGAGTCAGAAGTTGAAACTTCTGAAGAAGAATCGGAATGTGAGTTAGAATCTCAAGGAGATTCTACTTCTGAAGATGAGTCAGAACATGAAGGTTCTGAAGATGAGTCAGGACTAGAAAGTTTTGAAGAAGAGTTAGAGTTAGAAGATGAAGAATCTTCTGGAGATTCTAAGGATGAGTTAGATGGTGAATCTGATTCTGATCCAGATTTTGATGATGATCAAGAATCTGGTGGTGACCATGCTTCTGAAAGGGATAACTTTGAAGACATAGGTTTTAGAGGACAAGCTTCTGGAGATGATCATGCTTTTGATGGTAATCATGACTCTAAAGGTGGATCTTCTGAAGGAGGAGCTTCTAAAGATAGTCCAACCTCTTATGATGGTCATGATTCTGAAGGAGGAACTTTTGAAGGTGATGGTTCTGGACAAGATCCAGAAGTTAACAAAGGTGAAACTTCTGGTGGAGGTAAAATTTCTGAAGAAAGTCCAGAAGGTCATATTCAGAACTTCTGAGGGACAGTCATAAAAATTGACACTTAGATAGATAAATAATCTGTGTCGCATGCACTCACGACGAATTGGTTTTGTTTTTAAAAATTTAACAATTTAACAAATTCAACTCTGGAGAATTATACTTATAAGTATTTGTGAAGAATAGTTAAAAAAATCCTTTTAAAAACAATTATACTCCACCTTACTTAATTATGAACATGCATATGTCACATATACATAAATAAAATACTTTATTTAATATTTATAATTTGTGTATTATTATTTAAATATCATTTTAAGTATATTCAATATTTATATTTTTAATAACGACAACAAATTTACTACACAGTACTACATCAATACTGTGTATTGTGTGAACGCACGGGTTCAACTCTATCAACCTTAAAAAAAATAACAATTATTTTTTACAAACCATATGTTTAATAGTTTTTATTAAGTACATTGGTTTCTTAAAATTTATACAATTAACTTCCAATCTATTTTTATATATTTTCTTTTTTCTAATAAAATTTTGATATTTTATAATTTATTTGAATTTACATGACAAAATAGTGATAATTCTGTGGTCCACAGTTGTACCCGTGCGGAAGCACGATAACCTTTTACAACAAATTTATTTGATTTAAGATTTATTTGTCACTTCCTTTTGCTAATCTAATTTTATATATTATTTTAATCACATATTCATGTATCCACTTAATTTTATTTCCATTTTTTTAAAAAAATATTCTTATTCTAATTGCTTAAATTTATTATTCTAATTTTATATTTTGTTTTCTAATCCTAAATGGTGAAAACACAGTCATCCACAACAAGGCCTGTACTAACGCACGGGTAGCAAACAAGTGACATGTGAATGCTCGGATAACCATATCAAAATTCGTGCAAACGCACGGGTTATACCATATTTTGTACAATTAAAGAAAATAAAAGTAAAAATAATGTATTAATCCAAATATGAAAAAAAAATGTTATTTTTTAATTATTTATGTATACAATATTTTTATTTTGAAATTCTTTTTAATTTAAGATAGAATTTATTTTGAGATGATATATGAAAAATAGAAATAAATATTATTGATGTAAAAAAAATTTGGTAAAACAATTTTATTTTTATTTTAAAAATATGTCTTTTAAAATTAGCAGACTATTTTGGCAAAAAAAAAAAATTGTTTTTCTTATTTATATTTTGAAAGAAAATATAAAAATCAATTTATTGTCTTTTAAAAAATAAAAAACTATTATGTCTATTTTTTAATTTTATTTTTCTTATTTACATTTTATTACATTTTAAAATAAAGCTTGCGTACCACTCTAATACCCGCGCGGACGCAAGGATAACACATCAATATTGTGTGAACGGACGAGTACAACTCTATCAACCTTAAAAAAAATCACAATTATTTTTTACAAATCATATGTTTAATAGTTTATATTAAGTATATTGATTTCTTAAAACTTATACAATTAACTTCTAATCCATTTTTATATTTTTTTTTCAATAATACTTTCATATTTTGTAATTTATTTGAATTTACATGACATAATAGTGATAATTTCGCGATCTATAGTTGTACCGCACGGGTAACCTTTCACTACCAATTTTATGTAAAAATTTAATTTGATTTCCATTTTTTAATTTTTTCTTATTTTAATTGCTTAAATTTGTTATTCTAATTTTACATTTTGTATTCAAACCCTAAATGGTGAAAACACAACTATCCATAACAGGATCTGTACGAACGTACGGGTAACACCAGTATCGTATCAATGCTCAGATAATCATATCAAAATTCTTGCGAGCACACATATTTTTATTTTTTTCATACAATTACAGTCGTACTAAAAAAAACATTTTTTTTTCCTATTTTGCACAATTGTTTTTTTACAAATATGTGTTTAATAACTTTTTTCATACAATTTCTCATTGGTCCAAATTAAAAAACTTTTTTTCCCATCTTACACTACTTTATCTTTTTTCTCTTTTCATTTTATATGATTATTTAATACATTTAAATTTTATTATAATTGATTCTTTTACAATTAAATATCTTATTTTAAACTTACATTTTAGGACATATTTTATCTTTTCTATTTGTTTATTATCACTAAAAATATTAATTAACCTATTATTAACTTTAATAAAATTAAAAATATATTTTATGAAATTGAATAATACTACATATCATTCACACAACTAACTTTTATCTTACGGGTGAATCACTATCAAATTATTACCATTATTTTTCATTTTTTTTTATATCACAAGTTTTTTTTTTAAATTACTTAACACATTGAGTTTATTTTAACGTTACGTAATTCAATTTAAATTCACACAGGTATCTAAATGCATCATTTGTCAAGTTTACCATTATATTTTGTATAATCATATTATTTATTATAATATTTTGATTTCATAATTTCTTATTGTACTTTCCCATTAAATACTAATTAATCTATTATTTAATTTTAATAAAATTAAAAATATATTTTACGAAATTGAATAATACTACATATCATTCACACAACTAACTTTTTATCTTACGGGTCACTATCAAATTATTACCATTATTTTCAAATGTTAATTTTTTCTTTCTCCATATCACAAGTTTTTTAAAATTACTTAATACATTGAGTTTATTTTAACATTACGTAATTCAATTTAAATTCACACGTGTATCTAAATACATCATTTATCAAATTTATCATTATATTTTGTATAATCATATTATTTGTTAGTAATATTTTGATTTCATAAATTTTCATTGTACTTTCCCATTAAATACTAATTAATCTATTATTTAACTTTAATAAAATTAAAAATATTTTTTATATTTTATAAAATTGAATAATACTACATATCATTCACACAACTAACTTTTTATTTTACGGATTACTATCAAATTACCATTATTTTCAAATGTTGATTTTCTTTTTCTCCATGTCACAAGTTTTTTTTAAAACTACTAAATACATTGAGCTTTGTTGTAATATTATGATTTCATACTTTTTCATTGTACTTTCCCATTAAATACTAATTAATCATATGTATATCAAAAAAAATTATTTCGTTAATATTAAAATAAATTTACCCGTGCGGGAGCACGGATCTCTGACTAATTATACATAATAAGGGTTAAATATGTTTTGGTTTTTCTAAATATAACATATTTAATTTTTAGTCATTCTAAAATTTTCTTTTAAAAAATAATATTCCTAAAATTTTTATTTTTAATTTTTAGTCCTTCGTACAATTTAACAACAATTTTTTTACAACTTAGCGATAGAATTAACAATGGTTTTATTTAACGACCATTTTAGTGACGGTTTTGGCATGAAGGACCAAAAGTTAAAATTAAAATTTTATGAGAACCATTTTTTGAAGGAAAAATTTGGAGGAACTAAAAGTTAAGTATGCGATATTTAGGACGACCAAAAACATATTTAACACTAATATATATATATATATATATAATTTTGACACGGGAAATATGACTAAATAGAGATCATCGTAAAGGCATATGTGAATTTTTTAATGCACTTCATAACTTTCTAGCGCATCTTGCAAAAAGACTATAATGCTCCCATATTTTGGAGATCCATATGCGGACGCACCAAACGTTTACTAAAACATCAATTATTCTGAAGATGTATATATGTAATGCTTTCGAAGGTATATTTCCATAATGTTATGAAGCAAAAGCAGAAAAACATAATGGAAAAATAACAACTTGACAAGATGAAAATATAATTGATATCATAAAATCAATAATACATAAGAGATTTTTAACATAGATCAAACATTAATATCCAAGTGGATGTTGCAACATCTTAATAATATCATCGACCAATATCGAAATAGTCACATCCAGCTCGATCATGACTTTTGATTCTAAACGGAAAAAGGTTCTCCACATAGCCCTTAAATCATAGGTCGTTTTTAGCTCATAGTTGTTGAACTCAAGCTTGCATTCTTTGTCAACGAATGACAAGCAGTACCCGATCTTCACAATTTTGTGATTGTCACCATATGGGAGAAGCTCGTGCAATGTGTGTTATAGATCTTCAAGAGGGATGTACTCGGTGATTTTAAATTCTCTTGATGGTGTATCGTCGGTAAAGTGAACATTTTTAACATGCCAAATGATGTTCATTATGGTTTATTGTATTTGGGAATGAGACAAAACGACTTGTGATCTATATTTATAGTATGGTTTATGATGATGATTAGATATGATTCCACAAGATCTTTCTTTGATCATTTCTTCAGATGGAATACTTATGATGTTGAATGAGGGTGCATATTCCATGAACTCTCCGAGTTTTCAAAATCTTAACTTCGTCTTCAAAAAGTTGAGCAGCAACTTTTCTGATGAACAAATATCAACTTCAGATCTTGAAGTAGAAGCTTTCTCTATATATGTATAATCTTGACGTCGTCTTTAAAATCATAAGTAATAACTCTTCTAGTCTTGACTTCTGATCTTTTACGTTGGATGCTTGTTTATTGTATCCTTTAATTTATGATCTTGAAGCAACAGCTTATCAGAAATTTTTTCTTCTTAGACACTCATTGAGATTCTTTTCTTGTCGAACATTCAGCATTCCATAAAACTATTGATGTTACATTCGAAACATAACTCAATGCTTCTTCTTCTGAGTGGTGAAGTGATTCTGATGATATATTGATTAAGACTATCCAAAATTCTAATAATATATTTGCACACTCAATGAAACCATTAGTACTAAAATTGTTTCTCATAAAATTTATGCTTGTTATCATCAAAACTCGGAGATTAAACACATACCCAAATCTTGTTCTAACAATCTCCTCATTTTTGATGATGACAAAACCATGTATTTTGATGGAACAATTTTATAGGGTTAATTCATAAACAAAATAAAGTAAGAGTTTAGAAAACTCCCCCTGGGATAAACAATCTCCCCCTGAATTATAAACTTACGATCTTTCAGAGCTTAGAAGCAATGTTATCCTTTCTCAATCTGATCAACATTATTAATTTAACCTTTAAGATTATCAAATTATCCATGCTTTCTTATAACATTAGAAACTATGGTCTTTCTTTGTTAAAACTTAATTTATATGAGTGAATACAATGTTTCATTTGCAATGTTCTTATAACAGCCATGCACATTCTAAGTAATTTGGTAATATATATCATGTTAGAATGTCATGTAAATCATGTGGTTTAGAGAAAAAATATTTAATCAAAATCATTTATCTTTCTCCCCCTTTTTGTCATAATCAAAAAGTTAAGTTAGAATTTAAGCATACACAAAGAATAGAAACAAATCATACTAATCAGAACATACAACAACAAGAAAATACAAGACACGAACCAGAAAACAACACTTAGAAAGACAAATAACATCATACAATCACAAGAGAAAAGTACTTATTTGAACCATTGTTCATCAAAGGTTTCACACTCCTCTTTTTTCAAAGCATCTCCAGGACCAGGACACATCCTATGAATGATTCTTACAATCTCATCTTGAACAAAAACTTCTTACAAGATTGTCCCATAAGGAATAAAAGACCTGTTCAAATTTCTAAATGAAGTGATAGACTCCTTAAGATGATTAACAATATTTTGAGGAAGATTAATCGGAATACGTTTGAGTAAATAGAAAATCGGGAACTTATCATCATTAGTCAGGAAATTTTTGTTAACACCGAGAGGACAAAGATTTGTCAAGATAAAACGAAACCAATTTTTGGAAATAGGCTTAAGATTCTCCGGGTTTGTAGAATTAAACTCGGAATAGGTGTTAAAAATGAAGATCATTTTTGTATTAGGGATGCTACTAAGAGAGGTGTGACTAGTTGTGATACCCATTCGATGACAATTGATTACTTCAACAATGCATGCAACAGAGAAGGAAACATCCCAACCATAGATGTATGAAGAGATTGAGATACCATCGAGACTGACAGAAGCATTTTTCCAAAAATTATTTACAAGATTTAGATAGATGGGTTATTTTAGTAAGGATATATATTTATTCCAATTCTGAAAGTGAATGCTAAGGTGGAAATCATGGCCAACACCAAATAGTTTTGGATGATTTTCATTGATAACTTCCAAAAGATCATCATCTCCATAAAAGGTTCTTGGAGTCGTTTTGACGAAGGTTTGAAAACGAGTGTTGTACCTACAATTTTACCTCCCATTTTTAGGTCAAGATACATCTCCATGTTCAAGAACTACTCAAAGATTGATCAAGACAAACTCTCTCTTAGCAATGAACATCCAATTTGGGTTTTACTTTTTCTCAAAGTAAATATGATTTATAATGCCTCAAGTGGAATTCATGCTTCCTCATATGTCTCAAAATATATCCATGACAAATTTCAAGCCTCACAGTGCAAGTTTGCTCAATCAATTACTCAGATGATTGAAAATTAGTTGTATTGGACAAAAAGTCAAATGTGGTCAACATACAGTCAAACTTCATCATTTTTGGTCAACATCAAGATTTTAAAATATATTCATCGTTTGATCAAGGGTTGTTCATAATTCATCAAGGAAACTCAAGATTCATCAAAAGTCAAAAGTTACTAAATTAGGGTTTCTTAAGAAGTCAACTGAACTTTGACCAAACATAACTTTCACATACCTCATCAGAAATTTCTCAACCAAATCTCATTTTAAAGTAAATTCAACCCTCTACAACATAGTCTCCTATAGGTTTTTCCCAAAAAATGATTTATTTGAGATATATGGGCCAAGACATTATAGGTCCTTTCAAAAGTCAACAAAAAATCATCTTTTCTCAAAGAAGTGTACATGAACATGGAAGCTTCTATTGAAATGAAACCAAAGAGAGGTTTTAGAAGACGTCTTAAGCTTTATAATAAGTCCAAGATCATCCTCAAATGTTGAGAATTGAGCAAGATATGATTGGTGCAAGTTTGGCAATTTGTAAAAAATGCATGAAGTGCAAATTGAGCAAAACTTGAATTTTGGACTAATGGGCCTAAGTTTTGGGTTTCAAACATGTCCATAACCATAAATAGGACCTATAAATCCATGTTCATATTTTTGTGATTTTTATTCGTATTTTTTTGAATTTTTATTCAATTAAAAACTAAATAAATCAAATAAAATGCAAAAATAATGAATTAAATCGTGGGGCTTTGTTTAAATCACATGGAGGCCCAAAAGAATCAGTCTTGGAAGCGAAGGAACCGTGCAAGAATGATTAGAGCTCAAAATAGCAAGATTTGATCATGATTCCAAATCAAATATCATTCATTCAATCTCAAAGATTTCGATCAATTTTGTTGACCTAATTCCTTCTCTTATATATACACAACAACATCATAAGATCAGGGGACGAAAAACTTGCCTCAAGAACCCTCACGAATTCACAAAAATATGGAAAAACAATGCAAGGTCAGAACCCTATTTGCAGGCCAATTCAAGGAGTTTGGAGGATCAAACGAGCCTTATCGACCCTCTCATAAGTAATAAGCTTGGAAGAAATCAATCACTAGTCTGCATTCTTCTAATGACTGACTGATAAGTAGTTCATAAACTACTTTGTTGCCGTAGTGCCGAAACACCAGAGTGGTCAGAACCAAATCTTTGTCTTCAGAATTATGGGCAACAACCTATCTGAAACACGAAGCTTTTCTTCTGATCTAGAACTACTCTTGAAGGCATATTTCTTTTCGAATCTGCGAGATGAAGATTACATTGAAAAGATATTTCATTTCAGATACTTTCAATAGTCGTTTCTTATTTTCAAAATGATTGACAACAACCTATTTGAGAAACAAGTCTTGTGGTTGTTCATGAAAGCTCTTCTGATGATATCAAAAGTTTTTCTAATGATAGACCTTGAAATCAAATATTATGATAGCAGCCTATCTGATTCTCAAGTCTTTGAATTATCGAGCTTTAATTATTTTCTTCTTGTTGGATTGATTCTAATAATGATCCAGAAGATTCTTCTTTGTTGTAGAGTCATAGTCTTTCAGATATTCAGACATTGTCTTCAGATATACAGACAACAACTTATCTGATGAACAACTTATTTGAGTGAAAGCTCTTTTGATCTACTTCATCTTGATCTTGTTTTGATTCCTTGATAATCAGCTTTTCTAAGCTGCATACCTAATGTCTGATTTCTGAAGCAACAACTTATATCAGTACATCTGATTTTGAAGTTGAATTCCTTCTGTCTGATCTCTTGATCTTTTCATTTATTCCCTTTCTGATGAGCATTCAATATTTGTTAGATATGCCGATGTTTTTTTAGAAACGGTCACAATATTTCTTCTATTGAGTGCAGTGGTACTTCTGATGATATTAGTCTTTTGATGAATATTACTTCTGTTGAGTAAAATGGCTTGAGAAGATATCATCTTTTGATCTTGTCTTCTGATGGACTTTGTGATGATGATTAGATATGAGTCCACGAGATCTTTCTTTCTTTGATCCTTTCTTTTGATGGAATACTTCTGATTTTGAATGAAGGTGCATATTCCATGAACTCTTTGAGTCTTCAGAATCTCGACTTCGTCTTCAGAAATGTGATCAACAACTCTTCTAATGAACAAATCTTTACTTCTTATCATGGAGTATAAACGTTTTCTATATATGTTCAGAATCTTGACTTCGTCTTTAGAATCATAAGTAGTAAATCTTCTAATGAACTAGTATTGACTTCTGATGTTCTACGTTGGAAGCTTGTTTCTTGTATCCTTTGATTTCTAATCTTAAAGCAACAACTTATCAGAAATTCTCTTCTTCTTGGACACTCATTGAGATTTTTTTCTTGTCGAACATTTAGCATTTCATATAACTACTAATGTTACATTAGAAACATAACTTAATGGTTCTTCTTCTGAGTGGTGAAGTGATTCTGATGATATCTTGATTAAGACTATCTAGAATTCTAATAATGTATATGCACACTCAATGAAACCATTAGTACTAAAATTGTTTCTCATAAAATATATGTTTGATATCATCAAAACCCAGAGATTAATGACAAATCCAAATCTTGTTCTAACATAAAGTCTTAGGTTTTGAGAGTCTCTTGTGTTCTTGTATGACACTCACATATCTTTTGATACAGTGATGTAGACCGATTGTTACTTAATAGGTTCATGTGGGATATCTTAAATGTGACGAGTTTTAATACATTCTCTTTGTATAACCAACCCCCTATCTATATCTCTCTTCTCATCCATTTTCACAAATAAAACAAATAGAAAAAAGAAGAAAAATCAAACTGCAAAACTAACGGTCTCAATCTATTCCATATTCATCCATTTAAAAAAACTTAAATGAAAAGAAAAAAATTATTCTACCGCATTTTCAAGGGTGTCAAGAAAATCGGGTACATCGGATATTATATAAATTTTGGTTGCATCAAATTTTCAACAAATCTATATAAACATGAACCAGATTTCATGTTTACTATTAAAATTCACTTTCCTCCAAAAATTGTTATGATATGCATCGAATATTTCCAAATGATACGATTTTTTTTGTTGATTCATGGAGAGCAATTTTTTTAAAATTTGAGAAGTAAATTATGAGAGAATCAAAATTAACATTTTTAAAATGCTTGGGGTGTCAGGGTAACTTTGACGGTGCCTAATAAATTGCTCATCCATCTGTGATCGAGTATTATTACTTGTTTGACTATGTTGTTGAACTGCTGCCCAAATTGATTAGCTTCACCTTTTAGCCTTTTAATTAAAACGCATGGATTGGTTTGCCTAGTCATTTAATTTCTGATTATTTGGTATCCCTACATAGTTCTCGAGAAACTCAATATATATCAAAGGTTCCATCCAGTATACAATCCCTTATTATTTCAAAATTTCTCTTAAAATCATCTTCTCTATCTTTCAAACTTGTGCAAATAATGAATAGAACAAAATTCACACATTAACAAGTTCTATTGTGACAGATTAGTATTTCCAATAAAATCATCATAATTTTAAGAGAAAAAAAATTTATGCACTTGCTTTCCTTATGCAATTTTATCTAGAACAAATTGAAAACTGCAAGTAATTTTGCTACACAAAATATAACATTTTGCACAATTGAGAACCTATTTTTTGCTTTAGCAAACAAGGCTTTTATGATAACATAAGGAGAGAATTCAATAACACTTGTTAAAGAGAAAAGGAAAAAATAAAAACATACCAAAAATAAACAAGAGATTAAGCCACTTTTGAAAGAGAGATCTCTTTTCCAAGGTAATTGAGTGAAGAAGGATTGACTTGCATGAACAAGTAGTTTCCAGCAAAAAGATCACCAAAATGAACATGTCCATCTTTAAATCTTTTCATAACTTTAGCACATGAAATTCTCATGGAAGAAACCACTTTTGCTTTCTTCCTCCAAAGTCTTCTCAAGCTTGGTATCTTCAGCTTGAATCTTCTCCTCATATGAATCTTCCTAAACCTTATAAAATTCCTTGGTCTCTGAATCGTGGTGCCTCTCTCCCTCTCATCATCATCAATCCCAACTTCATGTCTCAGCTTATGGTAACCAAGTTTGTTAAGAGACATCATTTGAATGGAAGACATGGTTGAAACTTTATTGAAAAAATTAAGAAACAAAAAACAAGAGAAAAATCAAAGAAAACTAACTTGTCCTTCTTAATGAGTGGATATATATGGTTTTATGAGATTTGTGATATGATCTAGTTAAGTTTGATGGATTGGAATGGAATGGAGAGGTGAGTATGAACAAGTTGTTGAGTGTATTAAATGCAAGATGGAGAGGTTGTTGAGTAATGAGTGTAATAGTAATACTATGCATTTTTACATTTTCCTAAATTGAAGAGTTTTATTTATTTCACATTTCAGTTATGTACCTATCTAGTTAGGAAGGTTCACACTGTCTTAATGAGCAAGTCTATTTTATTTCTTTTCCAAGTATTACCTTATATCGATGATGAGGCACGTATCTTTATTTGTGGCACTAGAAATACTTACTTCATTGTTTGTCACTCAAGATAATGCTAACATCTTTGTCAAAAAAAGATAGTACATAAATGAGAAAGATGAGTTTACTAAAATATCTCTTTTCTTACTAAAATACATTTGATTTTGGTTGTTAGGTAAAATGTCTGATTAATGTATAGTAAACTGAGATGCCAATGTTCAAAAATGTGTGATATACAATTAAATTATTATTTTTTGTTACAAAAAATTGAAAAATAGTTTAACACAAATCGGAATTCAAAATATGGATATATATAGAGCTGATGGCATATTTAATTTACAAAATGTTCTGAAGTTTTTGTCTCAACGACAAAATTGTACAGAATTAAATACAAAATTTTGGGAGTGATAAAAAACTTAGTTAGGTGGGAAGGTATTATTAATGTTAGAAGATTAATATTAATGAAATTGGTGGACATTCTGTACCTCGTTAAAAAAGAGTATGAGTTAGTTAAAATAATTAAGATTTACTTTAACTTTTAAAATATTAAATATTACTATTTAGTAGTATTTTTAAATCACTCTAAATTCTTTATTCTTCTTTTTGAACATTGGTGGTTTTGGATTTTTCAGTTATCAGTTTTTATTTTAAATAAGAAAAATAATAACAAAAGAAATCGGAAAAACAAGTTAGGGGACTATACCAAAAATCTCACAAGGAGAAACAAACTTAAAGAAAGGCAAATCAAGTCTATCAAATTGATATAAATATTCGAGATTTTGTTTTGCTAAACAACTTAATTAAACTCTTAATGTTTAAGCGTTATTCAAAGTTCTAATTTGCATGGTATTTTATGTTATTAGTCAAAGAACTACAATTGGGAAAAGGTGTGTTGAATCCCTTTTATAATTTTTTGTATGAAATGTTGCATTTGGTGTAGGTGTGAATAATACACCCCTCTTATTAGAGAAAAAGGAATTACCTGAAACATGTATGTAGTGGAGCTTTTATTCAAAAAGCCTCTTCTAGTTGCTCTCGCAGATGTGTGTATGATTTCCCCTATAGTTATTAAATCACGTAATGGGTTTCCTCCAAGCTGTTACATGATGTTGGGTTTGTGATGCCATGTTTTTCCAGTTAAGTCTTGATTCAAATTCTCCCGCTGAGTGTGATACTTTTCCCCAGCCAGGTTATGATCAATCATATACGGTGAAGTTGTAAAGCTTTGACTCGGTTGTTTGGATTCTTTCCCCCTTTGTGTTGGGACTTGATGTAAAATATACTACATAGTATTTTTTTTACCTTTCCTGATATGATATTGTTGCTTTTGTATGCTCCCCAAGTAGTAAATCTAGAGCGATATTCTTTCTGAGAAGTGTTGAGACAACTGCCAACTTTTGGGTTTTCTCTCACTGTATGTTGGGTTTGATTTAAAATCCCCACAAAGCTTGATTTCTTGTTGTGTTGTTAACTTCTTAGTTCCCCTGGAAGTCCAGGATGATATTTCCCTTTAACATTTCTATCCCCGTGAAGTTTCCTGTGGTAATCCCTACGAAGTTTATTTAATCATCCCCAACAAAATTTATGCAACCATTATCCTTGGTATTGGAGACGTCTTGTGGTTTCTTCCCACTAGATATGGTATTATATCCTTGTAGCCAGATGGTTTGTTTCTTACGGAGCTATGCTTTGTTTATTCTCAAGCAACATTTTTTTCCCATAGAAGTTAAGCCTTGAAGTAGGATGTTGTTTTCTTAGTTGGTTGCTTACTCTCTTATGGGAACCTTCATCTTGGATGTGATTTAGCCTAGTGTTGCCTATACCCAAGTTTGTTTTATCTGATTATCCCTAGTATAGTATGTCTATTTTGTCTGCATACACATCATAATAAGATTCACACATTACTCATACATCATGCATAGTTGAATGAAAATTCATTACTCATCTACATTCATGGAGGTTATTGATATGTTACCTTACGTGCAGAGTATGTATTGTCTCTCTCCATCAAAATGTCCATCTTAAGTAGAAAATGTATACCTTTTCCATTTCCACGCTGAGTTTATTCCCCGTGGAAGCATGTTGCTTTAGTCTTCCTACCTAACTCTTTACCATGATGGAATTAAGTCCCATTTGAGCTTGTTCCTCATTGGGTATAGTCTTGTTTGATCATTTCTTTCTAGATCGTGCCCAGATTGAGTATTGGTCCATGTAAGCAATTGTTATATTGCTTTCAAAATTGGTTTATCTTTATCCTTTTGGTGTTTACCATTGTTAAACTTTCACATCTTTGATAGATGGTATCCACTTTTATCCTTTTGGTGTTTACCATTGTTAAACTATCATGTATTTGACAGATGGTATCCATTTTTATCCTTTTGGTGTTTAACATTATTAAACTATCACACCTTTGATACGTGGTATCCATTTTTATCCTTTTGGTGTTTACCATTGTTAAACTATCATGTCTTTGATAAATGGTATCCGCTTTTATTCTCCTGGTGTCTACTATTGTTAAACTATCATATCTTTGATATATGATACCCATTCCTCCTTTTTGTGATTATTGTTAAAGTATTCACTTATATCTTTGATCGTTTACCATTGTTAGACTATCAGACCTTTGATATATGGTTTCCCCTGTGGGGTTTGTCTTTATGGTATCTTAGGGCCAAAAATAGGGTTTGTTTTATATTTAAGTATCTTCAATCGCGTCGAGACGGAGATTTTAACCTTCATATGCCGGATAAAATACACTTAAATAAGTGCAGTTGTTATACCCCAATTTTTGCCCCCAAGATCCCCCATCATTCCATATAATCACAATGCATTAAGATCACATATGTGGGTTAGTTCTCTCTTCTACTCTCTCCTATCTTTAAGTTTGTACTTGAGGGATAAACAAGCACTTTGAATTATGTATCGTGTATATATGTTAACTAACCCTTAACTAAAGTCCGAAAATATGTATGTTTTCTCTTTTATGCTTTGTACATTGTAGGTATAGAATCAATTACATCCATCTCACCTTCTAAGTTAGGGTTTTGGAGTTTGATACTCAACTAATTAGATATTTATTGGCTTTTAAAGCTTGAGTTTCAAGGCTATGATCATGGAATCAAAATTCTTTGGTTTGAGACATCTCTCAATTCCATCTAATCAAGTTTGTCTCAAAGTTAGTAGTTGAATTCATTAAGAAGCCTCGTAGGTTCATGTGTTTATTTCCATGCTTTCTTCAACAAGTTTCATCAAGATATGAGCTTCCTTATCAAGTTTACTTCAGGATAATATCAACTCAAGTCATATGTGATTCATCATGCCTTAATTTGCAAAGAAAGTTCAAAAGACGCAAATTAATCCAAGTGGTTTGACCTAATTTGGACAAGTATATGATTCTATGGACACAAGTACTTATCTATCTCAATTTTAAATATTTTGTATTGGTTCTTTTTGCAATGGATTCTTCTCATGATTTACAACAACTTCTTTTCACATGACAAGATCCAATTATGTAAAGAAGATCATCAAAAATATGGAAAGATTACAAGTTCTTTGAGAAAACTATGGAGATCTTTGAGTTGACTTCAAAGGATCATAAATTGGTAAATTTTTATCTCCTTAAGTTCATTATTTTTTCACAATAAACTTGAGTATGTCTGCTTCATTTCATCTTCAATGATCAAGAGCTAATTTTGACTGGAAGGTCGTGTAAGTTTGAAGAACATTATCGGTCATTTTGAAGCTCCATACTTAGAATTTTTCTAAGTATAAAAAATTAATTGATTTTTCTTTATTTCAAACGGACACAACTTCCAGCTCAAATGTACAAATGAAACCTTTCTTGGCACATTGCAAATATTGTGATGAGGTATTTCAATTGCAAAAAGAATCGTGCCATAAAACTTCCCACATGTTGAGTTATGATCATTTGAAGATGGTACCATGAAATCGGATTTTTGAATTTGGTTCAGTTTTTAAATTTAACATAACTTGAATTATATGTCACTTAAGCACGACTTTGTGTCTCTAAACATGATTAGCAAGTTTCCAGAAGGAATTAGCATGACAAAATACAACATTTGAGTGAGTTTTGAGTGCACATGAAGTCACACTTTTGTCATGATCGGGTGCGCACGATTCCAATCAAATTCTTACCATTCACCCTCTCAGAATTCTATTTCATTCCTCCTATAAATTAGGACCTTCCCCTCTTCATTTCTCAAGCTTGGAGAGCCAAAGAATCCCTTCCAAAGACAGTTTCGAAGCTTGAAATTTGAAAATCAATTTCACTATTTCAAGCCTTCTTTCTCAAAACTTTGCTCTGATTCTTCATTCTTGATTATCACACAAACTTCCCACACCAAAATCCAAGCTATCTGTGCATAGAATCAAGTTACATAAGTTTAGTTTCAGAGATTACAATTTGAACTTTGTTTAGGTAGAATTTTCAACCAAATTGCTTCAAATTTGTTGCTACAATGTATCCCTTGGTTCACTGATGCTCATAACATCATCTATTTTCAACTGTGGATTCGTTTGATACAACTGATTTTGAGTTTTTCAGTTTTAAGATGGCCTGGTTTTTTCCAAATCGACTATGTTGTGGTTTATATAAATATTTCGCGAGCACATGGTTGAAATTGTCTTGAAGAGACGCATCTAATGATACTAGTATGAGCTCCTAATTTTTTCCATTTAAAGGATTTGAGTTTTGTCCTAATTGCAGGTGGTTGGAGGTTGAAGATGACCTACGTGCCATCCTCAACAAATAATGGTGTGATAATTGAAATATTGTGATTGGTCTGACTTTTGTGACTTTAGTGTGCATTTGTTGACTATGGATCACCATACATCGTCACTTATAAGCCGTTTGATGTGTCATTCTGTTTTAATGAAATAGATCTAATGCTGCATTTTATTTCTGATTTATTGTATTTTATAAATTTGTTTTTAAATTGATCTTAATTTAAAAAAATTCATAACTTTTTTATTTTTTATTAAAAACTGATGATTTTTTTAAAAAAATACTTTGAATTATTTTTGAATTTGTGAATATTTTTCATATTTTTATTTTAATGTTCTCTATTTTTCATAATCTTTGGATTGTTTGCCTTATTTTAATTGGTTTAAAAATACTTTCAACACTTTTAAAATTCTGAAAAAATTATGGAATGACCTAATGATAGTTTGACAATTTATGGTGACCTTATTTAATTTTTAATTTTTTTTGTTGCTATTTTTGTGATTTTTTGGTTTATTCCACTTGATTTTATATTTTTTAAAATTAGTTTCTGACCTTTAAAAATTCTGAAAATTTTTGTCAACACTTCTTGACTTTTGTTTGACCTTTGGTAATTTTTTGGAGTTATTATTCTGTGTTTTGATACACTTTGTGTATTTCATCAATTAATTCCATTTAATTAACCAATTTTAATTTGTTTTTTAATTGTTTTATTTTATTTTTATTTTACTTTGTATACTTTATCTTTAGTATTTACATCTCATGCTATTTTCCTTTTGCTCACTTGAGCATTTATGTTTATGACATTTTATCTTTGCTCACTTGAGCATTCTTTCCTTTTCAAGATACTTAATAATCAACTTGAACATTAAAAGACTTAATTCTTTTGTGGACTATTGGTTACTACCCTGGACTGGAGTTGTGGACTTCTTGGACTTAGGATTGAAGTCTTGATACTTGGAGACTTTGAGACTTTTGAATATTATGTTGCCTTGTTGTTATCATGTTTGTGTATTAGAAAATATTTTGTGTGCATGTGTTATTGTGTTGACCTTAAGTGATCTATATGGCACATGGCTTAACCTTGAATACTTTGCTTTGTGTTTTAAAACCTTGGATTTTTTTTATACTTCCTTACTAGTGATTTATTTTCACATGATGATTGATACACTCTTGGTCTACTATGTGTTTGCGGCTTTAATCCAAAGAATATAAATTCTACATTAACTTCATTATGTCAAGTGTTGGCTTCTTGTTTGGTTAGACTTTTCCTTACCTTATCTTTTACTTTATGCTTTAGGATAGTCCATTTATCTCCTCCCATCTTCTTTAATTTCAAAAAATTTCTCCCTCCTTTTGAAACTCTTTTTGTTTTCAAACTTTAACCGCTTTCATAATAAACTTGGACTTTGGTCCATGCCATTTTTCAAAACTCTTTTCTTAATCAAATCCTTAATCAATTTAATCATACTTTGAAATCTTTTTTGAAAGATTAAAAGTCATTAACTTCATTCAAACTTTTTGTGCCTTAGTGCACCCTTTTACTTTAAAACATTTTCTTTAAAATTAACAAATACACCAATTTTGGATCCATGAAATCCGTCAGATCATCATATCCGAAAGCTTCGCTTTCAAATAGTTGGTTACCCATTCCCTTAAAATTTGTTCATATTGGTGGGGGGTGGGGTTCCATCGGTGGCCGGTAACACTGGTCTTCTGAATAAGTGAGGTTAAAAAGAAATAAGTCGTGTGGAGTTTGGTACTCATAATTTTGTTGTGTGCTATGGTAATATGATGGTTGGTGGTATATTGGGTCGGTTGGAGAATATTTTTTAAGTATGCCCATGTATGGGCTAAGGTGAGATGATGAGGGGCCCACATCGGTATGTCGGTTGTATGATCTAAATTCTTGGTACTATGATTGCGTGTGGGGCATATGTGTGTATTGATATTGGTCTTGAGTTTGGGGTTGAGGTTGGGTGCTTGTGGATCTGTATCTTCGTTGTGTTTGGTGGAAGGTTGATGTATGTTTGGTTTATTGTTGGGGTTGTGGTTGGGTGGTGTATGATTGTTGGTAGTGTAGTTGGGTAATTGAGTATGATTCCCATCATATGCGTGGGTTGATGAAATACCTTGGGTTAGCCACAAACATTTTAGGGATGATAACCGATTTAAACCAATTGATATATTGATATGTGTGTCGTATAACATGGTTCGCGGGGTAAATATGGAAATTTAATACATGTCGGTCGGGTCTTTTCCACATCTTACACCAATCTAAAGTGAATTTTTTCCAATTATCAACACCCCACTGGGCATCGAACCTAAGAAGATACCAAGGTGACAATCGAGTTAGGGATGACGGTATATCTTGATGCATGTTGAACTACATGTTGACACGGTTGTTATGGTGTATCTGCACAACATTGTACTATACGATTGTAGTTTTTACGGTCCAACTACTACATCTTCGGGGTTGGGTTGATGTTCCAGACCCAAATGTGTTCTCCATAGAAACTTCAGATAAAATAATATTATTATATTGATAAATTTAAAATTGAATAAATTAAAAGAAGAAAAGTTTAGAGGAAATACATACATCTTCTGGGTCAATGTGATCTAAAAGGTTACGATATAAAGTGTCATTTCGTCTCAGACTCTTACTGTAATCCATGCCCCTTACACAAACCCTAAAGAAAATAGAGAAATAATAAATTATGTACGATTATTTATCATAAATCAAGAAATATTAAATAGGGATATAGACTTACTTTGTTGCGTAGGGGAACATGAATATCATGTCATTGACGGGGTTAAGGGACTCCATTCTCCACCAACCCCATGCTTGGAGAAAGAAAGCACATCCATAAATGAAGTGTATAGGTAAGCTAAAACGAAAGAACCCCAACTATACTTTTTTATCAAAGTTCCTAAGCAAACTCTAATACACAAAACTTACACTATTACATGTACTTTCGAGATATAAGAGGCTTCCAAATAGTATCATAATATAATTTTTGGCCTTAACTATTTTAGCTCTCTCGGACGAATTTTCATTCAATTGAAGAGAGTGATAATGCAATTTAAGGTTCGTTAGTAAAATACCTTGGCCCCTACCACCTATTTCATCTACCATATCTTTTCCCAACAATTTCTCGCATAGATAATCGGGTTGTTGAACTGACCCATTCACCGCCTTACCCTCAATAGGGAGACCCAACAAAATGTACACATCCTCAAGTGTGACGATACATTCACCAATTAGGAGATAAAATGTGTCTGTTTAGGATCTCCACCTTTCCAACAATGCAAGTATAAACCCTGTATGAATCGTGCTGTTAGAAATATTAATAATATCTGAAGCCGACACGTTCTAGATATAGGATGATCAACGGGTCAGGAGCAACATAGGAATGTAAGCGACATCGAAATCTCGACGAATCCAACGTTCACAATACATATATAAATTTGTTGTCTATGCATAAATATTTAAAAGCACATATAAATGAATAAATTAAAAAATATATGCAAAATATAAATGAGTAAATTAAAACTTACAAATGCGGCAATGTTTTCTCTTGTTCCTCTATGAGTATCGTACATGGTTAGAAGATTCATAACTAAAGGTGTTTAAGAAGTTGTATCAAAGAGTGTAAGTGTGTGTATCAGAGATTATGAGGATTGGTGATGCAAAACTAATCAAGTGTGGCTAGTATTTATAGGTGAATGATGGGGGATTGGTTTAATGAGGTGATTGAATGCATGGTATGCATTAACTCAACCATCATTCAAACACTATCATATTGAGATCAGATTGTCAAATCCAGATGAGAGTGTGAGGATTGATAATATTTCAGTGGAGAAATTGACGAGGTGTTCGCGGTAAAAAGTGACGAACGAGAGAATCGAATCAGAATTCGAATCTCCGACTCAAAACGATTTACTCTTTTGATTTTTTTTTGTTTAAAAGATGCCGCAAGCACCAAGCTTTATTGTTTCCAAACAAGAAATGAAATGGAAAAGGGGAAAACTGAAATACCCTAAATAAGATATACGATGCAACTAGCATGAACTAGATGTAACACATTAGGGAGAGACCATGATAAGAGGGTTGGTTATATAAAGGGGAGGTATTAGCACCCTATATATTTATAGTTTTCTTTAGGAACTTTTTTATGCATTTTGTGTGTTTTATTTGCTATGATATTTCAGAAAAATTTCTCCTTTGAGATTTAAGAAAGGTAGGTTAGGCAGGAACCTAAGTTTGTTTATTATTATTATGCTCGGAAGGATCATTGGGATCCTCTGTATACGTATCCCCTAGTGGGCATCAGAGCATTTGTAGCTCCGATCTAAGGGAGACTAAGGTTTGTTTGGTTTGAGGGATAAATAAGTATGCTCGCCAAGGGTGAGACCTTATGCCTACGTATTCTCGAAAGGAGGTTGAGAAAGTCAGAGCAATCGTAGTTCCCACTTATGTGCTAGTGGAAGCAAAGATTAAGAGACAACGACAAGTGTCATCTTAATGAAAAATGTATCTAACCTATTTCATCATATACATTTTTGAAAATTTGATTGATTAAAACTTTCATTGTAAGCATTGGGTATTTTGCTTGAGTGTACAAGAGTTACCACTTACAAGTTAAGAAAAATGTTTGAAAAATGTTTGAATCTTTCGTTGTAAGCATTGGGCGTTTTGCTTGAGTGTACAAGCGTTGCCACTTACAGTTAAGAAAGATGTTTTGTTTTGAAAAAGTGTTTGTTTTGAAAATGTTTGATTTGAAAAAATGTTTGATTTTTATGTGATGTTATAGATGAAATACTTCATCTCTTATCTCTAAGGAGAAATGTTTTGTTATTGATTAGGGGATGCTTTTAAGAAGCCCGTGGGTCCTTGTATTGTTAGCCCAAGAGGAGGTTATCCGAGGGACATCGAGGGTCCTTGTATTGTGATCCCAATAGGAGGATTTCCGAGGGACATCGAGGGTCCTTGTATTGGGAGCCCAAGAGAAGGCTATAAGGTATGGCTGGCTTGACTTTAAGAGTGGTTTAACCGGGGAACCATACTCTTAGGGTTCTATCCTAGCGAAGGTGATTCTTTGTATTGGAAGCCCAATAGGAGGCTGTTAGAGATTTCCATGTCTCTTTCTTGTACGAGGCCCAAGAGAAGGCTAAACTCAACGAGGGAGTTCTTTTGTACGAAGCCCAAGAGGAGGCTAACTCAATAGGGGAGTTCTTTTGTACGAAGCCCAAGAGGAGGCTAACTCAACAAGTGAGTTCTTTTGTACGAAGCCCAAAAGGAGGCTATGGGGAACCTAGTTGTTATACTAGTTGTAATGACATAAATAAACACAAACAAGTATATGAGCACATATATATATATGACAAAGTGTGTGTGTGCATTCATAGGAGTTTATGAAGGAAATATATAAACAAGTGTATAAAACAAGCAATTAAAAGTTAGTGTAACTTGGACATATACAAAGGAGTGTGAAAGCAAATATATAAACAAGTGTTTAAAATAAGCGGATAAGCTAGTATACTTGGATATATACAAGGGAATGAGACTTACACCTTAAGGGAGGCCCACTGGAATAAGAGAAGTTTCACCGATAATAATGCTCCTCTTAATACGAGCGGAATTGGTGTATAAACAAGCGGATTAAAACTAGCGAACGATACTAGTTATACTTGAATATTTGTAAAAAAGTTGAATATGTACAAGGAATTTGAATATGTACACAAAAGGGTGAGTATGTACAAGGAAATTGAATATGTACACAAAAGAGTGGATATGTACAAGGAGACTAAGTATGTACATATGAGGGTTGAGACTTACACCGTAAGGGAGGCCCATGATCAATTTGATTTTGAGCTTGAAAGATTTTCAAGGAAAAAATCTAGTTCGGTTTGTATTTTCAAAGATTAATCGAATCGATCATGGAAAAGAGGTACGTAAGTTAATTCGAATGTTATTTTGAAAGTTTTGAAAAGGTATGAAAAGTGAAATGTATTCACAAGAAGTTTGAAAAATATTTAGGTTTGAAAAATCAAGAAGAAAACATTTTCGAAAGTATTTAAAATACTTTAAAACGTCTATTTTAAACCTAATAAAAATATATCAAAAGAAAAAAATTTTGGATTTTTTTTGACATAATCATAAAATAGGTATATTAAATGACAACTGTGCAAAAAATCATCTCAAAATGAGAAGTTTTGATTGATTTTTGAAAATGTTGAAGTTTGATAGAAAATGTGAAAAAAACAAGTGTTTAAAAATTGGTTTTGGTCTTGGAGAAGTTTGAACTCAGGACCTTGGGTTCAAAGGTGAAAAGATTAACCACTGGGCCACATGTGTGACTTGTTATTTACACGCTTCCATTTGATTATATGTGAAAATCAGTTGTAAAAATGGTTTGAAAAAGAGTTGAAAATTGAAGAAAAGTGAAAACTGAAAAAATAAAAAGGTCTGGGTGGGGTTCGAACCCCAGACTTGCTTTGAAACTGGTTGAATTCCTCTACTCGGCTCAAACTGCATGTGACTATTTTTTGAATGGAGTATGATGATGGAGTTGTTACAGAAGTGGATCAAGGGTTTGGATCACTTCTATATGATGCATGGAAGGTGTTTGAATGATTAAAAGAGGAAACACACGAGTGGATTTTGATTTTATAAGTTAAGGCTCAAAACTTGCACAAATGGAATTTTCTTGAGAAAACTGACTCTTGGTTGTTTTTGTGATGGTTTAAAGTTTCAAAAAACTTCTAAATGATGTTTAGAAGAGATTTGAATGACACCTTTGGTTAGAATTTGTTAGGATTGAAAATTGGAATTCTAACCTCTTTGAAAATGAGAAAACTTGCAAATGAAGAAAGAAGTGAGAAAACAAGTTTATGATTGTTTTTGGTGTGATTTGGAAGTGAGCAAATACCTCTATTTATAGTCCAAGATATTTGGAGAGAAAGGCAAAGATAAGCTTTGTGATTTTGCAACTTGGAGCTTAAGGAATAAGAAAGGAATCTTTCCATTTAATGCACATGGTTAAAAATTCAAACCATGGTTAATTTACTCAAGTGATCTTATCTTCCTCTCAATAATTTACTTTGGATATTTTTGGATCAAAACCTATCTCTTATGGTGACAAGGATTCTAGAAGAGAAAAGTTGCAAAAATGACTTGAAAACTTGAAAAAATGACTTGTAAATTATGGTTATGGACCTCTAAGTTTCAATTTCAAAACCCTAGATACACAAAATGTTTTTGCAACTTCTTGGACATTTTGGAAATATTGGAAACAAGATATACAACTTTCATGTTTTGAGTTTTCTTGAATCCAAATGGATCTAGGTGAAAAATGGCCATGAAAATGATGAAAAAACTGATAAAAACACTTCAAATTTTTTCCAAGTGTTAGAAAAATTTCAAGTTTTGACTTTTTGTTGATTTTTTCACACATTTTGATTTTTTATGATCATGATGGATAATTTGAAACGATTTGATGGTTGAAAAAAATTGAATTTCAAAAAGTTGACCAAAAGTCAAAGTTTGACTAATTTGAACAATTGACTTTTTATCAAATGATTCAGAATTTCTCTGATGATCAACCATGGAATTTGAAATGTTTTGAACCAAGAAATTAGGTCAAGATATTGAATTAATGATTTTAGATCATTCTCCAAGAAATTAGGTTATTCATTGAGCAAAAAGTCAATGATATACCATCCTCGATCAAAACCCTAATTTGGTCGATTCAAGATAGATCTTGAGGAAATGATGAGAATTTGAAGATCAAAAGTTGATGATTGATGAAGATAGATCAATTGAGGTGAGTGAAGACTCATACCCTAATTTGATCACATCTTGAACATATGAATCAAAACCCTAATTTGGCTCAAGGAGCACACACAAACTATCTTGTTCTGAAATTGTTAGTGATGTAATGATGCATATGTGAATGATATGAGATGGTATCTTAGGTCAAAAATTGGGGTATGACAGAGGTCATACGATAATGATTAACGATGGGGCCTGATGACAACAAATCTTTTTGAATCAATGAATGCAGTCTTCAAAGGCATACCCCGTAACTACTTTGGAGAAATCAACATATTTTAGGATAACTTCGTTGTTTGCAAAAAGAGTGAAAAGTGGAACGCGATGCTACATTCGGGACAATTGTGGAGTGAAAACTGCATGAAATTTATTGAGGCAAAGTGTGCCAAAGCCAACACTCATCATGTTACAAGATTCGACCGACATAATCACAAGTTCATTGTAAAAGAGACGGTCGACCATAACGAGGGACTGCCAAGACAAGAGTATATGATTCTACTACCATCTCGTTGGTGCGATTCTAGAAAGTTTCAAGCCTTTCGTATGCCTTGCTCCCATGTCATTTTGGCATGTACGTTTGCTCATTAAGATGCGTTACTACTTCTATCTCCCACTTACAAGGCTGATACCTTACTCAACGTATACAACAATGACTTTCTAGTGGTAGAAAATGAGGATTATTGATCTGCATACGAAGGGGAAATAGTTTGGCTCAACGATCAAATGCGAATGAATAAAAAGGTTCGACCCAAAAGCAAATGTATCATAGCTGAAATGGACGCGCTTGACAAGCTATAAAGAAATGGATGCGCCATATCATCTGACCCGATCTTTTCTAAAACATGATTATTTACGTAATTTTCTCCGACACTTAGTTATTATTATTATTATTTTCAATACCTTATTATTTTAAAAAAAATGGTCTAATATATTTTCTTTTCTATAAAAAAACTAGAAAATAACTTGGTCTATAATGAAACGACGCCGTTAAGCAAATGAGCACACATAGGTTTACTTTTGTCTACTATCGACGTCGCAACAAAGAGTTGAGGGTTTTATCAGAACAAAACACAAAAATATAGATTCAGGTTCCAGCAAAAAAAGGCTATGGCGACGACGGAAGAGAGTGCCCAAAAGAAAGAAGGATACAACCTATTAGGTTCACCAACATTCAAAGAAATTGAAAACGGGCGATTCAAATGCGTTGAAACAGGTCACGAGGTTCTCTCCAAAGACATACCCTTTTACTCCAACAGCAAAAAATGCCGATTGGGTCTCATCGATTTCGCTCTCTCTAAAAACAAATCCCCTCTTAATATGTTCAATCAAGACCCTCTTTGCCGGTAATTATTCATTCATCATTCAATGTTTATGTGTTTGTTTCAGTATTTGGTGGTTTAGATTTTTGTTTTATTTTGTTTGCAGTTCCAAGTTGATATGTAAGTTGACTGGAGACAATGTTAATAAGTCTGAAGAACATATCTGGAAGCATATGACTGGGAAACGGTTTCTCAATAAATTAGGTCAGTCATGTTTTTTTTTTCTTTTCATGTTTGTATAAATGAAAATAAGCAATGTCTAGTGTGTGTTTGGATTGGCGGTGGACATAATTGTTTTGACAGAACTGAGTTTGGTAGAATTGATTTTATTATAATCTGTGTTGCATAGCTGTTTTGACAGAATTGAGTTTGGTAGAATTGATTTTATCATAATCTGTGTTGCATAGGTATGGGTATGAACCCAGCACGGAGTACGGCATTTTTAGAAAAACTAAGGTACGGATACGTTAGTATAAATTTTTTAAAATGTAATTATAAAAATAATAAATGAATTATATTATTAAAATAATAACAAAATATTAAAATTAAGCAACAATTTGTTTAAAAAAAAGTTAATATTCTTGCAATAACATAAATAAATCACACTTAAAAATATCAATAAATCATGAAATCGTGATGAGAACAGTATGACAACGGTAGAGGCAGAGAAGACACATGTTAGAATTTAGTTTTTCTTTCACTTTTTATTTATAAATATAGGATAAGTAACCTAATTTTTACCTAATGTGTACCCTTTGGTGTACCAATTTTAAAAAAATATATAAGAAAATTGATACAATTTTGATGTGTACCGGGTGCGTATCATACGCGTACCGGTACCCGGTACATACCCGGTACCGGTGCTTTACATAAGATGACTTACCCGTGCTTCATAGATCATAATTGAGTTTAACCTAATTTATTTATGTAAAAGTGAGTGAACAACAAATTTGTTTAAATGATAAGCTACAAATTCTATCTTTATCAGTTCTCAAGGCAGAATCATTTCTACTTGAAAAGAACCAAACACCTTAAAATCATTCTAGAATCAATCTTACACCTCTAGAAGCTGGACCAAACATGCTATTAGATAGCTTATGAAAATAAGCTATTTCTATTTGTTCTCACAAACAGTTTTGCAGTTTAGTTCGATGCAAAACACAGATCAGTGGGAGTTTTCGTTAAACAAATTTAGGAACTTGTTACATGCTATAAAGACTGATTTGATTGACAGTCTTCAATTTCATTGACCATTTGTCGTTCTGTGAAGTTGGAAGACTGATGTGTCCAACTGCTACGAATTGGAGTACCAAAATTATGGTTCACTCTTTTTTTTTTTTTTTTTTGTATGGAATGATGTGGATGCTTAAATGATATAACAAGGCTCGGTTTTTCAACTAATAGTAGGGTATAGACCCGAAGTCTCTTCATTTGTGGTAAACACAAACACATAGTTAAGGAATCTTGAGTGCTGAATGTTATGTGAATCGTATTTCGACTTCATCAAAGTATTTTTTAAATATATATTGAAATATGAGTTATCCAATCTTCATTTAATGTTAGAGATCAACAACTGCATGATTGTAGAGAATCAAAATTCATTCGTTGAGTATATGATGGCTGAATGAGTATTTGTTAGAGCTTCATTAGCTTATGCGTATTAGCTTCATTCATAAACAGATCAACAGGAAGAAGGGAAGTTGTCATGCCAAGGAAAGGAAAATGACGAGATTTTACAAGAGAAACAAAGTTTAGATTGTGGAACCAAAGCTGAAATGAAGAAGAAAAACAAGCAGAAGAACAAGAAGAAAAAGAGGACAAAGAAGAAGAAGGATAAGAAAGTTGAAGAGATTATTTCTGAAGTTATGAAGTCTTCTAACGAGGAAACAGACACTGAAGAGGATGACTTCTGGATGCCTCCTGCTGGAGAACGCTGGGACAATGACGATGGAGGAGATCGATGGTGTTCAGATTCGGATTCCGAGTCAGAACAGGAAACTGAAGAGGGGGATGTAATTGGTACGTTTACTCTCATAACACATTTTCTCTCAACTCAAATGAGATTTACTGTTTAGGTGATTTGTAAAGTGATATCATAATTGAGAGTGAGAATAATCGAGATAAGTGATATGTCTTATGGTGTTCCTATTTTACTCGCATGAGAAAAATTCACTGATTAGATAACCTTTTTCCTGTAGACGGTGTCGCTGATGAGGAATGCAAGGAGTCAGAAGAGTTATCCTCAAGGTATTTTACTAAAGCAAAGGATACACGAAGCAAAATAGTTTTCAAATATTATGACAAATCAGAAAACGTACCGATGTTTCAAATTTATATGTTGAGTTTCTTTTCTTTATACCTTGCAGAACAAAAAGAATGTCGATAGAAGTTGGACCCAGCAGCTTTGCTTCCAGGAAGAAGAAAAGTAAGAAGAACGATGAAACTTGATATATGTCGGTAATTTAAATTTCGTTGAAGTGAAACTAAGCAAGGCAGGACTTTTGCAACAAATGATGAAGTTTTGTCAGATACAAAGTGGACTTGGGTTCAAAATGGTTTTTCCAAATGAACTGTAACATGTATCAAGAAGTTTCTTTTTTTCGTTTTTCAATAGATTTTTATGAGATGAGCACAAAACAGTTAAATCTTGTTTAAAATTAAGCACTTATATCATGATTTCACAACAATTACTGTAATATTCCTTTACACCAGTCATATGGGTGGTAAATTTTGGTGAGATTGAATATACTTATAACTTTGGATGAGTTAATAGCTTTAGTAGATAAGTTTTCTTGTTATGATTGGTTCCTATCCTGTATTCATGAAAAAGAACACCGCTTGCAATGCCAAATGATCAATTATCTATGTTATCCCCAATTCTGCTATTATGTGAAGTGTAGGCCAAAAAACACTGCATTCAATTGAGTCACTTCATCGGTGGAGTTAGGTAGGTTTTCATCAGTAATTTTTTTGGATGTCACAGAACTTCATGAATCCCAAAGTAAACGTTTTTCCACAAACTACAATTTTATTTTTGTTTTGTTGAGTAGGATTGGTTAGGTTTGAATAGAACCATCTTTCCAACCTTGCATTGAAGTTGTAGTGTGTGGCGATATAAGCTTTTCCCACATTGCATTTTTACTACTCACAATCTCTTCCTTGACATCCACATCCTCATTGGCTTCTATCAATAACCCCCCTCAGCAAATAAGTTTTTGGATGTAAAAGTTGAGGTGAGGGGTGTTGCATCACTGTTGACAAAGGTTTCATACCCACCTAAGTTGTAAAAATTTCCGGAGTGATGTTCTCGTGAGCACTAATCTTGTAAGCATCATGCTTGGGCTTTGGCAAATGAATGGGAAACAATTACTTTTTACCCCTAAAATTGGACTTGTACTCCTACGATTTTTAAAAAATGTCAATTTTGTCCTTTAATTTTAACTATTTTATTTTTTATTATTAATCAAAAAATTAAATTTTGCACCCCTACACATGCTTTCCGGAACACTTGAAAGAAAGTGTTCCGGTATGATAATTTTTTTAAAAAGAAACTGCTTTGCTACTTTTAGCCACAGTTTAAAACCGTTGCGAAAACTCATTTAATAATTTTAATGAGTATTTGTTTAAAAAATAATTTTAGCTACGTTTTAAACCGTTGCTAAAACTTCTTTAATAATTTTAAAAACCGGAACACTTTCAGAAACTATTCCAGTATGGTATTTTGTTTTCATAAAACAGTTTTGGCTACGGTTTTGAACTGTTGCTAAAACTCCTTAAGTAATTTCTCTCAACCGGAACACTTTCAAAAAGTGTTCCGGTATCCTACCTAATAATACACTCAACCGGAACACTTTCAAAAAATGTTCCGGTATCCTACCTAATAATACACTTAACCGAAACACTTTCAAAAATTGTTCTGAATTGTTACAACATATCAGAACACTTTCTTTAAGTGTTCCGGAATGCATGCGTAGGAATGCAAAATTTAAAATTTTAGTGAATAATAAAAAGTAAAATAATAAATTGATTAAAAAATTGAAGGATAAAATTGACATTTTTTAAAAATTGTAGGGGTATAAGTCTAATTGTAGTGGTATAAAGTAAATTTTTCAATGAATGGTTTTAGAGTCTCTGATTAATGGATAAACCATAATTGGGAATTGTTAACCCCACTATGTACACTTTCATGGATTCAACACTTTCTTTTTTCAATTTTAACATGTTACGTTATCTTCTTCCTCTTCCACGTAATAATTCAACATTCATTTAATTTTTACTTACTACAATAATTTTGTTTAATAAAATTCAACACCTTATTCCACTATTTTTATTTTATATTTTTATTTTCTTTTATGTTTTTGTGATTATATATTAAAAATAATTATCGATTGAAATTAAATTAAAATAATTAGAAGATAAATAATTTATTTTATTTTTTCTAATTTAAGAATTTATTTTTTATTTTATAATTTAGTAAAATTTTAGGTGTTAAAATGGTTATTTTTGGGATCTATTTCACTAAAAGGATGGTTAGAGTTACAAACAAGAATTTATTGGAGATTAAATAGAAAACTTAAAGACAAAAATCTCGATTTTTTTCTGTGTCCAAGTCTAATGAACCAAGTCTCTATATATAGAGAAAAAAATGATGAATTTTGGTGAAAATAAAAATAAATAAAAAATTGATTTACTATAAAATATTTGATTCCAAATAATTAAGATGAGATACAAATCTAAACAATCACAACAACCAATAAGATTTTGCAAAGTATTATATGTGGCCTTCACTCCCTCCTCATTCAACATGTTGAAAGTTTTTGTTATTTCTCTGAAATTGTGTTTGACATACATTTTGGTAAAACCATCTTGGCAGCAACATGTTGAAAGAAATGTTCCATCTTACAGTTTTCAACACCTGAAAAATAGGACATGATGTCTGCAGCAGCCGACAAAATATAGTTCAGCTGATTTGTGAAGTAACTGAATATTTTGAGAATATTTAGTTAGCGTATTTGGCGTCCAAGATTGGCAAATCATATATTCTACGTTGGTTTTCGAAAATTCTCAAAGTTTCTAAATATGGATACAATTTAGGAAATAAATGATTGAAGACCTATTTTCCTAGAGATGTTTATGCACACTTTGTGCAGCCTCATTGTTGCGATTTATAATCCCAACCCAGTCCAAAATAATGTTATATATAAACTGGTGTATACCTAGTTTTAGGTAGAACTTATGTGTGTGTTTTGTTAGGGTTCTTAGAATCCTTATTTGTGAGCCTCGCTAATATCATCTTGATAGAAGTGTAGGAATGTTGTGGGTTATAAGTTTTCTGTCAGATGCTAATAAAATTTTAAGCATTGAGAATTGTATGTCTTGGAAGAGTGAGTTCCAGTTTTGTTCTCTACTGTATTTAGAGTTGCTCCAATCGCCGAGTGTGATTGAAGAGGGCCTCATACCTAGGCGTGTCTTAGGTAGAAGTTAGCAAATGGTAGTGATTAAGTGCGTAGATTGTAAATTGATGTGTTTCCTGTGTGGTCTACAAATTGATACTATCTAGTTAATTTCTCTCGACAAAATTTGAGAACTTGAAGATGAAGGAGGATGAAAGTACTCAGGACGTTCACATGATTGTTCTAGACATTGCTAATGACTCATAAGATATGGGAGAGAAGATATCAGAGGATAAACTGATCAAGAAGATGCTCAGATCGCTTCCAAAACGGTTTGATATGAAGGTGATTGCTAGTGAAGAATCTCATGATATAAGTACAACGACTGTGGATGAGCTTGTAAGTTCTCTTAAGACTTTTAAATAAACCAGAGGGGTTCCTGAACATGCTCAAACTACAGAAGTCCCATCATGCATCCCTATTCTTACTTCTCATGGCAAAAGAAAGCGGTAAAACCCCACTTCTCATGCTCTCTAAAAAAAGGTAAAAGAATGCAATAAAAGGTGAAGAAAATACCAAACAGATAACAATCTGTAAGCAAAAGCAAGCTAAGAAATACTTCGAAAAACTTTGAATAAGCTTCCATCAACAAAGTAATAATCAGAAATAGCTCGATCAATATAATCCACAAGGTAATATCGTGCAATATGTGCGCGTAGCAGACACATCCTCATAACAATCGGAACACCTGCACAAAGGTACATATCTAGACAAAATAACAGAATGTATGTTTCTCGTGTTGTGAGAACACATAAAGCAAAATGCGCCTAAGACACAAGAAAAACCACGTGCGAAGTGGTAATCACAGGCGAAGTGGTGTGTTAGTATACCAAGATTAGGTAGCTATCTAAACTATCCTCAATGTACCTTACACAAGTCAACAAACACGTCAAAAATAACAAGGAGGCGGGAATATAGTTACATACTCACATCGCAAGTCAAAATATGATCCAAATGCGAAGAAATGGAATGTGAACATGTATAGCAACATAAAATGGAAAATTGGGCAGCCACGCACATATAATGCAAAATATCCCATGAACGATATCAAAATTGAGCTAAATCCATCACAATAGTTCTCAAATGAAATGTTAAACACAACTAGAGATCTAGAGAAGTTGAAAACCAAAGATCTACACTAGAATGGCCTACGATGCATTATCCACAAAGAAATCGAGGCATGAAGCGTAACTTCCTAATAGGGGAAGAAACTACACATCCTAATTCTTACCTAAACATTTCTAAAGATAGAGGAAAAGATTGCAAAATAAACATGCAAGAGGAACCTAGAAGAACTATCCAAAACACCCTTACAGACCAAAACATGAGAAATATACAAGAAAATACATAAATCAACATGACAAGCCGCTACGGGTCGTAGCAGGTGCCATGAGCACCCGTAGCGCTCTTCTGCATTTTCCAATTTTTTGCTTCTGGTCCCAGGTCTTTTTCTACGGGTGCCGATAGCACACCTCTGGCTTTCTGATTTGAAAATTGCTAAAAAGGAGGGCTTATGCTGCTTTCCCGCTATAGGCGGCTGTAGCAGACCTCCTGGAGCATACGAGAAACTTTCCCGAATTCTTGTAATTTTTCCAGGTTTTCACTTCGATCCTTCTTGAATACATATCTGAACCTGAAAACATTAAAGAGACACAACCAAAGCATAAAATGCGGAAAAAGGAAATAAAGCGCTTAAAAAATAATGGCAAAATTAGATAGTTGCTTGACCTCAAGCAACAACGAAAAGAGCTCATGAAATGAAAAGTATATCGTTACTCATACGTGAGACTTCCGTTCACATTGTTCAAGAGGTAGTTTGTTCGGTATTCACATGACCTAAAGAAATTCTGTGAGAATATTTTAAACTCGTGCTTCCATTTTGAATACCTCTCTAACTATGCTTTGCACTTAAGTCTTTTTTCGACTTTCCTCCTTTTTCATTAAGACAATCAAATTAAGGCAATGAGAACTATGGTGATCATCACATGCACAAGACTAATCAAGAATATTTGTCTAGGCATCAAATAAGAAGCAATTGCTACTTTTAATTACCAATGGAATTTTTCAAAACTTTTCAATTTATATATTGTCTTTATTTGGACGATGTTTGGGAATCAACCTCCTTTGGAATGAATAACCGGGTGAGGGCCACCTAACTAGCAGGTTGGTTTCCTTTTACAACCTTATCATTATTTGGTGCCAAAATTATTTATTTTCTAACTAATCATACATGCATTTGAATCTAGATTATGCTAGACTGTCAAGATAAACTACTCAAGGAGTACTTCTCAAGATTCAAGAACTATGATACAAATCTACACGTTAGACTCATATCACTTTTTAGGGAACCTAGGTTGTTCAAACAAACACTTTTTTTCACATTATTTTGAACTTCCTACCATCAAACAATCATCCCTTTATCTCTCTATACTATTCTTGATCTTTTTGAAAAAAAAGCTCGTGCACAAAACAAAAGTTTTCGTCAATATTCAGGGAGAACTTCACAATGTGGTTTTAAACCAACAAAATAACATAAAAAACAAACAGAAGCAACCCCCCCAAACTTGAACTAAACATCGACTCAAATGTTTTAGAACAAGAGAAAGAAGGGTGGCTCACTGAGATCCTTAATGAGGAGGTGAAGGATAACGAACACCAACTGCTGCATCATAGCTTGCACCTGTAAGGCCTTGTTTATTACATACAAATGAAACAAAACAAACATAAAAAATACCCAGTCATTAAAAACGTGTGTTTCCTCCCACATAGTGCTTCGTTTGACGTCGCATGGCTCGACGATCATTTCCCCTATATTTCATTTTCCACACTTTGTTGCTTGGCCCTTCTGCCACAACAAAATTGTCTTACTCAGATAAAGGGACTACTTTGTGCCTTAATTCACCTCAAACTTCCATATCCTTACCTTGATGTTCCCCTTTATTTCTCTTCTTAACTTCTTGAATGAACTTTAAAGTCTTTAGTTATGTTATCGATGAATGAGATGATTCCACTTGAGAGATTATTCCTAAGATTTTTTTTAAGGTGGTTTTGAAACATAATTTTTATCAAGAAAATTTCATTTGCGGTATATTCACCCCCCTTTAGATCTTAGACTATCATCTAATAGAGTTGTGTCATACTCTAATTTTTACCCTTAAGCCCATATCATTTTGCATTATTGCATATCATTAAGGTCATAAAGTTGGTTGCCTCTTAATCCTTATCTCTCTAAGTCTTGCCTTTGTAGAGATCAATAAGCACCCCTTTGTGTATCTTTCTCTTTTGTGGTTATATATTCTATACTAACCACTAACCAAAATATAAAAAATATGCATTGTTTCCTCTTGTTTGTGATGCAAGGTACGTCTTGAATCAAGAACATCAAGCATGGTCCCCTCAATTATGGTTTGCTTTCTCAAATTCAAAGTGTGGTCACTCATTTATTCTCAACGACTTGATCATCAAAGCATGGCTTCTAATCTTATACCATAAGGTCTCAAGCATCATTCAATCTTATCTTGATCAAGAGTATCTCAAATATTGATAGCATGTTCTTCAAGAAATTTTAAAGATTCATGTGTTTATTTCCATGTCATCTTCAACAAGTTACCTCAATCCTTGAAAAAGTTTAATAAAAGGAAATTCAAGGGCACATCATGTTGAGTTAATATGGTCATAAGTGTCTGAAATTGTGGCACATACAAAATCAGATGTTAAGACACTGATGTCTCAACAACAAATAATCTGACGACAAATGTTATAACATTTGCTGACAGAAAACAAACCTGTAGAAAATCAGCAAGATTGTGCAGAAAGTAAAATGCAGAATCTTAAAGAACACAATGACATGTTAACCCAGTTCGGTGCAAATCACTTACTCTGGAGGATACCAAGCCAAAAAATAAATCCATTATTAGTAGTATTAATTCGAAACTAAAATCCCCAGTTTACAACTTCTCACTTAATCCATATCAAGTGCAACTTCTACCTAGGCATCTCTTAGATATGAGAATTCCTCTCACTCCAAATCACAGATGTGATAAAATTCCAATCCCAAACCCAGAGAATGTCTCAAGAAACCAAGCAAGAAGAACACACTTCCAAATTACAAATACTTAGTTTGCTTAAAAGCTTCAAAAGAACAATACTCACTCTTGCTTCACAACTTTGATGATAATAATAACTTGATAAACAAGCAACAATCAGTAATCTCAAATGCATCAAAAAATACAAGAGGACGAATAGAAATACATGCGAAGATCCTAAGAAACTATCAAACCCTAAACCCTTATTTTACAAAGTTTTTCAATAAACTATGCTTCTTAAAAACTAGTTCTTGGACGTCTCCTTGTATAACTTCTGCAGTTGGGCTTGGACTGCCTTGGACTCTTCAATCAATTCCAATCTTCAACTGAAAAATCTCTGCAGAATATTCTCTACAAAAATAGAAACAATCTTCATAAAAAGTTTCCTAAAAAGTCTCAATCGATATTTTTTAGTAAAATATTTCTGTAGAATATTCTGCACTTGTTTCTAACAAAATCCTTGGTTGGCATGTAGTTGTAATGAGTACAAAATATTCCAGATACTCATATCTTCAAATGAAATCTTCAAGGATAAAGTTCAATGGCAGCCCCTGCTGCAACAGACCAAGATGTCACAACATATGCTTCGACATCTAGCTCAAAAACACATAACAGTTGAGACTGCTATGATAGTTGATGCAGATGTTAAAACATCTTATCAACATCAATAAAATCATGTTTTAAAAAAATTTAATCTCTCATAAAATCATGTAATTAACAATTTACTCTTTTAACAAATTTTGACTAAAACAATTAAAAATCAAATTAAATTAGAGAGAAGAATAATATGATGACACAAAATTTGAAGTGATTTAAATGAATTTGAGAATGAGTTTCTCTTTTTAAAATTATACAGTTTGACATGAAGAAAATTAATCAAGTCAAACATAAAAAATATATAAAATTTTATCTAATATGATCTGTCAAAGATATTTTTGAGGTGGACCTTTAACTATTTAAATTAAAAAGATGAATCTTTTAGTTATAATAAAAGGATTATTAGATATTAATGAGTACAATTTAAACATAAAAATATATAAAGTTTATCTAATATGATATGTCAAAAATATTTTTAAGGTGGCCTTTAACTTTATAAATAAATAAAAAAGATGAACCTTTTAATTATAATAAAAGGATTATTAGATTATTATTAGTACAATTTACTAATATTAGACTCAACTAAGTATAAACATGATTCATTGCAAAGTTGGTTCTCCGCAGTTTTGAATCGTATATTAACCTTTAATCAACTTAGAGAGAGGGGGCAATTTGCAGATTATAATGAAGAGAAAAAACCTTTGTATGGCTTTAAAAATTTATAATCTCAGCCAACAGAATAAAATAACAATAGTAGTATTGTGAAAAATAGTGCTACTTGCAAGTATAATTTGTTTGATTGATTTAATATATAATGAGTGTAGATTAAACTTCAAAACATCTCCGATTCATTGAGTATACTTGTTTCTAATAACTCAATAAATCAAACAAAAATCTTCAATGGCAACAAAACCTTCTATTTCAAGTTATAAATCCTCCAAAGGCACAAACAGTAACTTTTTGTACATTCCAAACCAAATTCCTATACCAACCTATGTCCGCATATTAGACACCACCCTCCGCGACGGTGAACAATCCCCCGGGGCCGCGATGTCTTGTAAGGAGAAACTCGATATCGCACGCCTATTAGTAAAGTTGCACGTTGACGTCATTGAGGCAGGGTTTCCTTCTGCTTCTAATGACGACTTCACTGCAGTTAAAATGATAGCTGAAGATGTTGGAAACGATGTCGACAATGATGGTTATGTTCCTGTTATAGGTGGAATGTGTAGGTGCAATGAGAAGGACGTTGCCATTGCATGGGAGGCTGTAAAACATGCAAAAAGACCGAGAATTTGTACTTTTATAGCCACTAGTCCCATTCACATGGAGTACAAACTTAGAAAGACCAAAGATCAAGTACTCAAGATTGCTTGTGATACAGTCAAGTTTGCACGAAGTTTAGGATGTTGTGACATTCAATTTGGCGCTGAAGATGCTGTCAGGTAACAATTACTCATTCATAAAGCTAATAATTATACATATAGTATTAGAAATTGTGTTGTTAACATTTACTAGTTTTATTACTGCTCTTATACCTTGTAAAAGGTACTTACTAGTTATTAACAAAATTAAAAAACGCTAGAAATGAAAGAATTTTAAATTTATGCAATGATAGAACCATTCCTAAAGTCTAATAATTAAACAATGTAAAGATTTTGAATTTCCACATTCCAAAAGGCCAACACTTACTATAACAAAAATGTTAACATCATACTAGGTACAAAAATTAATGGAAAAATAATATATGTAAATAGAATAGAAAAAAAACACAAACACAAATAATAATGATAAGACAAAAAAATATCATAACCAACAAAATAGAATTGTCTTTAAGAACGTGCCAGACGATCTACCACACAAAATTTCACATTTTCTTTATGATTAAATTATGGTAAAAAAGTCTTTGTACACATATTTCACGATTACTTTACAATTAAATAGGATCTCTTAAAAAAATTTCATTGACTCAACTAAAATTAACTTCAATTATGCACGGTCTCTCAAAAGTTTGAGACAGTTATGCAACAAACCAAATAGAATAACAAACCTAACTAAATGACAAGCCAACAAGGAGTTAAACACCCCTCAAGATTCATGTTAGAGCTCTTACTACTAGAATCACCATTATCATATCATTAATCCACCAACTGAACAAAAGCATCATATACTAGAACCTATCTTAGAACCAAGACGAACACTTAATTCCCTATAGGTTAATGAAAGGAATAGAGTTTTAAAGCCAATAAGAATACATGCATGGGTTCACATCTGATTTACCTAGAATCGTTTATAGGCCAAAAATATCATCTTCTCCTCCATTTTTTCTCAATTTTTATAACACCTTTAATATGTGGGCTTTTCAAATGATCCGAACTATAGCCTGTCATATCATAACCAAACCATTGCTAGATTTGGTTCTTCCGCCTAAAGAAAAAAATAACTATAAATAAAACCTATGATCACTAAGAAGAACATCTGTCATTCCAATTAGTGGAAGATCTTTTACCATACTAAAAAAGTAAACTCATAAGTGGGAAAAATATGGAAAATGGACTCAACTAAATCCATTTGAGTCAACCACTTTAATTAAGTTCATTGTAGAAGATGTTGGGTATCAGAGTAGAAAGATAAATATCACAACTCAAAATAAGAGATTAAGTAGAAATTGACACACAATATTTATGTGAAAATCCTCAACAAATAAGGGAAAAACCACGGGCACGGTATAAATTTTTTTCACTAAGTGGAAGAAATTACAACACTTCTCTCTAAATACATGGAGAGAGCAAATTACACTCTCTCTTGTAATAGGAGAACACTCACTAAAAGCATGTATAGATTTGCAGCAACCTTCTCTATTTTCATCACTACTAGCGAACCTTTCACCACTTTCAAGATTCCACCTTGAACATGGGTCTTGCATCCGAGGTCATCTAGTTTCCCAATTGACAAAAAATTCTTCGTCAATCCTTTCACATGTCGTACCCCTTGAAGTGTGTAGACAGTACCATCATACATTCTTATTTTAATATTATCATCCACCAATTTTCAAAGCATGGTCATTCCCCATTAATACATGTTCTTCCAAGATAGGCTCATAAGTGCAAAACCAGTCTCGTCGTGGAGTCATGTGCCATGTTGCTCCTTAATCTATTATCCATCCATTAGTGAGTTAATTTTCCCCATTGGTACTTATTGATGCTTCGCTGTAAAGGATTTCTCCATTATCAGTGGTACTAGCAATACAACCTTGAGATGTACTTGCTTTAGAAGACTTCTCACCATTTTTCTTGTTGAACCAACATTCTTTCTTCAAGTGTCCTCTCCTGCCACAATTGTAGCATTTGAGATTTATCCTTCTTCGAGATTTTTATCTACCATGGTTTTGAGTCCCATTGGGTCCATGCTCCGTTGATCTACCTCTCGTCATTGTCAAAGCTTCTATTTGTTTTGAGCTTTAACGCTGATCTTCCTTATTTTTACGCTTGGATTCTTCTTCAAGAACAACTCCAGCGAGATCATTAAAGGATAGATGGTCAACAATATTATTGTTTGTAATATTGATGACGAGTTGATCATACAAATCTGGTAAACTCTGAAGAAGAAGCTCTGCTCTTTCATTTTCCACTATTGTGAAATCGGATGTAGATAGTTGAGCAAGTAATGTGTTCAAATTGTTTATGTGATCCGGCACCGAAGTGGATTCAATTGTTCGAAGAGTGTAGAGTCTTCTTTTTAAGAAAATTTTATTGTGAAGTGATTTGACCTCATAGAGTTGAATTAGAGTATTTCATATCTCCTTTGCAGTTTTTTCCCTGCAATACTGGACAAAACTAAATCTGTCATTGCTAAGTGAAAATTGACAACATCGTTGTCATCCATCTCTTTCCATCTTTCATCAGTTGTATCTGCAAGTCTACTTTCAATTGCTAGTAAGCAATTATCCTTCCTCAGGATCGTCTTCATCTTCAATTTCCACAGAGAGAAATTACTCCCACTGAATTTCTCAATCTCAAATTTTGCTACCATTTTTTTGTACTGAACAAGTTTACACAATTTCACCGTGAATAACACAGTATACCTGAGTATTATTGTATTTTTTTATCGCACACTAGAATAAATATAGTATATGTTAACAGTCACTACAAAGTATACAACCACACATGTGAATAATAACAGATATCTTGACGGAAATAGGATCGACATGTACTCGATACCACAGTTGGGTATCAGAGTAGCAAGATAAATATCACACAAATCAAAATAAGAGATTAAGTAGAAATTGACACACAATACTTACGTGGAAACCCTCAACAAATAAGGGAAAAACCACGGGCACCGGTAGAAACATTTTCACTAAGTGGAAGAAATTACAACACTTCTCTCTAAATACAAGGAGAGAACAAATTACACTCTCTCTTATAATAGAAGAACACTCACTAAAAGAACCTTACAAGAGAATACAATATTTTCTTTTCACTCTTATTTTTCTTCTTATTTACTATGTGGTAATTCTACTTTATGGTATGTTACAAATGAGAAATGCACCTCTATTTATAGGTGATTATCTTTACAAAACCTTAGAAGATTCACAAAACCATGGGTGTTCACATGCTTTCTTTGACATAATGATATCTTTGAACCACATGATTACTTTGACTCACATGATTTCTTTAACCATATGATTTCCTTGACCATATAATTTTTTGGACTCATATGACTTCTTTGACTCACATGATTTCTTTGTCACATGATTTCTTTGATCGACAAATTGTGAATTTATTCAATCATATTCCTTGACCATAATCTTTGAACACTTGATCATAGTATTTGACAGAAGAGAGTCTATCTTACAATTTTTTAAAGAAAAAGACCACCAATTCAGAAGAAGTAAAGTTGTTCCATAAGAGATGAATGATCATGTCCTCTGTTGAAGGAAAAGGAGAGGAACCATTAAACTGAACACGATAAATAGTGACAATAGAACAAAACTTCCTTCTTTTATATGCTTTTAAATCCATTTATCTCAATCAGAGAATACCACGTCATAAAATCCATCTAATTCTATAATTAAATAGTGGATTATATTGTAAGAGTTTGCATTTTCCTTATGTCATCTATCATTTAGTTGTAGGATGATCATTCCTTTGCTCTAGTTAATTTTTATTCAAAAAATTATTTAATATTCTGTATATATACATATAACTTTTTTAAAATCCTACTAGAAAGATGTGCACATTGGTGTATCATATTTTTTCTATTGTGTTTTACTATATGTACATTTTGTTATATAATATTTATTTTAATGTAGTTCGTTCATTTTTCTATTGTGGAACTTACTGATTCAATGGTTAAAAGTAAATATATGCTTGGTATAACACAATTACTTGTACAAAAGTTTATCTGTTGATGAATTTTGGGTTTATACTTGTGCATTGTGGAATTAGGTCGGAGAAGGAATTCCTTTATCAAATATTGGGAGAAGTTATTAAAGCAGGGGCAACGACTGTAGTCATACCTGACACGGTAGGCATAGCAATGCCATTTGAATATGGAAATCTCATCGCTGATATAAAAAAGAATACTCCTGGAATTGAAAATGTTATCATTGCAACTCATTGTCATAATGATCTTGGACTTGCTTCTGCCAACACTATTGAGGTCATTACCATAATAAAACCATAATTCTACCATTCAATTTTTTCTTCGTAAACATAAAATATCAGAATTTATAATACAAACTTCAAACTATTCATTCTCTGGTTTTCAGGGTGCACGTGCAGGTGCTAGACAATTAGAAGTAACAATCAATGGAATTGGTGAGAGGGCAGGTAATGCTTCACTAGAAGAGGTGAGTTATGTTGAAAGTAATTCTTTGTGTCAAAAAATATTTGATTTAATTTGATTTAAGAGTGTGGAAACAGTTTGTTACACATATATTTGATTTTAGATTTAGATAGATTTGATTTAAATCTAAAATAGAATATATTTGATTTGTCTTAGGGAGCAAATAAAATATATTTAATTTATCTTAGGGAGCAAACTAACCTAAATCTATAAATAGAGGGAGTAACCCATATATTTTGTAATTTTGAATTCATGCAAAGTATTTTGCAGTTGCAGAGTAAATAATAAAGTTTTCCACAGTTTGTGGGCAGAGAGAAACTCTGCAGAAAATAATTATTTCTTCTTCTTCTTTTCTTTAATTGCTCATCGTTATTGTATGGTGATATCAATCTTGTTCATCAAAATTGATAGAAATTCATCATAGATTTTGGTGGATTTCCAACATCTAGTATCAAGAGCTCTGATTAATCGATTCAAGGGAAGAACAATCAAGAACGATCGTGGAATAAGAATTTACAATGGCAGTGAGTTATGGGAATGCGAATTATCCAGCAAGTCTACCAATTCTAAAAGTAGATAACTATGAGAATTGATGCAAGCAGATGAAGGTTTTATTCCGTAGTCATGGTCTTTGGGATCTTGTAAAAGATTGAGTAGAAGAGCTTGAAGAAGACACTTCAGAAGAAGAAAAGAAAGAACACATAGAATCGAATAAGAAGACTTATAAAGCTCTCTTTATAATTCATCAATGTCTGAGTCCAGACAACTTCGAAAAGGTTAGTGATTCAGAATCTGCAAAGGAAGCTTGGGAGATCCTTGAGAAATATTTTGGAGGCGCTGAAAAGGTGAAAGAGGTGAAGTTACAAACTCACAAGAGAACGTATGAATTGCTTCAGATGGAAGATAGTGAAAGCATATTTGATTTCTTCACTAAGGTTACAAAACTAGTTAACCAAATCAAGATATATGGAGAAGCATTAACAACAAGAGCCGTTGTTTCAAAGATTTTGAGATCTTTGGCTCCTAAATTTGACCACGTGGTGGTGGCTATCGAAGAAAGGAAAGATTTGCCGAAGTTAACAAAGTAAGAGCTTCAAGGGACGCTTGAATCTCATGAACAAAGGATGAATGAAAGAGTTGTAGACAAATTGAAGAGTGATGTGGCTCTGCAGGCTCAATTAACAAAAGACAAGAAAAGAAAAGGAAAGTGGTTCGACAAAGGTAGGAGTGGCTACAACAATTTTCCGGCACTAAACATTGCTTCTGAAGTAATAGTAGTAACTAGAACAGTTAGAATATCCTTTGTCAATTTACTAAGAACGAGATACTTGAATTCATTCCCCATCCACCATGTTAAAACACCAAAATTAGCTTTATAGGGAACTTTCAAAAGAGGCTCCTCAAGATATAATTCAAGATCAAATTTTGAATTACTATTAACCATAACAATTTCTAAAAACCTCTCAAAATTCCTCCTTCCAAACCCAAAACTAGATCCTACTTATGGAGTTTCAGATACAAGGGAAATCTCATAATTGGTTCCATAGGTATCTTAATACAATTGGAAGAGGTAATTTAAGTTGGTTGACAACTCTTGTTTATAGGAAGTTGCTTGAGTAGAATTTGGATATAAGAAGGGGTAGTACCAATTGATGAAAATCACATTATACCTATTTGATCATGTCGAGTATAAGATAACAAAATTGGCCTCAGAATAATTCACAAGGAAACATATTTATCCTCAAAATTAATTTTCATCATAGGCACATAATTCACAAGGAGGTAACAAAATACACCTCAGACACAATTAAATTCACAAGCATGTAACAAAATAGGCCTCAGATACTATAATAAAATGAAGCAGATCAAACATAATTCACCATAGGCACTATTAAATCGTAACTCATAAGGCAACTTAATTGAATCATAGGCACTATTAAGTCTCCACTCATAAGGTGACACAATTTACCAAACATAATTCTTCATGGAAACCCATTTCACAAGCAGAATTGACCTCAGATACTATTTCATATCATACATAAATTATCATAGGCACTAAGGAATAACATGAGATTAAACAGGAATTATCATAGGCAAAATTGAATCATAAGGTAACATATTAAGCAGATGATACATAGTTGGCCTCAGATATATATCATTCATATAAATTAGAAATCATCATAGGAAAATTGAATCACAAGGCAACATATTAAGCAGATACTACATAGTTGCCTTATATATATATATATATATATATATATATATATATATATATATATATATATGGAGGATCAAATTACACCGAAGAGAGTTACACTCGCTCAAAAACATAACATCGAATTAATATTTTTTAAAATCAGCCATTGGATTAAAACATACCATCATATAGATCATACCTATAAAGTTTCAGATTAATCTAGAATGGTTTACTATACGATCAAGATATCCAAAAATTAACGTCAAAATGAACTTTCATATAACGTTAATTTTGATGTAGTTCATTGACATAGTAAATCATTATAGATTAGTCTCAAACTTTATAGGTATGATCTATATGATAATATGTTTCAATCTAACGGTTGATTTTAAAAAATATTAATCCGAAGTAACGTTTTTGATCGAGTGTAACTCATGGTGTAACTCATCGGATGTAATTTGATCCTCTCTTCTCTCTCTCTCTCTCTCTCTATATATATATATATATATATATATATATATATATATATATATATATATATATATATATATATATATATATATATATATATATATATATATATATATATACTCAGTGAGAACACTTGGTTATTGTGAGAAATGAGAATAATTAATCACAACCATTAATTTATGATCCATTGAAATTAATGGACTATATTCATTTTTCTTTCCATAGTCATCCTTCATTAGAACTTATGTAATCTATTCAAAATTTAATTCACATTATGTTTTACGAATAAAAATATATTTATTTCATTTTAAGAATTATGATGACCAAAGGATTAAAAATTATTAAGATCCAAGAAGAGATAATAGGAAAGGGAAACATTGAAACTCCTGTTGCTAGTATGACGTCATCACCATTTATCCATATCTTAGTTGAGATTTGAACCATGGAGAACATAAATAATACTTGAGAGCAAATGTTGCTCATGGAAAAAGAAGGGTCTCATTCAAATCTAATTTTAGATTACCTACTCTTCCTTCCACCAACTATTATCTCCCAATGTGTCATCTGGGTGTAATGAAATAGGAGATAGCCTAGGGAAATTAAACTTAAAGGAAGTGTATTCACTCAAGGGTCAGCTAAAAAAATAGGTCTAAATACCCTATCCCAATTTCATAGAGATGCCTTTCACTAAAAAAATAAGAAGAAACAATTTATTTGGATCCCAAGAGAGACACTCATCTCTACCCAGTTGACACAGATCAAGAGGCCATAATCCTACGCCCATTCCTCTCCTTAGAGAATTTACAACACCATGAGCTTATCTGGAAGATGGGATATCACATGAAAGACCTGAAGCCTCCATAATCAACATATACCTTCATTTTTCCAGAAGGGTTCAATTAATGAAGTGAATATCCATAACCCATAAGCCATCTTGACTCTTAGGTTAACAAAACTCAAGTCATTTTACCCAATAAAAATTAGAGTCATCTTTCACACCACCCCATATGAACTACCTTTGGAGCTGGCTATCTTCTTTCAAACCTTAACGAGCAGTACCAACAAATACAAAAGATATCATCTAAGATCTCCACTTACCATTAAACACGAATTTAATGAACATATAATTCAGAAAGCTTCATCCAACTAAATCATACGCTTTAAAAATTCACTTTGAAAATGAGACAAGCCTTGTGGGATTTCTTTTCCAAATCAGTGACCTAATTAATCGCCACTACATTGTCAACCAATAATCTTCCTTTCAGGAAAACTGATTTGTTAGGGGAGACAAGTGTATCCATAGTCTAGTTGACAAAACTTTCGTTAACGACGTATATAAGAACCCCACGACAGTATCTAACTTTTGGAGAAGAGAGAGGTAAGGAAACTAAGCCACTAAACTATCTAACGTCAAAAGAACAAAAAGGCCAATAAGGACAAGATAAGGAAGTGGATAATTACCCCATAAAGCTTAGGCCTATCATCCATTGGATTTTTAAAGAGATTTGAAAAATAATTAACCATTTCTTGTCGAATCTCACACACTCTTTCTATCCAAGCATCGTCAATCTTAAGGGCTAAGATAACATTCTTCCTATTCCTACTTTTGAGAGGCAGATGAAAAAAAAAACATATTAGCATCTCTTTATTTCAGCCACTTAATTTTTTATCTCTTAAAAAATTTAGAATATTAATCCTTAGGAAAGACCAACGTGATGAAATAAATCCAATCCTAACTTGTATTTCATCCTCTAATAACCCGGGTCCTAAAACAAAACCCCTGCATTACTATAAAAAGTATAAGAATAACAAAAATACCAAAGTAGAAAAAACTCCATAAATAAATTACTAGGTCTAATATAAAGAAAAAAGACAACAAAATTAATCTAAATTTGGATATACCCTCATCTCCAAAGTCATCATTGTAGGAATATGAATAATTGATGCTTACCAAGCCAAATTATGAAAAATGTGTTCCCCTTTCATTCGCAATTTATCTTCATTGAAGTTCATATTAAAATTAATAAGCATATTTACTTAATTATCGCTCATTTTTATTTAAATTATTATTCAACTTACTACTTAGCCACTCATTATCTATTTTCGTTGTACATTCAAGGTTGTAATGGCCTTGACATGCAGGGGTAATGATATCTTAGGTGGTCTACATACAGGAATTTATACAAGACAAATATTAAGGACAAGCAAAATGGTTAAATATTTGAAACCCTTGTTATTTTTTTATATTTTTAATTTCCCCTTTTAAATTTAAGTATCATAAGTATTGTAATTAGGTTGAAGAGTACTCTGGGATGCTTCTACAACCGCACAAGGCTCTTGTTGGTGCTAATGCTTTTCTTCATGAGAGTGGCATTCATCAGGTTTAGTTTGTGATATCAATACCTATAGTACTTATGAAAACACATAAAAAAATTCTTTTCATTTTTTCTTCTAATTAACACCTTATGCCTTATAGGATGGGATGTTAAAATATAAAGGCACGTATGAAATAATATCTCCTGAGGATATTGGTCTTGAAAGATCCACTGAGGCTAGTCTTGTATTAGGGAAGCTTAGGTATGTCATTTGCCTTTTTATATTTAAATATTATTAGGTTTACGTGAACATTATGAGGATTTATAAAACTTCTAACCTTACGTTTTAGTATAAAAACACGACAAAAAATGGGATGAATAAAATCCAACAACAAATACAAAAATAACATAATGCATGAGCTTATAGTATTTTGTTTTTTCGAGTCTAAATGTAAAATCTATAAACAACATTTCGAAAAAAAATTCTAAATTATTAACAAAGGAATTATACATAATTTACTTGGGATGACATGCATTTAAACTGTATCATGCATCCATAAATATTTTTATTGATATTCAATCTTAGATGAATATTCATTCCTTAACAAAGTGACTTTATGCATTCAAATCAACCTTCTTGAAATTAAACTTTAAATGAATATATTCATTCATAAAAATTTAGCATTCATATATTTGATTCATATTCATGCATTCATTCATAATACACAACATTCTAAACTTTTTCTTCTTTTGTCACTGTTATATCGGTTCTCGATCTTCTGTAGTGATATGTCTTCCTTTTCTCGTGTATTGCATAAGCATCTAAAAATTGACATTTAAATTTTTAGACTCATTTTTTCATACATTCATTAAACACGTTGATTGGTGAACGCTTGAGGTTTGTTAATGTAATGGTTATCATACTAGTTTTGGGAATGAGGAAGAAAATTATTCAAAAAGTTTGAAATCACAAACTAATGAGTTATGTGGGAGATTTCCATTTTCTTTTTCTTGGCTTAGGGTTGGAGGACTTGCCTGTGTTGAGGTTGACAAGTGTGTAAATTGTAGTTGGTGGAATACGTCTTCCTAGCCTAGTATTTAGGCTATGAAAGGGACAAGCTATCATATTGTTTGCTTGGATAGTGTTGAGAATCAGGTATAAGTGGTTAAGTCCCACATCAACTAAAAGTTGAGGAAATATTGAGAATATAATAGAAAAAGATCCACTCCTCAAACTCTTTAATATGTGGTATCATAGTCATGGTTAGGTTTAGTGGGGGAACGAAAGTAGGACCCTAGTATGGGTCAAGGCTAGTGATGTAGGTAGTATGGGTCAATGATAGTGATGTAGATGACTCACTCTTGTGGGGAGATAGTTGAAATTCAAGTGTGAGTGGTTAAGTCCCACATCAACTAAAAAAAAAAAAATTAGGTATATAACAAAAGGACTATATATATATATATATATATATATATATATATATATATATATATATATATATATATATATATATATATATATATATACTCATTTCCTTATGCTTTTTGGTGGATATGTGGTCTCAACCTCTCTTAGATTCGGATTCTCCAACCAATGATACCAGGATGGTAGATAGAGAAGGATACCTTACTCTATCTATTTGTTTGGAAGTTACTTCTCGTCCTCTTCTTTCATATTTATATAGTCGGATATTGCTTGCCCCATGGATTTTTAGTGAGTAAGAAAGTATGAAAGTAGCTAAGTTAATTAGATTACCGAAAAGTTAGATTGCCTCTTAATTGAAAAGTGATGATCTAGAAATGGAGAGGTTAATGATTTTACAAAGAAGAGACTAGTAGTAGAAGTCTCTTCTTCTTTGAGCAATCATATGCATACTCCATGTCTAATAAATGAATATTCTCCTTAACACGTGATGTGAGAGAAAATTATATTACCCAAGGTTTACAAAGCAGTGCAAAATAAAATATAAATTAAGGAAAATAAGAGAAAATGGTGAAGGAATTTTTTTTGAATCTAATGGATAATGTACAAATGAAACATGGTGCATATAGTGATCTAATTCATGTTCTCAAGAGGATATCGCGAAATATTCGAATTAAATTCCCATCAAACAACATTAAATGGGCAAAAAATAAAACAGAAAGTGCATTGGAATGTCAAGTCATCAAGACTTCGATAAAAATTATCAGGAGTTATTCCAATAGAGAGAAAACTAAAGCTATTAAAATATTTAAATCATAAGTAAATAAATTACATGGACAATTAACCAACTAGAGATTAAATGTTACCTCATGAAACTCCCAAAGAAGCTTCTTATTCATTGCCAGTAGATATTTCTCCTTTTGAAGGTTGGATTCTTGCTAAAGTCATTCTCCTTTGAGATATGCCTACTCCATGTCTAACAGAAGTATGCTCTTTGATAGCTTTTGCAACGTCAAATTTTGTTGTTGATTTGTAGAGTTTTTGATGTTTACTGACAAAGTTTGAGATGTCTACTATAAGATTACTCTTTTGAAAATTTCAAGTCCAAACTCTTTGTATCTACGAGCCTTTTATAATGTTAACTTTCTCTTTAATATTCGAAGTTTAAGGAGTAGGATTAAAAATAATACAGTGAAATAGTTTATTTCGTCTAGCTGTTTAGGGTTTATGGCAATCCAAAAAACTAAAATGTTGAAAACTCTATTTTAATTTTTAAAATTTAAAATTTAAAATTTATTTGAATACAATATTTTACTAATGTTTTTTTAAAAACTCTTCATCATTTTACGGTTTTTAAAAGTAAAAAATTGAAATAGCTAAATTATATTTTGATTTTTACTTTTCGATTTTTAAAAACTTAAAACAAAAGCTATTTTAAAGAGACCCTAAATTTAGTGAGATGTTCATCTCTTTCTCTTTCAATCTCTCTCATTTAGTCTTTGTATAGCAATTCTTTTTTAGGGGTTTGGTTTCCATGGTGTCTTTTAGTGCGGATGACTTATAGATTTGTCTATTTTATGATTAATGCTTACTTTAAGGATTCGTCTGGGAGTATGTTCTCGGAGGGTTTTGGAGGAGAAGACTTTGGAGGGTTACGTATATATATCTTAAAATGTGTGTTATATTTTAAAAAAAAAATTTTAAAAACAACATACTACATTAGCATATAAAATCATATAGTTTTTAAGCTTTTGAAAAATATCAAACACATTTCAAGATATAAACACAACCCTCTAAAGCCTTCTTCTCCAAAACCCTCCAAAAACCAACTCGCAGACGGACCCTAAGTGTTTCTTGCTAGACAATAGAGTCATGCGGGCTGGTCTCTATTTGCTTAAAGACAACCATGGATGAGACTTTTGTCTGTTTTAGGGAATTTCAATTTTATATGTTCATTTTCTGAGAGGAATGAAGTTTCTTTTCTTGTGTGTAGGGAGTTGGTAGAATATGTTTATCACCTTTTTATTACTTGATATGTTGCTTCAAGTGTGTGGTATATGCTTTTTAAGTAGTAAGGGTAGCTTGTGGTCTTTCCTAGTAATCTTAGGATTCTTTTTGTGATTTTTATCTCTTTGGCTGGTAGGCCGAGAGTTAAAGGTGAGCCTGCTATGATATGGAATTCTATAAAGTGGTTGATTTGGAGTTCCCAAAATTATATTATTTTTTCTGATTCCTCAACAAATGTGAAGGATGTGGAATGTGGAATTCTATATCATTTATTTATTTTTCCTCGAAAAGAATTAAAACATGTCAAACAAGTGTTATCAAAATTATATTTGTATATAAATTGTTCAAAGAAACTAAATATTACTAGTTTTTAAATTTATCCTGAACAAATTATAAAAGTTGTGTTTGCCAAATATTTTTGAATGGCATAACATTACCTAAATGACTTACTTATTTGATTATTTACCGAGATTACTTTTATATTTTGTTTATAGTTTGAAAATGGTTATAACTTATTCATAATTGTTTGATTAATTTGTGACATGTTTTCTATATTTCATTAACTAGTGGACGCCAAGCATTGAGAAAGAGACTTGAAGAGGTAATCATAATTTCAATGATAAATAATAAAGGCATGTTACATGTTTGTTAAGTTTATTTCATGACTAATTATGTGTTATTTCAGCATGGTTATATACTAAAGGATGATCAACTTGAGACACTATTTTGGAAATTCAAACTATTGGCTGGGACAAAAAAGGTTAAGAACGTTCTTATCCATTAAATCCATCCATTTTGTCACTCCTATTTATGATTACGTCCTTAATGTTCTTACACTTTGATAAAAAAAATCCACTTCTCAACCGATCCTTTCGAAAGCAAAAATCTATCAAGCTGACTTATACTTTTACCATCAAGCTTGAACAAATTAAACTTGTTTCCGGACAAAGGAACATCCACCAAATCAATGATTTTGTGTGAATATAAGTAATATAAATATAAATATAGATATAATAATCAATAATTTTGTAGACATTTATAAAAATATTTTAAAAATTTAGAGGTTCTTCAAAATAGTTTATAAATATCTACTTATTTAAATTTCCCAAAGTAACTTACCTAATAAGATCTAATTAAACTTCTTGCCTAAGTGGTTTCTTTAGTAATAAGTTTAGTCTAATGCAATTTCTCTTAATATGTGTTTCTATTAAAATAGTTTTGTCCCTACTACTTGACTTCAATGTTTTATATTATTATACAGAGAATAACCAATGCAGACCTCAAGGTATTGATGTCAAATGAAGCATACCAAGATGAACTTGTCTACAAAGTAGCGTGATTTCTAGGTAAATTGTAACACTCTTAGATTGAAACTAGATGTTTAATGCAATGGCTCAAGTGAAAATACAACAAGTACCAATTGATCACCATATCTAAATGCAGGTGACTTGTGGTACTTTGAATCCTTCAATGCAAAAGTGAAGAAAATATTACTTTGAAAGAAAACAGTTCATATTAATAAGTGTGGATCCAAATATAAGTAGAGTCAAGTCAACAACATATAGTGGAGCGATTATATTAGACAAATTAGTCAAACCTTATTTACTCACTTGTTCATATATTTTAAGGTTCTTGTTCTTTTATTTATTTATTTATATGTATCAATGGATTTAAGAACTTATAGTTTCTGTTGGAATAAACTTAAATGCATTCAAAAGAAAGTTGGAAAGTTATATTTATTTGGGATTAGAAAAGTTCATTCCTTGGATCTACACCTCCTTGAAAATATCTAGCATTTATTATATAGCATTTCCTATTTAACATTTATATCTTTGTAATCTTGAGTCTTTATATATAGAACTCATTTGTATCATATTTTCTAAGGCAGTTAAGCAATTCAATATACAAGAGAAGTTGCAGTCCTCAAAACACCACCTCAAAGAGAGTTTATCTTTATTATTGTCTTATTTTCTATCTTCTAATTGGCATCAGAGCCAATGGCGAACATGATGAATCAAATGCCATGTCACAACTATCAAAATCAAACTATGAGAATTGGAGTATCCAAATGAAGGAGCTTCTTGTATCTCTAGATGTGTGGGAAGTAACAAGGGATGGGTTTGAAGAACCAACTAATACAACTGGGTACACAGCAGCCTAGAACAAGGCGTTGAAAGAGGCGCGATCGAAAGACAAGACATCATTATACATGTTGTTTAGGGCTGTCGATGAATCAACTTTTGAGAAGATTGCTGGTTCGACTACGTCGAAAGCAACGTGAGACACCCTTGAAAGAGCGTTTAGAGGAGCAAATAGAACTAAGCAAGTTCACTTGCAAACTCTTCGAGGTGAACTAGAAAGAATGAAGATGAAGGAGACAGAATCCGCGTCGGACTACATAACGCGTGTACAAACAATGACAAACAAACTGAGTCTAAGTGGAGAAGCATTGATTGATGTTCGTATTGTCGAAAAGATTTTGAGATCTTTGACAGAAAAGTTTGAAAATATAGTATGTGCAATAGAAGAATCGAAGAATCTTTCGAGAGTTACTATCGAAGAAGTTGCAAGTTCTCTAGAAGCACACGAACAACACAAGATTAAGATGAAGGAGGAGGCATCTGATGATGCAGAACAAACCAAGGAATCTAGCAGAAACGCAAAAACACTCTTCTCTCAAAACTTTTGTGGGAGAGGACGTGGCCGTGGATGACGTGATGGTGGTCGAAGTTATCAAAACAACAACTTTGAAAGAGAACAATCAAGCCAACAAAATTGGCGTGGCAGATGACGTTGTCAAAGAGGTGGTCGAACAAACTACACAAACATTGAATGTCACAAATGCAACAAACAGGGGCACTATACGAATGACTGTAATTCCTACAGTTGCTATAACTGTGGAAAAGTGGGACATCTTGCAAAAGACTGTCGTCTTAGAAGAAAGGTGGAAGAAACAACAAACTTTTCCCTAGAGACAGGTTCGAATGAAGGTTTTCTACTGATGACTCAAAAGGAAGTAGACGGAGAAAATGACACTATGTGGTATCTTGAGTCAGGAGCAAGTAACCATATGTGTGGTCACAAACACCTGTTTAAAGAGATTGCAAAGATTGAAGATGGGCATGTATCTTTTGGAGATGCGTTGAATATAAAGGTTGAAGCAAAGGGAACAATTTGTTATGTGCAGAAAGATGACTTGATTGGGTCAATCCAAGATGTGTATTATGTACTAGATCTAAAAACAAACATGTTGAGTCTGGGACAATTGACTGAGAAGGGATATTCAATTCTCATGAAAGATCGAGCGTTTCATCTCAAAGATAAGTCTGGACATCTGGTCGCTGAAGTCGAAATGGGGAAGAATCGAATGTACAAGTTGAACTTGAGGAGAGTTCGAGAAAAATGTCTGCAGGCTAACATCGGAGACAAAGCGTCTCTATGGCATCTACGCTTTGGTCACTTACATCATGCTGGGCTAATGAGGTTAGCAAATAAAAACATGGTGCATGGACTTCCAGACATGGAGTATGAAAGAAAATTCTGTGAGGATTGTGTTTTTAGTAAACAAACAAGAACTTCATTTCAAAATAAGCCAGATTATCAGGCTAACAAATTCTCAAATTGATTCACACTGGCATATGTGGGCCAAATACTCCAGAATCTTTCAGTGGTAAAAAGTATTTCTTTTCATTCATTGATGATTTCTCAAGAAATACTTGGGTCTATTTCTTGAAAGAAAAATCTGAAGGATTCGAAGTATTCAAAAAGTTTAAAGAAATGGTGGAGAAGGCAACTGACAGACACATCAAGGCCCTTTGATCAGACAGAGGTGGAGAGTATACTTCAACAATATTCATGAAGTATTCTAAAAAATAGGGGATAAGAAGATTTATAACTACATCGTACTCACCTCAACAAAATAGGGTGGCTGAAAGGAAGAATCGAACAATCCTTGACATGGTTCGATCAATGATTAAGAGTAAGAACATGTCAAAGGAATTTTTGGAAGAAGTTGTTCAATGTGCAATTTATGTGAAAAATAGATGTCCACATTCGAAGCTGGAAGATCAAACACCACAGGAAGCTTGGAGTGGACAGAAGCCAATTGTGTCTCATTTCAAGGTCTTTGGTAGTGTTGCTTATGCACATGTACCAGATCAACAAAGAACGAAGCTTGAAGACAAAAGTCAAAAGTATATACTCATTGGGTATGATGAGAAGACATAGGGATACAAGTTGTTCGATCCTGTAAACAAAAAGGTGATAGTAAGTAGAGACATTCATGTAAACGAAGCAAGAATATGGGACTAGAGGTGTTCAAAACCAAACCAACCTAATAGAAAACCGCAAACCACACCAAACTGAAACCGCAAAAAATCGCATTTGGTTCGGATTAGTTTTGGTCATTTTTTAACAAAATCGCATGGTTTGGTTCGGTTTGCGGTTTGTATTTTGCAAACCGAATCAGACCGCATTATGTTACAACCTAAATTTTACTTAACTCGCATCTAACCCAAACCTAAACCTATTATACATTAGCCTTATAATTACAGACAATTTTCTCATCTTTACAGTTATGATTTCAGTTTCAATCTTCTTAAATATCTCCTAACATTATCACTTCATCTTCACCACTTACATCTTGCCTCTTCTTCTCTAATCTCTACTCTCTTATATTGTTTCCTTTTCACTTTTTTTAATGCAATTTTTCTCTCTTTCAATTCCATTTTATCGCACATCTTTTTCTCTAATCTCTCGTCTCTTATGTTCTTTCTTTTTCATCTTCACTAATTTCTCATCTCTTCTATTTTTTTTTTTTTATTATAATATTTTTTATATTGTTTTATGCTATTATTAGATGTTTATTATTTCACTTTGTATAATCTAACTTTTACATATTAAATGGGAAGTTATTGTCCAAATATGATTAGTTTTTTGTTATAATTTAGTAGTGTATCATGTATGAATGACCAAATACAAAGTTATGTTGTCATATATATGTGTATGTATGACTCAATAAATTATTTGTAAAAAACCGAACCAACCGCTCCGAACCAAACCGCATTGGTTTAATTTTTATTTCTAAAAGTCAACCGAACCAAACCAAACTGCATGTCTTTTTCTGTCGCGGTTCGGATGATTTTTTGCGTCAAAATCGCCAAAACCGCACCGCAAACACCCCTAGATGGGACTGGAAGAGTTCGACAGAAGTTGCGATTGAAGCTAGAGAATCATCAGTTGTTGTGCCTTCAAACACTTTGACATATCATGAAGACTCAGATTGTGAAAATGAACCTTCACAACCCAGAATGCGAAGTTTACAAGATCTGTATGATAAAACAGAATAAGTACATCTTGTATGTTTGTTGGCAGCTTCTGAAAATATTAGCTTTGAAGAAGCATGGAGAGATAAAAAATGAAAAAATGCCATGAACGAAGAATTCAAGGCCATTGAACATAACAACACTTGGGAACTTGCAGAGTTGCCAAAAGGAAGTCAAACAATTGGTGTTAAATGGGTATTCAAGAAAAGGATGAATGCTCAAGGAGAAATTGAAAGGTACAAGGCACGACTTGTGGCTAACGGCTACAAACAGAAAGAAGAAACTGACCATGATGAAGTAGTTGCACCCGTTGCATGAATGGATAAAATTCGATTACTCATCTCTCAAGATGCTCAATTTAAATGGAAAATATTTCAGATGGATGTAAAATCAACTTTTCTGAATTGTGTGCTCGAAGAAGAAGTCTACATCGAAGTACCACCAGGATACATGAAAATCGAAAACAAAGGAAAAGTGCTGAGGTTAAAGAAGGCACTTTATGGGTTGAAGTATGCACCACGTGCATGGAATACGCGCATTGACACATACTTCAAGGAGAAAGGTTTTCAGCAATGTCCCTACGAACATGCTCTATATGTGAAGAAGAATAAAGAAGATATACTACTTGTTTCTCTTTATGTTGATGACCTGATCTTCATGGGAAACAATGATCAGTTGATCGAAGAATTCAAAAGCACAATGACGCGTCAGTTCGAGATGACAGACTTAGGCCTGATGAGATACTATCTTGGCGTAGAAGTTAGACAAGAAGAAACAAGAATTTTCATCTCACAAGAAAAATATGCAAAAAACATCCTGAAGACATTCAAAATGGATAGATGCAATCCAATTTCGACACCAATGGAACCAGGAACAAAGCTTTCAAAATTTGATGGGGGAGAGCGTGAAGAAGCAAGTAAATTTCGAAGCTTGGTAGGAAGTATTCAATATCTGACTTGCACAGGGCCAAATCTTTCGCAAAGTGTTGGCATTGTGAGTTGATTTATGGAAGAACCAGTTCACACACACTTGAAGACATTAAAAAGGATCCTTCAATAAGTCCAAGCAATTGTGTCACTTGGAATGCTTTAATCAAGAACAGAAGATTACAAGTTGACTGACTACTCTGACAATGATTGTTGTGGAGACATAGATGATCGAAAAAGCACTTCAAGCTGTGTTCTTCATGGGAAATACTACTTTCACTTGGGTTTCAAGGAAACATCCAATTGTAACTAGGGATGGCAACGGGGCGGGTCGGGGGAGGGTTTAAGCACACCCAGACCCGCACCCGCCTCCCAGACCCAGACCCAGACCCGCCCCCGCACCCGCACCCGTTCGGGGCTAAAATTTGTTCACCCGCCCCCACCCCCAACAAGAAAAGGTTTACACACCCTTGAATAAAATTTTTATTTTATTTTTAAATTTATATTTTTTTCAATAAAGTTAAAAGTAAATAATTAAACTAAATACTTAATTATTTTAAAAGTATTTTTCAAGTTTGATAGTTTTATTTAAATTTTATTTTCAAAAAAATAAATAATAATTCTAATAAACATAATATTATAATATTAAAAGTATAAAAAAGTGTAAATAAGTAATAAAACTATTAAAAATAAATAAAATAAAATAAATTTAGTCGGGTGGGCGGAAGTGGGGGCGGTGTAACACCCCAAATCTACCCAAAGTTTTATATACAAAATCGAGTAATTTAAAATTTCATAAATTAAATCGAGGCGTTACACCATCAAAACAACTCACTTTAAATTTGATTTAAAGTAAAAGTCTCGATACATAGCATCGGGAAGAAATAAATTGATTCAAAGACATCAAAACATCTTCTTTAATAAACTTCCTTAATAAATCATCTTTTCATAAAGTATAATTCTTGTACATAAAAGAATAACATCAAAAGAACAACAACAAGACAACACAAATATTCCCCAGTGCTACGATCGAGCGACACCGACTCGACTAATGACTAAAACTCCGTCTTCATAACCCGCGTTACCAATATATAGGTAAGCGAAACAAGTAAAGGTGAGATACTCCAAAACATATTATTAAAGGCATGATAAATATATATATAGTTTGGAATATAAGCGATATGGATTAGCAGTGCATTCCACCACATATCTAAACCTCACCTACTTTTATCACTATTCAAAGTGTTTAATCTACACTTAATCACCTAAGCCTCATCGGCACAATTCATCTCAACAACACATACACCTCCGTCTCCACGAGGTCGTCACAAGCTAATACATCGCTAGTTAACACGACAATCATAAACAACAACATCAACCGACAACATTAAACAATGCTAACAACATGAGCAACATGAGCAATCATCACAAATTGGCTAAAGCCCATCTTCGCAGCATAAAGCCCATCGCAGCATAAAAGCCCATCATCACAAACATCCTATTTACATCACTAATTAACACGACCGTCTTAAACAACAACATCAACCAACAACGTCGAATAATATGCTAATAATATAAGCAACACAACAAATCATCCATCAATCAACAAAACCCAACGCCAAACAACTCAAACATAAACACAACCGACTCCATGAGACACGACTATGTTATGCATGTGGTACCCATCGCTTTGTCCGTAATTAGGGACACTTGGCATAAAGCCAATCTTCGCTCGGCATAAAAGCCATCATCGCTTGGCATAAAAGCCTCTTCGCTTGGCATAAAAGCCCTCTTCGCTTATGCAATGTATGTGACTCGACAATAAAACAACACAACACAAAACAACATCATCGCTCATTCAAATTGGCATAAAGCCCAAATCGCCATAATTCATCCAAAACAAGATAAATATATCATCGCATTATTATGCAAATCGTCACCTATAATTCATCATCATCAAAATCATGCATTCACAAATCGGAAGCATTTATCAACAATATTAGTATAATCATCGCATTATCATGTACAAAAACATATAACTTCGCACCGCATAATCAACAAGTATTTGCTAATTAATACCTCGTCGCAAAGATTATGTTTAATCACCCTACATCATAACCAATTCGCTCACTAAATCCCAAAACGGAAAAATGGTTAAACCCTATAATCTTCGCGAAAGCCATTCCTAATAGCCGGCATTAATCATAATCGTCGACGTCACAATCGGATCGTCCATACGTATCCTAAACCCACTACAACGAAATCCGATTCAATTGAACCGTAATTAAGCCCATTCCGAGTCATCTCGCAAAAACTCACAACTTCTAACAACTAACCTCACCACTAAGTTCTACACCTCAAACTTAGCTAGCACGTCAATTTTCGTTGAATTCGGAGCAACTTGCTCCGTCGTCGAATTTACCGAATCGGAAAATCGAACACAACCGGGTTCCAAAGGAAGCGAAAATCGAATTTTGAGGCTAGGAGCATCAACACGGCCCCGTGCATCAACACGCCCGTGTTGAAAAGCCATCCGAACATGCAAAATTCACTCATGATGAATCAACACGGTACCTGCAGAACACGCCCGTGTTGATTGGCCCGCAACATCAAAAATTCCTATATAAGAGGGAAACACGGCCGTGTTGATCAACACGGCCCGTGTTGATGGACCTGCGTGAAAACTTCATCTTTTTGAGTTTTTCTCATACTTCTACCATGGTTTTCTTCCCCATTTCAATACTCTTAATTCTACAAGCTAGCACCTAATACATCCACAAACCATACTCCTAATCCAACTCTTCTAAACCATTCCAACAATCAACCAACAAAACCCTATAAATCAACTATCAATTTCACCCCCAAATCCAAAATATATCTATCAAAACCTAACAATATGAGATGAAGAATCAAACCCCTTACCTCTAGTTGGATGATCCTTGATGGTTCTACAAAGCTCAACTCCAAGCTTCCTCTCGCTCTCTCGCTTCCTTCTTCTTCTTCTTTCCAAACCCTCTATTCTTCTCTCTAAGGCCAAGTTTGGCTTGGGATGTTGGAAAGGAAAGAAAAACAAGGGAAAGGGTTTTATAATGGTGTTTCTACTAGCTTCCTCTCTATGTTTGCTTTTTGGTATTTTGGATGGAAGGAAAATGAGGAGAAATGGTTTATATGCACTCTTACTAGCAACAAAGGTGAAAACCCAATTCTCATCAATTAATCCTCACACCCCTATCTATTCTTATAAATTAACACACTAATAATATCTACCAATATTATTAATTCCATTCAATTAAAATAATTATGGAGAATTAAATATCGGATCCGAATAATATTTTACCGGACCGAATAGAAACATCGCCAAATATATTATCATATATATCGATTAATATATTTAATCTCACGAAATAAACATCAATCGGTAATTCAAAATATTAATATAATATAATATTAATTAAAAGTATGCTACAACTCTCCCCCACTTATAAACTTTTCGTCCTCGAAAATTTCAACCAAAACGATCAATACGGGACATGCCTACCCATTCGTCCACTCAATCCTCGCGTCAACTAAACAACATACAAAATACACCAAAACAAGGAAATATCCTTAACTACAACGTCCAAACAAGAACAACCATGCCGAGATGCAAAGCCCATACAATGCACTCGACAACCAACTAACACCCAATAACCAAACAAGTCGCAGACACACCGGTTCACTCGAGAACCAAACAAACAAGATCGATACTATTCTAACGCCTCGACCATAGAATTGGTCACACACTCGAACCGACACCTCGGAAACGAGTCACCAAAGATAGGAACATAAAGTCCTACAACACAACACCAACACCATCGCTAAGACGAAAACAACAAAATGGTTATACAAACCAAAACTGAAACAATCAGAAAAGAATAAACCACGCTGCTACGCAAACACGAAAAAGATGTCTTCATTCACGATAAGTACGAACTAAAACCCACACTTTATCGCCTCATTCCAGAAAATCACAAGGTCACATCATCCTTGTAGATCACCAGCGTACCACCCTTGAAAAACAACAAGTTATACAAACATAACAGAACAACGATATACTACGCATTCCAAGGCGTACACAAATGGCTTACGACTATAACTCACTAGTCCAAATCCAACAACCTCGCTTACTCGCTAAACAATTCAATGCTCGATATCTAAACCATGTTACGTCACCTTAATGCATAGGATGCCAACCGTAAAACAACTTGGTTAAACCTCAACTTTACAATCACTCAAAAATGGATACGTTCAAAGCGTACACCCATCAAGACACCTCACAACATCAGCTTCATCAACCCGAAGAATCACTATTTCATTCTCAATTGATCAACGTTCATCGGTCCTCTAAAATACACGACATAGTTTGACCTCTTCCAATACTGTCCAGATATTTCACTTGTGAAACTTCGACGATACACTTGACTTCAAAGTCGTCCCTTATAATAATTCAATTCCCAAAGTATATGAGTAATCACCAACATCGCACCGTCGCAACAGTCAATACACAGGCTTCTTATTCGAACACCTTCATAACTCTCAATCCTTCAAAGTGGTAACTTAGACCAAAACACTCTCTCAAGAACTCAACTCATCAACGTCGTCTCATACTCCTGACTCACAACACAGGTTGGACTTAGAACCATAACATCAATCATCTTAAAGTACCTGTGGTTACCGAACCACCACCAAACTCTCACCGTCAAGACTGATCTTAGTTGCAATCTAATGATCCACTACGACCATTAGTATCCGACGAAATCCATATGTTAATGGTGAACAAACCCTTAATAACCTTCTGAGCTCAAACTCAACAAGCGTCTCAAAACAAACATGCAACATTCTTCAAAATAATAAATCCCAAATCAGATATTCTTGGGTTATCCTCAATATAAACTTACTAAACTCAACAACAGACGAAGTCTCTGTATAGATCGTACCCAACTTGAATTATCTTCAACAATTCTAATCTCCTCGTTTCTAACATCTGCACCCACAAGGTTCCAATGAGCACAACCGCATCAACCTCTAACTCTTACGTCCGACAACTTTTTCCTTATGAAAATCAAATCGTTCCAAGGTAGCAATACACTTTATCCAACTCTATGCCAAAATGCATCTTAAGTCCAAAACGAAATATCACAATACATCGCACAAGGTTCTTCAGTACAAAACAAAACCAATTCGGAGCATTCGCTAAACTTTCCACCGGCTCGAACAAATTCGCTTACCATCACGAAGTCCATATAGCGACTCAACCATCTCAAGTCAAAGTACTCACGATTAAAACCAACTTATAAAAAGATCTTTCATCAAATCACAAAGCTAACCATCCAAAACAAAAGAACTTTTAAACTCTGAATTAACCCCCTTAAAGTCTCCTACAAGGCACAAAATAAATCTTCGCGGAACCGTCCAAAATATCACTGTCTAAGTTGCTTACTCAAGGCACTCTCATTCAACAGTTCAAAATTCTATCTTTAGAATACTCGACATGCACCAATGTAACTTCACTACTGATAACACTACACTCGGATGCTTGCCACAATTTCTTAACTTGATGTGAACCAAATAATATCCATGAACACGAACTAATTCTTACAGCTACTCATGAGAGTACTGTCTGAACATTCCAAAATCATACCTGACGCATTAGTCACACTAATGACATCAACAAATACTCGCCAGAACCATACAATATCTTGAAAGGCATTGCCTAAGCATCTTCAACCCTCACACTAATCCGTAGACAGCCAGACATCGCATCGATCTCAATAAACACATAAACTCCAAATGACCGATCTATCCAACATCAGTCCTTGGAAGTATATACTTGTCATCAACATTCACGTCGTTCCCTGACTACAACCGACACACCAACTCGGGTAACCTTTGCTCTTCTCGAACAACCCAACGGTGGCACTCCACGGTGACCTGCTCGAATAAACAAACTCTGCTCAAACCAATCCTCAAGTTGACTCTTCAACTCTAACTCAGAAACAAACATCCCTTAAGGATACTTCGAATCACACTAGTTCCAAAAACTCAATCCATCAAAACTTCACTTCGCACTTCGGCGGTAAATCACTCACATCTCCACAATACGCTTCAGAAGAATCACAACAAGAAACTCTCTTACCAAAATCTTGTCCCTCATCAAAATCCAAATTCGCTCATCTCTCAAGTAACCCTGCACCACCTTGTGCCAACACATCAACTTCATACACTATTAAGTTGGCAAGACAAGTCTATCCCAACCAACACAATCCCCGACTACTATCAACAAGAGATTAAGGATGATCGGTCCCTCAATTTTTCAATAGACAATCAATCATGATGGTGACATAAACCATCTCTACCAAACTACAACAGTCTTCAAACTTACACTTCAAGTTACCAAAGCGTAACTCGCTGAGGCCCATCCCAAGCCAGCGCCACCAAGAAGTAAAACTTCTCCCCACTTATTTCAAACTCATCTCTGCAGACAAACAATTTGAAACAAACAAGTACCACGAGTGTTTCACACACATGTCGCATACAACGGATTAAACACACTAATAACTTGGTCGACAGACCGACCTGCTCTGATACCACTAATGTAACACCCCAAATCTACCCAAAGTTTTATATACAAAAATCAGAGTAATTTAAAAATTTCATAAATTAAATACTGAGGCGTTACACCATCAAAACAACTCACTTTAAACAGTTTGATTTAAAGTAAAAGTCTCAGATACATAGCATCGCCGGAAGAAATAAATTGATTCAAAGACATCAAAACATCTTCTTTAATAAACTTCCTTAATAAATCATCTTTTCATAAAGTATAATTCTTATACATAAAAGAATAACATCAAAAGAACAACAACAAGACAACACAAATATTCCCCCCGAGTGCTACGTATCAGAGCGACACCGACTCGACTAACAGCAGCTAAAACTCCGTCTTCATAACCTGCACGTTACCAATATATAGGTAACGGCGAAACAAGTAAAGGGTGAGATACTCCAAAACATATTATTAAAGGCATGATAAATATATATATATAGTTTGGAATATAAGCGATATGGATTAGCAGGTGCATTCCACCACATATCTAAACCTCACCTACTTTTATCACTATTCGAAAGTGTTTAATCTACACTTAATCACCTAAGCCTCATCGGCACAATTCATCTCAACAACACATACACCTCCGTCTCCACGAGGTCGTCACAAGCTAATACATCGCTAGTTAACACGACAATCATAAACAACAACATCAACCGACAACATTAAACAATGCTAACAACATGAGCAACATGAGCAATCATCACAAATTGGCTAAAGCCCATCTTCGCTTGGCATAAAAGCCCATCGCTTGGCATAAAAGCCCATCATCACAAACATCCTATTTACATCACTAATTAACACGACCGTCTTAAACAACAACATCAACCAACAACGTCGAATAATATGCTAATAATATAAGCAACACAACAAATCATCCATCAATCAACAAAACCCAACGCCAAACAACTCAAACATAAACACAACCGACTCCATGAGACACGACTATGTTATGCATGTGGTACCCATCGCTTTGTCCGTAATTAGGGACACTTGGCATAAAGCCAATCATCGCTCGGCATAAAAGCCATCATCGCTTGGCATAAAAGCCTCTTCGCTTGGCATAAAAGCCCTCTTCGCTTATGCAATGTATGTGACTCGACAATAAAACAACACAACACAAAACAACATCATCGCTCATTCAAATTGGCATAAAGCCCAAATCGCCATAATTCATCCAAAACAAGATAAATATATCATCGCATTATTATGCAAATCGTCGCCTATAATTCATCATCATCAAAATCATGCATTCACAAATCGGAAGCATTTATCAACAATATTAGTATAATCATCGCATTATCATGTACAAAAACATATAACTTCGCACCGCATAATCAACAAGTATTTGCTAATTAATACGTCGTCGCAAAGATTATGTTTAATCACCCTACATCATAACCAATTTGCTCACTAAATCCCAAAAACGGAAAAATGGTTAAACCCTATAATCTTCGCGAAAGCCATTCCTAATAGCATTAATCATAATCGTCGACGTCACAATCGGATCGTCCATACGTATCCTAAACCCACTAAATCCGATTCAATTGAACCGTAATTAAGCCCATTCCGGTCATCTCGCAAAACTCACAACTTCTAACAACTAACCTCACCACTAAGTTCTACACCTCAAACTTAGCTAGCACGTCAATTTTCGTTGAATTGAGCAATTTGCTCGTTGTCGATTAAATCGGAAAATCGGAACACAACCGGGTTCAAAGGAAGTCGAAAATCGAATTTTGGAGGCTACGGGGAGCATCAACACGGCCCGTGTGCATCAACACGCCCGTGTTGAAAAGCCATCCGAACATGCAAAATTCACTCATGATGAATCAACACGGTACCGTTTAACGGCCGTGTTGATTGGCGCAACATCAAAAATTCCTATATAAGAGAAACACGGCCGTGTTGATCAACACGGCCGTGTTGATGGACTGCGTGAAAACTTCATCTTTTGAGTTTTCTCATATTTCTACCATGGTTTTCTTCCCCATTTCAATACTCTTAATTCTACAAGCTAGCACCTAATACATCCACAAACCATACTCCTAATCCAACTCTTCTAAACCATTCCAACAATCAACCAACAAAACCCTATAAATCAACTATCAATTTCACCCCAAATCCAAAATATATCTATCAAAACCTAACAATATGAGATGAAGAATCAAACCCTTACCTCTAGTTGGATGATCCTTGATGATTCTACAAAGCTCAACTCAAGCTTCCTCTGCTCTCTTCTCTCCTTCTTCTTCTTCTTCCAAAACCCTCTCTTCTCTCTAAGGCCAAGTTTGGCTTGGGATGTTGGAAAGGAAAGAAAAACAAGGGAAAGGGTTTTATAATGGTGTTTCTACTAGCTTCTCTCTATGTTTGCTTTTGGTATTTTGGATGGAAGAAAAATGAGGAGAAATGGTTTATATGCACTCTTACTAGCAACAAAGGTGAAAACCCAATTCTCATCAATTAATCCTCACCCTATCTATTCTTATAAATTAACACACTAATAATATCTACCAATATTATTAATTCCATTCAATTAAAATAATTATGGGAATTAAATATCGGACCGAATAATATTTTACGGACCGAATAAACGTCGCCAAATATATTATCATATATATCGATTAATATATTTAATCTAAATCACGAAATAAACATCAATCGGTAATCAAAATATTAATATAATATAATATTAATTAAAAGCGTTACGGTGCGGGTATTACCATCACCCGCCCCGTTTTACCCCGGTTAAGCGGGTTTTCCCGCTAATTTGGCGGGGGCGGGCCAATGGGCGGGTTTACCATGCCTAATTGTAACCCTTTCGACATGTGAAGCGGTATGTAGCGAATCTTCGTGTGTATGCCATGCAATATGGATTAGAAGACTATTGAGCAAGATGGGTAGAGAAGAAGAGGAAACAACCATTGGAGTGGCTAACAAGTCGATGTCGAACTAGCAAAGAATCCGGTGAATCATGAAAGAAGCAAACATATTGATGTTCGATTCCATTTCATTCGAGAACATGTGAAGGAAGGAAGTGTCAAACTAAAATATGTAGCAAGCAAGGACAGTGCAGACATCTTCACAAACCATTGTCGAAGGTGTTATTCGACAGACGTAAAAGGATGTTGAGAATGATGAATCCAAGCAGCACTTAAATTTATGGGGGAGTTTCGTTGGAATAAACTTAAATGCAGTCAAAAGAAAGTTGAAAAGTTATATTCACTTGGGATTAGAAAAGTCCATTCCTTGGATCTACTCCTCCTTGAAAATATCTAGCATTTATTATATAGAATTTCCTATGTAGCATTTATATCTTTGTAATCTTGAGTTTCTATATATAGAACTCATTTGTATCATATTTTACTAAGGCAGTTAAGCAATTCAATATACAAGAGAAATTGCAGTCCTCAAAACACCATCTCAAAGAGAATTTGTTATTGTCTTATTTTCTATCTTTAGTTTCATAGATTTGTAATTTATTTTATTACATTACAATGCTTTAACCGACATCTTATGAACCTCTAAGTTTTCATAAACTAGTGTATTTGAAAATAATTTTTTAAATACACAACAAAAGTTACATGCAAAAACATCCTTATAGAAGATCTTAATAAGATTGGCACCTAACACCCTAACAAATGTGATATCCTTAATTTCATTATTTGTATTTAAGGTTATAGATCCTTGTGTGTATTTGGTGGTTCCTATGTGTTTAAGTGTTTGAAAGTAGTAGCTTTGTCTCATATATTTTGTTTTGTATTGTTTTGGTATGATTTAATGTTAAGTATGAAGCTTAGTAACATTAATCTGACGATGTGTTTATATATTTTCAAAAGTTAATTAAAATGTTTTCATTTTGGGAAATTAATTAGTTAGATTTATTTCAATTTGTTAATGTTAGTTGAGACTTATTTTGGTTAGTTGAAACTAGTTTACAGCTTGTTTGATAAACTATATAAATTTGATCCGTGTACCAACACAAGCTAAGCTCAATAATGCAACGGGTAGCTTTAAACATTTTCTTCTCCTTTATGTATCAAATCATGATGAATTACACGGTACCTTGAGCATGTGTGATCTTCTTGCTTATTCGTCTTATCCTTCTATATTTCATCCACATCAATGCCTCTTTGTGTAGCTTTTATTGATCCATAGATAGATCAAAGCAGTCCATAATATGTTCATCTAAGTTATTGATATTCATCAGTCAAAGTCACAGATTCTTGAAGGTTTCAACTATTATTTTTGGGTTTGATCCATGTGTCATGCACTAGGTGGTAAAATGAAGCTCAAGTTTGTAGATGGATTCATACCAGTTTCTGATTATCATTTTGATCCTTCATTTTGTGAGATTTGGGGATTTACATGTGATTCACAATTGTACCTGAAGAATTTACTGTTCATGTCACTACAACATTTTGACTTTAAAGCAACGTTGAAAACTCGTTGCCAAAACCAAAACCCGTTGCCTATATCTATCGAACAGTTTCTAGACCGTACAAACTTAGGCGTTGCTATATTATCCGAAGCGGTTTTTTCCATCGCCTCGTGTAGAACCGTTGTTTTGTTTTCCTTAGAGAACGACTTCCAAAGCGGTTGCGCTTCTTTGATGAAAACGTTCCTTTCGAATATTTTAGAAACGATGTTTCATGTGCTATAGCAACGGTTTATAGTTGTTGCTCATTCGAAACTATTTTAATAGATCATGTATTAATTTCTTCTTTGCAGGCTATAACAACAGATTTTATAGTACAACAACACTTTATAACCATTGCAATAAATATAATTTTTTTAAATAATAAATATATTTTTTAATAAACCGATAATAAATGTTGAAATCATTTATGTTTTTATATTATAATAATAATATCTGATTTCAAAATTATATTTCAATTAAAATTGTTATACATAACATATTGTCAATCGTCATTCATAATTAAAATAACATCTTGAATCTATAAAAGTAAACTTAAATATCTACATCTCCACGTCTATGTCTCTTCATCATCAAATGGCTCGAAATCATCATTGACATTATCATTTATGATCGCAAAATAAAAGTAATAAAATTGAAATAAGATTATTATCCAAAAGCTCTAAAATTATAATAAGCATAAAATAATTCAATCTTACTTGATCATTAGTTGGAGCATGTGTTGATGCGAAGAGCGTAGTACCTTTGCATCAATTGCGGAGTTGATATCAAAGTGAGAGCATCTATATTCAACTCGAGGTTTTTGACTTAAAGCGGTCTTGAATCAACTGCATTTTCTTTCCATCTCTTCCTTATCTTGACGACATTTCTCCTCCACCTCTTGTATCCTATCATTAAATTGCCTAACCTCAGTTGCATGCTCTTTTTTGAGTTTTGTGATTTCTTCATTTCTTTTCAAGAGAGTTGGTGTTGTGGTTCTTCCATGACAACGCATTCTCCCAAGTTTTTGTTTGCCAAATACACTTTCAAAAGCTTATGAAGAAGGCTTCCCATGATTCTCAATCAAGTCTTGAAGTTTTATCTAACATACATAATATAGTAGTAATGAAATGGAAAAAAAAGAGTGATTAATCCAAATAACGCAACCTTAAGAAATTAACGAACTTACTCTTAAATTAAAATAGACTACACAGAATTGAAAGTAATTCCAAGATATTTTAATTATAAATGTATATTCATGCTTATGGAATAATTCATTCCAGCCTCCGATTACCTCTTCATTCTTATAATATTTCCATAGATTTTAGATCTAATCCAACAAACAAAACATTATTACAATATTTGAGATATGTAGAAAATCCTTGGAATACCCTGTAAAAAAAACGAAGTTGGCTTCCCTTGAAATTTTACATGCCAAATATGAAACAACAACAGTATAAACTATATTCAATTAGTTTTGTTAAGGTTTAACATAAGCAACTTTTTCTCTTATACATTAGAGAGAAAAAAAAGAAAAGGTGCAACTTAATATCCACTCAAATTGTTAATCTGTCAGTATGTGATAAATAATAACCAAGTTAACATGATATATAGTTCTAATAAGTAGAAGCATATACACCACTAATAAAGTAATTTTAACTTCAACCTATAAATTAATTAACATATACACCACTTAATCTATAATGTTGCTTTTAACTTATGTCTATATAATCAATTGAAGCATATACACTTTACAATTTAACATATTAATTAAAATAGTACATGTATATTATATAACACAAATTTTGGACACAACAATAACACTTAACAACGATAACTTACAATTGCATGGTTGATTTCTTGATCCAATTCTTTTCTTTTCTACTTTGTCGAGTAGCAATGAACACTTCAGCTTGAGTCGGAGGTTCTTTATCTTCATTACTTTCACGCTAAACCAAGTATAACAAGAGCATGAGAATATTAATTAAATAACATGATTTAATATTCAATTACAATAATCTAAAATAGCATACCATTTTTCTTTTATAACAGCAAAGCCTTTATTCCCCATTCGATGTCTCCATCTAAGTTGAGCTACATTTTGGGCATTTTGATTACTGACATCCTACATTCGTTAATTTATAAATTTACTTTAATTTCGAGTGTTAAAAAAAACTCATTCACAAGTATGTTGTACAAAAAAAAACTTACTTAAGTTTTTTTATCTCTCCAATACTCAAATAACTTCCTAAAATCTTCTTCTAGTACCTCTCGTGGACGATTTTTCAGCTACTCCCGCATGGTTTTATACTTAGTGAAATGGTTCCTTTTAAGCGAGCATTTGTATCGCCTCCAAGCATCATTTACAATAGCAAATACAGTCCTTCTTCCTTCCTTTGGGACATTGTATTTTTCCTGCATATATATATATATATATATATATATATATATATATATATATATATATATATATATATATATATATATATATATATACACATTAAAGTATGTTAACAAACACAAAATCAAATAAAAAGTTAATTACATTGACAAAATCCCACACAGGATCTATGTTGCTTTTCTCCCAATATTTAACCAAATCAATCCAACTAGAGAAAGTGAGAGGACATAAATCTGAACTTCTTCCTAGTGTCCCCAAAAAACTACTAAGTTCAGACACCGTCTTTTCATCAGGACCAATTGGTTCCCCAATATCATTCAAGGTGAGCTCTTGTCTATCTTTGAATTCTCGTGCATGAATTTTCCGACATAAAGTCTTTATTCGTTTTCTTATTAATCCCGAGGATGAAGCACCTAAGGTACTACCTTCATCTTCATTTACATATGTTTCCTCAACTTCCTCACCATCATGGTTGCTACCATTCTCCATATATTCTTCCATTTCATTTTCTTCTATATCTTAATCGTCAAACTCCTCTACTCCATTTTGTTCCTTATTTTTATCAACACATTCGTTAAGTGGCATGGTTGAACACTCTGGAATACTCCATTCTTTTTCTTCTCAAACTGAATTTAAAAGAATATTGAGCTTGATATCAACCAATAATAATTATAAATCCATTTTAAAAATAATATTGCATAATTCATGCGTGTGGGAGAAAGAAACTAAAACCAAACATAAGCATGCATCAAAAACATATGCTTAAGAAACATATAACCATTCATTTATAAGCATGCCGTATGTAACAAACTAATGTTTATATGTTTAAATGTAACAAACTAAATATTTCAAACCAATCACATTTAAACAACACAAACTTCAACTTACCATAATAGTCTACCTCAACTATTTCAGTAATTAACCCATAGTAAGTTACTGAGTGTGTTATTGGATTTTCATCTTTGGTACTAGAAAAACTTTGAGTTATTGTCGCTAGTATCACACCACTGTTTTGTGTTTTATGTTTGCCCTCACGTTCTTTCGTATGAAATCTATATCCATTAATTACATAACCAGAAAAACTTCGTGCAATTTTATTTGGTCCTCTGACTAGCATCCTAATGTATTCAGATACATGACTGAACAAAGCACGCTTCTTAAACCATTCAACAAAATCTAACCCTTGACTCTTTGATTTCCTCCACCCTTTCCTCTTATTGGGATTTTCCTTTTCACGCTCACTACAATTAAAAATATATTTTTAAAGTAATTGTAACAATTCTTTTACATAAGTACAACTTGCAAGTATATTTATTTACCTTATAAATTTCTGGACATCGTCATGATTGAATAAGATGTAACGATGGGCTAAACTCCTTGACTTGCAATCCAAAGAAATTGCTTCACCCTTTCTCTTTCCTCCAATAGCATGTCCAATGTTAAGATAAGAGTTTGAACTTTCATGCTCATTTGGATCATTTCTATCGCTATTCCTTGCCATTCTAGTGAACTTTGTTTCAACACCACTATGCAAATACCGTGAACAAAATGTCAAGCATTCTTCAACCAAATAACCCTCAGCTATTGAACCCTCGGGATGACTTTTATTACGAACATAACCCTTCAATTTTCCTAGATATCTTTCTGGAAAGTACATCCACCGAAATTGAACAGGTCCTCCCATTCTTACCTTATTCACTAGATGTACAGGCAAGTGAACCATTATATCAACGAATCTCGGGGTTGTCTCAAATTGGCAAAGTGTTTCAGCAATCTCAGATTGCAAGATATCCAAATCTGCCACCTCAATCACCTTCTGACATAAACAACGAAAAAATAAACAAATACAGATTAATGGGTGTGCAACCTGGTTTGACATTGTACTTCTCACAGCCACTTGAAGCAAGTAATGCAACATGAAATGTGCATCATGACTCTTGTATCCGCTAACTTTCCTTTCAGCAAGTTGAACACATCTTGAAATGTTTGAAGCACAACCATCGGGTATTTTTGCATTTTTCAAAACAGAACAAAAAGTAGTTTTCTCCTTTGCAGTCATGGAAAAACATGCTTTTGCAAACACTGATTTTTTCCTTGATCTACCTCTTTGGGGTGAAGTTTCTTTCTAATACCCATGTCTTTCAAGTCTAAACGTGCATTTTTATGATCTTTTGTCTTTCCTGGGATATCCAACAAAGTCCCAATGATACTATCAAATATATTTTTCTCTATGTGCATCACATCAAGGTTGTGGCGTAAAATATTATGCTTCCAATATGGTAACTCAAAAAATATTGATTTTTTCTTCTATGGATCATTACTTCTTTTCTTTTGCAATTTGCCGAAAGTATTGTTGGTGTCAATCCGTTGCCCGTCAATCCGTCAATTTGGCGAAGCGGATTTGATTTTTATGCCCGTTACATTTGGTGGACTTGTCCGCCCCGCTTCTTTTTTGACGAATATAAAGCGGGGCGGAGGCGGAGGCGGAGCAAGACGGAGTGTTCGTTTTACCATCCCTATTTATTAGCTCTCTCCATATTTATACATGTAGCACATGAAATGATTGACATGGATGAGTCAACACGTTGCCACATTATTAAATAAATTAATTATTTTAAATTACAAAAATTTATTTTTGAAATCATTTAAATTTAATATTTTATTAGCACTCTTAATAATTATTAGTAATTAAATAAATGTTTTTAATAATTTAATTAACTTTCAAAAATTTATTTTTGAATTATTTAAATTTAATATTTTAGTAGTACTCTTAATAATTATTAATAATTAAATTAATGTTTTTAACAATTTAACTAACTTTATTTTATAAAGTTTAAGATATTATAATCAGAACTATAAGATTTTATATTTTAAAATTTCTAAATAAATAAATAATAAAATTTCTAAAATAAATTTATAAAATTTAAATAATTTTAGAATTACTTTTTTTAATTTAAAATAATTAATTAATTTAAGGTTGTGGCTATGTGTTGACTCATTAATGTCCCCCTATTTACATTATTTTAAATTTTTTATCCTCATATTAAAAAATTCAGCTTTTTTAATAAGCCTTTTACTGTGCTTTTACAAGAGAGTTTCAAATTGAAAGCAAGAAAGTCTTGTTTTCTAAATTTCGGGTAAGACATGGCTTCCCAACAAAATAAAGTAACATAAGCAACCACTTCACGAGAAATGATTGCATGGAAAACAACCATTAATTAATATTTTAAAAATAATTAATATATATTTAAACTTATTTATATTTAATTTAATTTTAAAATTGAATTCATAAATGATTGTGATTATGAATGAAAGAAAAAGTATAATATTTATTTTTGAATTAATTAAAACTTTACGATTGATTATATATAAAATTATTTCTTATAATTATTTCCATTTAAGAATTTCTTCAGCTTCACAAACAAACAAGAAACAGAGACACGAGGACTCCCCCATAGTAAATAAATACTATAGCTTATAGCTTGTAAAATATTACTTATTGTTGCATATGCACTTACGTCACAATGCATATACTCTATTACGTTTGATGTTCCTAACAGTCAAAGTACTGAACAAAGAGAATACAACTTTTGCTTCTCATGACAACCTTAAATTACATACACCATATTGACTACTACTTACTATGTTCCTATATATAAACACGTCTCTATGATTATAATCTTAAATAGAGAAAAACCAGAATACAAGTTTTCACTCAAACAATGTCAAAAACAACACACATAGCAGTTATTCCCAGTCCTGGTTTTAGCCACTTAGTCCCAATAGTAGAGTTCTCCAAAAGACTAGTCACAAACCACCCAAATTTTCACATCACTTGCATTATTCCCTTACTTGGCTCACTTCCAGATTCATCAAAATCATACCTTGAAACAGTTCCACCAAACATAAACTCAATCTTTCTCCCACCAATTAACAAACAAGACTTACCTCAAGGAGCATACCCTGCAATTCTAGTTCAACAAACTGTGACACTCTCTCTACCATCAATTCATCAAGCCTTAAAATCCTTGACTTCCAATGCACCTTTAGTTGCTATAATTGCTGATGCTTTTGCATTTCAAGCACTGGATTTCGCAAAAGAGTTCAATTCTTTGTCTTTTCTTTACTTCCCTTGTTCAGCTTTTGTACTTTCACTTTTTTTACACTTTCCAAAACTTGATCAAGAGGCTTCATGTGAATACAAAGATTTACAAGAACCTATAAAGTTACAAGGGTGTGTACCAATCAATGGTATTGATCTTCCAACACCAACACAAAATAGGTCAAGTGAAGCTTACAAAATGTTTCTTCAGCGTGCAAAAGGTTTGCATTTTGCTGATGGAATCCTTTTCAATAGCTTCTCTGAATTGGAATCAAGTGCTATAAAAGCATTGAAACAAAAGGGTCATGGAAAAATCAGTTTTTTTCCTGTAGGACCCATTACACAAATAGGGTCATCTAATAGTAATGATGTTGATGATGAATTTGAATGTTTAAAATGGTTGAAAAAACAACCACAAAATTCTGTTTTGTATGTTTCTTTTGGAAGTGGTGGAACACTCTCCCAAAAGCAAATCAATGAGCTAGCTTTTGGTTTGGAGTTGAGTGGTCAAAGATTCATTTGGGTTGTGAGAGCACCAAGTGATTCAGTTAATGCTGCTTATCTTGAAGCAACAAAAGAAGATCCTTTGAAATTTCTACCACAAGGATTTTTGGAAAGAACCAAAGAAAAAGGTTTGATTTTGCCATTATGGGCACCTCAGGTTGAAATACTTAAGCAAAATTCAGTTGGTGGATTTTTAAGTCATTGTGGTTGGAATTCGATTTTGGAGAGTATACAAGAGGGGGTGCCAATAGTAGCTTGGCCTTTATTTGCTGAACAAGCAATGAATGCTGTTATGTTAAGTGATGGTCTTAGAGTGGCACTGAGGTTGAAATTTGAAGATGATGAGATTGTTGAAAAGGAAGAAATTGCAAAGGTGATTAAGTGTGTCATGGAAGGAGAAGAAGGGAAAGGGATGCGGGAAAGAATGAAGAAATTAAAAGATTCTGCTGTTAATGCACTGAAATATGACGATGGTTCTTCTATACAGACTTTATCTCTTCTGGCTAGGAAATTGGAAAATTTTGGTGGGATATAGAAAACAAATAAATATTGTTTTTATTTCATGAAAATCTTGTTGCAAATTCAAATAAGTCTAGTTCTAGCTACCTCTCTATGGCCTTCTAGACTTGATCATGTCAATTTTTATTCCATTAAAATGAACTCCATCTTTGTAATATACACATTTCAAATAAATACACAGTTGATTTTTGCAAATTTTGCATTTCATGCACTTTTATCATACTTTCTTTGATGTTGTTCATACTTATTTATGGGGCTATACTAATTAATACATAGAATTTGTTGATACATATAATAGATATACTTGGGTATATTTTCTAAAACAAAAGTCTGGGGCCATTAATGCTTTCAACCTACTCCACACATTTGTCAAAACTCAATTCAATAACACTTTTAAAGCCATTATATTCAATCTGATTATGAGAGTGTGTTAGACCTTTCATAAATTACTTTAGTTTGAGTTAGGTATTTTTTATAGGATCACTTGTCTCACATTTCTCACCAAAATGAGTCCGTTGAATGCAAGAATATACACAATACATTTCTATATACAAATACATTTATTTTTTCTTAAGTCTTAATATTTATTCAATAATTTGTGTTATGTATAAAATAATATTTTAATATTTATATATATCATCGATCATATCTTAAGTTTGTCTATCTCTTATATATTTTTTACTGTCATTTTATTTTAGATAAATTAAATGACACAGTTGATAGAAAATCATGTATAGGGTTTGCAAATATAAGGTCTTGATTTAAATCTCATTTTAATATTTTTATTTTTATTTAAAAATTAAAAAATTATTTTTAATTAATTTTTGTTTTTATTAATCTATGAGTTTTTTTAATAATTATTATTTTTTATTTACGCATTTTAATCCAAAAATAATCAAAAATATCAAAACTATCAAAAAAAAATTTGATTTGTCTCATTAAGTCTCTTTTGATTGGTCCATTTGTTATAGCTTTGTCACAATTTACTAACTTTCTATTTAATTGACCTGATTCTCATTATAAATAGAGTCTAACTTTGTCTTTTTTTTTATTGATTGCAATTTTTTATGCTTTATAACATTTTACTAACTCCCTTTTAAGTTTATTAAGTCCTTGATTGAAATCTCACTTTTGACATTTTTCCCTTTTGTTTCTAATTTTATTTTTATTTTTATTCATATTTTATTACAAAAACATTAAAAATTTCATTTGTTAATTAATTTTCTTTTTTTATTAATTAATAATTTTTTTAATAATAATTATGTTATTATATTATGTATTTTTAATTCAAAAAATAGTCAAAATATCAAAACAGTAAAAGAAAAAATATATTTTCCATTCGTCTCATTGCACAAGTCTCTTTTGATTGGTCAATTTTGCCATAGTTTTTTTTATTGGTTGCAATTTGCCATGTTTTGTCACATCTTACTAACTTTCTTTTTACTTGACTTACTTTTCCTTATAAATAGAGTATAACTTTCTCACAATAAAAGAAATCAACAATATTTTCACCAAAATCTTCCACTCACCTATTCACAAAAAGCTACACTAACAATCCACTTTGTACATATTTTTCACACATCATTCAACATCACCCACATTTCGAATTCATTCTTACTCCTGCATTTTTTTTCAAAATTGTTTTCGGTTTCATTTTCATTCAATATTCAAACTTATTTGTGACCTCTTTATTTTCTTTGCCCGGTGATTAAAAATTAATCTTCTCAATGAGGTCATCTTCTCTCCATGAGTTAACTATTATTTTCAATATATATAATTCATATAAGGTTTTTATACTACTTTAGGGATTTTGTTAAGGAGTCACATGATGAGGGATAGGAAATGATTATACAACTTATTAGTCCTTCATTTTTATACGATGAGTCCGTCGTATCAATGGGATTACATTGGTATTGTTATTTGTCCATGTATATTATTTTAGTATGTCATTTGTTCATTAAAAAAATAAAGGCCATCGCAACTTATGAAAAGGCTCAGGAATCGGTTATGTAAGGGAAAAGTATTAGCATTCCTCGTATTTATTGTACTCAATGAGAATCATTTAGTTAGCGTGTGTTCGAGTGTTATGTGATAGTTTGCACTCTTCTACTTATGCGAGAAAGGAGAGAAAGAAAGAAATATTTTTGGTTTTACAGTTTATTGGGCTCGACAACACATCACGCCTTGTGCCTACATATTTTCTCGTGCAATGGAAAAGCCAAAGCCCCGTGGTTCGGCAAAAAAATATTTGTTGGTTGGTTGATTTTATTTGTAAAAAAGGAGCTTAATCGTATGTGCACAATAAGACTCACTAAGTGATTTGCATGTGAGCGATGAAAGATCACATGTGAGCGATGAAAGATCGCATATGAGCGAAGATTTAGTAAAAGGAACTCACACGCGGGCGATGTTTTATGAGTTGAATTTGTTTTATGTGGGTGACGAGTACCGAACAATAGAACTAATATCCTACAATTTAATTATTAGAAACTAGAGGAGCAATGAAGCTCAACGAGTCGTCTCGCAATCCAAAACATTTCTTATGAAAATGGTGAAGTGAAACAAAGTTCATGCTTATTAGATCTTTTGCACAAGTCTTTAGATAATTAGTCTAACAACCAACGATCTAAATACTCATAATTTATTATGAAAATATTTTGAAAATCAACTCGACTTTGAAAACAGATTTGAAACTTTTGATTATGAATGTAGTGAATGAAGAAGATTGATTTTAATATCAATGAAATTAAACACAAACATCTAAAACAATGTAAGAGAATGACTATCATACAATACACACAAGTGGATATCAAATAATTCAAACTCAAAACACAAGTAAAGACATTTCTAAGAAAACCTAAAGAAATTTTTTTTCCTATTATTTAATACATTGAATAAAAGAAAAACATCCTAAGCATACATCAAGGCAAACATATTTTGGTGTTTTTAGATAAAGAAGAAATTTAAATCTAAAATGAGTCTTTTTTTTTTTTTTGTATTTGTGAAGAGATTGTAATTAAAAGAATATTTTTTCATTTTTAATATATTTTAACAAAGTAAGATAAAAGTTTTTTTTTGTGATATTTTATGAGAGAATAATTCTAACCTCTTTTTATTTTATAAAAAGTAGTTATATTTTTTGTTTTTTTGTTTACTTATCAAAGAAAAAAGTTATTGTTATCAAAACAACAAAAAAACAAGTTAGGCTTTAGAAATAATGGAAACTCATCTAAAAAGAGTGTCACATCCAAAGCTGAGATAAATAGCCAACAAAAACAAAAAGAAGAAAAACAAAAAACCGGTGGACCTAGGTCGGATTGGTTGACACGTTCCCGTCGCCTTCAAATCATAGCCGAGTTAACAAAACTATAATACTGACTCAACGCCTCTTTCTCACTTTCATTCATTCCCTCTATTCTCATTAGTTTTCATGATATGCAAATCAGAACAACAAAAATAATCAATCAATCAAACACACGCACAAAATCAACACACCATATGCAATCTCTTCGTCCCAACATCCCCTAACTCCAATCCATTATATATCAAGTGATTACATCTTACATGGATAAAATTAAATGCAGAAATTGAATAGTAACACAAATAGAAACAAGAAAAAGGTACATATTCGATCTCGTTCTGCTTCTTCTCAAATATTCTGATCGCCTCTTCTTATTCTTCTGAGTTAGAAGTGTTTCGTTTCTGCGTCATTGGAGTTGGGTGTCTGAATGATTATTATGTGTGTTATTTCTTCTAAGCGTGAATATTATTGTGCATGAGAGCGAGGTGTGATACATTATTTTGTTTATTTTATGTGTGGTGAGGATTTGTGGGGTTCTGCAATGGTGAGAGGTAGGGCACGGTTTATGCAGTGGTGGAGGAGTATGGAGTCTATTACAATTTTGTGTGAAAATTGAGGGTCGTTCCAGGTCTGCAGTGAGGTTAGGTGTGAAGGTTTTAAGGTTTTAAGGTTTTTTAGGGATTCAAGGTGATAATTTGTTAATTTGAGGATGATGGGATTACAGAGAGATTGACAATATTTTAGGTATAATTTTGTGTGACTTTTGGTCTCTTTGAGCGAGTTTGGAGATGGTTTTGAAGGTGATTTTAGGTGTATTTGTGTGTCAAAAATGAGAGGAGAAGAGGTATATATATATATATATATATATATATATATATATATATATATATATATATATATATATATATATATTAGTTTTGAGAGGGGTAAAAGAGAGAATTTTGTAAGGTGAATTGGATAAGGATGAAGGGGAATATCCTTAGGGAATTGAATCAAGTTTGCTATAAGGATTGAGTGAATTTGACGTGAGATTTTGTGAGATTTGAGTTTGTTAGCTTTTGTTGTTGTTGAGTTTCTAGAAGATGTATTGTATTATGTATGTAAAGGTTGAGAAAAACACGGTGAATGGGGTTTGAATTGGGGTTTCAAAACTTTTTCATTTAGAAGTGTTTCACTCATACAATCAATATAGAATCAATGCAATAAAGAGAAATAATGAAATGTTTGCTTTATACAAGTTCACCTTTGAAAATTCTACTCTTGTCCACCCTCCAATGTAATTTTACCTTAGAAAATGACTTAATACACTAATCTTGAAAGATCACAAATGCATAGGCTACCCACTGGTGACTAACAATCAAAGCAATGATAACCTGTTATTGATCTCTTAAAATTCTGACCTCCCGTCCCTAAAATATTTAACGATCACTAACTCTTTAAGGCTTTTGACCTAGTCGATCCCTTAAAGGAGATTTCTCTCATAATAACTACCAGTCAAAGTCTTCTTAAGTCTACTAACTAACACCTTAGTCACTCAAGGAACAATCAACTTACAGTTGATTAATGATTATGTGTTTACAAGATTTCTTCTTACAAGATAATTACACAAATGTTTAAGTACATATTGTTTAACATAGAGCAACAACTCTTGTGTTCAAACAATAACAATAATAACACAATAATGAGAAACAACTCTTGTATTCTAACAAATAATAATATCAACATAATAATGAGCAACAACTCTTATGTTTTAACAAATAATAATACCAACACAATAATGAGCAACAACTCTTACATTTGATCTTCTATTGTTTTTGTTTTGATTTTGGCAATGTTCTTGTTCTTGTTCTCTAGTCTTGTGTTTTGCAAATGAAATGATTCATCTTTTATATGGGCATTGAGGAAGTAGATCGTTGTAGTAGTAAATATGCCACTTTTATATTGCTAGATGCCAAGAAGAAAGCGATTATGGGAGAAAAGAGTACATAGTACATCCATTTGACTGGAATGTATAATCTTACCTCTGTAGTATCCCTTTTAGCGCATGTTTATGATGATAGTGTCTTCTGATGAAAATTATTTCTGATGAAGTAGATTGGCTTGAGAAGATATCATCTTTTAATCTTATCTTCTGATGGACTAAATGATGTAGAATAGTAATGAGTCTAGAATATCTTAATATTTTCTTCTGATAGAATATTTCTAATGTTGAGAAGATGTGCACATATTACACAAAGTATCAGAGTCTTTAGAATCTTGAAGTTGTCTTCGGAATTAGAAGCGACAACTTTTCTGATGAACAAATTTTGACTTCTGAATTTTGCAATCATCTCTGACTTATTTCAAGTTAAAATAAAATCATCAACATATAGGCACGATAAATACATCTATAAGATAAATGTATTTGATATATAACATGTGCTTATTAGGACATCTCTAAAAACCATTATGCACAAAATAAGAATCAATCTTATTATACCAAGATCGTGGCGCCTTATTCAAGCCATATAATTCTTTCTTTAATCAATAAACATTATCTTCCTATCCTTTGACTACGTATTATGCAGGTTGTTCAACATATACTTCTTCTTCCAGATTACCATTAAGAAATACAGACTTAACATTCATTTGATGTATTTTCCAACTATTTTGGGATGATATCAAAATACCTCAAAGTAATCAATAAAAAACCTCAAAAGAAAACAATATATGGTCCTTAGAAGTCCAAAACCCTAGCTCAAAGAGTGTCAAAATGACTTGGAAACTCCTTCAACTTTTGATGATTTTCTTGCACAATTGAGTCTTGTCATATGAGGAGAAATTGTTGTAAATAATAATAATAACCTATAGCAAAGAGAACTACACCAAAAAATTGAGAATTGAGGAAGTTATGAACTTGTGATCAAAGAATCAAGGACTTGTCCAAATTAGGTCAACACACTTGAATCAACTTTGCATCTTTTGAACTTCTTTTACAAGATAAAACATGATAAAACTTATTAGACCTCTCAATGATGGAATCTTGAGGCATATCACATGATGAAGCTTATCTCTCCATGAGACTTGTTGAAGAAGGCATGAAAATAAACACATGAACCTTTGAATCTTCTTGAGTAATACTCTTGTGTCATCACCTACTACACAATACCCAAATAGAAAAAGGTGTATATATATTGATGTTAGCAAAATGTCAATCAACATAAGATGTACAAGCACGAAATATACACAAAAAAGGTGCTTGGTGATCCCCATAAGAGAAATCTTAAGGATAAGATGAAGAACCAACCCTAACTTGTGATCTTGGTGCAATGTGATGGTATGAGATGATGAAAGATCTTAGGGGAAAAAATTGGGGTATAATACATGGTATAGGAAGAGGTAACTACAACCAAGAAATGAAGAATTATATTTGCTATCGTTATTGAAATTTTGGACATAAAGTAGCTGATTGCATATACAAACTTCAGGAAAATGTGGCACAAAGTTCGTATCGAAATACCGTTGAGTACTTTCAAAATCAACAAAATTTATTTTTGGAAAGTAATACATTTTTAGAAGAGAAAACTATTTGGTATCTAGATATTGGGTGTTGTAATCATATTTGTGGGGAAAAGGAATTATTTTATTCTCTAAACGAAACGGTTAAGTCTTTTATGAAGTTTGGAAACAATTCAAATATTCCAATTTTGGGGGAAGGCCGAATTTCTATCAAGTTGAAAGATGGATCACGAAACTTTCTTGGTGATATTTTCTATGCTCCTGGAATTTATCAAAATCTACTGAGTATGGGACAATTGTTAGAGAAAGGTTACAACATGCATATTTGCAATGGCTTATGCACGTTGATCGGCAGAATGAAAGATTTATCACAAAGGTAAGAATGACACTGAATCGTCTATTTTCTTTGAAAATTCAACATGAAAAACTTCCTTGCTTGGGTTCTATCATTCCAAATGATGATTATTTGTGGCACATGAGATTTGGTCACTTTTATTTCTCTGGCTTGAATTACTTGTCGAGAAAAGAATATGTTCTGGATAGCCTATTGTAAATATTCCAAATAGAGTATATGAGACTTGTCAAATTGGAAAGAACAATAGAGATTCATTTCCAACTGGAATCTCTTGGAGAGCGAAGAAGCTACTATAGATAATTCATTCAGACTTGTGTTCAGTGGAAATACCAACACCGGGTGGCTGTAAGTACTTCATTACTTTTATTGATGATTTCAATAGAAAGACTTGGATGTATTTCTTGAAACAAAAATTAGAAGCATGTGATGCCTTCAATTTCATTCAAGGAATTTGTAGAAAACAAAGTGGTTGTAAAATCAAAGCATTGAGAACAGACAGAGGCCAAGAATACCTCGGTGGTACAAGTTTCTTTGAGTAGAATGGGATTGAGCATCAATTAAAAACAAGATAAATACCTCAACAGAATGGAGTTTCTGTAACAAAGAATAACACAATCATGGATATGGTGAGATACATGTTAAAGGCGAAACAGGTGCCTAAGGAATTTTGGGCAGAAGTTGTTGCTACTGTAGTTTATATTTTAAACACGTGTACAACAAAAAGTGTTCAAGAAAAGACGCCTGAAGATGGAGATGGCAAATACACTTCGAAGATGTTTGAGAAATTTTGTGTAGAACATGGTGTTGATCATGAGGTAATTGCTCCTTATATGCCTCAACATAATGGAATTACTGAAAGATGAAACAGAACCATATTAGATATGGCAAGGTGTATGTAGAAGCAGAAGAACTTGCCAAAGTCTTTATGGGGAGAAGTTGTTTTGACAGCAGTTTATATTTTGAACAGGTTCCCTACCAAGATATTGAAGAATAAGGTTCTTGAAGAAGTATGGAGTGGCAAACGACCATCAGTAAGATATTTGAAGGTGTTTGGCTCTATGTGTTATAAGCATATTCCTAATGCAATAAGAAGGAAGCTTGATGACAAGAGTGAACCTATGATTCTGGTAGGATATCATAGAACTGGTGCATACAGGCTATTCAATCCAGTTAATGAGAAGATTGTGTTGAGTAGAGACATTGTAATTGATGAAAATTCTTCCTGGGATTGGAATTCTAGTAATTCAATTAACAAGCCATTGATGAGCCCTGATTTTGATGAAGAAATTGATGCGGTCGAAGTCGAAGGAATTACTGAGAATCCAATCGAAGTCGAAGATGAAGCAAATGCTGATATTCTAGACAATATCGAAGTCGAAGAGGGTGTGGCTAGCACAAGCACAAGCCATAGACCTCAACGAAATAGATTTTCTCCAATAAGACTTCAAGATTATGAAGTAACTGGTGAGGATGAAGTAACACCAGATGGCGAATTAGTTCATTTTGCTTTACTTGCAGGTGCTGAACCAATCAACTATAGCGAAGCTTTGAAGAGTAACAAGTGGAAGTTATCTATGGTCGAAGAGTTAAAGGCAATCGAAAGAAACAACATATGGGAGTTAGTCGAATTACCAGCACATACAAAAGCTATCAAAGTGAAGTGGGTGTTCAAGTTGAAACACAATGTTGATGGGTCGATAACAAGACATAAAGAAAGATTAGTAGATCGAGGTTTTCTTCAAAGAGAAGGACTTGACTACTCTGAAGTATTTTCTCCAATAACAAGATTGGATATTGTTCGACTAGTAGTAACATTGGCATGCAACCAAGGCTGATCGACATTTCATTTAGATGTGAAATTAGCATTTCTGAATGGTCCTTTAGAAGAAGAAGTTTATGTCACACAACCTCCTGGGTTTTTGATTCAGAAGGAAGCGAGTAAAGTATATAGGTTGCACAAAGTGCTCTATGGTCTCAGCGCAAGGGCATGGAACAAGAAGATTGACTCATACTTAGTCGAATTGAGATTTTTCAAATGAAAATAAGAGTATGGTGTCCATGTTCAGGTTGTAGCACACGATATAACAATCATCTGCTTATATGTTGATGACTTGCTAGTAATTGGAAATAGCTTGAAGAACTTGTCGGAGTTCAAAGAGGCGTGTGAAGGAATTTAAAATGTTAGATCCGGGAAAATTGTCTTGTTTCCTAGGCATGGAATTTTAAATAGCAAGGTAGTGCTACATCAAAAGTATGTCAAAGAGATACTCAAAAGATTAAGAATGGATGATTCGAATCTTACATCCTCTGTCGAACCAAATGTGAAGTTGGAGAAGAATGGAGAGGAAGACAAAGTTAATGTAACTTTGTTCAAGCAAATTATGGGATCTCTTAGGTATTTATGCAATCGACTGATATAGGTTTCGTTGTCGGATTAGTAGCGATATATGAGTGAACCAAGAGTGTCACATATGAAAAGAAGAATCTTGAGATGTCTAAAGGTTCGATAAACTGTTGAATACTATTTCGATGAAATTCTGAAGATAAAGAAGCAATAGTTAATTGTTTTCAGATGTTGATTGGTGTGGAGAAAAGGAAGATCAAAGAAGCACAACTGGATATTTCTTTCAAGTATTTGGTGCACCAATATCATGGTGTTCGAAGCAACTGTGGTGGCATTGTCATCTTAAGTTGAATATATAGCAGGATCCTATGTTGCTTGTTAAGCAATTTGGATCAAACTAGTATGAAGAAATGACTGTTGAAGTGAAGAAACCGCTGGTGTTGCAAATTGACAACAAGTCAGCCATAAATTTGGCGAAAAATTCAGTTCTACATGGAAGGAGTAAGCATATCAAAGCTAGATTTCACTTCCTAAGAAAAGGTAAATCAAGGTGAATTTGAAGTTAGACATTGCTCAAGTGAAGCACAATTGGCCGACATCTTTACCAAAGATTGAAGATTGACAAGTTTAATTTGAGAAAGAAATAAGAAATAATTGATTGACTTTTTGAGGATGTTCGACAACTTGGATTATGAGATGTGTTGAAATATTAAATTAGATTAGATTTAATTTAATTTAAATATAATCTAAATTTTGTGACTCAAACCCATTTAAGATCGTATATAAATAGTCTAGTCATATTATTATTTTTATAATTGAATAATATAAACCTTTATTTCCTTTATTATTCTCTCTTTCTCTCACACACTAATTAAGAAAGTGCTATCATTGGTCCAAAAGAAAACGTGAAGAGGTGGCTTATCAAACTTTTCTTTAATACATAAGTTGCAATTAGCTTAGCTAGTAAAAATTAAGGAGTAGCTGTGCCACCGTTTAGCACCGCCATATTTAAGTTACTTAGTTTATAAGTTTTGCACTCTCAAGCCCTATATAAAGGTATTCCAACCATAATGTATCATATCAAGTTTGAATAAATTAGTGAGTCTATGATAAAATTATTATATATCCTTTTAAGTAAATGTGTGTGTGAGAATCTTTTTATATAAAGTCCCATTTGATATCATAGAATTTATACGAATGTGATTTCAAGTATTATCTCATTTGAATCCTTTGAATTCATTCATGTTCTCTCATTACAAAAGTCAAAACCAAAATAAAATAAAGCACATTGAAATATGAGTCAAGATTCTTATGCTATAAAAAATGTTCTTTAAAACTTAGGTCAAAGTTGGCTTGCTTATCAAATTGCCATAAATAGAATAAAAACATACATAACCTCTCCAATTTCCAAATCAAAACAACCATCAAAAAACTTTCAATGGCAAAATCAATTCATATAGCACTAGTCACAATCCCAGCATTTAGCCACCAAGCTTCCATCATAGAATTCTCCAAAATCTCATTCATCACCATAACCACTTCCACATAACCATCATCTTCCCAACAATCAATTCACCTCTCCCAGCAACACTCTCTTTACTCAAATATCTCCCATCTTCCATCACCTATACTTTCCTCCCTCCAATCAACAAACAATCTCTCCCTCAAAATCTCTCCCCTGCAGTCCAAATCCAACTGGCCGTATCACAATCCATGCCATCTTTCCACACAACAATCTCTTCACTCACTTCATCAACAACACCACTTGTTGCTTTAGTTTCCGATCCTTTCGCAAACGAATCGCTTCTAGTAGCTAAACAATTCAACCTTTTGTCTTATATTTATTTCCCTCCTTCTGCTATGACACTCTCACTTTTCATCCATTTTCCAAAACTTGATCAACAAATTTCATCTGAGTTTAGAGATTACAATGAAGCTATTCAACTTCCAGGTTGTGTACCTATTCATGGAGTTGATCTACCTGAACATTTTCAAGATCGATCTAGTCTTGCCTATGAAATCATTCTCCAACGTTGCAAAAGATTCAATCTTGCTGATGGGTTTTTGGTTAACAGTTTCATGAAAATGGAGGAAAAAACAATGAAAGCCTTACAACAAGAATATAAAGATTCTGTTTTTCTTGTGGGGCCTATTTTTCAAAATGGGTCAAATGATGAATCAAAGGTTCAGACTCAGATTTAGTATGTTACAAGTGGTTGATGAAACAAAGTACTAATTCTGTTTTGTATGTTTCATTTGGAAGTGGTGGAACACTTTCTCAGCAACAACTTAATGAATTAGCTTTTGGATTAGAGTTAAGTGGTCAAAACTTTCTATGGGTTTTAAGAGCACCTAGTGATACATCCAATGAAGCTTATCTTGGTGCTAAAAATGATGATGACCCTTTAAACTTTTTACCAAAAGGGTTTTTAGAGAGAACTAAAGAACAAGGTTTGGTTGTACCTAATTGGGCTCCACAAACTAGAATTTTGAGTCATGGTTCAGTTGGTGGGTTTTTGACTCATTGTGGTTGGAATTCGGTGCTTGAGAGTATTGTGTTGGGTGTGCCTATGATTGCTTGGCCTTTGTTTGCTGAACAAAAAATGAATGCTGTTTTGTTATGTGATGAAGTTAAAGTTGCAATGAGGTTAAAGTTTAGTGAGGATGGTTTGGTTGGAAGAGATGAGATTGCTAAGGTGGTTAAAGGGTTGATGTTGGAAGGTAGAGAAAATGGGATTAGGGAAAGGATTGAGGAGTTAAAACATGCTGCTTTTGATGCTTTGAAAGAAGATGGGTCTTCTACTAAGGCAATTTTCCAATTTGGTAATAGATTGGAAAGACTTGTAAGAGATATTTAGTCTATTTAGGCAATAATTGATTTTAAATTAAGTATGGATTAAATATAAAATACTTTATACTCTTTTGTCTTGAATTAATATATTTATTTGATAAATAGTTTAATTTTTATTTTTTTTCTCTTTTTAAATTATAAAATATATTTATTAGTGATCTTGAAAAGCGGTTTTAAAGTTAGAATAATGGTCTTGAATGATGGCTTCGATTTCCTTTACGATAATGCATGGTAGGTCTGCATGATTATCTCTGTATGTCTATGTCAATTCATTATTCAATATGAGTATAGTAAAATTGGAGACCGAAGGTTGTGTATGTTATTATCGCATATAAACTATTTTTATATTTGGGTTGAATAGAGTGGATCATGAGATGAACTGAGTCTTGGTCGTTTGGGCATTTGGTCGGTCTAGAACAATGGTCATTAAGTCTTGACTAGGAATGGAGAAGTCGGGGTAAGCTTTAAGTATCATTGACGACCTATATATCGTAGTCGCGTGTAAAGTAGAACTGAATTGCTTGGGATTAATTTTTGAAAAGCAACGGGAAACAAGCGTATTTAATGCAGTTTTATCATTGAGATGCTTCAACACCAATTTCTAACATGTGCAATTAAGTGATCAGATAGGGTGTGACGTAGTTCATATAGTGCTTAATTGTACTTAACAACATTAATACACTACCACAAAACCAACTATGTTACTTGTTATCTAAAAGTAATGTATTGTATATAATGAATGTTAACTTCAATTTTTGAAATATTTAATAAACTAAATAGTTTAGTTTATTTTAACTATTTAATTTAATAAATAAATATTAATTAAATATTTCATTTACTTAAGTAGTTTATCTTATTTTAACTATTGTTGTTATACTTTTGTAAAATTCAATTTAAAATACTTTTTAATATTTAATAAACTAAATAGTTTAGTTTATTTTAACTATTTAATTTATTAAATAAATATTTTATTTATTTAAATAGTTTATCTTATTTTAACTATTATTGTTATACTTTTGTAAAATTCAATTTAATGTATTTTTTTTAATATTTCAATTATTAAAATATTAAATATTATTAATAATATTAAAAATTGAAATATGATCAAAGTAAAAACGGAAAAATATTTATAAAACCTAAAAAATATTATGAAAAATATTTATATTTATAAAAACTGGAATGTTAATAAATAATAAAAATTGAAAAATATTACGAAAATATTAAAAACATGAGATTAATTATTGACTAATTATTATTAATATTTCAACAATTAAATTTTAAATATTTTTATATTAAGTAATTAATTTATTAAATATTTTTAATATTTATTAAATAGATTAATAAATATTTCAACTATTTATTAAATATTTTTAATATTTAATATCTCAACTATTAAATATTACAATTATTATATATTTTTAAAAAGAAATAATTATTTCATCAGTATATTAACTATTAAATATTTCATTTATTAATAATAAAATAATTTAATTAAAAAAAACATCAGCCACCTAAATAAATGTTAGCCACCTATGCATTTTCATAACGGTTCCTTAACATTAGGAACCGAAGCATTTATCATATTTAATAAATTAATTACTTAATAAAAAATCTTTAAAATATTAATTATTGAAATATTAATAATAATTAGTCAATAATTAATTTCACATTAATTGTTTAAATATTAATAATAATAATAATAATAAATATAATTAAATAATAATTCTCATATGTTTTTTTTTTAAATGAATACATGCAATAAATATTTTTAAAACTAATTAAACTATTTATAATACTAGAAATGGATTCATGCATTCAATATTTACAATACTGAAATTCAATTAATGTCTCAGAAATTAATAAATTAAACTAATGGTTTAGTAATTAACAAATTAACTATTATTTAAATTAAATTACTTACAAAGAGTTAATGCAAAAACAAAACAGGAAAAAATATATTTTAAATAAATTATCTCATTATATATGAATGAATTGCAAACTTATAATAAGAAGGATAAATGGCTTGGTGGATAAGTTGCAAGTTGGTAACCCAAATGTCTTAATCTATTGGGATTAAAATTTTAATTGCTTATATTTTAAGTTTTAGGTACCAAAAGGAAAAAGTAAAATACAACACGACTTGGAATAATCTGAATAAATAAATATTAAAAAGAAAAGAAAACATGGCACGTCGTTGTTTTCCCATAAGCGTTTTATATAAGTGAGGCAGTAAAGACCAACGCCACGAGAATTCAACATATGGGGACTTGGACAAAAAAAACCGAAATAGGGACGAAAACCAAAAACACGCTAACTTGATGGAAGTTTCTACAAATTTTTAGCTTTAAAATTTTCAATTACTCTTTGAAAAACGTCTATGTTCCTTTTTTTCCAGATCTTTGTGTAAAGCATTCACAATTTTCACTCTTCCTGCTTCATCAACATTCTTTAACAAGGTATCCTTCTCACTCAAGCTTTTCAGCATCTTCTACTTTATCTTACCAAAATGAGTGACAATAATGTTGACTCAGTGAGAGATTGTGAAGTGGAAACCTCATCTGCATCATCCTCTAATTCTCTTAATGCTTCATATAGCAGCGACCATATTGGGCCAGAGGTTATAACCATATATGACGCCTCTGGGTCAAAATATATGTTTGAGTATTACCTGGAGGGATAAACTTCTTCTCCAGGGTCATTATATGTCCTTATATCAGATGTTGGTGGGAGAATGAATCGTGTAGAGGTTCATATGCCTCATGCTAACTTGTTAGAAGAGGAGATATATGTCAACTTTCAAAGGAGGGACCTTGCTAGAGATTTCATTCGTACTCGCTTATGGGCCTTAGGTTGCGAGCCTAGAGATGCAGATGTGCCAGAGCATTTGAACCTTCAACATCTGATGTGAGAGCTGATATATGATTGGGTAAATGCAATAGTGGCAAGCACTTCTTCAATTTTAAGTACTTGGGTTGCCTTGAATGATGCTAACATTATAGTCGGCGATTATTCAGAGTGGTTCGTCATTTTGGTGTAAGAGGGGAATATGATATGCATCTATTTTGACGATTGGATTGTTATGTTCCATGAGTGGTTGTTTACAAGATTAGAGATTTGGATGTCTTTTTTTGAATTTGAGATATTTGTCCTAAAACATTTAAAAGTTTCTCCTTACCAGCTTCATCCAGGATCATGTGCATACATAAGGGTCTTCCAACTATGTGACGAGCACAAGTCTTGAAAGCCTTATATTAATTTATTCTTTGATCTTTGTTATTTGAGGCGTACCTCCCCGAATAATTTTCACAATCAGGGGATCCTTTACTTTCATTTGGTACACCAGGGGTTTGAGCCCTTCACTATGGATTGGGATGATTTTCTAGGACATTTCATACTGGTCTAGCCTCATACCTTTATCGCTCGTTTTGTTTTCTGCTATATCCCTGCTAATTGTCCCCGTTATTGTCATTTTTTGTATTGGAAGTATTGGTCCAAGTTCCACTTTAATTGGTCTTCTCCCTATTATTGTACCAAGTTGGGGTTTCTCTCTTCATGAGGAAATCCAATTCTTGTTTTAGGGGCTTGGTTATGTGAAAGGATTCAAACTTGGTAAGGTTCCTCATACCTAGGTGAGGAAGAAACAAATTGTTACTCATGTTATCTTTAACGCGGTTACTATTGAGGAGAGGAAGGAAAATTTTGGTGAGGGTCGTTTTTTTTTACATGCACAATTGTGATTTGCAGGTAACATGGATAATATAAGAAAGATGACCATGTTCTACAATATTACTGATGCTCAGGGTATCTCGGACCGAGTGTCTCCAAAAAGGACTCGAGTTGTCAAGGATGAAGCTTGAGGAGGTGACCTATTTTATAAAGATACAAAGTAGTTTTTCTTCATGACTCCGGATATTCTTGAGAAGGTGATGCTCTTGTTTCAACGTCGAATATATTCTTCATCAAGAATCTCCTGAAGGGGATAAGATGGAACTGTATTCTCGGCTTGATCATTGCAAGTTCAAAGCTAGTACCATTTTTATTTTGTTTTTGTTGGACAGGGTGATGTTGAAGGTCTAAGAAACACAAGAAAGGCGGGGTTGAATTGGATTTCACCAAATATAATATTTTTTCAACTTAAACACAGACATAACAAGTGAATAAAAATATATGAACACATTAATTTTTTTCCTGGTTCATTGTTAACTAAGTTACTCCAGTCCACCCCATAAGGTGATTTTCCTTATACACATAGACATAATCCACTATAATCACCAGATTACAGACAACCATAATAAGTCTGATCAACCTTATTGGCACCCTCAATAAGTTCGTCGATGCTTATTGCAAATTCACTATGATCGCAGCCAAAGTCTTCTTAAGAATTTAGACTCATAGAGTCTTGCAAGGAACCTATCAACAACAATTGATTACAAATATGCGTATAATAATAATATGCTTCTACATAAGCATATTAGACAATGTTTAAGTACAATAACATAAAAGTGTTGATAACAAGATATGAACAAAAGATCATTGCTTATTTACAAAACAATACAAAGAATTTCTCTACAGCAGTTTGGTGTAGTTTTGCAGAACTAATTCATTGATTTCAAATTCTTCCAGTCTTCTTTTATAGCTGAAAAATTTACTCGGTGGAAGGTAGAATTGGAAACATAAACACAATTTTGTTCCCAACGGTCATGGTGCGACTAGTAGACAATAGTATTAAAAGGTATGTCCTTGCGCCATTATAGATAGTAGAGGTCACAATGTACTTTTGTACTTTATACTCACCATCACACCTAATCCCTTAGTCTTGATCTTTGTCTTATATATCTTCAGAGGCTTCTAATTTATTTGTTGATGAAGTGTGTTGTAGAAGGATCAGAACTATGTATCTTCATAACCTAAGTCTTTGAGGCTTTCAAGGCTTGTTTAGAGAACCCTTGCCTTTCGAGTCTTCATCACTTTATCTTCATAAGAATGTATTCGGATATTCGAACATTCAATAAAACCTTTTCTTTAACATCTTCAGAACTTGGAACAACATAAGTAAAGCTTTAGAGGGCCTCCAGAGTTTCCTTGCATAAGTCACAATCAAAAGCTCTTTTACTAATGTTCCTTAGAATTGTTGCATAAGAAGCATTCCTTAACCTTGACTTAACTTATAACCCACCAAATGTATTCTTCTAGAGTGTTGAGTTTTGAACGGATGCGTCACGCCTTATTACCATAGTTAGAACTTGTTTAGTAAAAGCTACACACTAGACATAAAACATTAGAGTACACAGCTATTCTCTAAGATAACATGTAAAGTTATCATCAAAACATAAGGTCAGATGTAGAACCAATCTTGTTCTTACAATATCCCTCTTTTAGATGATGATAAAACCATGTATTTTGATTGAATAATTTATACAAGGTACTCACCATGTAATGAAAATTAAGAAAATCTAACCAACTCCCCCTGAATTTGTTAATACTCAAAATATCATTTAACCTTGTTCAGAGTCTCCCCTTGAGCCCAAGACTCACAAAATGAGTTTTGTAGTACACAAGGTAACATAAATAAGGAATATTTCTTCATTCGCGTCTCATCAGAGTCTGACTAGAAATGTCTGGTCTTTATCTCAATACATGGCTTACTATCATAAGACTATGAAGTAACAAAACCTATTTAGTCATTATCTTTTTTACTCGTATCAAAAATCAAAATTAATTCACTAGTTCTTCCAGAAACTAGAATCATGCCATAATAAGGTGCATAACATCATGTCATCAAAGGTTCAGCACCTGAACCATTGTCAGACTAACCATGTCTTTAGAACATGTCTTCTGATCATGTCTCATACCATGTCTTCTGAACATCTCTTTAGAACATGTCTTTGACCATGTCTTTCGAACATGTCTTAGAATATGTCTTAGATCGTGTCTTAGATCATGTCTTAGACTATGTATTTAGAACATGTCTTTGACCATATCTTAGACCATGTCTTCTAAACATGTTTTAGACCATGTCTTCCGAACATGTCTTAGAACATGTCTTGACCATGTCATCTAACCATAATTCTAGACCATGTCTTTTAACCATGTCTTGAAGGTTCTGACCTTTGAATAATGCCTAGTTGGAAATAGACTTACTACACTTCCATAAAGTTCACAACTTCTGAAGTATCAGAGTTTGGTATATCAAAATCTGGTTACAAAACTTTCAGATAGTTTACAACTTCTGAACAGTTTCGTGGTAACAAAGCAAATGTTATTGTATCACACGTTAACATTCTTTCGGATGATCCTGACTTACGAAACAAATGCTTAGTAGCATATCAACTTTGTTAAGCTTCGAGACAATTCACGACTTCTGAAGCAATAAAGTCTAATCACCATATATTCACAAAGCCCGCAACTTCTGAACAATAAGAGTGTTATCAATGCATGATTACCTTACTTTTAGAAAGTTCACAACTTCATGCGATGTGGTGTATCACATCTTGATTTAACCATATTTTCAAGAAGTTCATAACTTGTGAAACATATGTTTTATCAAATCTGTTTCAATCTTTGGCTTAGTCGAAACCTCACTAAAACATAATATCAAGGTATGATTCATTTTAGGCAGTTCACAACTTCTAATAAATACATGTTCTCGGATGCTTAGCTCATCGAGCATTCTTCACGCATCTTGATATTGTCTTATAATTGGTAGAAGATGATCTTTTAAAAGTCAATTAAACATCTCAAAATCGGTGAACTTTCACAAAGTTCTGAATCAAACATCAAACAAATGGCTAGCAATAAAAGCATTATATCATGTTTGGGTTTGATATTATGAGATTAAATACTATCAAAATCATATACTCTTTCTCCCCGTTTGTCAGAAATCAAAAAGATTTAAAAGAAAAAATAAATATTTCAAAACACTTATAGATGTTCGGGATAACTTAATTGAAATGAGTAATAAGATATGTTAGCACACATTATACTTAGAGAGAGAATATGAATAAGTAACACAAAACAAACTTTTATTCATTAACAAAAAAAAGGAGTACATACACGATACAACAAAGGACAAAGAATAAAAAAAATAGCATGAAAAATAACATCACATTCGTCCATCAAAGACTTTACACCTCTTCTCTAGAAGACCATTTTCTGGTCCATTTCTCCGGAATATGCCATTAATCCCTTCCTTATAGAAAAGTTCATACATAACTCTTCCAAAGGGTATGTAGGACTTATAGTGACCTCTAGAAAGAGTGATTAAGTCCTGCAGATAATTGAAGATAATCTGGGGAAAATTTATCTGGACATTATTAACTAGAAGGAAGATGAAAAGTCAATCAACATGATACAAGGCGTCTTTGTTTAACAATAGCTTAAACCAAACTCTAGTAATGGGGAGAATATATTAAGGGTGGGTACGATCATAATCGGACGACGTGTCGTGGAGAGAAACAAGTTCCTCAACAAAGGAATATTGAAACTGAAAATTGTTAAACGGTGATACCCATATCAACACAATTGATAGCAGCAGCGGTGGAGAAAGAAGTGATAACAATGGGAACATCAAATACACGAGATGCAATGGAACACCCTTTACACCATACAAAAGCATATTTCTTACAATATTTGTGTAGATGGTTCCGCACAACATGGTGAGATAACTTGACTAGTCCTGACAATGCATGGTTAAAGATAGACTGGAAGTAGCCTCTATCTCTCCTAAACGAAGAAGGTTGATTTTTTTCTTTTGAAATAACTTCAAGAATGTTTTCATTTCCAAGAAAACTTATTATAGACATGAAAGAAAATGGAGAAGAGCTGGTGAAAAAAGGGTGCAAGAGATGAATAATTTGAAGAAACGTGGATCATTTAAGTAGAGGGAAGGAGACATAGTAGACAAGAAAAACAATTTGTTCAAAGAACAAACACACTCGAAAATGAAAAGCCACTGAAGGAAAACTATAAAAGTGGCGATAAAGACAATTTCCAAGACAGATGATAAACCTGAATAGGATAACGTGTGCTAGAAAATTTCATTTCCAATGAAATTGTTTACCCAATATGTGAATCAAATTGTATAAAGTACTCACTAACTAACAGAAGTCAGACATGTGAGTAAGCGTATATGTTTGATCAAACATTAATTGCTTGAGTGAACTCTTCAATTTTAAAGTACATGAACTTTTCTACGAAGAGGAATCTTCTAGGAAGTACTTTAATCATATGAGAATATTACTAATCAAATGTCTCATATTCAAAAAGAAATCCACAAAAAAATTAATTTTTCATTCTGAAGAACTTATTTTGAGATAACATATTTTTCATTCTGAGCAACAAACCATTTTAAATGTTTTAGAATGAAAACCATTCTATCTTTAACAAGACATTTTTTAAAGATATCATCCCATTGATAGTCTGTATCTATGAATTTTAAAGATAAAATTTCTTTGTGAACATAGTCTATACTAAAATGATGTTTTATCTCAATATGTTTCACCCTAGAATGTTAAATGGGATTCTTGGATAAACAAATAGTATAAGTATTATACAAAAGATAAGAATGTTATTCTCAAATATTTGATAATCTTCTACCTAACTCTTCATTCAGAGAATATGTGTAGTGTATCCAAAAGCGAAAATGTATTCGAATTACGCAATGGAGCGCTATTATAGATTGCCTTTTTTTGGACCATGAGATTAAATTCCCTCCTAGAAACTGGAAGCTTCCAGAAGTACTTTTCCTCTCAAGTCTATCACCAACCTATTCAGCATCGCAATAACATACTAATTTGTATTCACTTGATTTTTTATAACACAAACCAAGATTTTTAGTACCTTTCAAATACTTGAAAATTCTTTTAACAATAGTGAAGTGATATTCTCTGTGATTTGATTGGAAGCAAACACATGCATACATTGAATAGGATATTAGGTCTAGAAGTAGTTAAATATAATAATGAACCTATCAAACATCTATATAGCTTCTGATTAATTTTATCACTTACCTCATCCTTTTCTAGAAAACAAGAAGGATGCATTGGAGTCTTGGCAATCTTGCATTTAAACAAGTTGAATTTCTTCAGAAGTTTTTGGTATACTTGATCTGATGAATGAAGGTCTTTTATGACCCTTGATTTATCTGGATCCCAAGAAACAACTTGAGTTCTCCCATTAATCTCATTTCAAACGGATCTTGCATAGACTTAGCAAACTCCTCGCACAAAGCGATATTAGCAAAACCAAATATAATATCATCAATGTATATTTGAACTACCAGACTATCATTTTTGAAGGACTTAGAAAATAAGGTGGTATCAACCTTTCCTCTGGTAAAGTCATTTTCTAAAAGAAAATTGTTTAATTTTTCATACAAAACTCTAGGAGCCTGTTTCATACTCTATAGTGATTTCTTAAGCGTATAGGAAAAATCCGAATTTTTAAGGTCTTCAAAACCAGGAGGTTGGTGAACATACACTTCCTCAATTATGAAACCATTCAGAAATGCACTTTTAACATCCATCTAATACAAGATGATGTTGTGATTAACAACAAAGGAAACTAATAGGTGAATAAACTCTAACTTGGCAGTTGGTGCAAAGGTTTCAGTATAGCCAATCCCTTCTTTGTGACTATATCCTTGTGCAAACAGTCAGTCTTTGTTTCTTACCATATCTCCCTTATCATTGGTCTTGTTTCTGACAATCCACTTAGTTCCAATGACACAAGTTCTTTTGGGTTTAGGTACCAAAACCCAAACATTATTCTTGAGAATTGGTGACTTATTCTGCATGGATGAAATCCAATCATTGTCCATAAGCGTTTCATCAATAGATGTAGTCTCTATCGGATATATCAAACCAAGTGTGCGGGGTTTTAAAGATGATTTGGTTATGACGGGTTGAATTTTGTCTCCTAGAATTAATTCTTGAATGTGATAGTCTGTCGAGCTTCCTTAGAGGTGTCTATGTTTTAAGCATACGGTAAAGCGTATTCTGACTCTTTGACCTCTTGTTCTTTGGAACCAGATTCATTACCTTCAGTGCCTGAATAGGTAATCTCCAGACATGCAAGTCTTTTCAAGGTCAAGCTTATCATCAAATCTAATATTAATTGATTCTACAACAATAAGTGTTTCATTGTTGTATACTATGTAGCCTTTTAAGCATTCACAATATCCTAATATGATATAACTTTGAGCTTTAGAATCAAACTTGTTAAGATTCTCTTTAGTATTCAATGTAAAACAAGAGCACCCGAAAGGATGAAAATAAGAAATGTTGGGATTCTAGTTCTTCCATAATTCATAGGGAGTCTTACCTAAAATGGTTCTTATAGAGACTTTGTTACGAATGTAACACGTTGTGTTTATAACCTCTGTCAAAGTGCTTTGCCATGTTGGTTTCATTTATCACGGTCCTAGATATTTCTTGCAAAGTCCTATTCTTTATCTATACAACTCTAGTTTGATGTGGAGTTCTAGGGCAGGATAAGTCATGGAAAGTGCCATTATCATCAAAGAGCTTCTCAAAATGTTTGTTCTTCTTGCTCTTGAGATCTTTCTTCTTATGCTTTTACTTATGAAGTTCACGACAATCATTCACGTAGTGTCATGGATCATTGCACTCATAAGAAGTGACTTCTTTGCCTCTAGACTTCCTTTGACCAGAAGTAAACTTGAAGCAACTAGTCCTTCTAGTACTTATGAAACTTCTGCCTTGATTTCTCTTCTAGAGACGGTTTAGCCTTCTAGACAACAGAGGACAATTTTTTGGTCAAGGGTAGGATCCCCACCTATTTCCCTGCGGTTTAGCTCGAATCGAGGTGGAAGTCTAGGGGCTCTACAATATATGCTAAAGGATTGGCTAGATCCTAGGGGGGGTGTGTCAGCTACACATGAGTGTGTTTAGTAGACCTCAGATGTGACGCGTTTGTTTGAGATGTATCAGAGTCGCTCAAATGCATTACGTTTGTAACAATTATGCAGTTGGATATGGAATGTGTTTAAGCCGAATAAGAATCTCAAAAATACGTAAGTGTGTATCAGATACACAACCGGGCATAGATTATGCTTTAAGCCATATCACAATTGAAGAAGTGCGTTAAGTCCGTAACGAATGTAAAATGAGCTCAAAATACACACAAGATGTATCAAAATTGGTATGTTAAAACTTATTCGTACACTTATCTTTTTTCTCATGTTTTGGAATTTCTAAAAGAAAGAGGAACAAAGAAACACACAACAAAATAAGAAAAAAGGTACATAATATATATAATGAATAAAGAAACATTGAAGTAAATAACATTAGCCTATAAGCTCGAAATATGCATAAGACATATCAAAATTGCATAAATACGTTAAAACGTATTCCCACGGTTTTCTTTGTTCTCATATTCGGACTTTCTAAAAGAAAGAAGGACAAAAACACACAATAAAGGAAAGAAAGGAATACGTAATATATACATTTCATATTACAAATTATCACCAAAGATCTTTATACAATTAAGATGTCATAATTTTTGTAAAACAAAACGTTCAAAGTCAATACGAAATCATTTATGACATGGCTATAATCGATTATTCAAAAGAATTTAAGGAAATCTGACTACGATTTGCACCATAATTGATTATACAAATACCTTAATACTCTCTTGTCCCAAATTATAAGACATTTTGGACATTTCACATGTATTAAGAAAAATAACCATTGTTGTATGGGAAAGAGAAATTATGTATGACTTTACACTATTGTCCTTCATTAATTATAGAAAAGAAATTAAGAGAATTGAAAGAGGAGAGAAATAAATAATAGAGGTATATTGGGGAAAATATCGTTAATGTTGTATTAAAATTATAAAATATCTTATAATATGGGAGAAACTTTTCTTCAATTGTCTTATAATTTGGGACGGAGGAGTAGATAATAACTTAGAGATACAAATTATAATCCATTATGACACATCAATAATAAATTATGAGGTGAGTACATTTCATAATCGACTTTTTACAAGCCATAGCCGATTATTCAAATTTAAAAACTTTTTTCCTTTAAAAAAAGGTTTTCTTTAAGAGAATTTTAAGAGCAAAGTTCAGAAAATAGTTTCTTTGTGTGTGTATATATTTTAATATTAAGTTAAATTAAATATTATTTTTAACATAATCCTAATAAGATAAAGACACGTGAATTTTTAGCTTATATCGAGTGTTTGGATTCAGGTCTATTATTTGATGTGTTAATAATATCTGATCTTGTTAAGTTTGTCATCAAAACACGTTCAAGTATATAAACACAAGTTCAACGTAGGCCTACATGCTGGTTAATGGAAGTCCTCAAATAAATTTAATTTTGAATTTGGCTTAATTCAAAGACACCCTTTATCATCGTTCTTATTCTTAATAAATGCTTTAGACACCAATGTTATGCTAAGGGTGTCAATTGAAGCATATTTATTCAGTGGTTACCAAATTGGGGCTGACTCCTCTCAAAATTTATCATCTTAAGTTTGGAGACGAAACATTGGTTTTGGGCGGTAAATCTTGGGTCAACATTAGTGTTGTAAAATCTAAGGGAGTTTATTATTCTATCCCATAACCTTCTTAACACATTGTTGAAATTCTAAAAATGTTTTCAAACTCCCTAAATATATTTTTGGAAACATTTTTAGTAAAGGCAATAGTTGAACATATTTTTTTTGAAAAAGGAACATGAAGTAGTAATTCTATATACTGAAGTACTATTCATAAAATAATAATATTTAAATGAATATGTATTATTCATTGAAATTCAACTTTGATTTGGATTCTCAATTTTTAATTTTCTTTTGAACCAGCAACAAAATGAGTTATTGTAGTTAAAGAAGACGAGTATGATACAATAAGACCTCAATTTGTTTAGGGGTTGGCACACGAAATAAGGTGAAGTTATAGTATAATTTGTTGATTTTGGAGATGGTATGAAAATATGAGTTAAATTATTAGTGTAGTGTTTCTTTGAAATAAGAATGTCAGTTTTTAGGAAAATCCCTTATCACATGGTCTTGCAGAAAACAAAACACCATTGTCGTATCAACCACTGAAGTTGAGTACGTCTCTGCTGCAAATTGTTGTTCCCAAGTACTTTGGATCAAAAATCAACTGGAAGATTACTCACTTCAATTCTCCAAGGTACAAATTTTTTGTGATAATACGTGCTTTGTTAATTTATCAAAAAATCCTATTAAGCACTCAAGATCTAAACATATAGAAATAAAACATCATTTTATAAGAGATCATGCTCAAAAAAGGAACATAGAACTTATGCTTATGGACATTCAAAATCAATTGGCTCATATTTTTACTAAACCCTTGGTAGAAATTGCAACTGTTGACTTTGATCCATTCATCACACCATTTCTAAATGCTGAATCTCCGATATTTTCATCTCCAAAGAATGGTGATACTGAGTTTAAACTTAATTCTCCTTTACCACCTCAAAATATGACTCCTCACCTCAAGAAACACCACAAATGATTCCAACACACCTCTGATCCTGCCAAGATAACCTCTCACATCCTCTTTTTAGAGGTATATCTAGCATGCCAACCCTCCTCCACCCTTCATACACTTCCACCGTCGACCCACAAAATCCTAATGAAGATATTTATCTTTGCACCACGACTGCCCTATCCAAACAACTAATGACAATGAACAAATTCTAGACTGAATACATCACTAAGAATCTTTTCCCTCTCTTTCCAACTCTGAAGATTCGAGATCCATCATCCATGCAATTTCCCAGGTTACCACTATCTTCTGAGGCCACCTCAGATGATGAATCTCCACTCATGTCACGGATGCTTTTGCCTGTTGTCTTTTCTTTGTTGTTCCCCCTTCCTTTTTGTATGATGTCAAAAGGGGGGTTTAGCAAAGTATTTACTATTTTCGTATTTGCTACCTTTTTTTGTTTTAGCAGCTTCAGTTTTTGTTTGAACAAGGATCATGTTTTGTTTGTGCTTCAACACATTGATACTAATCTTGTTTTGATCCTCAAACAAACCAATGTATAATATCAATTATATATGGAATTAATATTAGTATGAAATTATTATTTTGTTGTTCTTTCATTCTCTCTATTCAAATATGTTGTATTACTAACAATGAGGGGGAGAATATTTCCTTCAAAGAACTCGCATAATTTTAGGGGGAGTTTCATAGAAACAAAGTCTTCTCTCACAAAACCAAATAGTTTGTCAACATTCAAAAAGGGGGAGAATGTTGAAGCACAATTCTGTTTTAAATCTAACAAACTATTATGACATAAAATCTTCAGCAACATAACTCAAATCAAAAGAAGAATCAAGTCTTATTTATCATCAAGGACAAGAAGCAAGTTATACCCCTCAACTTGTAAAGATTACTTCTCCACGAGGACTTCTAAAAAGCATGTTTTTTAGTCCTCATCCTCTAAAGTCTTTTTGCCAAATTAAAAAGGACTTAAAGGACTGAAACATCTTTTCAGTTAAAAAGTGTCTTTTCTCTCTTGTATAAATAGACATACTTGTTTCCTTGAGAAAACACATCATTCTTCACAAAACAACAAAAGCTAAGAAAATAACCTTGTTCTATTCTACTCCATTCTAATCACTGTCATATTGTGATTACGTACATAATAGATACCGTAACTACTTGTAATATCTAGTAAAGCTTCTTTTCCTTTCAAAAAAGCGGTTTACTTGAAAGTATCAAAAAGAATCAATCATACACTCAAATACTAAATCATTTGTAAGCTTTTACGAAGAGATTTATTATTGAATTTTTAAGTCAGTGAGGCTAAAGAATACTACGAGAGAAAAGAGGATAACTTTCGATAGAGGATAAACTCACGGACTAGACTAACCAAGTTGGTGATCGAGGATAAGTTTCTTGTGTTCTTATTATTTATCACTTCATTACTTTATACTTCTCACCTTATTATCATGTATCACACACCATTTATTGTTTTCAATATTAGTTGGATTGTTATTCACTCTATCAAGGCATTCTTGTCCTTAACTTAAGAGTTATAAACAAGAATAAATGAGAATTTTAAAGCGGTCACAATCAACCCCTTGTTGTGACACTCATTTTCCATCAAAAGCGTGAGTAATCGGATCCAAGGGATCACACGCGTGAGTAATAAATTAAAAATTAAAATAAAGCGAAATAATGTGGACCATCGGATAATGTCAAACGCGTTAGTAAGCTAATCTAATGGATCGGATGCACTATGCATATCATGGATTCTTGGAAATATCACACGATCATTTACTTGAAATTCAAAAAATATGTGGCAATTCATCATTGGTTGAGAGAGAACGTGGGTCGTCTTCAACCTTTGAATCACTTCAAATTTGAGTTCTAAGAGTAAAGAGGAATTAAGAAAAAGTTGGGGTTTGTGTTCTCATTATTACGATCGTGAAAAATTGAGAGAAGCAGAGAAAGCAGATGAAGGAAGGAAACTAGAAATGGAGGAAGACTTCCATGGTAAAGAGGAGAAAATCTTAATCTTGGGAACCATCAATCTAAGATAAGGGTGGGGTTCCAATTTTCTAAGGGATAGTATAATGGTAGGGATGTGGTGATATTCATGTTAGGTTCTGGTGTAGGTTGTTTGATTTAATTAGTTGAAATTGGCTAAAATCGATGAATTGATGCTTTGTATTATGTGGTAATTTATGTATATTGATAATAATGATAATTTGATGTTTGGTTGTGCATTATTTCATGAATTTTGGGTTTGAGATGGGGGAAAAAAGTTTTCACACTGCTGTTTTTCTAATTTTGTAAAATTGATTTTCACAGGGTGCAATCGATTGTAGTGCATGTACAGTCGATTGCACAGTTCAATTTTGGTGAATTTTTGCTTCTATTTTAGTAAGCAATTTATTGTAGCAGAAGAGCAATCGATTTCACAGCTTAAAATTGGGACTTTTGCTTCTTTTTAGTAAGAAATTGATTCAGCAATCGATTGCACTACTTAAAAATATGATTTTTGGCCTCTGGAACAGGGTGCAATTGATTGCTCTGTTAGTGCAATCAATTGCTCACAGTTTGACAACATTTTTGAAAACTTGTAAAATCTATAACTTTTGACTCGGTGTCTGTTTGACGCACCGTTCAGACTATTGGAAAGCTGAGAACATTATCTATCCTATAAAAATAACTTCAAAGACAGTAGGTAATTATTTTATGGGGTTAGGTCCTTTTTGTGAATTTCTTATTGTATGTGTTAACACGATTATGTGAATTTGATGGTTGTGATATGATGTGCTATTGCGGGTAGAGTACAACAGGTGGCTGGAAAATGTGAGTTGAATTGATGATTGTTGATATCAATGTAGTATGGTGTTATGTTGCATGGTTGTGTCACATGCATCTCATGTTGAGGACTTTAGTCAGGTCGTTGTTGTTGTTGGCTCTAATCATATATGGAGTGAATATTAGTGATGTGAATACAATTATTCACGTTGTTGTTGGATATGATCCTAGATGGAGTGGATCAATAGCGAAGTGAACCAAATTGTTCATAAAAACGGTGACTCTGATCCTAGATGGAGTGGATTATGGAGTGGTTTCGGTACCGCATGCATATAGCCAATGTTGTGTCTAATTGCATGTCTTGTTGTTGGAATAATTTTGTGATGTGTGGATGTTTTGGTTATTAATTCTAATTATGATGCAATGGTGTGAGATATGAACACAATAACTACGCATGCCATATTTCTGTATACTTATAATTATACCGTTCTTTATATTGTTGTGATATCTCACCATTTCTGTTTGAATGTTGCCTCTACGTGGGTAATGTGCAAATAATCAGGAGTAGTCCGAGTTGCGAAGTTCGAAGAGGTTTCTCTTTAGTCTTATTTTAGATTCGGCATTATGCTCTGATAGGTAACATCGGGTTGAGGGATAACGCTTATTTTATTTTGTTTTGTTTTGGTGATTTATTGTGGAGTATTCTAGACTCGAGATAATTGATTTATGACCCGTAATGGTTTGAGGTTGATTTGATAAACCCGAATTATTTTCTGCTACTTAATGAAGTCGGACTTTAAAACCAAGGCATGTGTTATTTATCCGAAAAGTGTTATGTATCCTTTCATTTAATTTGAGCAAATTATGATTGTTTGACATGATGTAGCATCCTAAATATGTTTTGAAGAAAAAATGATTACTCTAATTTTTATATTATTTATCGTTGGAGAATTTAAGGTGTTACACATCGTGTGTCCAATCCCAACATTGGCCTCCTCAAACAATTTCTCTTGGGCTGAATCAAAATTCAGAAGCATCAATTCTAGCCTTCTCCTTATTCTCTTCTTCAATCTTCATTTGGAACTAGTTCATTTGTTGGGTCCTAGTTAAAATATTTTCTTCAAGGGTGGCCAACCTATCCCAATCTTTATCCTTAGCCTCAAACTCAAAGAATCAACATCGAGAATAGAAAACCAAACCCCATTGGTGGAACATGAGTTTATTCCGTTGGTCAAGTCGACCAACAAAATTTTGTTTTAGAGTAACCACTTCAACGACCTATTTAAGAAGAGGTTCAAAATCCGGAACAATGTCAATCATGAAATTAGGTGCCTCTAGTTTTTAGCTTCAGAAGTCCCTTGATCCCAAAAGGGTAGCGGGTTATTAAATCATGGTGCGAATAAGGTCCATACCGACAAGCGTTGATTTCGATTGTTGAAATAATGCGGCAAGTTTGTCGTTGAAATCTATGAGCTAGCATCGGTGAGGCGATAGTCTAGCGGCAAAAGCTGCAGTATAAGCCATTGAATTGACTTAACTCAAAAAGTAACAAAGAGTCGCGCTTTTATTTTATCCAAAGTACTAGGAAAAAGAGCGAATAAAATCCTAAAAAAAGATTAGAGATCTGGGACCGGGGGTTAGTTATGAAAAAGGAAGGTGTTAGGCACCTAAAGCATCTAAGGTACTCTGCGGGAACCTTTTTGAAAATTTGTATATGTGTGCTAAAAAATAGTATATGTACAAAATGGATGGTGGGGGGAGAAAAGAAGTATTTTTTATAATTTTTGGTTTGATAGAACTTCCAATGAGTTCCAGGCCTACATACCAACAATGTGCAATATTGAAATCAAAACTAAGTTGTTTGGCTAAAAAATGCCAAAATTGTGTGTTGGTTGATTTTAGGAAAAATGTTAGTTTAGAAAATCCACAAAGAACTCAAAAAGTTTGAATGAGGTTAGGTGTTTTTTAGTCTTATGAAAAGAAAAGTCAAAGTATTATTAAATGAATTGAAAGTTTATTAAGAAAAGAAGTTTGAAAATGCATGGACCCAAGTCCATGTTTTTTTATGAAAGCGGTTCGAGTTTTGAAAACAAGAATCCTTTGAAAAATAGGTAAGATTTTGAAAATTAAAGAATGGGGAGGATATGAAGAGGCTAACCTAAGTTCATAAAGTAAAAGGTAAGGGTAAAGAAAGATCTAACCGGGTGAGAAGACTAGTACTTGACATCAAGAGCCAATACCACATCCCATCCTTTGGATTACCACATATACAACAAATAACCAGACAAAAAACCAAGCTTTCGATAAATCAATGCTTTTAGGTGAACTCTTGTCTTGAGAAAAATAAGCGAATGTGTTGTATTGCGAGGAAATCCACTCTTACTCGAGTATAACGAAATAACATGCATACTGTTGTACCCCAAAATTTACCCTCTTCTTCTCTGCATTTCTGGCTTATAATTCAATTGCATAAAACATACATGTAATCGCATGCATGGAATTCGTCATGAGGTTACCAGGTTCAAGATATCCCGAGTGGAAAAACAAAAAAAGAGTTTACTCGCTTATTTCTCAATAAAGCAGATTTCGGGTTTTTGACGCATCTTGGGCATTCCAGAAGGCGTATCTCCCATCTTGTTGGGTATTTTATGACGATTTTCGACTGGAATTTCCTTCTCATTATTATCTACAACTTTAGTTTGAAAGCCGAAAGCAGACCTTGTGAGGAAGGTTTCCAAACAAATTGGTTTCTCCAGTGGATTAAGTTGAATTTTAATGTTGAACCGCGCATTCTGCCCACTAAATAGTCTCTATCTCCTATCTGGAAACTCGGAATTGAGCGATACTGATTTCTAAAATTCCGTATCAAAACCCTCTACAACTTTCATTTGAAACTCGAGAGCTAGTTCCTCACCGATCAACACCAGAATTTTGTTCTTTGAAGGCAATTTTGAGTTGAACCGATCAATTTTTATCTGATACGCGAAGTTCGAAAAATCATATCTCGCTCGATTTTCATTGAAACGAGATGGGACCAGTGCCAAAAGTTCAAAACTTTCATTAGATCTGATTGTCTCAGAAATGTTCTTTGCAAATTCTGGTCAGAAGACCCTCGTTCGAGGCATTATCTCGGTAGAGCGCAAATAAAATTCTGCATGTGGCAGTGGTCTAAAATTTGTGCTGAAACTTCAAAAATTCGTATTTCCTTGACCTTTCATCGATCAAGTTGAAATTTTGATTCACATAAGCAAAATCGCATTCCGAACACTTTTCGTTTATATTCCGACTTCAAATTCCGTCTGGATTTGGCTGTTTTGGTTTAATTACGAAAATTATTCGGATAATCATGATTTGGGCTTGATTATGGTTCTTAGGCCCAACTCCTAAAATTATAAATAGATTTTTCTCTTCACAAATGAGGGGGGAGAACAACACAATCATTTGCTTAATTTTCACCACTAATCTCACTCTAATTCTCTCTAAATCCAAAGCAAAAAACTCAAGAACAAAGTTCAAAACTGCAACTTTCCGTCCAAGCAACCACCACCGGCCGCCACCGGACCTCTGTCTGACTCCTGTCTCATCCACAGACCGTGCTAAGAACGCCCTGCGACTTTGGGTTTTCTTCCATGGTAGCTTCTCCTATCGAATCTGAATCTTCTTCTCCTTCTTCTGCTCGAATTTGATATGGAAGGAACTGTTTCATCTTGATTTCTCTTCAATTTCAAGATTCAAGGATTTCTCCTCATCTTCTTCAATCCTCCATTGAAGATTTCAAGTTTTCCTCAATAATTCAAGGTTAATTCCAAAAATTATCATCAACTCGCTGCTGATCTGGTATTTTCTTTGAAGAGCACAAGGAATTCCTCTTTAATTTGATTCAAACTTCAAGTTCAAGTAAGTGTTAGGCTCAATTAAGCACTTATTTTAAGCTGTTATTGACTTTCAGCTTTTCTGAAAATTGAGTATTGAAATTGCATGCAAATTCAATGTAGATTCTAATTCTTGAACTTTTACTCTTGAATTCTTTGAGTTGAATTAGATTTTGCAACCTTTTTCGTGTCGGAGTGAGGACTTTTATACATGGCATGCGTATACTCATGTGCATTTGTATCTCCCTCGCATATAAGTCACAAATTCATGCATCTTGTATCATCTATCACATACTCATGCATCGGAGAGCATTTAGTTTGATTGATTTACATTTATTCATGGTGATTTAAAGCATAATTTGCATTGGAAATACATCAACATGTAGGAATCAAAGCATTTTGATTATTAGACACACAATGCATTGTACATAAATCCATTGCATATGCATTTCAAGTGTTTGCATTAATGCCTAACATAGACTTGACATGAGTTTTAAACACTTTTGTAGCATGATTTGCTTGCATTGGTTCCTCGAACATGAACATTAGGATTGTTATCATAACTCGCATCTTTGGCATGTTCATTCATCAATTAGCACACATGAGCATTAGGATTGTTATCATAACTCGCATCCTTGGCATGTTCATGCATTTATCATCTACGGACATTTGCATTGTTACCTCAACTTGCATTCTTACTATGTTCATGCATGTGCTCTCCATCCATGAACATTGGATTTATCGTTTTGATTTGCATTCCTTGCATGTTCATGCATGTACTCTTGGCATATGAGCATTGGATTTATCGATTTGATTCACATTCCTTGCATTTTCATGCATATACTCTTGGCATATGAACATGGGATTTATCGATTCGATTTACATTCCTCACATGTTCATGCATGTACTCTTCATCTATGAACATTGGATTTACCGATTTGGTTTGCATTCCTTGCATGTTCATGCATGTAATTTCACAAATGAACATTGGTTTTATCGTTTCGATTTGCATTCCTCGCATGTTCATGCATGTGTCCTTCATCCACGAACATTGGATTTATTGTTCCGATTTGCATTCCTCGCATGTTCATTTGACTTTTTATGCGCTATGGGGTGGCCTAGCTGTATGGATTGACTTTCGGCATAAGAACATCATGGATTGATCCGGACTAAAGCGACATTTTGCAGTTGCGGACCGGCTTAGCGCCATTAGGGCGCGTAAACTTCTTGACCATTTTGCGGTCGCGCTTAGCGTTCAGCGAGGCTAAGCACGGTAGCTTCTGTTTGGGTCGCGCTTAGTAATGACTTAGCGCGACTGTCTTGGTGCATTTTGTTTTCTTGATTCCAGCGCAAGCAATGGCGCTCTAGCCATTTTAGCGATGTTTGAGCTCTGTTTGATGCAGGGGCTTTTGTTGTATATACATACGACACAATTCTCTGATGTTTTGCGTTTGTATTCCCACGAATACATTCTTTGCTTGCTTTGTGGGTCTAACTTCATTCTTGCAGGTGTTCTATCTTTGTACACCCACGTGTGTAGCTCTTCTACCTTGTTTTTGGTCTAATCTCATTCTTGCAAGCGTTATCACTTGGATACGTGTCGGCGCATATTCCGCTTGTTTTGATGCTTTGAACTATTTTCACGGTTTACTCTTATTGCATGGTTGCAGTACTTGAAGTTTTCTGGAGTATTTCATTAGCTTGTAGTGCTCTTCGAATTCTATATCCGTTCAGTAGTTTCTATACCATTTACTACATTCTCTTACAGCTTTCCTAGATATCATGAGAAGTAGGGCTTTACAACTTTCTTTTGCCATGAGAAGTAGGAATAGAGATGCATGATGGTGCTTTCGTAGTTAGAGCATGTTCAGGAACCCCTCTGGTTTATTTAAAGACCCGTTTAGGGAAATTCTACTTGTGGATTGTGCTTTTTTGTTTGATTTTCCACAAGTTTGCTCGGTTAGGATAGGTTCTCGAGCCTAGACATTAGGATTTATATCCTTTGCATGTTAACATAGGTAGAGATTCCCTTACATCCTTAACCATAGGTCCAATCTTTGCATGTCAACATTAGGGTTAGTGCTTAGCTAGTCTCCCTTTTGTTTTTGCTAGTTTATTTTGCATCCATGCATGTAATAAAACTAAAACTTTTTTTTCCTTTGAAAACTAAAATGCTTAATAATGGTTTAAACTCCTTTCTCAAGGTAAAAGAAACCAACCAAGACAAACTCTTTTTGCACTCGTGTGCATTTTATTTTGTGTTTAAAACCTTTTTCATAAGTAAAAAACACAAAACCCACCAAAACAAGTGAGCCGAACTACGATGCTCTAATTTTCCCATTGCACGCGGGAATACGTAGGCATCTTGTCATGGGGCTCGATCGAGCAAACTTCGTAAATACTTCCTTCTTTTCCCCGTGGTTTCTTTATTTTCTCTTTTCTTTTGCATGCATTGTAGTGATTGAGCATAGATAGATATTACACACCCTTTGGCCAGAAATAGAAAGTGGAGACCGTAGAGTACTACGGGTGTGTGGGGTGCTAATCCCTTTCCCTCGCATTACTAATTCCTTTAACTAGATTCTCTTGATCTCTCGGTCATAGGACCATGATTTCTCCCCTTCAGGTTTACTCGATGTTTTCCTTTCTCCGTTGTGGGATAAAAGACGTTTGATGGCGACTCCATTGATACACCCCTATCAGTGGGAAGTTCAGCCGGGTGGTTTTAGCTGGCGACTCCACTGGGGACAGTTGACCTATTGTTGGTCCATCCAGGAGTTAATCCTAGTTTTCTTTTTCATGTCTATTGGGTGTTTATCTACTTACTCGCTTTATTGCATCATCCTTTGTATGCTTTACATTGCATTTTATGTGGCATATTTACCGCTTTCATATATCTTGTATACTGCTGTTGTACTTGTTGATATCTTGATTTGGGTGGGTGTTACTTGAGGTAAAAGGCCCACTACCCCGGCCAGTGACACATAGGCTAGATGAATGTTCATGTCAAATCCTGCATCCCGTGGTGCGTGTGAGGAGGCATGAAGTACCAAACTCAGACAAGATTCGATTGACGGTGCTTTCACCCTATACCCTATTATGTAGTCAGTGAAGTACTCGATAAAGGATCATCAACTTTGTTTATTATTAGAGACCCCCTGTTGAGTCTAGAATCACCCTGTGAGTTGGGGCGGGATATCATTACTAAAGGTACTGTTGGTGACTATTGGTGACTTGTTACTGTTGGTGACTTTGTTATTGATGGCGACTTGGTATTTCTTTGGTATTTTCTGGTATTTTCTATGGAATTCTAGTTTGATGTTGGACCTTTGAAATTGTGATATTCGGATCCAGTTTCTACATGATATCGATTGGGTGGCAAGCTTGAGACCTTGTTACATTTGTCCGAGATTTTAGTACAACAGTGGTTTAACATACAAGAGATATGGTTCCAAAAGCATTGCATTCATAAAAGCTTTTAATTTGCATATTTTTAACGTGCATATTTGTTTATTTCCAGGATTTCTAACCTTTGAGTCTAGTTGGCGGAATTTGTTTGGGAGATGGATACTGAAAGAAGAACAATCGAGACATCATCTAGTGTACAAGTTTCTTTTCTTAAGAATGTTGTCACATTTACCAAAGATAATGGAAGAATTCTAACATGGTTGAAATTCTACGGAAGGATGGGCTGAGGCCCTTTTCGATTCTATGACCGTGAGTTGAGGAGCTTTGTATTCCACGATTATTTGTTGATGCCTACATTGGAAGAGTATTCTAGCATTATGGACATCCCATTTTGCATCAAGTGCCTTTCACGCCTCTATGGAAAGACCGACCAATGATCGGATCACCAAGGCTCTCCATTTGGAAAAATTTGTGGTGTCATAGCGTTGTAGCGTATTCCGCTTATTTTTGATGCTTTGAACAATTTTCACCGGTTTACTCTTATTGCATGGTTGCAGTACTTGAAGTTTTCCGGAGTATTTCATTAGCTTGCAGTGCTCTTCGGATTCTATATCCGTTCGGTAGTTTCTATACCATTTACTGCATTCTCTTACAGCTTTCCTAGATATCATGAGAAGTAGGGCTTTCTGACTTTCTTTTGCCATGAGAAGTAGGAATATAGATGCATGATGGGGCTTCCGTAGTTGGAGCATGTTCAGGAACCCCTCTGGTTTATTTAAAGACCCGTTTAGGGCAATTCTACTTGTGTATTGTGCTTGTTTGTTTGGTTTTCCCCAGGTTTGCTCGGTTATGATAAGTTCTCGAGCCTAGACATTAGGATTTATATCCTTTGCATGTTAACATAGGTAGAGATTCCCTTACATCTTTAGCCATAGGTCCAATCTTTGCATGTAAACATTAAGGTTAATGCTTATCTAGTCTCCCTTTTGATTTTGCTAGTTTCTTTTGCATCCATGCATGTAATAAAACTAAAACTTGTTTTTTTTCCTTTGAAAACTAAAATACTTAATAATGGTTTGAACTCCTTTCTCAAGGTAAAAGCAACCAACCAAGACAAACTCTTTTCACATTCGCGCGCATTTTCTTTTGTGTTTAAAACCTTTTTCACAAGTAAAAAACACAAAACCCACCAAAACAAGTAAGTCGAACTACGACGCTCTGACTTTCCCATGGCACGCGGGATACGTAGGTATCTTTTCACGGGGCTCGATCGAGCAAACTTCATAAATACTTCCTTATTTTCCCCGTGGTTTCTTTATTTTCTCTTTTCTTTTGCATGCATTATAACGATTGAGCATAGATAGATATTACACACTATTTGGCTAGAAATAGAAAGTGGATACCGTAGAGTACTACGGGCGTGTGGGGTGCTAATCCCTTCCCCTCGCGTAACTAACTCCCTTACCTAGATTTTCTTGATCTCTCGGTCATAGGACCGCGATTTCTCCTCTTCAGGTTTACTCAATGTTTTCCTTTCTCCGTCGCGGGATAAAAGACGTTCGATGGCGACTCCATTGGTACACCCCTATCAGTCGGAAGTTCATCCGGGTGGTTTCACATACAAAGATAATAACCAGACAAGACAGAATAACACCAAGGGCACAAAAATCTACAAGCTGAGGTAGAGGTCTTAATCCTAAGTCCAAAGATCAAGCTCCAAGCACAAGGATAGTAACCAAGTCCAATTAAAAGCTTTTTTTATGTTTAGGTTGAATAATTAAGTGTTTTGGAAAAGGAAAACAAAGCTCAAGTAAGCAAATCCAAAATAACAAGGAAATAAAATGCTCAAGTGAGCAAAGGAAAAATGACATAGAAAATAAAATGCTCAAGTGAGCAAAGAAAAATTGACATGAAACGTAAATGCTAAAATTAAAGGTGCATAAAAATAAAGCGCATAAAAGTAAATGCGGAAAGTAAAGAGCGAAAAATAAAAAGCAATTAATAAAAGGTTAGCAAGATGACCATCTTGAAACTTATCAACTATATCATCAAATTGTTAGTTGTTAGTCGTCAGCAAGGTGACCATCTCGAAACTTAGGCATGAAGACTTGCCAGAAGCTTGATAGAATCAACGCGACCACACGACAAGTTTCAATTGTTTTTTGTCAAGTATATCACCGGTTTTGGAATTATCACATCACTTTATCAAAGCTTAAGTCATCTTTTGGGGCATATGTTAGAACATTAAAGTTTATGCCACCAATTGATCACTTTCTCCGAGTCGGGACAAAAGAAAAATAAGATGAAGAAGAAGAAATGATTTTCAATTTTATTTTGCATCAGATGAATTTATTTTGGTCTTACTTCGTCAAAATCAATCAACTCTCTTGGTGGATTTAGTCAAGAGACCTATCAACACCCAAATTTCATTGATGTTGAGGAAATTTGTGACTCAAAATAAATTCAAAAGTCGACAAAATAAAATGAAAATAAAAATCAAATAAAAGGATTAAAAGTGATTTTGAAATTAGGTCATTTAATTGGACTTTATTGTGAAATACATAAATAGTATTTTTATCAAAATAAAATTCCAAGAAAATTACCCAAAGTCAAGCAGAGGTCAACAAGTGTTGACAAACTTTTGAAATTTTTAAAGTCGAAAACATTTTAGAAAATAAAATAAAAGGTGAAATAAACAAAAATGGAAAAAAAAAAAGTAAAATAAAAATAAAAATAAAATGAGGTCACCAATATTGGTCAAATGACTATTGGATCCTTCCATAATTTTCGAATTTTAAAATGTCAAAAGTATTTTAAAAAAATTAAAAACATTAAATAAAAGAGAAAAATCATAAAAAATATCAAATCTGAAAATAAAATTATGAAAAAATAAAATTCAGAAAGATAATATTTCAAAATATTTTTGTGAATTTTGCATAATTTTTAGTCAAAATAATTTTATATGAGTTTTGAAGTTTAAAACATTTAAAACATAAAATCAGAAAATAAAATAAAAGCCAAAAAAATGTGGACCATCTGATCATAGTCAAAACGCATTAGTAATCACATCCAATGGGTATGGCGCGTTGTGCTTGATATGGACCTCCTTGATTTTCACACCGGATTGCAAAATTAAAAAATAAAACAAGAAATAAATGTATTGGATCGATGCTGACTAATAAAAGTAATCAGATACAAGGGCTCCTATAATGCGCGCACAGTATGAAACCCATACCGGATCAAATTCAAAAAAATTACATGTCAGGCTCTTATTGGCTGAAGACAGACACGTAGGTCGTCTTCAACCTCCAGCCATCATCCATACTCGATTCTCAAACTGTAAAATCAATAAACATGAGTGGTATCCTTGGATTCGTCTCTTCAAGACGATCTCAACCACATGCTCGCGAAAAATTTATTTAAACTGAGTGAAGAGAATTTTGAAAAAAAAACTCAAATAATAGCAAATAGGATTTTTATGAAATTCTCGGTCAATACTTGATGAAAATGCAAATGGTGAAGATCACAAGGATCAGGGAGATAAGGAGAGTGCAATGATGCTTTATTTTACAAGGTTTGATGAAGATTCATACCTGAACGAAGTTCACTTTCAAAGCTCTAAAATTGGACTTGGATAGCAAGATTCAGGAAGCTTCAAGGCACGATTCTTGTTCTGTTAGCTTCAGTGAGGTTCAAGGAAAAAGAATGAAAACGAAGTTGCAGAAAATATGATTAGAGAGAGTTTGGAAGGGGTTTTCTGGCTATCAAAGCTTGAGGAAATAAGTGGAATAGCTTGCTTATTTATAGGAGAGGCAAATGGAATCAGAATGGAAGGTGTGTGATGCAATTTTGAGTGAAATCGTGCACACCTGCAATATGAGCAAAGTATGACTTGTAAGTTGTCAAAACTCATCCTAATCGTGCGTTTTATCCCTCTAATCAAGCATGGCAACTTTGTTAATCATGTTTAAGTCAAAAACGCACATCAATTTGATCATTAGAAGCCACATTATTAAAAACAAAATCTGACTTCGATGGAAACTTATGTTTCAAGGCAAACTCTTTGCAACCACGGTTCTCATCACTCAAGGACCATTATGATACAATCTTGGACTCTTTAGAAATTTGAGGTTACAAACTTTACAATGAACTTGGAAAGGTAGTATTTGGCAACTTGAGCTGAAAGTTATGATCTTTTGAAATCACCAAAAACACACTGATTTTTTCACACTTAGAAAAATATCTAAGTTTGGCAAAAAATGACCTATAATGTTTTCAATCCAAACATGGCCTTCCATTCAAAATTTGCTCAAGATTTTCAAATATGAAATTAAGTAGATCTCTCAAAGAGCATTTTGCAAAAAGAACCAACCAAAAACTCCAAATTGAGCAAGTTATGGCCTTGTTAAGTTGAGGGAAATTTGTGAAATGACATATAATCTTTTGATTTCATCAAGGACTTGTAATCTTTTGACTTCATAGGCAAATTTCCAAGAATTTTCTCTTCCTACCATTTGAAATAAGTTGTATTAGACATCCTTAGGTTCATTGTGAAATAAAAATAAGCTCAAGGAGACAAAGGATGACCAAGTTATGATCCTTTGAAGGAATACAAGATAGATGGAGCATCAATAGAGAGAGTGGGCAATCATAGACTTCTAAAAAAATCTTCTTGTCAATCAAACTCTTTGGTCCAAGCATATTAAGATTAAAAGTCCTCTTTGAGAATCAAATGACTTTGAAATCATCCACAAACTTCACACAAATACCAAGATATGATCCTCAAAAGTCCAAAACCCTAATTCAAGGTAGATGGCCATAAAATGGTGAATTCTTTGAATTTGATGATCTCTTTCAAACATGAAGCATATACTCAAGATGAGACCATAGCTTATGACAAGAGAAATCTTCCATGGGAGACAATACTTTCAAAATCTTGAGAATTGAGGAGAGAAGGCATGGAAATAAACACATGAACCTATTGACTCCTTGAATAAGAGACTTGTGCACCATTCACCTACAACATTTAGAGAGTGAAGTATACACACATTATTGTTAGTCAAACATCAATCATCACATACATTCAATGGTGCTTGGTGATCTCTCAAAGGCAAACAAAGAGAGAGAGGGAGAGAGAGAGAGAAAGAGAGAGAGAGGCTATTTGATCTTTGTGTAATGCAATGGTATGAAGTATGAGTGAATATTAGGGCAAAAATTGGGGTACAACAAGTATCAAAGTTTTTTGGGCTATCTAAAATTCTCTTGAAAGCCTCTACTAGAGTCTCCTCCTGGTTGAACCCCACCTCTGGTGACTTGAAAGTGCACACAAGTATTAAAAGTTGAAGTAACATCATGACTATCAAAAAATGGGATTGAGATCGGGAGTAAGGTATGGATGTGTATACTCTTGCCCCCCGTGATATGGAAACCTACGACCTCTCAAACTTGGTTGAGAAAACCAATGCTTAGAACCTTCTCGACCAAATAGTTACTTGTTTTCTCTTACGCATAACTAATGGAGACAATTAGCTTTGGCATTGAAGCCTCAAGTCCTTTATCCAGGGAAGTTGTTTCAAGCATGAACGAATTTTTCTATGTAGACATGGTTTTGTCAACCTTTATCTCAATAATATCAGCAATTGAGGTCAAAATTACTTTATTTTTCATTTCTATTTAATTTACAATCGTCTCAACATCTCCAACAACAATATTTGGATGAACAAATGTTGAATTGGTAGTAGCAGGTGTGGTGTACTTGATGCTAGAGAAACCATCATGTGAGCAAGATATGTCCAATTGTGCCTTGGAGATTATAGGCTCAAAAGCGACAAGCTTCACAAGAAAAAGTTTGGTTTAAAAAATCCAAGGTAGATGGAGTCTAAGAAAGTAAAAGAGGGTGACAAGTTACCTTGCTAACTATAGGGTGAAGACTAGAGTGTTCACTTCATGGGCACTGAGCGGGGTTACAAGGGGATGTTCAAACCCTTTTCTTCTTCCTTAATCCAAAAGTCTCATTTTCTGTATCCCTTTCTTCATCGAAAACCAATATGGTCTACTGTATAACCATGTTCGTCTTCTTCTTATTTTTCTGTTAGGGAACATAAGATTCAACATGGTTTTCACCTTCCCCTTGATCAGCAAAAATGATGATATAAAATATGGAAGCCTTATTAGTTTGATAATGTAGGGGAATATGCAGAGGAAACTTCAAACTTTAATCACTAACTTCTAAATATCCATCTCTCTATGGGGACTAACACATTTCGACATGAACTAATAAGGTGAAAGACGCATTCGAAAATATAAGAGGCGAAGGCAATACGTACTACAACGTCTCTGTCAATTGGAGCTTCAACGTTTTTACTCTTCTGGCCTTTCTTTGTTTAAGGCCCTGCAATAGAAGAAGTGCCTCATTTCCTTAGACCTTGAAGGAACAAGTCAAAAATCCAGAATATTTTGACAAGTTAATAACGTAAAGGAATATAAGGCTAGGAATATTGCCTATAAAGCCTCTTGAACAAGCTATGCCCTTCCTCATGTACTACTTCTGAATTGAGAAATATCGGTCTTAGGAAACGCCTACAATAGGTCGATAGAAATGAGAGCCTAAGAGGGGGATTCAGAGCAAGTTTACCTAAAATATATCACATCTTAGGAAAAACAGTCGGCAAGACTTACATTTTCCCTTATTGTCCACATCTCGCAGAAAGAAGAAAGCGTATGCCAGGCTCTAGGCCATGAGGAAAAGACATTCCATTACTTGGCAATAAAGGGCCCACTATGTGGAACCTTGTTTGGTAGGTAATAGGCATTTTATCAAGACAACATAATTATATCATGACAACCATAAACAAAACTATAGAGACATCCATCATGATAAAGACACAACTAATGATAAGTCAGACAACACACTTAAGTGGATAAAGATGCAAGCCATGAATATAAAGGTTTGATAAACATGACTATCAGATAAAAGAAAGCAAAATGGATTCTATCAAAAGTCTCAAGAGATGTCTAGCTAGTGTCGACGCAAAACAAAATCACAATCGGCAAGGCTTAGATAAAATATCTTAATTTAGTAAGTGAGTGAAACTATGTAAGCAGTATTTTTCATAGAAGTACATTCTTATAACTTATAATCACACGGACACTAAAACATTTTTCTCAAATAATTTACCAAAAGAAAATACTTTGAAAAACATATGGAAGTTGTATAGAACAGGATGAGAGCAATCAAGAATCCATAAAAGATTTTTTGATCATATTTAATCAATTATGCTAATTGATTAGATTGGCTCGAACTTGAGGCACAAGGCAATTTGAATGCATTCAGATTCGATGCAATGACTATATATATTATTTTACCATTTTGGGAACTTATATACGATTGATTTTAAAAAATTAACCAATTAAAAAAAATTTCAATCGATTAAATAACATCTTTTTGGATTAAATGCTATTTTTGGTACCATTTTGTTATGTTATTCCAGAGGTGTATTTATAGAACCACTCAGAATAGAATAAAATTTTGTTTTAGCAGAAACATAATATGTATTACATGCAGAATTTTTTGAAAAACTTAAAATTGTATTAAAATATTTGAAGATGTATATATTAGACATCATTAATATTAATACAAGATTAAATACAATACATTTTTGAATAAAAACTAAAATGAATCGAAACATGTGTTGTCGGCTAAAACTATTTCACTGGGTGGTACACCCTTTGAAGTTTGTTTATTTGAATCTCTTTTAATCTTGCTCGATTTAGTGAACTCTTGCATCCTTTCCACAAAATGGTTTGACCAAGTCTCAATTTTTGTTGTTAACTGAGTTGTCCACGATGATGTAACTAGTATAGTGTTACACCCTAATTTTGGACCTAAGATTTCACCTCTCTTAAACATTAGGATTAGGATCGCCAAGTATCATCTTTGTGTCTTCTTTTTATCTTTTACCTTTTTATGTTTACTAACCTTTTAATCAAAATAAAAAAATTGCAAAAATACCAACAAAAAGATTTATAATTTTTCATTAGTTTCATTTAAATTTATATTTTGTCTTCTTTATTAAAGAAATCTCAAAAAATATATAGTTAGTATCTTTTGCTTTTATTTTACATTTTTTATTCTTTTTTAGTCATATAATATTAATTTCCTATTAATCTAATATTAATCTTAATTTAATTCTAACCTAATTCAATTTAAAATTAAATTATTATCAAAACTAAAATCAAATTTGATGTCTCTTATTTTCATTCTTGTACTTTTAGTTAAATCATAGAATATAATATAGCAAGATGAGTATTTGGGCAAATTTGACACTTGGCAAATCCTCCATCCATCTTCTATTTATAAATATTGCTAAAACAAGAAAAAAAATTTTAATGTATTTTATTTGATTTTATTTATTAAACCATATAAATCTTTTGTTTGTTGTGGGACATGATTTCATAAATTTTATCTGCTTGGGTTATGGGAAACGATTCACGCTTAATTAATGTTGATTTTGTTTTTCAGATAATTTATTCATTTTATTTGAATTCAGCCGATATAATTTTGATGACACGCTTAAGAGCTCCTAAACCTCCTCGCAAAAAAAAAAGGACCCCATTTGCTATGATGGATTCGAAGATTCTGTGAGAATGCACATTGCTCAGGTCAAAATGACACAACACCTATCAATTTAATTTTTCAATAGTTTTTATTAAGGTACTGCGTGATTTATATATCTATGGTGTCATGAAAGCAATCAATGTGAACAAGCTAACATCCGTTGGTTGCCGAGTCAATATATGCGTTGTTGATTGGTTTGCTAAGCTTAATAACAAAATGGGTGTAGATTTGAAAGAAGTTGAAGTTTTGGTGCTACTTGATCCGGTTAGAAAGTCGTTGGGGTGAGTTAGGAGCTAAAAGAAAGAGACCTTGAACTTTGGGTGAGTTTTGAGCTCTAACCCAATTTATTTATTTTGATATTGATAACGACATTGTGCTAGAGTAGTTTTTGGTATTGATGTTTATGTATAACTTGGCGGGGAGAAGCGATAAAGAGGTGGATTTTTGTGAACTATCCGATGAATTGACCTCGATTGGTTCCTCGAAGTTAGTTTTGATTGCTTCTTACTCAATTCATTGTTTATAGTTTGATGAAAATTTACTTGATTTTTGACTATGGTTGTAGAGTTGAGGTGGATAATAGATTTAAAAACCGGATGTTTAAGGCCGAGATATAATGAAACATAGCGTAATCGTGAACAAAAGGAGAAAATTTTGGAGATACTAATTCAAAGGAAAAGCTTGATTACATTCATGCTCGAGCACATAGTGGTCAAGCCACTGATAGTCATTGCTTAGTAGAAAGATTAAGTAGAATTTTATAATACTATTCAGTTCTGTTCTACAATGAAATCAATTACACATTTGTTTGTTTGTTTTTTCAGTATATTTTTCGGCATGTTTTCTCAAACTCATCATACCATTTATTCGATATAGTCGCTTTTGTTATTTTGATGCTTTCTTATTTTGTATAAACTGGATGCCTTTGTTTTTATTGAAATTGTTTCTTGCAAGACCGATTTGGTAATCCTCTAATCGACCAAGTTTTCACCGACACATTTATAGGTTCGGTGTTGGTGATTTACATTGCGGTGTCGATCAGGAGGTGTTTCCATAGTTAGTTTCATGTGCATCATAAATTTCGTGTAGAGACTACAATGCTAAAGTTTCTATCTCATGTTTTTCTTTTTGACTTACTTTGCTAATCTTGATGTGCCTCTATATATTTCTTTACCGCTTATGCAATCATGGTTGCTTGAGAATTATTTGAATTCATGTTTTATTTAAGTTGATCAAAGATTTGCTTCTTTTATTTTCTTGAGAATTGCTTTTGTTTTGAATCACACTTCTATGATGTTACTTCATTGATGCTATGGTTTTGTAAGCTTCATAAATGTAGTGGTTTTATTGATAATCTTGATCAAAGGAAAACCTACTATATCGAAATTCAACTGCACAATTACATGATTTAATTACCATTTTGTTTTACAATAGAGAGCCACAAACACGGAAGAAGTTCTTTGAATTCCTATTGTTACTAAGATATGTTTTTGTCTATTTCATGTGACACTTTTGTTTAATATATATTTTTCTCTCTGCAGAGGTCAATCTTTGCAATTTAAGCCTGTGAACTTGAACTACTTTTCATGGTCTCTAAGTTATCGGAAATAATTTTTTATGATCTCTAAGCTATTGGAATTAGGAAGCACTGTTCGTGGTCTCTAAGCTATTACATTTCATGGTCTCTAAGCTATTGGACATAATTTTTCTGCTATTAGATATAAATTTGAACTACAAAAGAAAATGTAATTTTTCTACTATTGGATATAATTTCATATTGACTCTAATTTTCTGCTACTTAGGCATTGTTGCCTTAATATGTTACATTAAGGCACATACTTTGACGACAGGATGATTTTACGATATTGGTATATAAAGAGCATCACACTATTCACTGATTCAAGCATTCATTTCTTTTCGTATGTTTAATACTTTAGCTGTTATTCTTTGTTTAATCATTAAGAAAAAGATGTGACAAATTATAGTTTCCTATCATGAGTTTGCAGATATAGGCTGCTTATGTATTTGCATATTTCCCCCGTGAATCATTAATGTTCAATTACTAAAAGCTAATCAAAAAATTAGTTTGAGTATTTTTTTTCAATTCATGTGTTACTTGTATATATAACGTATCCTCATTTTCTTAAAGCAACTAAGCATTCTAATAGGTACTTATCAATGTCATGTTTTATATAGAAGTGGATTTAAATGTTTATATAAATAACTTTTTATATGTTTGTGATTTATTAATTGTAATGAATAATAAATAAAAGGGAGAATATAAATAATTTATTCAAATCCACGTTCCTATTCATAGTTGAAAAGATTAGTTATTAAGGTTATAGTTTATTGTATTTTTGCATGTTTGACCATTTATTTTTTTAATGAATAACAATTGAAAGGGATAATATATTTAAGTAAAAGAATTATATAAATTTTTTTTAAAGAATTTAATTTAAAAAACGTGGTTTGAAAGAAAAAGTTAATGGGATAAAGATAATAAAAAAACATTGATGTAAAACGTGGTTTGAAAATTATAAGTATTTTTATTAACCATAAACGTAGTTCTTACCATATATCTTTAGTAGCGTGCACCCGTACAATATACGGATAAGTGACATGAAACAATAACATATTTTTATTGAATGAGAATGTAAAACTCTTTTACACTGTCAGTCTATATCTATTAAACTATTCTTTAAAATAATTTTTTTTAGGAGTGTAGTTAAAAACTTTCTAAAATACTTTCAAAACAAATATAAAATAAAAGATAATAAACAATAATAAAATTAAGTAGAAGAAAATAAGAATCAAAATATTAAAAATTCAAAGTCTCTTACCTATAAAAAATATCAATAGTAAGTAAATAACAATACATAATATTAGTATTACAAATATATATGTTTGTAACTCTTGACAATATAATTTAATTAACTATTTAAATTGATGTAATGGAATTACAGGATCCACGTTTTGGTTTTCAATTTAATTAATAATTGATTTATAAAATAGATTTGACAGGAAAGAAAGAAGATCATAGTTTTGATTTTATTAATTAATTAAAACTTTTATTATTAGTAATGTACATTTTTCTTCTAATTTAAGAATTTAAGAATTTAAGAATTTAAATAACTAAATATTGATTTATTTAAAAATATTTTATTTTGTAATTTAATAATTTAAGAATTTAAGTAATTAAATATTAATTTATTAAATTGTTTTATTAAATAATTAAAATTGTTATTATTAGAAGTCTCCTATTTTTTTATGTAAATTATTATTTGAAAAATTCCTATAGATTTTTGGGCACGTTTGGAGCAGAAAAGAGATAAATGTGATAGTGGATTAATTAAATGTTTTTTGAGAGAAATATTAAATTAATGAACATTTTAAAACTAATTCAAAGTTGTTAATGGAATGAGTTGGTTGAAGAAGTTTTCCCATGAGACTATAATTTATTAATATTTATAATAAAAATAAAACAATAATTAATAATAATAAAAATAAAATGTGGATTAACTAATTAATTATAATATAATGAGAGTTAATGACCTATAATTTAAGTAGAGTTATGTGGAAGAAATTGGGCATTTTTTTATTAAAATGTAGGACTATTTATGTTATCATTATTATTTTATTTATTTTATAAATATTATCATCTACTAAAAGTTTTGGTAGGAAAATTTATTAAAAGGAGTTGTAGAATTATAATTTAGTATAATAATTTATTTATAAATTTTAAATAATTATAAAATAATTTTTAATTTAAAATTTTTGTCAGGTGCGCCTCGCCCGGGTATACACACTAGTTATTACTAATATTTGTTATTTAATATTATTATTATTATTTGTTTTTGTAGCAAATAACAGAAGAAATTTTTGTTTGGGACCATTTGAGGCTTCATACGGTTCACTCGCAGCAAAGAACAAAATTCAAATTTCACAAGGCTTTTATCTCAAATCTAAAATCCACAATAGTCCAAACATCCTGTCCCAAACCTTCAACCATAACATGTCAAACATTGCATAAAAATGGACATACAATAACCTGTATCAAAAAGCAATAAAACAGGATATCAGATTTGTTCAAAAAACTTATCAAACCCACTCTCCCAAATTCACTTCATCACATCCGTAAAAGGAGACTCGAGACTCTTCCACGGAACCAGGGGAACGGAAAAAATTCACCAAGAGAAAAAAACGAGAAAGATTAAGGGAACAAAAGGCATAAATCTTCCTCCATGTAAACCTGCTTCATCAAGCTTCACGACACAACAAAAGCCATTGCGATAACACTTCAACAAGAAATTTATGAAACTGAAGCAAAAGCAAGGATTTGTCTCCTCCGATAATTTTTGGACAGGTATTTTGTCGCACCTCTTTCATGTTGTTTTCTGAATTTATGGTTGAGTTCTCCTTATGTTTTTCTTGTGATATTCCTATGCGTTTGGGAGAGAGATTTGTTGTTGTTTATTCTGAGCGAGTGAAGAGATGGTTTGAGGATGGTCATTGTTGTTTTACGGATAAGAGTAGGAAGAAATATGAAATAGAGGAAAGGCGTGAGAGAAAAAGAAAAGCGTGGAATAGAATAGAGGTGAGAGGTTGAATCATTTAGGGTTTTAGGGTTTTGCACTTCATTTTTCGTTGGGCCTCACCAACCAACCCAAGCCCAATTCCTTTGCTTTCTCTTATGTTTTTATATAATTTGTTTTAATTGTGATTAAAAGGTTTACCATGTAAAGCTATCAAATGGGCCGATCCGCTTCAGTCTGGTGGGCCAAAGTGTTGACATGAGTTAACCCAGTCTGACCCGATTATCTTTTTATATATTATCTTTTACAAAATTATAATGTGTTTTAAATACAATACATATCTAAATTATAGAAAATAATACTCAAAATATTTAACATAAGAGCGATAGAATCTGAGAAAAATGTTGATTATATTAATGTATAATATTTAAAAGAAAGATTGAATAGAATAGAGACAAAATCTAGTGAAGTGAGAAAAATTAATGTCTTATTTACATAATATAAGAATTAATATAATTTTTAAATTTTATAGTAATGCGGGCCTAATGGGCTACCCATGACCCATATGGGCTAGCCCTAGTAGGTAGCGGGCTTTTTAGGACTGAGCTAAAAAGACCCTTAAAAATATGGGCTCTAATTTGAAAGGCCAAGTCCTACGATTTTTTAGGCTGGACGGATCAGGCCATATGGGCTAGCCCATTTTGACAGGTCTACTCACAACCATTTCCTTGATTACATCATCTTGAAAGTATATCTTCATCTTCTTTAACTTATTTTATCACTTGAAAACACACTTATCCAATCATATCTTATCTTAATCTTTTTTCCTCCAAAATATACCAAAATTTTTTCTAATGAGCCAGCCCGAAGTCCGCTTGACCCGACCCGACCCATGAAAACATAAATCCGATGGATTAGACCAAAAAAATAGGATCATATTTTTTTAAAGTATTTGCAGTCTGATCCGTGCTAAATTAACGGACTTATGGATCGGTCCGATAAGTCGAGTCCATTTTAACAACTATGTTAATTTAGCATTGGATAGTCACTTAATTCTTCCACTTTTTTTTTTTTGCAATATTTAATAAAAAATGAAAAGTGAGTACTTTTCAATTTAACCTTTCTTTTCTTTTAAGTAACTTAATTTATTAGTTTTTATTATTATTTTATTAAATAAATAAATAAAAAACTAAACATTGAGATAATTAGGGAGTGTGGTTTCAGCCACGTTTTATATCTCTCGCTTTTCTATTTTTTCTTAAATTTTTATTATCATTTAATTAATATATAGTTAATTTAGTGTTTTTCTTCTTTTTAAATTTCTTTTAATAATTAGTTAGAACTTTAAAAGATGTTTAAGAAAATTTATCATGTTAGTCTATAAATTATACATGTCATCTCCTCTAAATAATTTATTCTAAAATTACTCCAAACGAAATTTTTTATTGTTTTTAGGAAATTTATTTCTTAAATACCGAAAATTTTAGTATATTTAAAATTTTAAATATACTGAAATTTTCGATATTAAAAAAATTCTAAAAAATTTTGTATTTTATCGAAAATTTCTTAAATTTCCAATTTTTTTTTTATTTTTTTTTTTAAAGTTCTGAAACATACCAATATTAATTTCCATTTTTTTTAAAATTTTTGGTACCACCTCCAAATTTTTGATTTTTTCTTTTCATTTTTTAAAAAAAATTCTGAAATATATTATTTTGATATGAAATTCAAAATTTCTGATATTTAAATTAAATTATTGATAAAATTCAAAATTTTTAAAAATTTAATAATTTTTCACAAGAATATAATGGCAAAATCAAACCCTTGAAAGATGGCATGACAAATTCTCAATGTTTAAACTTCAATCTTACAAGTCCATCCAAAAATTAGTTCCGCAGCCCACACGAAATTACTCACGTTACACCCCTATTTATTGTTTCAATTAAACCCCTACGTTATTTTATTAATTTAGTTTTATTTTCTTTTGATACTTTTTTAACTTTATTATCTTTTCATTGACTAGTTTAATTTTTGCACTTTTAATTTTCTTAGCTTTATTATTAATTACATTAGCCTTAAATTTAATCAAGTAACCTTGTGAATTTTAGTAATTAGTTTAGTTTAGAATTAATTTAGAATTTTGACATTTGTTTTTTGTTTAGTTAACCTATTTAGTTAATTCGCTCAGTTATATTTTTTCTCTTCTATATGTGATTTTCTTTATTTTCGTTAGGCATGACAAATAAACCTGTCCCAACTCCGAAATTAGAGGGGAAAATTCAATTTAACAGGGGCCGGATGCGGGGAAAATCCATTTTTTATTTACGGGTGCAAGGGCGGGTGATGCTAGTACCCGTCCCGCACCCGCATCCGTCCCGTAACCGCCAATTAATTTTAATTTATTTAATTTATTTTTAATAGTCTTATTATTCATTTACACTTTTTAATATTATAATATCATATTTATTAGAATTATTATTTATTTATTTGAAAATAAAATTTAAATAAAAATATCAAACTTAAAATATATTTTTAAAATAATCAATTATTTAGTTTAATTATTGATTTTTATCTTTAATAAACAAATATAAATTTAAAAAAATATTAAAATTTTATTCGGGTGGGTGCGGGGAAACTCGTTTCTTGTTGGGGGCGTAAGATGGATTAATGTCCACAACAAAGAAAGTCGCTTTGAACGTCAGTGGGCCTATTTTCACTGGCAAATCCACTTCTCCAAACACAGACCTTCTAGAACCATCAAAAGCCTTGACAATCAAATCAATCGGCCTAAGCACGACTCCATCATAATCAAGTTTCATCAAAGCAGATTTCGGGAGTACATTGAGAGATGACCCCGTGTCAACCAGCACAAGAGACAAAGTTGTATGAATAACTTCCATAGAGATATGGAGAGCTTTATTATGGTTTCTTCCTTCAGGAGGCAAATCATAATCAGTGAAGCCCAACCCGTTGCTTGCGGAGAAGCTATTCACAATACCTTCGAACTGATTATAAGAGATTTCTTGGGGTATAAAAGAAGTTCCTAACAAATTCATCAAGGCGTTCCTGTGAGACTCAGAATCTCTCAATAGGGCCAAGATGGAAATCTTTGCAGGCGTCTGACCAAGTTGATCAATGATCTTATAATCACTTTTCCGAATATACCTCATAAGCTCAGTCACGTCTTTATCCAGATCTGGATTCAAAATTGGTGTTGGGGCTTTCGGGGCCGACTCATTATCCTCGGTTATAACTCCTTTTCCTTTCGCTTTTGCCCTAGCTCGGGCCTCCACAATTGCTTCTGGAGAAGGATAAATCCGGCTGCTACGAGTCATTCTACTCTCACCCACAATGTCGTCAACCTGAGGCTTGTCTTTATCTTTATCAGATGGAGAATCGACATTCAATTTCTTTCCATTACGGTAAAATTGAGCACCATAGTGCCACAGGATAGCCTTCTCATTAGAATATGGGATAGGACCTCTGACAAAGTAATATTAATAGGGGACTTCTTAGTAGGTACCAGAATTGTTATCGGAACTTTCTTTGGGGGAACTGGAATGGTTACAACATCAATCTCATCTGTAGCACTTTGAGCATTTACAAGCACTCGCTGAAACTGCAAGGTCTTCTTCTCAATCAGACTTTGGATTTCCTTCCTCTAAGATTCACAACCATCAGGCTGCACTACACAATCTTTACAATCGTGGCCACACCCGAGGAGTTCCCCCTGTATCAACAATTGTTCTTTCACCCACATCAAGGGGACGATCAGTTGATCAACATTTGTAACCAGGTCAATACCCTCATTGTAATACCCCAATTCTACCCCACGTAATTAATAATAAAATTAGAGTTTCAAAATTTAATCCAACATAAATTGAGGTATCACATATTCGTGTTTTCATCACTTTGCATTATAATGCACATCACAAAAATCAAAAGTCGGATATACCGATTCATATCATAAATCATCATATAAACATATGACTATTCACAGCACAGCGGATGTGTTCACAAAATATACATATCATCATGTTATCATCGATACATAAAGTTATAACATCATAAGATAGTATACATAAATTATCCTATCCAAAATAATAACGTCGCCCAAAACCCGAGTGTTACTACGATCAGAGCAGAGCGACTCAAAATAAAGAGACTCGAGCTAATCCTCATCATCCTCGTGGATCACCTGCACGTTACCAATATAAAGGCAACGGCGAAACAAGTAAAGGGTGAGATACTCCAAAACATATAATTAAAGGCATGATAAAATATATAAATAGTTTTGGAATTATAAATGATATAAGTTAATAAGAGCATGCCAACATATATCAAAATCTCACATATTTTAAATTAACATTTAGTGTATAAAATTAACACTTTAATTTCGTCACATAATCATAATACTCATATCAAAGCAAAGTATCATATAATCATCGCGAATCAACATAAGCCATCAATTAGAACCCAACGCCAAACAACTCAAAAATAAACACAACCGACTCCATGAGTCACGACTATGTTATGCATGTGGTACCCGTCGCTTTGTCCATAATTAGGGACATTCGGCATAAAGCCCATCGTCGCTTGGCATAAAATCCCTCGTCGCCAATGCAATGTATGTGACTCGACAATACAACATCATAAGCACGACACAACAAAACATCATCATCGCTCATCAAAATTGACATAAGGTCCACGTCGCCATATTTATCCACATCAAGATAAACATATCATCACATCGCATATCATCAAGTATTCACAATAAATCGTCGCAAACATCATGTTTAATCACACCACATCATTATCAATTAATTCACTAAATTCCAAATACGGAAAAATAGTCAAACACCAATAATCGTCGCGAAAGTCATTCCTAATAACCGGCATTAATCATAATCATTAACATCATAATCGGATCGTCCATACGTGACTTAAATCGACTACAATGCAATCCGATTCAATTTAACCGTAATTTGGCCTATTTCGGTTCGTTTTGTAAAAACTCGAAATTTCAAAAAACTAACCTCACCACTACGTTCTACACGTCGAACTTAGCTAGTACGTCAATTTTCGTTGAATTCGGATCAACTTGCTCCGTCGCCGAAATTACCGAAATCGGGAAATCGGAACATAATCGAGTTCCAAATTTAATCGGCTAACTTATGTCCTAATTATATTTTATTAATACAAATTAGTAGTATATGGAATTAGGAAAAACAAAAGAAACAAAAGCTAAGTAAAAAATTATGCAGGTAAAATTTTGCAGGTTATAGAAAAACACAGAAAACAGAAACAACAAAATGGAAAAACGTTGCACCCTCCATGCCTACAGGGGACGGACTCCCCAGGGAGTCCTAAGGGGAGAGGCGGGCGCCTATAAGGGTGGGACGGTCGCCCCTCAAGTGAGGTGGGCGCCTCCCTTGTCCTTTGCCCTCCATCTTCTTCTTCTTCCACAACTTTTGTTTACAGACAGTGTTTTCTATGGTTTTTACAGTTTTCTTCATTTTCCATTCTTACAACTTATTCCTACTAGCCATGGTAATAAAACACCTACATCAATACTCCTAAATCAACTCTCCTAAGTTATTCCAACAATCACACACACAACTCATAAACCATACTATCAATTTATCCTAAATCAAAAATATATCAACCAAACCCTAACTATATGAAATGGAAGATCAAACCCCTTACCTTAAATGCTTGGATGATGCAAGATGCTCCAACCAACTTCAAACCCCTAGCTTGCTCTTGCTCTTCTTCTTATTCTTCCAAAACTCTCTAGTTTTCTCCCTAAATGTGTTTTGGTGTTGTAATGGAAAAAGTGAGGAAATGGTGTTTTATGTTGGTTCTTACTACTAGCCAAGGGGTGTACACCCAATTCTCACTAATTAGAACTCACACCCCCAACTTGTCTTACTATTTATAACATTAATAATATATAATAATATTATTAACCCAATCAATTAAAATAACTCCGGGAAATTAAATATCGGTCCGATTAATATTTTACCGAACCGAACGAAATAAAAAACGGACCGAACGAAACGTCACCGAATATATTAACAGATATATCGATTAATATAGATATTCTCCTCGCAAAATAATCGTCAAATGGTAACTCAAAAATATTAATATAATATAATATTAAATAAAACGGGGCGTTACAACTCTCCCCCACTTAAAAAAATTTCGTCCTCGAAATTACCTAACTCGAAAAGCTCGGAATAGGAATCCCGTATATTGCTCTCCAACTCCCAGGTCGCGCTTTCACCAGCTGCTCCTATCCAAACAACTTTGACCAAGGAAATCTCTTTGCCACGAAGAGACTTTATCTCACGATCTTCAATCCTCAAAGGCATCGTTTCCACCGTAAGATTGTCTCGAATTTGAATATCATCCATCTCAATCACATGTGAAGGATCCGGAACATACTTCCGAAGTTGCGACACATGGAATACATCGTGAAAATTCGAAAGATTTGGCGGTAACGCCACTCTATAAGCCATTTTCCCACTTTACTAGTAATTTGGTAAGGAACAATAAAGCGCGGAGTTAGCTTCTTCAACTTCAATGCTCGTCCAACACCGATTGTAGGAGTAACTCGCAAAAATACATGATCACCATCTTGAAATTCCTAGTCTTTTCTCCTTTTATCATGATAACTCTTTTACCGACTTTGAGAAGTTCTCATCTTTTCTCTAATCATCTTCACCATCTCAGTAGTCTCTCTAACCAATTCGGGTCCAAGCACCACACTTTCACCCGACCCATGCCAACACAAAGGAGTTCTACACCTCCGACCATATAAAGCCTCAAACGGCGCCATTCCAATACTAGCATGAAAACTGTTGTTATAAGTAAACTCAATCAAATGAAGGTATGTATCCCATGAACCACCATGATCAAGAATACATGCTCGTAACAAGTCTTCCAACGATTGAATCGTCCTTTCCGTCTGACCATTAGTTTGAGGATGATAAGCGGAACTCAACCTCAACTTTGAACCCAAAGCCTCTTGCAAGCTTTTCCAAAATTCAGAAGTGAACCTCGGATCTCTATCCGAAACAATACACAAAGGAATACCATGTAATCTAACAATCACATGCGTATAACCCCGTTACGAAATCCATAGAAATGCTATCCCATTTCCATTCCGGGATCTCTAACGGTTGCATCAACCCTACAGGTTTCTGATGCTCCACTTTAGACTTCTGACAAGTCAAACAAGCATAAACAAACTGAGCCACCTCTCTTTTCATGCCCGACCACCAAAATAGTTTCCTTAAATCTTGATACATTTTGGTCGCTCCGGGATGAATACTCAAAATGCTTCTATGACTTTCCTCCAAGATCATTTACTTTAAATCCACATCATCGGGGATACAAATCCTATCTTGGAACCTCAAAACACCCTGAGCATCCAACTTGAAATCTTCACTTTCAGTTTGTCCAATACCAACCAACAAATCAACAAGTTTCACATCAAGCTTTTGAGCTTCTCTAATGCTATCAAGGAAATCATTATTGATCTTCAACATTCCCAAGATAACACTCTTCGGCGTCACTTCTATCACAAGACTCATATCTCTAAATTGCTCAATCATTTCCAACTCTTTCATCATCAAAAGTGACATATGCAAAGTCTTTCGACTTAAAGCATCGACCACCACATTAGCTTTACCAGGATGGTAATTCAATTCAAAATCATAATCTTTCAACAATTCGAGCCACCCCCTTTGCCTCATATTAAGCTCTTTCTGATCGAACAAGTACTTTAAACTTTTATGGTCATGCTCTTTTTGACCAGTCTCGTCTTGTTGCCCCAGGACGCCCCCCCATTGATCTTTCAAGCATTGTCAGGTACATGATCAAAGGTCTACCTTCAATTGGAGGAGAAAGGATCGGAGGTTCCTGAAGGTACTCTTTGATTTTGTCAAAAGCCAATTGACAATTATCATTCCACCCGTCCGTCTGATCTTTTCTTAACAATTTGAATATAGGCTCACACGTGGCTGTAAGATGAGAGATGAATCTAGCAATGTAGTTCAACCTCCCTTAGAAACCACAAACCTCTTTTTCAGTCCTCGGCACAGGCATTTCTTGTATAACTTCCACTTTGGTAGGATCAACCTCGATTCCTTTTTCACTTACAATGAAACCCAACAGTTTCCGGACCTCACTCCGAAGGTGCATTTATTGGGATTCAACCTCAGCCTGAATTTCCGTAATCTTTTAAACAACTTTAGAAGATGAACAATGTGTTCCTCTTCTGTCTGGGATTTTGCAATCATATCATCAACATGAACTTCGATCTCTTTGTGCATCATATCATGAAAAAGAGTGACCATGGTCCGTTGATATGTTGCCCCCGCATTCTTCAACCCGAAAGGCATCACTTTGTAACAAAATGTTCCCCAAGGTGTAATGAAAGTAGTATTCTCCATATCATCTGGCGACATCTTGATTTGATTGTAGCCAGAAAAACCGTCCATGAAAGAAAATACTTTAGCCTGAGCGGTATTGTCAACAAATATGTCGATGTGTGGGAACGGTAAATTGTCTTTAGGGTTTTCTCTGTTCAAGTCCCTGTAATCGACACACATCCTAACTTTGCCGTCTTTCTTTGGTACTGGTACAATATTTGCAACCCATGGAGGATAAGAAACGACTTTTAGAAAACCAGCATCAAACTGCTTTTGGACTTCCTCTTTAATCTTCTTCGACATCTTAGGATGAGTTTGACGAAGCTTCTGTTTCATAGGAGGACAATCTGCTTTCAAGGGCAGCTCATGCATAACAATGTCAGTATCTAGCCCAGGCATATCTTCATAAGACCAAGCGAAGACATCAACATATTATCAGAGCATCTCCCTCTGCTTGACACTCTCTTCTAAGGAAGCTCCAATCTTGACTTTTCTCTTGACCTCCTCAGTACCCAAGTTGATCACTTCTAAAGTATCTTCATGCGGTTGAATAGATTTTTCTTCTTGCCTCAACAGTCCGGCTAACTCTTCGGGAACTTCACAATCTTCTTCAGCTTCTTCATCATCTTGATAGATCGGATTTTCGAAGTCATAAGTAGCCATAGCGAAGTCATTACCATTGAAATCTCGGAATAATGGGGAACTAGATCTGCATGATTGATTTTATTTTCATATTTTAGTTTTAGATTAAAAAAAGAAAAATAAAGATCACATTGCCAATGTTAAATTTGTAAAATGCAAAAGAAAGACAATGAGCGAAATGTTTAAATGCAAAAAAATATCCTTTATTGATGATAAACTTTGAAAACTCAAAACATTGATGGCCCTACAACATGATTCACTACACCTTGGGCAGAGTGTAGGAATTATTGCATGATGAAAACAAAAGAAAATTACTCTTGAAGATGAGTGATGACGGCGATATCTTCAGAAAACCAGTTGGTTGGCTCTTGCCCGTGAGTAGTAGGATAAATCCACTGATCCATATAGCATTCCCTATCAGTCTCATCCCCAATAGCGTCAACATCTTGAAACTAAATTCCTCCTTTAACAAACTAGATTGGCGGAGGAACCTTTGGATGCGCGGGAATAACCCACGACGCTTTTCCAAGCACATAACCCAAACCCTTCTTGACCTTATGAGTTGGGAGCTCCAGAACTCTACCCCAACCTTCAGGATGTCCAGATTCAACAATAGCACGAGCTTCACGGTAGGATGTCATAGAGACCTCTAGCATTCTAACCTCAGCACTAGGAGTCTTGATAACTTGAACAGTTTCAAATGCCTGAAAAGGAGTCTCATGAATTTCTCCCTCAACTTCCACGTAGCGGAAAGAGCTCAAACAACTAACCAAATATTCCTCTTCTCCGCAGATGGTGACCACTTTCCCAATAACCAGGAACTTCAGCTTTTGGTGCAAGGTCGAGGTGACCGCACCTGCCCCATGAATCCAAGGGCGACCAAGTAGACAACAGTAAGATGGATTGATGTCCATAACAAATAAAGTCGCTTTGAACGTATATGGGCCTATTTTCATTGGCAAATCCACTTCTCCAAACACAGACCTTCTAGAACCATCAAAAGCCTTGACAATCAAATCAATCGGCCTAAGCACGACTCCATCATAATCAAGTTTCATCAAAGCAGATTTCGGGAGTACATTGAGAGATGATCCCGTGTCAACCAGCACACGAGACAAAGTTGTATGAATAACTTCCATAGAGATATGGAGAGCTTTATTATGGTTTCTTCCTTCAGGAGGCAAATCATAATCAGTGAAGCCCAACCCGTTGCTTGTGGAGAAGCTATTCACAATACCTTCGAACTGATTAACAGAGATTTCTTGGGGTACAAAAGAAGTTCCTAAAAAATTCATCAAGGCGTTCCTGTGAGACTCAGAATCTCTCAATAGGGCCAAGATGGAAATCTTTGCAGGCGTCTGACCAAGTTGATCAATGATCTTATAATCACTTTTCCGAATATACCTCATAAGCTCAGTCACGTCTTTATCCAGATCTGGATTCAAAATTGGTGTTGGGGCTTTCGGGGCCGACTCATTATCCTCGGTTATAACTCCTTTTCCTTTCGCTTTTGCCCTAGCTCGGGCCTCCACAATTGCTTCTGGAGAAGGATAAATCCGGCTGCTACGAGTCATTCTACTCTCACCCACAATGTCGTTAACCTGAGGCTTGTCTTTATCTTTATCAGATGGAGAATCGACATTCAATTTCTTTCCATTACGGTAAAATTGAGCACCATAGTGCCACGGGATAGCCTTCTCATTAGAATATGGGATAGGACCTAGCAAAGTAATAGTAACAGGGGACTTCTTAGCAGGTACCAGAATTGTTATCAGAACTTTCTTTGGGGGTACCGGAATGGTTACAACATCAATCTCATCCGTAGCACTTTGAGCATTTACAAGCACTCGCTGAAACTGCAAGGTCTTCTTCTCAATCAGACTTTGGATTTCCTTCCTCGTAAGATTCACAACCATCATGCTGCACTACACAATCTTTACAATCGTGGCCACACCCGAGGAGTTCCCCCTGTATCAACAATTGTTCTTTCACCCACATCAAGGGGACGATCAGTTGATCAACATTTGTAACCAGGTCAATACCCTCATTGTAATACCCCAATTCTACCCCACACGTAATTAATAATAAAATTAGAGTTTCAAAATTTAATCCAACATAAATTGAGGTATCACATATTCGTGTTTTCATCACTTTGCATTATAATGCACATCACAAAAATCAAAAGTCGGATATAACCGATTCATATCATAAATCATCATATAAACATATGACTATTCACAGCACAGCGGATGTGTTCACAAAATATACATATCATCATGTTATCATCGATACATAAAGTTATAACATCATAAGATAGTATACATAAATTATCCTATCCAAAATAATAACGTCGCCCAAAACCCGAGTGTTACTACGATCAGAGCAGAGCGACTCAAAATAAAGAGACTCGAGCTAATCCTCATCATCCTCGTGGATCACCTGCACGTTACCAATATAAAGGCAACGGCGAAACAAGTAAAGGGTGAGATACTCCAAAACATATAATTAAAGGCATGATAAAATATATAAATAGTTTTGGAATTATAAATGATATAAGTTAATAAGAGCATGCCAACATATATCAAAATCTCACATATTTTAAATTAACATTTAGTGTATAAAATTAACACTTTAATTTCGTCACATAATCATAATACTCATATCAAAGCAAAGTATCATATAATCATCGCGAATCAACATAAGCCATCAATTAGAACCCAACGCCAAACAACTCAAAAATAAACACAACCGACTCCATGAGTCACGACTATGTTATGCATGTGGTACCCGTCGCTTTGTCCATAATTAGGGACATTCGGCATAAAGCCCATCGTCGCTTGGCATAAAATCCCTCGTCGCCAATGCAATGTATGTGACTCGACAATACAACATCATAAGCACGACACAACAAAACATCATCATCGCTCATCAAAATTGACATAAGGTCCACGTCGCCATATTTATCCACATCAAGATAAACATATCATCACATCGCATATCATCAAGTATTCACAATAAATCGTCGCAAACATCATGTTTAATCACACCACATCATTATCAATTAATTCACTAAATTCCAAATACGGAAAAATAGTCAAACACCAATAATCGTCGCGAAAGTCATTCCTAATAACCGGCATTAATCATAATCATTAACATCATAATCGGATCGTCCATACGTGACTTAAATCGACTACAATGCAATCCGATTCAATTTAACCGTAATTTGGCCTATTTCGGTTCGTTTTGTAAAAACTCGAAATTTCAAAAAACTAACCTCACCACTACGTTCTACACGTCGAACTTAGCTAGTACGTCAATTTTCGTTGAATTCGGATCAACTTGCTCCGTCGCCGAAATTACCGAAATCGGGAAATCGGAACATAATCGAGTTCCAAATTTAATCGGCTAACTTATGTCCTAATTATATTTTATTAATACAAATTAGTAGTATATGGAATTAGGAAAAACAAAAGAAACAAAAGCTAAGTAAAAAATTATGCAGGTAAAATTTTGCAGGTTATAGAAAAACACAGAAAACAGAAACAACAAAATGGAAAAACGTTGCACCCTCCATGCCTACAGGGGACGGACTCCCCAGGGAGTCCTAAGGGGAGAGGCGGGCGCCTATAAGGGTGGGACGGTCGCCCCTCAAGTGAGGTGGGCGCCTCCCTTGTCCTTTGCCCTCCATCTTCTTCTTCTTCCACAACTTTTGTTTACAGACAGTGTTTTCTATGGTTTTTACAGTTTTCTTCATTTTCCATTCTTACAACTTATTCCTACTAGCCATGGTAATAAAACACCTACATCAATACTCCTAAATCAACTCTCCTAAGTTATTCCAACAATCACACACACAACTCATAAACCATACTATCAATTTATCCTAAATCAAAAATATATCAACCAAACCCTAACTATATGAAATGGAAGATCAAACCCCTTACCTTAAATGCTTGGATGATGCAAGATGCTCCAACCAACTTCAAACCCCTAGCTTGCTCTTGCTCTTCTTCTTATTCTTCCAAAACTCTCTAGTTTTCTCCCTAAATGTGTTTTGGTGTTGTAATGGAAAAAGTGAGGAAATGGTGTTTTATGTTGGTTCTTACTACTAGCCAAGGGGTGTACACCCAATTCTCACTAATTAGAACTCACACCCCCAACTTGTCTTACTATTTATAACATTAATAATATATAATAATATTATTAACCCAATCAATTAAAATAACTCCGGGAAATTAAATATCGGTCCGATTAATATTTTACCGAACCGAACGAAATAAAAAACGGACCGAACGAAACGTCACCGAATATATTAACAGATATATCGATTAATATAGATATTCTCCTCGCAAAATAATCGTCAAATGGTAACTCAAAAATATTAATATAATATAATATTAAATAAAACGGGGCGTTACAACTCTCCCCCACTTAAAAAAATTTCGTCCTCGAAATTACCTAACTCGAAAAGCTCGGAATAGGAATCCCGTATATTGCTCTCCAACTCCCAGGTCGCGCTTTCACCAGCTGCTCCTATCCAAACAACTTTGACCAAGGAAATCTCTTTGCCACGAAGAGACTTTATCTCACGATCTTCAATCCTCAAAGGCATCGTTTCCACCGTAAGATTGTCTCGAATTTGAATATCATCCATCTCAATCACATGTGAAGGATCCGGAACATACTTCCGAAGTTGCGACACATGGAATACATCGTGAAAATTCGAAAGATTTGGCGGTAACGCCACTCTATAAGCCATTTTCCCACTTTACTAGTAATTTGGTAAGGAACAATAAAGCGCGGAGTTAGCTTCTTCAACTTCAATGCTCGTCCAACACCGATTGTAGGAGTAACTCGCAAAAATACATGATCACCATCTTGAAATTCCTAGTCTTTTCTCCTTTTATCATGATAACTCTTTTACCGACTTTGAGAAGTTCTCATCTTTTCTCTAATCATCTTCACCATCTCAGTAGTCTCTCTAACCAATTCGGGTCCAAGCACCACACTTTCACCCGACCCATGCCAACACAAAGGAGTTCTACACCTCCGACCATATAAAGCCTCAAACGGCGCCATTCCAATACTAGCATGAAAACTGTTGTTATAAGTAAACTCAATCAAATGAAGGTATGTATCCCATGAACCACCATGATCAAGAATACATGCTCGTAACAAGTCTTCCAACGATTGAATCGTCCTTTCCGTCTGACCATTAGTTTGAGGATGATAAGCGGAACTCAACCTCAACTTTGAACCCAAAGCCTCTTGCAAGCTTTTCCAAAATTCAGAAGTGAACCTCGGATCTCTATCCGAAACAATACACAAAGGAATACCATGTAATCTAACAATCACATGCGTATAACCCCGTTACGAAATCCATAGAAATGCTATCCCATTTCCATTCCGGGATCTCTAACGGTTGCATCAACCCTACAGGTTTCTGATGCTCCACTTTAGACTTCTGACAAGTCAAACAAGCATAAACAAACTGAGCCACCTCTCTTTTCATGCCCGACCACCAAAATAGTTTCCTTAAATCTTGATACATTTTGGTCGCTCCGGGATGAATACTCAAAATGCTTCTATGACTTTCCTCCAAGATCATTTACTTTAAATCCACATCATCGGGGATACAAATCCTATCTTGGAACCTCAAAACACCCTGAGCATCCAACTTGAAATCTTCACTTTCAGTTTGTCCAATACCAACCAACAAATCAACAAGTTTCACATCAAGCTTTTGAGCTTCTCTAATGCTATCAAGGAAATCATTATTGATCTTCAACATTCCCAAGATAACACTCTTCGGCGTCACTTCTATCACAAGACTCATATCTCTAAATTGCTCAATCATTTCCAACTCTTTCATCATCAAAAGTGACATATGCAAAGTCTTTCGACTTAAAGCATCGACCACCACATTAGCTTTACCAGGATGGTAATTCAATTCAAAATCATAATCTTTCAACAATTCGAGCCACCCCCTTTGCCTCATATTAAGCTCTTTCTGATCGAACAAGTACTTTAAACTTTTATGGTCATGCTCTTTTTGACCAGTCTCGTCTTGTTGCCCCAGGACGCCCCCCCATTGATCTTTCAAGCATTGTCAGGTACATGATCAAAGGTCTACCTTCAATTGGAGGAGAAAGGATCGGAGGTTCCTGAAGGTACTCTTTGATTTTGTCAAAAGCCAATTGACAATTATCATTCCACCCGTCCGTCTGATCTTTTCTTAACAATTTGAATATAGGCTCACACGTGGCTGTAAGATGAGAGATGAATCTAGCAATGTAGTTCAACCTCCCTTAGAAACCACAAACCTCTTTTTCAGTCCTCGGCACAGGCATTTCTTGTATAACTTCCACTTTGGTAGGATCAACCTCGATTCCTTTTTCACTTACAATGAAACCCAACAGTTTCCGGACCTCACTCCGAAGGTGCATTTATTGGGATTCAACCTCAGCCTGAATTTCCGTAATCTTTTAAACAACTTTAGAAGATGAACAATGTGTTCCTCTTCTGTCTGGGATTTTGCAATCATATCATCAACATGAACTTCGATCTCTTTGTGCATCATATCATGAAAAAGAGTGACCATGGTCCGTTGATATGTTGCCCCCGCATTCTTCAACCCGAAAGGCATCACTTTGTAACAAAATGTTCCCCAAGGTGTAATGAAAGTAGTATTCTCCATATCATCTGGCGACATCTTGATTTGATTGTAGCCAGAAAAACCGTCCATGAAAGAAAATACTTTAGCCTGAGCGGTATTGTCAACAAATATGTCGATGTGTGGGAACGGTAAATTGTCTTTAGGGTTTTCTCTGTTCAAGTCCCTGTAATCGACACACATCCTAACTTTGCCGTCTTTCTTTGGTACTGGTACAATATTTGCAACCCATGGAGGATAAGAAACGACTTTTAGAAAACCAGCATCAAACTGCTTTTGGACTTCCTCTTTAATCTTCTTCGACATCTTAGGATGAGTTTGACGAAGCTTCTGTTTCATAGGAGGACAATCTGCTTTCAAGGGCAGCTCATGCATAACAATGTCAGTATCTAGCCCAGGCATATCTTCATAAGACCAAGCGAAGACATCAACATATTATCAGAGCATCTCCCTCTGCTTGACACTCTCTTCTAAGGAAGCTCCAATCTTGACTTTTCTCTTGACCTCCTCAGTACCCAAGTTGATCACTTCTAAAGTATCTTCATGCGGTTGAATAGATTTTTCTTCTTGCCTCAACAGTCCGGCTAACTCTTCGGGAACTTCACAATCTTCTTCAGCTTCTTCATCATCTTGATAGATCGGATTTTCGAAGTCATAAGTAGCCATAGCGAAGTCATTACCATTGAAATCTCGGAATAATGGGGAACTAGATCTGCATGATTGATTTTATTTTCATATTTTAGTTTTAGATTAAAAAAAGAAAAATAAAGATCACATTGCCAATGTTAAATTTGTAAAATGCAAAAGAAAGACAATGAGCGAAATGTTTAAATGCAAAAAAATATCCTTTATTGATGATAAACTTTGAAAACTCAAAACATTGATGGCCCTACAACATGATTCACTACACCTTGGGCAGAGTGTAGGAATTATTGCATGATGAAAACAAAAGAAAATTACTCTTGAAGATGAGTGATGACGGCGATATCTTCAGAAAACCAGTTGGTTGGCTCTTGCCCGTGAGTAGTAGGATAAATCCACTGATCCATATAGCATTCCCTATCAGTCTCATCCCCAATAGCGTCAACATCTTGAAACTAAATTCCTCCTTTAACAAACTAGATTGGCGGAGGAACCTTTGGATGCGCGGGAATAACCCACGACGCTTTTCCAAGCACATAACCCAAACCCTTCTTGACCTTATGAGTTGGGAGCTCCAGAACTCTACCCCAACCTTCAGGATGTCCAGATTCAACAATAGCACGAGCTTCACGGTAGGATGTCATAGAGACCTCTAGCATTCTAACCTCAGCACTAGGAGTCTTGATAACTTGAACAGTTTCAAATGCCTGAAAAGGAGTCTCATGAATTTCTCCCTCAACTTCCACGTAGCGGAAAGAGCTCAAACAACTAACCAAATATTCCTCTTCTCCGCAGATGGTGACCACTTTCCCAATAACCAGGAACTTCAGCTTTTGGTGCAAGGTCGAGGTGACCGCACCTGCCCCATGAATCCAAGGGCGACCAAGTAGACAACAGTAAGATGGATTGATGTCCATAACAAATAAAGTCGCTTTGAACGTATATGGGCCTATTTTCATTGGCAAATCCACTTCTCCAAACACAGACCTTCTAGAACCATCAAAAGCCTTGACAATCAAATCAATCGGCCTAAGCACGACTCCATCATAATCAAGTTTCATCAAAGCAGATTTCGGGAGTACATTGAGAGATGATCCCGTGTCAACCAGTACACAAGACAAAGTTGTATGAATAACTTCCATAGAGATATGGAGAGCTTTATTATGGTTTCTTCCTTCAGGAGGCAAATCATAATCAGTGAAGCCCAACCCGTTGCTTGCGGAGAAGCTATTCACAATACCTTCGAACTGATTATAAGAGATTTCTTGGGGTATAAAAGAAGTTCCTAACAAATTCATCAAGGCGTTCATGTGAGACTCAGAATCTCTCAATAGGGCCAAGATGGAAATCTTTGCAGGCGTCTGACCAAGTTGATCAATGACCTTATTATCACTCTTCCGAATATACCTCATAAGCTCAGTCACGTCTTTAGCCAGATCTAGATTCAAAATAGGTGTTGGGGCTTTCGGGGCCGACTCATTATCCTCAGTTACAACTCTTTTTCCTTTCGCTTTCGCCCTAGCTTAGGCCTCAGCACTTGCTTCTGGAGAAGGATAAATCCGGCCGCTGCGAGTCATTCTACTCTCACCCACAATGTCGTTAACCTCAGGCTTGTCTTTATCTTTATCAGATGGAGAATCGACATTCAATTTCTTTCCATTACGGTAAAATTGAGCACCATAGTGCCACAGGATAGCCTTCTCATTAGAATATGGGATAGGACCTGACAAAGTAATATTAATAGGGGACTTCTTAGTAGGTACCAGAATTGTTATCGGAACTTTCTTTGGGGGAACTGGAATGGTTACAACATCAATCTCATCTGTAGCACTTTGAGCATTTACAAGCACTCGCTGAAACTGCAAGGTCTTCTTCTCAATCAGACTTTGGATTTCCTTCCTCTAAGATTCACAACCATCAGGCTGCACTACACAATCTTTACAATCGTGGCCACACCCGAGGAGTTCCCCCTGTATCAACAATTGTTCTTTCACCCACATCAAGGGGACGATCAGTTGATCAACATTTGTAACCAGGTCAATACCCTCATTGTAATACCCCAATTCTACCCCACGTAATTAATAATAAAATTAGAGTTTCAAAATTTAATCCAACATAAATTGAGGTATCACATATTCGTGTTTTCATCACTTTGCATTATAATGCACATCACAAAAATCAAAAGTCGGATATACCGATTCATATCATAAATCATCATATAAACATATGACTATTCACAGCACAGCGGATGTGTTCACAAAATATACATATCATCATGTTATCATCGATACATAAAGTTATAACATCATAAGATAGTATACATAAATTATCCTATCCAAAATAATAACGTCGCCCAAAACCCGAGTGTTACTACGATCAGAGCAGAGCGACTCAAAATAAAGAGACTCGAGCTAATCCTCATCATCCTCGTGGATCACCTGCACGTTACCAATATAAAGGCAACGGCGAAACAAGTAAAGGGTGAGATACTCCAAAACATATAATTAAAGGCATGATAAAATATATAAATAGTTTTGGAATTATAAATGATATAAGTTAATAAGAGCATGCCAACATATATCAAAATCTCACATATTTTAAATTAACATTTAGTGTATAAAATTAACACTTTAATTTCGTCACATAATCATAATACTCATATCAAAGCAAAGTATCATATAATCATCGCGAATCAACATAAGCCATCAATTAGAACCCAACGCCAAACAACTCAAAAATAAACACAACCGACTCCATGAGTCACGACTATGTTATGCATGTGGTACCCGTCGCTTTGTCCATAATTAGGGACATTCGGCATAAAGCCCATCGTCGCTTGGCATAAAATCCCTCGTCGCCAATGCAATGTATGTGACTCGACAATACAACATCATAAGCACGACACAACAAAACATCATCATCGCTCATCAAAATTGACATAAGGTCCACGTCGCCATATTTATCCACATCAAGATAAACATATCATCACATCGCATATCATCAAGTATTCACAATAAATCGTCGCAAACATCATGTTTAATCACACCACATCATTATCAATTAATTCACTAAATTCCAAATACGGAAAAATAGTCAAACACCAATAATCGTCGCGAAAGTCATTCCTAATAACCGGCATTAATCATAATCATTAACATCATAATCGGATCGTCCATACGTGACTTAAATCGACTACAATGCAATCCGATTCAATTTAACCGTAATTTGGCCTATTTCGGTTCGTTTTGTAAAAACTCGAAATTTCAAAAAACTAACCTCACCACTACGTTCTACACGTCGAACTTAGCTAGTACGTCAATTTTCGTTGAATTCGGATCAACTTGCTCCGTCGCCGAAATTACCGAAATCGGGAAATCGGAACATAATCGAGTTCCAAATTTAATCGGCTAACTTATGTCCTAATTATATTTTATTAATACAAATTAGTAGTATATGGAATTAGGAAAAACAAAAGAAACAAAAGCTAAGTAAAAAATTATGCAGGTAAAATTTTGCAGGTTATAGAAAAACACAGAAAACAGAAACAACAAAATGGAAAAACGTTGCACCCTCCATGCCTACAGGGGACGGACTCCCCAGGGAGTCCTAAGGGGAGAGGCGGGCGCCTATAAGGGTGGGACGGTCGCCCCTCAAGTGAGGTGGGCGCCTCCCTTGTCCTTTGCCCTCCATCTTCTTCTTCTTCCACAACTTTTGTTTACAGACAGTGTTTTCTATGGTTTTTACAGTTTTCTTCATTTTCCATTCTTACAACTTATTCCTACTAGCCATGGTAATAAAACACCTACATCAATACTCCTAAATCAACTCTCCTAAGTTATTCCAACAATCACACACACAACTCATAAACCATACTATCAATTTATCCTAAATCAAAAATATATCAACCAAACCCTAACTATATGAAATGGAAGATCAAACCCCTTACCTTAAATGCTTGGATGATGCAAGATGCTCCAACCAACTTCAAACCCCTAGCTTGCTCTTGCTCTTCTTCTTATTCTTCCAAAACTCTCTAGTTTTCTCCCTAAATGTGTTTTGGTGTTGTAATGGAAAAAGTGAGGAAATGGTGTTTTATGTTGGTTCTTACTACTAGCCAAGGGGTGTACACCCAATTCTCACTAATTAGAACTCACACCCCCAACTTGTCTTACTATTTATAACATTAATAATATATAATAATATTATTAACCCAATCAATTAAAATAACTCCGGGAAATTAAATATCGGTCCGATTAATATTTTACCGAACCGAACGAAATAAAAAACGGACCGAACGAAACGTCACCGAATATATTAACAGATATATCGATTAATATAGATATTCTCCTCGCAAAATAATCGTCAAATGGTAACTCAAAAATATTAATATAATATAATATTAAATAAAACGGGGCGTTACAACTCTCCCCCACTTAAAAAAATTTCGTCCTCGAAATTACCTAACTCGAAAAGCTCGGAATAGGAATCCCGTATATTGCTCTCCAACTCCCAGGTCGCGCTTTCACCAGCTGCTCCTATCCAAACAACTTTGACCAAGGAAATCTCTTTGCCACGAAGAGACTTTATCTCACGATCTTCAATCCTCAAAGGCATCGTTTCCACCGTAAGATTGTCTCGAATTTGAATATCATCCATCTCAATCACATGTGAAGGATCCGGAACATACTTCCGAAGTTGCGACACATGGAATACATCGTGAAAATTCGAAAGATTTGGCGGTAACGCCACTCTATAAGCCATTTTCCCACTTTACTAGTAATTTGGTAAGGAACAATAAAGCGCGGAGTTAGCTTCTTCAACTTCAATGCTCGTCCAACACCGATTGTAGGAGTAACTCGCAAAAATACATGATCACCATCTTGAAATTCCTAGTCTTTTCTCCTTTTATCATGATAACTCTTTTACCGACTTTGAGAAGTTCTCATCTTTTCTCTAATCATCTTCACCATCTCAGTAGTCTCTCTAACCAATTCGGGTCCAAGCACCACACTTTCACCCGACCCATGCCAACACAAAGGAGTTCTACACCTCCGACCATATAAAGCCTCAAACGGCGCCATTCCAATACTAGCATGAAAACTGTTGTTATAAGTAAACTCAATCAAATGAAGGTATGTATCCCATGAACCACCATGATCAAGAATACATGCTCGTAACAAGTCTTCCAACGATTGAATCGTCCTTTCCGTCTGACCATTAGTTTGAGGATGATAAGCGGAACTCAACCTCAACTTTGAACCCAAAGCCTCTTGCAAGCTTTTCCAAAATTCAGAAGTGAACCTCGGATCTCTATCCGAAACAATACACAAAGGAATACCATGTAATCTAACAATCACATGCGTATAACCCCGTTACGAAATCCATAGAAATGCTATCCCATTTCCATTCCGGGATCTCTAACGGTTGCATCAACCCTACAGGTTTCTGATGCTCCACTTTAGACTTCTGACAAGTCAAACAAGCATAAACAAACTGAGCCACCTCTCTTTTCATGCCCGACCACCAAAATAGTTTCCTTAAATCTTGATACATTTTGGTCGCTCCGGGATGAATACTCAAAATGCTTCTATGACTTTCCTCCAAGATCATTTACTTTAAATCCACATCATCGGGGATACAAATCCTATCTTGGAACCTCAAAACACCCTGAGCATCCAACTTGAAATCTTCACTTTCAGTTTGTCCAATACCAACCAACAAATCAACAAGTTTCACATCAAGCTTTTGAGCTTCTCTAATGCTATCAAGGAAATCATTATTGATCTTCAACATTCCCAAGATAACACTCTTCGGCGTCACTTCTATCACAAGACTCATATCTCTAAATTGCTCAATCATTTCCAACTCTTTCATCATCAAAAGTGACATATGCAAAGTCTTTCGACTTAAAGCATCGACCACCACATTAGCTTTACCAGGATGGTAATTCAATTCAAAATCATAATCTTTCAACAATTCGAGCCACCCCCTTTGCCTCATATTAAGCTCTTTCTGATCGAACAAGTACTTTAAACTTTTATGGTCATGCTCTTTTTGACCAGTCTCGTCTTGTTGCCCCAGGACGCCCCCCCATTGATCTTTCAAGCATTGTCAGGTACATGATCAAAGGTCTACCTTCAATTGGAGGAGAAAGGATCGGAGGTTCCTGAAGGTACTCTTTGATTTTGTCAAAAGCCAATTGACAATTATCATTCCACCCGTCCGTCTGATCTTTTCTTAACAATTTGAATATAGGCTCACACGTGGCTGTAAGATGAGAGATGAATCTAGCAATGTAGTTCAACCTCCCTTAGAAACCACAAACCTCTTTTTCAGTCCTCGGCACAGGCATTTCTTGTATAACTTCCACTTTGGTAGGATCAACCTCGATTCCTTTTTCACTTACAATGAAACCCAACAGTTTCCGGACCTCACTCCGAAGGTGCATTTATTGGGATTCAACCTCAGCCTGAATTTCCGTAATCTTTTAAACAACTTTAGAAGATGAACAATGTGTTCCTCTTCTGTCTGGGATTTTGCAATCATATCATCAACATGAACTTCGATCTCTTTGTGCATCATATCATGAAAAAGAGTGACCATGGTCCGTTGATATGTTGCCCCCGCATTCTTCAACCCGAAAGGCATCACTTTGTAACAAAATGTTCCCCAAGGTGTAATGAAAGTAGTATTCTCCATATCATCTGGCGACATCTTGATTTGATTGTAGCCAGAAAAACCGTCCATGAAAGAAAATACTTTAGCCTGAGCGGTATTGTCAACAAATATGTCGATGTGTGGGAACGGTAAATTGTCTTTAGGGTTTTCTCTGTTCAAGTCCCTGTAATCGACACACATCCTAACTTTGCCGTCTTTCTTTGGTACTGGTACAATATTTGCAACCCATGGAGGATAAGAAACGACTTTTAGAAAACCAGCATCAAACTGCTTTTGGACTTCCTCTTTAATCTTCTTCGACATCTTAGGATGAGTTTGACGAAGCTTCTGTTTCATAGGAGGACAATCTGCTTTCAAGGGCAGCTCATGCATAACAATGTCAGTATCTAGCCCAGGCATATCTTCATAAGACCAAGCGAAGACATCAACATATTATCAGAGCATCTCCCTCTGCTTGACACTCTCTTCTAAGGAAGCTCCAATCTTGACTTTTCTCTTGACCTCCTCAGTACCCAAGTTGATCACTTCTAAAGTATCTTCATGCGGTTGAATAGATTTTTCTTCTTGCCTCAACAGTCCGGCTAACTCTTCGGGAACTTCACAATCTTCTTCAGCTTCTTCATCATCTTGATAGATCGGATTTTCGAAGTCATAAGTAGCCATAGCGAAGTCATTACCATTGAAATCTCGGAATAATGGGGAACTAGATCTGCATGATTGATTTTATTTTCATATTTTAGTTTTAGATTAAAAAAAGAAAAATAAAGATCACATTGCCAATGTTAAATTTGTAAAATGCAAAAGAAAGACAATGAGCGAAATGTTTAAATGCAAAAAAATATCCTTTATTGATGATAAACTTTGAAAACTCAAAACATTGATGGCCCTACAACATGATTCACTACACCTTGGGCAGAGTGTAGGAATTATTGCATGATGAAAACAAAAGAAAATTACTCTTGAAGATGAGTGATGACGGCGATATCTTCAGAAAACCAGTTGGTTGGCTCTTGCCCGTGAGTAGTAGGATAAATCCACTGATCCATATAGCATTCCCTATCAGTCTCATCCCCAATAGCGTCAACATCTTGAAACTAAATTCCTCCTTTAACAAACTAGATTGGCGGAGGAACCTTTGGATGCGCGGGAATAACCCACGACGCTTTTCCAAGCACATAACCCAAACCCTTCTTGACCTTATGAGTTGGGAGCTCCAGAACTCTACCCCAACCTTCAGGATGTCCAGATTCAACAATAGCACGAGCTTCACGGTAGGATGTCATAGAGACCTCTAGCATTCTAACCTCAGCACTAGGAGTCTTGATAACTTGAACAGTTTCAAATGCCTGAAAAGGAGTCTCATGAATTTCTCCCTCAACTTCCACGTAGCGGAAAGAGCTCAAACAACTAACCACATATTCCTCTTCTCTGCAGATGGTGACCACTTTCCCATTTACCAGGAACTTCAGCTTTTGGTGCAAGGTCGAGGTGACCGCACCTGCCCCATGAATCCAAGGAGACCAAGTAAACAACAGTAAGATGGATTAATGTCCGTAACAAAGAAAGTCGCTTTGAACGTCTGTGGGCCTATTTTCACTGGAAAATCCACTTCTCCAAATACAGACCTTCTAGAACCATCAAAAGCCTTGACAATCAAATCACTCGGCCTAAGCACGACTCCATCATAATCAAGTTTCATCAAAGCAGATTTCGGGAGTACATTGAGAGATGACCCCGTGTCAACCAGCACAAGAGACAAAGTTGTATGAATAACTTCCATAGAGATATGGAGAGCTTTATTATGGTTTCTTCCTTCAGGAGGCAAATCATAATCAGTGAAGCCCAACCCGTTGCTTGCGGAGAAGCTATTCACAATACCTTCGAACTAATTAACAGAGATTTCTTGGGGTACAAAAGAAGTTCCTAAAAAATTCATAAATGCATTCATGTGAGACTCAGAATCTCTCAATAGGGCCAAGATGGAAATCTTTGCAGGCGTCTGACCAAGTTGATCAATGATCTTATAATCACTTTTCCGAATATACCTCATAAGCTCAGTCACGTCTTTATCCAGATCTGGATTCAAAATTGGTGTTGGGGCTTTCGGGGCCGACTCATTATCCTCGGTTATAACTCCTTTTCCTTTCGCTTTTGCCCTAGCTCGGGCCTCCACAATTGCTTCTGGAGAAGGATAAATCCGGCTGCTACGAGTCATTCTACTCTCACCCACAATGTCGTCAACCTGAGGCTTGTCTTTATCTTTATCAGATGGAGAATCGACATTCAATTTCTTTCCATTAAGGTAAAATTGAGCACCATAGTGCCACGGGATAACCTTCTCATTAGAATATGGGATAGGACCTGGAAAAGTAATAGTAACAGGGGACTTCTTAGCAGGTATCCAAATTGTTATCGGAACTTTCTTTGGGGGAACCAGAATGGTTACAACATCAATCTCATCCGTAGCACTTTGAGCATTTACAAGCACTCGCTGAAACTGCAAGGTCTTCTTCTCAATCAGACTTTGGATTTCCTTCCTCTAAGATTCACAACCATCAGGCTGCACTACACAATCTTTACAATCGTGGCCACACCCGAGGAGTTCCCCCTGTATCAACAATTGTTCTTTCACCCACATCAAGGGGACGATCAGTTGATCAACATTTGTAACCAGGTCAATACCCTCATTGTAATACCCCAATTCTACCCCACGTAATTAATAATAAAATTAGAGTTTCAAAATTTAATCCAACATAAATTGAGGTATCACATATTCGTGTTTTCATCACTTTGCATTATAATGCACATCACAAAAATCAAAAGTCGGATATACCGATTCATATCATAAATCATCATATAAACATATGACTATTCACAGCACAGCGGATGTGTTCACAAAATATACATATCATCATGTTATCATCGATACATAAAGTTATAACATCATAAGATAGTATACATAAATTATCCTATCCAAAATAATAACGTCGCCCAAAACCCGAGTGTTACTACGATCAGAGCAGAGCGACTCAAAATAAAGAGACTCGAGCTAATCCTCATCATCCTCGTGGATCACCTGCACGTTACCAATATAAAGGCAACGGCGAAACAAGTAAAGGGTGAGATACTCCAAAACATATAATTAAAGGCATGATAAAATATATAAATAGTTTTGGAATTATAAATGATATAAGTTAATAAGAGCATGCCAACATATATCAAAATCTCACATATTTTAAATTAACATTTAGTGTATAAAATTAACACTTTAATTTCGTCACATAATCATAATACTCATATCAAAGCAAAGTATCATATAATCATCGCGAATCAACATAAGCCATCAATTAGAACCCAACGCCAAACAACTCAAAAATAAACACAACCGACTCCATGAGTCACGACTATGTTATGCATGTGGTACCCGTCGCTTTGTCCATAATTAGGGACATTCGGCATAAAGCCCATCGTCGCTTGGCATAAAATCCCTCGTCGCCAATGCAATGTATGTGACTCGACAATACAACATCATAAGCACGACACAACAAAACATCATCATCGCTCATCAAAATTGACATAAGGTCCACGTCGCCATATTTATCCACATCAAGATAAACATATCATCACATCGCATATCATCAAGTATTCACAATAAATCGTCGCAAACATCATGTTTAATCACACCACATCATTATCAATTAATTCACTAAATTCCAAATACGGAAAAATAGTCAAACACCAATAATCGTCGCGAAAGTCATTCCTAATAACCGGCATTAATCATAATCATTAACATCATAATCGGATCGTCCATACGTGACTTAAATCGACTACAATGCAATCCGATTCAATTTAACCGTAATTTGGCCTATTTCGGTTCGTTTTGTAAAAACTCGAAATTTCAAAAAACTAACCTCACCACTACGTTCTACACGTCGAACTTAGCTAGTACGTCAATTTTCGTTGAATTCGGATCAACTTGCTCCGTCGCCGAAATTACCGAAATCGGGAAATCGGAACATAATCGAGTTCCAAATTTAATCGGCTAACTTATGTCCTAATTATATTTTATTAATACAAATTAGTAGTATATGGAATTAGGAAAAACAAAAGAAACAAAAGCTAAGTAAAAAATTATGCAGGTAAAATTTTGCAGGTTATAGAAAAACACAGAAAACAGAAACAACAAAATGGAAAAACGTTGCACCCTCCATGCCTACAGGGGACGGACTCCCCAGGGAGTCCTAAGGGGAGAGGCGGGCGCCTATAAGGGTGGGACGGTCGCCCCTCAAGTGAGGTGGGCGCCTCCCTTGTCCTTTGCCCTCCATCTTCTTCTTCTTCCACAACTTTTGTTTACAGACAGTGTTTTCTATGGTTTTTACAGTTTTCTTCATTTTCCATTCTTACAACTTATTCCTACTAGCCATGGTAATAAAACACCTACATCAATACTCCTAAATCAACTCTCCTAAGTTATTCCAACAATCACACACACAACTCATAAACCATACTATCAATTTATCCTAAATCAAAAATATATCAACCAAACCCTAACTATATGAAATGGAAGATCAAACCCCTTACCTTAAATGCTTGGATGATGCAAGATGCTCCAACCAACTTCAAACCCCTAGCTTGCTCTTGCTCTTCTTCTTATTCTTCCAAAACTCTCTAGTTTTCTCCCTAAATGTGTTTTGGTGTTGTAATGGAAAAAGTGAGGAAATGGTGTTTTATGTTGGTTCTTACTACTAGCCAAGGGGTGTACACCCAATTCTCACTAATTAGAACTCACACCCCCAACTTGTCTTACTATTTATAACATTAATAATATATAATAATATTATTAACCCAATCAATTAAAATAACTCCGGGAAATTAAATATCGGTCCGATTAATATTTTACCGAACCGAACGAAATAAAAAACGGACCGAACGAAACGTCACCGAATATATTAACAGATATATCGATTAATATAGATATTCTCCTCGCAAAATAATCGTCAAATGGTAACTCAAAAATATTAATATAATATAATATTAAATAAAACGGGGCGTTACAACTCTCCCCCACTTAAAAAAATTTCGTCCTCGAAATTACCTAACTCGAAAAGCTCGGAATAGGAATCCCGTATATTGCTCTCCAACTCCCAGGTCGCGCTTTCACCAGCTGCTCCTATCCAAACAACTTTGACCAAGGAAATCTCTTTGCCACGAAGAGACTTTATCTCACGATCTTCAATCCTCAAAGGCATCGTTTCCACCGTAAGATTGTCTCGAATTTGAATATCATCCATCTCAATCACATGTGAAGGATCCGGAACATACTTCCGAAGTTGCGACACATGGAATACATCGTGAAAATTCGAAAGATTTGGCGGTAACGCCACTCTATAAGCCATTTTCCCACTTTACTAGTAATTTGGTAAGGAACAATAAAGCGCGGAGTTAGCTTCTTCAACTTCAATGCTCGTCCAACACCGATTGTAGGAGTAACTCGCAAAAATACATGATCACCATCTTGAAATTCCTAGTCTTTTCTCCTTTTATCATGATAACTCTTTTACCGACTTTGAGAAGTTCTCATCTTTTCTCTAATCATCTTCACCATCTCAGTAGTCTCTCTAACCAATTCGGGTCCAAGCACCACACTTTCACCCGACCCATGCCAACACAAAGGAGTTCTACACCTCCGACCATATAAAGCCTCAAACGGCGCCATTCCAATACTAGCATGAAAACTGTTGTTATAAGTAAACTCAATCAAATGAAGGTATGTATCCCATGAACCACCATGATCAAGAATACATGCTCGTAACAAGTCTTCCAACGATTGAATCGTCCTTTCCGTCTGACCATTAGTTTGAGGATGATAAGCGGAACTCAACCTCAACTTTGAACCCAAAGCCTCTTGCAAGCTTTTCCAAAATTCAGAAGTGAACCTCGGATCTCTATCCGAAACAATACACAAAGGAATACCATGTAATCTAACAATCACATGCGTATAACCCCGTTACGAAATCCATAGAAATGCTATCCCATTTCCATTCCGGGATCTCTAACGGTTGCATCAACCCTACAGGTTTCTGATGCTCCACTTTAGACTTCTGACAAGTCAAACAAGCATAAACAAACTGAGCCACCTCTCTTTTCATGCCCGACCACCAAAATAGTTTCCTTAAATCTTGATACATTTTGGTCGCTCCGGGATGAATACTCAAAATGCTTCTATGACTTTCCTCCAAGATCATTTACTTTAAATCCACATCATCGGGGATACAAATCCTATCTTGGAACCTCAAAACACCCTGAGCATCCAACTTGAAATCTTCACTTTCAGTTTGTCCAATACCAACCAACAAATCAACAAGTTTCACATCAAGCTTTTGAGCTTCTCTAATGCTATCAAGGAAATCATTATTGATCTTCAACATTCCCAAGATAACACTCTTCGGCGTCACTTCTATCACAAGACTCATATCTCTAAATTGCTCAATCATTTCCAACTCTTTCATCATCAAAAGTGACATATGCAAAGTCTTTCGACTTAAAGCATCGACCACCACATTAGCTTTACCAGGATGGTAATTCAATTCAAAATCATAATCTTTCAACAATTCGAGCCACCCCCTTTGCCTCATATTAAGCTCTTTCTGATCGAACAAGTACTTTAAACTTTTATGGTCATGCTCTTTTTGACCAGTCTCGTCTTGTTGCCCCAGGACGCCCCCCCATTGATCTTTCAAGCATTGTCAGGTACATGATCAAAGGTCTACCTTCAATTGGAGGAGAAAGGATCGGAGGTTCCTGAAGGTACTCTTTGATTTTGTCAAAAGCCAATTGACAATTATCATTCCACCCGTCCGTCTGATCTTTTCTTAACAATTTGAATATAGGCTCACACGTGGCTGTAAGATGAGAGATGAATCTAGCAATGTAGTTCAACCTCCCTTAGAAACCACAAACCTCTTTTTCAGTCCTCGGCACAGGCATTTCTTGTATAACTTCCACTTTGGTAGGATCAACCTCGATTCCTTTTTCACTTACAATGAAACCCAACAGTTTCCGGACCTCACTCCGAAGGTGCATTTATTGGGATTCAACCTCAGCCTGAATTTCCGTAATCTTTTAAACAACTTTAGAAGATGAACAATGTGTTCCTCTTCTGTCTGGGATTTTGCAATCATATCATCAACATGAACTTCGATCTCTTTGTGCATCATATCATGAAAAAGAGTGACCATGGTCCGTTGATATGTTGCCCCCGCATTCTTCAACCCGAAAGGCATCACTTTGTAACAAAATGTTCCCCAAGGTGTAATGAAAGTAGTATTCTCCATATCATCTGGCGACATCTTGATTTGATTGTAGCCAGAAAAACCGTCCATGAAAGAAAATACTTTAGCCTGAGCGGTATTGTCAACAAATATGTCGATGTGTGGGAACGGTAAATTGTCTTTAGGGTTTTCTCTGTTCAAGTCCCTGTAATCGACACACATCCTAACTTTGCCGTCTTTCTTTGGTACTGGTACAATATTTGCAACCCATGGAGGATAAGAAACGACTTTTAGAAAACCAGCATCAAACTGCTTTTGGACTTCCTCTTTAATCTTCTTCGACATCTTAGGATGAGTTTGACGAAGCTTCTGTTTCATAGGAGGACAATCTGCTTTCAAGGGCAGCTCATGCATAACAATGTCAGTATCTAGCCCAGGCATATCTTCATAAGACCAAGCGAAGACATCAACATATTATCAGAGCATCTCCCTCTGCTTGACACTCTCTTCTAAGGAAGCTCCAATCTTGACTTTTCTCTTGACCTCCTCAGTACCCAAGTTGATCACTTCTAAAGTATCTTCATGCGGTTGAATAGATTTTTCTTCTTGCCTCAACAGTCCGGCTAACTCTTCGGGAACTTCACAATCTTCTTCAGCTTCTTCATCATCTTGATAGATCGGATTTTCGAAGTCATAAGTAGCCATAGCGAAGTCATTACCATTGAAATCTCGGAATAATGGGGAACTAGATCTGCATGATTGATTTTATTTTCATATTTTAGTTTTAGATTAAAAAAAGAAAAATAAAGATCACATTGCCAATGTTAAATTTGTAAAATGCAAAAGAAAGACAATGAGCGAAATGTTTAAATGCAAAAAAATATCCTTTATTGATGATAAACTTTGAAAACTCAAAACATTGATGGCCCTACAACATGATTCACTACACCTTGGGCAGAGTGTAGGAATTATTGCATGATGAAAACAAAAGAAAATTACTCTTGAAGATGAGTGATGACGGCGATATCTTCAGAAAACCAGTTGGTTGGCTCTTGCCCGTGAGTAGTAGGATAAATCCACTGATCCATATAGCATTCCCTATCAGTCTCATCCCCAATAGCGTCAACATCTTGAAACTAAATTCCTCCTTTAACAAACTAGATTGGCGGAGGAACCTTTGGATGCGCGGGAATAACCCACGACGCTTTTCCAAGCACATAACCCAAACCCTTCTTGACCTTATGAGTTGGGAGCTCCAGAACTCTACCCCAACCTTCAGGATGTCCAGATTCAACAATAGCACGAGCTTCACGGTAGGATGTCATAGAGACCTCTAGCATTCTAACCTCAGCACTAGGAGTCTTGATAACTTGAACAGTTTCAAATGCCTGAAAAGGAGTCTCATGAATTTCTCCCTCAACTTCCACGTAGCGGAAAGAGCTCAAACAACTAACCAAATATTCCTCTTCTCCGCAGATGGTGACCACTTTCCCAATAACCAGGAACTTCAGCTTTTGGTGCAAGGTCGAGGTGACCGCACCTGCCCCATGAATCCAAGGGCGACCAAGTAGACAACAGTAAGATGGATTGATGTCCATAACAAATAAAGTCGCTTTGAACGTATATGGGCCTATTTTCATTGGCAAATCCACTTCTCCAAACACAGACCTTCTAGAACCATCAAAAGCCTTGACAATCAAATCAATCGGCCTAAGCACGACTCCATCATAATCAAGTTTCATCAAAGCAGATTTCGGGAGTACATTGAGAGATGACCCCGTGTCAACCAGCACAAGAGACAAAGTTGTATGAATAACTTCCATAGAGATATGGAGAGCTTTATTATGGTTTCTTCCTTCAGGAGGCAAATCATAATCAGTGAAGCCCAACCCGTTGCTTGCGGAGAAGCTATTCACAATACCTTCGAACTAATTAACAGAGATTTCTTGGGGTACAAAAGAAGTTCCTAACAAATTCATAAATGCATTCATGTGAGACTCAGAATCTCTCAATAGGGCCAAGATGGAAATCTTTGCAGGCGTCTGACCAAGTTGATCAATGATCTTATAATCACTCTTCCGAATATACCTCATCAGCTCAGTCACGTCTTTAGCCAGATCTAGATTCAAAATAGGTGTTGGGGATTTCTGGCCCGCCTCATTATCCTCGGTTACAACTCCTTTTCGTTTCGCTTTCGCCCTAGCTTGGGCCTCAGCACTTGCTTCTGGAGAAGGATAAATCTGGCCGCTACGAGTCATTCTACTCTCACCCACAATGTCGTCAACCTCAGACTTGTCTTTATCTTTATCAGATGGAGAATCGACATTCAATTTCTTTCCATTACGGTAAAATTGAGCACCATAGTGCCACAGGATAGCCTTCTCATTAGAATATGGGATAGGACCTGACAAAGTAATATTAATAGGGGACTTCTTAGTAGGTACCAGAATTGTTATCGGAACTTTCTTTGGGGGAACTGGAATGGTTACAACATCAATCTCATCTGTAGCACTTTGAGCATTTACAAGCACTCGCTGAAACTGCAAGGTCTTCTTCTCAATCAGACTTTGGATTTCCTTCCTCTAAGATTCACAACCATCAGGCTGCACTACACAATCTTTACAATCGTGGCCACACCCGAGGAGTTCCCCCTGTATCAACAATTGTTCTTTCACCCACATCAAGGGGACGATCAGTTGATCAACATTTGTAACCAGGTCAATACCCTCATTGTAATACCCCAATTCTACCCCACGTAATTAATAATAAAATTAGAGTTTCAAAATTTAATCCAACATAAATTGAGGTATCACATATTCGTGTTTTCATCACTTTGCATTATAATGCACATCACAAAAATCAAAAGTCGGATATACCGATTCATATCATAAATCATCATATAAACATATGACTATTCACAGCACAGCGGATGTGTTCACAAAATATACATATCATCATGTTATCATCGATACATAAAGTTATAACATCATAAGATAGTATACATAAATTATCCTATCCAAAATAATAACGTCGCCCAAAACCCGAGTGTTACTACGATCAGAGCAGAGCGACTCAAAATAAAGAGACTCGAGCTAATCCTCATCATCCTCGTGGATCACCTGCACGTTACCAATATAAAGGCAACGGCGAAACAAGTAAAGGGTGAGATACTCCAAAACATATAATTAAAGGCATGATAAAATATATAAATAGTTTTGGAATTATAAATGATATAAGTTAATAAGAGCATGCCAACATATATCAAAATCTCACATATTTTAAATTAACATTTAGTGTATAAAATTAACACTTTAATTTCGTCACATAATCATAATACTCATATCAAAGCAAAGTATCATATAATCATCGCGAATCAACATAAGCCATCAATTAGAACCCAACGCCAAACAACTCAAAAATAAACACAACCGACTCCATGAGTCACGACTATGTTATGCATGTGGTACCCGTCGCTTTGTCCATAATTAGGGACATTCGGCATAAAGCCCATCGTCGCTTGGCATAAAATCCCTCGTCGCCAATGCAATGTATGTGACTCGACAATACAACATCATAAGCACGACACAACAAAACATCATCATCGCTCATCAAAATTGACATAAGGTCCACGTCGCCATATTTATCCACATCAAGATAAACATATCATCACATCGCATATCATCAAGTATTCACAATAAATCGTCGCAAACATCATGTTTAATCACACCACATCATTATCAATTAATTCACTAAATTCCAAATACGGAAAAATAGTCAAACACCAATAATCGTCGCGAAAGTCATTCCTAATAACCGGCATTAATCATAATCATTAACATCATAATCGGATCGTCCATACGTGACTTAAATCGACTACAATGCAATCCGATTCAATTTAACCGTAATTTGGCCTATTTCGGTTCGTTTTGTAAAAACTCGAAATTTCAAAAAACTAACCTCACCACTACGTTCTACACGTCGAACTTAGCTAGTACGTCAATTTTCGTTGAATTCGGATCAACTTGCTCCGTCGCCGAAATTACCGAAATCGGGAAATCGGAACATAATCGAGTTCCAAATTTAATCGGCTAACTTATGTCCTAATTATATTTTATTAATACAAATTAGTAGTATATGGAATTAGGAAAAACAAAAGAAACAAAAGCTAAGTAAAAAATTATGCAGGTAAAATTTTGCAGGTTATAGAAAAACACAGAAAACAGAAACAACAAAATGGAAAAACGTTGCACCCTCCATGCCTACAGGGGACGGACTCCCCAGGGAGTCCTAAGGGGAGAGGCGGGCGCCTATAAGGGTGGGACGGTCGCCCCTCAAGTGAGGTGGGCGCCTCCCTTGTCCTTTGCCCTCCATCTTCTTCTTCTTCCACAACTTTTGTTTACAGACAGTGTTTTCTATGGTTTTTACAGTTTTCTTCATTTTCCATTCTTACAACTTATTCCTACTAGCCATGGTAATAAAACACCTACATCAATACTCCTAAATCAACTCTCCTAAGTTATTCCAACAATCACACACACAACTCATAAACCATACTATCAATTTATCCTAAATCAAAAATATATCAACCAAACCCTAACTATATGAAATGGAAGATCAAACCCCTTACCTTAAATGCTTGGATGATGCAAGATGCTCCAACCAACTTCAAACCCCTAGCTTGCTCTTGCTCTTCTTCTTATTCTTCCAAAACTCTCTAGTTTTCTCCCTAAATGTGTTTTGGTGTTGTAATGGAAAAAGTGAGGAAATGGTGTTTTATGTTGGTTCTTACTACTAGCCAAGGGGTGTACACCCAATTCTCACTAATTAGAACTCACACCCCCAACTTGTCTTACTATTTATAACATTAATAATATATAATAATATTATTAACCCAATCAATTAAAATAACTCCGGGAAATTAAATATCGGTCCGATTAATATTTTACCGAACCGAACGAAATAAAAAACGGACCGAACGAAACGTCACCGAATATATTAACAGATATATCGATTAATATAGATATTCTCCTCGCAAAATAATCGTCAAATGGTAACTCAAAAATATTAATATAATATAATATTAAATAAAACGGGGCGTTACAACTCTCCCCCACTTAAAAAAATTTCGTCCTCGAAATTACCTAACTCGAAAAGCTCGGAATAGGAATCCCGTATATTGCTCTCCAACTCCCAGGTCGCGCTTTCACCAGCTGCTCCTATCCAAACAACTTTGACCAAGGAAATCTCTTTGCCACGAAGAGACTTTATCTCACGATCTTCAATCCTCAAAGGCATCGTTTCCACCGTAAGATTGTCTCGAATTTGAATATCATCCATCTCAATCACATGTGAAGGATCCGGAACATACTTCCGAAGTTGCGACACATGGAATACATCGTGAAAATTCGAAAGATTTGGCGGTAACGCCACTCTATAAGCCATTTTCCCACTTTACTAGTAATTTGGTAAGGAACAATAAAGCGCGGAGTTAGCTTCTTCAACTTCAATGCTCGTCCAACACCGATTGTAGGAGTAACTCGCAAAAATACATGATCACCATCTTGAAATTCCTAGTCTTTTCTCCTTTTATCATGATAACTCTTTTACCGACTTTGAGAAGTTCTCATCTTTTCTCTAATCATCTTCACCATCTCAGTAGTCTCTCTACTAACCAATTCGGGTCCAAGCACCACACTTTCACCCGACCCATGCCAACACAAAGGAGTTCTACACCTCCGACCATATAAAGCCTCAAACGGCGCCATTCCAATACTAGCATGAAAACTGTTGTTATAAGTAAACTCAATCAAATGAAGGTATGTATCCCATGAACCACCATGATCAAGAATACATGCTCGTAACAAGTCTTCCAACGATTGAATCGTCCTTTCCGTCTGACCATTAGTTTGAGGATGATAAGCGGAACTCAACCTCAACTTTGAACCCAAAGCCTCTTGCAAGCTTTTCCAAAATTCAGAAGTGAACCTCGGATCTCTATCCGAAACAATACACAAAGGAATACCATGTAATCTAACAATCACATGCGTATAACCCCGTTACGAAATCCATAGAAATGCTATCCCATTTCCATTCCGGGATCTCTAACGGTTGCATCAACCCTACAGGTTTCTGATGCTCCACTTTAGACTTCTGACAAGTCAAACAAGCATAAACAAACTGAGCCACCTCTCTTTTCATGCCCGACCACCAAAATAGTTTCCTTAAATCTTGATACATTTTGGTCGCTCCGGGATGAATACTCAAAATGCTTCTATGACTTTCCTCCAAGATCATTTACTTTAAATCCACATCATCGGGGATACAAATCCTATCTTGGAACCTCAAAACACCCTGAGCATCCAACTTGAAATCTTCACTTTCAGTTTGTCCAATACCAACCAACAAATCAACAAGTTTCACATCAAGCTTTTGAGCTTCTCTAATGCTATCAAGGAAATCATTATTGATCTTCAACATTCCCAAGATAACACTCTTCGGCGTCACTTCTATCACAAGACTCATATCTCTAAATTGCTCAATCATTTCCAACTCTTTCATCATCAAAAGTGACATATGCAAAGTCTTTCGACTTAAAGCATCGACCACCACATTAGCTTTACCAGGATGGTAATTCAATTCAAAATCATAATCTTTCAACAATTCGAGCCACCCCCTTTGCCTCATATTAAGCTCTTTCTGATCGAACAAGTACTTTAAACTTTTATGGTCATGCTCTTTTTGACCAGTCTCGTCTTGTTGCCCCAGGACGCCCCCCCATTGATCTTTCAAGCATTGTCAGGTACATGATCAAAGGTCTACCTTCAATTGGAGGAGAAAGGATCGGAGGTTCCTGAAGGTACTCTTTGATTTTGTCAAAAGCCAATTGACAATTATCATTCCACCCGTCCGTCTGATCTTTTCTTAACAATTTGAATATAGGCTCACACGTGGCTGTAAGATGAGAGATGAATCTAGCAATGTAGTTCAACCTCCCTTAGAAACCACAAACCTCTTTTTCAGTCCTCGGCACAGGCATTTCTTGTATAACTTCCACTTTGGTAGGATCAACCTCGATTCCTTTTTCACTTACAATGAAACCCAACAGTTTCCGGACCTCACTCCGAAGGTGCATTTATTGGGATTCAACCTCAGCCTGAATTTCCGTAATCTTTTAAACAACTTTAGAAGATGAACAATGTGTTCCTCTTCTGTCTGGGATTTTGCAATCATATCATCAACATGAACTTCGATCTCTTTGTGCATCATATCATGAAAAAGAGTGACCATGGTCCGTTGATATGTTGCCCCCGCATTCTTCAACCCGAAAGGCATCACTTTGTAACAAAATGTTCCCCAAGGTGTAATGAAAGTAGTATTCTCCATATCATCTGGCGACATCTTGATTTGATTGTAGCCAGAAAAACCGTCCATGAAAGAAAATACTTTAGCCTGAGCGGTATTGTCAACAAATATGTCGATGTGTGGGAACGGTAAATTGTCTTTAGGGTTTTCTCTGTTCAAGTCCCTGTAATCGACACACATCCTAACTTTGCCGTCTTTCTTTGGTACTGGTACAATATTTGCAACCCATGGAGGATAAGAAACGACTTTTAGAAAACCAGCATCAAACTGCTTTTGGACTTCCTCTTTAATCTTCTTCGACATCTTAGGATGAGTTTGACGAAGCTTCTGTTTCATAGGAGGACAATCTGCTTTCAAGGGCAGCTCATGCATAACAATGTCAGTATCTAGCCCAGGCATATCTTCATAAGACCAAGCGAAGACATCAACATATTATCAGAGCATCTCCCTCTGCTTGACACTCTCTTCTAAGGAAGCTCCAATCTTGACTTTTCTCTTGACCTCCTCAGTACCCAAGTTGATCACTTCTAAAGTATCTTCATGCGGTTGAATAGATTTTTCTTCTTGCCTCAACAGTCCGGCTAACTCTTCGGGAACTTCACAATCTTCTTCAGCTTCTTCATCATCTTGATAGATCGGATTTTCGAAGTCATAAGTAGCCATAGCGAAGTCATTACCATTGAAATCTCGGAATAATGGGGAACTAGATCTGCATGATTGATTTTATTTTCATATTTTAGTTTTAGATTAAAAAAAGAAAAATAAAGATCACATTGCCAATGTTAAATTTGTAAAATGCAAAAGAAAGACAATGAGCGAAATGTTTAAATGCAAAAAAATATCCTTTATTGATGATAAACTTTGAAAACTCAAAACATTGATGGCCCTACAACATGATTCACTACACCTTGGGCAGAGTGTAGGAATTATTGCATGATGAAAACAAAAGAAAATTACTCTTGAAGATGAGTGATGACGGCGATATCTTCAGAAAACCAGTTGGTTGGCTCTTGCCCGTGAGTAGTAGGATAAATCCACTGATCCATATAGCATTCCCTATCAGTCTCATCCCCAATAGCGTCAACATCTTGAAACTAAATTCCTCCTTTAACAAACTAGATTGGCGGAGGAACCTTTGGATGCGCGGGAATAACCCACGACGCTTTTCCAAGCACATAACCCAAACCCTTCTTGACCTTATGAGTTGGGAGCTCCAGAACTCTACCCCAACCTTCAGGATGTCCAGATTCAACAATAGCACGAGCTTCACGGTAGGATGTCATAGAGACCTCTAGCATTCTAACCTCAGCACTAGGAGTCTTGATAACTTGAACAGTTTCAAATGCCTGAAAAGGAGTCTCATGAATTTCTCCCTCAACTTCCACGTAGCGGAAAGAGCTCAAACAACTAACCAAATATTCCTCTTCTCCGCAGATGGTGACCACTTTCCCAATAACCAGGAACTTCAGCTTTTGGTGCAAGGTCGAGGTGACCGCACCTGCCCCATGAATCCAAGGGCGACCAAGTAGACAACAGTAAGATGGATTGATGTCCATAACAAATAAAGTCGCTTTGAACGTATATGGGCCTATTTTCATTGGCAAATCCACTTCTCCAAACACAGACCTTCTAGAACCATCAAAAGCCTTGACAATCAAATCACTCGGCCTAAGCACGACTCCATCATAATCAAGTTTCATCAAAGCAGATTTCGGGAGTACATTGAGAGATGATCCCGTGTCAACCAGTACACAAGACAAAGTTGTATGAATAACTTCCATAGAGATATGGAGAGCTTTATTATGGTTTCTTCCTTCAGGAGGCAAATCATAATCAGTGAAGCCCAACCCGTTGCTTGCGGAGAAGCTATTCACAATACCTTCGAACTGATTAACAGAGATTTCTTGGGGTACAAAAGAAGTTCCTAAAAAATTCATCAAGGCGTTCATGTGAGACTCAGAATCTCTCAATAGGGCCAAGATGGAAATCTTTGCAGGCGTCTGACCAAGTTGATCAATGACCTTATTATCACTCTTCCGAATATACCTCATAAGCTCAGTCACGTCTTTAGCCAGATCTAGATTCAAAATAGGTGTTGGGGCTTTCGGGGCCGACTCATTATCCTCAGTTACAACTCTTTTTCCTTTCGCTTTCGCCCTAGCTTAGGCCTCAGCACTTGCTTCTGGAGAAGGATAAATCCGGCCGCTGCGAGTCATTCTACTCTCACCCACAATGTCGTTAACCTCAGGCTTGTCTTTATCTTTATCAGATGGAGAATCGACATTCAATTTCTTTCCATTACGGTAAAATTGAGCACCATAGTGCCACAGGATAGCCTTCTCATTAGAATATGGGATAGGACCTGACAAAGTAATATTAATAGGGGACTTCTTAGTAGGTACCAGAATTGTTATCGGAACTTTCTTTGGGGGAACTGGAATGGTTACAACATCAATCTCATCTGTAGCACTTTGAGCATTTACAAGCACTCGCTGAAACTGCAAGGTCTTCTTCTCAATCAGACTTTGGATTTCCTTCCTCTAAGATTCACAACCATCAGGCTGCACTACACAATCTTTACAATCGTGGCCACACCCGAGGAGTTCCCCCTGTATCAACAATTGTTCTTTCACCCACATCAAGGGGACGATCAGTTGATCAACATTTGTAACCAGGTCAATACCCTCATTGTAATACCCCAATTCTACCCCACGTAATTAATAATAAAATTAGAGTTTCAAAATTTAATCCAACATAAATTGAGGTATCACATATTCGTGTTTTCATCACTTTGCATTATAATGCACATCACAAAAATCAAAAGTCGGATATACCGATTCATATCATAAATCATCATATAAACATATGACTATTCACAGCACAGCGGATGTGTTCACAAAATATACATATCATCATGTTATCATCGATACATAAAGTTATAACATCATAAGATAGTATACATAAATTATCCTATCCAAAATAATAACGTCGCCCAAAACCCGAGTGTTACTACGATCAGAGCAGAGCGACTCAAAATAAAGAGACTCGAGCTAATCCTCATCATCCTCGTGGATCACCTGCACGTTACCAATATAAAGGCAACGGCGAAACAAGTAAAGGGTGAGATACTCCAAAACATATAATTAAAGGCATGATAAAATATATAAATAGTTTTGGAATTATAAATGATATAAGTTAATAAGAGCATGCCAACATATATCAAAATCTCACATATTTTAAATTAACATTTAGTGTATAAAATTAACACTTTAATTTCGTCACATAATCATAATACTCATATCAAAGCAAAGTATCATATAATCATCGCGAATCAACATAAGCCATCAATTAGAACCCAACGCCAAACAACTCAAAAATAAACACAACCGACTCCATGAGTCACGACTATGTTATGCATGTGGTACCCGTCGCTTTGTCCATAATTAGGGACATTCGGCATAAAGCCCATCGTCGCTTGGCATAAAATCCCTCGTCGCCAATGCAATGTATGTGACTCGACAATACAACATCATAAGCACGACACAACAAAACATCATCATCGCTCATCAAAATTGACATAAGGTCCACGTCGCCATATTTATCCACATCAAGATAAACATATCATCACATCGCATATCATCAAGTATTCACAATAAATCGTCGCAAACATCATGTTTAATCACACCACATCATTATCAATTAATTCACTAAATTCCAAATACGGAAAAATAGTCAAACACCAATAATCGTCGCGAAAGTCATTCCTAATAACCGGCATTAATCATAATCATTAACATCATAATCGGATCGTCCATACGTGACTTAAATCGACTACAATGCAATCCGATTCAATTTAACCGTAATTTGGCCTATTTCGGTTCGTTTTGTAAAAACTCGAAATTTCAAAAAACTAACCTCACCACTACGTTCTACACGTCGAACTTAGCTAGTACGTCAATTTTCGTTGAATTCGGATCAACTTGCTCCGTCGCCGAAATTACCGAAATCGGGAAATCGGAACATAATCGAGTTCCAAATTTAATCGGCTAACTTATGTCCTAATTATATTTTATTAATACAAATTAGTAGTATATGGAATTAGGAAAAACAAAAGAAACAAAAGCTAAGTAAAAAATTATGCAGGTAAAATTTTGCAGGTTATAGAAAAACACAGAAAACAGAAACAACAAAATGGAAAAACGTTGCACCCTCCATGCCTACAGGGGACGGACTCCCCAGGGAGTCCTAAGGGGAGAGGCGGGCGCCTATAAGGGTGGGACGGTCGCCCCTCAAGTGAGGTGGGCGCCTCCCTTGTCCTTTGCCCTCCATCTTCTTCTTCTTCCACAACTTTTGTTTACAGACAGTGTTTTCTATGGTTTTTACAGTTTTCTTCATTTTCCATTCTTACAACTTATTCCTACTAGCCATGGTAATAAAACACCTACATCAATACTCCTAAATCAACTCTCCTAAGTTATTCCAACAATCACACACACAACTCATAAACCATACTATCAATTTATCCTAAATCAAAAATATATCAACCAAACCCTAACTATATGAAATGGAAGATCAAACCCCTTACCTTAAATGCTTGGATGATGCAAGATGCTCCAACCAACTTCAAACCCCTAGCTTGCTCTTGCTCTTCTTCTTATTCTTCCAAAACTCTCTAGTTTTCTCCCTAAATGTGTTTTGGTGTTGTAATGGAAAAAGTGAGGAAATGGTGTTTTATGTTGGTTCTTACTACTAGCCAAGGGGTGTACACCCAATTCTCACTAATTAGAACTCACACCCCCAACTTGTCTTACTATTTATAACATTAATAATATATAATAATATTATTAACCCAATCAATTAAAATAACTCCGGGAAATTAAATATCGGTCCGATTAATATTTTACCGAACCGAACGAAATAAAAAACGGACCGAACGAAACGTCACCGAATATATTAACAGATATATCGATTAATATAGATATTCTCCTCGCAAAATAATCGTCAAATGGTAACTCAAAAATATTAATATAATATAATATTAAATAAAACGGGGCGTTACAACTCTCCCCCACTTAAAAAAATTTCGTCCTCGAAATTACCTAACTCGAAAAGCTCGGAATAGGAATCCCGTATATTGCTCTCCAACTCCCAGGTCGCGCTTTCACCAGCTGCTCCTATCCAAACAACTTTGACCAAGGAAATCTCTTTGCCACGAAGAGACTTTATCTCACGATCTTCAATCCTCAAAGGCATCGTTTCCACCGTAAGATTGTCTCGAATTTGAATATCATCCATCTCAATCACATGTGAAGGATCCGGAACATACTTCCGAAGTTGCGACACATGGAATACATCGTGAAAATTCGAAAGATTTGGCGGTAACGCCACTCTATAAGCCATTTTCCCACTTTACTAGTAATTTGGTAAGGAACAATAAAGCGCGGAGTTAGCTTCTTCAACTTCAATGCTCGTCCAACACCGATTGTAGGAGTAACTCGCAAAAATACATGATCACCATCTTGAAATTCCTAGTCTTTTCTCCTTTTATCATGATAACTCTTTTACCGACTTTGAGAAGTTCTCATCTTTTCTCTAATCATCTTCACCATCTCAGTAGTCTCTCTAACCAATTCGGGTCCAAGCACCACACTTTCACCCGACCCATGCCAACACAAAGGAGTTCTACACCTCCGACCATATAAAGCCTCAAACGGCGCCATTCCAATACTAGCATGAAAACTGTTGTTATAAGTAAACTCAATCAAATGAAGGTATGTATCCCATGAACCACCATGATCAAGAATACATGCTCGTAACAAGTCTTCCAACGATTGAATCGTCCTTTCCGTCTGACCATTAGTTTGAGGATGATAAGCGGAACTCAACCTCAACTTTGAACCCAAAGCCTCTTGCAAGCTTTTCCAAAATTCAGAAGTGAACCTCGGATCTCTATCCGAAACAATACACAAAGGAATACCATGTAATCTAACAATCACATGCGTATAACCCCGTTACGAAATCCATAGAAATGCTATCCCATTTCCATTCCGGGATCTCTAACGGTTGCATCAACCCTACAGGTTTCTGATGCTCCACTTTAGACTTCTGACAAGTCAAACAAGCATAAACAAACTGAGCCACCTCTCTTTTCATGCCCGACCACCAAAATAGTTTCCTTAAATCTTGATACATTTTGGTCGCTCCGGGATGAATACTCAAAATGCTTCTATGACTTTCCTCCAAGATCATTTACTTTAAATCCACATCATCGGGGATACAAATCCTATCTTGGAACCTCAAAACACCCTGAGCATCCAACTTGAAATCTTCACTTTCAGTTTGTCCAATACCAACCAACAAATCAACAAGTTTCACATCAAGCTTTTGAGCTTCTCTAATGCTATCAAGGAAATCATTATTGATCTTCAACATTCCCAAGATAACACTCTTCGGCGTCACTTCTATCACAAGACTCATATCTCTAAATTGCTCAATCATTTCCAACTCTTTCATCATCAAAAGTGACATATGCAAAGTCTTTCGACTTAAAGCATCGACCACCACATTAGCTTTACCAGGATGGTAATTCAATTCAAAATCATAATCTTTCAACAATTCGAGCCACCCCCTTTGCCTCATATTAAGCTCTTTCTGATCGAACAAGTACTTTAAACTTTTATGGTCATGCTCTTTTTGACCAGTCTCGTCTTGTTGCCCCAGGACGCCCCCCCATTGATCTTTCAAGCATTGTCAGGTACATGATCAAAGGTCTACCTTCAATTGGAGGAGAAAGGATCGGAGGTTCCTGAAGGTACTCTTTGATTTTGTCAAAAGCCAATTGACAATTATCATTCCACCCGTCCGTCTGATCTTTTCTTAACAATTTGAATATAGGCTCACACGTGGCTGTAAGATGAGAGATGAATCTAGCAATGTAGTTCAACCTCCCTTAGAAACCACAAACCTCTTTTTCAGTCCTCGGCACAGGCATTTCTTGTATAACTTCCACTTTGGTAGGATCAACCTCGATTCCTTTTTCACTTACAATGAAACCCAACAGTTTCCGGACCTCACTCCGAAGGTGCATTTATTGGGATTCAACCTCAGCCTGAATTTCCGTAATCTTTTAAACAACTTTAGAAGATGAACAATGTGTTCCTCTTCTGTCTGGGATTTTGCAATCATATCATCAACATGAACTTCGATCTCTTTGTGCATCATATCATGAAAAAGAGTGACCATGGTCCGTTGATATGTTGCCCCCGCATTCTTCAACCCGAAAGGCATCACTTTGTAACAAAATGTTCCCCAAGGTGTAATGAAAGTAGTATTCTCCATATCATCTGGCGACATCTTGATTTGATTGTAGCCAGAAAAACCGTCCATGAAAGAAAATACTTTAGCCTGAGCGGTATTGTCAACAAATATGTCGATGTGTGGGAACGGTAAATTGTCTTTAGGGTTTTCTCTGTTCAAGTCCCTGTAATCGACACACATCCTAACTTTGCCGTCTTTCTTTGGTACTGGTACAATATTTGCAACCCATGGAGGATAAGAAACGACTTTTAGAAAACCAGCATCAAACTGCTTTTGGACTTCCTCTTTAATCTTCTTCGACATCTTAGGATGAGTTTGACGAAGCTTCTGTTTCATAGGAGGACAATCTGCTTTCAAGGGCAGCTCATGCATAACAATGTCAGTATCTAGCCCAGGCATATCTTCATAAGACCAAGCGAAGACATCAACATATTATCAGAGCATCTCCCTCTGCTTGACACTCTCTTCTAAGGAAGCTCCAATCTTGACTTTTCTCTTGACCTCCTCAGTACCCAAGTTGATCACTTCTAAAGTATCTTCATGCGGTTGAATAGATTTTTCTTCTTGCCTCAACAGTCCGGCTAACTCTTCGGGAACTTCACAATCTTCTTCAGCTTCTTCATCATCTTGATAGATCGGATTTTCGAAGTCATAAGTAGCCATAGCGAAGTCATTACCATTGAAATCTCGGAATAATGGGGAACTAGATCTGCATGATTGATTTTATTTTCATATTTTAGTTTTAGATTAAAAAAAGAAAAATAAAGATCACATTGCCAATGTTAAATTTGTAAAATGCAAAAGAAAGACAATGAGCGAAATGTTTAAATGCAAAAAAATATCCTTTATTGATGATAAACTTTGAAAACTCAAAACATTGATGGCCCTACAACATGATTCACTACACCTTGGGCAGAGTGTAGGAATTATTGCATGATGAAAACAAAAGAAAATTACTCTTGAAGATGAGTGATGACGGCGATATCTTCAGAAAACCAGTTGGTTGGCTCTTGCCCGTGAGTAGTAGGATAAATCCACTGATCCATATAGCATTCCCTATCAGTCTCATCCCCAATAGCGTCAACATCTTGAAACTAAATTCCTCCTTTAACAAACTAGATTGGCGGAGGAACCTTTGGATGCGCGGGAATAACCCACGACGCTTTTCCAAGCACATAACCCAAACCCTTCTTGACCTTATGAGTTGGGAGCTCCAGAACTCTACCCCAACCTTCAGGATGTCCAGATTCAACAATAGCACGAGCTTCACGGTAGGATGTCATAGAGACCTCTAGCATTCTAACCTCAGCACTAGGAGTCTTGATAACTTGAACAGTTTCAAATGCCTGAAAAGGAGTCTCATGAATTTCTCCCTCAACTTCCACGTAGCGGAAAGAGCTCAAACAACTAACCAAATATTCCTCTTCTCCGCAGATGGTGACCACTTTCCCAATAACCAGGAACTTCAGCTTTTGGTGCAAGGTCGAGGTGACCGCACCTGCCCCATGAATCCAAGGGCGACCAAGTAGACAACAGTAAGATGGATTGATGTCCATAACAAATAAAGTCGCTTTGAACGTATATGGGCCTATTTTCATTGGCAAATCCACTTCTCCAAACACAGACCTTCTAGAACCATCAAAAGCCTTGACAATCAAATCACTCGGCCTAAGCACGACTCCATCATAATCAAGTTTCATCAAAGCAGATTTCGGGAGTACATTGAGAGATGATCCCGTGTCAACCAGTACACGAGACAAAGTTGTATGAATAACTTCCATAGAGATATGGAGAGCTTTATTATGGTTTCTTCCTTCAGGAGGCAAATCATAATCAGTGAAGCCCAACCCGTTGCTTGCGGAGAAGCTATTCACAATACCTTCGAACTGATTATAAGAGATTTCTTGGGGTATAAAAGAAGTTCCTAACAAATTCATCAAGGCGTTCATGTGAGACTCAGAATCTCTCAATAGGGCCAAGATGGAAATCTTTGCAGGCGTCTGACCAAGTTGATCAATGATCTTATAATCACTCTTCCGAATATACCTCATCAGCTCAGTCACGTCTTTAGCCAGATCTAGATTCAAAATAGGTGTTGGGGATTTCTGGCCCGCCTCATTATCCTCGGTTACAACTCCTTTTCGTTTCGCTTTCGCCCTAGCTTGGGCCTCAGCACTTGCTTCTGGAGAAGGATAAATCTGGCCGCTACGAGTCATTCTACTCTCACCCACAATGTCGTCAACCTCAGACTTGTCTTTATCTTTATCAGATGGAGAATCGACATTCAATTTCTTTCCATTACGGTAAAATTGAGCACCATAGTGCCACAGGATAGCCTTCTCATTAGAATATGGGATAGGACCTGGAAAAGTAATAGTAACAGGGGACTTCTTAGCAGGTATCCAAATTGTTATCGGAACTTTCTTTGGGGGAACCAGAATGGTTACAACATCAATCTCATCCGTAGCACTTTGAGCATTTACAAGCACTCGCTGAAACTGCAAGGTCTTCTTCTCAATCAGACTTTGGATTTCCTTCCTCTAAGATTCACAACCATCAGGCTGCACTACACAATCTTTACAATCGTGGCCACACCCGAGGAGTTCCCCCTGTATCAACAATTGTTCTTTCACCCACATCAAGGGGACGATCAGTTGATCAACATTTGTAACCAGGTCAATACCCTCATTGTAATACCCCAATTCTACCCCACGTAATTAATAATAAAATTAGAGTTTCAAAATTTAATCCAACATAAATTGAGGTATCACATATTCGTGTTTTCATCACTTTGCATTATAATGCACATCACAAAAATCAAAAGTCGGATATACCGATTCATATCATAAATCATCATATAAACATATGACTATTCACAGCACAGCGGATGTGTTCACAAAATATACATATCATCATGTTATCATCGATACATAAAGTTATAACATCATAAGATAGTATACATAAATTATCCTATCCAAAATAATAACGTCGCCCAAAACCCGAGTGTTACTACGATCAGAGCAGAGCGACTCAAAATAAAGAGACTCGAGCTAATCCTCATCATCCTCGTGGATCACCTGCACGTTACCAATATAAAGGCAACGGCGAAACAAGTAAAGGGTGAGATACTCCAAAACATATAATTAAAGGCATGATAAAATATATAAATAGTTTTGGAATTATAAATGATATAAGTTAATAAGAGCATGCCAACATATATCAAAATCTCACATATTTTAAATTAACATTTAGTGTATAAAATTAACACTTTAATTTCGTCACATAATCATAATACTCATATCAAAGCAAAGTATCATATAATCATCGCGAATCAACATAAGCCATCAATTAGAACCCAACGCCAAACAACTCAAAAATAAACACAACCGACTCCATGAGTCACGACTATGTTATGCATGTGGTACCCGTCGCTTTGTCCATAATTAGGGACATTCGGCATAAAGCCCATCGTCGCTTGGCATAAAATCCCTCGTCGCCAATGCAATGTATGTGACTCGACAATACAACATCATAAGCACGACACAACAAAACATCATCATCGCTCATCAAAATTGACATAAGGTCCACGTCGCCATATTTATCCACATCAAGATAAACATATCATCACATCGCATATCATCAAGTATTCACAATAAATCGTCGCAAACATCATGTTTAATCACACCACATCATTATCAATTAATTCACTAAATTCCAAATACGGAAAAATAGTCAAACACCAATAATCGTCGCGAAAGTCATTCCTAATAACCGGCATTAATCATAATCATTAACATCATAATCGGATCGTCCATACGTGACTTAAATCGACTACAATGCAATCCGATTCAATTTAACCGTAATTTGGCCTATTTCGGTTCGTTTTGTAAAAACTCGAAATTTCAAAAAACTAACCTCACCACTACGTTCTACACGTCGAACTTAGCTAGTACGTCAATTTTCGTTGAATTCGGATCAACTTGCTCCGTCGCCGAAATTACCGAAATCGGGAAATCGGAACATAATCGAGTTCCAAATTTAATCGGCTAACTTATGTCCTAATTATATTTTATTAATACAAATTAGTAGTATATGGAATTAGGAAAAACAAAAGAAACAAAAGCTAAGTAAAAAATTATGCAGGTAAAATTTTGCAGGTTATAGAAAAACACAGAAAACAGAAACAACAAAATGGAAAAACGTTGCACCCTCCATGCCTACAGGGGACGGACTCCCCAGGGAGTCCTAAGGGGAGAGGCGGGCGCCTATAAGGGTGGGACGGTCGCCCCTCAAGTGAGGTGGGCGCCTCCCTTGTCCTTTGCCCTCCATCTTCTTCTTCTTCCACAACTTTTGTTTACAGACAGTGTTTTCTATGGTTTTTACAGTTTTCTTCATTTTCCATTCTTACAACTTATTCCTACTAGCCATGGTAATAAAACACCTACATCAATACTCCTAAATCAACTCTCCTAAGTTATTCCAACAATCACACACACAACTCATAAACCATACTATCAATTTATCCTAAATCAAAAATATATCAACCAAACCCTAACTATATGAAATGGAAGATCAAACCCCTTACCTTAAATGCTTGGATGATGCAAGATGCTCCAACCAACTTCAAACCCCTAGCTTGCTCTTGCTCTTCTTCTTATTCTTCCAAAACTCTCTAGTTTTCTCCCTAAATGTGTTTTGGTGTTGTAATGGAAAAAGTGAGGAAATGGTGTTTTATGTTGGTTCTTACTACTAGCCAAGGGGTGTACACCCAATTCTCACTAATTAGAACTCACACCCCCAACTTGTCTTACTATTTATAACATTAATAATATATAATAATATTATTAACCCAATCAATTAAAATAACTCCGGGAAATTAAATATCGGTCCGATTAATATTTTACCGAACCGAACGAAATAAAAAACGGACCGAACGAAACGTCACCGAATATATTAACAGATATATCGATTAATATAGATATTCTCCTCGCAAAATAATCGTCAAATGGTAACTCAAAAATATTAATATAATATAATATTAAATAAAACGGGGCGTTACAACTCTCCCCCACTTAAAAAAATTTCGTCCTCGAAATTACCTAACTCGAAAAGCTCGGAATAGGAATCCCGTATATTGCTCTCCAACTCCCAGGTCGCGCTTTCACCAGCTGCTCCTATCCAAACAACTTTGACCAAGGAAATCTCTTTGCCACGAAGAGACTTTATCTCACGATCTTCAATCCTCAAAGGCATCGTTTCCACCGTAAGATTGTCTCGAATTTGAATATCATCCATCTCAATCACATGTGAAGGATCCGGAACATACTTCCGAAGTTGCGACACATGGAATACATCGTGAAAATTCGAAAGATTTGGCGGTAACGCCACTCTATAAGCCATTTTCCCACTTTACTAGTAATTTGGTAAGGAACAATAAAGCGCGGAGTTAGCTTCTTCAACTTCAATGCTCGTCCAACACCGATTGTAGGAGTAACTCGCAAAAATACATGATCACCATCTTGAAATTCCTAGTCTTTTCTCCTTTTATCATGATAACTCTTTTACCGACTTTGAGAAGTTCTCATCTTTTCTCTAATCATCTTCACCATCTCAGTAGTCTCTCTAACCAATTCGGGTCCAAGCACCACACTTTCACCCGACCCATGCCAACACAAAGGAGTTCTACACCTCCGACCATATAAAGCCTCAAACGGCGCCATTCCAATACTAGCATGAAAACTGTTGTTATAAGTAAACTCAATCAAATGAAGGTATGTATCCCATGAACCACCATGATCAAGAATACATGCTCGTAACAAGTCTTCCAACGATTGAATCGTCCTTTCCGTCTGACCATTAGTTTGAGGATGATAAGCGGAACTCAACCTCAACTTTGAACCCAAAGCCTCTTGCAAGCTTTTCCAAAATTCAGAAGTGAACCTCGGATCTCTATCCGAAACAATACACAAAGGAATACCATGTAATCTAACAATCACATGCGTATAACCCCGTTACGAAATCCATAGAAATGCTATCCCATTTCCATTCCGGGATCTCTAACGGTTGCATCAACCCTACAGGTTTCTGATGCTCCACTTTAGACTTCTGACAAGTCAAACAAGCATAAACAAACTGAGCCACCTCTCTTTTCATGCCCGACCACCAAAATAGTTTCCTTAAATCTTGATACATTTTGGTCGCTCCGGGATGAATACTCAAAATGCTTCTATGACTTTCCTCCAAGATCATTTACTTTAAATCCACATCATCGGGGATACAAATCCTATCTTGGAACCTCAAAACACCCTGAGCATCCAACTTGAAATCTTCACTTTCAGTTTGTCCAATACCAACCAACAAATCAACAAGTTTCACATCAAGCTTTTGAGCTTCTCTAATGCTATCAAGGAAATCATTATTGATCTTCAACATTCCCAAGATAACACTCTTCGGCGTCACTTCTATCACAAGACTCATATCTCTAAATTGCTCAATCATTTCCAACTCTTTCATCATCAAAAGTGACATATGCAAAGTCTTTCGACTTAAAGCATCGACCACCACATTAGCTTTACCAGGATGGTAATTCAATTCAAAATCATAATCTTTCAACAATTCGAGCCACCCCCTTTGCCTCATATTAAGCTCTTTCTGATCGAACAAGTACTTTAAACTTTTATGGTCATGCTCTTTTTGACCAGTCTCGTCTTGTTGCCCCAGGACGCCCCCCCATTGATCTTTCAAGCATTGTCAGGTACATGATCAAAGGTCTACCTTCAATTGGAGGAGAAAGGATCGGAGGTTCCTGAAGGTACTCTTTGATTTTGTCAAAAGCCAATTGACAATTATCATTCCACCCGTCCGTCTGATCTTTTCTTAACAATTTGAATATAGGCTCAGACGTGGCTGTAAGATGAGAGATGAATCTAGCAATGTAGTTCAACCTCCCTTAGAAACCACAAACCTCTTTTTCAGGTCCTCAACGGCATTTCTTGTATAACTTCCACTTTGGTAGGATCAACCTCGATTCCTTTTTCACTTACAATGAAACCCAACAGTTTACGGACCTCACTCCGAAGGTGCATTTATTGGGATTCAACCTCAGCCTGAATTTCCGTAATCTTTTAAACAACTTTAGAAGATGAACAATGTGTTCCTCTTCTGTCTGGGATTTTGCAATCATATCATCAACATGAACTTCGATCTCTTTGTGCATCATATCATGAAAAAGAGTGACCATGGTCCGTTGATATGTTGCCCCCGCATTCTTCAACCCGAAAGGCATCACTTTGTAACAAAATGTTCCCCAAGGTGTAATGAAAGTAGTATTCTCCATATCATCTGGCGACATCTTGATTTGATTGTAGCCAGAAAAACCGTCCATGAAAGAAAATACTTTAGCCTGAGCGGTATTGTCAACAAATATGTCGATGTGTGGGAACGGTAAATTGTCTTTAGGGTTTTCTCTGTTCAAGTCCCTGTAATCGACACACATCCTAACTTTGCCGTCTTTCTTTGGTACTGGTACAATATTTGCAACCCATGGAGGATAAGAAACGACTTTTAGAAAACCAGCATCAAACTGCTTTTGGACTTCCTCTTTAATCTTCTTCGACATCTTAGGATGAGTTTGACGAAGCTTCTGTTTCATAGGAGGACAATCTGCTTTCAAGGGCAGCTCATGCATAACAATGTCAGTATCTAGCCCAGGCATATCTTCATAAGACCAAGCGAAGACATCAACATATTATCAGAGCATCTCCCTCTGCTTGACACTCTCTTCTAAGGAAGCTCCAATCTTGACTTTTCTCTTGACCTCCTCAGTACCCAAGTTGATCACTTCTAAAGTATCTTCATGCGGTTGAATAGATTTTTCTTCTTGCCTCAACAGTCCGGCTAACTCTTCGGGAACTTCACAATCTTCTTCAGCTTCTTCATCATCTTGATAGATCGGATTTTCGAAGTCATAAGTAGCCATAGCGAAGTCATTACCATTGAAATCTCAGAATAATGGAGAACTAGATCTGCATGATTGATTTTATTTTCTTATTTAATTTTAGATTAAAAAAAGAAAAATAAAGATCACATTGCCAATGTTAAATTTGTAAAACGCAAAAGAAAGACAATGAGCGAAATGTTTGAATGCAAAAAAACGTCCTTTATTGATGATAAACTTTGAAAATTCAAAACATTGATGGCCCTACAACATGATTCACTACACCTTGGGCAGAGTGTAGGAATTATTGCATGATGAAAACAAAAGAAAATTACTCTTGAAGATGAGTGATGACGGCGATATCTTCAGAAAACCAGTTGGTTGGCTCTTGCCCGTGAGTAGTAGGATAAATCCACTGATCCATATAGCATTCCCTATCAGTCTCATCCCCAATAGCGTCAACATCTTGAAACTAAATTCCTCCTTTAACAAACTAGATTGGCGGAGGAACCTTTGGATGCGCGGGAATAACCCACGACGCTTTTCCAAGCACATAACCCAAACCCTTCTTGACCTTATGAGTTGGGAGCTCCAGAACTCTACCCCAACCTTCAGGATGTCCAGATTCAACAATAGCACGAGCTTCACGGTAGGATGTCATAGAGACCTCTAGCATTCTAACCTCAGCACTAGGAGTCTTGATAACTTGAACAGTTTCAAATGCCTGAAAAGGAGTCTCATGAATTTCTCCCTCAACTTCCACGTAGCGGAAAGAGCTCAAACAACTAACCACATATTCCTCTTCTCTGCAGATGGTGACCACTTTCCCATTTACCAGGAACTTCAGCTTTTGGTGCAAGGTCGAGGTGACCGCACCTGCCCCATGAATCCAAGGGCGACCAAGTAGACAACAGTAAGATGGATTGATGTCCATAACAAATAAAGTCGCTTTGAACGTATATGGGCCTATTTTCATTGGCAAATCCACTTCTCCAAACACAGACCTTCTAGAACCATCAAAAGCCTTGACAATCAAATCACTCGGCCTAAGCACGACTCCATCATAATCAAGTTTCATCAAAGCAGATTTCGGGAGTACATTGAGAGATGATCCCGTGTCAACCAGTACACAAGACAAAGTTGTATGAATAACTTCCATAGAGATATGGAGAGCTTTATTATGGTTTCTTCCTTCAGGAGGCAAATCATAATCAGTGAAGCCCAACCCGTTGCTTGCGGAGAAGCTATTCACAATACCTTCGAACTAATTAACAGAGATTTCTTGGGGTACAAAAGAAGTTCCTAACAAATTCATAAATGCATTCATGTGAGACTCAGAATCTCTCAATAGGGCCAAGATGGAAATCTTTGCAGGCGTCTGACCAAGTTGATCAATGACCTTATTATCACTCTTCCGAATATACCTCATAAGCTCAGTCACGTCTTTAGCCAGATCTAGATTCAAAATAGGTGTTGGGGCTTTCGGGGCCGACTCATTATCCTCAGTTACAACTCTTTTTCCTTTCGCTTTCGCCCTAGCTTAGGCCTCAGCACTTGCTTCTGGAGAAGGATAAATCCGGCCGCTGCGAGTCATTCTACTCTCACCCACAATGTCGTTAACCTCAGGCTTGTCTTTATCTTTATCAGATGGAGAATCGACATTCAATTTCTTTCCATTACGGTAAAATTGAGCACCATAGTGCCACGGGATAGCCTTCTCATTAGAATATGGGATAGGACCTAGCAAAGTAATAGTAACAGGGGACTTCTTAGCAGGTACCAGAATTGTTATCAGAACTTTCTTTGGGGGTACCGGAATGGTTACAACATCAATCTCATCCGTAGCACTTTGAGCATTTACAAGCACTCGCTGAAACTGCAAGGTCTTCTTCTCAATCAGACTTTGGATTTCCTTCCTCGTAAGATTCACAACCATCATGCTGCACTACACAATCTTTACAATCATGGCCACACCCGAGGAGTTCTCCCTGTATCTACAATTGTTCTTTCACCCACATCAAAGGGGCAGTCAGTTGATCAACATTTGTAACCAGGTCAAGACCCTCATCGTCATAAATTGCATTAGTAGAGGCACCACCATGAGGAGGCAATGGTTGCTGAATGACGTTTGGTGTTGGTGGCGAACGCATTGAAGTTGGAATCAAATTTTGGCCCGCCACCAACACCAAGCGTCATTCGAACCATTGCCTCCTCATGGTGGTGCCTCCGCTAATGCAATTTATGATGATGAGGGTCTTGACCTGGTTACAAATGTTGATCAATGGCCGTCCCTTGATGTGGTGAAAGAACAATTGTTGATAGGAAAACTCCTGGTGTGGCGATGTAAAGATTTTTAGTGCAGCATGATGGTTGTGAATCTTTGAGGAAGGAAATCCAAAGTTTGATTGAGAAGAAGACCTTGCAGTTTTAGAGAGTGCTTGTAAATGCTCAAAGTGCTACGGATGAGATTGATGTTGTAACCATTCTGGTTCCCCCAAAGAAAGTTCCGATAACAATTTGGATACACGCTGAAGATATTACTTTTGTCCTATCCCTATTCTAATGAGAAGGTTATCCGTGTGCTCAATTTTACCTTAATGGAAAGAAATTGAATGTCGATTCTCCATCCGAAAGATAAAGACAAGCCTCAGTTGACGACATTGTGGTGAGGTGACCGTGGCAACGGTTATCCTTCTCGTAAGCAATGTGGAGGCCGAGCTAGGGCAAAGCGAAAGGAAAAGGAGTTATAACCGAGGATAATGAGTGCCCGCTAACACCAATTTTGAATCCGGATGACGGACGTGCTTATGAGGTATATTCGAAAAGTGATTATAAGATCATTGATCAACGGTCGACGCTGCTCCATCTTGGCCTATGAGATTCGAGTCTCAACGCCTTGATGAATTTTTGGAACTTTTTGGGAAATCTCAATCGATTCGGTATTGTGATCTTCTCAAGCAACGGGTTATTCCATGATTTGCCTCGAAGAAAACCATAATAAAGCTCTCCATATCTCTATGGAATTATTCATCAACTTTGTCTGGGCGGTGACGCGGATCATCTCAATGGCTCTGCTTTGAACGTATGATGGTGGGTGGGCGCAAGTGTTGATTAGTCCTGTGTTGGAGAAGTGGATTTTCGAAAATGGGCGCGGTTCGCGGCTTTGCGGACATTAATCCATCTTCTTTGTTGTCTCCTGATTCATGGGCAGGGTCACCTCGACCTGCCAAAAGCAAGTTCTGGTAATGGAAAGTGGTGCCGCGGAATTGTTGTTTGAGCTCTTCCGCTCGTGGAGTCGAGGAGAAATTCATGAGACCTTTCGGCATTTGTTGCTTGTATCAAACTCCTGTCGAGGTTAGAATGCCGGTCTCTATGACATCTACCGAACTTCGCTATTGGTCGGACATCCTGAGAGAGTCAACTCAAGGACAGAATGGTTTGGTTATGTGCTGGGCGCGGGTTATTCTCGCATCAAAGGTTCCTCCGATTGTTAAAGGAGGAATTCACTTGAAGATGTTGACGCGATGAGTCTGACGAGGAATGCTATATGGATCAATGGTTATCCTACTACTCAGGGCAGAGCCAACTGTTTTTTCGAAGATATCGCCATCATCACTGTCTTCAAATGTAATTTTCTTTTGTTTCATCATGCGATAATTCCTACACTGCGGGTAGTGAATGATGTGTGGGGCCATCAATGTTTTGAATTTTCAAAGTTTATCATCAATAAAGGACGTTTTGCATTCAAACATTTCGCCATTGTCTTTCTTTGCGTTTACATTGGCATTGACGATGTTTCTTTAATCTAAAATTAAAAATAAAATAAAATCATCATGATCTAGTTCTCCCGAGATTTCAATGGTGGCTTATCTACTTATGACCAAAATCCGATCATCAGCGACGAAGTCAAGAAGATTTGAAGTTGTTAACTGACGCAAGAAAATTTATTCAACGCGTGAAACAGAAGTGATCAACGAAGGTCGAGAGACCAGATCGAGAGCTACAAAAGAGAGTGTCAGCTGAGGTTGATGGAGATGCTGCGAGAATGTCTTCGCTGGTCTTAATGATATGCTGGGCGGATACCGACATTGTTATGCATGGTGCAACCATTGTCACTGTGGCGAGCTTTGCGTTTAATCACGAGATGTCAAGAAGATTAATGAGGAAGTCCAAGCTTTGATGCGGTTTTCAAATTTCTTATCCTCCATGGGTTGCAAATATGCCGATGCCAAGAAAGACAAAGAGGATGTGTTCGATGGACTTGCAGAGCAAGCCCTAAAGACGATTTCCTGCTCACATCTACATATTTGTTGACAATACCGCTAAAGTATTTTCTTCCATGGACGGTTTTTTTTACAATCAAATCAAGATGGAGATGATATGGAGAAAACTACCATTACACCAGGCATTTTGTTACAAAGTGATGCCTGTTGAAGAATGCGGGGCAACATATCAATGGGCCATGGTCACTCTTTCATGATATGATGCATAAGAGATCAAAGTTTATATTGATGATATGATGGCAAAATCCCGCGAAGAGGAACACTTGTTCATCTTCTAAAGTTGTTTAAAAGATTACGGTCAGTGAGGTGAATCCCAATAAATGCACCTGGGTGGTCGCGCGGGTTTCATTGTAAGTGAAAAGGAATCGAGGTTGATCGCCAAAGTGGAAGCTATACAAGAAATACGTGTCGAGGACTAAAAAGAGGTTCGTGGTTTCCATGGGAGGTTGAACTACATGCTAGATTCATCTCTCTCGACCGCGTGAGCTTATATTAGTTGTTAAGAAAGATCGAAAATGAGAATGATAATTGTCAATTGGCTTTGACCAAATCAAAGAGTACTGCGGAACCTCCGATTCAGTTGAAGGTAGACCTTGATCATGTAATGCTTGAAAGTTCAATGGGGTGCGTCTTGGGGCAACAAGACGAGTCTGGTCAAAAAGAGCATGCCATATACTAAGTTAGCAAAAAGTTTACCGACTGTGAAGCAAGATACTCTCTGCTCGAGAAAACTTGTTGTGCTTTGGCTTGGGCTACTCGCCGACTGAGGCAGTATATGTTGACCCATACCACTTTGTTGATATAAAAAATGGACCCGATTAAGTACATCTTCAAGAAGCCAGCTCTAACGGGAAGAGTGGCTCGTTGGCAAATGATTCTCACAGAATACGATATCCAGTATACTACTCAGAAAGTTATCAAGGGTAGTGTATTGGCAGATTACCTTGCTCATCAGCCTGTGGATGATGATTATCAATCGATGAAGTTCGAATTTCTGGATGAGGATATTATGTTTATCAGGGATTGTAATATTCCAGGCCCAGACAAAGGACCCGAACTAGGATCGCGATGGACGATGGTGCTTCTAATGCTTTGGGTAATGGAGTGGGCGCTGTTATTACTTCGCGAACAAGGTTTCACATCCCTTTCACTGCCAGGATTTGTTTTGAGTGTACAAACAATGTGGCCGAGTATGAAGCTTGTATCTCTGGGATCGAAGCAGCCATCGATTTGAGAATCAAAATATTGGAAGTGTATGGAGATTCAACTCTAGTAATCAGCCAAATCAACGGAGATTGGGAGACTCGTCACCCTAATATGATTTCGTATAGAGAGCATGTCTTGAAATTGATCCCGTATTTTGATGAGATTACTTTCAATCATATTCCAAGAGAAGAGAATAACTTGGCAGACGCTTTGGTTACCTTGTTGTCCATGTTTAAAGTCAAATGGGCTAATGAAGCCCCCTCTATCACCATCATGAGGTTGGACGAGCCAGCGTTTTTTTATGAGATGGAAGAGGAAGTTGACGAAAAACCTTGGTTTTATGATATCAAAAGGTATCTTGAGACTAAAGAATATCCAGAGGATGCTTCGATTATTGATAAGAAGACTCTACGGAAATACTTTGCCAAGTTTTTCCTGAACAATGGCGTGTTGTATAAGAGAAACTATGATTATGTTTTGCTCAGGTGCATGGATAGACACGAGGCAAGCAAGATTGTAGAAGAAATTCATGAAGGTTCCTTCGGGACACATTCTAGTGGACATACCATGGCCAAGAAAATCTTGAGAGTAGGTTACTATTGGTCAACGATGGAAACAGATTGTTATAATCATTCCAGAATATGCTACAAGTGCCAGATCTATGCTGATAAGATGCATGTGAGTCCTTCTCCTTTGAGTGTCTTGACTTCTCCTTGGCCATTCGCAATGTGGGGCATCGATATGATTGAAAGGATAGAACCGACCGCTTCCAATGGCCATCGTTTCATTTTGGTCGCCATTGATTACTTCACTAAGTGGGTTGAAGCAGCGTCTTATGCCAACGTGACCAAGCAAGTGGTCACACATTTCATTAAGAACAATATCATTTGTCGGTATGGAGTTCCTAAGAAGATCATCACGGACAAAGGTTCCAACCTCAACAACAAGATGATGAAGGAACTATGCGATAGTTTCAAGATTAAACATCATAATTCTTCTCCTTATCGCCCAAAGATGAATGGGGCCGTGGAGGCAGCAAATAAAAACATTAAGAACATCGTGCAGAAGATGGTTGTCACTTATAGAGATTGGCACGAGATGTTACCTTTCGCTCTGCATGGTTATCGCACTTCGGTGCGTACTTCAACCAGGGTAACCCCCTTTTCATTGGTATACAGTATGGAAGCTATCCTACCCGTGGAGGTTGATATCCCTTCTTTGAGAATTATGAAAGATGTTTAGTTAGATGAAGCTGAATGGCTCCAGAATCATTTAGATCAGTTGAATCTCATTGACGAGAAGAGGCTGGCGGCAATTTGCCATGGACAATTGTACCAGAGGAGGATGAAAGCTGCTTTCGATAAGAAAATACGTCCTCGGAACATTCAGGCTGGCGATCTCGTGTTGAAGAGAATCTTGCCTCCAAACAGTACAGATGCCCGGGGCAAATGGGCTCCGAATTATGAAGGACCATATGTTGTAAAGAAGGTTTTCTCCGGAGGAGCCATGATGCTTACAACTATGGATGGAGAGGATTTTCCTCACCTCGTCAATGCAGACGTATTAAAAAAATACTTCGCATAAAATAGACCCGCTGAGTCGACTGGCTCAGACAAAAAAGGGCACTCCCGACGAACCTGGTGAGAGGTTCGAGAAAAATATAGGGACAAGAAAGAGTGGCAGAGTGAAAAATAAGTACACCCGCTAAGTTGGGCCCGTCAAGGGGCAATTTAGGCAAAAAAAGGGTATCCCGGTGGATCGAAAACCCGAAAGGGAGATCCAGGCAAAAGAGGGATTTAAAGCGAATGACTATGATCTGTATCACATCTGTATCACTTCACTCCATTATAAATGGTTAACCCGGAAAAGATATGGAAACAGTCTAATCAGTTTGTCCAGAAAGCAAGATGGCTGAGGTGCTTTGAAGACATGGAGGGTTGTAGCGAAGTCAGATCTGTTGAAATCGGTCATTACATTGCCATTTGTGTTTCCCCATTACTTTGTAGTGCATGCAATTATCTCTTTTTAGGAATTGCTTCTTCATGTAAACGCCTATTCATAGGCCATGAAGTCAATAAAATTTCAACTTTTTGTCCAAACTATGTTGCTCTTGTGTTTTACTTTTATTTTTATTTTTACTGGTTTGTTTGCAAAAAATATGTGCAATATTCTTGATAAACTTTGCATTTTTTTCAAAAAAAAACATTGATGTTGCTGTAATGCATGATGTAAAATTTTGAAGTTTCTTAAGATTTTGGGTGTTAATGACGGTATCCAAAGTTCGCCACTCTGTGCTCAGAGACGTTGCTATGACCCGCAATTTGCTGGTACATGATGGGTTATCGGGGTGATGTCCCCTTTTCCCCAATGAAGAACACATGTCAATCCAGGATCATCCCTTGTGAAGCTAATTCTCAAGAAGAATTCATTTCCGGAAGGTCCTGATGGATTGATTTTGTTATCGGTGATTCGTGCTTCGACATATTGATATTATCGTACTCCCCAATAGAAGTTTCGATGTTGGTCGAGGCTTATTCCCAATGAGGTCGATTCTCAAGCAGAATACATCGCCAGAAGGGTCTGATGGGTTGATAAGTTCCCCAGTGATACACATTTCGACGTGTTGATATTATCATAATCCCTATTGAATATTGACAGGGATTATCCCCAGTGGAAGTTGCCTTTCAAAAAGAGGACAACTTTTGGGTGCCAATCTCAGGTAAATCCCCGGTGAGGTTGTTGATATTTAATTCAGGAGAAATTCCCCAGTGAATGTCCGTCAAATCCTCAAATCATCTCCAATAGAAAGTTCTCGCCTTTATTCTCTATAAGGATGGTGTTTGAACTGTTGGCTTAGGGTTGATATCCCCAGCGAGTATGCTTGACAGATGAATTGTTATTGTATTCTCCAGTGGGTAATGATTGCCACGTTAAAGTTCCCCGGTGTAAGTCACACTCTTCCATATGAAGTTATTCCGAGCATCTTCGAGAGTTTGTTCTCAAGTCAACCATGTTGAGACAAGAATATTTTTATCCCCAGTGGAGTTGGATATCTGAAAGCATTCCCCAACGGAGCTTTCTATCTGAATCATATTTCTCTCCCCCAACGAAGATTAATCATTCATCCGTTCCAGTATTTCTATACCGACGTGCATTCCTCACTCGAAGTCTCCCTAGTGTGGTCTTGCCATTGAGATCTTTGTTCCGGGAGACAAAGATTGTTGTGTTCTCCCCGGTGGATTATTGGTTTGAAAGTGTCATATCTCCACAAGAGGATGGACTCCCCGATGAAGTCTAATGCCATTTGATTTATTCAAGGTGCTGATGGTTACTCGCAGATGTCTGCGAATTTCCCCGTGAAGTAGTGTTCCCCAACGAAGTTTCTTTCGGAATTCCCCATGAAGTCTCCAAATTCCCTAGTGAAAGCCGGAGAATTCTCCAGAGAAGTTTTTCGTAGCCTCAATGAGGAGTAATAACCCTCTCCCCAGGAAGTAAGATTTGGTTGAAGTCCAATTCGACTCTCTCCAAGTGAAGAACGCTTCTTTGTTTTGGAATTGCAATTTATTTTTGCAAGTGTTCTCCAAAATCCACTCCCTAGTGGTACCTCTCTCTTGGATGTTAATGGCTTCTCAGCAGCCGATCATCGATACTAATATTTCTCATTCAATCATTCAAGCATGCATTCATTACATTGCATCTACCCTAAATGCGTAGCATTCCACTGATTGGGAGCATTACGCCATTAAAAATTCAAACATGCATTTTAAGTGTTTGCCAATTATGTTATCCAGAAGAAATAAACAACCTATGGGATCTACCCTCAAGATTCTTTTCTCGACGGATTTCTACTTCCCTAATCGGCACTTCAAATCAAGTGTCTTATGGAAACCCATTCCCTCTCCAGCGGAGTCTTCTGTGGCGTACTTTACCTCAGACAGGACAAATTATGCGCCTTTTCCCCAGTAAGTCATAGACTTCGCTTGCGTAGCAAGCTTTTGGTTATGTTACCTGTGGTTGTCTTGCTTTTAGAGTGTAAGTTCACCGTCTCCAAGTGTTCTCATTTGCTTAGATATGCGAAGTTAACAAGCTCTTCGTGTCGAGGGTCTATTGTTTGGAGTGATGTTCTTCCTCCTTATTGAGTTCTCATTGTTTAGGTCCGCGAATTTAACAAGCTCTTCGTGTCGAGGATCTATGTTTGGAGTTCGTCTATCAACAGTCGTTTCTCCTTACTTGTTGAGTTCACCTTGGTCAGGTGTTCTCGTGTACTTAAACTTGCGAAGTTAACTAGCTCTTCGTGCCGAGGGTTTATGTTTGGAGTGATGTTTATCCTCCATGTGGAGTTCTTACTTGTTTCAGATCCGCGAAGTTAACAAGCTCTTCGTGCCGAGGATCTATGTTTGGAGTTCGTCTATCAATAGTCGTTTCTATTTCCTTGTTGAGTTCTCTTGTGCCTAGATCTGCGAAGTTAACAAGCTCTTCGTGCCGAGGGTCTGTGCTTGAAAGCTATGTCTTCCTCCTTGTTGGGTTCTCATTTGTTTAGATCTGCGAAGTTAACTAGTTCTTCGTACCGAGGGTCTATGTTTGGAGTGATGTTCTTCCTCCCTTATTGAGTTCTCATTGTTTGGGTCTACGAAGTTAACTAGCTCTTCGTGCCGAGGATCTATATTTGAAGTCCATCGTTGCCTGACGTCTTCTCCCTTTTGAGTCCACCATCTCAGGTGTCCTCTTTACCCTTGATCCGCGAAGTTGTTTATCAACAAGCGCTTCGTGCTGAAGATCATTGGTTATTCTCATCTTCAGTGAGTCACTATTTCATGGGTGTCTTCTGTATCATCCCTAGAGGGTCGTTTCAATCTGATTGATCTCGGTATGCGGAATGCCCGAGTTCGCGTGTATACGTTTTCCCTATTCATATCTCTATGCATCATCCTTGATGGGCCACTTCAGTACAATTGTTCTCGTGAGCTGAATGCCCGGGTTCGTTCGTATGAATTTGTCTCCTTTATTTCTCATCCTCACTGATTCGCTCTTTCATGAGTGTCCTCTCTTCATTATCTCTGGCGGGTCGCTTTAGTACAATTGTTCTCGTGAGCAGAATGCCCGAGTTTCGTTGGTATAAGTGTGTCCTCCTTATGTTTCTCCAGTGTATATGTTCAAGTAGAAAATTCAAAATAAGATAATGCCCTCTCGCCTTCAGAGCGCAAATTTTATGGTTCATTTAAGTATTCAATCATCTTCTACCTTGTTGGTTCGAAAAGCTTGCGCCCATCTCACCCCCCGGTCGAAGAAGATTGAATAGGGGCAACTGTTGCACCCTAAAATTCGCCCTCTTCTTTTCCGTACTTCTGGCTTATAATTCGATTGCATAAACATACACATGGTCACGTACATAACATTGATCATAAGGTTATCTAGTTCAAGGTAGTCCGAGTGAAAAAAAAGAAGAAGAATCAAATTCTACACGTGTCAGCCATTTGGAAGTTGTGCTAAAACTTCAGAAATTTATCCTATTTCGGTCATTCACCTGATCGTGTCGAAATTTTGACTTGCGCAAGCAAAACCGCGTTCCGGACACTTTTCGTTTAGAGTCCGACTTCAAATTCTTGACAGGTTTGACAGTTTTGGGTTAATTACGAAAATTTTCCGAATAATCATAATTTGGGCTTGATTATGGATCCAAGGATATAAATACATTTTTGGCTTCACTAAAAAAGGAGAGGATTCATTTTGCAAAAATTCTCACTACCAATTACACTCTAATTCTCTCAACAATCCAAAAAGAAAAAACTCAGAAATTGAAGTCAAATTTCAGGTTTCCCTCCAAACAACCACCACAGGCCGCCATCGGACCTCCGTCCAACACCTATCTCAGCCACAGACCACTCTAAGCGCGCCTCCCACGCTAAGCGCGCCCTGCGAGTTCTGGTTTTCTTCATTGCAGCATCTCTCTAATCAATCTGGATCTTCTCCTCTTTCTTCCTCTCCAATTTGATTCAAACTCCAAGTTCAGGCAAGTGTTAGGTCATTAAGCACTTATTTTAAGCTATTACTGATTTTTAGCTTTTCTTGAAATTGAACACTGTCATTACTTGCAAATTCTATGTAGATTCTGATTCTTGAACCTTCATGCTTGAATTCTTTGTTTTGAATTGGATTTTGCAACGTTATTGGTGTCGGTGTGAAGATTTTTGTACATAGCATAAATGTATTCGCATTCTCTTTGCATTTTAGCCACAAACTCATGCATCTTGCATCGTCTAACACATGCTCACGCATTGGAAGGAATTTAGTTTTATTGAGTTGCATTGACACATGATGAGTTAAAGTATAGCTTACATTTGTGGTGTGTCGACATGTAGCTTCCTAAGCATTTTGTTCATCAGGTACATTGTGCATTGTACATAGTTCATGCATACGCATTCCAAGTGTTTGTGTTAATGTGCGATTAAGTATTGACATGATTATTCCTTATTTCTTTGTGGCATGCTTTGCTCGAGTCGTTACTTTACACATGGAAAATTAGGTTGTTGACACAATTTGCATCATAAGCATATTTGTGCGCCAACTTGCATTATATACATTAGAGTGGTTGATTGCTTGCATTCTCTACATCTTCGTACTTAGCATTTCACATGAGCATAGGAATTTCGATTTCACATTAGACTCTTAGCATGTTCATGCATAACCATACATGTGAGAATTTTAGGATTATTGATTTGCATTCCATATATGTTCATGAATTCATAAGCATTGGAGCTATTTCTATCATCATTTGCATTCCATATATGTTCATGCATTCATAAGCATCGAAACTATTTGTATCATCATTTTCATTCGATATATGTTCATGCATTCATGAGCATTGAAGCTATTCGTATCATCCCTTTCATTCCAAACGTATTCACGCATGGCATTGTGCATATGAGCATCGAAACCGTCGAGTCAACTTGTATTCCTATACATGTCCATGCATAACATCGCATACATGAGCATTGGAATAATTGCCCAATAGTATGAATCGAATTTTAGCATGAAAGCATCACGAACAGGTGATCCGGACCAAAAACAACATTTTTTGCAGGTTGCATACCGCACTTAGCGCCACCAGGAGCGCGCTAAGCGACAAATTTACTGACTTTTGTTTTGCAGGTCGCGCTTAGCACGGACCAGGGCACGCTAAGCGCGCTGGCCTCAGTTTGGGCCGCGCTTAGCGCGGCCTGTGCTGGTATATTTTTTTGTCCTTTCTTGATTCTAACACCAAACAGTGGACGTTCTAGCCATGCCCAGCTGCTGTTTATGCTCTATTTCATGCAGGGGCCTGTGTTGTGTATATCTACGACACATTTCTCTGATGTTGGCATACCCAAGCATACATTCTGTTTGCTTGTTTCCTGGGTCTAACTTCTCTTCTACAGGGTCATTGGATATACGTCGAATGTGTATAGTCACAGATTCTTGACCGTGCATATCAATGCACATCCTTTTCTGTATCATCTGGATAGCTTTCTGCAGGTTCATTGGATATACGTCGAATGTGTATAAACACACATTCTTGACCGTGCATATCAATGCACATCCTTTGTCTGTATCATCTGGATAGCTTTCTGCAGGTTCATTGGATATACGTCGAATGTGTATAGAGACACATTCTTGACCGTGTATATCAATGCACATCCTTAGTCTGTATCATCCGGACAAGTTTCTTGCAGGTTTATTGGATATAGGTCGAATGTGTATAGACACACGTTATTGACCGTGCATATTGATGCACATCCTTTACCTATGTTGTCTGGATTACGATCTTGTACAGGTGTATTTGCTTCAGATGTGTATGACACACATTCTGGTATTGCCATTTGTGCCTCCGCACACTTCTCATCGGGTTTCTTTATTGCATGGCTGCAGTACTTGAAGTTTTCCGGAGTATTTCTTTTGCTCGCGTTGCTCTTCGGATTGTACATCCGTTTGGTAGTTTCTACACTGCTTATCGCATTCTCTTACAGTATTCCTAGATATAATGAGAAGTAGGGCTTTACCGTTTTCCTTGCCATGAAAAGTAGGAATAGAGATGCATGATGGGGCTTCCGTAGTTGGAGCATGTTCAAGAACCCCTCTGGTTTATTTAAAGACCCATTTAGGGCAATTCTACTTGTGGATTGTGCTTGATTGATTGTTTCTTTTTTCTCCAGGTTCTCTAGCCTAGACTTTAGGATTCACATCCTTTGCATGTCAACATAGGTAGAGATTCCCTCATCCTCAACCATAGGTCCAACCTTTGTTTTGCTAGTTTCTTTTGCATCCATGCATGTAATAAAACTAAAACTTGCTTTCTTTCTCTTTTGAAAACAAAACACTTAATAATGGTTCAAACCCCTTTTTCAAAAGTAAAAACAACCAACCAATGCAAACTCTTTTTTACCTACGGGTTTTCTTTTTGTGTTTAAAACCTTTTTCATAAGTAAAAAACACATAACCCACCAAAACATATGAGTCGAACTACGACGCTCTGACTTTCCCATTGCACGAGGGAATACATAGGCATCTTGTCACAGTGCTCGATCAAGCAAACTTTGTTCACCTTTCTCCTTTTGTGAGATAAAAAATGTTCGATGACGACTTCATTGATATAGTTATCGGATGATGTTCAGCCGGTTGTTTCAGCTGGCGACTTCACTGGGGATCGTATAGACCTCTTGCTGGTCCGATCAGGAGTCGATCCTAGCTTTTATTTTCATGTCTATTGGGTGTTTATTATTTGTTTATTAATTTACTCGCTTTATTGCAACATCCTTTGTATGTTTGCATTTCATCCTATGTGACATTTTATCGCTTTCATATATTCTGTACATTGTCTGCTGCTGTGCTGTGATACTTGGGGTGGGAGTTACAAGAGGTAAAAGGCCCATTACCCAGGCAAGTGACATATAGGATAGACGGATGTTCATGTGAAATCCCGCATTCCTTTGACGCGTGTGAGGACATATAAAGTACCACATTCAGCCGAGGTTCTCCCGATACTGCCATTGTTTTGCATCCGTTATGCATGGGCACGTTGCCCATATCACTTGCTGACATCTTCTCCTACTTACAACAACTGAAAATGGTGGAACTTCGTACTTTGAGGATTGATCCTAATAGACTACCCAGGAACTTTGATCCTAATTCCCGTTGTGCCTTCCATTCTAACGCGCAGGGGCATACTTTGGAAAACTGTTATGCTTTTAAGTGCTTGCACTTTGCACTTAATACCGTGCCCATGCATAAAGGATGCAGAACAATGGCAGTATCGGGAGAACCTCGGCTGAATGTGGTACTTCATGTGTCCTCACACGTGTCAAAGAAACGTGGGATTTCACATGAACATCCGTCTATCCTATATGTCACTGGCCTGGGTAATGGGCCTTTTACCTCTTGTAACTCCCACCCCAAGTATCACAGCATAGCAGCAGACAATGTACAGGATATATGAAAGCGATAAAATGTCACATAGGATGCAATGCAAACATACAAAGGATGGTGCAATAAAGCGAGTAAATAAATAAACAAATAATAAACACCCAATAGACATATAAATAAAAGTTAGGATCGATTCCTGATCGGACCAACAAGAGGTCTGTACGATCCCCAGTGAAGTCGCCAGCTGAAACAACAGACTGAACATCATCCGATAACTATATCAATGAAGTCGCCATCGAACGTTTTTTTATCTCACAAAAGGAGAAAGGTGAACGCATCGCGAAAACCTAAAAGGGATAAGACACGGTCTTGCGACCGAGAGATAGGGTAAGGGAGTCTATTATGCGAAGGGAGGGTATTAGCACCCGACACGCCCGTAGTACTCTATGATATCCACTTCTATTGTCTATCTAATCGGTGTGTTTATATCTATTTACTGCTTAATTGCTATATCTGTATGCTAAATGAGAATGCATGTGAAAGAAAAGAAAATAAAGAAAACACGGGGAAAAGAAGGAAGTATTTACAAAGTTTGCTCGATCGAACCCCGTGACAAGATGCCTACGTATTCCCTCGTGCAATGGGAAAGTCAGAGCGCTGTAGTTCGGCTCATATGTTTTGGTGGGTTATGTGTTTTTTACTTAAGAAAAAAGGTTTTAAACACAAAAAGAAAACCCGTAGGTAAAAAAGAGTTTGCATTGGTTGGTTGCTTTTACCTTTGAAAAAGGGGTTTGAACCATTATTAAGTGTTTTGTTTTCGAAAGAGAAAGAAAACAAGTTTTAGTTTTATTACATGCATGGATGCAAAAGAAACTAGCAAAACAAAGGTTAGACCTATGGTTGAGGATGAGGGAATCTCTACCTATGTTGACATGCAAAGGATGTGAATCCTAAAGTCTAGGCTAGAGAACCTGGAGAAAAAAGAAACAATCAATCAAGCACAATCCACAAGTAGAATTGCCCTAAACGGGTCTTTAAATAAACAAGAGGGGTTCCTGAACATGCTCCAACTACGGAAGCCCCACCATGCATCTCTATTCCTACTTCTCATGGCAAGGAAAGCGGTAAAGCCCAACTTCTCATGATATCTAGGAAAGCTGTAAGAGAATGCGATAAACAGTGTAGAATGTAACGCCCGGATTTAATTAATTGGTTAATTGAATTATTTAAGGATTTGATTATTGGATTTACTCGAAGTTTAAGAAATCAATCGGATTTGTCGGTATTACTTTGGGGAAAAGTATTTGGATTATTAAGTTGAAGTCAGATTTTATTCGGTTAGTCGGAGAATTAATTAAGTCGTTGCGTTGAAGAAATAATATTAGGAATAATATTATTATTAATAATGGATTATGTTATTAATTGAGTTGGACTTTAATTGTGGTATCGCGAAGTAATAAGGCGGTGTTATTTGTTAGACCCATGATCATAAGTAGTAAGATATATAAATAATAGTATTATTATTGGAAAAGATTATAAAAGAAAAGAAGACGTATTTTATGAGTAGAAGAGAAAGAAAGAAAAGGAAGAGAAATACAGAAGAGAAGAAATGAAGGCTAGGGTTTTGGAAGAGGCAAGAGCTAGAGCCAAGCTTGGAGCTTCCATCAATGAGGTAAGGGTGAGGTTCTAACTCTATAACGGGACGCATGATGAATGATATGTGGGATGGGGTTTATGATTTGCTTGCTTTGGTGTTTTGTTGTTGTTGTTGAGAATCTATGAATCTTGTTGAATGTCATAAGTAATGTTGATTTTGCTTGGTAATGCATGTTGTTAATACCTTAGAATGGTTTGTTTTGGGTTGTGAGGGTGTTGGGTACCAACAATTTGTGGAAATGGTGTGGAAGAGATGTTGGCAACGCTGAAGGAAGCAATTCAGTCACGCTCAGTTCGCGGCGCCAACGGGATGACACGGCGCGAACTGGAACTTGCTAAGGTCGCGGCGCGCAAGGAAGTTCGCGGCGCGTACTGATTCATTTTGGTCTTACTTTCTGATTTTGAGTTCTGCCCAATTTGGAATACTTTGGCTAGGGAACTTCAAGTAGGTTTTTGAGGGTACAATATTACTAGTAATTAATAAGGAATGACATAAGAATCAATTGGATATAGTCCCGGATTAACATGTCGACAAATGTAAGCGGTTTGGTCGAATAATCGGAATTGGAAGAATTGTGATAATGACTCGTGCATGCAAGTAAGATATCGTAGGATGTATGTTTTGTTGGATAAACGTTGAATATAAGGAATCATTATTGTGGTAAGTTGTTGTTGTCGAACGTTGTTGTTATTAAAGGTTTGATGGCCTTTGTTGATGGTTGATTTGTCGTCCTACGAGTTAGTTTGTGTTGTCGTTATATGCTGTTGGAATCAACTAAGATAAGTGATTGATATTGGTGGGAAGTTTATTAATAAAGTAACCATATGATTGTTTGGTGTTTTAATTAATTAATATTGGATTTAGTTGGATTTTGTATATTATATGAATACCGACAAGAGTGAAATGGTTGAAGATAACGGAAGATGGTTTGGTTAGCCGAGATATTGTAGTAGCATTAGTTGTCGTATTGTGGACTAGTAGTATAGTTAATGACTAGAATCAATATACTAAGTCAATAGTGAATGGATAGTAGCGTGAGGGTTGTTGATAGTAGTGCCGAATCGAAATTTTAGCAATCCTAACCGATGAGAAGTTGACTAGAATTAGATGGAAACAATCAGAATGATTGTAAGTTGAATTGTAGAATAAGTTCCTCAACGATTAATGTAGTAACTAGTAGTGGATTATGAATCGGATGACAGTAGTAAGCAATGATATTTTGTTGAAGGTTTCTAGTCAGTGTTGTGTTGTTGTTGAAAGACTAAGTTGTAGGCTTCTAGTCAGTGTTGTGTTATTGTTGAAATACTAAGTTGTAGGCTCTTAGCCAATGTCGAGTTGTTACTAAGTGTAAGCTTTTAGCCAATGTTGAGATGATTTCGTTGTAGGATTTTAGCCAATGTTGAGTTGATTTCGTTGTAGGCCTTTGGCCAATGTTGTGTTGATTTCGTTGTAGGCTTTTAGCCAATGTCGAATTGCGGTTGACTAGTTGTTATGTTGCCGTTGTTGTGTGTTGTTGTTGTTGTGTTGTCGTGATTTTGTTGTTGATGTTGAGGTCGCATGACATACATTGCATTATTAAATTGGCCTGGATTGGCAAAATGTTGAAGGCTTATGCCTTGGCCTTAATGGCAAAATGTTGGAGCGAATGCTCAAAATGTTGGCCTGGATTGGAAAATTGTTGAAGGCTTATGCCTTGTGCCTCGGAATTACTGGCAAATGTTGTAAATTTGGAATTTTACTCCAAATGGTACCACATGCATATACAGAGTTGAGTCGCATTTCGAAGTCGCATAATTATAGTTGTGGTGTTGATGTGTCGATTTATTTATGTTATTGTTGTTGTTCACAGTTGTGATATAATTGTTGTCATTGCTAATTGTTGGTATTTATGTTGCTGTAATCGTTGTTGGTATTGTCGTTATAATTGTTGTTTGAATTATGTGAAACAGTGAATTATATGATCTACATTCTAATATATTATTTATCATAAATTCAATTATATTGGTAGATATCTCACCCTTTCATTTGTTTCGCCGTTGCCTTTATATTGGTAACGTGCAGGTATTCGAGATTCAAGATGTAGTGGCCGTTAGTCCAAGTCGATTTAGTTGCTCTGATACGTAGCACTCGGGGGATGAACAATTGTTGCTTAATTGTTGTTATTGTTTTAGTAGTTGAGTTCTAAGTTGTTGTTCTTAAATAATTGTTTTAATAAAAGTTGTTTTACATTCAAAAGAATAAATCAGGTTGTTATCATTTTATCCGAACCAGTGTTATGTATCTTAATTAATTGTGATTATATGAAGTTGTAAGTTGAAAATGTGGCATCTCATTTTGTTATTGAAAATTTTGCACTCTGATTTCCCTTATAATTACTGGTAGAAATGGGGTGTTACATTAGTGGTATCAGAGTAGGTTGGTCCTTCCGGCCAGTGTTGTCTAATTTATTTGTTCCTCTGTAAGCGATAAGTGTGCAAAGCACTATCGGTACTTGTTTCTTTTCTAATTGTTTATTGCAGGAGTTGGTTTGAAGCTAAGTGGGGGAGAAGCTTTTCTTCTCGGAATGTGTTTCGATTGTGAGATGTTGGTGTCGTATGTTACTTGTAGCAACAATGCAAGTATTGTTTAACTTGTGTTGTTTTCTGAGATGACATGGATTCGAGATTTTGTTTGTAGATCAATTGGAAGGTTTTGATGGAGCATGGTCAAACGTTGTTATGTTTATTTCTTGAAGGATGAGGATTAACGTAGCGGTTATTGGTATAAAAGTAGGAAGAGAATTCCTGATGTTTCTGGAGGTGAACTGTTAAGTAACAAGGATAAAACTTTTAGCATAAGGAATTTAGAAGGTTGTGATGTTTTAGCGGTGCTGGTGGACTGCGAAGTTGTCGGTTGATGTAGCCTTGCGTAGGATGTCGATGTTGGAATGGTGATAGAGTAATAGATTAATGTAGACAGTGTCGTGGGATTTTGTGATGAGAAATGAGTTGTTATAGAAGGTTGAATGATTTCGTCGTGATATTAAGTTGAGTAACCTTGTGGTAATCGTTGCCATAGGATGTGATGGTTGGTTTCCGATCTGAGATGGAATCGAGTGGAAATCTGGTGTTAATGGTGTTGGAGGAATGTTGTTCACGCAGCAAACCTTTCTGTTCTGCTTAGTTCGCGGCGCCAACATGTGGATGCGGCGCGAACTGTGTTTTTCTGCAAGGATCGCGGCACCAAGGATTGCTCGCGACGCGTACTGTGTGATTTTTGCAAAGATTTTCAGAAGTTGATTGTTACCTCTTAGTGATTGGAATGAAGATGCCCTATGGAGTATGGTGCTTGAGTACAAGTTGGAAAGGAACATTATAGTAGTTAGTAACGATGGTTTATAAATCCATTATGATTTTCGGATATCTATTGACATATTGAGGAACTGATCACCCTTAATCTCTTGTTGATAGTATACGAGATCATATTGGAGGATGTAGACTGGAATTTCTATCTTAATAGTGCGATCAATAATGGATGTTAAGTCATGAAGATAGTTGTTTTCGAGTTGATGATAATTAACAGAGATGTATCTATGGAAAAATTCAAGGAATGTTGGACAATTCGGGATAGGTGGTTTATGTGCGAGCTAATGTCGCGAGGCGAAAGATTGATGCATGTGAAGGAAGTATGAGTTTTGGTTGAAGCTGTGAATCATAAAGTGGATAGGAACTCTATAAGGACGGTGAATTAAGATGGATTGTATGGTTGATGGTCGAACTATTATTATTAAGTTGACATTATAGAATTTCGTTCGGTGGCATGACATCATTGTTGGTTACCGTAGATGATGAGTAATGCTCTATGATATAATGAAGTTGATCAAGTGGACTATGTCGATGTCACTATAAGAGTGATATGACGGAATTAATACAGTTCTCATTATTTCGCAGATGAATGACCTCGGATATGGAATGAGAAAGATGTATGTGTTTTAGTGTTGGTTATGTTGCGACGGTAATGACGCGAAGTTGTGTGAGTCAAGTATGAGCAAGCGAAGGTTGTTGATATGTTATAAGGTGTTGTTTCAATATATTGTCAAAATGGTTGACAAGTTAGTAGCGGTTGTGTTGTACGTGTATTGGATTCAAGTCGTGTTGAGATATGATTATATCGGAAAAGTAATGGTCGTTAAGCGAAGCTTGAGAATGCGAGGGTTGGATGAGGAAGTTATATTAAGGATAGTTGTGTTGGGAGAATTTTCGAGGACGAAAATATCCTAAGTGGGGGAGAGTTGTAACGCCCGGATTTAATTAATTGGTTAATTGAATTATTTAAGGATTTGATTATTGGATTTACTCGAAGTTCAAGAAATCAATCGGATTTGTCGGTATTACTTTGGGGAAAAGTATTTGGATTATTAAGTTGAAGTCAGATTTTATTCGGTTAGTCGGAGAATTAATTAAGTCGTTGCGTTGAAGAAATAATATTAGAAATAATATTATTATTAATAATGGATTATGTTATTAATTGAGTTGGACTTTAATTGTGGTATCGTGAAGTAATAAGGCGGTGTTATTTGTTAGACCCATTATGATAAGTAGTAAGATATATAAATAATAGTATTATTATTATTATTATTATTATTATTGGAAAAGATTATAAAAGAAAAGAAGAAGTATTTTATGAGTAGAAGAGAAAGAAATAAAAGGAAGAGAAACAGAGAAGAGAAGAGAATGGAGGCTAGGGTTTTGGAAGAGGCAAGAGCTAGAGCCAAGCTTGGAGCTTCCATCAATGAGGTAAGGGTGGGGTTCTAACTCTATAACGGGATGCATGATGAATGATATGTGGGATGAGGTTTATGATTTGCTTGCTTTGGTGTTTTGTTGTTGTTGTTGTTGTTGAGAATCTATGAATCTTGTTGAATGTCATAACTAATGTTGTTTTTGCTTGGTAATACATGTTGTTAATACCTTAGAATGGTTCATTTTGGGTTGTGAGGGTGTTGGGTACCAAAATTTTGTGGAAATGGTGTGGAAGAGATGCTGGCAGCACTGAAGGAAGCAATTATGTCATGCTCAGTTCGCAGCGCCAACGGGATGACGCGGCGCTAACTGGAACCTTTAATCCAATCAACATCAAACTATTGTTTTTGTTCAATTGAGTAAGTCATCACACTTAGTATTTTCTAAGCAATCCTCGAGATCGATATTTGTGGTAAAACCCATTATTACTACATTGGTGAAAATAGTACACTTGCTATTTTCCCGATCAATATGGATGTATGTTTATATGTTTATGATAACAAATTTATAAGTCAAAAACACCGAAATGAAGAGGGTAAATTTTGGGGTAAAACATTATCAACCATTGACTTTTTTTTGGATATAAATCGAAATATCCTTTATGCGCAATTGCAGAGACTAATTCCTCTTTGTGCTCAGGACAATGATCAACCCTAAGACCTCTAATTAAGATGGAAGAGACTCCCAACTACTTTGACACAATCGAATACTATCTTTCGACAGAACATCTAATTACAACTTCTAACACATGTCACCTTGAATTTTTGCCTAATCAAAGTTTAGAGAATTTAAAATTAAAAAATCTTCCATAACAAGGTTAAACTTTACTTTTTTGGATATATATATCAGGGTATCCTTTATGGGCAACTGCAGAGACTAATCCCTCTGCATGCTCGGAAAAAAGATTGAACCTATGACCTCTAGTTAAGGTGGAAGAGACTCCTACTACTTTGATTGACTACTTTGAAACTCAATCATCTATGAGCAATTGCAGAGACTAATTCCTCTGCATGCTCATGACAAGGATCAAACCTAGGAGAGCTAGCACTAGTTAAGCTGGAAGAAACTCCTACTACTTTGACACAGTCGAAGACTATCTTTCAACATAACATCAACTTACAACTTCTAACACGTGTCACCTAGAATTTTTCTTAGCCAAGTTTTAGAGAATTTAAAATAAAAAAATCTTTCAAGTTAAAATTTACTTTTTTTTAATTAAAATATAATATAATATAGCATGAGTAATAATTATTTTTTTTTTATATAAATTGAGATATCTTCTATATGCAACTACAGAGGCTAATCTCTCTACGTGCTCAGGACATGGATCATTCTCAGGACTTTTAATTAAAATTAAACTAAAAAAAAGACCCCAATATCTCATTCAATTCTTCATGACCTAATAACCCTTGACTTTATTATATATAATACGTAGTATATGCTAAAAATTTAAATTTAGCATTGAAGTTTTTCCACATTAACGTATTCAAGCGGATCTAAATCCTTAGTGTAAAACTCACATGTTTCATAATGCGTCTATATTTATTTTTTCGTTGACCCAAATTAAATCCAGATCCACATAGTAGTGTAACGAACTATCTATTTTTTTTTTCTTTCCTATTACGTTAACGTGTATAACCATAGTTTATATATTTTAATATTTGTATGAAGTTTTTGTGTGGGGTGTGATTTAACAGTGCAGTACTGGTCCAGTCTTCACACTTGTTGAAGCACTTGTAGGTGTTTTCGATCATGTTTGCTTCCCTTGGTTGTATCGCAACAACAGCCTTATCGAACAGCAACTAAGGGCCCAAATACAGCAGTGCTTTCTTCCCTGTTAAGCAGTTACGCACCTCCATTTCACATGCCTCAAAAGAAGCATTAAATCACAATGGTCCTCAAAATCAATAAAACTATTTAAAACCCCATAACATGTTAAAATGGCATTACCAATTCTCATCATCTTCAACTTTGCTGCCTAATATTTGGGGAGTTTTATATATCAAGTAGAATTTGATTACCTCCTAGTGTGTGTACGTGGGAAGGAAATCTTATATCCTTCACAATCATCATGCTACTCTTGTTGGGACTTATAATGAGCATGTTAAAGTGACACCACTATCCCACTATATAACTTTTTGCCAAATATAGTATAGTGTTAGTTTGTTTAGTAAAGTACTAATCAAGTAATAGTTGAAAGATATTTGAAATACTCAATTAAAAGATGGTTAAAAATAGATAAATTAAAATTGAATTAGATACTATCATCATAACCCAAAGAGTATTTCCATGAAATAATATTGAATTTTTCCAACTTAATCTTGAATTTGAATTAGAATTCATTCATGAGCACAACAGTGCTAAATTTTTTTAAAACAAATTTTGTCATTTACTGTGATCCTCTTCAACTCGATATTTATATAATATGTATTATTACAAATAATAAAAAAATTTAACTCACTATTATGGAAAATGACTATTATCACGGTTGCAAAAGAGATATCATAATAGATTATCAAGGTCTTGTTAGACTGGACACTTGTCCGGGCTCTTTCTTATGTAATCTTAAGCCACATCAATACATACTAGAAGCCGCTCTCACAATATACAACTTTTGAGCTTGCTCACAAATTGCTCGATGAAATTCTTTCCCCGATTTCTTCTTTTTTCTTCTGCTTCGAAATTTTGATTTTCTTGTAATGGGATGTTGAATTGTTATATGAATGATTTTGCAGCCCGTGAATTAGTTATTGTGTTTTCGTTATCGTTGTTTTGAAACTCACATGCCACATGTTCGATGAAATGCAAAGGTCAGTTTCTCGTTTCTTTCCCTTGTTTTACTTATGTTTCTTAGTTCTACTTCTTATTGACTTTTACATTTCAGTTCTGATTTTTTATTTGTTTTAGGTGTTTTATAGGTTGTTGAATGATAAGGAAGGTTGAAGGTGAGTGTTTTAAGAATAATGATTAAGATTGACTCAAGATGACGATGAAGGTTGAGTCAAGATGGTGAGATTTGTTTAAGATTTGTCATGATTAAAAATGAAGGGGAAACTAAATTAAGTCAAGTCAACCTTGATGTTGTTATGATGCAGTTTAATCCTTGTAATTATTAGTGTACTTTTTTTATAAACATATAAGTAAATAAATCATGGAAAGTTACAAAATCAACACCACAATGATCGAAAATTAAGACACAATAATAAACTAATACGCAGTGGATATATTATTTCCCAAATTTGTAAGAATATTGAAGATTAACAACAAATATAAGACGGCAATTGAACAATAAAGGCACAAAAGAATGCCGATATTTTTAACGTGAAAAATTCCTAAATATGAGAGTAAAAACCACGAGTCATCTAAACCAAATAAAAATAGCTCCACTTTAATCAACTGAGGTTACAAGATAGTCTTAAAGTGATCCACAAAATAGTAATAACAACAACAAATCACAAAGAAAACAAACTTACAAATAAAAATCAAAAAGCTGCAAATTTTCTCAAATTTGCAGCTTTAGTGCGAAGCCAATATCTCTTAACTCAGACCTTGTTTTGATGATCCCAATGGTCAAAAGTTATATATATATATATATATATATATATATATATATATATATATATATATATATATATATATATATATATATATATATATATATATATATATATATATATAAAACAAGTCCACCAAATTTCAGCTCTATTTGATGGTGAACAAACCAGTGATCGTCATTTTAGTGAGACTAATGCAGAAAAAACGAAAATGAGTTCCTATCCTTTTTTGAATCCTTATTTTGTCTCTATCTCTCTTAATCCTAAATTGACATTCTCGGATTAAATAAGTGATACAATTTATTATTCATATTTGGGACTTTATCCACATAGGAAAAGAGCCCAAGCGCTACAAATCCCCCATTCACAACTATGTGGAGGAAATCACTAATAACGTGAAATTATATCGTATATTTGTCTTGACTAACATGTATTTTTGTTTCATTTTTATTTATTTATGTCTTGGTATACCGGTACTTTTGTCCCATTTCAGGTACCTCAACTAAAGATGGTCACAATGGAGATTTGATGCAAAAAGGAAAAGAAATGAGAAAAAATATTAAGAAAATACAACAAAGTCTCGTACACTTCAAACAAAGCCCATTAAAAGAAAAAAAAATATATAATAAAAAAAAAAAGGAAAAAGGAAAGGTGGCGTCCATCACCACTAAGTGTGGCTCCTTCCATCACTAAGGGGTGTGACGCCCACCACTTTAATTGTGGCATTGGCCATGCTATTTAGAAGGGAGAGTGGCGCCTGCCACTCTTATGTGTGGAAACTGCCACGAAACCAATTTTGTTTTTTTTTTTCTATTAAATATTTGTCGTTCCGTTTCTTCCTCCGATTTTCCCGTTCAATACAACCGCCCAAATTATACGTTATTCATCACGTTTTAATGTAGGAGGTTACACTATAAAAGGGAAGAGACACTGACAGTTTGGAGGTCGTCGAGTTTTTTGCTTCAGTCAGAGTTTTGTTCTTAGATTTATTTTTACGCGTTTAAAATTCATTCTCAAATAGTGATAGATCTCGCAAACTAGGGACGATTGCAAAATTAGATTTAAAGTTTATTTTTTGTTTTAAATCATTATACCAAAGTATTTCAATCCTGCCGGCGTAGTTGTTATTTTGTTCAAGCATTGTACGCAAAGTTATTTTCCAGATTTAATCAGATTTAGTTTTGTTTCAGTTTCTACTTTTATTGCATTTTTAATTTTAGCTTCGATTCTTATTTTAATCTCATACCGATATTGTTATGTTTTATGAAACAATGTTCTATTTATTCTTTAATTATCGTCCTAGCATGTTAATGTTCCAAACCATGTCAAGCTAAATAATTTAGAGTCTGATATGTGAGGAACGTCATTTGCGATGGGACTTGGTAGCAATGTTGTCTTAATATTTAATTTAGAAATTTTGTTTTGATCTTTGTTTTTAAACTTAATTTAAATAGAGTTGTCATGACAGTGAGAGGTTATTTAACAACATTTTGTCATCAGAGTGAGAAATAACATAAGATTCGATCCGACACTACGAAAGTATGGGGGTCGAACTAGATAGTAAAAATGGTACATCGATCTTAAAGAGGGACAGAGCGCTTTGAGTATAGATTAGAACTTGTTCAATTTTCAAAACATATTCCTTAGTTAAAATGGGCGAGCGAGAGCAAGTTCTCATGGTTAAGGAATGTGGATTTATTCAAAACCACAAGAGTGTGAGTTTTAGTCTTTAAATTGATATTTTTTACTAAAAACATTTTTAACATCAGTATAAGTCAAAGAGTTACAATGTCCCTGAGGTACACAAAATACACATTTCGGCCTCTCTTTTCTTATATTTATCTAAATCTTTATTTTAATTCAGTTTTAGTTCTTAGTCCCCCCTAAATCAATTATTCTTTAGACTTATCTTTACAAAGCGATAATAGATTACAATAGTATGATATTACTCTTTGTGGGTTTGACAATATTTTATATTACTTTGATATTCCGTGCACTTGCGGACGCATCATGTTTTTGGTGTTGTTGTTGGGGACCAACAGTCAATATTGTTATTACCTTAATTACTATGTATCACCCAAAAAATTTCTACGACTCCCACTCTTAGTATTTCGAGGAATCATAAGAATCCCATAAATCCGACCTCAAAATACTAATGGCGGATTTCAATGCGTCACTGACTCACTCACATTCAAATTACCTCTATAACTACCAATCCCAACATTTTTAGGAGTCACAAGTATCCCATAAATTAGATATCGATACATTATTGGAGGATTACAATGCGATGCTAACTTATCCTCAAACAAATTTCCTATACAATCACCATGCCCAATATTTTGAGGAGTTGCAAGAATCCCAAAATTCCACTCTCGACACATTAATGTAGGATCTCAATGAGACACTAACTTGCTCTATTCTAGAATCTATGATGATGGAGCGCTTTGTGGAAACATAAAATGCGACGCTATCTCACTTTGAGGAACCACACGAATCCCATAATTTCAACCTTGACACATAAATGGAGGATTTTGATGCGACACTAATTCACTCTAGGATAAAATATATGATAGAGAACTTTGTGGAGACATAAATTGTCCAAAATGAAGATTTAAGAAAACAAAGTCTCTATAATAATGAAACCCTTAGGCAGCTGTCCAATAGGGTTGAGTCCCTCATGACTCACAACATGGCACTGGAGACTCAAATCTCCTTGCTTGCACAAACTCCTCTAGAACCCTTCCCTGAGGAGCATCTGGATGTTGTAACAACCAGTAGTTAAAAAAAAAATCGAAAATCCTAAGAAGAGTGATAATGAGGTTAAAGAGAGTAATAATGAGGTTGAGAAGAGTTCTGGTGAGAAAAGAGTAGAGATTGAGAAAAATACACGGACGTCATCCGAAAGGGAGATTGTCAAGGAGGTAGATAAGGAAACACTTATTTTTGTTCCTCCTCCCTATACCCCACCGATTCATTTCCCGCAAAGGTTTGTGGACTCAAAGGTAGACTCTCAATCCAAAACATATATGGTGGTATTGAAAAATATCCACATCAACGCACCTTCGCCTGAGGTCCTACATAAAAAGAGAAACTTTGAGGACCATGTATCCAGGGAAATCATTAGTATTAAGAAGGGAAGGTTAGCCTTTGAGGTAGTGGATAAAATAACTAAGACCAAACTTAAAAAGTTGTTACTCACGATAGATCTTGAACCACCACTACAAGTTCAAAAGAATGAACTAGCCCACAAAAGAAATAGAAGAAAAGGTGAGGGACATGTGAAACAGATTGATAAGTGGCCATGGATATCAAATATTATTAAAATTTTGATAGATGATTCATTATCGAGAGAACCACCATGAGTGCTTGGACTCCTAAGCCATCAAGTTATCGACGTTAAACAAAATGCTGTGTGGGAGGAAAGCCACAAGTTTTTAATTTAATGTTTTCTTTTTAATGCAACCGCCCGAATTTCACGTTATTCGCCATGTTTTGAAGTAGGAGATTTCACTATAAAATAGAAGAGAGGCTGACAGTTTTGAGGTCGCTGAGTTTTTTGCTTCAGTCAAAGTTTTGGTCTTAGATTTATTTTTAGGCGGTTAAAATTCACTCTCAAATAATGATATATATCTCACACTAGGGGACTATTGCAACCATATATTTAGAGTTTATTTTATATTTTCAATTTATGTACCAGAGTATTTCTGTCCTGCCGACATAGTTGTGATTTTGTTCAAGCATTATGAGCAGAGTTATTTTCCAAATTTAAGTTGATTTAGTGTTTTTTCAGGTTCTACTTTTATTGCATTTTTAGTTTTAGTTTTGATTCTTATTTTAATCTTACTAAAAGTAAAAATACTTTTAACTTAGAACACACATTAGAGTTGCTTCAGAGCTTCCTCCAAGAACAATAACTCAACTCATTTCTTCACAACTTCCGAGTGAGAACAACTATCTTCTTGCCTGCGAGCTTTAAGGTACAATTCAGTGACCATCCCACAATCCGGGTGGTTCACACACGGGTAACCCTAATGATTACATCCTTACTATAATTGGATAACTTACTAAAACTAGGTTACAAAGTCCTTATTTATAACCTTTCACCCAACTGAATTTGAGCCTTCAAACAACAACATATCAGCTGTGACAAACTGCATAAAATAAATAGCAAAAAACATCTGCTACAATCAAGGTCTTCAATCCTAAGTTTTATGATTTTTCTCCTTAGCTTCTGATTGAATCTTCTAGACCTTCACATATGCCTTCACGAATACGCCACATAGGTTGCCTAATATTCCATGAATATTCTATGTAACTTAAAACAAAACTGTAACAGAATTATCAGATCAGTAGCATGATGTCTGATGACATGACGTCTTCTTAGACATGTTGTTCCATATGTTTAAACACTTCAACATAACATGTTTCTTCATTAAATATAACTTCAACTTGTTTTCTCCTTACAACTTATAAATCCTATTTAACCTATTGTTGCTATATTACTTTTACCAAACATAAAGCCAATCCCAAAAATAGAAAATTAACATGTAGTGAAGTGAGACATTTTCCACTTGGTGTTGAGGATGCTTTTTGATGAAAATATGAGCTCTATCCTCCACTTTAAGTTATCTAAATACTCTTTTCTCATAATTGTGGATAGTAAGTATGTTTACCAATTGGATATGGCAATGCTATCTATTCTTCTTAAAATGAAACAACACGACAATTTCGGTATTTTTTACCTGAACTACATGGGTTTTGATTTCAATATTGCACATTGTTGGTATGTTGTCCTAGAACTCGTTGAAAGTTCTATCAAATAAAAACTTGTAAAAAAGTACTTATTTTCTCACCTCCACCATCTATTTTGTACATACTTTTTATAGCACATACACAAATTTTCAAAGAGGTTCCTACGGAGTACTGTGGATGCTCAGGGTTCCTAATACCTTCCCTTTACATAATTAACACTCGTACCTTGATCTCATTTTCTTTAAGGATTTTATTCACTCTTTTTCCTAGTCATTTGGAGAAAATAAAAGCGCGGTGGCGACTTTATTGTTATTTTTACGAGTTGAGTCAATCAATGGCTTAGTCTCAGAGGTTTTTGCCGCTACAAAAAAGTGGTGACTTCACTGGAGAAAGGTTGACCTCTTGTTGGTCCATCTCTAAGTGGGTTGACCCTATCTTTATTTATTTGTATATATGTGCTGGATATTTGTTGTATATCTGTTTGTTTAGATTTTCCCGATCTTCAGGGTGCAGGGTGATCTCTTTTTAGTCCTATACCGGACTTGGGAAAACATAAGATAGGAAGGGAGGTATAGTCATGTTAACTTTTAGGGAGTAATCCCGAACAGGGAGGCATGAGATCCACCACTTAGTGGAGACCCCTTTGACTGTGGTGTTTTATTTATCAAGCGATCAGGAAGACATGACTGCTTTCGACCTGGGAGTCAATGAAGCTAAGTGACCGTAGAACCCTTAACCCATCTTGTCTTGTTTAGGTGTAGTTCAGAGACTATTACGGAGCAATCTAGAAGTAGTTGTTACGCGATACTGTACTCAGACGAGTTTCACCTAACGATATTTCTAATTACCGAGTACATCGGGAAGTTAGTAGTATTCAATGGAGGAATGTAGACTATGGATATTCCTTTTAGAACCTTGATCTACAACTCACAATGATTAGTAAACCTTATGGGTAATACCCTTTGTCTCTGTTCTATTCAAACAACTGTTCAAGGAACTTAAGACTAATCTTTGCAAATACCTCAGGTATACTTTGGCCATGGATTTTGGACAGAGGAAGACTTGGAATTACAGTTTCAAGGACCCTAAGATAGGTGGATTGAGGAGCTTGATTGATGAGATTGAGAGTCTTGAGGATTTCTAGAAGAGGTATGGAGCTATTGTGCCTCTAATGAAGGTCAGGATGAAGGATAATATTCTTGCTAAATTGGTCAAGTTCTATGATTTGTTGTATCATTGCTTCAGTTTTCCCTATTATCAGTTGGTTCCCACATTGGAGGAGTATTCTTATCTATTTGGATGACCTGTTACTAGTTTTGTCCTTTTTACTGGTTTGGAGGAGAAGCCTAAGTATCATGAGGTGGATGCGATTACCCATCTGATTAGGTATGAGATTGAAGCTAATACGACTAACAAATAAGGGATCAGAGGTTCACCAAATCCGTTTCTATTAAAGAAAGCTCGTTATGAGGAGTATGGAAGATTTTGAGGCTATTTTTTCTTTTCTTGCCTATGGGTTATTCTTGTTTCCTAACGTTTATAGTTTTGTTGACGTTAATTGTATCAGGATCTTTATGATTGGGAATCTAGTTCCCACATTGCTTGCTGATAATTATTACTCCATCAATCTTTGGAACTTCTATCAGGAAGGGACGGTCATTTGTTGCACACCATTGTTATATTGTTGGTTTGTTTCTCATCTTCCCCAATCTGATGCATTTTGGGATCTCAGGAGAGAACCTCGTTGGGCACCGAAGATTATGTCTCTTACTCATTCTGACATTTTTTGGTATCATCAGGTTTATTATGATGTGGATATTATTGACAACTGTGGTAGTTTTCCCAATCTGCCTTTTCTTGGTACATAGGGATGCATTAGCTACAATCTTGTGGTTTCGCATCGTCAACTTAGATATCCAATGAAGGATAAGCCAATGAGTAATCATGTGAGTGGATTTTTTCTTAAAGAGGGTGAAGAGCACAAAGCAACTAGAAAGGATATAGAGACAACTCGGCGTCATATTCATTGGAAAGGAAGATAAAACCTAGGGCATAGAGGAGCTGTTTCTTTGGAGCCTTATCTTATATGGGTGCAATCTAGGGCTATTGAGTTGAAGATGCCATATTCTCGTGAAGAAACTTTAGATGATTTATTCTTGACTACTACTTATGCTTCAGATGATATAGAGGAACTTCAGTTTTCTTTGGTCAGTATGCGACACGAAAAGGAAGCTTGGAAGAACATGCATCATAACTTGAAGATGTCCTATGCATCAGAGTTGAAGGAAAATGATGATTTGATTGAGATTCTTAAGATGATTTCCTCTATTGTTTGCCTGGTCCCAAGAATGCTAGTCTATTCTCACGTTCCTCCCGAGTCTGGTGCTTGGAAAGGTTTTGTTGACAGGTATGAGTTGGAGAATGAGCAACTGGTTTAAGAGATTAGGAAGCTCAAGAAGAAGTGTCTGTACGAAGAAGGTTCTTCTACAGATTTGATCTCTTAGGATTCATAGTCTATATATTTTGCTCTCTCTCGTACTTAGGATTATTGAAACTTGTACTAAAAAGTTGCAATCCTCTCAAAATAATTTTTATTAATGATATGAGCTTATTCAGTATTTCTAATGTGCTATGTTTTGATATTTGCAAATTAAATTGTTTTTAAGTTCCTTGAATAATAAAAATAAAACAAAATTAAAAAATCATACACATTGCATATTGTGCATCATAATGCACATATTCTTGTATTTTGGTACTCTCCCAAGTGTTTTATCCATTTCTCTCCTTTGTTCAATCTAGAAGTTGTTGCATCGATATAACACTCGAGCCAATTCCAAGAAGAAGATGGAAAATATGGAGCAAGAGAATCGCGAGCTACATGAAAGAGGTTGCTTCCTTGATGACCGGTATGGCCAACTTGACTGCTATGGTGGAACAATTTGTGGCTTCTCAAAATCAACCACCTCCTCCTCCACCTTCTCCTCGTATCGTTCAACCTCAATAGAAAACTTTCATTTCTGAAGTACAAGATGTTCATGTTTCTACAACAACAATGGTTTCTGCTGCTCAGCATTGTATGCCTGGTGGTTATCCGTGGGGAATGTCAAAGAATTTCATGCATGAAGGTTATAACCCTGCTGCTCAAGTTGCCTCTTTAGCTCAACCCGCTGTTGGTTTTGCACCACCTATGGTGCACGCTACTCTTGTTTTCAACCATGAGGTTTGTAACCCTAATCCTCCAAGTGAAAGTGTGGACTTCTATGATAGAATGGATGAATTTTAGGAACAGTTTAACGCGATGCATAAAGAATTGAAAGCCCTCAAAAGGAAAGAGCTGTTTGGTGACAATGTCAGCGATCTGTGCTTACTTCCCAATGTAAAAGTCCCTGCTAAGTTCAAAGTTCCATAGTTTTAAAAGTACAAAGGAAATTCATGTCCTCATGATCACCTGATGATGTATTTGAGGAGAATGTCTACTCACAATGACCATCAACATATGCTTATCCACTTCTTTCAAGATATCTTGACTGGTGCCGCACTGAGATGGTATATGAATTTAGACAATAGTGACATCATACATTCAATGATTTGGGTGAAGCTTTTGTGAAGCACTACAATTATAACACCTACATGGCGCCTGATTGTGACCAATTGAGGGAAACGGTTCAGAAGGATAAATAATCATTCAAAGAGTAAGTGCAACATTGGCGTGAACTTGCAGCACAAGTTATCCGCCTGTTAAGTGAGTAGGAAACAATTAAGGTATTCTTAAAGACTTTGGGTCAATTTTATTACAAGAATATGGTAGCCTGTGCACCAAATAATTTTGTTGAAATGGTAGGCATGGGAGTTCATTTAGAAGAAGTCGTCTGAGAAGGAAGATTAACAAAGAAAGAAGGATCTAGTGGGAACAAAAAGTAATCTTTTGGTTTCTCTAAAAAGAAGCAAGACGTTAATACTGTTCCTTAGGAGAGAAGATTCAGACCTCCTAGAAGACATCCTTAAAATCTACAACAAGTTGCTACTGTCACTCCAGTTGTTGTTGTTACACCAACTACAATTCCTTATCATAAATCACCTTAGCAAGGGCAATTCCCGAAGAGAGAACCTTTTAATCCTATTCTGATGACCTATGCAGAACTCTTTCCAGCATTGATTCAGAGACACCTAGTGCAACCTAGGTCTCCTCATGTTGTTCCAAACCCATTTATGTGGTATTACAAGGCCAATTAGACTTGTGCTTATCATCAGGGAGCTCCTAGACACAGTATTGAAAATTGTTATCCGCTGAATTGAGAAGTGCAAAAGACATTTAGGTCCGGTCTCCTATCTATTAAAGATATGGGTCCAAATGTGCAAGAGAACCCATTGCCTAATCATGGTAATGGAAATGTTGTGAATGTAATTGTTGAAGATAATAGAGTTTATGATATGAATTTCATTATTGGAGATCTTGCGAAGATGCATGCTGCTCTTTGTAAGGTTGGTTATTGTTCACACGATTATGCTGCATGTAATGTGTGTAGTGAAGATACTCATGGTTGTGACCTGATAAGGAGCGACCTTCAAGATATAATGGATATAAATATTGTTCAAATTATCAGGTTGAAAGATTAACCTGAGATTAAAGTGCATGCAGTTTATGGTCATCCTCAAGAAGTCCGAATCTATGATGTGAATGAAAGAAATGTTGATCTGGTGAATTTGTATGCCACGTTTTTTTATGGAGGGTCAAGAAGTGCATCACTATGGTGATTATTCAATATGTTGCAGAGATCATCGTGGTTTGATCTTGTCAAGAGAGATATTTAATGTTTATTAGACGAAGGTACTATTTAGATTATAGTAAACAAAGTTGGTTATAATAATGGCGTCAACATGATTGAGGGTTCATTTGAAGATTCTGATGATGATTATGCTTCTAATGACGAATATTTCTCCGCCGGCGAGTTTGTGTTGGGTGAAGAAGAAAATGTAACTGTTATTGTACCACACTTTGACATTCCCACTCCTGTGGAGGTAACCTACTACAGCAAACCCCTAGTTGTGAGAAACCCCTTACATTGTGCTAGATTGTTTTGAATGATAGCAAATACTAGATAGTTTTGATTGATAGAAAATATATATGCTTGATTGCCTAATTGTGTCAATATACATGTGTACTTGTATGACCAAATGATAATATGCATAAAAGTGGTCAAAATATCATGTTTGCCATGCACTAACCTTTTGTATCGACTCATACATGCTTGCATCGATACATATACTTTTATGAATCCATAAAAACAGTTTTTACACAGTATGATCCGACTCATATGTGTTTTGAGTCGATACAAAAGAGTTTGTAGGCTGTCTTGTATCGACACATATAACCATGCATCGACACATATGCCTTTTGGGTCGATACATATCATTTTGTATTGATACAAAAGCACTTGTGTCAACACATATCAATCTTGCATCGACACATATGTGTTATGTATTGACTCATACTGAAGTTAGTTTTCTGGAAATCATTTTAACAAATAGTATGTATCGATAAAAAAATGCTTGCATCGACTCATAGTCTTTTCAACATTCTGGAAAGTCATCTTAATATAGTATGCATTGATACAAAACCTCTTGTATCAATACATAAGCTGTTTGTGTCGACACATACGATATTTGCATCGACTCATACATATGTTTACTCTCTGGAATCAATGATTAATACAGTATGTATCGATACAACCTCTCTCAGGTCGACTCATAAGTATCTTGTTTCGACTTATACGAGTTATGTGTCGACTCATAAATTTGTTTTTCAACTAACATTTGTTGTTTCTATATATAAGACATTTTTGGCAATTTTTCAGTAGATACACAGTTGTTACAAAAGCAGTTTTGTGAGCATCCAAATTTTTAAGCATAGAAACTAGAAAGAGACTTCATCTTCATCATCTTCTCAATCATCTTGGTTCATGGACATTGACACATAATCATCATTGTTCGTTGTATCAAGGGATCAAAGAGATGACGTTCAGTGGTACGATCGATGATCTAGCTGAGTTGAAGATTCAAAGGGGGTTTCGAGGAAAAACTAGAAGGTTTGTCCAACAAGAACGGAGGTGTCTTGTGGGTTTGTTAGTCACGATTTCACAGAGCGGATTCAGCCATAGTGTAGGGTTTGAAGATCGGGGTGATTTCGTAAATAGGTCGTGGAAGTGGTGAATTGTCTGTGAATCTTGCAGGTGTGTTCTTGATCGGCTCAAATCAAGAGAAGGTTGATACAAGAAGAAGATCTGCAGGATTTGTTTTTCTGTCTTTGTATTGCAACCTTGGAAACATTTTTCAACACACTGATATAGAGGTTCTCAATTCCAATTTGGAAATTGAGAGGGAGACGTACCCACACGCGAGGACGAACGTGGGGAACTTCCTTACCAAATCGCTCCGCGTATTGTATTCTTTCTCTCTATCTCTTTACTTTTACAATACATTTGTGATTCAATTGGTGTGCAATCTTTCTGTTCATTGATACAAGGCTGGAAGAAAATCTTTGTCAAAACTCCATTGCCATTGATCATTGAACAAGCATCCTCCAATTGTTTGACAAAAGTGCTAGCTTAATTTCATTTCATTGGAAAGAGTGTTATAGTGATAAGTGCATTAATTCAACATAGGTTCTGTGTTAATTCATCTTTATCATCTTAATTAAAATCCAATAATCTATCGCATGTCCGGTTTTCTTATAGCCGATTCAGAATAGACAGAAGTCAATTCAGGACCGTTTGTCGCTTTCCACATGTTTTATCATCAACTCTAATAAATAAATTTTAATCTGTGATATTAAAGAGGTGATCTATTCACCCCTCCTCTAGATCACTCGCCTCACCGTTTAACAAGTGGTATCAGAGCACCAGTTCGTTGGTGCTTTGTGGCTGATTCTAACGATATGGCTTCTGAACCTAAGGGGGCGTACACTAGAGCTCCTGTTTTCAACAGTGAAAACTATGGCTATTGGAAAGACTGCATGCGAGTTCACATAAACTCCATAGATAGGACTGTATGGACTGTCATTCATAATGGACCTTTTGAAATTACCATGATGAATGTTGCATGTGCCATTGTGCCTAAACCTGAGGACAATTGGGATGAAAAAGATGAGAAAAAGTGGTCAAGCGATTGGAGAGGCCGAAATATGATAATTTCAGCACTTGGTGTTGATGAATATTATCGGGTATCTCATTGCACGACAGCTAAAGAAATGTTGGATGCTTTAGGAGTTGCCCATGAGGGCACTACTGAAGTTAAGCAATATCGAATTAACACACTTAACCAAGAGTTTGACCTCTTTCGCATGAAATAAGGGGAAACTATCTCTGACATGCAAAAGAGATTCGTTCATCTTACTGGTCGTTTAAATGCACTTGGAAAACCTGTTTCCAATGAAATTGCTACTAATAAAATTCTAAGATGTCTTAGCAGGGAATGGCTACCTAAAGTTATAGGAATTAAGGAAGCCAACGACCTCACTATGCTCACCATTTCAACTCTATTTGGTAAGCTGGAAGAATATCAGCAACAATTGGAAAATCTTGAAAAGCATGAGAATAAGAGTAAGAAGGAGAAGAATAGGGACAAGGAGAGTGAGAAGAAGCCTATAGCTCTTAAGGCTTCTAGCTCTAAGTCCTAAAAAATAGAGCAAAATAATGATGGCTCAAGTAGTGACGAAGATTCGGATGATGAGGAAATGGGATTGTTTGTTCGGAGATATAATAGATTCATTCGAAATAATGGAATTAAGCACTCCGACAAAAATTTATCTAAGTTTAGGAGACAATCCGTGGAGTCAAAGCAGGAGGAAAATAAGAAATATAAAGGGAAAGGATCCTGCTTCAATTGTGGTAAATCTGGACATTACAAAACAGAATATCCTATGAACAAAAAGGACAAAGGAAAGGCACCACCAAAGAAGTTTAACAAACAAAGAAGAGCTTATATTGCGTGGGAAAGTGACAGTGAGTCATCAAGCGATGAAGACTCAAGTGATAGTGATGAGACTTCAAATATATACCTCATGACTCACATCAAAAACCAGTCCAGATGAAGCTATGAAAGATAATGATTGGATTATAGATATGGAAGAAGAACTCAACCAATTCTCCAGAAATGACGTATGGGATTTAGTTCCAAAACCAAAAGGATTTAACATCATTGGAACAAAGTGGGTGTTCAGAAACAAGCTAAATAAGCAAGGAGAAGTTGTTAGAAACAAGGCACGACTGGTTGCACAAGGGTATAGTCAGCAAGAAGGTATTTATTATAATGAAACCTTTGCTCCAGTTTCCAGGTTAGAATCCATTAGATTTCTAATTTCTTTTGTTGTACAAAACAATATTACTTTATATCAAATGGATATTAAAAGTGCATTTTTAAATGGGTATATAGAAGAAGAAGTTTATGTCCGTCAACCTCCTGGTTTTGAAGATTCAAAATTTCTAGAACATGTGTTTAAATTGAAAAAGTCTCTTTATGGTTTAAAATAAGCTCCTAGAGCTTAGTATGAGCGCCTTAGTAATTTTCTTTTAGAAAAAGACTTTACCAGAGGGAAAGTGGGCGCAACCTTATTCAGAAAAAATTTTAAAAATGACATTTTAATCTGTCAGATATATCTTGATGATATTATATTTAGAACTTCTAATGTCTCTCTTGGAAGAGAATTTGCTAAGTCTATGCAGGCAGAATTCGAAATGAGCATGATGGGGGAGCTGAAATTCTTTCTGGGAATTGAAATCAATCAATGCTCAGAAGGTACCTATATACATCAAATTAAGTATGTGAAAGAACTTTTGAAGAAATTTCTGTTATCAGAAAGTAAAGAAGCCAAGACTCCAATGCATCCTACGTGCATCTTGGGAAAAGATGAGGTAAGTAACAAGGTAGATCAGAAGCTCTACAGAGGTATGATTGGCTCTCTTCTATATCTAACTGCATCTAGGCCAGATATTCTGTTCAGTGTATGTTTATGTGCTAGATTCCAATCAGATCCCAAAGAATCTTACTTAACTGTTGTTAAGCGAATTCTGAGGTATCTGAAAAGTACTAATAATGTTGGATTATGTTACAGAAAATCCAAAGATTTCAATTTAGTAGGATTTTGCGATGCTGACTTTGCTGGAGATAGAGTGGAGCGTAAAAGTACTTCTGGAAGTTGTCAATTTCTGGGCAACAACTTGATATCATGGTACAACAAGAAGCAAGCCACTATAGCACTCTCAACAACAGAAGCAGAATATGTTGTTGCTGCTGATTGTAGTACCCAGATGCTCTAGATGAAGAGTCAATTAGAAGATTATCATCTGTATGAGAGTAACATCCCTATCTTCTGTGACAGTACTTCTTCTATTTGCCTTTCTAAAAATCCCATTTTACACTCAAAGGCAAAACATATTGAAATTAAATATCATTTCATTAGGGACTATATTCAGAAAGGAATTTTGAATTTAAACTTTGTTGATACAGACCATCAATGGGCTGACATTTTCACAAAACCACTTTCTGAAGATAGGTTTAAATTTATTTTGAAAAATTTAAGTATGAAAAATTGCCCTAAATGAAATTCTGTTCAATATCAATTTAGTCAGAGGTTCTGTGTTAAATGAACCTCTAATTAATTAACTCTTCAGAAGTGAGAAGAGAAGTTAAGTTAGAAACCATATGTAGAAGTTCTGAAACCTTCAAACATTTCAAGTTCTGATTATGGTCAGAAGTTCATTAAAGTAAAACAGCTGTAACGCTGTAACCCAGAAGTTGAACACGTGTTCAAAAACTTCTGATAGGTTACCTAACATGCGTTCTAGCTATTGACAAGAAAATCCTTTGTAACTGTTGAAATCGTTTCAAGTCTCAAGAAATTCCTGTAACGTCAGATGCTACTTATGTTTGATGAATGTTTTGCTCTTAATTTTTTTTATTTTGGTTTGTGACAAACCTTCAGTAACTATATTTTTAAAAATGATTTTTTTTATTATGATAAAAAAGGGGAGAAAACTGAGATTTTGAACTGTTTCACTATAACATGTTGCTGGAACAAAATGTCAAACATTTCTAACAAAATATACAAGTGTACATTTTTACTTCTAAGTGATACAGAAAAATAAACTCTGGATGAAAAGTAAGCTCTGGAAGCTCAAAAGACCAAAGTGCTGAAAGTAAATGAAAAGTAAACTCTGAAAGGAAAGAAAAATATCAGGGAAGTTCTACCTTGCAATTTTTTTCTTTTCAATATTCAGTTCAGGGAGAGATTATTAATCTCAGGGGGAGATTTTTTTTTACATATACAAAATTTCTTAAATCAAATTTGGAGGTATTTTTACTCTCCAATATCTCTTCTGAATCATAATCGTACTCGAATGTCATAATAGAAAGTTAACTTGAAAGTACTTTGTATTTGGTGTTGATCAACGATAAAGAATGATACATCATGTGCCTTTATATATAGGCCAATAGTTTGTAATTTGAGATGCTTGAAAACAGGATAAAACCTCTAACAAACTAATAACAAATCTTGAAAAAATGATAAACCTTAACAAACTAATAAAAAACCTTAAAAATGAAATTAACCCTAAAAAACTAATAACAAAATAACAAACTAATAACAAATGATTTAAAATGTCTCTAATAATATCTATATATTATATTAAATCAAATTCATCAAATATTATAACAACACATCATCAACTATAACTCTAACACATCATCAAGTATAACTCTAAATTTGTCACATCATCATATAGTCTTATGTGGCACATTCCAAAACTCATCTTCATCATATACTTATGCAAATTGGAGGTCACATGTTAAAATCCTCGTAGAGAGGGAATAAAATATCAATTTGAACAAATTGATCCAACAAACAAATCATTAACCCAACTATGTATATTCACTTAAATTAAAAATAGACATAAATTTTATCAAGTTATTGAAAATTTTATTGGATGATAATTGTAAATAAACTTTTAATTTTATTTAACACTAAGCGGTCAGAATCGGGGACGATTAAGGCCATATTGTAGCAGCAAGACTATGTAGTATGGATGCAGAATTTGTGGAATACTATGCTACAAAACCGTGGTTTTTAGCAGCAAGAAAGTATACCATGGTTTACTCCCAAACACCCATAATGTGAGATGGTGTAACCTGATCTTGCATAATAGAGTTAGGCCTAAATTTATTATGACCTTGTGGATGATTTGCCATGAGATGTTGGCAACTAGATCTAGACTTTATCGGTTTGGTATGGTGGATAGTAATCATTGTATGTTTTGCGACAAGGAGGAAACCATTGTCCATTTGTTCTTTGGTTGTAGGCAACTGAAGCATATTTGGAGTGAGGTGTTAGAGTGGCTTCATATTCATCATGATTATAGGGAATGAGAGGAAGAGCTTAATTGGGTCTTTATGAATTATCGTGGCAAAGGGTGGAAGGCAGAGCTTGTGCGTATGGCGTTGGCCGAAACTCTCCATGAATTTTGGGTGTTTAGAAATGACAAAGTCTTTCACAATAACAAGGTGGATAGAAACATAGTGAAGAATATCATTAATATGATTGTGTATAGAGAGTGGACTAGTCCTAGGCTTAGACCACATATAGCTATTTTGCTAATGCCTTAGGTTTTGTTTGTTTTCCTTGTGGACTGGATCCTAGTGATCGCCTTGTTTTATCTATTTTTTGAGTTAATCCAATTTTGATTTAAAAAAATTACTTTATACATATGTAAGTTTGCAAACATAAATTATGGATATTATTCTCAATTTAAAGGCATGTATTTTGTTTTTAAATAAAATGTATATTTGTCTATGTGATTAATTTATATTATTGTCTTTATTGTAATCCACAAAATAAAAATATTTATAATATAAATTTAATAATAATATTCTGTCAAAATTAACTCTTAATATATTTAAAATTCAATAAAAAACGAACAATTTAATTAACGGTCGCATATCGCACTGCTCTTAATCTGATTACTTTTAAAATAGAAGAAATACAAATTTTCAAGTAATAACATCACATTGGAAACTCATTTCCTAATAATTCAATTTATTGAGAAAAGGCAACCGTGAGTATCACATGTGACCTTAGATTAAAACATTATATAATGGGCCTTGAGTCCATTACACTCAATATTTTATATATATATATATATATATATATATATATATATATATATATATATATATATATATATATATATATATATATATATATATATATATATATATATATATATATATATATATATATATATATATATATATATATATATATATATATATATATATATATTTATATCTTCAATTTTCCTTTTTATATATTTATAGCTTGCAACACACGTGATACCCAAATATTTGACCCATTATTACTATTTAAACTTATACACTAAGCTCCAAAATCACAACTATATATATATACACAATAGGAGAACCATTCTGCTGTATTGTTTAGTGCAGTGACAATAATGGGGTCCCTCACATATTTTGCTACTATCGTTTTTTTATTAGTGAGTATCCAAGCAGAGGAAGTGAAAACCTCACAAAAAGCATGTGATTTTCAAGCCATCTTCAATTTTGGTGACTCAAATTCAGATACTGGTTCCATGTCAGCAGCATTTTTCCCTGCTATTTTACCTTATGGTCAAACATTTTTCCATGAGGCTGTTGGCAGAGCTTCTGATGGCCGTCTTATCATAGATTTCATTGGTATAATATAATTATAATTCTACCCTTTCAACATTCTTACACTTATTTTATATTGCTGTGAATAATTTCTCTATATATGTATGTAGCAAAGCATCTTGGAATGCCATTGTTGAGTGCTTATCTAAACTCAATTGGAACAAGCTATAGACATGGTGCAAACTTTGCAGCAGGATCATCGACAATCATGCGACAAAACAGAACCTACTTCGATGGTGGAACTCCTTTTGTTCTTGAAATCCAAATAGAACAATTTCACAATTTCAAAACACGCACCGCCAAGTTCTTCACACAAGGTTAGTTAATATTCATGAGAATATGCAGATCACATTTTTTTAAGCTTGATGTTTAATATGTATGGTTTTGAATTGCAGCAAATAAAAATTCTTACACAACACAATATCCAAAGCCAGAGGAATTTGCCAAGGCTGTTTACACTTTTGATATTGGTCAAAATGATATTGCTTATGTTCTTAGTAAGTATGGAAAGGAAGATTCCAAAACATTGATCTCAAACATTGTGGAGTATTTTTCAAAACAACTTCAAGTAAGTCATACGTTGTTTGCATATTATGGTGCATAAATGTATATATTTATTTCTCCATATATGTAACTAAATATCATTCATCACTTATGCAGTTCCCATTTCATGATACTCCGCATCAAATAAAATATCTAAATTACAACAATGATCAATCATTCATAATGATCAATCATGTATAATAATTACTAATGATATTAATAATAAAATTTAATAAATCATTCCTAATAAATCTGTTAGATATAGTAATGTGGACATGTATTCTTAATAAAAATAAATATAAATATATTACAACAACGTCAGTTCTTACCATTTGAGTAATGATAAATGAGTTATGTTTTTGGTGATTTGTTAAATCATCTAATTTGTAAGGTGAAAATTAAAATTATTTTTACAGAAATTGCAAAAACAAATTACAGACAAAAAATTAAAATTTACCGAAATGGCGTGGAATAGATTACTTATTAATCCTATATATATTACAGTAAATCAGTAAAGCACTCAGATGCTTAATAAGATTTCTAACACATAAACTTCTAATAGATTAATTGACCAGAGAAGTCAACTATACTGTTATAGATCTAAAAACATAAACTTTTAATAGATTTGTCGACAAAAGGAGTAAACTATATAGTTACAGATCTAAAAATACACTAGGAATAATAGTGAACTAGGAATAGGATAGGAGGAATAGAATACGAGTTAGAGAGGTGTTTGTGATTCGGTTTAGATCGATTTTGAGATAAAAATTTATTCAATTAAAAAATGAGTGTATTTGTGGTTCAGTTTGATTTTAGATGATTGATTAAAAAGAATTTCAGTTGATTCAAATTTATGCTGTTTGTTTTGGATTGATTTTTCAGTATTAAAATTATAAAAATACTAATGAATAATAAATTTGATATAATATATAATTATAATATATTAAAAATTAATATTATAAAAGTCAGAATGATCGATGATAATTGAAATAATAAAAAAAGATTTAGTTAAATTAAAAAATAAATATCACCGAATAATAAATTAATACAACATATTATATTATGTTAATAAAAAATAAATAAGATTAATAAGTATAAAAAATATATACTTGCAATTTGGATTGGTTTTAAAAAATAATTTGAAATATGATCTGAACCGCATAGTTTTTACTAAATTATATTCAAACACGTTCAATAATATTTGAACTTAAATTTAGGATTTTTATTTGACTCGATTTAAATTTGAGCATCCAGAGAAATCACCATTCTAATCTAAATGTTAGTTTGAAGAAGCTATTGAAATAATAGGAACCCACCAGAACTAATAAAAATATGTGACTCGGTGTTTTGAAAAATTTTCTTTTTTATTTGACAAAACATTTGAATAATTTAAAAACATATATAAATTAACTTTATTTAAAAGTTATTTGAAATAAATTTTTGTATAAAATTAAATTTATTAGATGACTCATTTATTTTAGTATTCAATTTATGTTATAATTAAATTCTATTTAAATTTTATTTGAATCTGTATTTTATATTATTTTATGATGAGTATCACTATGTTTAAAATTTATGTTTAAAAATTGATTTTACTTTATATTTTCTAACAAGTATTAATATATTGGCATGCAGAATGTATATGGTTATGGAGCAAGAATATTTTGGATACACAACACAGGCCCCATTGGTTGCCTACCAGTTACCATGCCAATTCACAATGCCCACTACAACGTTTCTCTGCTGCCCGGTTATCTTGATCAAAACGGCTGCGTCAACCACCAAAACGACTTGGCCAAAGACTTCAATAAAAAGCTTAAAGATAAAGTTGTCGAATTAAGGACACTGTTCCCTAATGCTTCTTTAACATATGTAGACATGTACTCTGCAAAGTATGAACTAATCAGCAATGCTGAAAAATCAGGTACGAATATGATTCTCTTCCTCACTATCTGAACCAAATTAATTAATTCATGTTTAATTTTATATTATAGTTGCAAGAATATGGCGACATCACGTGACATTACAAAATTAATTGAGGAAATAGTTAAATTATTCCTATAAATAGCGTGTGTCAGAAATATTTATTGGTTCCTGAATAACTTAATTAGTTTAATTTTGCTTCAATTTTTCAAATGTGTAATTTATGTTCACACATGTAACTTTTGTAGGGAACATGAGATATGCTAAAATATATTCTGGTTTTTACCGGTTATATCTTAATTTAAGATATATTTTATTTTTTATTGGATATTATCTTATTATATAATTTTTAAAATTAATTTATTGTCTTATAAAATACAATAGTGTTATGTTATGTATAAATATTTGTATTTCTTGTAAAATATTTATTTTATTTAATGTTAAAAAATTAAAAGTGTCGAAACAAAAGATATTAATTATATATGTTATATCTGTTATTCGAGTCAACATAATTTTCACTTTTATTTTTTTACAATTTCATTCTTTTCATTATTATAACTCTAACTTATTTTGTTTTGTGATGAGATTCATCTTTTAAAAATACTACATTTAAATTGGCATATCTCTCTCTCATATATATATATATATATATATATATATATATATATATATATATATATATATATATATATATATATATATATATATATATATATATATATATATATATATATATATATATATATATAATATGTTTTGCGCATCTAACATCTGAGCTGACAATTTTACGGAATAAAATATCTCAAGTGTTTTTGTTGTCTTTGTAGAATATAATGTTTTGCGCATCTAACATCTGAGCAGACAATTTTACGGGATAAAATATCTCAAGTGTTTTTGTTGTCTTTTTAGAAAATAACATATTGAGTTGGCTCAACTCTTATAGTTTTTTTAATTATATTTTATATTTCTATATAAATTATTATACATTAAAAATAAGTTATATGATTTTAAAAAATAACATATAATATACTTTAATTTAGAATATTTATAATAAATTTTAGTTTATATTTTAAATTTAAATTTATATAAAAATATTATAGAAATGACTCATTCAGATTTAGATAACCCGTATTCTATTTTGGATAGATTCAGATATATATCTCAAGATTATATTATTATTGGCTCGGATTAATCACACTTCGTCAAAATCTATTTGTTTAGATATAAATAGTCTGTTATGACAATTTTATATCAACAAGTAGTTATGTGTACGTTCTGGTTATCCAAAATATCATAACAGATTATAAATATTTATTAAATCTTAATTTTGAACATTGATAGTAAAGTCTATAATTTATTGATGAAGAGAATTCTTATCCAATTAAAATAAAGCTAATTATTAATTAACCCTCAAATTATTAATTGATGAATGGATTAAATTGCAGGATTCGTTGAACCTTCTGAAATATGCTGTGGATATCATGAAGATGGTTACCATGTATATTGTGGGAATAAAGCAACGATTAATGGTAAAGAAATAGTAACTAAATCTTGTAAAGATCCTTCAAAGTATATAAGCTGGGATGGCGTGCACTACACTGAGGCAGCAAATAAATGGATTGCCAATCGAATACTCAATGGTTCCTTTTCAGATCCACCACTTCCTATTACACACTCATGTCAAATTACTCATTAGCATTTACTACGTACATCCTACTTTTTTTTAGCGCATGCTTATCAAAATTATGCAAGTAAGAATGGTGATAAGAAGATAATTTCCACAAGGCTCGAGTGATTAGTATGATTTTAGGGTTATTATCATTTGATCCTCTTGTCATATATGCGATTATTGATTTTATCACCTATAAAATATTTCTTTTTTAAAAACAACATTGTCATTTTAAAATATTAACAATTTAATTCTTAAAGTCAAAATCCGCAAGTTATCTACGGACTTTTTTTTAGATTTATCTGCGGATTTTAATTTTAGGGACTAAATTATTTAGTATTTTGAAATAGTAAGGGATATTTAAAAATATATATATATTTTACAAGGGACAAAATCAAAAGTCACCTATATGACAAAAGGATAAAATGGTAATAACCCATTATTTTATTAGTTTTTGTTACCACTGCCTATTTAAAATATCTAATAGCAAAATGATCATACTCTTAATCCAGTGTTACAGTTTTGAATATTTAACTTGTATTCAATTAATTAGGTTTTCTTGGTTTGTTATTTGGCTGTTTTAGTGAGAGAAACTTACTCTAATAAACTGTTTATTTTTGGCGCATATATAGTATGAAGAAAAATGTACGTTGTAACCCCAGTTTTAAAAAGTGTTTCGGTTTGGAAAAAACGCACCAGAACAGTTTGTTAAAGTGTTCCGGTATGAACCAAACACGCCGGAACAGTTTTGAAATTTGTTCTGGTTTTGGAAATTACGTTCTGAAACACTTTTGCTAAGTGTTCCGAAATTTTTGAAAAATCATACACTTAAACACTTTTCACAAGTGTTCCAAATTGCCATTTTTTTATTTTTGTATTTTTATTATTATTATCATTATTATTATTATTATTATTATTTTGCACCATGCCTCGAAGATTAGGCCGTGACAGACGCCTTCCTCGTAGAAACGACGGTGCATCTGGATTCGATTCACATCCTCCGAAGGAGCCCAGGGAATTCTCGGGTGGACCATCAGACTTACCCATATTAGTTAGATACGAGCAGCACTGTGCTCGACACATGTGGTATGGAGAAGTAAGTAAATGAAAATGTAATGTGAAATGAATTAATTTAATTTTTGTCTTAATTTATTAATATGTTACGTTTTTTGCAGGAAAGAGGACCTAAAAAACAACTAAAATGTGCTGCACACGGCCAAAAACTTATGGAGTGGATTCCCCAACAACTCCCCAGAGAGATAGATAAGTGGGTGACAAATTCAGGTCTTGCATATTTGCAAAGACCCAGTCTATCAAAGATAGACCTAAATTTGACCACTCCATTCGTATAGAGATGACATTCTGAGACATCGTCATTTCACATGCCATTTGGTGAGATGAAGATTACTTTAGATGATGTATCTTGTCTTCTTCACCTCCCTATTAGGGGTATTTTCTGGACCCCCAGCACGTCACTGAAGATGCTGCTGTTGAGCTTGCTGTGACATATTTAGGAGTGTCACGTGTAGAAGCCATGACTCATGTTCATGGAAATAGAGGTGCCTACTACAAGCTGGAGTTGTTGTATGATACATTTGTTGCCCATAGAGTTGCTAGTAACTGGGCATATGCGACCAGGGCTTACCTGATGATGTTAGTAGGTTGTACCATTTTTGCTGACAAGACGTTTACGCTTGTTGAGGCAAAATATGTATCTCTTTTTGGGGACTTGGAGGGTCTTGGAAGATACAGTTGGGGGGCAGCTGTATTGGTAACCCTTTATGATTCATTTAGAGATGCATGTGTGTTTGGCACCAGACAACCTGCTGGTTATCTGATTCAACATCCACAATCTCCTGAATAAATGATCTAAGAAATTAACATTATAAATATTAGTGCATTATAAATACATAACATAATAATAAACCTAAAATAATTAACACTATAAATATTAATGCATAATAAATATATATGACCTGATATGACTTAGAAACTGATGAGTGTAGTCTTGCTGTGCAGGCTTTTTTTATTTTGATTCCCTCTTTGATTGTGATTTCTAAGACAGCTTTTGTGAAGTTTGAGATGCTTGTTCAACATACTCATGTTGTGAAGGGTCCCTGTAAACATCATACCCAACTGTTTTTTTTCCCTTTCTTCTTGACTCCTCCCTTGGTTTTTATTTTCTCAGGTGGTGGACATAAGGAAGTTATTGTGGGGTAAGCAATTTCACTACACCTGTTTTTTAATGCTCTTTTCCCAACAACATCTGATGATCTATACTTTCTCCATATTTCTTCCATTACATTATTCATGTTAATCTCCGATCCATCTTCTCCTTCTGCCTGTAACTCACCTTCCATACTTAACTTCCTCCAATGAACATGAACACTCTCAATAGGTATAGGTACACCACTAAGCACATATCTACCTAACTCACAAGCACAAGGTAACCCATAATTTGTTCTATGAGTACACCCACATATTTCTCTAAAAGTTCCAACGTAATCAACTCTCTTTAACTCTTGTGCAATGCGTCTCAAAGCAGCTCTAGAAACAAAACTACGCTGGTTACCGTACAATAGACTAACATGTGCATGCTCAACTTCATAAAAACATTTTTGGATCGAAGCACGAACGTTGCCTATTTGTATTCTCGGGTTGTTGTTCAAAGCTTTCCAACATTTGACCATGTCACCGAGACTATTTCCCAACATTTGCTTTAGCTTCCGATGAGCGGATTCAACCCTAAAAATGAATGCATAATAAATATATAACATGGTAAAAATAGGTAAATATTAATGCATAATATATATATATATATATATATATATATATATATAAATATTAGTGCATAAAATATATAAAACCCTAATATTAATTTATAATATATATATATATATATATATATATATATATATATATATATATATATATAACATTGTAAATATTAATGCATAATATATATAAAAAATAATAAAAACAATAAAATAAAATACATACCGGTTAGTCGTGGTGTTTCCCAAATGAAGTACTCGATCAATCCATGCTCCAACAAATCTATGTCTATGTGGAGTCAACCATGTGTCTTTCACATAATTAATAAAGTCCGCACAGTTAAAACATGCTTGCTGAAGTTGTTCCAACTTTTGAGCATACTCAACCTCATCACTAGCCCATACAACTTCCTCCCATAATGTGTCAATGGTCTCTTGCATTTCTTTCACCACATATTGCTTGCATCGCATCCCAACATTTTTGTTAATGTGAAAACGACATAGCAAATTTTGTGTAGTAGGGAACAAAATTTCCACCGCTTTCATCAATGTTAGATCTCTATCTGTCAAAATCACTTTTGGACGCAAATCTTTCTGCACAAACAATTCCTTCAGCTTCTCCAGGACCCAACAAAAACTATCTGTCTGCTCAAACTCCATATAAGCAAATGCAACAGCAAAAGTCAACTCGGTCGATGTCATGCCAACAATTTCAAAGAGAGGTTGCTTATATTTATTTGCCTTATATGTGCTATCCATAACTAAGACAATGGGGAAAAATTTCAGCAACTTGATGGAGTCTGGATGCGCCCAAAAAATATCTCTCACAATATATGAGCCATCTCTTTTTCTACTCCAGTAGACATACCCTTCATCCTCAATTAGCTTTAGAAAATGTTGTATATTAGTCCTTGGACCCCTTATCTCTTTTTGTATCACACTCTTCTGCTTATATATTTGAGTGATCCGAGTGATATTTTCAGGATTCCTCTCTTGCAGGGAAGTCAAGATGTGTCTAGGAGGAACATGTCTCTTTGTTATATCAAAAGCATGTTGCTTTTCATCTGAGGTCAACCTGCCAACAAACGCGTGACCTTCAAGCCTATCAAGTAATCCATGATTATGAACTTCACACTTTACATCTACTTTCCATCCAAACCCATCTTTTGACGGAGTCGATCTAATTTTGAATGGGCATCCACATCTCTTAGTTCCATTATGAGTTCTGTAACGCCCCGTTTTATTTAATATTATATCATATTAATATTTTGAGTAACCGTTTGACGATTGTTTTGGCGACGAGAATATTTATATTAATTGATATATCTATTAATAAATTTGGCGACGTTTCGTTCGGTCCGGTTTTTATTCCGTTCGGTTCGGTAAAATATTATTCGGACCGATATTTAATTCCCCGGAATTATTTTAATTAATTGAGTTGATAATATTATTAGATATTATTAAGTGTGTTAATTAATAATAATAGATAGGGGTGTGAGGATTAATTGTGTAGAATTGGGGTTACACCCTTAGCTTGCTAGTAAGAAAATAACATAAAAACACTTTTCCTCATTTTCTTTCCTTTACCACACCAAAAGCCAAACATAAAAGCTTAGAAACATAGAGGGTTTTGGAAGAAGAAGAATAAGAGCAAGAGCAAGCTTGAGGATTGGGTTTGTTGAATCATCAAGAATCATCCAATCACTTGAGGTAAGGGGTTTGATTTTCCATTTCATATAGTTAGGGTTTGATAGGTATGTAATGGATTTAGGAAAAATTGATAGGTTGATTCATAAGTTTTGGTTGGTTGATTGTTGAAATAACTTAGAAATGTTGAGTTAGGAGTATGGATTGTGGGTGTTTTATTGCCAAGCTTGTAGGAACTAGGTGTTAATATGGAAAAGTATAAACTGTGAAAAACCAGAAAAAATTGCACTGTCTGTATAACAGGGAAGAAGAAAACGATTGGAGGAAGAAACAAGGGGGAGGCGCCCACCTCACCATGAGGGGCGGTCGTCCCCCTCCCTAGGGCGCACGCCTCCATTCACATACAAGCAAGGGACGATCGTCCCTGTATGCTGGGGGGGATGAAACATAAGTATGTTATTTCTGTTTTTCTGTATGTTGTGTTTTCTGTTTTCTGCAGAATTGTTTTTCTGCATAACTTTCCTTCTTAGCTTCTGTTTCTTTTAAATTATCCAATTTCATACACTACTAGTTAGTATTAATAAAATATAATTAGGACATAAGTTAGCCGATTAAATTTGGAACCCGATTATGTCTCGATTTTCCGATTTCGGTAATTTTGGCGACGGAGCAAGTTGCTCCGAATTCAACGAAAATCTACGTGCTAGCTAAGTTCGACGTGTAGAACGTAGTGGTAAGGTTAGTTTTCAAAATTACGAGTTTTTATGAAATGAACCGAAATAGGCCAAATTACGGTTAAATTGAATCAGATTGCGTTTTAGTCGATTTAAGACACGTATGAATAATCCGATTGCGATGTTGACGATTATGATTAATGCCGGTTATTAGGAATGGCTTTCGCGATGATTATTGGTGTTTTTGACTATTTTTCCGTATTTGGAATTTGGTGAATTAATTGAAAATGATGTGGTTTGATTAAACATGATGTTTGCGATGGTGTATTTATTAATGAATACTTGATGATATGCGATGCGATGATAAGTTTATCTTGATGTGGATAAATATGGCAACGTGGACTTTATGTCAATTTTGATGAGCGATGATGATGTTTTGTTGTGTTGTTTGTATTGTTGAGTCACATACATTGCATTGGCGACGAGGGCTTTTATGACAAGCGACGATGGGCTTTATGCCAAATGTTCCTAATTATGGACAAAGCGACGGGTACCACATGCATAACATAGTCGTGTCTCATGGAGTCGGTTATGTTTATGTTTGAGTTGTTTGGCATTGGGTTTTAATTGATGGATGATGTTGAATTGCGATGATATATGATACTTTGTGTTGATGCGAGTATAATGATTATGTGGCGAAGTTAAAGTGTTAATTTCATACACTAAATGCTAATTCAAAGTATGTAAGCTTTTAATATATGTTGGCATACTCTTATCAACTTATATCATTTATAATTCCAAAACTATTTATATACCTTATCATGCTTTTAATTATATGTTTTGGAGTATCTCACCCGTTACTTGTTTCGCCGTTGCCTTTATATTGGTAACGTGCAGGTGATCCACGAGGATGATAAGGATTAGCTCGAGTCTCTTTATTTTGAGTCGCTCTGCTCTGATCGTATTAACACTCGAGATTTGGGCGACGTTATTATTTTGATAGGATAGTTTATGTATACTATCTTATGATTTTATAACTTTATGTATTGATGATAACATGATGATATGTATATTTTGTGAACACATCCGCTGTGTTGTGAATAGTCATATGTGTATATGATGAATTATGATATGAATCGGTATATCTGACTTTTGATGTTTGTGATGTGCATTATAATGCAAAGTGATGAAAACACGAATATGTGATGCCTTAATTTTGTTGGATGAAATTTTGAAACTCTGATTTTATTATTAATTACGAGGGGTAGAATTGGGGTGTTACATTAGTGGTATCAGAGCAGGTCGGTCTGTCCGGCCAAGTTGTTGAGTTTGTTGTTGTCTAACAATCATGTATTGTTATTTGTTGATTCTAATCCTTGTTTTGTTATGAGCAGAAGTTGTTATGGATGGTAGGAATGATGAGGCTCTTGCTGCTGCTATGCAGGCAATAGCTCAGGCTTTCCAACACCCGCCGAATGATGACGAGAACGCTGGGTCTCGTATTTTGGCAACCTTCCAAAGAGAGAATCCCCCTACTTTCCAAGGAAAGTATGATCCTGAAGGTGCTTTAACTTGGTTGAAGGAGATGGAAAGAATCTTTCGTGTGATGGATTGCACTCCCGTGCAGAAGATTCGTTATGGTACTCATAAGTTAAGTGAAGAGGCTGATGACTGGTGGGTTGACACCCGTCAAAAGCTTAAATTTGCTGGTGAGGAAGTGACGTGGGGAGTTTTCCATAGGGAATTCATGAGGAAGTATTACCCGGAGGATGTTCGGGGAAAGAATGAGATAGAGTTCCTTGAGCTGAAACAAGGGAATATGTCTATCACTGATTATGTTGCAAAGTTTACCGAGCTGGCTAAGTTCTATCCTCACTATGATGGAGAGAATGTCGAGTTTTCTAAGTGCATTAAATTTGAGAATGGCTTGCGTCCTGAGATTAAGAAGGCGATTGGATATTAGAAAATCCGTGTCTTTGCGGATTTGATTGATAGTGGTAGAATCTTCGAGGAAGATAGTAATGCACACTATAAGATTATGTCTGATAAGAGAAACAAGGGTCAACAGAGCCGTGGGAAACCATATGATACTCCAGCTGGTAAAGGGAAATAGAAAGCGTTTTAAGGGCGAAGGACTAGTGGGGGAGATTCTCCTTCTAGCATTGTTTGTTAAAAGTGTCGGAAACCTGGCCATAAAAGTAATGTTTGTCGAAGTGAAGTGAGGGCTAAGGAGAATGAGGTGAGATGTTTCTGATATGGAGAAGTGGGTCATGTGACTCGTGATTGCAAGCATAAGGACGTGGTCTATTTTAATTATGGCGAGGGAGGTCACATTAGTTCTCAATGTAAGAAGCCTAAGAGAACTCAAGGAGCGGGGAAGGTGTTTGCTTTGTCGGGTGCTCCGACGGAAAACGAAGATGGTCTTGTTCGAGGTACTAGTTTCATTAATAGCATTCCTCTTATTACTATTATTGATACTGGTGCTACTCACTGTTTTATTGCTGATGATTGTTTTAAGAGATTGGGTCTCAGTTTGTCATCTCTAGATAGAGATATGGTGGTGGAAGTTCCGGCTAAGGGAACGGTTACTACTTCTTTTGTGTGTGCAAGTTGTCCTTTATCAATCTTTGATAGAGACTTTGTGGTGGATCTCGTTTTTTTACCGCTTGTTGAGTTGGACGTGGTTCTGGGTATGGATTGGTTGAAAGCTAATTATGTCCATATAAATTGCTATGACAACACTGTGAGGTTTTCTTCCTTAGTGGAAGAAGATCAAACTATGTTGATGTCGACGAAACAATTGAATGAGTTCATGAAAGATGAAGCATTGGTATTCTTGTTGATGGCGACTCTTTCTGTGGAGAGTCAATCTGTGATTGCAAATATTCCGGTGGTGTGCGATTTTCCCGAAGTATTGCCTGATGAGATTCCTAGTGCACCTCCAGAAAGAGAAGTTGAATTTTCTGTGGATCTTGTCCCTCTGGTACCAGACCTATCTCTATGGCACCATACAGGATGTCCGCATCTGAGTTAGCAGAATTGAAGAGCCAATTAGAATATTTTCTCGAGAAAATTTTTGTTAGACCAAGTGTGTCACTATGGGGAGCTCCTGTGTTATTGGTGAAGAAGAAAGACGGTAGCATGAGACTTTGTATTGATTATCGTCAGTTGAATAAAGTGACTATCAAGAATAGGTATCCACTTCCTAGAATTGATGATTTGATGGACCGATTGGTTGGCGCTCGCATGTTTAGCAAGATTGATTTGAGATCGGGTTACCATCAAATAAGGGTGAAAGAAGAAGATGTTCAGAAAACTGCTTTCAGGACGAGGTATGGACATTACGAGTATTTGGTGATGCCTTTCGGTGTCACTAATGCACCGGGAGTATTCATGGAGTACATGAATCGTATTTTCCATCCTTACTTGGATCATTTCGTGGTTGTTTTCATTGATGATATTCTGGTTTATTCTAAATCAGAAGAAGAGCACGCTGAACATTTGCGCATTGTGTTAGAAGTTCTAAAAGAGAAGAAGCTTTATGCTAAGTTGTCAAAGTGCGATTTCTGGTTAAGTGAAGTGAGATTTTTGGGGCATATGTCATTTCTGGTGATGGCATTGCGGTTGATCCTTCTAAGGTTGATGCTGTGTTAAGATGGGAAACTCCTAAGTCTGTTACTGAAATTAGAAGTTTCTTAGGTTTGGCTGGTTACTACAGGAGATTCATTGAAGGTTTTTCTAAGTTGGCACTTCCTTTGACAAAGTTGACTTGTAAAGGAGCTGCTTTTGTGTGGGATGTCAAGTGTGAAGAAAGTTTTGTTGAATTGAAGAAAAGGTTAACAACGACTCTGATCTTGATTCTACCTAATCCTGAAGAACCATTTGTTGTTTATTGTGATGCTTCTAAGATGGGTTTAGGTGGTGTGCTTATGCAAAATGGCAAAGTGGTTGCTTATGCTTCTAGGCAATTGAAGATTCATGAGAAGAACTATCCTACTCACAATTTGGAACTTGCAGCGGTTGTTTTTATGCTTAAGATTTGGAGGCATTATCTTTATGGTTCTAGATTTGAGGTATTTAGTGACCATAAAAGCTTGAAGTACTTGTTTGATCAAAAAGAGCTTAATATGAGGCAAAGGCGGTGGCTTGAATTGTTGAAAGATTATGATTTCGGATTGAATTACCATCCTGGTAAAGCTAATGTGGTGGCCGATGCTTTAAGTCGAAAGACTTTGCATATGTCACTTTTGATGATGAAAGAGTTGGAAATGATTAAACAATTTAGAGATATGAGTCTTGTGATAGAAGTGACGCCGAAGAGTGTTATCTTGGGAATGTTGAAGATCAATAATGATTTCCTTGATAGCATTAGAGAAGCTCAGAAGCTTGATGTGAAACTTGTTGATTTGTTGGTTGGTATTGGACAAACTGAAAGTGAAGATTTCAAGTTGGATGCTCAGGGTGTTTTGAGGTTCCGAGATAGGATTTGTATTCCCGATGATATGGATTTAAAGAGAATGATCTTGGAAGAAAGTCATAGAAGCAATTTGAGTATTCATCTCGGAGCGACCAAAATGTATCAAGATTTAAGGAAACTATTTTGGTGGTCGGGCATGAAAAGAGAGGTGGCCCAGTTTGTTTATGCTTGTTTGACTTGTCAGAAGTCTAAAGTGGAGCATCAGAAACCTGCAGGGTTGATGCAACCGTTAGAGATCCCGGAATGGAAATGGGATAACATTTCTATGGATTTCGTAACAGGGTTACCAAATACACCAAGAGGACACAATGCGATTTGCGTGATTGTTGATAGGCTTACAAAGTCGACTCACTTTATTCCTATTAACATCACTTATCCCGTATCGAAGTTGTCGGAGATTTATACGCATGTGATTGTTAGATTACATGGTATTCCTTTGTGTATTGTTTCGGATAGAGATCCGAGGTTCACTTCTGAATTTTGGAAAAGCTTGCAAGAGGCTTTGGGCTCTAAGTTGAGGTTGAGTTCGGCTTATCATCCTCAAACTGATGGTCAGACGGAAAGGACGATTCAATCGTTGGAAGACTTGTTACGAGCATGTATTCTTGAACATGGTGGTTCATGGGATACATATATTCATTTGATTGAGTTTACTTATAACAACAGTTTTCATGCTAGTATTGGAATGGCGCCGTTTGAGGCTTTGTATGGTCGGAGGTGTAGAACTCCTTTGTGTTGGCACAAGTCGGGTGAAAGTGTGGTGCTTGGACCCGAATTGGTTAGAGAGACTACTGAGGCGGTGAAGATGATTAGAGAAAAGATGAGAATTTCTCAAAGTCGACAAAAGAGTTATCATGATAAAATGAGAAAAGACTTGGAATTTTAAGATGGTGATCATGTATTTTTGAGGGTTACTCCTACAACCGGCGTTGGGCGAGCATTGAAGTCGAAGAAGTTAACTCCTCGCTTTATTGGTCCTTACCAAATTACTAGTAAAGTGGGAAAAGTGGCTTCTAGAGTGGCGTTACTGCCAAATCTATCGAATTTGCACGATGTATTCCATGTGTCGCAACTTCGGAAGTATGTTACAGATTCTTTGCATGTGATTGAGATGGATGATATTCAGGTTTGAGAAAATCTTACGGTGGAAACGATGCCTTTAAGGATTGAGGATCGTGAGATAAAGTCTCTTCGTGGCAAAGAGATTTCATTGGTCAAAGTTGTTTGGATAGGAGCAGCTGGTGAAAGCGCGACGTGGGAGTTGGAAAGTAAGATGCGGGATTCCTATCCCGAGCTTTTCGAGTCAGGTAATTTCGAGGATGAAACTTTTTAAGTGGGGGAGAGTTGTAACGCCCCGTTTTATTTAATATTATATTATATTAATATTTTGAGTTACCGTTTGACGATTTTTTTGGCGACGAGAATATTTATATTAATCGATATATCTATTAATAAATTTGGCGACGTTTCGTTCGGTCCGGTTTTTATTCCGTTCGGTTCGGTAAAATATTATTCGGACCGATATTTAATTCCCCGGAATTATTTTAATTAATTGAGTTGATAATATTATTAGATATTATTAAGTGTGTTAATTAATAAGAATAGATAGGGGTTTGAGGATTAATTGTGTAGAATTCGGTTTACACCCTTAGCTTGCTAGTAAGAAAATAGCATAAAAACACTTTTCCTCATTTTCTTTCCTTTACCACACCAAAGCCAAACATAGAAGCTTAGAAACATAGAGGGTTTTGGAAGAAGAAGAAGAAGAAGAAGAAGAGCAAGATCAAGCTTGAGGATTGGGTTTGTTGAATCATCAAGAATCATCCAATCACTTGAGGTAAGGGGTTTGATTTTCCATTTCATATAGTTAGGGTTTGATAGGTATGTTGTGGATTTAGGAAAAATTGATAGGTTGATTCATGAGTTTTGGTTGGTTGATTGTTGAAATAACTTAGAAATGTTGAGTTAGGATTATGGATTGTGGGTGTTTTATTGCCAAGCTTGTAGGAACTAGAAGTGTTAAAATGGAAAAGTATAAACTGTGAAAAACCAGAAAAAATTGCACTGTCTGTATAACAGGGAAGAAGAAAACGATTGGAGGAAGAAACAAGGGGGAGGCGCCCACCTCACCATGAGGGGAGGCCGTCCCCCTCCCTAGGGTGCACGCCTCCATTCACATACATAAAAGGGACGATCGTCCCTGTATGCTGGGGGGGGGGATGAAACGGAAATATGTTATTTCTGTTTTTCTGTATGTTGTGTTTTTTGTTTTCTGCAGAATTGTTTTTCTGCATAACTTTCCTTCCTAGCTTCTGTTTCTTTTAAATTCTCCAATTTCATACACTACTAGTTAGTATTAATAAAATATAATTAGTACATAAGTTAGCCGATTAAATTCGGAACCCGATTATGTCCCAATTTTCCGATTTCGGTAATTTTGGCGACGGAGTAAGTTGCTCCGAATTCAACAAAAATTGACGTGCTAGCTAAGTTCGACGTGTAGAACGTAGTGGTGAGGTTAATTTTTCGAAATTACGAGTTTTTACGAAACGACCCGAAATAGGCCAATTACGGTTAAATTGAATCGGATTGCGTTTTAGTCGATTTAAGACACGTATGAACAATCCGATTGCGATGTTGACGATTATGATTAATGTCGGTTATTAGGAATGGCTTTCGCGATGATTATTGGTGTTTTTGACTATTTTTCCGTATTTGGAATTTGGTGAATTAATTGATAATGATGTGGTTTGATTAAACATGATGTTTGCGACGGTGTATTTATTAATGAATACTTGATGATATGCGATGCGATGATAAGTTTATCTTGATGTGGATAAACATGGCGACGTGGACTTTATGCCAATTTTGATGAGCGATGATGATGTTTTGTTGTGTTGTTTGTATTGTCGAGTCACATACATTGCATTGACGACGAGGGATTTTATGCCAAGCGACGATGGGCTTTATGCCAAATGTTCCTAATTATGGACAAAGCGACGGGTACCACATGCATAACATAGTCGTGTCTCATGGAGTCGATTATGTATATGTTTGAGTTGTTTGGCGTTGGGTTTTAATTGATGGATGATGTTGAATTGCGATGATATATGATACTTTGTGTTGATGCGAGTATAATGATTATGTGGCGAAGTTAAAGTGTTAATTTTATACACTAAATGCTAATTCAAAGTATGTAAGCTTTTAATATATGTTGGCATTCTCTTATCAACTTATATCATTTATAATTCCAAAACTATTTATATATCTTATCATGCTTTTAATTATATGTTTTGGAGTATCTCACCCGTTACTTGTTTCGCCGTTGCCTTTATATTGGTAACGTGCAGGTGATCCACGAGGATGATGAGGATTAGCTCGAGTCTCTTGAGTCGCTCTTCTCTGATCGTATTAACACTCGGGATTTGGGCGACGTTATTATTTTGATAGGATAGTTTATGTATACTATCTTATGATGTTATAACTTTATGTATTGATGATAACATGATGATATGTATATTTTGTGAACACATCCGCGGTGTTGTGAATAGTCATATGTATATATGATGAATTATGATATGAATCGGTATATCCGACTTTTGATGTTTGTGATGTGCATTATAATGCAAAGTGATGAAAACACGAATATGTGATGCCTTAATTTTGTTGGATGAAATTTTGAGACTCTGATTTTATTATTAATTACGAGGGGTAGAATTGGGGTGTTACAAGTTCCACTTTTATTCTTTTATTTTCCCCCTTTATCACACCCAAAAATTATCGTGTTACTTCTTCCTCTCTTGTTGGTTTCAGTATCTGAACGCCTGATAATAACAGTGATTTTATTTCTTAATCCATCTTCTTTGATCCAGCTTGTAACATCTTCTCGTGTAGCGAATGTTTGTGTTGTAGTGAATACATCTGTGGCATCTATGGAGGACTCATTTTTTTGGAAAATTGGGACAGGAATTTCCATACCTGAAACAAAAAAAATAATTCAAAAACGCGTTGCAGAACTCTTCAGAAAACTGTTCCAGTTTATAGTTCTGACAAACCATAACACATATACAAAGTGTTCCGGTTTGCACATCTAACAAACCGGAACACATCTGCAAAGTGTTCCGGTTTATATTCCAAAATTTCGGAACTTTTTCCATATGTGTTCCGGTTTGTTTTAAAAATTGTCATTTATACCTGAACACTTAAACAAACTGTTCCGGAATGTTTTTTGTTATTTCCGAAATACATCATTAAACTGTTCCGGTTTGTGTTTAAACAAACCAGAATACTTACCCAAAGTGTTCCGATATGTGTTCCGTATCAGTTTTTTGGACAGTAAATGTTTGACTTTTTTTATGAATGGTAAAAGTGAAAAAGTAAAATAGTTAAATATGCTAAGGGTAAAAGTGGCATTTTAACAAAATTGTAGGGGTATAGGACTAGTTGTTGGGGTACAAAGTAAAGTTTCCTAGTATTAAGCTCAACATTCTAATACTTAAGTTTTAATAAAATGATCCTCCCTTTTTAAGTTTTATGTTTCTTTTTCTTTTTTAATGTAGGGTGTATATTTTCTCTTTCTCTTAAAATGAGTTAAATGTTATAAAAAAAATTATTGTTCAAATTTTCAAATTTTGATATTCAATACATGTCTATTGTTTCTATCGGTCTTGCACATTGTCTCTTCATCCTATATCTGCTTTCATTTAGCTTCTGAGAACTCAATCTTCGTTCCAACAAATTTTTTTCTCTTTCTAAGAAATCTTTCTTTTTTCATCTTTTTTTGGACAACAATGGTGTCCATTGAATGTATGGTCACCATTAAAGGTATTATTGATGATGAAAATCCTTCTCCCGCCGCTCAACTACCTCAAAACTCTAATCTAGAACCTACCACTTCTTCTACCACTCAAGATTTCATAATCACCACTTCATACACAAACCCTAACCGAAGCTACCAGACTGATATGTGTGACTCATTCTTCATGCACTCCAGTGACAATCACGTGCTTGCTATACTCATTCTTTCCTTGAACATTTTCAACTATCGCTCATGACTAATATCGGTAAAGATTTCTTTTTGAACAATAAATAAATTAGAATTCATAGATGTAACCCTAATTCAACCATCATCTTCAAATCGTGCCTCAATGGTTTGGGATGGATTTAATATCATGGTCATACTGCTTCAGAGAAAACTTTATGTCGTCTGCTTAAGTGAAATCTCGAGTTGGGAGGCTTTGTGGATGTCATTATCGGATGGTATCGTATCAATGCAGGAATGGACCAAACAAGGGAAGGTTGTTTTGGAGATGTCCTAATTGGAGTAGTTCTGAAACCTGTAACCTCTTTATATGGGATGAAGATGTTGGTGAAAATTCTAGAAATGAAGATGGTGCCAAGTAGTTCTGAAACCTGTAACCTCTTTATATGGAATGAAATTTGTATTTGCCTTAATGTAATGAATTTCAAGTAATTTGCACTCTGTAATTTGTTATGGTTGTAATGAAATGAAATCTGTAAAAGTGTATTTTAATGAATTACAAAACTTTATAATACATAACAAAACTTTGATATAGATTGTGTACAAGGCAGTTTGTTATGCTCATGTAATTGGCTGAAATGTCTGGTATGAATGCTGTTGAAATAAATTGCAAAACTTTGATATAAAAAACTTTGCAAAACACAATAAAATTCATAATATAACATTAATAAGATTCTTAGTACATAGTACAGAGTAATTAGATTCATAGATTCATTGGTTCATACATAACAAAATATAGTACAGAGAACATAAAATTTGTTTGAGTCTTCATTGAGTCATGCTCTTCTTGATGTCACTCCATTTGTTCTTCCCACAAGCACTACCAATAGTTGTTTCTTCTTCAGGAATTACAACTGGATCATCTGGATCCCTTCCAGGCCCCCTTTACATCCTTTATTTTCAGTGTCTTAATTCTGTTACTCTTTCTACTTGAAGATGCAACAATCTTCTTCTTTTTCTTTGGTGATATCATCATTTTCACCTGTTATGAACACAAAGGTATTTACAGAATTGTTTGACAGCATACCAAAAAAGCATATATCAGTACAACAGAGAAACTTACAGGGTCACTCATGGCTGGGTTGCTGGCTGGAGTAGATACTTGTTTGACAGTGGATTTAGGAGACTTTGGACATTTACCTATAAAGGTTTTGGGACCAGACTTAGTTTTTTTTGCAGGACTAGGAACAGGACTCTCTTTAATGTTTAATGGTACAATATCTAGTATTTCATCATCATTTAGCAAAGCTTCCAACTCATCAAGATCTATACCACAATACATCCTCATTGCCTCAGCTGAACTTACAGAATTCTGTGACATGTAATCCGCAGCTTGAGTTGGTGTTTGAGTAGCATCATTTTCAGGAGCATACATAGTTTCTTGAGTAGTTGCATCCTCAGTAGCTTGAGTTGGTGCTTGAGTATATGCATGAGTAGTTGCTTGAGTAGAGGCATCCTCAGTAGCTTGAGTTGGTTCTTCAGGGGCATGAGTACTTGCCTGACTTGGTGGAGTAGATTTTCTTTTCTTTGTATCAGTGGGCTTTGTTTTCTTTGTAGCAGTGGGCTTTGTTTTCTATGTAGAAGTGGGATTTATTATCTTAGAAGTGCTTCCTCCTATCTTTGTAACAGTTGGCCTAGCCTGCAACAAAAAAAATGTGACATTTCATTGATACTGCAGTGGCATAAAATCAAAGTTTGTGTTCAGTTTGAGATACTAACCCTTTTTTTTATACTGCAGTGGCAACATCACTAGAGAATCGTATTTGCAGTGGCAACATCACTAGCTCTTTCAGTAGCAATTGTATTTGCAGTGGCAACATCACTAGCTCTTTCAGTAGCAACTGTATTTTCAATGGCAACATTAGTTGCAACATCACCTTCAGTAGGACCTGTTAACTGTTTGTTTTTCTTACACGTCCTTTTATTGTGTCCATATTCCAAACAACTCTTACATCTGTGGGTTGTGTTTTTCCTTTGCCACCTTGTTTGAGTTTCCTCATCTGGCTCTCTTCTTCTGAGTTTCTTTGGTCTACCAGGACCTCTCTTGTAACTTGGTGGCAAGATTTCAGGGTCAGTAATCCTTGGCCATTTGTTTTGGCCATTAATGGGACTGATAACCTCATTGTAACATGATACATAGGTAGACTTGTGGTAACACTTATCTACATACTTAATGGGATTATCTAGCTTCTTATGTATGGCTGCAATAACATGTCTACATGGGATCCCAACCAAGTCCCAAAAACCACAAGAACAAGTATATTTTTGCAAATCTACAACAAAACTATCTGTGAATTGTACATAAGTGACTTGAAAGGTAAGTCTACCTCCATATGTTGGCAGCCAGCTAGCACTTTTTTCTATCTCCCTATCTAGCCTTCTAAGGGGTTTAGACATGATCTCTCCTTTGTAATTCTCTACTTTCTCCCTAAGAGTAGCAAACCTACCCATAAGATAGTTTCTAATCCACTCAAACATGGTAATTATAGGTTTATCCCTTTGCATCAAAATAGTAGCATTAAAAGATTCACTTAGGTTGTTCATAAGAACATCACACTTAGAGTACAAAGGAAAGGCATGTTTACACCACTTTTTCTTAGGAATAACATTTAACTAGTCAAAAGCATCTGGACTTACCTCCTTAATCTGATTCATCTCATGAGCTTCAAAATATGTTGCCTTTGCTGCAGCCATAACAAGATCTCTATACAGTGTTCCACCTCCAAAATTCTTTTTGAAGTTAGCATATAGGTGCCTTAGACAAAACCTATGTTCAAAATCAGGATACTCTTCCTCAAATACATTCACCAATCCCTGCAAATAATTGAAAGTATCATCAATAAGTAACACACATTAAGCACAAAATTATCAAGTAAGCATACCTTTTGTTGATCAGAAATAAAGCACCATTTAGTGTCATAACCTATGTCTTCAAAAAGTAATTTAACAAACCAACTCCAAGTATCTTTACTTTCATTTTCCACAACCCCAAAGGCAAGGGGAAGATACTGATCATTGGCATCCCTACTGACAACTATCAATAAGATTCCACCATATTTGTTTTTAAGGTAACATCCATCTAACCCTATGAATGGTCTACATCCAACCTTCAATGCTCTCTTTGTACCATCAAAGCACATATAACACCTATCAAACCTAGGTGGCAAACCAGAAATGTTCAGCTTAAAGGTATTGCCTTTGTTTGCCCTTATCAATTCTGCTCCATATGACCAAAGCATGTTATATTGCTTGGTTGAGTCTCCTTCAACAACCCTTCTAGCTAGCTGCCTTGCTTTGAATGCCCTAAATCCAATTTGTAGCAAACCTTAACTCGACATCCGCTACAACTTCATTCGTTTCATACTTGAATTGTTCTTCAACTTGTCAACAATAACTTTAGAAACCCAATCATTTGCATTCTTGTTGAAAAACTTCCTTCCACATTTGGCTTCTGAAATAGTGTTTTAATCCTAAATGATGTTGTTCTCAAAACTCTACTGCATAATACAGTGTAATTAAATAGTTTTTTCTCCTTACAAACAACCCTACACCTTACACCATCATTTTTGGCAAACATAACCTCCCTACCATTCAACACATTGTGTTCCAATACAGCCTTTTTAAATTGCTTTAGAGAAGAAAATTGCATTCCCACCTTGAATTTAAAATCTTTTCTAAGGTTTTCATCTTCATTAAACCTTATCCCTGCAGACCTACCATCGTCACTATCATCATCTTCCCCACTATATAGCTCATCTGTGATGTAATCATCATCAATGACATGTTCCCTATCCATCTCTGTTGTAGTGAACCCTTTATGTATGCCTTGACATGTGCCAGTGTCATCTGCTTGAACTCTGCCAGTATCATTTGCTTGAACTCTGCCAGTATCATCTGCTTGAACTATGCTAGTACCATCTGTTTGAACTGTTCCAGTACCATCTCCTTGAACTGAACCATTACCATCTACTTGACCCTCACCAATAGCATCATCAAAATCGTGCATCCTTTCCTCTTCACTATCATCGAAGTGTATACCATCCAAAGAGTCTTCTGATGATTGACTACCCTCACCCTTTTCACTTTCCTCAACATTAATATGGCCTTTTTCTTTCTCTTTTAACCTCTCCATATAAGTCTTTCCACCACTACATGACTTTGCCTCTGTATATATCTCAACATCACACTTAGTCTCCTCAGCACACATAGCTAACAAACTTGCATCCTCATCATTAACAAGTGGTTTTAGATCATTTTCAAGTGACCCATGTTCAGACTTCCACCACATCTTCACCTCTTCACGATTAAAAGACGAATCTATACCCTTGATTATGTCACATGCTTCAAAGTAAGACCAGAAATCAGGATCTTGACCACACCCTGCATAAACATCCCCTTCAGATCTCAAGCCTTCTTCCTTTACAAATGACCCTTTTGTATGAAAAACAACCTTAAATAACCCCCATTTCCTACAAAATTCACGAAACATAAGGGTATATCAGACATTATCATAGATTCTGGGACCACATACAAACAATCCAAAACTCACAGCCATTAAACTATACATAGTGGGACTTACCTAATTGTCGTTCTTGGGACCGAAACAAGGGGCTCCACCTTCGTCAACGCTGGTATGGTCCAATAGCTTTGGATTTTCAGAAACAGAGAACGTTTAATTTAGAAGGGACCACAAGAATGGAATGCAGAAAGGAAAGGAATTAGGGTTCAACGAGAGAGACATTGGGTTTAATTTAGGTGAAACAATTGGGTTTATGTCAGCTCAACATAAAATTGAGTTTTAATTTAAAATGGAACAATAAAATTTACCCACCTGTCATACCAGCTCATGATCCGTTAATGGTTTTTAACGTGGGGGACCAATTCCTCAGACGGAAAATATTGAAGGGGCCAAAACTGGAAGGAAAATATTTGAGGGACTAAAACCGAAATTTGGAAATTTTAGAGGGACCAAAAACTTATTTAACCCTATTTTTAAAAAAATTTAAAACAATTTATTTACCCTTAAATTTTTAATTTTTTGAATAATTTTTTTCACATGTGTTCAGAAAACTATAAATTATTTATTTACTAAAGTTTAGAATTTCTTAAAATGAAAAGAATTAAATATGAATTTTTTAAATTTCAAAAGATATTGATAAAATCAATGAAAATTTCGATTTAGAAATTGAATTTTGAGTTCTTTTTTTTCGAGAAACTTTTTATAACGTTTTACACATGTCGGTAAAATAATCATTCAAAAATACACATCGATTTAACTTCAGGGACTAAAACTACTAGCATAATAATTTTGCGATGATCATTATTCAAAAGAAAAATTTAGAGAAACTAAAATTGCAAGATCGCATATTTATAAGGACTAAAAACATATTTAACTCGTAAAAAACTATGAGATTATGCTCACGTAACCCCTACCACAAATCAAACAATGTTTTTCATTTTCTTTCAATAAGAGCGTCAGTAACCAACACCTTTAGATAAAGACAAACTCATAACATCAACAAAACTTACATCCAAGGTCATCCGAAGGATAATAGGATAAAAACAACGTAACTAGTATAGAGACAAATCAGTTCTTTCTACAACAAACTTGGCCACACAATTAAGGTTTGCTTCAAGAAAAACGGGTTTCCCCTATAACTATAACACATGTTTCCAATGAATAAAATTATCAATAAGGCTCTCACGTTTTTTCATCCAATGAAGTAACTCACAAACTGATCAATCAAGGTTTACTCTAATCAACAAAAAACAATTCTTGCTTTTCTTCAACAAATTGCACTCCCTAAATGTCCAATATCAGTTACCTAAATATCCTTCAATCTTCCATCAGGTAACTTTTTTTCTATCCATTCTTTAGATATTCATCATTAGGACTGTTCAAAAAAATCATAGAACCAAACTGAACTGTTGAACTGAATCAAACTGAAGTTAAAATAACTGAACCATTATTAATGGTTATTGAACTTAACTTATATTTTAGTAATGATTCTAGAACCGAACCGTTAAGCAATTAGCCAATTTTAAAATAGTTCCGAACCGAACCGTTAATACTTTAGTATCTAAATTGAATTTGATTTTAGAATAATCATAAACGTTGATTTTTTACAAAAACAATTGAAAATTGAAAATAATAAAATCAGTTTTTTTCGAAAAATAAAAAAATAATCAAATTTAAAATAAAAAAATCAATTTTTTCGAAAATAAAAAGAAAATCAATATTTTTCAAAAAAAAAGTCGATTTTTTTCTTAAAAAAAAGTCAATTTTTTCTGAACTTAAAAAAATTAACTTTTTTCAAAAGTAAAAAAAAAATGATTTTTTTTTAAAATAAAAAAGTCAATTTTTCTGAGAATAAAAAAAATTATTTTTTTTCAAAAAAAAAAAGTCAGTTTTATCTAAAAAAGAAAAAATCGATTTTTTTCGAAATTAAAAAAATAGATTTTTCAAAAATAAAAAAATCAATTTTTTTTGAAAAAGAAATCAATTTTCTTCTGAAAATTAAAAAAAATGATTTTTTTTAAATAAAAAATCAGTTTTTATCGATAATAAAAGAAATCGATTTTTTTCGAAAATAAAAAAATGTCAATTATTTTCGAAAAAAAAAGCTCAATTTTTTTTAAATAAAAAAAACAATTTTATCGAAAATAAAAAAGTCATTATTTTTCGAAAATAAAAAAATATCAATGTTCTTCGTTATTTAGCAAATGGTTTGGTTTTGAAAACAATTGTCTTATAATGGTTTTGGTTCAGTTCGGTTCTATAAAAAATGAAATGGTTTGGTATGGTTCGGATAACTTTATATAATGGTTTGGTTCGGTTCAATTCAATTTTCAAACAAAATTGTACCATGAACAACCATACTCATCATGCCTAAAACTAGAGAATTTTTTTTGGCACCCCTAAAAGTATGCCTGGCACCCCCCCAAATTTTTAAATTCCGACTTTACCCTTGACAATTTACAAAGAAATTTCCGGTAGACCAATACCGAAAATTTCAAAATTTCTGGTATATTTCCGGTTTATGCCAAATTTTCGGAGGGTTATTTCAAAAAATCCGATATACCAGAAGTTTCAAATTGGTCAAAATTTACGGTATGTGCCAAAAATACAGAAGTGTTTTTTAAATTTTCGGTATACTGGAAATTTCGCAAAAGTTTGAAATTTCCGGTATGTTTCATTATCTTGTTTTTCTCAACGGGGTTGAGATTTTGCCGACACTTTTGTGTGGTCTAGAACGCATAACAATTTGTATAAATATGGGTTTTAGGGTTATAAGGTATCACATCTTAATAACATGCCTCTTTCTCAATATCTGATTAAGGTAGAAGTGTATTACAACGGCCGCAAACCTGTCGTTGAGTTCAAGCTCTCATATGGATCTGAGTCTTTCGCCGCGTTGAAGGAAACATTGAATGATTTGTTGCCTGATTCCAAGAACAGAAGGGTGACAAAGATCGAGTTTCGAAAGGATTACATTGCTACAGATGGTTGGGTGAAATACAACCTATTCGAGCTGAAGAATGATGAAGATGTGAAGGTCATGTGGAAATCATTTCGTCGTAGGATAATCAAAGGTCCGATCGAGTTGGACGCGGAGATCCGAAGATCTGTTGACGACATAATGAAGTATCTAAAGCGTCCAGGTGAATCTGAATCCAGTAGTTCCTAGATTTTCATGTATCGGAGTACTGTTTATTTTTTTGTTTGTCATCTGATGTTTCTTAACTTATTCGAGTTTCTTATTTGTGTTATTTTGTTTTCTTTATGTAATCGAAAGAAGAAGTATTAGCTAAAAAATATTATGCAATAAACTAGATATTAGTTTGTCACAACATATACATATAATATAATAATACGAATAAAAATCTACATACGCCCTCCACCACCAATGTCGGTCAACCTAGCTAACCCCTGATAAACCTCACCATCGGGGTTCACCAACCCCATGATGTTATCTAATGTAACTGCAACGAGTTGTAGGTGGGTGTCCTGGTCAGCTGTTGGAGGAGGAGATGGTGGTGGTGGTGGTGGATCAGAAGAATCTATGGTACTTGAAGGTCCCGGGACATCAGATGCCGGAGCCGGTGGTGTGACTCGGGGGTGTGACACACTAAGGAACCACTCCAAGTATTCATCCTCGCACTGCCCGGACTCTTGAACCCTGACAGTTGCATCCATGATCTCCCGGGGAGAGGTGATGATGTGGTTTTGAAACCACCAATCAAAGCCACCATCTGGGGCACGTGGTACAGGCCATGGGATGCCCTGGATATAACCATACTGCTGTAGACACCGCTCAGGCAAGTGCCTAGCCACATAGCCCTCCCACCTGATATGCCTTGAATATAAAGTGGATACCTCGAAAAGATGGTGAAGGCGATGAGTTGTGTATGGTGTCTAGATGACATCGTCCTGGGTCAGAGCATCCAACCTCCTCCTGTACTCTGTCACACCTCCAGGATGGGTCTGTCTGGCCTTCCACCTCTTCGCACGTGGGTCTCTAGCTGCCACTCGTTGGATCCTTTTGTCACAGATATGAGGGAAGTGCTCGTATATCCAACACTTCATAAATGAGGATAAATAAATTATTATATGAAAACTTAATAATTACTAAAAAAACATCTAATAATTTATAACATACCTACAACAGGCTAAGATACCCAGGAAGCTGTCTGGTATCAGGACGGGAAGCAACATCAAGCGTCGTGTACAACATCGTCAGCGCCGCCACTCCCCAAGCCCAAGTGGGACTGTGCAGGGCGATGAATAGAGATAGGTAACGGACCAGATGTAGCATGTATGCCCTAGCGGCAACCTGAAACCTACGTGCCTCCACCAACGCCTTATACGTAATCCTCAACCAAGAGATGCGGAGGTGAAATCCCCTAGTCTCGCCAAACTCCTGTAGGACCTCTGCATCATCCACCTCCATGTGCACCGCTGTCGCCTGATCCCTATGAACTGGTGTGAAAAACGTACCAGCTACCGGTAGGTGGAATAGAGCATCCATGTCATCCAAAGTGATCGTCATCTCCCCAAATGAAAGATGAAAGGAAGATATCTCTAGGTGCCACCTCTCAACAAAAGCTTATAGCAGGGGGCGTCCAGCATCGTCAATGAGCATCCAGCAAAGTCCTTAAGTATGAAGTCCTCAACTATCCTCACCACCTGCTCAGGCATCAAAGTCTCGGGGAAGTTCTTCAACTTCGACCCATGAGGAGCGACCTTCAAAGTAGGACATTCCTAAAAAAACAACACAATTACAACAAATTAGTATACATCAAACAATGTAATACAAATAAAGCATTAAGCTTTAAACAAAACCAATAATACTTACATTGCCCTGCCATATCCTATACGCGACATGGTTAGTATAACCCGTTAAGACGGACCTGTCAGAAGGTCCTCCAAGGAAACCACCATCAGCACACACTAATGGCTCAGATGGACCTATCGTGGTGTCTGTATCCTGTACCGGCTCCTGCATCACTACCAGAACCACCGCCGAAACCACCACTGACACCACCTCCGGCACCAACCTCCGACACCACCTTTTGAACCACCTCCGGCACCACCTCTGGAACCACCTTCTGCACATGCTCCTGCACCACCTCATGTACAGGCTCCTGTACCACCTCTGTAACCCGCTCCTCAGCAACTGACACCTGAACCACCGACTCCGGTACAACTACCTGTTCCACAACTATCGTAGAAGGTCTGGAAATCCGTCGACGAGGTGCATGAAACTCCGTCGCGGCCAGCTCAGCCATCCGTTTCCAGTGAGAATCGGTCGGACGACGGAGATCATCCTGCGCCTCAGAGGCATGTGCCTCATCTGTTGTTCGAGCCACAACATCTGCTCGATCAATAGTCCTGCCTGAAGTAGAACCGTCTTTGCCTCTAGTCCTCACTGCAAACAAAGTCAAGAAACATGAAAAATAAGAATTTTTTTGAAAAAAAATAGAAAATACCGGAAATTTCAAAATTTCCGGTATTTTTGGTGTACCGAAAATTTCGGTATTAGCATCAATGGAAAATACCGTAAATTTTGAAATTTCCTGGCGAAAATACTGGATATTTTGGAATCTATGGTAGGTGATACCGGAATTTTCGAAAAATCCGGTATAAAATACCGGAAATTTTAACAAAAGTACCGGAAACTTATTTGTAATTGCGAAAAATCCAGTAACGCTCTCAAATTTCCGATATCGTCTAAATTTTTAAAAATGCAGGGTGTACTGAAAATTTCAATAATAAAGAAAGCTTAGACAAAATTGACTTTTCATACAAAATGGGATGCCAAATACAAGTGGAGTGACAGGAAAAATTCTACTAAAATTAGAGTGACAGAAAAAATTCTCCTAAAATTAGATATTAGATACTAGGGCCATGTGTGTCATTCCAATTTTTTTCACACATTTAATTGAAATCATATCGTCAATATTCAGCTCCATAATGAAGCTAGCATTTGAACTTCCTTTTCTAGTATTGTCATTTTTACCAATAACTTCTATTAGCAATATGTGATATATATTTGTAAATTTAATATCAATTTAATCTTTGTCCTTAAGTTAACTATTTCCATAGGATGCAATTTAATTTTCAATTCCTCTAAATGTATCATCAGGTGCGGAGCCAGAATTAAAATCGAGGGTATTCCCATAATAAAAATAAAATATATAAAATATGTATGAAAAATTGATAATAAAAAATTGATAACAAAAAGTATGATAATATTACCTAATAAAAATGTACTAGTATTTCAATTATAATTCATAAATAAATAAATAAAAAATCTAGTCTAATCGTCAAAACCCTCGTAAAATCCCTCTCCTTTAGTATATTTACATAACTCATGCATTGCAATGATGTGTAATTTTATATCAAGGAATTCAACATCTTCATTTGTCTTTATAATCATCTGACACTTCTTAGTTAATTAGTTAATGGTTAGTTAGTAGTTTTGTTGAAAGTTAGTTATGCCAAATAAGGCATGTTGCCTATGCATAGATAGGAGGATTAGAGAGGGCAACATCTTCTAATTTGAGAGTAATAAGGTCTTATGGCATGAGAGACAGGCAAATCCTTGAAGTGTTGTCATAGTTGTAATCAAAAGGCCATCTTCCCCATTTTTAATATAATATACTAGTTGGTTCTATCAATCAATGTATCTAATGAAAGTTGCATGTTAAAGTTACCAATAACATGTATTGGTTGCAATTTCACTGCATTACACATGACTTATAGAAAAGGAAAATTCAAAAAGCAAAAAACCAATAGTCGCCCAAGTTCAAAGACGTACAAGGAGATTGGTTAGATAACTGAGACAACATAACTTCACCATCAACAAGATAAAAATGACAATACTCCAGCCCAATCAATTACTCTAAGTGATAATATCTTAGTTTTTGATTTTTTTTATTATAAGACTTTAATAACATAGAAGATTTCTATAAGACAGACAAATTTTAAACTCAAGCTATTCTAAGTGTAATAAAACGTAAAAGTACTGCAGTAAAAAAAAATGAAAAAAAATGCAGTAAGAAAAAAGAATTAAAGAGTTGAAAATTAAAAATTAAAAAATTGAAGGATAATAATAAAAGAATAGAATGTGCAAAATATGTCTAATACAGGTTTTGATCTCAGGACCTCTTATATAATACTCCAAAGCTTTTACCATGTGGACAAATTGCTCTATGTTTAAGGTATTCCGAGGAATACCCTATACCCCCTTGGATCCGCCCCTGTGTATCATACTGGGGAATCATGTAACACCCCAAATTCTACCCGGAAAATATAAAGAAAATCAGAGTATTTTTAATTTTCCATACAACACATGGGATGCCACATTTCAACTTTAACAACATAAACATAACAAATACATAACACCTTTTGTTTAATATGCAACGGAGATTCATAAGCATTCAACTCAAACAACTGATCATCTTTATTCAATTAAAACAACTTAAAACATCATAGTACTTTTTTTTATTCAACTTAAAATACAACATCAACAACAACAACTGCAACGACATAAACTAAACATCCCCCCGAGTGCTACGTATCAGAGCAACCAAAACGACTTGGACTAACAACAACTAAATTCTTCATTCTCGAATACCTGCATATTACCAGTATAAAAGCAACGACAAAACAAATGAAAGGGTGAGATATCTACCAATATAATTGAATTCATGATAAATAATATATTAGAATGTAGATCATATAATTCACCGCTTCACATAATCCAAACAACATTTATATCGATAATACCAACAACGATTACAACAACATATACTAACAATTAGCAACGACAATAATTATAACAATTATATCACAACTTGTGAATAATGACAACAACTCAAATCAACCGACGCATCAACATAACAACTATAATTATGCGACTCAATTGTGCATATGCATGTGGTACCATTGGAGTAAAACTCTCAACGTAATCAACTGCCAGTAATTCCGAGGTACAAGGCATAAGCCTTCAACGTAATCAACTTTTCCCCCAACGGCCAACGTGTTTGCCATCAAGGCCAAGGCATAATCCTTCAACATAATCAACTTTTCCCCCAACGGCCAACGTGTTTGCCATCAAGGCCAAATTAATAATGCAATGTATGCCATGCAACCTCAACCTCAAATCAACAAAATCACGACAATGCAACAACAACAACACACGACACGACACATAATAACTAGTCAATCACAATTCGACATTGGCCATAGGCCTGTAACTCAGTAACAAATCAACACTGGCTAAAAGCCTACAACGTAATCAACTCAACATTGGCCAAAAGCCTACAACGAAATCAACTCATCAACGTAATCCCAATTCAACACTAGCCTTAGGTCTACGACGTAATCAACATATCAACATAATCAACATAATTAACAACAACTCATCACTGGCTAAAAAGCCTACAACTTAATATCAACGAGTCAACAATAATTCAACACTGTCTAAAAGCCTACAACTTAGTAATACCAATGCTATTATTATAAGTCTTATTAATACCACTTGCTATCAACACATACTTCCTTTATCCACTTAATAACCCACTACTAGTCACTACATTAATCTCTTACCAACTTATACTATTTCAATGCTACCACAAAACCTTGGTTAACTAAGACACCGTCCGTTATCTTCAACCATTTTGCTCTTGTCGGTATTCATATAATCTACATAATCCAACTTAATTCAATTAAATACCATTCAACCATATTATCACTTTATTAATAAACTTTCTACCAATCTAATCACTTATCTTAGTTGATTCCAATGGCATACTATTTCAATTCCTTCAAATTCCGGTTAATTGGCTATATCGCTTACAACTACCAACATACTAATCGGAACTATTTCCAATCGATTCAGGTATCATTCCTTATTAATTACTAGAATTATCTCATTCAAAATAGCCTACTAAAAGTCAACTATATCAACTAATCACCATGGGCAGAACTCTAAATCAGAAGAATATGTCCAAAACTACTCAGTACGCGCCGCGAACCCTCCTTCACGCCGCGACCTTAGTAGTACTCAGTTCGCATCGCGTCAACCCGTTGGCCCCGCGAACTGAACATATTGGGTTTTTCAGCGCTGCCAGCATCTTCCTGTTGCTATTTTCCAAACTTTTTGGCTCCCAACGCCCACACAACCCAAAACAAAACAGCCTAAGGTACTAGCAACATGAGGAATCAAACAAAGACAACATTTACCAAATCATTCCACAAGTTTCATGGATTTTCAAGCTTCAATTTGGAATTTAAACAACAACAACAAAACACCAAAACAATGGAAAAACTATAAACCTCATCCCATATATCATCCATCATGCATCCCGTTATAGAGTTAGAACCCCATCCTTACCTCTTTGATGGCAACTCTAAACTTTGATCGGCTTCCGGTACTTGGCTCTAGCAATTTTCCTTGTTCTTGCCTCTTCTCCAAAACCCTGGCCTCTTTCTCTTCTCTTCTACTCATAAAACAACTCATTTCCTTTATTTTATAATCTTACCCATGATAATGATAATACTATTCTATTTATTTATCTTACTATCTCATCTTAATGAGCCTAACAAATAACACTTTCTTATTACTTTGCGATACCACAATTAAATCTCAACTCAATATAGTAAATTAGTCCATTATTAATAATAATATTATTTCTAATATTATTTCTTCAACGTAACAACTTAAATAATTCTCCGACTAACCGAATAAAATCCGACTTCAACTTAATAATCCAAATATATTTCCCAAAATAATACCGACAAATCCGATTGATTCTCGAACTTCGAGTAAATCCAATAATCAAATCCTTAAATAATTTAACCAACCAATTAATTAAATTCGGGCGTTACAACTCTCCCCCACTTAGGATATTTTCGTCCTCGAAAATTTTCCCAACACAACTATGAAGCAACTCTTTTTTTCAAAAATCATTTAATTTTCAAAACAATGAAATCGCCACCTAATTTTATTTGTTCTAAAAAAAAGAACGGGAAAATATAGATAAAACCCACAAATGAAAAAGGATAAGACGGTCTACGAAATTAAGAGTTGTAGGTTCGGGAGTTGGTTATGCAAGGGGAAGGTATTAGCACCCCTCACATCCATCGTACTCGATGGTACCCATTTAGTTCAAAGTGTGGTTGTGTGTTAATGTGAAATTTTACGATCTTCTAAGTTTGAACGGAGAAAATAAGAGAGAAGAAATGTTTTTATTATTTTTGCTCGCCTTTGGTCGTAAGACTTAGTGCCTACGTACTCCCTCGTGCAATGGGAAAGTCAGAGCGCCGTAGTTCGGCTAGAAAATGATTGTTTGTTGATTGATTTTAAATGAAAAGACAAGTCGTCAATTTTAAAGGAGAAGACTCGTCTAACGCCCACAAGGTGTAATAAAGAATAAAGGACTGTGCGCCGACATGAGGGAGGGTATGAGAACGCCTCTAGTACTCAAGTGGAGAAGTCGAAAACCTTGGGAATAGAGGAAAAAGCATCTCAATTATAAATGAATCATGTCTGATCTTGGAAAGGATTTAAAGGTAAAAGGTGCTAGGAGCGCACAAAAGATATTGAATGAGTTGAAATTGATTTTAAGTTGGGGATGACAAGTATTGAAACATTAGGCTATCATCTAACGATTCAAATACTAGAAATTGGCGAGTGAGCTCAACCAATCATCTCTCATCCCAAAATAATTTATTATGAAATTGGTGTTTTGAGTGAGATAAAATATTTAAATTATTGGGCTATCATCCAACAAACTAAAGACTTTAAATTCGATTAAATCGTCGGGCTATCATCCAACAATTTAAACGAATGTCACTATATTATTTTAATGCGGGTAGAAGTATTTAATTTATTGGGCTATCATCCAACAACCTAAAGACTTCCAATTCAATTAAATCGTCGGGCTATCATCCAACAATTTATTTGAATATCGCTCAAGCTTTTTGACATGGATAGAAGTTTTATCTTATTGGGCTATCATTCAACAATCTAAAGACTTCAAATTTGTTTAAAACATTAGGCTACCATCTAACGACTTAAACAAATTTCATCCAAGTTTATTATGAAAAAAAATTTGAAAAAAACAACTCGACGTTAGATCGAGGTTTGAGAAGAAGACTCGACGTTGGATCGAGTTTTATTGAAAGTGTTTTAAATGCTTGGTGAATGGAGAAAGAAGAGTTTGGTATGTGGACCAAGGCGCGAGAGATGGAAGAAGATCGAAATAATTACGAATATTCATGAAAGCATAGATAAATCGAGCAAATGAATTAAAAGCCCATACAAGGTGGCTAGCGCGAATGATAAGGCAATTGACAATTGTGTAGGTGCATGCGCGAAATAAATTTAATCAACTAATTAAACAAAATTTAATCGAGTAATTAGTTTAATAAAATTAATTAGATGAACTAATCAATTTTGAATAACCTAATTAGATAATTAAATAATGTTTAACTAATCAATTAAGGTCTCATTGTAAGCCCAAGAGAGGGTGGTGTGTGCACAAATGTGTGGCCGTTGCGACGCTTCTAAGCTTCGTCGACTCAAGGTTAAAAATGGCTCGCACGAGTATTAGTTTGAAATGTTTTTGGTTTGTGCACATGTGAATGAATAATTAAATGATAAAGCGATAAAATAATTTACTAACTATTACATCATGTGGAGAATGGAGATACAATTTACAAATGGGGATGTATCGAATAATTACAAGTTCAAACAAATATAAAAGGAAAAAAATGAATTAAATTCATAAGAAAATAATAATTATTAAAAATTTAAGATCACTAAATTAATCGTAAAAAAAAAAAACTAAAGATATTAAAGTAATTCTAAACCAATTACAAAGTCTAAGGTTATAAAAATAGTTTTAGAATTATTAAACAAAATCTAAACTAGATTAAAATTCTAAACTTACTAAATTAAATCTAAAATAAATAAAAATTCTAAGGTGGCTAAAACTAAACCTAAATCAAATAAAAAAAATATAAAATTATAAAATTAAATATAAATTAGTAAATTAAATCTAAATCGAATAAATATTCTAAAGTTTACTAAATTAAATATAAACTAAATAAAATCCTAATTTTACTTAATTGAATCTAAATTATAAAAAAAACTTTAAAGTTACTAAATTAAATCTAAATAAAATAAAATCCTAAAACTTACTAGACTAAATCTAAATTAAATAAAAAAAAGCTAAAATACTTAGAAATAGAAAATATTTTTGACGATTAAAGAAAATTAGTTCTAAACTATATATTCGTTTGTATGTTCTAAAGTATAAATGAATAAAAATAAAAGTAAAAAAAATTACTAAGTATTATTTTTTTAAATCTAATTAAAAGAAAATAGAAATAATAGTAAATAAAATAAATTGGGGTTGGAGGGGGTGTAAATTCGGAATAGTGGTGATAGTGAGTAAAATATTTGGGTCTGGATCAACAAAAGCCCGTTTGACCATACCAGTTCAATTTTTATAAAAAAAACCTAGAGAAACCTAAAGTCAGTCGCTGCTACTATCTTCTAATCGATAAAACAAAACAAAAAAAACTATGCGCTCTGTCCTCTTTCACGCCTTTCTCTCTTCATCTTACGTTATCTCTGTTTCACCATCTCTATGCTTCATCTCTCTCACGATTCCGAGTCTTCCATGGATAAAGAATTGGCCTCAACCTGATTCAAATGGCATCAACAATAGCAAGAGAACAACCATAAACCCTTACCCCATATGAAAGATGATTCATTCAAGATTCAAAGGTTACAAATACTCAGTAACAATATCAAAGATTAACAACAAATGAAAGAAGAAAAAACAGGTACGGATTCAATATTTTACACTTAACCTTTGCTTTTCGATTTGTCTTCCACTTCGTCTCTGTTCTGTTTTTTTATGCTTCTGATTTCGATTGGATATTGTGAGTTTGATTCGATGGTGGTATTTGGAGATAGTAGCAGTGAAGGGAGTATGCAGTAGGGTAATGAAGAAGAGTCGGAGGTGGCGGTGTGAGTTTATGAGCAGTGAGGTTTCAGAGATGATGGGGTATATGAGGTTGATATGGATTTATCGTGAATGGTTGCAGTGAAATGGCTTATGCTGAGTTGTTTCAGGTGTGGATTGTGAGAGTTCTGAGGATTATGGTGAGGTGAGTGATAATAGTTTTGTGTTTTCCTTTTTATATCAGAAGGAGAGTGAAGGCCAGAATAGGAATTTGTATGGACTAAGGATAAGAACAAAGGGACAATCTGTACAATGCTAGCTGTGAATTGTTAGAATTTGAGTAGTGGAGCAGGATAGTGGGTTAGTGTTATTGTTGTGAAATTGTACATGTACTGATGTTAAAATTTGAAATTGATAGTGGAATTGGTAGTGGAAATTGTAGTACTGATGTTTGTTTTGTTTTGCAGGTGGTACAAGAAATTGGTGAAGGCAAGGAGGTAGTGGGATGATGGTATATCTTGAAAAGGGACAAGTAGTAACAACAATTTTCTTTTCTTTTTTTGTATTTTTTTATTTTGTTAAAAAGTATAAAAAAAAAACCAAAATCTAATTAATTGAAATCTAAAAATTAAGATTTGCATAATATAATTACAAAAATTTAAACTTAATTAAAAACTAATTTTATTACTAACAGAATGCCAATTAAAAATCCATTAATAATAAAAACTAATATTTTTAAAATAAGGTAAGAACAAAAATGTTATTCTAACAAAAAGTGATTTTTTTATTTAAATCCTAATTTATTATATTTAATAGAAACCAATTAATAACTTCTAATCACTAAAATGATTGAAATTAAATGTCACAATAAAAATAGAATTAAAAGATACAAACATAAAAATTAATTAATCTATTTAGAAAAATGTAAACATGATAAAACAAACTTTGATATTAAAATATGATTTATCTAAAAAAGGAAATTAATGCTAATGTGAAAGAAGAATATTAAAATTTCAAAATAAAAAAATAAAATAAAATAAAATCTAAATTAGTTGTTAATGAAATAGAAAAATAGAAAATATTTCAAATGAGGAAAGATTTTAATTAATTCAAAGCTCTAATAAAAAAAATGCAAAAACCAAGCATGAAATAATCTATAAATACAAACATAATTACTATTAAAAACAAAAAATTGTTATTTAGAAAATAAAACAAAAATTCCTTTTAATTATTATTTCATTATTTAACTAATAGAAATTATTTAGTAAATCCTCACCAAATAATTAGAATTAATCAAATATTAAAAATAAAAATTAAAGTGAGAAAGGATGCAAATGCAATGAGTGAATGACTGTTCTTTTTAATATAAATACAATGCAAGTAGAAAAATAGTAGGGTAAAATTTGGGGTGCAACAAACTATCTTTAATATCGCTTCCTCCTCCAACCCTCTTATTCTCAAGTTTCGCTTAACGACAATTCGACCATTACTTTTCCGATATAACTATATTTCAACATGACTTGAATCCAATACACGTACAACATTACCACTACTAACTTGCCAACCATTTTGGCAATATCTTGAAACAACACCTTATAGCATATCAACAACCTTCGCTTGCTCATACTTGACTTACACAACTTCGCGTCAGTACCGTCGCAACATAATCAACACTTAAACACGTATACGTCTCTTATTCCATATCTAGGTCACTCATCCGCAGAATACCAACAACTCTATTAATCTCGTCGTATCACTCTTATAGTGACATCGACATAGTCCACTTAATCAACTTCATCATATTATAGAGTATTACTCATCATCTACGGTAGCCAACAACGATATCATGCAACCGAACAAAATTTTATAACACCAACTTAATAGTAATAATTCGACCACCAACCATACAATCCATCTTAATTCACTGTCCTTATTAGAGCTCCTATCCACTTATAAGGTTCACAAGCTTCAACCAAGTTTTAGACTCTCTTCACATGGATCAATCTTTCACTTCGCGATGTTAGCTCGCACATAAACTATCTATTTCAAATTGTTTAATATCCCTCGACTTTTCCATGGATACATCTTTGTTAATTCTTATCAACTCGGAAGAAACTATTTTCACGACATAACATCTATTACTTAATGCACTATTAAGATAGCAATTCCAGTCTACATCCTCCAACATGATCTCGTCTACTATCACTTCACTTAACAACTTAACTCAATGAATATACACACAACTCACCATCAACCAACAGCCATAGTAACATCTTTATAAAATTCAAAAAAAATTACGAGACAACACAGTACTCTGTCACCTCACGCTTCAGCTGCGCAACTCTGATTATCCTTCTTCCTTCACTTTCGCACTATCAAGGTAGCAAGATACGTCTATACCATCCAACACGATTTTGTTCGCTATCAACAAGAGATTAAGGGTGATCAGTTCCTCAATTTATCAATAGATAGTCGACAATCATAATGGATAATAAACCATCTTTACTAACGATAATAATGTTCTTTTCCAACTTGTACTCAAACGCCATACTCCAATAATCTCCAAAGTGGTCTACAGATACCTTCACAATTTCCCTTTCACTCGATCTTGTCGATGAGTCTCAAACATCCAACATTTACAAGGTCCACATTACACTCACTTAGTTTCACACGAAGGGTCAGTATTTCTACTACACCAGTACATTCATGTTGTCTCGTCCTTGTTAAAATTTCAACAACGTTGTTCCACACCGTTTTGGCATTAGAACCTCTCCAATTCTTCTTTTACTCATGCCACTACCTTGGCATCATAACCACGACTTTAATTCATCTTGAGAACATCATCCTTTTAAAGACATCTTCATTCCAATTACTAAGGGGTAACAATCAACTTCTGATTTTTTTTTGCAAAAATCACTCAATACGCGCCGCGAACTATCCTTGGCTCCATGATCCTTGTAGAAAAACACAGTTCGCACCGCGTCCATATATGTCACCATCGGGAAACAACACAACATAAACAATACTTGCATTGTCTCCACCAGTAACATACGACACCAACATCTCACAATCGAAACACATTCTGAGAAGCAAAGCTTCTCCCCCACTTAGCTTCAAACCAACTCTTACAACAAGCGATCAGAAAAGAAACAAGTACCGACATTGTTTCACACACTTATCGCGTACAGAGGAAAACCACTAAGTTTGAGAACTTAAGGATGAAGGAAGAGGAAAGCATTCAATAATTTCATATAAATATCCTTGAGATAGCCAACGCGTGCAGTGCCTTAGGATAGAAGATACCATAAGAGTAGCTGGCGAGGAAGATTCTCAGATCTCTCCCCAAGAGATTTGACATGAAAGTGACTGCCATAGAGGAAGCTCAAGAAATCAACAACATGAAAATAGATGAAATTGTTGGATCCCTCCATACGTTTGAACTATGAATTAATGACAGGTTTGAGAAGAAGAATAAAAGTATAGCCTTTAAGTCAAACACTGAAGAAAGAGACGAGGAATATGATCTGGACACTGAGGAAGGGCTATCTAATAAGATAGTATTTCTTGGAAGAAAATTTAATAAAGTGTTGAAGAAGTTGGAGGTAAATTCAAGACCTAATGTCAGGAACATCCCATATGACATCAGCAAAACAAATAATTTTGGGAAGAAAGCACAAGCAGAGGAGGGGTTTATTCAAGGCAGAGGAGTAAGGTGTTATGAATGTGAAGGATTTGGTCATATTAAAGTTGAGTGTCCAACATTCCTTAAGATACAAAACAAGGGACTAAATGTAACATGGTCTGACGAGGACTCTAAAAATGAGGTGGAAGAAGAATCTGCTAAACATGTAAGAACTTTGACTGGTACATACATCTCTGATGGAGATTCAAGTGATGAGGAGTTAACATTTGAAGAGCTGGATGCTACATACAAGGAGCTATGTATTAGAAGTTCTAAAGTATGCCTGGAGAGTGAGAAACAAAAGATGCTTATAGTTCAACTGCAAGATGAAAAGAAGGAACATCTGGAGATTATCTCTAAGCTGGAAAGTGAGGTAACTATGCTGAAATTTGATCTTGACAAAATGTCCAAAGTTGTCAAGATGTTAAACAATGGATTTGACACACTGGATAAAATCCTTCAATCAGGAAGAGTAGCAGGAGATATGAGTGGTCTGGGATACAATGAAACAAAGGAACCTTTTACAGAACCTACTCAAATCCAGGTTAAACCAAAGATGTCGAATCAAATGTTTGAACATCATGGAAGAGGTAACTACATGCAACCCAAAAGAAGATTTCAGCACTGGAGATGTCACTATTGTTCATCCTCCTTCAAGATGATCCAACTTTATTAACAACAAAGTCTTGAATCCATGTCACCTCGGGAAACAACACAACTTAAACAATACTTGCACTGTCTCCAACATTAGCATATTGAACCAATATTTTACAATTGAAACCTGTTCGAGAAGCACAGCTTTCCCCCACTTAGCTTCAAATCAACTGCTACAAACAATCGACAAGAAATCAAACAAGTACCGACAGTGTTCCACACACTTGTCTCGTACCAAGGGACAAACAACATTAGACAACATTGGCCGCACATACCGACCTGCTTTGATACCACTAATGTAACACCCCAAATCTACCCAGAAATTATAACAAAAATCAGAGTATTTAAAAACCTTCAACATATTCGAGGTATCACATTTCAACATTAAACAATTAACTTGTATTGCATTTAACATAGATACATAGCTTTCAGCTGAACAATTTACAACATACTTTATTCATATGAAAACATAACAACCTTTTTATTAAATATGCAGCGAAATCACAACTTTCAACTTAGAAGTCATTTACAACTTTATTCAACTAAAACAGATTTCAACTTATATTATCCAACAAGTAGAGTAGTAACAACAACATAGAAACAAATAACATTCATTCCCCTCGAGTGCTATATATCAGAGCAACTAAACCGACTTGGACTAACAACAACTAATTCTTCATTCTCGAATACCTACACGTTACCAGTATAAAGGCAACGGAGAAACAAATGAAAGGGGTGAGATATCAACCAATATAAACAAGTGTATGATAAATAATATATTAGATTAGATCATACAAATATCACCACTTTATAACAATAATTATGCAACAACTAACAAACAACTTAATAACAACAACAAGGCATTTTAGTCAATCAACATAACAACTTAAATCCACACAACTTAATAACAACAACAACTTTAATCAACCAACCCATCAACATAACAAATTAGAATATACAATTTCAAATGCGACACAACTATGCACATGCATGTGGTACCACTGGAGCAGAACTCCCAACGTAAAAATTTCCAATTTATCGAGGCATCAAGGCATAAGCCTTCGTCTCTTATTTTCTAATCCAGGACAACATGGTGAGCATTAGCTCCAACTTAAAAATTTCCAATCCAGGCCAACTTAATAATGCAAATGTATGTGACTCAATGAATGCAACAATCACATACAACAACAACAACAACAACCATCGTCACAAAAAGCACAAGCATACATCAACAATGTACCAATATCCAAAGGTACTCAATGTCGCTTCAACACTGGCCATAGGCCTACAACTTAGCCAACTTAGCCAACATATCAACAACAACATATAACAATAACAACTCAACAACAACAACACATTCAAAAGCACTCAATTCAATCAATATTTGTCATAAGACCTGCAACTTAATGATGTCCATAAACTGGTACAAATCAACATAATTCCACTTCACCTACAAGTCAACTTATTCGACATGATTGCAACAAAACAAACCAACCAATATCACCTACTATTATACTAGACTTATCTCGACAAATTTTAATTTATTCCGGACAATTAATTATACCGCTTAATTCTACAAATTCAACTAATTCGGTTTAATCGGCACTATTTTACTACTCTGCTACTACTACTAGATAATTGTTACTATTCTGCTAATAATTGTCTTACTGGTATAAATATTTCATGCTACTCAATTTTACTATCATCAAAATTAAGCTCTATTACCAAAAATACCAATGTCTGTTAGAAACCTGCTATCAACCATTTTCTTGTTTTCTGCTAAAATATCGTCTGCAACATATCTCCTACTAGCACACCTGTTATTATTATTAGTAGATTATTGTTATCATGCTAATTTATAACATTACTAATTAATTTTACTAATCTATTAATTCCAATATATATTATGTCTCAAGTACTCATTCACTCATATACATGTATAGCAACTAGTAGTACTATCTGGCAAACCAGAAAACCAATTATCCAAACTAATGCACACACACGTGAAAAATAAGGGAAACAAGGTGGGACACCCACCCTTTACCTATGAGGCGTCTGCCCTCCAACACATATATATTTTTTTCTTTCTCAGTATAGGGCGCCCGTCCCTTAAGCCAAAGGCCTTCACTTCCCTTATTAACATGGGGCACCCACCTCTCAAGTGTGGCCCCTGCCCCTCAACTCCCATTCTTCTCCAGATTTTCCAGGCACTTATGCTTCGTTCTTCATCTGCTCGTACATTATACCAGTTTCTCTATGCTTAATTGTTTCGATCCCAAATTTTCATAACAGAACAACATACTTTTATTTTTACACAGAAAATATTATCAATCGATTCAGCTAAAATTCAAATCCACAGCCAATACAACAGTAACAATCAACACATCAACAATTATTTCCTCCAATCACCACAACACATACACAAAAATTAATTCATGACAAATTCATACAACCCAACCCACATACGTTCTATCATATACCCGGTTATAGAGATTGAACTCCACCCTTACCTTGGATTGACGGTCTCTCTAATCTTCTGGTCGACTTCGAGCTTTGCCGCAGTTTCTAAATTTTTCCTCGTCTGTAGCTTCTACTGTCAATTTCCGGAACTGCTTCTCTGCAAACTCCACGGTTCAACAAAAATTCCTCCAAACCCTTGCTTCTTTCTCTTTTTCTTCACAGCAAGTCACGAGCAATATTTCTTTTTCTCCAAAACCTAATTCTCCTTATAATTAAACCTATTTACTTATAAACCAACTAATAGTATTTTATCATAAACTCCTTAATGGGCCTATTATTAGCACACTTCCAATTTTCTACGGAAGAATTTCCCGTTGGTAGATGTTGTTATCTGAATATGATATTGAATATCGCACCCAGAAAGCTATTAAAAGTAGTGTGTTGGCGGAATACCTAGCTCATCAGCCAGTCGAAGATGATCAATATGTTGGATTTGATTTCTATGATGAAGATGTGATGTATTCGAAAATGAAAGATCGTGACAAACCTTTACTTGAAAAAGGTCCAGACCCAGAATCCTGATGGAGAATGGTGTTTGATGGAGTTGTAAATGCTTACGAAAAAGGAATTGGTGTTGTAATCATCACTCCCCAAGGATCTCACATTCCTTTCATGGCCAGGTTGATGTTTGATTGTACGAATAGTATGGCTAAATATGAAGCTTGCATCATGGGTCTTGAAGAAGCCATGGATCTCAGAACCAAAGTTCTTGATAAGTATGGTGATTCAGATCTAGTAATAAATCAGATAAAAGGAAATTGGTAGACTCGTCACCCTGGCTTAATCCCTTACAAAGATTATGAGAGGAGATTGTAGACCTTCTTCAATAAAGTAGAGCTTCACCATATTCCACGGGATGAAAATCAGATGGTTGACGCCTTAGCTACTTTGGCTTCCATGTACAAAGTGAACCAATGGAATGACGTCCTTCAAATCACCATCGAGCACTTGGAAAGATCGACTTACATATTCTCTATGGATGTGGAAAAGGACGATAAACCCTAGTATTATAATATCAAGCACTTCCTGATGACTCAAGAGTATCTGGTTGATGCGACAAGCAAAGATAGCAAGACGTTGAGGCGACTAGCTGGTAGTTTCTTCCTCAATGAAGGTGTTTTATACAAGAGAAATCATGACATGATCTTGCTCAGATGTGTGGATAGACATGAAGCAGATATGTTAATGCATGAGATTCATGAGGGCAAGTTACTACTGGTCGACAATGGAATCTGATTGTTACAAATTTGCAAAGAGATGCCATAAGTGTCAAGTTTATGCTGATAATATTCATGTGCCTCCTACACTTCTCAATGTTATTTTTTCCCCATGGTCTTTCTCTATGTGGGGTATTGACATGATCGGGATGATTGAACCCAAGGCTTTTAGTGGACATTGTTTCATCTTAGTAGAAATTGATTACTTCATGAAATGGGTTGAAGCGGCCTCTTATGCCAATGTTACCAAGAAAGTGGCGGTCCGGTTTATCAAGAATAATCTCATTTGTCGGTATGGTGTGCCAAGCAGGATCATCACAGACAACGGATAAAATTTGAATAACAAGACGATGTTGGAACTCTATGAAGAATTAAAGATTCTCCATCATAACTCTTCTCCTTACATATCAAAGATGAATGGGGCGGTTGAAGTTGCTAACAAAAACATCAAGAAAATTATCCAGAAGATGGTTGTTACCTACAAGGATTGGCATGAGATTCTACCCTTTTCTTTGCATGGTTACCGAACATCGGTTCGAACTTCAATAGGGGCCACCCCTTTCTCTCTTGTTTATGGAATGGAATCAGTGCTCCCCATTGAAGTTAAGATTCCATCCTTGCGTGTGATAATGGAAGCTGAATTATCTGATGCTGAATGGATTCATAATTAGTTTGACCAGTTGAATTTGATTGAAGAAAAGAGAATGACTGCTTTGTGTCATGGTCAGTTGTACCAAAAAAGAATGAAGAAAGCTTTTGATAAGAAGGTCAAACCTCATGTATTCAAGGAAGGCGACCTCGTGCTCAGAAAGATCATGTCTTTAAGCTATAATTCTAGAGACAAGTGGACTCCCAATTATGAAGGCCCGTATGTTGTAAAGAAATCCTTCTTTAGTGGTACATTAATTATTGAAACTATGGATGAAGGGTATTTACCGCGCTCTCTGAATGTTGATGTAGTCAAGTATTATTTCGCCTAAATAAATAAAATAACAGCTCGCTAAGTTGAAAACCTAAAAGGGAGGCTTAGGCAAAAAAGAGCATCTCGGTAGACTGAAAACCCGAAAAGGCGGTCTAGGCAAAAATTAGAGACATAAACAAAATAAATTTCCCGGTAGGCTGAAAACCCGAAAGGGTGGTCTAGGAAAAAGTTATGGACTTTCATGGCAAGTAACTACATCAGACATGACTTGATCGTAGAAGCAACAATCTGCATGGATTATCACCACACGTCAACTGAAGCCTACAATATAGGAATTCAAAGTTGTTAGGAAGGATAGTGGTCATTGTATTTCGATGTACCTTTTCCATGTATTTACCATTTTCCAAACTTTGTAATCATCAATGGAGTCGTTCTATTGGCAGACTTCCATTCTATCAATGAAATTTGAGCCTTTATCCTATTACTTTTCCATCTTACTTTATTCAACTTTGTAATACGGTGAGCTGACTTTGAGAATTTTTGTATCGCAAATGTCCGGAAAGAGAAAGTCGCCACCGACTTTTCTTTTATCCAATTAAGGGAAGGTGAAAAGAACAGGAAAAGACCTTCGTTAGATTCTGAGTAAGGGAGAAGTTTATGAAAAGGGAAGGTATTAGCACCCCTTTTCATCCGTAGTTATCTACGGGCTCTTAGTTGCTCTTAGATCATTTTAAAATTGCTTTCTGTGTGTTTGACAAAAATGTTTTGAAAAGGCATTTTGCTATGACTTTGTAATGATTCATATAGGAATGTATACAAAGTGTTCGGAAATGTTTCATTTTTGAAAAAGAGTTTGAACTTTGACAAAAAAAGTGTGTGGTGTGAAAAGTATTTTGTTAGAGCAAGCAACTAAAAGTCTTATTACCTACTTAGAATGGTCGTTTTCGTGTTGTTTTCCATTCCTTTAGAATAGTGCTATCCGTATCATTAGTTGGTAGGTAACCCTATTCGTTGGATGTAAGCGGGACATTTGAAGGGACATCGGATGGTCATAGAAGGCAACTTGTAGGAGCATCCTAGCACATTCGAAGGGACGATCATCACTTTTCGTAGGCAACAACCGAAGGACGAGATCATATTTTCGTAGGCCACGTCGAGGGACTCATGATCTTTCATTCGAAGGGACTATGATGATATATTTGTAGGCAACGGTGCTAGGATACCTCTACGTTCGAGGGACTTGACCATTTATTCGAAAGGCAACGAGAGAGAAATACCCTAAGGGGTGCATGTGTGAAAAGAGTGCGTCAGATTCAGATATATTATCTTGGAATTATGAGTGATCTATGTCCAATTTTATCTTGCCATACACGCATAATTACTAGCAGTTTATAGGGTGCGGAAAATAAATTGCGGAAAGTAAAGTGCGGAAAGATAAAGTCCAACGCTATTACATGGCTTTGGGGCAGTTACATAATAGGAGTGCGGAAAATAAAAGTCCTAATTAAACTATTACATCCCATAAGCAGTTACATAATATTCAAAAGAAAAGCGAGAAAAATCGTCCGAAACGTTACAACCTGTAAACAGATACATAATCGAAAAATACGAGAAAATTGCATAAGAGGAAAAATGTTAGTAAAAACATGATTTTTGAATGAGGAAAAAAGTTTTAGGTTAGTAATGACAATAAGATGATAAGATAATTTTTGGTAATTTTCTGAATCGATTTCGATAATTAAAAACAATTAAAAGTCATTTTAATGATTAATTAGCAATTAATTAAAATATGCATGCAAAAATATTAATTTTAATGTCAAAAATTAAATAAGTATTTTTCTGATTAAAATGCAAAAAGAAAATATTTTTTGTGATTTTTTAAATGCATGAAAAAAATATTTAAAGATAAATTAAATTAACATGAATATATTAGGAAAAATAAGAAATAGAAAAAGTTAGTTTACAAACTGTGAAAAAGAAAATTGCCATGCCAGGATTCGAACCCACGCCCTCTGAGGAAATCCATCAACACGTTGCCAACTGAGCTAGCTGTCTTTAGTGTTTATAACCTGGAATCAGTGTGTTATAAGTGAAAAGTGTCATGATTATGAGATTCTAACACAGTCAAACGTGTGGGACCCAGAATTTATGAATGGACGAATCAGAACACTCCATCGCGCCACGCAAGCAAGCCACCGATCAACTGAGTCAGCGACGCCGGAGCCCTAGCTCCGGTCGTCTTCTCCGGCGAGCAGAAATTCCAAACCTGCGAAATAGCAAAAATAAAAAGCAAAGGGATACCCTACCCCCCTAAATCGACCCTTGCGAGTTCAATGGTGGTGTCCGTTTGAATTGAAAACGCCTGTATCAACCGGTTCGAAGCTCTCCTGTTTTCAAAACCTAACAATGGCAAATCGAGTTCTCGACGTTCAAGCTTGAGAACGATGACCCAGATCCTATCTATGATGTCTCATGATCACATTAAAACGGTTAGTTTCGATCAAAACACACAAATAATAAAAATTCAAATTCAAGAAAATATGATTATGTATGTTTATGTATGGCTCGATTCAAGCAGTTTTAACCATGGTTCTTGATGTGTACTTACTCCAAATTACCTCAGGAACACAATGGAATGGCTGGTTTTGACTGAAACTTGCTGGAATATGGAACACGATTTTTGCCAACTTTGTGAATTTTTGAGAAAAATAGGGTTGCTTCCAAGGGCTAGGGTTTCGTCCCTTGTCTTTGTCAATGTGTTGGGTATTTATAGAGTGTAATATTGAAGCAAAAAGAAAGAAAAAAGATATGCCATTGAATGCAAAATAATTTCTCTTTCAAATCAAATCAAATCTTTTCAAAATTTGATTTTTCCTTCCATGCATGAGCTAGCACGAAATTGGCATGTTTGGTGGGCTTCCTTGGTCCTCAAGCTTGATAAAAATCCAACCCAACTTAAATTACACCTTGTTTTCATATTTTATTTAATTTAATCTTGAATTTTAAATTAAAAAAAAAATAGAAAGTGGTCGTGGCAAGGCACCAAGTAGTCACAAATAATATTATGATCAAGTTTGGATCATAAAATTATAGGCCCATTTGGAAAAAATTGGATTTTGACAAGTATCTTTCTTTGTGCAATTGTTCAAAAATGCCCAACTTGTGCAAGATGTATTTTGCTCAATTTTCAACATTTTTGATTGTTCTTGAACTTTTTAGAAATCTCTAGATGTCCTATAAACAACCTATTTGGTTTCATCTCAATTGGAATTTCCATGCTCAATATCACTTATTTACAAAAAGTTGGCTTTTTGTTGACTTTGAAAAGGACCTGTAATGTTTTGTGATGAATCATGATCAATCCTTGATGAAATGATGAATGTGACTTCAAAATGAGGATGTTGACCAAAAATCATGAAATTTGACTGTATGTTGACCACAGTTGACTTTTTGTCCAATACAACTGATTTTCAACCATCTGAGCAATTGTCTAAGGAAACTTGACTTGTAAGGCTTGAAACTTGACATGGAGATTCTTTGAAGCATATGAGGAGGCATGATGACCATTGGAGATTTTGGAAGTCCATTTTGATCTGAGGATAGCCAAACCCTAGTTTGAGTTGATTGCTTAGGAGAGGGTTTGTCTGGTCAACCCTTGTGAAATCCTTGTGTATGGATGTATAAAATGTCTAAAGAAGTAGGAGGGAAAATTTGGGGGTATGACAGCTGCCCCTGTTCAATCTTCTTGTACTGGAAGGGTTAGATTGGCATACTTGCCTTTCGTGACCTGAAGGTAGAAGATGATTGAACACTCGAGTACACTTGAAAATTTGCACTCGCTGTTTGATTGATGATGCATGGGAATGGGCTTATAGATGCCATTTGGAGAAGTTGGAGAATTCACTGGGGAATGAGTCGTACGTTAGACTCGAGAACATCGCCTGAATAGGAGAGTCATCGGAGATGGGCTTAAGATGCCATTTGGAAGGACTGATGCTGAGGAACGAGCCGTACGCTAGGCTCTGTAGATATTCCCGAATGTAAAAGGGGCACGGAGATGGGCTTAAGATGCCATCCGGAGAGAGTCGTACGTTAGACTTCGCGCTTGTCTTTGAACGAAGTTATTGTTTTGGATTGGTTTTTAACCAAATATGCAGCATTCTGAAAGTGGAGAGATATCGACAAATAGTCGGAGATGGGCTTAAGATGCCATCCAAGGCAACTGAATCGTACGCCAGACTCTGTAGTTGCTGCTGATAATAAGAGAGAGTCAGAATAAATCTTCGTCTTGATTATTCTAAGGGGATAATAGTCGGTAGAATGTGGATAGGTTCCCTGTTGTGCTTCGGGTGTTGATCCAATGCCTGTTGTCGGAGGACAACCTGGGTGATCGTTTGGATAGGGTTTCCCGTCTTGTTTCGGGTATTAATCCTGGATCTGTTTTCGGAGGACAACTAGGGCGGTCGTTCAGATAGTTTTCCCGTCTTGTTTCGGTTATTAATCTTGGACCTATCGTTTAGAAGTGATTTTCACCTGTTTGGGAAAAACAAAAGAAACTTTGATGGAATATCGTTAGTCTTATGCAGATCATGATGCATGATGTAATGTGTATGAATGATATATGCACAAATTATGACTTTTATGAACAATGCATGAATGATAGATGTTGTGGTATTTCAAAACATATCCATCTTGAAGAAGATGTGGATGTTCTGCTTGGGGATTCCTGACTTCTGTTTGTGAGCGAAACGGATGGAAACCCTGCCTTTGAAAGAGAAGAAAGATATCCTTGATTCCTCCGATGCACTATCTGACCAAGTCTCGAGCCTAGATATCTATGTTGCTGAAGATGATAGAGACCGAGAAGTATACTACCAAGGATCTTGCGTGTAAACCATGCTGGGGAAAATTCAGGAGGCGCTCTACTGGGGTTCTTGCGTATAGATCCTGCTGGAAAGTATTTGATTGCTGATGGGAGACAGAGATAGAAGGATCTGGAGCCCGCTGAAACCTCTGGCTGGGGAATAAAAGATGTAGGTTTCCTCCGGTGGTGCACTATCTGACCAAGTTTCGAGTCTGGATATTGCTGCTGCCGGGGAAATGATGATTATTGAGAGATATCCCACTGGGGATAAATACCTCTGCTGGAGATGAACCGTTACTGCTCGGAGACTGATGTAACAGGGTTCAGCTGGTTGGAATCACTGCCCGAGGACTAACGTGATGAAGCTTGGAATGTCTGGACTAGTGGAGGAAAATATGCATTCCGCTGGGGAAGGTTTGTAGTGAGCGACAATTCTGTGGGGATCGTGCTCTACAGGGGAATGTATTGGTGACTTTCGTCGTCATTTCAATTCCTAAAGCCTGTAGTAATTATCCTTGTTCGTTGACTTTTTCGCATGTTTGTAAATGGATTTTTATTGTCAGGTGCATATAATCATTCAAAGCAAACGTTGGACTTTATGCAAACAACAATAGTGAAATTTGTAAAGAGAAAGAACTTGTATTAATTTGAAAGGTGGCGTATGGCCGAGTAGCTTGTACACAAGAAAAGTAAAAAAAGCTATGTGGAAAAAATCTCGTTAAGTTCCAACTATGCTAGTACTCATATATTTCGACTATCTCATCTCCTTGCTGTCAGTAGAAAGTGAGTGAATTGATTTTCGCCATTTGAATCTTGAATGCTGATAGTAGTAGTCTGGAAGCAGGTGATCTGGACAAGACATAGTCGTACGCTTAAATCCCTAACTTTTGCCTAGACCGCCCTTTCGGGTTTTCAGTCTACCGGGATACCCTTTTTTGCCCAAGCCGCCTTTGCAGGTTTTCGACTTGCCGGGTGTACATGTTTTGTATATATCCTTAACTTTTTCCAGAACCTTTTGGTTCGCCAGGATGCCCTTATTTTTGCCCAGGTCAGTCGACCTAGCGGGTCTCATTTATGCGTAGTATTTTTTGACTATGTCTGCGTTCACAGGGTGTGGGAAGTCTTTGCCATCCATGGTGCTAAGTATCATAGCTCCGCCGGAAAATACTGTGTTGACTACAAATGGTCCCTCATAGGTGGGAGTCCATTTGCCCCTGGGATCACCTTGTGGAAGAATGATGCTCTTGACTACTAGATCACCGACTTGGTAGACTCGGTGCTTGACCTTCTTGTTAAATGCTCTGATCATTCGTTTCTGATAGATCTGCCCATGGCAGATGGATGCGAGTCGTTTCTCATCGATCAAGTTGATTTGGTCAAGGCGAGTCTGGATCTAATCGTCTTCGCCTAACTCTACATCCTGGAGGACTCTGGTTGAGGGTATCTGAACCTCAATTGGTAGGACCGTTTCCATACCGTATACGAGAGAGAAAGGGGTTGCCCCTGTTGATGTCCGTACTGTGGTGCGATAACCATGGAGAGCAAATGGCAACATCTCGTGCCAATCTCTGTAAGTCATTGTCATCTTCTGTATAATCTTCTTGATATTCTTGTTTTCGGCTTCCACTGCGCCATTCATCTTAGGCTGATAAGGAGAAGAGTTGTGATGCTTGATCTTGAACTACGTGCAGAGTTTGGTGATCATTCTGTTGTTGAGATTGGAGTCGTTATCTGTGATAATCCTTTCAGGAGTGTCGTACCGACAGATAAGGTTATGCTTGATAAATCGAGCCACAACATTCTTGGTAACAGATGCAAACGAGGCTGCTTCTACCCACTTGGTGAAATAGTCAATTGCCACAAGGATGAAACGATGTGCGTTGGAAGCGGTGGGCTTGATTTCTCCGATCATATCAATGCCCCACATTGCAAAAGGCCAAGGAGCGGTTAAAACTTTCAACGGTACCGGAGGTATGTGCACTTTGTCTGCATAAATCTGGCATTTGTGACAAGATCGAGCATAGCGGTGACAGTCAGCTTCCATGGTGGACCAATAGTAACCTGTTCTCAGAATCTTCTTAGCCATGGTATGTCCACTGGAGTGAGTACCAAATGCTCCTTCGGGTAATTCTTCCATGATAGGTTCCGCTGTTTTTTGGTCTACACAGCGGAGTAAGCACAAGTCGTGATTGCACTTGTATAAGATGTCGTTGCTGAGGAAGAATTTGGAAGCGAATCTCCTCAAGAACTTCTTATCGTTGACAGATGCCCCTGCGGGATATTCCTGAGCCTCAAGATACCTCTTCACTTCGTAGAACCAAGGTTTCTCTTCTGTATCAAGCTCATAACAGTATGCCGGTTCGTCGAACTTCTCGATGATGATTTCGGGAGCCTCGTTGTTCCATCTGACCTTGAACATAGACGACATAGTAGCTAATGCGTCTGCCAACTGATTCTCTTCTCGTGGAATATGATTGAAAGTGATCTCTTCGAAGTAGGGGATCAAACTCAAAATATGCTCTCGATACGGAATGAGATTCGGATGCTTCGTATCCCACTCGCCTTTGATCTGACTGATCACCAAAGCTGAGTCTCCATACACTTGCAAGAACTTGATTCTTAAGTCAATAGCGGCTTTAATACCCATGATGCACGCTTCGTATTCGGCCATGTTGTTGGTGCAGCTAAAACATAATCGAGCGGTGAAAGGCGTATGTCCGCCTGTAGGAGATGTAATGATGGCGCCTATGCCATTGCCAATTGCGTTTGAGGCTCCATCAAAGACCATGGTCCATCGGGATCCTTGTTCAGGTCCTTCGTCCGGCCCTGGTTCTTCACAATCAGTAACTAACAAAACATCTTTGTCTGGAAACTCGAACTACATAGGCTGATAGTCATCTACGGCTTGATGAGCCAAATGATCGGCTACTACACTTCCTTTGATCGCTTTCTGAGAAGTATACTGGATGTCATATTCAGTCAAGATCATTTGCCATCTTGCTATTCTTCTGGAGAGAGCTGGTTTCTCAAATATGTATTTTATCGGATCCATCTTGGAGATCAATAAGGTAGTGTGAGTCAACATATACTGTCTTAGTCGTGAGCACCCAAGCCAAAGTCTGCAAGTTTTCTCGAGCTATGAGTATCTTGTTTCACGATCGGTAAACTTTTTCTAAGGTAGTATATTGCATACTCTTTTCGACCGGACTCGTCATGTTGAACACACCCATTGAGTTCTCTAACAATGTTAAGTACATGATAAGAGGTCTTCCTTCGACGGGTGGCATCGGGATAGGAGGATTTGTAGGTACTCCTTGATTTTGTCAAACGCGATCGGCAATCGCTGTTCCATTCCACCACTTGATCTTTCTTCAGTAACTTGAAGATTGGCTCACAAGTAGCAGTTAGATGTGCAATGAATCTGGAAATGTAGTTCAATCGTCCTAAGAAACCTCTGACTTCCTTCTCAGTGCGGGGAGCTGGCATTTCTTGAATAGCTTTAACCTTGGCGGGATCAACTTCAATACCTTCACCACTGACAACAAACCCTAGGAGTTTACCGGATCTGACTCCAAAGGTGCACTTGTTGGGATTAAGTCTTAATTTGTACTTCTTCCGTCTATCAAACAGCTTCTGCAAATGATTGAGATGTCCTTCTTCAGTTTGTGATTGGGCTATCATGTCGTCGACGTAGACCTCTATCTCGTGATGAATCATGTCATGAAATAATGCCACCATGGCACGCTGATATGTGGCGCGCGTTCTTGATCCGAGCGGCATGACCTTGTAAGAAAGTGCCCCATGTAATGAAAGTAGTCTTCTCCATGTCTATCGGGAGCCATTTTGATCGATAAGGAGAAACCATCCATGAAGGAGAAACCTTGTGTTGGCGGTGTTGTCAACGTCAATATGAGGAAGTGGAAATCGTCTTTCGGACTCGCTTTGTTCGGATCTGTAGTCCACACACATTCGTACCTTGCCATCCTTCTTGGGTACGGTACCACGCTGTGGATAAGAAGTGCTAGGAAACCGGTGTTGAACTACTTCATTGATTTTTGATTTTCTCGACACGGCGCGACGAACCTTCTGTTTCACTAGGACAAAACCTTCTTTTGTCGCCAATCGGTGTACCACGATGTCAATGTCTAAACCTGGCATGTCTTCGTACGACCAAGCAAAAACTTCGATATAGTCTCGTAGCATCTGAACCAATCTTTCTTTGACACTGTTCTCAAGACCCGCTCCTATCTTGATCTCTTTTCTATCTTCATCAGTACCCAAATTCACAACCTCAACTGACACTTCATGCGGTTGTATAACTCGATCTTCTTGTTGTAGCAGTCTGACAAGTTCTCCTGGAACTTCACAATCTTCCTCACCTTCGTCTTCGGCTTGGTAGATCGGATTATCGAAGTCATATTTAGCAATAGCATAGTTGTTATCAACGAGATTCGGAGTGATTCTGCAGTGTATCACGTGGGTGTGTGTAAGAACACATAGCTTTTTGAAGGGGTGATAAAGTAAAAGAAAGAAAACAACATTTAAATGCAAAAGTCCAACGATTTTATTGAATGAAAATATGCAAATGACAGATAATAACCCTCACAAACGAGCCATGATGCCCCGGGCGAGGCACTAAGCTTTAAAGTTTATTGTTCAAAACGTAGAAAATACGAAAAGCAAAACAAAAACAAAGGCAATTACTCCTGTCTAAAGGAGATTGGTATGACGTCTTCAGTCTTCCAATTGTTGGGTCTGTTGTCGGGAGTTGGGAAGATCCATTTGCTGATGTCGAAGTTGCTGTCGTTGTCTTCTATAGCATGGATCCCATTCTTGCTGATGCGGATAGGAAGTTGGTCGGCACGTTCGCAGCGTATCATCTTCTGAACTTTGATGGGTGAAGCCTAAAACAGTCTTGTCAGATTTGAAAGGAAGGTCGGGGAGCTGACCCCAAATAGCACTACCTCTTTATTCAACTGCAGCTTGAGCATCCTTCATCGAGGCCATCCTAGGTGGAACTTGTGTAACCGGGGTGAGAGAGTCAGCAGGCATGACTTTTGGTTTGAAATCTTGAGTGAGTCTCGAAGAATTCACCTTCCATCTCGAGATATCGGAAAGCGTAGATGATGACCATGTATTCTCTTCCGCATCTTGTAACAACCTTCCCTTCACTGGGTAATTCGATGCAAGGTAGATACATGTGTATCCAAGGGCGTCAAGTAGGGGAGTAAGCGGACGGATGTCTATGACAAAGAAAGTGGAGTCAAAAGTCGGAAACCGACTTTGGCAGATGAGCTCTTCAAGTTTTCAAAAGCTCTTACAATTATGTCGTTGGGCTGGACCAATCCTTCAACATCAAGTCGGTCAAAAGCACTCTTGATGGGATATTCGAGCGAACCGGTATCCACCAACACATGAGACAAGGTAACGCCCTTGTATTCAACGAGATGTGCAAGGCTTTGTTGTGTTTCCTTCAGAGTCAAATCGAGAAGCCTAGGCCGTTGTTGGTAGCCGCTAGCAATACAAACTTCAACCGATCGTAGTAGTGTCTTGCGATGCGTGAGCATTCTTGAAACTTCACCAAGGCTTTAGCATGAGCCTTAGAGCACAAGAGCAGAGCAAGCATGGAGATCTTGGACAGAGTCTGTCCCAACTGTTCCACAACATTGTAATCACTTTTCTTGATGATCCTCAGAATTTCCTCCATTTCTTGTTTGGAGGTGTCTTCAGCAACTTCCTTTGGTACTTCTGGCTGAGCAGGATGAGTCACTGGTTCTTTCCCTCTTGCTTCGGGAACCGGTTGAATGGCTGGAATGCGAGCTGGAGTCGTAGTGTCTTTTGGAGGAGAGATCTCTAGAGAGAACACTCTTCCGGTTCTGGTCACCTTACTTGATCCGGTGATATTGTCAATGTCAGGAATGGTAGCTTCAACTGCAAGATCCTCAATGGTCAGAGGGTCTTGCTTGACGCCATGATAGTAAACCTCAGCTCCATAGTTCCAAGGTATATCTTTGCCAGAGGAGTATGGAACTGGTCTGGGAGAGGTAATGATGAGAGGTGCCACCCTAGGCACAAGATCAGTAGAGGAAATCCTTATGGTATTAACATCAGCATAGTCTTCTGGGAAATCGTCACCCCATCCGGTCCCCTTAACATCTTCAATAGGAATCTTGTAGCTCTTAGGAATAGTATGCTTCACCATGTAATCAAACTTTCCACTTGGCTGCCCCAAGGTATCCCAAACTTCTGGCGCAGTTTCGCTCACATCTTCGATCTTCAGATTCTTAGACATGTTTTCACACAGATTCTCTACAGGTGATGGTTTCAGAAATAGCACTTCACGGTTATCCATCATGCACTGAATACGTCTTCTCAACCAAGCACAACCGTCAGGCGCAGATGGGCACCAACGAAAATTCTCTGGGCATCCTGGATTGACACCGGCTTGCAACAAATTCTTCTTAACAGTCATCAGAGGAACAGTCAAGTCATCTATATTAAAAACATAAGAGTTCTTGTCAATAGCATTGGAACTTTTGTTATGGTTAGGCATAGGCACGTTGATCACATTCAGAGTCTCAACAGGAGGATCAAGCTCAATCTGTTTAGCTTCAATCATATCTTAAATCTTGTTCTTCAAAGCCCAACAGTCATCAGTGTTGTGTCCTGGGCTGTTGGAGTGGTAAGCACACTTAGCATTAGAATTGTATCTTGGAGAGGAAGTGTTGATATTCTGAGGAGGATCCCTCAAGGTAATCAGCTCCGCTTTCAACATGTGTTGCAAGGCTTGCGACAATGGCATGTTGATCTTTGTAAACTGTCTTCGTGGCGCGTTCTGGTTACGCGTGTTGTCTCACTGAGGTTGTGCTGATGTAGGATTGGAGATCACAACTGCCCCCACAGATTGAGCGTGGTCGGTCTTGGCTCGGCTTTTCTGACCATACACAGCATTGGCTTCTTTCTTACCACCAAAAGATCTCTTCGCAGCATTTGAGGATGACTCTACATGAATTTTTCCACTCTTGATACCAGCTTCAATACGCTCTCCCGTAAGTATTAGCTCGGTGAATCCGGCTGAAGAGTTTCCAATCAGATGATTGAAGAATGGGCCTGTCAGTGTTCCCATAAACATATCAACCAACTCCCTATTGGACAAGGGTGGTTGAACTCTTCCTGCTAAATCTCTCCATTTCTGAGCATATTCTTTGAACTTCTCATCACAACCCATAGACATGCTTTGTAGTTGCATGCGAGTGGGTGCCAATTCAGCATTGTACTCATACTGCTTGTAGAAAGCATCCGCTAAGTCACTCCAAGTACGTATATGGTCACTCTCTAGCTGATAATACCACTCCAATTGAGTTCCGGACAAACTCTCTTGAAAATAATGCATCCAAAACTTTCTGTCATCAGTGTGGGGGTTGATCTTCTGAACATAGGACTTCAAATGCAGCTTGAGGACACCAATGACCTTCTTCTTTTTGTTGATGAGCTTCTTTAGATCTTCTTGGCCTTGGATCAAGCTGGAAAACATCTCCTGGAACTGAGCATTCTGAGCCTGGAGATCTTTGACAGTCTGTTCAAGAGCCATTTCTGCTAAAATAAATAGCGAGAAAATGAGAAAACCAATCTTCAATGTACCTGTTATGAAATGTTATGCCATGATATGTGATGTTTATGCAAATGCAATGCAATATTTTCAAGGACCTTAAGGATTTAAATTTGTTAAACAAGCATGAACAAACATTTATTAGTTCTCTTTTTATTCTTTCTCTTTTTTTAGTACAAAAGATAGTTCAGAAAGATAAAATAAAACAAAAATCCTAAAGTTCTAAGTCTCCCATGGGCGCTTCCTCTTGGCGCCGAGATAGGCGTTGATGTTCCGCTCCTAGTGAAGTAGCTTGGTCAACTCTAGCACCTTCTTCTCGCTTGCATAGCACTAAGCTTCGAATGTATCTCTTTCTTCTTTGAGCTGAATCCAAGATCTCTTCAAGTCTTCAAAATAAGTAGGCATGTAGGGATGGAGAACAGTATAGGGTACGTCACCTATAGCAACAGGTTCCATAATTACTGGTAGAACAGGCGTGAATGGCATCATGAGGTTTTGAGCTCGAGCTCGCACCCATTTGAGGTAAGGTTCCCAAGGAATGGAGTTTTGGTGCCCCAAAGTCTTGGTATCAGTCTTCTTTACCATGCCCCAAGCGTGTGTGAACCTTCGTCGGTAATTCTGGAGATCGTGGTTGTAATCGAACATAATATCTTGGAGAAGCATATCATGTGGACCATCTCTTCGAGCATAACCAAACTGATGTAGAGCTAGAGAAGGATTGTAAGTGATACCTCTCCTTATGCCAAGGAGTGGTACATTAGGGAATTCTCCACAACGCTCAATAAATGTGAAGTCCTTTTGAGGGAAAAGACACCAACGGATATCTAAATGAGAGAGTGACATTAGTCTTTGAGACCACTTCAATCTTTGTTCGTTCTTCAAAACTGATGGAGGAAGGTGCGAAATAAACCACCTGGAAAGTAACGGTATACAACACATGAGAGTTCCTTGTCTTTTGATGGTACGAGTGTGGAGAGAATGCAGAATGTCTCCAAGTAAAGTAGGCACAGGATTGCGTGTGAGGAATATCTTGATGGCGCTGACATTTAGGAAATAGAACCAAACCATAGATTAGCAAGGCCAAAATGTCTTCGAATGCTTGGAAACTCATAGCTTTGAGGAATTCTCGAGCTTTCTTTATCAGGAACTTAGCAAGTAAACTCTTAACTCCGCTTCTTGTTTCCCAATTGGCTTCAATGTCTGAGCGCTTTAGGTGTAATGTTGATGCAATGTTTTCGTACTTAGGAACCTTTTCTAAACCGGTGAATGGCATTTGGTCAAGAATAGGTACCCCAAGTAGCTTAGAGAACTCTTCCAAAGTAGGAACCAACTGATAATCTGGGAATGTAAAGCAATGGTGTTTCGGATCAAAGAACTGAAATAGGACATGCATCATATCTTCTTCAAAACCAGAGGTAACCAAGTCAAGTAGATAACCATGTCTTTTGATGAACTGAGCATGATTGGGAATCTCTAAAACCAATTCTTTGAGCTGAGAAGGTATACCCATGAAGTTGATTCGGATAGTCTTTCTAGAAGCCATAATCCCTACAAAACAGAGCAAAGATAAATCCCTAGGTCCTTGAAATAGTTAGGAATGATATGCAATGCGATGATGTCATGATGTCATGTTTAGCAAGCACAAATAATTCACACAAAAGCCCTAGGTTTAAGTCTTGCATGAGGTATAGGTGATTACTCTACCAAAAGTTTGAGTTGGTTCATCCTGTCCTATAATAGTAACCGGGTTCTAGGAATCTCATATCATTGATCTTTCTCGTAGGCGTTTATTTCAATACGACTACCAAGTGGTCGACCGAAAATATCCAAAAAGTCTGATCTTAATGAGCGTAGCATCGAGAATCAACCAACCTCGGTCTATACCAAAGCCGGCCATCTCACTACCTTCTAATGGCCAAGATGGGTCAATTAAGGTTCTAAAAGTTGAGTTAGTGCTGATGACACCACGCAGAAGCCAAATACTATCCTTAACACGGAAATGAAGAGTATCAGGACATCCAAAGTGTCACACTAACGTAGCCATCATGTTGACCGTTTCGGTATACGCCTAACGGTCGCGACGATCTATTGCTACTTACCTAAAGGTAACTCGGATCCGGGTATAGGATCCCCCACAAATATGATGGAAGCAACCCTTAAAGATCAAGCAAGCAATTCAAACAGAAAGCAGTAAAAGTGATCTAAAAAATCCCTAAGGTATTCTCTCTTTAGGGTGTCTCCCCGACAGAGTCGCCAGTTCAGTAATACGGTGAACTAACTTTGAGAATTTTTGTATCGCAAATGTGCGGATAGCAAGAGTCGCCACCGACTTTTCTTTTATCCAATTAAGGGAAGGTGAAAAGAACAGGAAAAGACCTTCGTTAGATTCTGAGTAAGGGAGAAGGTTATGAAAAGGGAAGGTATTAGCACGCCTTTTCATCCGTAGTTATCTACGGGCTCTTAGTTTCTCTTAGATCATTTTTAAATTGCTTTCTGTGTGTTTGACAAAAATGTTTTGAAAAGGAATTTCTCTTTGACTTTGTAATGATTCATGTAGGAATGTATACAAAGTGTTCGGAAATGTTTCATTTTTGAAAAAGAGTTTGAACTTTGACAAAAAAAGTGTGTGGTGTGAAAAGTATTTTGTTAGAGCAAGCAACTAAAAGTCTTATTACCTACTCAGAATGGTCATTTTTGTGTTGTTTTCCGTTCCTTTAGAATAGTGCTATTCGTACCATTAGTTGGTAGGTAACCCTATTCGTTGGATGTAAGCGGGACATTCGAAGGGACATCAGATGGTCATAGAAGGCAACTTGTAGGAGCATCCTAGCACATTCGAAGGGACGATCATCACTTTTCGTAGGCAACAATCGAAGGACGAGATCATGTTTTCGTAGGCCACGTCGAGGGACTCATGATCTTTTATTCGAAGGGACTATGATGATATATTTATAGGCAACGATGCTAGGATACCTCTACGTTCGAGGGACTTGACCATTTATTCGAAAGACAACGATAGAGAAATACCCTAAGGGGTGCATGGGTGAAAAGAGTGCGTCAGATTCAGATATATTATCTTGGAATTATGAGTGATCTATGTCCAATTTTATCTTGCCATACACGCCTAATTACTAGCAATTTATAGGGTGCGGAAAATAAATTGCGGAAAGTAAAGTGTGGAAAGATAAAGTCCTACGCTATTACATGGCTTTGGGGCAGTTACATAATAGGAGTGCGGAAAATAAAAGTCCTAATTAAACTATTACATCCCATAAGCAGTTACATAATATTCAAAAGAAAAGCGAGAAAAATCGTCCGAAACGTTACAACCTGTAAACAGATACATAATCGAAAAATACGAGAAAATTGCATAAGAGGAAAAATGTTAGTAAAAACATGATTTTTGAATGAGGAAAAAAGTTTTAGGTTAGTAATGACAATAAGATGATAAGATAATTTTTGGTAATTTTCTGAATCGATTTCGATAATTAAAAACAATTAAAAGTCATTTTAATGATTAATTAGCAATTAATTAAAATATGCATGCAAAAATATTAATTTTAATGTCAAAAATTAAATAAGTATTTTTCTGTTTAAAATGCAAAAAGAAAATATTTTTTGTGATTTTCTAAATGCATGAAAAAAATATTTAAAGATAAATTAAATTAACATGAAAATATTAGGAAAAATAAGAAATAGAAAAAGTTAGTTTGCAAACTGTGTAAAAGAAAATTGCCATGCCAGGATTCGAACCCACGCCCTCTGAGGAAATCCATCAACACGTTGCCAACTGAGCTAGCTGTCTTTAGTGTTTATAACCTGGAATCAGTGTGTTATAAGTGAAAACGTGTCATGATTATGAGATTCAAACACAGTCAAATGCGTGGGACCCAGAGTTTATGAATGGACGAATCAGAACACTCCATCGCACCACGCAAGCAAGCCACCGGTCAACTGAGTCAGTGACGCCGGAGCCCTAGCTCCGGTCGTCTTCTCCGGCGAGCGGAAATTCCAAACCTGCGAAATAGCAAAAATAAAAAGCAAAGGGATACCTACCCCCCTGAATCGACCCTTGCGAGTTCAATGGTGGTGTCCGTTTGAATTGAAAATGCATGTATCAACCAGTTCGAAGCTCTCCAGTTTTCAAAACCTTACAATGGCAAATCGAGTTCTGGACGTTCAAGCTTGAGAACGATGGCCCAGATCCTATCTATGATGTCTCATGATCACATTAAAACGGTTAGTTTCGATCAAAACACACAGATAATAAAAATTCAAATTCAAGAAAATATGATTATGTATGTTCATGTATGGCTCGATTCAAGCAGTTTTAACCATGGTTCTTGATGTGTACTTACTCCAAATTACCTCAGGAACACAATGGAATGGCTGGTTTTGACTGAAACTTGCTGGAATATGGAACACGATTTTTGCCAACTTTGTGAATTTTTGAGAAAAATAGGGTTGCTTCCAAGGGCTAGGGTTTCGTCCCTGGTCTTTGTCAATGTGTTGGGTATTTATAGAGTGTAATATTGAAGCAAAAAGAAAGAAAAAAGATATGCCATTGAATGCAAAATAATTTCTCTTTCAAATCAAATCAAATCTTTTCAAAATTTGATTTTTCCTTCCATGCATGAGCTAGCACGAAATTGGCATGTTTGTTGGGCTTCCTTGGTCCTCAAGCTTGATAAAAATCCAACCCAACTTAAATTACACCTTGTTTTCATATTTTATTTAATTTAATCTTGAATTAAATGCTTTTAAATTATAAAAAAAAAATAGAAAGAGGTCGTGGCAAGGCACCAAGTAGTCACAAATAATATTATGATCAAGTTTGGATCATAAAATTATAGGCCCATTTGGAAAAAATTGGATTTTGACAAGTATCTTTCTTTATGCAATTGTTCAAAAATTCCCAACTTGTGCAAGATGTATCTTGCTCAATTTTCAACATTTTTTAGTGTTCTTGGACTTTTTAGAAATCTCTAGATGTCCTCTAAACAACCTCTTTGGTTTCATCTCAACTGGAGTTTCCATGCTCAATATCACTTCTTTACAAAAAGTTGACTTTTTGTTGACTTTGAAAAGGACCTGTAATGTTTTGATCCATATGTTCAAAATGAAGCATTTTTTGACCATGCTTGTGAGACATGAAGTTGTAGAGAATTGAATTCTATTCAAAATGAGAGGTGGTGGAGAAATTTCTGATAAAGTATGAAGAAGTTATGCTCAGTCAAAGTTCAGTTGACTGTTCTCTAGAAAACCCTAATTTGAAAAGTTTGACTTTTGAGCAAATCTTGAGTTTTCTTGATGAATCATGACCAACCCTTGATCAAATGATGAATGTGACTTTAAAATGAGGATGTTGACCAAAAATCATGAAATTTGAGTGTATGTTGACCACAGTTGACTTTTTGTCCAATACAACTGATTTTCAACCATCTGAGCAATTGTTTGAGGAAACTTGACTTGTAAGGCTTGAAACTTGACATGGAGATTCTTTGAAGCATATGAGGAGGCATGATGACCATTGGAGATGTCTGAAGTCCATTTTGATCTGAGGATAGCCAAACCCTAGTTTGGGTTGATTGCTTAGGAGAGGGTTTGTCTGGTCAACCCTTGTGAAATCCTTGAGTATGGATGTATAAAATGTCTTGAGAAGTAGGAGGGCAAATTTTGGGGTATGACAAACTTACAAAAACTTTATTTTATTTCTAATAATACATTTCAAAACAAAAAGATTTAATAGAATATACTCCTGAAAATTTTGCAAAAAAAAAAAAAGTGTTTTACTTTAAATGTGAATCAAAGGAATAAAAATTCTTAGTCCTAATAATAAACAAGGTTGATAGTGTTCGAAGGGGATCCTGATTTCTCTTTGACAAAGCCGCCAGGGAAATTTTTCCTCGAACATGATGAATTAGTTCATAGTTAAATATCCCCATTGAATTTTGTTAGTTACCCTTAAGAAATTTTGTGCAAATACTGTTCTCGGTAATGAAGGTTGACTGATGATTCCCAATGAAGTTTGAGTGTTATTCCCTAGTAAAGCCCAGAGAAGCCTTTTTGTGACCCAACAATCCTTTTGGGTTTATTTCTTTATACTCATGCTTTGATTATCTTCAAGCCGTGTTATTTATATACGTTCTTGCTTTGATTATCTTTAAAGTGGAGTGTTGTTACCTCAATTGGCAGCTAACTATCCTTCGGATCTCCACCTTGGATGCGATTTGGCTGAGCGTTGTTTTTACCCCAAGTTTGTTTTGACGGGTTATCCCCAGTGTAGTACGTCTATTTTGTCAACATATACACAACATACATTCATACATACATCATGCATAACTGAATTACAATTCATTGTTTATTTGCATTCATTGATGTTTCTGTTGATATTTTTGTAGAGTGTGTATTCTCTCCCCAATAGAATGTCAGCCTTAAGCAGAAAATGTTTATCCTTTCTTTTTCCCCACTGAGTTATCCCTCGTGGAAGAATATAGTTTTGACGCTTTTACCCAACTCTTTACCTTGATGGAATTGACACCCATTCAATTTTATTTCCCCAGTGTGGTCAAGGATTGAATTCTGACAATGATGTTATTGATCGCTCCAGACTATGAGTTCTGGATGGAGAGTGCCTTTATTATGCACAAGAACAATTTATCTCTTTAGCGGGAATGCGTTTGAGTTTCCCCAGGAATTCAATTCATCTCCCAGCAGCACTATTATCTTTTTCTAACAGCATGTGGCAGTCTCTTTATTCTAAGCAACCAGTTTCCTCCAGCGAATCTATTAGTTTCCAAAGTGGAATGATTTCTTTTCAGTACTCCAACGGGGAATATCTTGTTTTTGATTGGCCGGATGTCTCTGACAGGTGTTTATGACTTGTTGAATGCTCCAAGGAACAACAATTTCTATGTTATCAGAGGTAGCTCGTTATGGAATGATTATTTTTGGTACTACGAAGGGGAATGTCTCATTGTTGATTGGTCGGATGTCTCCGACAGGTGTTTATGACTTGTTGTTGAATGCTCTAAGGAACAACAATCTCTACGTTACCAGAGATTAGCTCGTTATGGAATGATTCTTTTCAGTATTCCGACGGGGAATATCTCGTTGTTGATTGGCTAAATGTCTCCGATAGGTGTTTATGACTTGTTGTTGAATGCTCAAGTGAGTGGTAGTCTCTACGTTACCAGAGATAGATCGTTATGGAATGATTCTTTTCGGTACTCCGACAACGAATATTTTGTTGTTGATTGTCCGGATGTTTCCAGCAGGTGTTTATGACTTATTGTTGAATTTTCCGAAGAATGGTAGCCTCCTCATTATGGGAGGTAGTTTGTCGATGATTGAATGTTCCGATGAATGGTAACCTCGTCATTATGGGAGGTAGTTTTTCGATAATTTGTTTTTCCAATAAATGGTAGCCTCGTCATTATGCAAGGTAGTTTGTCAATGATTTGTTTTTTCGATAAATGGTAGCCTCGTCATTATGGGAGGTAGTTTGTTGATGATTTAATGTTCCGATGAATGGTAGCCTCGTCATTATGGGAGGTAGTTTGTCGATGATTTATTTTTCTAATAAATGGTAGCCTCTTCACTATGGGAGGTAGTTTGTCGATGATTTTTTTTCTAATAAATGGTAGCCTCGTCACTATGGGAGGTAGTTTGTCGATGATTTGTTTTTCTGATAAATGGTAGCCTTGTCATTATGGGAGGTAGTTTGTCGATGGTTTGATATTCCGATAAATAGTAGCATCGTCATTATGGGAGGTAATTTGTCGATGATTTGATTTTCCGATGAATGGTAATCTCGTCATTATGGGAGATAGTTTTCCGATGATCTGTTGAATGCTCCAATGAGTGAAATTTTATCTCGTTGTTGAATAATTGCACTAGTACCCTTTCCAGATGATTATCTTGGTTAAAGAAGAAGTTGAGACCCGTTCTAGGTGAAATGCCAGAAGTTTGGGAAACTAGTTATTATGATTCTTATTTTTACTTTTAATTGATGCATACTGGTACTCCATATCTTTTCTACCTTTTTTTGCTGGGTAGTGGTTTAATATCCCAAGTGAGTCGGTATTTCTCCCTTTTTTCTACCTCCTTTGTGAGTGGGTATTTCACCGTTATCTGTTAGTCGATGTTATCCATTACTTTTTCCTCATTCATTGAGTTAATGTTATTTCTTCTCCTCTTTGGGTTTTACCCCAACAGAGTTGAGTTTCTCTTTCACCAAGTGGAGTTGGTCTCCCTCCTCTGAAATCACATTTCTTTCCCCAGTGATTCACTTTCCTGGATGATTGGTCTTTTCTTAGCACATCTTCATTATTTTTACTCCCCCATTGGTGTCTTCTTTCACCTGTGGAGTTTTGACCTTTTTAATTCATAATCATAAGCATTGCATGGTATCTTAAGGCGAAAAATAGGGCTTTTTAATATTTAAGTATCTTCAATCACGTCGAAACGAGGTTCATAACCCTCGTATATATGGATAAAAGACACTTAAATAAGGGAAGCTTTTGTACCCCAATTTCCCCCCTTAATATTCTCTATCATCTCATACCATTTGCATTGCACAAAGATCACAAGATAAGGGCTCCCTCTCTCTCCTATCTCTATGTTTGCTCTTATGGGGATCACCAAGCACCTTGTTTGTGTATATTTTCTACATGATGATTGATGTTTGTCTAACCACAAAAATAGATGCACCATTTTCTTTTTAGATGTTGTGTTATAGATGGATGATACCAAAGTTCTTCTTTAAGAAGTCTATAGGCTCATGTGTTTATTTCCATGCCTTCTCCCCAACTCTCAAGTAATTGTCAAGTTCTATCTTAGGGTTTATCTCAAACTATCATCATTGACAAAGTCCAATGGATCTCATCATGTCCTATCTTGCAAGAGAAATTCAAGATGCAAAGTTGATTCTAGTGGTTGACCTAATTTGACCAAGGTCCTTGAGCTGTGGATCACAAGTGCATATTTTCATCAATTCTCAATAATTTGAAATGTCACTCCTTACTATGGTTTCCTATTACCATCTACAACAATCTCTTCTCGTGTGAATATACTCCGTGTGTAAGAGAGATCATCAAAGTTGAAGAACTCTCCATGCCATGGCCAATGCTCTTGAAATTAGGGTTTTGGGATTCTAAAGGCCATACCTTGTTTGTTGCTTGAGATTTGTTATTGATTCAAAATCCATGAGCCTCTTAAAATATTATTAACAAGTCTCTTCATTGGTTCAAGGGTTTTGTTGATTAAAAGATGCTTTGAGAGTCAAATATTGCAAACTCTCTCTAGATTGATACTTCATCTTTCTTGTGTGACTTCAAAAGATCATAACTTTGTCATCTTTTATATCCTTGAGCTAACTCTTTATTCACGATGAACTTAAGTTTGTCTACTACAACTTAGTTCAAGTGTAAAGAATAGAAAATGCTTGGAAGATTTCTTGGGCGGCCAAAAGATTACAAGTTCTTGGTGAATTTCTCCATTTGTTGATCATCAACTTCAAAGGATCATAACTTAGTCATGGTTTATCACTTTCAAGCCATTCTTTTTGTAAAAATAAACTTGAATATGTGAGATTTATCTCCATTTGTGTTCCAAGGCTTGAATATATTTGGAAGATGCTTGAAGAGATCAAAAGATTATAGGTCATTTCATGATTCTTCATCAACTTCACAAGGCCATAACTTTATCAATTTTTGGAGTTTTTGAGTGGTTTTTTTTTGCAAAATTTCATTCCAAAGGTCTACTTCATATCATATTTTTTGGTCAAGGGAAAATTTTGAGTGGAAAATCATTTTTTAGGGCAAAATATTATAGGTCACTTTTAAAAGGCATGGCATGCTTGACCAAGGCCTGGCCTGATTTTCAGTGTTTTTCCGCAAATACTAATGGTTGTATCTTCTAGCCTAAGCATCCATTGAAGTTGATTCTTTTTGAATTGTATTCTACTATTTGAGGACTTCATTTGGCACAAGAAAAATTTGAAAATGCGCGAGGGAATTGGATTTGTCCTTGGTGTGAATATCGTGCCAAGATATGTTTCAAGCTTGCCACAAGTTTTGTATTTTTCTTCTTAACTCATTTTTTTAAGCCAGCTTAAGCTTTGTTTCTGTGCCTAATCGTGTTTAGCAACTTCCCAGAAGTGATTAGCACCTTGAAATGCAAGTTTTAGCTTAGTTTTGATGCACATGGAGTCACACTTCACTCGTGCACACTCCTTGCACGATTTCACTCAAAACCTCACTAATTCTCTCAATTTTCATCACCATTTGCTTCCCTATAAATAGAGGGACATATCCCAATCATTCTATCAAGCTTTGATAGCCAGAAAACCCCTGCCAAACTCTCTCCATAAGCACATTTTCTGCAAATTCGAATTCTTACTTAAAGCACTTCCAGTCCAAAATTGATCAGTCCTTAAGCTTTCTTGAAATTCATTGAAGCTAACAAAACAAGAATCATGCCTTAAGGTGCCTTGAATCGTGTTATCCAAGTCAAGTTTCAGAGTTCTGAAAGTGAATTTCGTTCAAGTAGAATTCTTAACCAAATCAATCCAAATGAATGCCTGACTCGTTCTCCTCATCTCCCTGATCCTCGTGGTCTTCACCATTTTTATTTTCATTGTGAATTGAATATGTATTTTAAAGAACAATGCTCGCTATTATTCTGGTTTTCTTCAAATTTCTCTTTGCACGTTTTAAATAAATTTTTTACGAGGGTACCATTGAAACCGTCTTGAAGAGACAAAGAGAATGGCATCGGTCTGAGCTATTGATTTTACAATTTGCAAAACCTGCAAATCGAGCTTGAAGACGACCAACATGTCATCTTCAACCAATAATGTCGTGCCATCTGGTTTTTCAAACGGATTTTTAAAAATAATTTGATTTTGTGCTTTATTACTTAGAGTCCATGACATGCACATCACGCCATGTCCATTGGATGTGATTACTATCGTGTTTTTGACATTATCTGATGGTCCATATTATTTTGTTTTATATTAATTTTTTAAACCTGATCCGGTGTGAAAACCAAGTAGGTCCATATCAAGCACAGCGTGTGTGATCCTTTGGATCTGCTTACTCACGCTTTTTGACTGTGATCTAATGGTCCATATTTTTTCCGCTTTTATTTTATTTTCTGGTTTTATAATTTATTTGTTTTAAACTTCAAAAAATCATAGAAAATTTATTTCTGGCTCAAAAATTATGAAAAATTCACAAAAACATTTTCAATTAATGTCTTTCTGATTTTTATTTTTTCATAATTTTATTTTTCAGATTTGATATTTTTTATGATTTTTCTCTTTAATTTGAGTTATTTAATTGTTTAAAAATACTATTTGACATTTTTAAATTCTGAAAAAATTTTGGAAGGATCCAATGGTCATTTGACAAATATTGGTGACCTCACTTTATTTTTTATTTCTGGTTTTACTATTTTTTTTTCAATTTTTGGTATATGTTACCATTTTCTTTATTTAAAAACAATAGATTCTGACTTTTAAAAATTCTAAAATTTTTTGTCAACACTTGTTGACTCTTGTTTGACCTTGGACAATTTTCTTAGAATTTTATTTTGATGTATGGATACCACTATGTATTTCATCAATAAAACCCAATTAAATAATCTATTTTCAAACTATTTTAATTATTATTTTATTATTGTTTTTATTATTAAATATTTGTTTCTGATTTTGAATTTATTTGGAGTCATAAATTTCCTCAACATCAATGGAACTTGGGTGTTGATAGGTCTCAAGACCAAATCCACCAAGATGGTTGATTGATTTTGATGAAGTTAGACCAGATGAATTCATCTCTCGCATTGATGATTTTGTGACTTGTCCCCTCCCTCTTCATCTTATCCCATTCTTTTTTACATGTGTTGACAAACATTATAGGATGATCTACATATCACTCATTTTGTTTGCTTTTTCAACACATAAATTATGCTTGACCGGCCTCGTTGTAGGGTGACCTCTATATAGGTTACTTGGCGATTGCTTAACATTGCACTACATTTTGCCCCAAATTAGAAAATGATCAATTGGTGGAATAAACTTTATGTTTTGCAAAAGCCTTAAAGCATTGTTTGAGTTTTGATTTTGGTTCAGCACTTGTGATACTTGTCGTGTAGTCGCTATGATATTTTAATCAAGCTTCTGATAAGTTTTCACTAACTTTGTCCGTCTGAAATTCGCAATCATCTTTGATCAAGTGTTGAAATCCTTGATTGTTCCAAAATGGATGATATACTTGACAAAAAGCAATTGAAACTTGTCGTGTGGTTGTTATGATTCTATCAAGCTTATGACAAGTCTTCATGCGCAAGCTTTAAGATGATCATTCAGCTAACCTTACTAATTAATAACAATTAACTTTATTTTTATTTCTTTTCCTTTCCGCCTTTATTTTTATACCCTTTACTTTATGCATTTTATTTTAGATTTTCATTTCATGTCACTTTCTCTTTGCTCACTTGAGCATTTATTTTCTTGTTATTTTAAATTTACTCACTTGATCTTTATTTTCCCTTTTTAAAGATACTTAATAATCAAACATTAAACATTAAAAAAACTTTTAATTTTTGTTCTTGGACTTGGTTACTTTTCCCTATGATCGGAGTTTGACTTTGGACTTAGGATTAGAACTTTGACCTCAACTCAGAGATTCTGTGTTCTGGTGTTATTTTGTCTGTGCTTGGGTTTTTTTCTGTATGCATGTTATTTTATTTGTACTCGTATACAAGTGGATTTCCTCTAAATACAGTTGTTACGCTGCCTTTTTTTTAAGACATGAATTTCATCTGAGGCATAGATTCATCTAAGATTTGGTATTTTTGTCTAGTTATTGTTTGTTGGATTGTGAATCCAAAGGAAGGAATATTGTATTGGCTTTTTGATGTCAAGTACTAAGTTTTCTACCCGGTTAGATCTTTCTTTTACCCTCACCTTTTACTTTTTGTACATAGGTTAGCCTCTTCATCTCCTACCATATTCTTTAATTTTCAAAATCTTCTCTCTTTTTCAAAGGATTCTTGTTTTCTAAACTCGAACCGTTTTCATAAAAAACTCAGACTTAGGTCCGTGCATTTTTCAAGCTTCTTTTTCTTAATAAACTCTTAATTCATTTAATAATACTTTGACCATTTTTCATAAGACTAAAATTCAACCAACCTCATTCAAACTTTTTGAGCCCTTAATGGCTTTTCTCCAAAAACCATTATTCTCAAAAGATTAGACTCATGTCATTTCTTTGTAGTGTTGTGACCCGCTATACTTCTACAATGTGTAGTGAAGTGAGACGTTTTCCACTTGGTGTCGAGGATGCTTGTTAATGAAAATTCGAGCTTAAATTCTCTGCTTTGAGTTGACGAAACACTTGTTTCTCATAATTGTGGGTAGTAGGCATGTTTACCACTCGAATATGATAATGATGTCTATTCTTCTTAAAATTATCCAACACACCAATTTTGATCTTTTTATTCCGAATTACATGGGTTTTGATTTCAACATTGCACATTATTGGTATATTGGCATGGAACTAATTGGAAGTTCTATCAAATTAAAAATTGTAAAAAAAATACTTCTTTTCTCATCTCCACCATCTAATTTGTACAAATCTTTTTTAGCACATATACAAATTTTCAAAGAGGTTCATGCGGAGTACCGTAGATGCTTAGGATGCCTAATATCTTCTCTTTGCATAATTAACCCTCGTACCTTGATCTCATTTTCTTTTAGGATTCTATTCGCTCTTTTTCCTAACTCTTTGGATAAAATAAAAGTGTTGTGGTGACTTCATTGTTATTTTTATGAGTTGAGTCAATCCAATGGCTTATTCTCAGAATTTTTTACCGCTACAACAGGGCGAGAAGAAAATGATGAAGCGAGCTGATACCTCTTTGAAGGCGACATAAGGATAGTCACCCTACCTAGGATGACATAAGAATCGTCTCCCTTTCTAGAGCAAACATAAGGATCGTCTCTCTCATCAAATCTTTTGTAAATATAACACTATAATTTTAAATGTAGTGTAAATATTATTAATACTAAAGGAATATTTAGGACATTTGCTAGTATGTCCCATTAATTGATATATAGTTCATGTAAAGAATTTCAAATGCTATTTAAAGTAAGGAAAATGATTTTTTTTCTCTAATTTATGTCAAATTGGTTATTATTATTCTTTCAAAATTTTCAAGTTGTCCCCCATCTTTTAAAAATTTTACAGTTGACTTAAAATTATAAAAAGCTATATATTGACTCTTAATAATGTTCAAAATTTAAAAATTGACTTTTTAAATTTTGAAAATTTACTAATTGAAAAGTAATCCATATTTTAAAATTTGACACAAACATTAAAAATTATAAAATTAACCAAAAAGCTTAACAATTATTCGAAATTTCTTTCTAAATGAGTGGATTTTATTTAAATTATTTTAAAATTAAAATTTTATTAAAATTTTCAATCAGCTTATAGGCCTCGGTTGGATTGAAGAAAATCCTTTCCGGGCCCCTTTAGACAAGCCAATATTCTATTATAATATTTTATTTTAAATAAAAATAAAATCCTTTTTTAAACAAAACAAAATATAAAAGTCTTTTTTAAAAAAAGAAAGAAGAAAAACCTCTCTCATTTAACGTTGTACACTTGTACAGCTTTCTTGCACACACCGACACAGGCGTGAAACATTATTATTTAAAGAATCTTTAAAGAGGACCACATCCCGATATTTTAAGATTCTACGTTGCATACATACGTGCATGTCCTTCTACTCTTTAACATGTCATGTGTTATTAAATACTTTCAATAGAACCAGTATAAGAACACTAAATTTTATATATTGACACATTGACCTAGTTGAAGAGTTTCACTTACATATTCTAGTTTCATATAAGAAAGAATAGATCAGATATACTAAGAGAAGTTTATGATCTAACCTTAGCTAAGATTAAGTTTAAGATTTGAAAAGTTTTATTTAACTAAATAGAATAGAGTTAGGCTATTAAAAGTCAACAAAGTTTAATAGACTAGATTATAAAAATTCAATAAAAAAATAAAAGTTAAATTAAAATGTTAAAATATATTTTTAATATGAAATATCTTTGTGAAATGCTTTACATTAAGATTTGTTATCTAACATCACAAATTGTAAAATATAAAGTCATGTTATTGAACTATATTCATGCCTTCCTATTGACCATGTAAGTTCTCTATTTTTAGAATTGACATTAATTTTAATAAAACAAATATAACATCAGTATGTTAAATGGGATATGATTACTTGCTATGAAGAACGGGTGAAGCAAGAAATCCTATTTTATGTTGAGATATTATTGAGTTGAAGTGTTTTAACATCTGAAGCAACACGTCAGATAAGATGTCATATGCAGGTTCATTCGACATCGCGCCTTTGCTAAGTTGTTCAGTTTGACTGTTATATTCTGTTAAATCACAAAGGCAGAATATACTTTAAGGATATTATTATATTATCCTATGTGGCGCTTATTTGTAGGTCAATAAGAATCGAGAAGAATAATGACTTTCTAATTATAGAAACAAATTAGGAAAGATTTGCTTGAAGACCTATTTTGTAGCAGAAGTTTCTACTGAGTTGTGGCTGTGATTAGAAGCCCAAATACAGTTGGGATATAGGTTATAAATAGAAGCATTGTAACCTAAGAAAGGTACCAGTCGAAAATGTAATATTCTTAGGGTTGAGTCTGTGCCACTCTCTAGGAGAGTTGGTTTGTGTAGTTCACTCGGTTTGTGAGTTGGAATTTGTTACAGAGTTGTAATCTCTGTTATTGTTCTCCTTAAACCTATTAAGCAAGAGATATTATTGTTCTTGGAGAAAGCTTGTAAGCAACTCCAAGTTGTGTTCTTAATCAAGTGTCTTGGCTAGGTATTGTCATGGAAGCGTGTCTTCTATTTTGCTATCATAGAAGTATGTCTTCCGATTTTGTCCAATCGCTGTCTATGATTTATGAAGCATTGAGGAGGGCCTCATACCAAGGTGAGTCTTAGGTAGAAAGTTATCACAGGTAGTGATTAAGTGAGAAGTTGTAAACGGGGGATTTTATCTTCGAATTGATACTATTATAATGGCCTTTGTCCCTGGCTTGGTAGCCCCCAGGTGTAGGGGTTGTTGTCACCGAACTGGGTTAACAATTCTGATGTGTTGTTTACTTTTCAGTACTGTTTTATGTGTTTATACCTTATCTGTTTATGAAGTCAGATCAAATGTCTCAACATGTCTTAGGACATCTGAAGTTGATATACCAGAATTTTATACTATTAGGGTAGTTATGCCTTCCTATTTACTATTAGGGTAGTTAGGGTTTTCTGTTTTATAGGATAATTTGTTAGTTATTTTTGTTTTCCATCCAAGCTATCGAATATATATATATATATATATATATATATATATATATATATATATATATATATATATAGAGAGAGAGAGAGAGGGGAGAGGGATCAAATTACACCCGAAGAGTTACACTCGTTCAAAAACGTAACTTCAGATTAATATTTTTTAAAATCAACCGTTGGATTGAAATATATCATCATATAGATCATACCTATAAAGTTTGAGATAAATCCATAATGATTTAATATATGATCAAGAAATCCAAATATTAACGTCAAAATGGACTCTCATATAACGTTAATTTTGACGTAGTTCAATGACATAGTAAATCATTATAGATTAATCTCAAACTTTATAAGTATGATTAATATGATGGTATGTTTCAATCCAATGATTTATTTTAAAAAATATTAATCCAAAGTGACAATTTTTAGCGAGTGTATCTCTTCGGGTGTAATTTGATCCTAAGCTCAATTATGCACAGATACACAAATCTTATTATGGTATCAGGAGTGTGAGTATTTTTTTTCTTTTATTATTCATCTTCTCTTTTCTTTCATTTTATCCCCCATTTAATTCTTTAGCTTCCTTCACATCTTCTATCATGGTTGATGAACATGAAGATCATTCAAACAACAACAATAACACATCCCACAACAATAATAATTCTATAAAAGAACCCAAATCTTGATCAATCAAGTCTGCATCATCTCCACTCTGCTAAGAATCCTGACACCATCCTTGTTACACCACCATTATCAAAGAACAGCTATGAATCTTGGAGCAGACTCATGAAATGTGCACTCATCAGCAAGAACAAGCTGAAATTATCAACTACAAGATCACAACTCCGACGGAAGAATATCCCTTATTCAATACTTGGGAACGATGCAATAATATCATTATTGCTTGGATCTGTACGCCTTTTTCTATAGATATCGCGCAAAGCATCATTTACATCGGTAATTCGGCTCAACTCTAGACATATCTCCATAATAGCTTCTCCATGACTAATCACTTCAGATTATCTGATCTTCTTTAACAAATTAACTTTATGCGCCAAGGTGAGAAATTGGAAACTGCGTATTTTAATGAGCTAAAGGCACTTTGAGAGGACCTGGAAACTCTAAGAGTTCTTCCAACATACACTTGTGGTTCACATGACACAATCGAGAAATAACGTGACTTAGAATATGTTAGTTGTTTCTTGAAGGTTTGAACGATAATTTCAACAATATCAAGTCTCAAATCCTAATGATTGAGTCGCTACCTGGTGTCTCTAACGTTTTTTCATCAATCTTGCAACAAGAAAGGAAATTAACTTCTCCATCTCTTTCTGATAATTCAAACATCATGTTGGCTCAATCCCTAAACGCTTCCTACAATAGATTCCAACCTAAGGAACACAGTCGTAGCAAACCTTCTTCTCAAACCAGAAATCCCAATAATTCTAAAGTCTTCTCTTTCTTGGAAAGACTAGACATATCATTGATACATATTATTTCAAGCATGGTTTCCACCTAGATTCCGGTTCAAGGACAAAGGAGGTTTCACCAACAATGTTGCCACAGATCCTGAGCATCAACAGTTTTCATCCCCGATGCTAAGAATAAAGAGGACAAAGTGGAAATCATGTATTCCCTATACAATAAGATGATAGATCTTCTTAATCAATCAGAGGCTTCAACTTCATTTGATCCTCATATTATCAGCACCTTATTATTAGGTTTGTACCAATATTTCATCAACAATAATGAAAGTTCACACAACAAAAGTTGGATCATTGACACGTGTGCAATATATCACATCGACTCTTCCCTCAATCTCTTTTACTCGTATCTTTCCATTAATCCCATCACCATAAATTATCTAATGGATCTAACATTATTTCAACAATTTTTGGTACTGTTACATTAAACAAACATTTAATTCTTCATCATGTTTTACATGCTCATGTATTTACATGTAATCTCATATCTGCTTCTCATCTTTCTTCTAACAATAAATGCAACCTTATTTTTTATCATTGTTCTTACATCATTTAGGAACTACCTTCGACGAGGATGATTGAAATGAAAATAAATATTTAAATATATATAGTGAAAAGATTACAATAAAAATCAAAAAGAGAAAATAAAAAATAAAATAAAATGGTAAAAAAATTACTGAAAAAAATGAAAAATGAAAAAAAATTGTTAAAAATATTAAAAACACAACATTAATATTTAAATGTTATAATAGAATGAAGTAAGTTTATCATACTATAGGAACTAACAAATTCGTATATGACAAGAAATATCTTTTAACATAGTGGTAAAACTTACCTTATCAAAGTGAAAGGTGGTGAGCTCAACTTCCGCTTGGCAACTACATTTTTGGGAAAGGCCCTATATGATAGGGGGTAAAAAGGTATTAGCCATATAATTAATAGGTATTTCGAAATCATATTTCTTTAATTGTTCTAAATTATAAGTAATATAGATCTATAACTCTTTTCAATAATCTATAATTTGGTTTTGTTGGAAATATAGAAATTAAATGGAAGATATCTTAAGGAACATTTTAAATTTTTCCTAAATGGTACTCTTAGTTCAGTGTAATACTACCTCCGTTCCTATATATAAGAGACAATTCAATTTTTAGATTCATTGAATAATCAATGTACCTAGTCTATAAATTGACCAAATACATTGATTATTCAATGAATTTAAAAAATGAATTGTCTCTTATATATAGGAACATAGGTAGTAGTTGTTTGACTTTATTAACTTTTAGTGGTTGTAGGTATGTGCACTTTGATGTTGTCAATCCAGTTAATGCACCAAAGGCTTGTGTGTTCGATGTTTCTAAGTCAAATGTTGCATATATTGATGTTGGAAAATATTTTACCACTGGACAAATATTTACCTCACATGATCATATGCTTCAATAGGTCAATGCAAAAAAAATGCTAAATTAGGTATTTGGATAATTAATTTGACCGCTAATTCAGGTTCGGATAGAAGACAATTATTTGTTGTGATGAATTGTGAAAGAGGTAGTGAGTATAAATAATTTCCCGGGAAGTTAAAATGTAATGACACCAGAACAATGAAATATAGATGTTCTTTTTAGGAGTGTCAATAAGGTAGGGAATGTTCAAAGAATGTTTCCCCGCTCCCCGCCCCCTGTAACATCCCGATTTTTTAAAAGCTAATTATTAATTATTATTATATATTATATTATGTGATAATTAATTTAATTGAGTGATTTAAATGAAAATGGAATTATTTGAATAATTGAATTTTATGAGTAGAATTATGGTTATTTAGTATTGGGCCTATATATTATGAATGAAAGTAATAGAGATGTGTTAGGTATTAAGCCCATTAAGACAATCCTAGTTAGTAAGGATTAAAAGGGAATCATAATTAGAATTTTATTTGGAAAAAGAAGAGAAAGAAGAGGAGAAAGAGGAAAAGTGAAGAGGAAACCCTAGAAGAAGAATCTTCAAGAGGTAAGGGTGGAGAATCCATGTTATTGTTTGATTGTATGTTGTGGGTAATGGTTAGGAATATCTAGGTTGTTTAATTTCAATTTCTAGAATCTTTGAATGTTAGGGTTTGAAAGGGAATTGTGTTTTTCAACTTAGAATGATGACCCATGACTAGAAACATGTTAGGATATCCTTTAATGATGTTATTTGGTTGCTTGGAATGGGTTTTATGTGGTAATTTCGTGGGAGAAGGAAGTTGGTTCATTGCAGAAAAAGTGCAGAATAACAGACCGCACTTAGCGCGAGAAAAGGCATGCTTAGAGCGAAATGTTCTGACTTTTGGGGTTGTTTGTTCAGCGAGGTGCGCTTAGCGCGATAGGCCGGGCTTAGCGGTGACCTGGGATGAAAAATGTTATTTTTAGGATCTTTTGACATGGAATCTTATATGATTATATTTATTGTAGTATTTTCATATATGTGATTAATTGATCCAATTGTTATTGAATGTGGTTTGGATTGGTTTAAATACTATTTCAATGTATGTTTGATTACTTGAGTATAGCATGTGCTAATATTATTTGATGGAATATGTTGAATAACATTGGTGGAATGATATGTCATAATGTTATTTGTCATGTGTGATGATATGTATAAGATACATGTGATGATCTTGTTATTAAAATATAATGTTGTACAATTGATGTATAATTCACATGAGATGAGTTGTGATGATATGCTTGAATAATTGAGGTTTGGTGAATAATCTTAATTTACATATGTCGTCTTGGTGAGTTGTACATGCATACATTTGGCTCGATCCTTGTGTGTATAAGTAGCGGTGAAACGTTGGATTCACAAATTGGCTCGATCCATGATGGATAAGTAGCAGTGAAACGTTGGGTTCACACTTTGCTCGATTCCATTGAGAATAAGTAGAGGAGGCTTTTGGTCTTGTCCGGATCGGAAATAAGGGCTTGAATACTATGAATGAATCGGAAGCAGGGTTAACGAAATGTTCCCAAAAACTTGGTACCACATGCATATTGAGTCACATTTCATTGTTGTCACATGAGTCATTATTGAATATGCAATGTGTGAAATGAAATTGTGATATCTAGTCATATGGATTAATTGGATTGTTTGAATGGATGATAATTATGCTATGTATGAACATATTATACTTGTAATGTTTGTATGATCATGTTATCTTGGAATATCACTTGAAGTGTATGGAATTCATGAATATATGTGGTTTCTTCATTATTTCCATTTATATACTTTTGAATAATGATGTGAGTTCTCACCCTTCTGTTATGATGTTGCCTCTATGTGGGTAGCGTGCAGGTTCCGAGGATAGCGGTGCTTCACACGAGACTAGTTGAAGAGTCTAGATAGTTTATCCGTTACTAGGTAGTCTAGTCATTGCTCTATTCATGTAACACAGGATTTATCAAGGTTTCTGCTTTGATGAGATTTATTATGTATTCTCATGTATTTTGATTTGTATGATTGAGATACTATGATGATGTGGCCTTGGTGCCGATGTATAAATTCTGATGACTTGAGTATGCTATGGATTCATCGCTTTTTTATCCAATGATTATAGTATGGGATGTAATTATTGATAGTATCTGTGATTAATAAATGATCCGCTGTGAAAATGCATGAATTGTTTCTAAAGCATGAAATTCAGATATGTGTTATGATTATGACCAGTGCATATATGCATTGTTTTAATATTGAAAATGAATCATGTGACGCCCTCTTGTTATGCATTCTATTTACTCTGATTGTTTAATAATTATTGGGGAATTAGAAGGGGGTGTTACACCCCCAATGTTTTTCCCATCTCCCTCCTGGATCCCTATCACGGGGAAACATTTGTCTCCATCCCCATCCCCACAGTTCGTCACAAAGAATCAGAGATCCACAGGATCGAATGTTAAAAACATTTCTCTATTTTTCGATCAAAACTATGACATTAGTATTTTTTTTCCTTTTATTTTTTAACATATATTTTGAATCTTTATTTATTTTTTAAATAAAAACACATCTTACATCAATAACAAAAAATGAAAAAACACTTACGAAAACATATCCACTAATTTACTAATTGAATGAAAAATAGGTTACTAATTGAAGTACAATGAAGTTAAAGCATAATTGTCATAAGCATAGTGAATATAAGAGAATCATTGTTGTGGAGATTATAATAACAGATGATATGAGGAATAGAGGAGACAAAGAGAATTGGAAAGAGAAGAAGAGTAGGAAGTGTGTATAATGTATATAATGATGCACTATTTTAGGGTTGAGGTTAGTGAAACAATACATTATATAATGAAACAAACAAAAAATGACCCACTGATGACTTTTCATTTCCTAATATATGAAGTACTTTTTTTAATAAAAAATATGCAAAATTATATAATTATATATAAAAATTTAAATAATATACTCGGGGTCAGGGGTAATTCCCCGATCCCCGCCCCAAAGTGTCATAGGGAGAACTTTTCTCTCCATCTCCATTTCCACGGAGGGAAAAATCTCCGAGTTCAAAGCTCCAAATAGATAATCCCCACGAGAATCTCCGTTAACAAATGCAAATTGACACCCCTAGTTCTTTTAAGCTACACGAGTACTATACAACAAGAAATATTTGGAAACTTAATATGTTGTGGGGCGTAATTAACCATGGATTGGATCGTAAGTTAGAAGTTCATCATATTCTCAATCATTTAGCTTATGAAGAAAATTCTTGCCGAGATAAAAATGAACATGATTCTGCAAAGAAAACATACTTACAACTTTGAAAGGAACGAGATTCGATAATTTATCAAACATTAAACAAGTTTGTAATTTTTGACAAAAAAACAAGACAATAAGGCATCCTAGATTTGAAATACAACAGGTCTCGGGGTTTAAGACAAGGAGATCCCTTGTCGCCATTTCCTGTTTGTCATTATTGCAGAAGGTCTTGCAAGTTTAGTGAGGAAGGCAATTGAAACTGAGATTTACTCTAGTTATTCTTTGGAAGACAAGTGTAAAGCGGAGTTATTACAATTCACCGACAATACATTACTAATAGGAAAGGGAGATTGGAAGCAAATTTGGGCTCTCAAATAAGTTTTAAGAGGCTTCAAGTTGGTGTCGGGGTTAGGGGTCAACTTTCACAAAAGCAGGTTGGTGGGGATAAACATCAGTCATCATCTTCTGTTAGCTGCAACATCTTTTCTTTCGTGCAGTGTAGAAGACAAGTTTTTTACGTTACTTGGGATTCAAATCGGAGCCAACTCTAGAAGATTTTCGTGGTGGAAGCCAATGATTTCAAAGATACAGAACCGTCTCATGAATTGGAAAAACAAATTTCTGAGCTTGGGTGGCAGAATTACTTTAATAAAATTGGTTCTTTCAAGTCTAGCAATATTTCAACTATCTTTTTTTAAGGCCCCGGTTAAGGTTTATAGACAAATCAAATAGATACAAAACAACTTCCCGTGGGGTGATGTTTCTGAGAACAGGAAGATCAACTAGATTCGATGGAAATTTTTATGCTTACCAAAGGAGAAAGGAGGATTGGGTTTTAAATGTTTCAGTGAATTTAATACAGCTCTTCTTTTTAAATGGAGCTGGAAAATTATGTAGGGCAATGGTTCTTTATAGGAAGAAGTTCTTGAAGCTAGGTATGGCAATATCAAGCATCACATTTTGTCCAACTTCAGCACCCCAGTTAGGAAGCCCAGGTCGGAGTGGTGGGGCGATCTTATTAGGCTAGAATCCAAACTTTCCTCGAACCTACTTTCTCAAAATTGCGTTTTCAGGTTGGGATCCGGAGAGGGAATTCCTTTTTGGAGCGCGATCTGGCTTGGGGATACCAGCCTAATGACCAATTATCCTTCGTTATTTCATTACAGTCACTCGAAGGAGGACATGATCATTGCGATGAGGGATTGGATAGAAGGGGAATGAGTGTGGGGAAATTTTGGGCTTCAGGCTGATAGTGTGGATCAAGAATTGGTGCACTCTTTGAGATCCAGGTTATGTGACTCAAGACCAACACAAGGGGAAAAGGATAGACTCGAGTGGAAGTCGTACATTGAGTCAGGCTACTCGACGAGGAACGACTATCATGTAACGTCAGAAGTTAGCGTGAATTCCCTTCCTA